>CM035839.1:130160873-132560873 GCA_020510985.1 Pholidichthys leucotaenia | reverse complement strand
TAAATCAATTTAAGACCCGATTTAGGATTACAGCAATAACTGAAACAAAGATTAAAGAAGAAAAAGATGTAAATTTTGAATTAGATGGATATGAGATGTATACACAAAACAGGAAATGTAAAAATCGTGGGGGTAGCATTGTATGTTGATAGAAATTTAAAAAGTAAAATAGTTCCTCATCCAAACCTTCAACTTGTCTTTTAGACCCTATTCCTATAATACATATTAATAGTAGGAGTCTCTATGCCAACTTTGATAATATTAAGGAGTTTTTAAATCAATTTAAGACCCGATTTAGGATTACAGCAATAACTGAAACAAAGATTAAAGAAGAAAAAGATGTAAATTTTGAATTAGATGGATATGAGATGTATACACAAAACAGGAAATGTAAAAATAGTGGGGGTAGCATTGTATGTTGATAGAAATTTAAAAAGTAAAATAGTTCCTCATCCAAACCTTCAACTTGTCTTTTAGACCCTATTCCTACCAGGTTATTTAAAGAAGTCTTCCCACTTATTGGGAGCTTTATTCTTCATATAATCAATTCTTCATTGACTTTAGGCCATGTACCGCAGGCTTTTAAAACGGCTGTAATTAAACCCTTTCTCAAAAAGCCAACGCTAGATCCAGGAGCTTTAGCTAACTATAGACCAATCTCTAATCTCCCTTTCATTTCAAAAATCTTAGAAAGAGTTGTTGCTACGCAATTATTTGACCACCTGCAGGGAAATGGTTTACTTGAAGAGTTTCAATCTGGGTTTAGAATCCATCATAGTACTGAAACAGCCTTAGCGAAGGTCACTAACGACCTCCTCATTGCATCTGATAATGGACTAGTTTCTGTACTTGTCCTTTTAGATCTTAGTGCAGCTTTTGATACTATTGATCATAATATTCTACTTGATAGATTACAACACTATGTTGGACTTAATGGAACTTCATTGCAGTGGTTTAGATCTTATTTATCTGATAGGTTCCAGTTTGTTCATGTAAATGATGAGTTTTCTTTCAGCTCAAAGCTTAGTCATGGAGTTCCACAGGGATCTGTGCTAGGTCCTACTCTTTTTAGTTTATATATGCTTCCGTTAGGCAACATTATTAGAAAGCACTGTATACATTTTCATTGTTATGCAGATGACACACAATTATACCTGTCAATGAAGCCAGATGATACTAATCAATTAGCCAAGTTAGAAGCCTGTCTTAAGGAAATCAAAGCTTGGATGACTTATAATTTCCTGCTATTAAATTTAGATAAGACTGAAGTCATTCTTGTTGGTCCAAAAAACCTTAGAAATTCCTTTCCAAATCAAACTTTCAGTTTGGATGCAGTTACTCTTTCTCTTAATAGCTCTGTGAGGAACCTTGGAGTTATTTTTGATCAGGATTTGTCCTTCAATTCACATATTAAATTTGTTTCTAAGACTGCCTTCTATCATTTGCGTAATATTGCCAAGATTAGGAGCATCTTGTCTCAGAGTGATGCTGAGAAGCTGATCCACGCTTTTGTTAGCTCGAGATTAGATTATTGTAATTCTTTATTATCAGGCTGTCCTAAAACATCTTTAAAAAGTCTTCAGCTGATCCAAAATGCTGCAGCAAGAGTTTTAACAGGTACTAGAAAGAGAGATCATATCTCTCCGGTTCTGGCCTCCCTTCATTGGCTTCCCATAGAGTTTAGAATTAAGTTTAAAATCCTTCTTCTTACTTACAAAGCTCTAAACAATCAGGCTCCTTTTTATTTAAAAGATCTGATACTACCGTATTATCCTAACAGAGCACTACGCTCCCAAAATGCAGGATTACTTGTAATACCTAGAATCTCCAAAAGTACAATGGGAGGCAGAGCCTTCAGTTATCAAGCTCCTCTCCTGTGGAATCAGCTGCCAATCTGGATTCGGGAGTCAGACTCGATCTCTGTTTTTAAGAATAGGGCTAAAACCTACCTTTTTGATATAGCCTACAATTAGGGAGGGATCATGTGTTTCTGAACCCTCCCTTAGTTATGCTGCTAATAGGTTTAGTCAGCCGGGGGACCTCCAGTAATGCACTGGGCCTCACTCCTTTCCTCACTCTCTATGAAATTTTTTTTTTTGCTGGTCATTAACATTTGTTTGTTCTCTCCCATAGATTGAGTCCCCATCGTGCTGTTTGCTCTCTACATGTCTGTTCTTTTCTTCTTCTCTATCCCCTCACCCCCCAGCCAGTCGCAGCAGATGACTGCCCCTCCCTGAGCCTGGTTCTGCTGGAGGTTTCTTCCTGTTGGAGGGGAGTTTTTCCTCTCCACCGTCGCCAAGTGCTTGCTCACGGGGGATCGCCTGATTGCTGGGGTCTTTCTGCAGCTGTGGGGGTCCCCCCTACAGTTGATAGTGCTATGAGATGACTGTTGTTGTGAAATGGCGCTATATAAATAAAGTTGAATTGAATTGAATTGAATTGGACAGCATAACATCAACAGTGAATGAAATTATGTAATATTTAACAATTGAAATTACAATGGAAAATAGAAAAAATATAATATTAAGTTATATATGTAGAGCACTGGGATCTGATATGGAAAAATTTAGAAATGGTATGGAAAAGATGGATACAAAAATAAGACAAAAAGATATCTGTCATGATTAAGCTGATAGCTCAAGTGCACGATGCTAGCACAGGACGGAACCACAAAAAGGGGAAACGTTCAACAGTTTATTAAATGTAGAAAACAGCGCACAGTTAATTAAACAGCCACTCGCCAGAAGAATCAATCCACCTGTGGAGAGAAAGCGAGAGCTGTCAGTGGGGAAGCAGAGTAGGGAATATGGGCGAGCCAAATTGGCACTTACTCGGGACTCCGAGGATGGAGCAGCAGGACTCCAGCGGGAAATAGACAAACCAGTAGGGAAGGGGGAATGAGCTTGAAGTGCCTGACCAGGTGAAGATTCGTTGCTGGGAAAGTGATGAGGTGGCAGGAGAGCGTATGCAGTCCGAGAAACACCCTCACAATGGCAGCAACCTGTAAAGGGAGAAAAGAGTACAGTTAGACAACGTGTCTAAGCCAAGTACATATGACCTGCTTGCCTGAATTAGGGCAGTATACCCAGACGAGCCAGCGTTGACTGCGCGGAGGAGGCCTCCTTAAATATGCTGGCTGATGAGCGGGCACAGGTGTGTCCTCTGCCTCAGGTGCAGTGATGAGTTAGTGAATGTGCAGCAGGAGGGGAGGGGCGTGCTCTCACTGCCCATGACAGGGCCCCCCCCCCCCCACTTCTAGGAGCTACTCCTGGCAGTCCAGAGGGCTTCTCCGGGTGAGTACGGTGGAAGGCCCCCGGAGCATCTCCTTGTCCAGAACCCACGACGAGGGGGTCCAGGATTGTTCCTCCGGGCTGTAGCCCTCCCAGTTTACCAGGTACTGTAATCCCCGACCCCGACGGCGAACGTCCAGAATCCGGCGGACCATGTAGGTGAGATGACTGTCGATGATTCGGGGAGAAGGAGGCGGCTTGGAGGGGGCAGACTGACTGAGAGGGGTTTAATGTGAGATACATGGAAAGTGGGGTTCACCCGTAGAGTAGGAGGGAGTCTCAGCTGAACCAACGCATCATTGACAATCCGGGAGATGGGGTACGGTCCCAGAAAGTGGGGAGACAGCTTCATAGATTTCTCCTTCAGAGGGATCTGACTCGCCGCCTGCCAGACTTGCTGTCCCACGGTGTACTTGGGAGCCAGGACTCGCTTCCTGTCAGTGGCGGCCCGGGTGCTTTCCGTGGTGCGTGCCAGGGCAGCCCAGGTAGCTCTCCAGACGCACCGGCATCAACGAGCATGGGCCTCTACGGACGGAACCGCTATCTCCCTCTCGGTCGTAGGAAGAAGAGGCGGGGTGTAACCCAAGGACGCCTCAAATGGAGTGAGTCCAGTGGCCGTGGAAACGGCCGAGTTGAGGGAAAACTCCACCCAGGTCAGGTGTGAGCTCCAAGAAGCAGGGTTCTCGGCTGCTACCCACCACAGGGTAGCCTCCAGGGACTGATTGTCGCGCTCTGCCTGCCCATTGCTCTGAGGATGATTCCAGGAGGAGAAACTCACTGAAGTGCCCAAAGTCCGACAAAAAGCCCTCCAGACCTGGGACGTAAATTGTGGACCCGGTCAGACACATTGTCAATGGAGATGCCATGAACTTTGATCATGTGGTCTGTCAATAGGACCGCCGTCTCCAAAGCTGGGGGGAGCTTCGGGAGGGCCACCAAATGCACCCCCTTGAAGAAGCGACCCACGATTGTCAGGATTACAGTCTTACCACGGGAGGGGGGGAGTCAGGTCACAAAGGCCACAGCGATATGGGACCAAGGATGACCCGGGGTGGGAAGGGGATGGAGGAGTCCCAAGGGGGGAGAGGAGTCAGATTTCCCCCTGACGCAGGTCTGGCAGGCCCTGACGTAGTCCCGTGCATCCCGTCTCACCGTGGGCCACCAGAATACCTGCCGGATAAAGTCCACAGTGCAGGCAATGCCAGGATAGCAGGCGAAACGGCTGGTATGGGCCCACTGGAGGACTTCACTGTGGAGGGCGGCCGGGACGTAGAGGCAGTTCCGGGGGCAATCTACTGGCACAGGCTCCTGGGACTGGGCCTGATGGACCCTCCGCTCGATATCCCAAGTAAGGGCACCAAGGACACACAAAGGTGGGATGATGGTTTGGGGTGGGGGGGGGTCTACCTCCCTGGAATCAAACTGGTGCCATAGCGTGTCCGGTTTGACATTCCAGGCGCCAGGCCAGTAAGTGATAGTAAAATTAAACCACTGGAAAAATAAAGACCAGCGAGCCTGCCTGGCATTTAATCGACGGGGCGACCGCAAGTATTCTAGATTCTTGTGGTCGGTCCACACGATGATGGGGTGAATGGCACCCTCCAACCAATGTCTCCACTCCTCCAGTGCCAACTTAATGGCCAGTAGCTCTCTTCCCCCTATGTCATAATTTCTCTCGGCCAGCATAAGCCAACGAGAGAAATATGCGCATGAATGGAGCTTCTGATCCGAGGACATGCGCTGAGACAGCACAGCGCCAACCCCAGTGTCAGATGCGTCCACCTTGAGGACGAACTGGAGCTGCGTGTCAACCTGTGCCAAGATGGGTGTGTCCATGAACAGGCATTTTAATTTGTTAAATGCTTGCTCCACTGCCTCAGTCCAACGAAAGGGGACCTTAATGGAGGTCAGCTGAGTTAAAGGCAGTGCCACCCCACTATAGTTCCTTATGAACTGATGATAGAAGTTTGCGAACACGAGGAAGCGTTGGAGCTCCTTACGGGAGTGAGGAGTTGGCCAATCCAGCACTGCCTTCACCTTGGCCGGGTTTGCAATCAGTCTCCCCTTGGCTACTATGAAGCCCAAGAAGGTGGTAGATGTAGTTGAGAACTCACACTTCTCGGCTTTGACGTAGAGCCAGTTCTCCAAGAGCCATTGCAGAGCGGCCCTTACATGGGCTTCATGTTCTTCTGGCGAGCGGGAGAAGATTAAAACGTCATTAAGGTACACACACAAATTGATACAGCATATCGCAGAGGACGTCATTAATTAACCACTGGAAGACGGCGGGGGTGTTAGTGAGCCCAAAGGGCATCACAAGATATTCACACTGCCCCTGGTGTGTCTTAAATGCTGTCTTCCATTCATCGCCCTCGCGAATGCGGACCAAATGATACACGTTCCTGAGATCCAATTTAGTAAACACCCGTGAACACTGAAGGAGCTTAAACGCTGAATTGATTAAAGGTAGAGGGTACTTGTCCTTAATGGTAATAGCATTAAGCTCCCAGTAGTCGATACACGGGAACAGCGAGCCATCCTTCTTTCCAGTGAAAAAGAACACGGCTCCGTGAGGAGCCGAAGATGGCTGAATAAGGCCGGCATTCAGGGATTCCTTAATATACTTCTCCAACGCTTCCCTCTCCGGCCCAGAAATGCTGTATAGCTGGCTGGTCAGCAGCCTCGCCCCCGGGAAGAGGTCTATGGCACAGTCATAGGAGCAGTGAGGCGGCAGTGACAACGCTCTAGACTTGCTAAAGACCTCTCCAAGATCGTGATAAACCCGGGGAACGAGGCTGACATCTGGCAGCTCGACCGGAGAGAGGGAGACGGCTAGAGAGGGGGAGCACTCCGCTGAGTGCATACAATGGACGGGGCTCCAGGAGGAGATGGTGTTTTGGACCCAGTTAATCATAGGGTTATGCCTCCGGAGCCATGGATACCCAAGGATCACCAGGGAAGATGAAATAGGGAGAACTAAGAAAGTTAGTTCCTCCCGGTGGTTCCCGGAAAGGAGGATGGAGATTGGTACCGTGCTGCGAGTAACTACCGTGACCTCCCGGCCAGATATGGTTGTGATTCTCAGATCATGGGGCAATTTACGTGTGGGAATACCCACCTGCTTAACAAATTCAGCAGATACAAAATAACCCTCCGACCCCGAGTCAGCCAACGCCTTGACCCTCCTTTCAACCCCTGGCAGCTGTACGAGGACCGAACTAGACAAATTACCGGGGGGAGTGTTTTTAGTCCCACCCGCCAGACCCCCCATGGTTACCAACGGGCCACATCTTTTGGCCTCTGGCGGCATTCGTTCCGGCGTGGTTCAGTGAACCACAGTGCGGGCACGCGCCAGCCCTTCACCTTCGCCGGCACTCATCATTGGTGAGATGCCGAGAGAGCTCCATCGGCTCGGGCGGAGAGACAGCGCCACCAGTGTCAGTAGTCACAGTGGGTCCATGCATGGCGCGCAGGCGAGAAGAGGCCTCACGCTCCCTCGCGCTCATGGTGCCGGTTATCCAATCCGACAGCTTGAGCTATTAGATCGTCAAGGGTCTTAGGGACAGGATGAACCGCCAGTTCATCCCACAGCTGTTCGTTCAACCCGTGGAGGAATGCACTGCGCAAGGCAATTTCATTCCACCCCAAGTCTGCAGCAACAACTTGGAACTCCACCGAGTACTCGGCCACTGACCGGGTACCCTGGAGGAGCGTCAATAGGTGGCTCATCACATTGCCCTCACTCTCGAACCGATCGAACGCACAAGTGAAGGCGTCAACAAATTGGCTGAACATATAGCGCCCCCCTCGGGGTTGTCTAACATGGAGCGTACCCAATCAAGGGCTCGGTCCTTCAATAGCAGCATAAAAAGCTGTATCTTGGCCGTACTCCCCGGGTACTCCTCCCCAACCTGCTCCAAATACATATGTACCTGGATTAAAAAACTTACATTTAGCCACCTCGCCCATGTATGGGGTAGGCATGGGAATGGTGGTGGTATGCCGCACCGTAGAGTGGGGAGCAGGCTGAGGAGGTGGAGCTGGGGGAGACGATTGAGACCAAAGCTGGATTAAGTTTGTTACCTGCTGCGTCAGCACAGCAAGCTGGTGCTCGGTCGCTGACAGCTCCTGTGACGAAGCACCAGCTGAGCTATTGTCCAGGCTAGCTCGTTCTGTCATGATTAAGCTGACAGCTCACGTGCACGATGCTAGCACAGGACAGAACCACACAAGGGGGAAACGTTCAACAGTTTATTAAATGTAGAAAACAGCGCACAGTTAATTAAACAGCCACTCGCCAGAAGAATCAATCCAACTGTGGGGAGAAAGTGAGAGCTGTCAGTGGAGAAGCAAAGTAGGGAATATGGGCGAGCCAAATTGACACTTACTCGGGACTCCGAGGATGGACCGGCAGGACTCCAGCGGGGAATAGACGAACCAATAGGGAAGGGGGAATGAGCTTGAAGTGCCTGACCGGGTGAAGAGTCATTGCTGGGAAAGTGATGAGGTGGCAGGAGAGCGCACGCAGTCCGAGAAACACCCTCACAATGGCAGCAACCTGTAAAGGGAGAAAAGAGTACAGTTAGACGACGTTTCTAAGTCAAGTACATACGACCTGCTTGCCTGAATTAGGGCAGTATACCCAGATGAGCTAGCGTTGACTGCGCGGAGGAGGCCTCCTTAAATACGCTGGCTGATGGGCGGGCGCAGGTGTGTCCTCTGCCTCAGGTGCAGTGATGAGTTAGTGAATGTGCAGCAGGAGGGGAGGGGTGTGCTCTTGCTCCCCATGACAATATCTTTATTTGTGGTGACATTAATATAGATTAATATAGATTTAAATAATAACAAAACAACAAATTTAATAAAAACAAAACAACATAAACCAACTAAAAATTTCTTAGATACAATGTATAGCTTAACCTTATTTCCAAAGACAAAACCTACAAGAATAACGACACACTGTGCTACCTTGATAGACAACATTTTTACCAATGTCACTGAATACTAGTACATACCCGTGCATACCCATCCATGCCCGTAGAAACCAAGTATAAGCAAGTATTTCTGCATGGTCATTGCTGAAGGGTCTACTCCTGTCTGAGACGGCTGTGTTGTTCACAGTCATGCCTGCAGCGTACTGCTCAAACCTGAGGTGTTTCATCTTCACAGCATCTCTTCACGGCATCTTTTCTGACATGCAGCAGTTCTCCTCACTCTATTGCTCTCCAGATGGTGGGTCTTCTTGTTCTTCTTCTTCTTCGTTCAGACCACTGGTTAATGGATAGGTGCGTTGTAATTCCAGTTCATGGACAGGATCATGAAAATAGATCTGAGCAAAAAGTGGCTTTTGACCATGTTCAGGAAGACCCATTCATGCCCGTAGAAACCAAGAAACCGGTGCACCTGTAGAAAATCAGCGCTTTGCTTGGCATTTTACACATCTGTAGTGTAGACTGCCATTCTTCATGGGTACTGCTTGGAATGTGTGTGGTTTAAAGTAGTGTGTCCTATTCTTAATCGGGTGACACATTGATACACTGACATAGATTTCTTGAATTTATACAGTGCCTTCTGCCTTACTGAGTGAGATTTCCAGATTTCCTGCTTCGAATGGGTTTGGTATTCAGCAAGTTTGCTTCACTTCGTCTTCTTTTTTTAGATTTGATGATCTGAAACATTTAAATGTTCTTCTTCCTCCTCTAGACCCGACTGACAGCTGGCAACCAGCCCCCAGGTGTACCACTGCCACCAACCCGACCACCATCACTCCACATCCCCGCACAAGGAGTTCCGAACAACTCCCCACATGCGAAAAAACCATCCGTCCCTGGACTGTGTCCTCGGCGGCGTGACAAACATCACTCAATATAGTTGTTCAGAACTCCTTATAAGAACTCCTTATACAAAAATATAGAGTGATGATAATCAAGTCAGTGGCGACAATGCACCCGCGAGCCGACCGCCAACTGCCAATCAAATCCAAAAGAAGAACAAGAAGAAGAAGACAATGACAGTTTACCTACCATCAACAGGCACAAAAAAAAATGAAAAGTGAATGACTCAGATAACAAGAGTACGTGGCAGTAAGGACTACAGCTCCTGACCAGATAGAGTGATGATATAGAGTGAAGTACGTGGCGGTAATGCACCTGTAAGCTGGTTGCCAACCACTAATCAAATCTAAAAGAAGAACAACAACAACAACAAAAAAAAAAAAATCCAGAAAGCAACTGGAAAACTGAAATCAAATAAGGCACTAGGCAGCAATGGATTTTCATCAAAGCAGTATAAAAATTTGAAAATGAACTGACTCCAACACTTCACTCTACCTTTAATTGGATTAAGAATAATAACTCCACGCCACCCTCTTGAAAGGAGGCCATTGTAACAGTACTCCCCAAACCACTAAAAGATAGGCAGTTTTGTCAAAATTTTAGGCCAATCTCCATTTTAAATGTTGATTATAAAATATACACCTTAATTATTTCAAATAGACTCCAGACATTTGTACCAGATCTGATAGATGAGGACCAAACTGGGTTTGTTAGGGGAAGGCAGACGCAGGACAACATTTAAAGGACCTTATACATTATAAACAAAATACATAAGAATAAGTTGCTGGCGGTGGGCAAGATATATCATCATCATCATCATCATAGCAGTCTGTCGGGGGCAACAATGACTGTTTCATTTAGATCTGATCAGATTCCTCCATGCAGCTCTGTCCTTCGCCTTCAGCTGAAGAAGAAGGAGTTGCCGGTAGCACTGATTAGTTTAGATGCTGAAAAAGCATTTGATCGAGTCAACTGGGAATTTCTATATTTAACATTGGAAAAATTTGGATTTGACACAAAATCAATTCAATGCATTAAATCTTGATATGAAAAACCCACAGCCAGAATGAAAGTCAATGGCTCCTTGACTGAAAGATTTGTATTGGAGAGGGGTACTAGACAAGGCTGTTCCCTCAGTCCTATACTCTTTGCTTTGTATATTGAGCTAGGGGCCCAAATGATAAGGCAAAGTGACTCAATTGCAGGAATAGAAATCAACAGACAAGTACACACCAAAAGTCTATTTGTGCATGATATTATCAGGGTCTACCTGCTGGACCCTGTAAGTTCCTTTAATCATCACTCTATATATAATTCAAGAAATCTCTGTATGTCACGATCATAGGACTCGCTATGACATCATCAAAGATCAAAGGCAGGCATCACTCACAATCATAGGATTCACTATGACATCATCAAAGATCATAGGACTTGCTGTGACATCATCAAAGATCAAAGGCAGTCATCACTCATGATCATAGGACTCGCTATGACACCATCAAAGATCATAGGACTCGCTATGACACCATCAAAGATCAAAGGCAGGCATCACTGAACGAGTGCTGATGTGCTTGCTAACACCCTTGCTTACACCTGCTTTCTATGGGCATGGACATACCTGCCCACACCTGGCCTCTACGGGCATGCACGGGTATGCACGGGCATGCACAGGCATGCACAGGCATGCACTATATATCAAAGGCAAGCATCAAAGATGATCGTCTTCTTCTTCTTCTTTTAGATTTGATAGGTGGTTGGCAACCAGCTTACAGGTGCATAACCGCCACTGACTTGATTGATTCTTCTTCTTCTTGTTTTAGATTTGATTGGTGGTTGGCAACCAGCTTACAGGTGCATTACCACTACATGCTTCACTCTATATCATCAATCTTGTCAGGAGCTGTACATCTTCCTTAAAAGTCTTTATCTTCATATTATAATTCAAGAAATCTCTGTGTGTCTGTCTATCTGTCTGTGTGTCTTCTTCTTCTTTTAGATTTGATTGACGGTTGGCAACCAGCTTACAGGTGCATTACCGCCACGTACTTCACTCTGTATCATCACTCTATGCTCATGTGTCCTATCCACGTACTTCACTCTATATCATCACTCTATATATCTTGGCTGTGGCAACTGCCACCAACATCACTCCACTCTATGCTCCTTTCTATATCTTTTCCAGCCTCTTCTTCTTCTTCACTCTATATATCTTCTTCTTCTTCTTCTTCTTTTAGATTTGACTGGCGATTGGCAACCAGTCTACACATGCATTACCATCATGTACTTCACTCTATATCATCACTCTATCTGGTCAGGAGCTGTAGTCCTTAAGTACTTCACTCAGTAAACATAACTCTATGTATCAAAAGTCAGAATTCTTCTCGGTTGGCAACCTCTTCTTCATCTTCTTCACTCTAGATCTTTGTACAAGGAGTTCTTAAAAGGAGTTCCGAACAATCTTCTTCTTCTTTTTCAAACAGTGAGATTTCCATGTCTAATGATGTCTATAACACTCTATCTTCTTCTTCTTCTTTTAGATTTGATTAGCGGTTGGCAACCAGCTTACAGGTGCATTACCACCATGAACTTCACTCTATATCGTCACTCTGTCTGGTCAGGAGCTGTAGTCCTTACCGCCACGTACTTCACTCAGTAAACATCACTCTGTGTATCAAAAGTCAGAATTCTTCTCGGCTGGCAACCTTTTCTTCGTCTTCTTCATTCTATATCTTTGTATAAGGAGTTCTTTGAAGGAGTTCTGAACAGTCTTCTACTTCTTCTTCTTCTTCTTCAAACAGTGAGCTTTCCATGTTTACATGATGTCTATAACACTCTAGCTGGTCATTACTCTATAAGGAGTTCTTATAAGGAGTTCTGAACAATCTTCTTCCTCTTCTTCTTCTTTTTCTTCCTCTAGACTTGACCGGCGGCCAGCAACCAGCCCATAGGTTCACCACCGCCACGCACCCCACTCTATATCATCACTTTATCTGGTCAGGAGCTGTAGTCCTTACCGCCACGTACTTCACTCAGTAAACATCACTCTATGTATCAAAAGTCAGAATTCTTCTCGGTTGGTGAACAATCTTCTTTTTCTTCTTCTTCTTCTTCTTCTTCTTCTTCTTCTTCTTCTTCTTCTTCTTCTTCTTCTTCTTTCGGTTACTGGCGGATAACAAACAACTGAAAGGTGCATACCACCACCAACTGTACAACATTATGTCATTTCAGCCTGACCCCTAAATTCTATGACTTAATCCTGTGTTATTTAAAAAAGAGAAAAGTGCCCTTCTCGTGATTCTTAGTGCCTCTCCATCTCCATCTGTTCCCAGAATCCCAGTTAAATCCCATTCCCTACCAGCCTCTCGAACTTCATTTTTCATTCTCTCTCTTTCATTTCCGTACTTGTGACAGTGTAACAAGATGTGCTCTACATTTTCTTTTATTCCACATTCTCTACATTTGTCACTTTCGCTTTTCCCCATAGTGAATAAAGTGCCGTTTAAACCTGTATGACCAAGTCTGAGTGTTGCCATAATGATGTCTTCCATCCTGTTTGTTCTTTTATAATTTTTTATTGCAATAGATTTTTGTATTTTGCAATACGATCTACCTTAATGATCTTCTTCCCATCTTTTTTTACCATTGCTCAGTTCCTTTTTTCTTGATTACTGCCTTCCCTTCACCTTTTCCAAGAGACAATAGTATAGTTATTTCTTTCCCAAGTGCACTTTTTGCTAATTTGTCTGCACATTCATTCCCTTTCAACCCTTTGTGTGCAGGAACCCAACAAAACTGAACATCTCCACCATCCCACCACCATCACCATTCCTTGGATCTCGTTTTTTCACTTCTTCCATAGACATGCTCAAAGGGACATCTGATATAACTCCCCTCAAGTTTGCTGTTGTGCCAGGAACATGCACCTTCATTTGCTCTCCATTTAGACATGTCATTGCCAGTATTTTCTCTTGCTGTTGTTTACTTGATGCATGAATTAACAGCCGGTTATTATTCAAGAACTTTGCAAACTTAACTCTCCCAATTTCTTTCTCATTTGCTTTTGTTAGCTTAACAGGGTGATAGTGCCCCCACCCTGATTGAACTCAATGGCAACCTTCCACTCATTCCCTACATCATCAAGATGCCATCCATGTTGGTTAGTTCGTGTTTTCTTAGCATTATTACTTCCTCCCGCGTCACTCTCATCTGGTCAGCAAGTCAGAACACTACACATTTTCTAGGGAAAATGTGTAGTGTTCAGTACTGGAAGGAACTAAGGCAATGAGTGGAGTGATATCGGGCATCTCAATGGCTGTCTCAACTGATGAAATGATGATAAACTTACCTGGAGCAAAAGTGACAGAGGTACAAAGATTGAAAACTAATAGAAATGGTGAAAAATGTGATAGTCTGTTGGTAATGTTAAAATTTGATGAAACAAGACTACCAAGTAAGGTGTATATTGGCTACACGAGCTATGAAGTCAGACTTCACGTTCCTCCTCCACTCAGATGTTTCAAATGTCAAAAGTTTGGTCATGTAGCAGCAATATGCAAAGTAGACAACGATGTGGCAGATGCTCCGGTGAACATGAATATGGAAAGTGTGAAAGAGGAGCCAAATTAAAGTGCTGTAACTGCGGTGGTGAACATAGCTCTACATATCGAGGTTGTGAAGCCAGCAAAAGAGCAACAGAAATTCAGCAGGTAAAAGTCTTCCAGGGATTAACATATGCAGAAGCTGCGAAAAAGGTGTCAGCTAAAAAAAGTGGGAGTGGACTCTAACAGGGAAAGTGTACAGGCTTGCAGTGTATGCAGCAGAATTAAGGAAGATTCTCTGGTTATGAAGGAAAATGTGGTAGATGTGATAACCTGCACTGTCACATTCTCCCCGTGCTCTTTTAAGCAGCGCACGGAGGAGTGAGGAGAAAGAATGGATTTAAGCGCAGGGTTACACCACAACACATTTATTAAGGAAGGCAACAGTTACCAAAATATAGACATACAAAAAACGGTGACGAGGTACACTAAATGGCTACAAGACGGGTGTGAAGTGGGCAGACCACAGTGTACAGTGGCCGACACAAACAGTTCAAAAACAAGGCTGACATACAAAAAGGGGACAAGGTTCACTTACAGGCTCACACGACGGGACATGCAGCGGGCAGACCACAGTGAACAGTGGCAAAACACAAACGTAAACAATACAATAGTCCAGCAATGCTTGACTGGCAAAGAGCTGCTTAAGTACAAGCATTGCTGGCAACGGAAGATTGGGTGCACCTGGGCGAAGCGTGGAAAAGACAATTACCGGAGTGGAACCAGCTGGGTGTCATGAGAGAGGGGGCATGGTCAGACTGCCAAATGTCAGACAGCACCCATACGAGTGTAGGCCAAAGGAGGCTGCCTCACAGCTGCCAGCCAGAACGCAGTGGCTACAGGTAGAGAAATAAACAAGGGGAAAATAGAAACTACAAGAAACTTAAAAGATGACATAATACATAACTACACAGAAAAACCTGAGCCACAGTGGGTCAGAACCGAGGCCAAAGAACAACCCGGCTCGGTTTATGACACTGCACTGCGCAGACTTCCAAGAAAGAAAGAAAGAAGATAGATAGATAGATAGATAGATAGATAGATAGATAGATAGATAGATACCAAACTGGGAAATTACAGTGTAACAGCAGCATGACAGTAGACAACCAAACGACAGAAACACATGCATGACAGACAAAGGGATTACCCATGCAAAGTAAAATGAACACTACTATAAAAACCTATATACATCATAGCTTAATATATGATGATCCGTATAAACACATGAATCATACCCGCTGCACAATCCAGGACTATCAGGAGCAGAGTGAAATGTGAGCTACCGACTGTAAGGTGCAGTGTGGCAGCATAGTTATGACCAGAATACAACATCAGAGTGAGTTATTGTACAGTGAAATGGCATGTGGTAGGAAAAATATTCTGTACCTGGCCGTTTAACATCGAAGCTGTGGTAGTCTACTGGAGAAAGTGCTCCGCTGTCTGTCGAGGGAGTGGTGGAGGGGGTGATCAGGATTGTCCATGATAGATCGCAGTTTATTTAGTGTCCTCCTCTCCACCACTGTCTCAAAGGTCTCAGGTCTGAGACCAATTACAGAACCAGCCCTCTTGATAATCTTGTCAAGTCTGTTGGTGTCGCTGGCCCTGATACTGCTACCTCAACAGACACCAGCAAAGAAGATGGCACTGGCGACAATGGTCTGGTAGGAAAGCTCCAGCATCCTGCTACACACCCTGAAGGATCTCAGCTTCCTCAGGAAGTAGAGTCTGCTCACCCCCTTCTTGAGCGCAGCATCAGTGTTGGATCTCCAGTCCAACCCGTTGCTGATCCTGACACCCAGATATTTGTAGTCCTCAACCACCCCCACATCCTCCCCCCTAATCTGCAATGGCTGAGAAGGTGTCCTCTTCTTCATGAAGTCAACTACCATCTCTCTGGTCTTGCTGACATTCAGCCTCAGGTGATTATCCTCTGTCCAATCCACAAATCTCTCTACCAGTGCCCTGTACTCCCCTCTTATACACCCCACAACAGCTGAGTCATCAGAGAATTTCTGCAGGTGGCATGACTCAGTGTTGTACTGAAAGTCAGTGGTGTATAAGGTGAAGAGGAAAGGAGAGAGCACAGTCCCCTGTGGAGCTCTCTTTCACTAACCACCACTCCAGACAAAGTCACCACTGAACAAGTGGTATGTGTCATGGCTCCCTCTGGGCCGTGATCTGCTACAGCTACACGCACACCTGCTCCCAATCTCTCGGGGGCTTTATAACCTGCTCTGCCTGAGACTCGTCATGGAGCCGTCTGTCATTCTGCCTGCAGAATACGCCTCTCGTCAGCAGCCAATTTCCTGGCCTCTTCGTCCGAGATTATAATCTCCTCCTCGCTTCAAGTAAGCTCATTATTACTCACCATTTTAGTCGTCTTCCCCTGTGCACAGATGGATCCCTCCGGCGGCGGAATCAACTCCTCCTGGCGGCGGTTCAAGCCTCCATCTCTGCTACAGGGCCACCTGCCCTAATCCTGGCGCAGACCAAGAACGCTGTCTCCCTGACCGCACCCTGACCGCACTGCGGTCAGGGAGACATAAGATAAGCTCCAGTCATTATCAAGCTCTGTTGTCTGTGGACTGTGCTAACACCTGTGCTCTATGTCATTATAGGGTTGCAGGCTGAATGGCGTTGTGCTCTCCACCGGTCATGATTCCTGCACTACCCTTCATCTCCACATACACTACACATACAGCGCATACACACACTCACACACTCACTGAGAACAATAAAAGGATAATTGTATTCACTCGAGTCTGAGCATTTGTTCCCTGGGTCTGATAATTATGTCAGTATGACATCAAAGATCATAGGACTTGCTATGACATCAGCAAAGATCAAAGGACTTACTATGGCATCATCAAAGATCATAGGTTTCGCTAAATATATGGTGTCTATTCATAGGCACATCATAGGCTCAGTGATGCACGGGCATGCCCAGGTATGCACTAGTAATTCAAGAAATCTCTGTGTCTGTCTGTCACAACCATAGGACTCACTAAAAGATCATAGGATTCGCCTATGATATGTCTATGATATCTATATGATGTCATATAGACACCTTGTGTTTGTCTGTCATGACCATAGGAATCGCTAAAATATCATAGGATTCGCTATGACATTTTCAAAGATCAAAGGACTCGCAATTATATAGAGTGAGGTGCTGATGCACCTGTGGGCTGGTTGCTGGCTGCCAATCAGGTCTAGAGGAAGAAGAAGAATACATCCTCTAAAGATCAAAAGCAGGCATCCAACGATCAAAGGCAGGCATCACTCATGATTATCGGACTTGCTATGACATCATCAAAGATCATAGGACTCATTATGACATCATCAAAGATCAAAGGCAGGCATCATTCACGATCATAGGACTCACTATGACATCATCAAAGATCATAGAACTCGCTGTGATATCATCAAAGATCAAAGGATTCGCTATGACATCATCAAAAATCAAAGGACTTGCTATGACATCAAAGAGCATTGGACTCGCTATGACATCACCAAAGATCATAGGACTCAGTAACTTTCTACAGGCATGCAGACCAACAGATGGAGGTTAGGAATGGAGGAATGGAGGTAGGAAGTGGGAAAGAGAATGTTTGGAGTTCGGTGGAGCCTAAAAGAAGCAAACATAAACGTAAAGAAAATCAATCGAGCGTTATTAAGTGCTGATGAATCAGAAGATGAACAATCCCAGAATATACAGAAGGAGTGTAAAGTAATCATTAAACTTAGGAAGGAGCATCATTTCGTGAGTGGAACCCAATTAAGCTCACAAATGCAATTAATGGGTTAGATTTGATTGGCGATTGGCAACCAGCTAACAAGTGCATTACCGCTACTGACTTGATTATCATCACTCTAGTCTATATCTTTGTATCAGGAGGAGTTCTTATAAGGATTCAGAGAGCTGAGGAAGAATGAACGTTACAAAGCTATGAGGAAGATATAGAGTGAAGTATGTGGCGGTAATGCACCTGAGAAGAAGAAGAGTGATATAAAGTGAAGTATGTGGCAATAATGCACCTGTATGCTGGGTGCCAACTGCCAATCAAATCTAAAAGAAGAAGAAGAAGAAGAGTTCTTATAAGGAGTTCTGAACAACTCCTTATGTGTGAAAAAATTATCCGTCAGGAGGTTTCCACCACCACCCGTGCCCACATCATCCTACCTCAGAGTCTACTTCTTTTTCTTCTTTTAGATTTGATTGGCGGTTGGCAACCAGCTTACAGGGGAATTACCGCCACATACTTCACTTTATATCACTCTTCTTCTTCTTCTTCTTCTTCTTCTAGATCTGATTGCCAGCTGGCAACCAGCTCACAGGTGTACCACCACCACCCACCGGGTTGGAGTGTGCACAAGAGAGTGGCAGGGAAAATAAAAACTAAATTCTTTTAATTAATCCAGTTGCATCGTCATGTTCTGTGTCTGTCTCAGGTGCATTATGTGGTGATCCGAGCGCTGAGTTATCTGCATCTGGGCCACTCAGTATTCTCCCTTTTTCTCCATCATTTCTGCTCAATTATTATTGGGTTTCTCAGGGCTTTTATTGTGACAGCGCCGCGGCCAAACTTCCAGCTGTCTAAGTCTAGCCGGCACTGTCACAGCTGATCATGATTTTGGTCATTACGTTTCCTCCTCTCCTGTTTGGTTCATTGCTTTTTGTTATCAGTATTTAAGGGAGCAGCTGAGGCTCACTCCTCACTGTGACTTACATCTACCAGGACTGGAGTCCCTATCCCCGGCTCCAGTCTTCCTTCTGTGTTTGGTTCGTCCTCGGGTCATCATTCGTAAGTGTTTATTCTATAGCGTCAGGTTCCGCCCTTGCTATGCTCTTGCATTGATGTTAGTGTTCTTTATTTTGTGTTCTAGTTTAGTGTATGTGTTTTGCCCCACATAGCTCTTTATTTTGTGTCTCCTTTAATAAGCAAGCAAACTTTCTGTTGGCATCTGGCACCTCATTTATGCCCTGAAAGGGGCAAACACTAACTAACTAACTAACTAACTAACCTGCACTTATATAGCGCTTTTCTAGTCACAAAGACCACTCAAAGCGCTTTCATTAATACTAACCCTCTATTCTAAGGGCCTATAGGAAACAGATATCTAGGGACAATTTAGAACAGCCAATTAACCTAACATGCATGTCTTTGGCATGTGGGAGGAAACCGGAGAAATCCCGGAGTAAACCCACGCAACACGGGGAGAACATGCAAACTCCACACAGATCACTGTTGGTCGGGGGCTGGGATCGAACCCACGATCCCACGATCCCCACAATCCCCCGGCCAAGGGTAAACTGTACTGCCGCAGTGCTAACCACTGCGCCACCGTGCAGCCAGTGAGGAAGTAGACGATCTCCGTCCCTCGGGCTCGTGGAGGCGCGTTGGAGCGGTGCGAGGCAATAGACGATCTTTGTGCCCCGGGCTCGTGCAGCTGCGTTGGAGCGGTGAGAGGGAGGAGACGATCGTTGTCGCTCGTGCGGCCATGGTGCGTTCAGTTCCACGCGCTGCGCTCCCCGTCGGCCCTGGAGGTTGCCGTCGTGGAGAGAGGACGAGGTGCGTGCGCTCTCAGTGAGAGCGGCCGGTCCAGCGTGGTTGTGCAGATCTCAGGCGACGGAGCATTCATGCCCGGGTGTTGCGTTCGCTGGCCGCTCGTTTTTTTTAGCGTCGGTTCGCCAGCGTGGCCATCCAAAACAGAAGGCTGCGTTGCACAAAACGTGTGCGTCTTCAAGGGGCCACCAACGCCCAACAAACACGACAGTAGGTTGCAGCCAAGCGAGGTGCCGGCTACAATAAGTTTGTTTTGTCGGCTTGAGTTTTTCTCCTTTTCCGGCTGCCAGTGTTATTTGGAGAGATGGCGTATTGTATTGAGTATCTCATGGAGGTGGATGACCTCCTGTCCAATCCCCGGCTGTTCACCCCCTCAGACACGGCACATTGGTACCTGGACCTTGCACAAAAGGTGTTAAAGCGCTATCACCTGACCTCATATCCAGAGGGCAGGGAGAGGTTGAGTTTGTTGACGGTTTTACGTCAAAGGAACTGGGAACCGATGGAGAATCTGGCCAAGAAGCCTCCATCTCCTCCCCGGGACACAGTCGTTCCAATGAGGGGGAAGCCTCCTGATCGGGCCTGTCCTCCATGAGGTTCCCGTCCAGATCCAGTCCTGGGTCGCCAGAAGAACTCCGCCTCCCAGCCAGCTGTTTCCCCCACGCCATGACGAAAGGTAAAGACAGCAGCCCCGGCCTCCGGATCATCTTGTCCCGCTGTTCCGTCAGCTTCACGTCCCCGGAGTGCCCCGGCTGCTCCTCCCTCCTCCTTGGCACGCCTTCCAGCTGCGGTGAGCCCAGCGAGTCCTCACCTGGCTCCACCCGTCACCGTTCCTCCGCAAAGCTCCCGTCCAGATCCTGTCCCAGGCTGCCAAAGAAACTCTGCCTCCCAGCCAGCTGTTTTCCCTGCGTCACGACGGAAGGTGAAAATAGCAGCCTCAGCCTCCGGGTCATCTTTTCCTGCGGTTTCGTCAGCTCCACGTCCCCAGACTGCCTCAGCTGCTCCTCCCTCCTCCTCGGCGCTTCCTTCAGCTGCTGTGAGCCCTGTGGTTCCTTGTCTGGCTCTGCCCGTCACCGATCCTGTTGGGGCGACTCCTCCTTGTCTTCTGGGGGGATCCTCTGTCACCACCCCTATGGGAAGAGGAAGAATCAAGCCCGCTGCAGCAGTTACCATCGTTCCCTGTGAAAGCAGGCAAGTGTTTTTTCATTCTAAATCTATGTCTGATGAATTACCTTGTCTGATTCCTGGGGGTGGAGCTCAGGGTTCACAGTCCTCTGAGCTCCCACCACCTGCTGCAGCCATTGAAATTGAACCTGCTACCTCTGCGTTTCCTCCCCTTCTCTCCGAGCACCCCCCATTGCCAGGAGTAGACCATCGGACGGAGGAGGAGCCTGCGGCTCTGGAGAGCCTGGTTTCAGTCCCGCAGCTGCGTCATGGGCAGAGGAGGAGGGCTGACTGTCATTTGGAGCCTGCACAGACGATAAAGCATCCCTGAGTCTCTGTGGAGCAGCAGTCAGCTCCTGCAGGCAATCGATCCCCTGCCACCATGCCAAGTGGACCATCAGCGTGGGTTTCAGCGCCAGGGGGTTATCGGACTGTGGAGACCATCATGCTGGCTGTGGAGGCCACTGCAGTCGAGTGGGAACTGGAAGTGGACCTCCAGATCGTCGAGCTTGGATCGTCAGAGTCCTGGACAGCAGTAGAGCTTGAGATCAGGCAAGTGCTCTATTTTGTCTTCTTACTTTCTGTCTTGGAGTATTCTTGCCTGTCTTGGGGAGAAGAGCCGGGTGCAGCCGGCCGCTGCATCCGAGCTCGTCTCACTGGGCTCTGCCACTGCCGGTGACCCTGACCCCTCTTCTCCCTCTTTGTCCGAGCCTTCTCCCAGGATCACCTGAGAAGAGTCATCTCTGGTCGTTTTCATCAAGGTTCCGGGTTCGTGTTTGGAGGTCATCCCAGGTGCTGTGCTGGCCCAATCGGGGTCCACCGGGGGTGCTGCACTGGTCCGGTTCGAGGTCGGTGAGGGAGCTACAGATCCCCTTCCGCCTGACACCGGACTGGTTCCACGTTTCCCCCCCTTCCCCCTATTCTCCACTACCGGATGCCGCTGGGGTCCCTTTCATTCGGTTCAGCTTCCCCTCATTGTGCCTCTTGGTAGGGAAGCCGCCTCCGAGCTCCCCCCTCCAGTCCTGGTGGTCTAAGGACGCAGGCCGGCCGCCTGAAGGACTGTTCCGCCGGTTCTGCGTCCTGGGTCGGCCACCTGAAGGACTGCTTCGCTGGTTCGGCGACCTGGGCCGGCCTCCTGAGGTACTGTTTCCATGGTTTTGGGACTTGGACAGGCCACCCGAACTGCTTTTTTCTTTCCTAATGTGGAGTCTGGATGCCGGTAGGCCACCTGAACTGCCTTTTTTTCTCTCTCTCTCTCTCTACCTGCCGGTATCCCCGTACTTGTGTTTTCGTGGTGCTTTTTTTTTTCCTCTCTCATATATTGCTAAAGAGGTTTTTTTTCCCCTTGTCCTGAGATCAAGTAGCAGTGTGGTTATATATTTTTTGTGTTCGCCTATTCTGCTGTACTTGAGCATTTTCTAAGTTGAAATGTACATGTACTTTTGTTTTCACTTGTTTATCTGGTTTTGGACTTTTCTCTGAGTTGAAGTGTACCTATATTTTTGGTTTCTACTTATTTATCTGGTTTTGGACTTCTGACATTATTCGTGTTGTTTGCATGTATGAGCTGCGTTATATTGTGTTTGACCCTTATTATTATCTGATCCTTGTGGGGGGGGTTTTCTCTCTATATGTCGCTGTGAGACATTTTGCGCCTGTTTTCTTTCTGGTTTCTCTCCTTCCTAGCCTGGTTCCCCCTCCGCCCACCCGAGGTCGGTCTTGTTAGCCTTCTGGCTGGGGGGGGGGGGGGGGGGGGCGCTCTTTGGATGTTGCTTTGGACGCCTGGAATGCGTCCTTTGAAAGGGAGGTACTGTGGTGATCCAAGCACTGAGTTATCTGCGCCTGGGCCACTCAGTATTCTCCCTTTTTCCTCCATCATTTCTGCTCAGTTATTATTGGGTTTCTCAGGGCTTTTACTGTGACAGCGCCGCGGCCAAACTTCCAGCTGTCTAAGTCTAGCCGGCACTGTCACAGCTGATCATGATTTTGGTCATTGCGTTTCCTCCTCTCCTGTTTGGTTCATTGCTTTTTGTTATCAGTATTTAAGGGAGCAGCTGAGGCTCACTCCTCGCTGCAACCTACGTCTACCAGGACTGGAGTCCCTATCCCCGGCTCCAGTCTTCCTTCTGTGTTTGGTTCGTCCTCACTTCATCATTTGCAAGTGTTTTATCTATAGCGTCAGGTTCCGCCCTCGCTACGCTCTTGCACTGATGTTAGTGTTCTTTATTTTGTGTTCTAGTTTAGTGTATGTGTTTGCCCCACATGGCTCTTTATTTTATGTCTCCTTTAATAAACAAGCAAACTTTCTGTTGGCATCTAGCACCGCATTTATGCCCTGAAAGGGGCAAACACGACACATTACAACAATCTAAGGAGTGTTCTGACCTCACAGTATGCCTATGATGTCTGTATGACATCATCTTCTTCTTCTTCTTCTTTTAGATTTGATGCGATGGACCCCCACCCCTGTGACCCGAAAAGGCTTAAGCGGAAGAAGATGGATGGATGGATGGATGGCGGTTGGTAACCAGCTTACAGGTGCACTGCCACACACTCTATATATGTCTGTCTGTCTGTGTGTCTGTTTTCCCTCATAACTTTGTGACGTTTTCCTCATAGCTTTGTGATGTTTTCCTCATAGATTTGTGACCTTCTTCTTCTTCTTTAATCTCGTATCTGCGTCTCATCTCATTATTCTTCTTCTAGCTGTAGTCCGCATCTGCGTCTCATCTCATTATTATTATTCTTTTAGACTTGATTGGCAGTTGATCCACCAGCCCATGATGTCTGTGAACTTAAAGAGGCCCCACTTCCAAGGACGGATAATTTTTTCACACATAGGGAGATGTTCAGAACTCCTTATAAGAACTCCTGATACAAAGATATAGAGTGTGGCTTATATTAATCATATATTCCATACCTACATATGTATAGACATATTAGAATGTTTAGTGATTACATATGTGGAATGACCTCAAGCCTCAGAACAGGACAAGAGGTCTCAACCGCCAGCGAGGATCAAAGAACAGACAGAGTCGCAGCGGTGGAGACCGGATCGACCTCCCTGACCACCCAGGGTCAGGTGGAGGAGACGGAGGACAATGGAGGGGGGATTATGTAATGCGGGATGTCAGCTTTGATATGCAATGTCTTTTGTTGAGTGTGGGTATAAATATGAAGGTCTGACTGCGTTCGACCTCTTATTCTGCTTCTGCACCGAGATGAGACTTGTTAGAGGAGTGAAGCTGAAATTAAACTTTGATTTATAAAATCACATCGCTTTGTTATTTCAAGCTCTTCTACACTGGTGACCAGACGTGAGGATGGAACAGAGACATTCTCCCGCGATTAACTCATCAGAGGCGACCCAGGCAAGCGCCGGTGCCCATGCAGACAGGGGAACGGATGGAAGACGTTCCCCCACGGCAGAAGCTACAGAGAGGGCTCAACCGAGCACCATCCCCAGCCCCGCCGTGAGAGCAGAAGAAAGGCGCTCTCACCCGGCGGACACATCAGGGACGGCCCACACAAGCGCCGTCACCGTCAAGCTGCCAGAATTCTGGCAAGAAGACCCGAGCTCGTGGTTCCAGCAAGCTGAGGCTCAGTTTGCACTGGCGGGCATAACGGCGGACGAGACGAAGTTTTATCACATCGTCGCCAAACTCAACGCTGCCACGTCAAGATGTGCACGGAGCATAATCCAACAGCCGCCCGCCCATGACAAATACAGAGAGCTTAAAGCAACCATCGTCGAGAACTTCGTCCCCTCAGCCGAGGAGAGAGCAGAGAAGATCCTGGCGATCTACGGCCACAGAGGATGCAGACCCAAGGCCCTCATGGAGGACATGCTGCAGCTCAAGGAAGAGGACAACGACAACTTCCTCTTCCAACACATCTTCCTCAGCACTCTGCCGCCACACATGAGAGGGAGGCTGGTCAACATGCGGTGCAGCACCCAGCAGGACTTCCGCGCACTGGCCCGAGAAGCACAGCGGCTCATCAACGCCTGCGGGGAACAGATGGCCACAGCATCATCCGCAGGTCTCAGCGCGGAAGCCCAGAGCAGCAGAGAACCACAGACACCCGAGCAGAGCCCGCCCACCATGGCGGCAACACGACCAAGGCGCAGCAGGTGGAACGACCTCTGCTATTACCACCACCGTTTCGCCGAGAGGGCGTACAAGTGCGTGCCCCCCTGCAAATTCAAAAGTTCGGGAAACGCCAAAGCCGAGAGACCGTTAACAGCTGCGGCTCTCGGCGAGAAAAACAAGCTACTGTATGTGACTGACGGACACACCGGGAGACAGTTCCTGATCGACACCGGAGCTCAGCTGAGTTTTATCACCCCTTCCCACGCAGACCGGGCCATGGGTCCCCAGGGAAATGGAGCGATGGCAGCCAACGGCTCGATCATCGACACCTTCGGTGAAAGGAACCTGCCTTTTTGCATCCACGGCCGCAACTATAGATGGACATTTATTGTAGCGGTGGTGAGCTTTAACTTGTTGGGCACTGATTTTTTGTGTGCACATGGGTTGTTAGTCGATCTAACAAATAGGCGCTTGGTTAATGCATTGTCATTTTCTTCTATTCCCTGCTCAGCTCAAGTTTCTCCACCACCCGTGCAGGCCAGCGTCACAACAGCAGGAGGTAAGTTTGACCAACTCCTCACCCAATTCCCAGCACTCACAGTTCCAAAATTTTCAGCAACAGTAGCGAAACACGGGGTTGAACACTTCATCCCCACAACAGGCCCACCCGTGTTTGCCAAAGCTCGGCGCTTAGACGCGACCAAGCTCACCATAGCACGGGACGAGTTTGCCACCCTGGAAAAATTAGGCATTATTAGACGCTCGAAGAGCCCCTGGGCATCGCCACTCCACATGGTCCCGAAAACCAACGGTTCTTGGAGACCTTGCGGCGATTACCGCAGATTAAACAATGCGACAGCGCATGACCGCTACCCAATTCCTCACATCCAAGATTTTTCACTACATCTGGCGGGTGCGCGCATTTTTTCTAAAATAGACCTGGTCCGTGGCTATCACCAAGTCCCCGTTCGAGCGGAAGACATTCCTAAAATGGCTGTAATAACCCCTTTCGGTCTTTTTGAATTTTTGCGGATGCCGTTCGGCCTCAAAGGCGCTGCTCAAACCTTTCAGCGTATGATGGACGCAGTATTACGCGACCTCCCCTTCGTGTTCGTCTACCTCGACGATATGCTGGTAGCCAGCCCATCAGAGGAAGAACATGAACAACACCTCACTACAGTTTTTCAGAGACTAGAAGACACAAAGCTTTAAAATCAACCCTCCATCCACCATACGACGGACCATTCAGAGTGCTGGAACCTGGTGATAAGCATTTTGTGCTTGATTTAGGGGACAGAAAAGAAACAGTCAGCACTGACAGACTTAAACCTGCCTTCTTGTTGAGACACGAACCTGCACGGGTGGCGAGAGCACCTTGGCGGGGTAGACCCCCCAACAAAAAAAACTCAGCCCCCCTGCAGGGAACAAATAGCCACTCTCCTCCCCAAGCTGCAGATTCCTTACAGGAGGGTCCCACCACGACGCCAAAGCGGACCCACAGCAGATTCGGGAGAAGATTAAAACCCAGACGGCACAGGGACTGATGCAAAATTGACAAGAGTTGTTAACGGTGTTATCAGATTGTGCCGTGACAGTTTTAAGGCTGTTTTGTGATATTACTATACTGTTGTGGTTATCACTGAATTCTCTACAGGAGCATGACTGCTGGAAAGATTTTTCCTTGTTTTCCCTGTCAAGAGGTTTAACAGTATAATATGTCATAGAGATTATCTTAAACTGTAAAACTAATTTGATTGTCCTTTTCTTAGTCTTTTGGGGGGGGCTGTGGCTTATATTAATCATATATTCCATACCTACATATATATAGACATATTAGAATGTTTAGTGATTACATATGTAGAATGACCTCAAGCCTCAGAACAGGACAAGAGGTCTCAACCGCCAGCGAGGATCAAAGAACAGACAGAGTCGCAGCGGTGGAGACCGGATCGACCTCCCTGACCACCCAGGGTCAGGTGGAAGAGACGGAGGACAATGGAGGGGGGATTATGTAATGCGGGATGTCAGCTTTGATATGCAATGTCTTTTGTTGAGTGTGGGTATAAATATGAAGGTCTGACTGCGTTCGACCTCTTATTCTGCTTCTGCACCGAGATGAGACTTGTTAGAGGAGTGAAGCTGAAATTAAACTTTGATTTATAAAATCACATCGCTTCGTTATTTCAAGCTCTTCTACATAGAGTGATGATATAGAGTGAAGTACGTGGCGGTAATGCACCTGTAAGCTGGTTGCCAAACACCAATCAAATCTAAAAGAAGAAGAAGAAGAAGTCCTCAACTGCTTCCCAATGTAGCTCCTTAATGCCAAGAAATTTTTCTGCTGCTTTCACAATGATTTTGATTTTTTCTGTTTTCTTGGAAGTCTGCCCAATGCAGTTTATCACATCTACCACAAATAAGACAAAATTATTTTCCTTCAAAACCAGAGTATCTTCCTTAATTCTGCTGCATGCACTGCAAGTCTGCACACTTTCCCTATTCAGAGTCCACTCCCACTTTTTTAACTGGCACCTTTTCGCAGCTTCTGCATATGTTAATCCCTGGAAGACTTTTACCTGTTGAATTTCTGCTGCTCTTTTGCTGGCTTCACAACCTCAATACACAGAACTATGTTCACCACCACAGTTACAGCACTTTAATTTGGCTCCTCTTTCACACTTGCCATATTCATGTTCACCGGAGCATTTGGCACATCGTTGTCTACCTTTGCATATCGCTGCTACATGACCAAACTTTTGACATTTGAAACACCTGAGTGGAGGAGAAACGTGAAGTCTGACTTCATAGCTCATGTAGTCAATATACACCTTACTTGGCAGTCTTGTTTCATCAAATTTTAACATTACTGACAGACTATCACATTTTTCACCATTTCTATTGGTTTTCAATCTTTGTACCTCTGTCACTTTTGCTCCAGTTAAAAGTTTTTCATTATTTCATCAGTTGAGACAGCTGTTGAAATGCCCAATATCACTCCTCTCATTGCCTTGTTTCCTTCCAATACTGAACACTGCACATTTTCCCTTCCATCTTATTGACTCTGATGCTTTTCCTTGTTGAACATTATCTTTACATGTAACTAGTAACAAACCACTACAAGGAATTCTTGCATTTAAAACTTCTCCAAGTAACTCATTAATTGCATTTGTGAGCTTAATTGGGTTCTACTCATGAAAAGATGCCCTTTCCTGAGTAAGTTTAATGATTACTTTACACTCCTTCTGTTTATTCCGGGATTGTTCATCTTCTGATTCATCAGTGCTTGATAATGGCCTTCTTCTTCTCCTTCCTCTTTTAGATTTGATTGGCCGTTGGCAACCAGCTTACAGGTGCATTACCGCCACTTACTTCACTCTATATCATCACTCTATCTGGTCAGGAGCTGTACTCCTTCTATCATCATTGCTGTGTCCAATCAAACCTCAACTCTATCTTCAGACATCACTCTTCTTTGTCTCCTGTACTTCACTCTATATCATCACTCTTATCTGGTCAGGAGCTGTAGTCCTTCTATCATCATTGCTGTGTCCAATCAAACCTCAACTCATTCTTCTTCGTTTCCTCGTACTTCACTCTATATCATCACTTCACTCGGTCTTGATAATGGTCTTGAATGAGTTTCTTTAAATCTATGCTTCTTTTAGACTCCACCGAGCTCCAAACTTCCTCTTCCCCGCTTCCCACCTCCATTCCGCCTAGGTGAATTATATCCACTTCTTCTAGATTTTCAGGAGCTGTCCTCTTCCACATCTGCCTTGTCTCCCTGTCAAATGGTGATGTCAATGGATTTGTTTCTTTAGATGTTAATTATGGGGTTAATGAGAGTAAGAATAATAATAAACCATGTAAAAAGGTTATTTACAAAAGAATACGAACAGAAGATACAATCAGTTCTTTAAAAGATGACTTAATATTGCAGAATTGGGATGTGGTCTAGAGAGAAAGAAGTGGACTTGGCATATGATAAATTTATTGATATATTTAAATCATTATATGATAAAAACTGTCCAATTAAAGAAATTAATTTAAAAAAATATATAAATACAAAAATTGTCCGTGGTTAACCAGGGGGCTACAAAATGGTTCAAAAAAGAAAAATTATCTCTATAAAAATTTTATTAAATTAAGAACTAAAGAATCTGAAAAAAAACCATATAAAACATATAACAATAAATTAACTGAAATAATATGAACTAGTAAAAAATTATACTATAGGAAAATGTTAAATGAAAATAAGAATAATGTAAAAGGAGTTTGGGACATCATCACTCTTCCATCCATCCATCCATCTTCTTCCGCTTAATCCTGTTCGGGTTGCGGGGGGGCTGGAGCCTATCCCAGCATCTTTGGGCAAAAGGCTCACTCTATAAATTCAAGAAATCTGTGTGTCTTGGATGTTATGATCATAGGACATCATAGGACGGCCTATGATGTCTGCATGATGTCCTATGATGATCCTATGATTTCAGGCTACATAGGACTCGCGATACCGTCATATAGGCGATGCCGTCATAGAGGCAATAGAACTGGCTGCCTATGATGTAGTGACCTATAATGCCTGCCTTGATGTCTTTATGATGTCATATAGACCATCATTCACAATGCCTGCCTTGATGTATTTTATGACCGGCTACCTATGATGTAGTGTCCTATGATGTCTGCCTCAATGTCTTTATGATGTCATATAGACCAACCAGACGCTACATAAATGGAGAGCAATAGAGTGAGGAGAACTGCTACCAGCTGGCCGGCTGGCACAGCTATTGACGCCACCAAGGACACAGTCCAAGGACGGATAATTTTTCACACATAAGGAGTTGTTCAGAACTCCTTATAAGAACTCCTTATACAAAGATATAGTTTGATGATAATGAAGTCAGTGGCGGTAATGCACCTATAAGCTGGTTGCCAACCACCAATCAAATCTAAAAGAAAAAGAAGAAGAGAACTGCTGCACGTCAGGAAAGACCCATGAAGATGACACAGCTGAGGTTCCAGCAGTACCTCCCAGACATGACTGTGTTGCACATCAGAAAAGATGCCGTGAAGATGAAACACCTGAGGTTCAAGCACGTCATAGGGTACAACAGACAAGGGATGCACACACAGACAGGAAACGTGTGGCAGTGCGCCATGCATGTGCTGAGTCACTAGAAGCCCGAAATGCCCGCAAAGCGAGCAACGCTGCACCCCAGGCAAGGCACAGAGAAGCTGAGACCGAATAGGATACACTACTTTAAACCACACCCATTCGAAGCAGTAAATCTGGAAATGTCACTCAGTAAGGCAGAAGGCACTCTATAAATTCAAGAAATCTCTGTCAGTGTGTCAGTCTGTCACCCCATTAAGAATAGGACACACTACTTTAAACCACATCCATTCAAAGCAGTACCCACAAAGAATGGCAGTCTACACTACAAATATGTAAAATGCCAAGCAAAGCGCTGATTTTCTACCGGTGCTCCAGTTTCTCGGTTTTGATGCATGTGTCTTCCTGAACAGGGTCAAAAGCCACTTTTTGCTCAGATCAATTTTCATGATCCTGTCCATGAACTGGATTTACAACGCACCTATCCATCAACCAGTGGTCTGAATGAAGAAGAAGAAGAACAAGAAGATCCACCAGATGGAGAACAATAGAGTGAGGAGAACTGCTGCACATCAGAAAAGATGCCATGAAGATGAAACACCTCAGGTTTGAGCAGTACGCTGCAGGCATGACTGTGAACAACACAGCCATCTCAGACAGGAGGAGACCCTTCAGCAAAGGCCATGCAGAAATACTTGCTTATACATGGTTTCTATGGGCATGGACGGATATGCACGGGTATGTACTTGTATTAAATAAATTAAGGAAAAATGGAACTAAGAAAACAATATATCCAGAGTATTTGACTGATAATTGTGGTGATAATTATGATAAGAACATGGTGCAGTGTATTAAATATGATATTAAAGGGTGCTGGGTGAAACCTGGGTGTAGTGGGGGTGACGGCCCCGCCTTTCCGGTTCCGCCGTCACTCTGGGGTATAAAGAGCTGAGGCAGAAGAGACTCTGTCTCTTTCGCTGTTGACCATCTGTCTATATGGACCACCTGTGTTATAGTGGTTCATTTAATAAAGCTACATTCAACTGCACCTCCAGCCTGATTCTTGTGAGAGTAAGTTATGGACATAACATTTGGCGATGAGGATAAAGGTATGGAGAGAGCTGTTTCTGGTATTCGGACGTTTTTGGAGGTTCCGGGCGAGCCGCCTGTCCCCTGGGCGAGATGGTATGCGGCTTTTCAAAATTACTTGGTGGCCCTAAACCTCAGAGAGCTAGAGAAACTGCATGCAAGAGCTATTTTAATCCATACTCTTGGCATGGAGGGCCAACGGATCCTTAGCACATTGGGAGAGTGTGATAAATTTGACGACGTGATGGGGCTAATGATGCACTATTTTCGTGCTCCAGAAAACATCATAGTCCGGAGGATCAGGTTTCAGCAGCACTGCCAGCAGACTGGAGAGTCGGTGCAGAGTTACGTTGCAAACCTGCATCAGCTGGCAGGGGAGTGCCAATTTGGATTCTTTGAAGAAGAGATGGTCTGTGATCAATTGGCGGAGCACACACTTTGTTCTGGGGCACAGTCGAGGCTCCTGACTTATTCGGGCAAATTGACATTAGCCACAGAAGTTGAGATAGCGCAACAATTTGAAGCAGCTGAAAAACTGTTGGAGGACCTCGGTGGGAGGACCACGCTGAGGGCACATTGAACCATGATTGAAGGTGCTGGCTGTGGTCCCGGATAGTGAAGACAGCGTGGACGAAGAGGAATATGCTGCAGCTATAAAAATTAGGTCCGCCAAGGTGTTATGGCTGTGGGTCCACCAGGCACCGGTATAAGGCAAGAGAGTGTCCGGCGAAAGGCAAACGCTGTGGCAAGTGTGGTCTTCTGCATAATTTCGCCACAGCCTGCAAGAATTTTGAGCAAGGGGACCAACAATGTGAAGCGGATGCCCCCGCCTCGACTCCTACAGTTGTTCATACCGTCTCCCCGAGCACAGATGGCCGGATTTACTGCAATGTTTTGCTGGACAGCATGGAAGTGCCGTTGTTAGTGGACATGGGAGCAGCAGCTTCTGTGTTGAACTGGCCCACTGTGAGGAGTCTGTTCCCACATTACTGCGTGGGACCACCGGTCGTGGGCAGCCTGTAGAGACGTCACAGACTGGGGGGGGGGGGGGGGGGGGGCGTGTTGCAGTACTCTGCCCTCCAGCCTTAATCCTGTTGGTCCAGACTGGAGCGCGCAAACGTCCGCATCGCTGATCTGCACAGCCGCCATGGCCGTGTAATCTATCCCCACGTAGACTGGGGCCACTAATGTGCGCGAAAGGCAGTCAGCCACCACGTTGAGTTTACTGGCCACATGTCGAATGTCAGTCGTAAACTCCAAGATCGCGGCCAGCTGTCTCTACTGCTGGCCCGACCATGGTCCCGAAACCTTGGCCATCGTGTACATAAGCAGCTTGTGGTCCACGAATGCAGTGAAGGTGTGCCCTTCCAGCCAGAACTGGAAGTGGCGTATGGCCAGGTGGAGAGCCAGTAACTCTCTGTCGAACGCACTGTATTTACACTCATTGTTGCGCAAAGACCTGCTAAAAAAGGCGAGCGGCTGCCAAAAACCGGCGACGCACTGCTCCCCGACGGCCCCAATGGCCACATCTGATGCGTCAATAGTGAGCGCTATCCTAGCCGCTGGGTCCGGGTGCTCCAGCAGTGCGGCGTTCGCCAGAGCTGTATTAACCTCGGAAAATGCCTGCTCTTGCTCAGGAGTCCAGTCGACTCTGTCCGCTAGCTTCCGTTTCTTAAGCGCGGCGTACAACGGCTGCATGAGCTGGGCTGCGCGGGGGAGGAAACGATTGTAGAAATTAACCATCTCCAAAAACTCCTGCAGCGCCCTGACCGTTTGAGGCCGGGGAAAATTCGCCACGGCGCCACCTTGTCCAGCAAGGGTATCGCGCCCTCCGGTGAGATGCGGTGGCCCCAAAAAATCGATCCCCGTCACCCCAAACTGGCACTTCGTCGGGTTGATTATTAACCCGTGCTCCTCCAACCTTTGGAAAACTGTCCTGAGGTGGGCTACGTGTTCGTCCTTGGATGCGATGGCCACCAGGATGTCATCCAGGTAAACAAACACAAGCGGAAGATCGCGCAACACCGCATCCATCATGTGTTGGAATGCCTGCGCCATGCCTTTTAGCCCAAAAGGCATGCGTAAAAACTGAAACAGACCAAACGGGGTTATTACTGCCGTTTTAGGTATGTCCTCAGTGTGCACCGGGACCTGGTGGTAACCGCGGACCAGGTCTATCTTGGAAAAAATGCATGCCCCGGTGAGGTGAATGGAAAAATCCTGAATATGAGGGATGGGGTAGCGGTCGTGCGCTGTGGCGTTGTTTAATCTGCAGAAATCTCTGCAAGGTTGCCATGATCCCTCAGCCTTAGGAACCATATGTAGTGGGGATGTCCATGGGCTGTTTGAGCGCCTGATGATGCCCAACTTTTCCAAGTTGGCAAACTCCTCGCGTGCTATGGCCAGTTTAGCTGCGTCCAGACGCCGAGGTCGTGCGAAAACGGGCGGCCCCGTGGTGGTAATGAAGTGCTCCACCCCATGTTTTGTGACGGTCGCCAAAAAAGTTGGGACTGTGAGTGCTGGGAACTGGTTGAGTAGTGTGTGGAACTTACCCCCTGGAGCTGTGACATTGGCTAGTGTTGTGGGCCCGGCTCCTCTAGCTGTACAGGGGAGAGAATCAGAAGACATTGCGTTAATCAGGCATCTGTTAGCAACATCGACTAGTAGTCCGTGTGCACACAAAAAATCAGCGCCTAAAATGGGGAAGCTGCATGCCGCTATGACGAATGTCCATTGGTATATACGGCCGTGCAAGGATACAGTCAGTGTCCTCTCTCCAAAAGTCTTAATGTCTGAGCCGTTTGCGGCCGTCAGCTCAGGGCCGCTAGTTCCCACCATCCGGTCTGCATAGGACGGCAGGATGAGGCTCTTTTGGAAGCCGGAGTTCACAAGGAACCGTCTCCCCGAGCGTGAGTCTGTCACATAGAGCAGCTTGCTTGCTTCACCGGCGGTCGCAGCTGCTACCGACTGCCGGTCCCGGTGTTTCCCGAACGCTTGAATTGGCACGGTGGCACGCATTGGCGTGCGTCCTCTCCAAAACGGCGGTGGTAGAAACAGAGCGTGTCTCTCCGGTGCTTCTTGGCCCCTGCTGCAGCCACCATCGTTGGCTCCTTGCCTCCGCTGGCCGTCTCGCTGGGTTCCGACACTGATGCATTCACTGTGAGGGCTCTGGTAGTGAGGATGATCCGATCTGCCTGCTGGGCTAGCGCCCGGTAGTTGCGCGCGGCCAGCAGCGGCGAATTGGTAAGGACCACTCTGGCCGCTGTCGGGAGGTTCCGGAGGAAAAGGTGGGCAAAGCGAAAATGCCCGTCATCTGTGCCCATCAACACCAACATCTTCTCCATCAATTCGACCGCTGACCCGTCTCCTAACTCGGAGCGCGTCAGGAGCCTCTCCGCTCTCTCAGTCCGAGAGCGTGTAGCGCCGGGCCAGCGCAGTTTTGAGAGCACTGTAATTGGGGGCTGTTGGAGCAGGCTCGCCACCTGCTGGGTGGTGCGTGCGTCCAGCGCTGCGACCACGTAGTAATATCTGCCGTTATTTCCCGGAGCGTGAACTGGGCCTCAGTGTGAAGGAACCAAGACTTCGGGTCGTGTAGCCAAAAGTCTGGGAGTTTGACCGAAACGGCGTACGCGTTGCTGACACTTCCCGTCCGGGTCTTCTCCAGGGTGTTCGCCTCGCATTCCATTGTGCGTCAAGGGTCACCAGTGTGGAGAGAATAATCAGGCCAAACTTTTCCGAGGAGATGAAGCTTTATTCTACTCTCTCTCACATTCACCAGAATCAGAAAAACTTCCCCCAGGTTGCAGGCACTCTCTTTTATATCACAGCACTAACACTTCTCTGTCACCTGGGGTGCTGCATTAACATATCACTCCCCCACACTCACCACCTTTGGTCTGCTACTTCAGTCTGAGGGAAAACTACTGAGTAACTACTGAGTGGGTTCCCCACAAGTTCTTTATTTTGAATAAATTTGCAAAAATCTAAAAAAAAAACCAACTTTTTTTCACGTTGTCATTATGGGGTATTGTGTGTAGAAATTTTAAGTAAAAAAATGAATTTAATCCATTTTGGAATAAGGATGTAACATAAAATGTGGAAAGTGAAGCGCTGTGAATACTTTCCAGATGCACTGTATATAGCACTTTTTTTCTCTCATCTCTAGTCGACCAAAGCACTTTACAGATCTTGCTATCCACCCATTCACACACTAGTGATGTTAAAATCGAGGCCTCATGAAACGACTAGCAACTTTGAGACAACAGCTTCATGAGCGACACAGTGTTATGAAACTTCTAATAAAGACTGCCATCTGGTGACTGACTGTCAGAACTGCAGCAGAGTTGAAAAACCTAACAAAAATCTCAAAACTTTTTTTTTTTTTTGAGCATTTGGCCATATGTGGTCTATTCAAAATTGGATGGCAGGAACAAACAACACAAAGCAAACTAATTCCCTCTCAAACTTTCTGCGAGCCCTCAAGTCACGTGATGTGACCGCAATAACGAGGCCTCGCTTGCTACGGTCACGTGACTGTGGGGACGTTGACACTTCCGTGTTATATTGCTCGAATCAGCAGTGTTAAGAATAACATCATTATCACACATTTATGGTGGCGGAGCTCCCATTCACAGGCACTGGCCTGACCCATCAGGAGCAACTGGGGATTCAGTGTCTAGCTCAAGGACACTTTGACATGCAGAGAGATCAGGAATCAAACCCCTGACCCTCCGATCAGTAGTCGGCTATACTACACTTACGCCAGAGCTGCCCCCATTTATGCAAATGAGCGGTAGGGAGAATCACGGGCTACTCGACAGACCTCAGCCCGAATTTCACCGCACCAGAGCCAAATGCTTTCCGTTGCATTCCCAATACACAATGAATGGGAAGCGGAAAAACGACGGATCCAGTGGACACATAGCATTAGTTTGACATTCAGCTCCTTTGCAACTCCTGGCAGCTGACAGCAGAGTACACCAGCAATAGACGTTCGTGGTCAAGCTTCCACACATTGCCTGGTGTTCCACAGGAGGGTTTCACTTAGGGACCGTCAATAAATTACTAGTATCATCACCACAGGTGTGGGCAACTTTGAAGAGGCTGAAGAATGGAAAGGGGGTTGGTCCAGATGATATACCTGTGGAGGTATGGAGATGTTTAGGAGAGATGGCAGTGAACTTTTAACCAGATTGTTGAACACAATTTTGGAGTGAGAGGATGCCTGAGGAGTGGAGAAGAAGTGTGTTTGTAGCAATTTTTAAGAACAAGGGTGATGCTCAGAGCTGTAATAACTACAGAGGCATAAAGTTGATCAGCCACACTATGAAGTTATGGGAAAGAGTTGTTGAAGCAGGTTAAGAGGAGAGGTGACAATCAGTGAGCAGCAGTACGGTTTCATGCCAAGAAAGAGTACTACAGATGCAATGTTTACTTTAAGAATGTTGATGGAGAAGGTCAGAAGGAGCTGCACTGTGTCTTTGTTGATCTAGAGCAGGGGTGTCCAATCATGTGCATGGAAGGCCAAGACCCCTGCAGGCTTTACCTCAAACCAGTGTCTTCAACAGCAGAATTCAATGAATTTCTTCCCACTGATTTCTGATAAGTGAAAACACCTGCTGAAGAGACTGGGTAGAAGAGAAAACCTGCAGGGTCTTGTTCCTCTGTGGCACATGATTAGTCACCCCTGATCTAGAGAAAACATATGATAGGGTGCCAAGAGAGGAAGTGTGGTACTGTATGTGAAAGTCAGGAGTGGCAGAGAAGTATGTCAAGGTGGTGCAGGACATGTATGAGGACAGTGAGACAGTGGTGAGGTGTGCTGTAGGAGGGACAGATGGATTCAAGGTGGGGGTGGGATTACATCAGGGATCAGTTCTGAGCCCCTTCTTTTTTGCCATGGTGATGGACAGGCTGACCGATGAGGTCAGGCAGGAGTCTGTGTGGACCATGATGTTTTCAGACAATACTGAGATCTGTAGTGAGAGTAGGGAGCAGGTGGAAGAGAACCTGGAGAGGTGGAGGTATGCTCTGGAGAGAAGATGAATGAAAGCCAGTAGAAGCAAGACAGGATACATGAGTGTGAATGAGGAAGGCAGGTGTAACGGTGAAGATGAAAGGAGTAGAGGTAGTGAAGGTAGATGAGTTTTAATACCTGGGGTCAACCATCCAAAGCAATGGAAAATGCACAAGAGAGGTGAAGAATAGAGTACAGGCAGGGTGGAGTGGGTGGTGACGAGTGTCAGGGGTGATTTGTGACTTAAGGATAGCAGCTAGAGTGAAAGGGAAAGATTTATAAGACTGTAGTGAGACCTGCTTTGTTGTATGGTTTGGAGATGGTGGCACTGACAAAAAGACAGGAGGGACAGGATAATAAATGAGTATATCAGAGGGACAGCTCAGGTTGAGCGGTTTGGAGACAAAGTATGAGAGGCAAGGCTGAGATGGTTTGGACATGTGCAGAGGAGGGATAGTGGATATATTGGACAAAGGATGTTGAAGATGGAGCTGTCAGACAGGAGGAAAAGAGGAAGACCACAGAGGAAGATTCATGGATGTAGTGAAGGAGGACATGGAGAGGGTTGGTGTTACAGAGGAAGATGCAAGGGATAGGGGGGAGATGGAGGCAGATGATCCGCTGTAGTGACCCCTAAAGGGAGCAGTCAAGAGAAGAAGAATGAATAAACATTAGTCCCTGTCAAAATAAATGTGTTATTCACCACAACTGTAAATGACAACATAAAATGACAAGAATAATGGTGGTTAATCACAGGTGACCAGATTAAGCCTCATCCACATTCAACAGCTCTATTTCCTCACTCAGTTGATGCTATTAAGAGGGAAGGAAAAAAAAAAACATTTTACATCTTTGCAACTTTTTGGTGTTGGAAAATGTAGCATGAATTACATCTTCCAAAAGTGTCAGTGAATTACCTCTCTTAAACCATCTGAACATTAACTGAACTTATTTTATATCAGGAGCAAGACTCAATGTGGCAGCAGCAGGGTCAACCAGGAGAGAGGAGGCATGGGTGACAAGAGAGAGAGCCGAGAGAACAAGAAGGCACATGTGACCAGGTAACAATACTCAAAACTTGATTTCTGCCCATGCTAAAATACTTAAAACATACTGTAGTAAGTAGGCCTGCTGCTTCATAGTGGCGTAAATAGACCATTATAAGGCTGAAGATATGTTTCAATAAATGACTGAAATCCTTTTCACTGCTGTTATTATATGGGAATGGCAAAATAAAGAGGTAAATTAGGCTTATCCTTTTTATGAAATTAATGATTTTGCACTCTTTCCCCAAACTAGGACACATATGCTGACTTTTTTGTTTAAAAAATCCTCATATGGGTAGAGATCTCACCCAACCCCCCGCACCCACACACACACACAACATACAATGGTTTAACCCAAAGTTACTGCCCTTGCCAGATAAGTGCTTTACTGTGCACTAGAGCATTGCAAGGTGGCTGCCTCTGTGTCCCTCCACCAAACACCTGAGTCTCCAGAGTGGTATCCAGCAAGGTAATGCAAAGGACAGGATTTTATATACAGTATGTATACACTACTCACAAAAAGTCAGGGATATTCGGTTTTCGGGTGAAATTTCAGAATGCACGTAAAATGCACTATAACCTTTACAGGTGAGCTTAATTTGACCTTCTCTAACTTTTTGAATGTACATGTCCAACTGTTCAATGTTTCAGTCCTTTTTGCGTAACTTGCTGTTCTCTAACAAGGTGCTTAACGGCAAAATTTACAACAGGTGTTTGATCCATGAATTGACCAATAAATTTTCTGGCTCAATAAGAATTGGTATTTAAACAGTCCTCTTCATCATGCTGTTCACATTTTGACATCATGAGACCAAGACGACACCTCACAATTGATCAACATTACCTCACCATTGCGAGGCTTCAAACAGGATGTTCACCAAGGGAAGTAGCCCCTGAGCTTAGAGTGTCACAGAGTGTCATCAACAGGTTGCAACAGAGAGACTGGAGAGTCACAGAAAGGCACAGAAGTGGACGTCCTTTGGACACATCCCATGCTAATGACCGCTTCATTGTGAACAGTGTCCTGCAGAACCGGATGATGAATGCCACTCAACCCCAGGCTCATTTAAGGGAGGTGAGAGGCACCCAAGTGTCACGTTGGACCATTCAAAACTGTCTACATCAGCGTGATTTGCATGTTAGATGACCTGCAAGGGTACCTGCCCACACTACCAGGCACAGGTGTCATTGTCTTGCATGGGCCAGGGAGCATTTATGCTGGACAAGGGACCATGTAGCCTCAGTGCTGTTCTCTGATGAACGTCGATTCATGTTGAGCAGAAATGGTGGCCACCAACAGTGTTGGAGGCGTCAAGGAGAGCGCTATGCATCAGCTACTGTTGTCACCAGATGATCCTTTGGTGGTGGTGGTGTTACAGACTGAGCAAGTGTGTCTAGTCAATCCAGAACTGCCCTACACTTTGTGAATGTTACAGTGACAAGCTGATACTACCTGAATAACATCATTAATCCAGTCAATGTGCCCCTGCATGAACAACACAGGCCTAATTTCATCTTCATGGATGACGATGCATCCAGTTCATGCACTCCAGTTCATCAAGGTTGCATCATTAGGGAATGGCTGCTGGAGGCTGGGGTACCTCAAATGGAGTGGCCTGCACTTTCGCCAGACCCTGAATCCCACAGAAAACCTATGGATCAGCTGAGTTGCTGTGTAGAGCTCGTAACCCTGCACCCCACAACCTCAATGACCTGAGGGCCGCCCTTCAAGAAGAGCAGAATGCCATGCCTCAGCAGACAATAAGTCGACTCGTGAACAGTATGAAATGTCGTTGTCAAGTTGTAATTGATGCTCAAGGGCACATGACAAGTTATTGAGACACTGACATTTTTTGTTGTGGTATACCCACCACTGTTGTTGGCTTTTGTTTCAATAATGTTTTGAGATGTGGAAATCACCATTGCATGCTTCTACTTAAATGCCCTACTTTCATGATATACTATCACTGTAGCGTGAACTTTTTACATTTTCCATAAATCTCACCCGAAAGCCAAATAGCCCTAACTTTTTACGCACGCACACACACACACACACACACACACACACACACACACACACATTATGCACACACTGGGACTTCAGTCTTTCCCAAAAGATTTTGTTCTACTGACTGTCTGAAACACCAGAGTTTTTCATCAAAGACACATCAGAGTAACCTCCACAATGAGGAGCTGTCCTTGCTCAGCCACTGTCAACAATGCAGCTTTCTGCAAGCTTAATTGAGTTGCATAAAAAGTTAGGTACCGGCAGCTACTTCAAACCATTTAGGTCACATTTGAGGAAGTGGGTTGCTTCTCTTCTAGACACATTCCCTCTTCTTAATGACCCCGATAGAGACAATTACGCTAGGCCCAGTGGGAACAAGCAGACTAGATTTCCATTTAGATTCGAGTCTTAGGCCTTCTACTCTGAACACTTTGGAAGGGAAATGTGTTGGTCTGAGATCTTAAAGTGGTATCAAACATTGGCAGATAACAGCCACAAGAGCATTTTTAATTGCTGATTGTGAATGTAGTTTTATTTTATTCCCTCATCTTACTCCGTGCTTGTCATTTGCATTGTTTGGCAAATGTCCCTTTTCTGCTTCTTTGGCCAATAAACCAAGATAAATCAGCTTTCCCTAAAACACTCTGTTCCATGTTGACTTTTCTGTCTCACTGAGTAGTGCAATGAATCTCCCAAATGAGATTCAGTCACAAAGCAGCTCGGAGGGAGGCAGTGCCACGTTGAGAGAATTTGGTCAGTGGACTCTTTATTGAAACACTATGTCTTTTTGGACAGCGCACAGGTCAGTCTGACTGCCAGGTCTGACTCAATGGGCTGATTGTGTTTTAGTGTTGATAAAGGGTCCAGATTGTAAATATTTACACAATTATGCATGTTTTCTCTTCACTGTGTTAAAGCAGCAAGTTTTGGCTTTAGCTGATTTGTAGGATCTGAGCTTCAACTGCAGCACTTCAATAGATTTTAAAGGGTCAGAAGTAATTAGACACTTTGGTGAATAATTGTGGGCTGTTGTTTGTTTGTTTTTTACGCTACTGATTCATGTATGAAATGGGCAATGTTCTTTTGAGTGGATTCAGAGTTACCTGAGGTAAACTGAAGTGTGAAGAGTTGATCCCCACTGCTAAGTTTTTCAAGATGCTAAGAAAATAAACTTTGTAGCTGCACAAAACAGAAGTTGGAAATGGCAAGCAAACTGATAAGTCTTGTGCATGAATGGAAAACTGTTGCATGGTGAAGAAAAAACCCTCTAATACCACACAGCAATTCAAATACGCTCACCCTCGTTTTCTTTTTTTTGTCAGTGATCAAAAAACAGCCAGCACCTCTGAAGACTCACTGCAAGAGGCAAGGCACTCGACAAGCTTCAAAAACATAAAGGTTGAGTTTGAATTCACAAAAACATCCAAAAAGAAAATGCTGGACATCTGGGAAATAAAGTTCTGTTGACTGAAAAAGTTTATCACCATTAAAATAGTTGAAAGAAAAAAAAAAAAACAAGGAAAAGGTTGTGACACATCTGCCCAACACCATTATGTTTCTGTTAAGGTTGGAGCATGTGTGAATTGCAGACACAAAGGAACAGGTTGCTATGTATTCTTGTCAAGACAAAATTTATCTGATAGTGGCCATTTTTTCATAATGCAGTAGGAAAGTTTGTTTAAAAATGGCCAGTACAATTACAAAGATATTCAGTATTTCAGTAAAGTGTGTTTAACTTATTTGCGATCAGACTGAAACTAGAGAAGAAACAGAAATCAAGGGCTGAAAGTAGCTGCAGGAAAGCTCGAGAGGTTTCCATTAAGGAAAATACAAATTGTCTGCTCACAGTCCCTGAGCACAGAATAGTTTGACCAAACTGCTCATGACAATGATTTGGTCTTCAGATACTGCATGTAAGTGCTTTCAAACTTTTATAAATTTCAGGAAACTGACTTTTGTCTCTCCCTTATCTCTGTAATAACCACTCAAAATAACGTTGGGGGATGTTGTTTAAAGTTCCAGTTAATTCACTTTAGATCCACTTTTTGTCAAATGCCACATACTTGAATTGTTCCAAAATGAAGCTCTACTTCCTGGTTTTAGAGCGGAACCAGCTTGCACTGGCTACATCATTTTCAGCCACTCTGCAGCAGTGAAGCCGTGAAGTTGAGTTCCCACCCATACATGCAGCAGCTCCCTTAAACATAACCAACATGACAACACTCCAGTGTGACCTCGCCCCTATTTTTATAGTATCAACTAATCAAATAAAACCAAAGCGATGTGAAAAATGAACACTTGAACGGGTGTGAGCACAATAAAGAAATACCTATGAGGAAAGAAACCATCTTTTGGGAGAACAAAACCCCCAACATACTAGGGAGTGTCTTTTAGTTTTCAACTCGACAGAATGTTGTACACAATAATGGTTTGAGGGCCTGAAGTCTTAAGGCAGCCAGTCACCACAGGATGAGACAAGGGCTTTACTTTTGGAGAGCTCTCATGTTGTCCATCTTTACAGTATGTCTAGGATCTGGACAGCCATCAGTGAATAAAGTGGTGTTATAAGAAAGATAGTCTTATCCAGTTAGTCGCAGGACTGTACTCAATGGCCAACCTACCTTTGAGTTTGTCCAACAGAGTCCACTCTGGCTGTGTGTTCATTGCTGCGTCCACTGAATCTGTGGTTTCTCCTGCCATTCATTGGCTTGGTAAAATGCCTTGGTAATTCATTCATGGTCATGGCACAGCATGATTAAATATGTTTAAAACAGATTCGGCACCTCAGCTTATTTCTTACCTCAAATGTTTTCAGGAACATTCTCTTTTTTCTTTTGTTTTCAAGGACATCCATGGGCAGTTTACTGCTGAGCAGCTATGATGGGTCCAGTCCAGAAATCTGCAAACAGTCCCCCCATGACTAAAGTCTTATCCAGTCAGGAGCAACTTTGCGTTCTGGCTGCTGTATAGAAGGCTATCTTTCCCTCGCTTTGTGAATGCTTCACCTATTGTGGATTTAACTGGATCATAAAAGTGAAAATCCTTAATATATCTTTATGTTGTTTCCAAAAAATGATCAGGACAAAAGTGCTGCACTTAACTTGTGAATAAAAGCCACGATTTCCCAAAAATGAAAGTTACAGCAAGATTCTTTCTGTATGATTAATGTGAAACAGAAATGTCTCATCAAATATCAAGATAAAGCCTCCGTGGTTTTAGTTTTAGAAAGGACGTGTCCAAATCTAAGTGACATAAGTGAGTGGGAGCTGACACAAAGAAATAACTTACTTTGTCAGATTAACAGCAGCACACAAGGGTGACTTCAGCATTTTATTGGATGTGAAGGAGCATTTCACTGTGTTGTGACTGCCCTTGAGTGGATGCATATTGTAGTTACTCATAGAAATATTATGGGCTGGCTTGAAACTGCTGTCACTGCCTCTTTGCTGTTTCAGATAAGAGGATTAATTCTTCTGTGAGCTGTTAGATTTTCTTGAAACTGCACTAACTGAATTTAGAGATGCAAAGGTCACAGCTACTGAGAGATGCACATTAAAATGAAGCATTGATATTTTAAAAAAAACATTTTGGGGCAAAGTTTTAGTCACCAGCTTCAAAAAAGAACGTTTCACATAACTGTTTGATTCAAATGTACATACTTTTAATGATGTTGGTTTAATATGAACTAACAACATGTCAAATAATATTTCTTCCTCCTAAAACTGAATTGACCTATATCCTCACAGCCCCAAAATTAACAGTGTGGTTGAGGACAAAGGCTGTCATTTGCATCCTGAGATTTCCAGACAGTGAGAAATAAACAGAAAGAGGGACTAGTGAGATTTCTGCTGGGTGTGTCGCTCCAGATTGTTTACCAGAATGAGCAGAGTTCCTGTATTAATCCTCCTCCTGCTGCTGCTCCTGCTGAGCAGATGAGCTGCAGGGTTGCCTGCATTCACTGCCCCCCTTCCATTCACTCATAAAGACACACATTTGAGATTCACAAAAACAAACTTGAAAAGCTGAAATCTGTGATATATTCTGTTTCAACAAAATTCGATGAAACTTTAACATTGCGCTGCACAGAGCTCCTACTGAGAGTTGCTCCCAATATAAAGAAACAGTAGAAGGTCATAATTCCGCCCTGAAAACAGGAGGACAGAGAGTGTTCAATAACTATGAATTATTGAAACCATTGTTCCGGTTTATTCTCCCACCAGGCTAGAGGCAGATATGCTTTTGGTCCCCTCAAAATAACTCACCACGCAGCCATTAATGTTGAAACCTCTGGTAACAAAAGTGAGTACACCCCTAAGTTAAAATGTCCAAATTGTGCCCAATTAGCCATTTTCCCTCTCCGGTGTCATGTGACTCATTAGTGTTACAAGGTCTCAGGTGTGAATGGGGGGCAGGTGTGTTAAATTTGGTGTTATCGCTTTCACACTCTCTCATACTGGTCACTGGAAGTTCAATATGGCACCTCATGGCACAGAACTCTCTGAGGATCTGAAAAAAAGAATTGTTGCTCTACATGAAGATGGCGTAGGCTATAAGAAGATTGCCAAAACCCTGACACTGAGCTGCAGCACAGTGGCCAAGACCATACAGCGGTTTAACAGGACAGGTTACACTCAGAACAGGCCTCTCCATGGTCGACCAAAGAAGTTGAGTGCATGTGCTCAGTGTTATATCTAGAGGTTTTCTTTTGAAAATAGATGTATGAGTGCTGCCAGCATTGCTGCAGAGGTTGAAGGAGTGGGCGGTCAGCCTGTCAGTGCTCAGACTATACACCGCACACTGCATCAAATTGGTCTGCATGGCTGTCGTTGCAGAAGGAAGCCCATTTTAAAGATGATGCACAAGAAATCCCACAAACAGTTTGCTGAAGACAAGCAGACTAAGGACATGTATTACAGGAACCATGTCCTGTGGTCTGATGAGACCAAGATAAACTTATTTGGTTCAGATGGTGTCAGGTGTGTGTGGTGGCAACCAGGTGAGGAGTACAAAGACAAGTGTGTCTTGCCTACAGTCAAGCATGGTGGTGGGAGCGTCATGGTTTGGGGCTGCATGAGTGCTGCCGGCACAGGGGAGCTACAGTTCATTGAGGGAACCATGTACTGCAACATACTGAAGCAGAGCATGATCTCCTCCCTTCAGAAACTGGGCTGCAGGGCAGTATTCCAACATGATAACAACTCCAAACACACCTCCAAGATAACCACTGCCTTGTTGAAGAAACTGAGGGTAAAGGTGATGGACTGGCCAAGCATGTCTCCAGACCTAAACCCCATTGAGCATCTGTGGGGCATCCTCAAACGGAAGGTGGACGAGCGCAAAGTCTCTAACATCCACCAGCTCCGTGATGTTGTCATGGAGGAGTGGAAGAAGATTCCAGTGGCAACCTGTGAAGCTCTAGTAAACTCTATGACCAAAAGAGTTAAGGCAGTGCTGGAAAGTATTGGTGGCCACACGAAATACACTTTGACACTTTGGGCACAATTTGGACATTTTCACTTAGGGGTGTACTCACTTTTGTTGCCAGCATTTTAGACATTAGTGGCTGTGTGTTCAATTATTTTGAGGAGACAACAAATTTACACTGTTATAAAAGCTGTACACTGACTACATTGTATCAAAGTGTCATATCTTCAGTGTTGCCCCATGAAAAGATATAATAAAATATTTACAAAAATGTGAGGGGTGTATTCACCTTTGTGAGATATTGTACATGAATCATACCTACTGTAAAATACAAGACTATCAGATGCAGGGTGAAATGTGAGGTACCAATTAGACTGTAAGGTGCAGTATGGCAGAATAGTTATGACCACAATACAACATCAGAGTGAGTTATTGTACAGTGAAATGGCATGTGGCAGGAAAGATTTCCCGTACCTAACCGTTCGGCAGCAAAGCTGTAGCAGTCTGCTGGAGAAAGTGCTCCACTGTCTGTCCAGTGTGTGGTGGAGGGGGTGTTCAGGATTGTCCATGATGGATCGCAGTTTGTTTAGTGTCCTCCTCTCCACCACAGTCTCAAAAGTCTCCGGCCTGAGACCAATCACAGAGCCAGCACTCTTGATAATCTTGTCAAGTCTGTTGGTGTTCATGGCTCTGATACTGCTACCCCAACAGACACCAGCAAAGAAGATGGTGCTGGTGACAACGGCCTGGTAGAAAAGCTCCAGCATCCTGTTGCACACATTGAAAGATCTCAGCTTCCTCAGGAAGTAGAGTCTGCTCATCCCCTTCTTGTACACAACATTGGTGTTAGATTTCCAGTCCAGTCCTTTGCTGATCAACCGGAGTGGTAGCTCAGTTGGTAGAGCATCCGCCCCACACCTGGGAGGCAGGGGTTCAAATCCCGGCCGGGTCATACCAAAGACCATATAAAAATGGTACTTTCTGCCTTCTAGCGTGGTGCTCCACATAATGGAACGGGGAAAGTAAAGTTACGCACAGAGCTACCAGAGGACTGACCCCCCGCTGTAGCTTTCACTACTTACAGTAGCTGTGTGGCCTAGGGTCAGAGAAACGGAGATAGGCGCCGCCCCATACACCAACATGGTGTGAAGGGAATTAACTAATTAACTAACCTTTGCTGATCATGACACCCAGGTATTTGTAGTCCTCAACTACCTCCACATCCTCCCTCCTAATCTGCAATGCTGTGAAGGCATTCTCTTCTTCCTAAAGTCAATCATCTTACAGAGTGTTAGCAACAATACTCCAAAACTACTAAATGGATTTGGATGAAATTTTCACCAGAGGTGGTTCTTGGGCTACAGACGAACTCATTACATTTTAATGATGATCTGAGAATGCATACCTCAGCCGAGGCTCTTATCTTCTCACAGTGTGTTAGCATCAATACTCCAAAACTAATGGACAGACTTTGATGCAATTTTCACCACAAGTGGCTCTAGGCTTACACACAAACCCATTACATTTTGGAGATAATCCATGAGAGACAGACAGAGCCTTGGCGGAGGTATGCTCTCTCTGAGTGCTTTTCCAGCTAAAACTGTTTTTAAATCTGTATTGAATATTGGGTAAAGTTTTTAAGTAATCCATCTTTTATGGAGAACTAGTATCTGGCAGCTGCCCTGTGGGTCGTCCTCGCCTAAGATACAAAGACGTCATAAAGTGGGACATGTACGCATTTGGTGGAAACGCATAGATGTGGAAACATGGGAAGCAACAGAACACATCCGAACTGACTGGTGGAATGCACTTAGCACTGGTGTGACATGCTCCTCTGAAGCCTACTGGCACTTCTGCAATGAGATATCTTTGACGTTGTCCTGTGACGGTATAGGCCATAGCTAACTAAGTGAAAGAGGGGTCCTCACAAAGAGATTTTTAATAAAGCTCCAAGTATACCCTTTGTGTGCACAGAAAAAAGTTTTTAACAAAAAAAAGTGAGCGTCAAAAGTCAAGTGTTACAGAAAAAATATTTAACTTTGAAAAAATTGGAGTGAAGACAAAGTTGTTGCATTTAACTATTCGTACATTTTTGAATTTATAGACTGATCATGATTTTTTTTTTTTGCCAATACTCATGTTGAAAATGATATCCTGGCTGAAGGCTGTTTTTGTTTTCATCCATTCTGTCTTTAATGTCAGGGAGACAATAAATTACTTAACATAATAAATACTTTAGAATGGTTCAGTAGTTGTTTTCTAAATGTGCAGCTGTAGGCTATACTGTTTCAGGAGAAAATCAATTCCACACAGCTGGGACACATCAGAAAAATATTGGCCACTGCTGATATCTCAATTGCAGACACCTGATATTCAAGATGCAAAGATTCAAAGGCTTTATTATCATGTGCACAATTAAGAAATGCTACATTTCTTCAGCAATGAAATTCTTACTTTGTTCTCCGAACAAATGCCAAGGTAAAAGGTACAGAAACAACAATTCTAATAGGTCATGACACACTAACACGGTAACTCACTCCTAATACTAATGGATGCTAATAACACACACACCAACACACAGTTAGGCAATAGAGGGATGAACTTGAAAATTCACTGGATGACTAAAATCACCAATTGTGATGACACCAATTGACACCAATTGTGATGAAGTGTTTTGAACGGCTTGTCAAACCACACATTACAGCCTGCCTCCCTGCATCACACGACCTGCTCCAGTTTGCATATCGTTCAAACCGCTCCACGGAGGATGCTATAGTCACCACCCTACACTCTGTCATCACCCACCTGGACCAGAAAGACACCTACGCCAGACTCCTGTACATTGATTTCAGTTCAGCATTCAACACCATTAATCCCCAGAGACTGATGGAGAAATTACTCCTTCTCGGTCTGAACACCACCACATGTCTCTGGATCCTGGATTTCCTGACTGAGAGATCTCAGTCTGTCCGGGTTGGAAACAACATCTCCAACTCTGTCACGCTGAGCACCGGATCCCCTCAAGGCTGTGTACTCAGTCCACTGTTGTTTACACTTCTAACACATGACTGTGTATCCAGACACGAGGGGAACCAGATTATTAAGTTTGCAGACGACACCACGGTGGTGGGACTTATTCAGAGGGATGAGGAATCAATGTACAGGGAAGAAGTGAGAGACCTGGAGGGCCGGTGCAGGGAGAACAATCTGGTGCTCAACGTGGACAAAACGAAGGAGATAATTATCGACTTCCAGCGGTCACAGCCTGAGCACGTCCCCCTCAGCATCAGCGGCCGTTTAGTAGAGAGAGTGGAGAACATCAAGTTCCTCGGAGTGCAGCTCTCGCAGGACCTGACCTGGAGCAAGAATTCCTTGGAGATCAGGAAGCGGGCTCAGCAGAGACTGCACTTCTTGAGGAAACTCAAACAGGCCTCTCTCCCCATCTGCATCCTCAGGACCTTCTACAGAGGTGTGGTGGAGAGTGTTCTGATGTACTGCATTGCTACATGGTACTCCAGCTGCAGTATGTCAGACAAAAAAGCCCTGCAGAGGATAGTCAAGGGGGCTGAGAGGGTAATTGGAGTCTCCCTCCCCTCTGTTCAAGAACTTTTTCAGAACCGTTGTAGGAGCAGGGCACTGAACATTGTCAAGGACTGTTCTCACCCTCTGCATAAACACTTTGAACTTCTTCCATCTGGTAAACGATTCCGGAGCATCAGAGGCAGAACCACCAGACTGATCAACAGCTTCCTTCCACAAGCTGTCAGGATGCTGAACAGCTGACCCGGAATCTCTCATACACACTACTGCACCTATGGACATTTTGTATATTATTTGTATATTATAGTTAGTTTTTTTTCCCAAGTATGTCTCAGGGATGTGTGAATGGATGGGGGTGGGAGTGGGGGGTGAAGCTATGTGGGAGTGTGTCTTAAATCATGCTGCTTCTATTTATATGGATGCCGAGAGAAACACAATTTCATCTTGCCTGCACTACAGTTGTATGTACAGCAATATGACAATAAAGTTTGATTTGATTTGAAGTGATAGTGGTATATCGATATCAGAGATGATGTGAACCTGAGATGGCATGAACCTATGTACAGTGTGCAAATGAGCATTGTGCAACCTGATGTGAACCAGAGATGGCATAGACTTATGCACAGTGTGCAAATGAGCATTGTGCAATGAGCAGTTTATAATTACACATTATTTCTGTAACGATAGTACCAGTAGACTGTGCATGATGAGTAGCAGCAGAGATGATATGGACATCAGACAGGTGATACTATATCTACTGTACAGGTGAGCAGTGTGCAAATTTAGCAGCCGATGTGTGAGTTCCTATATGCAAAACTGTGTTATGGAGTTTTGGGAGTTGTTATCTGTTCAGGTGTGTGATGGCAGTGGGAAAGAAGGAGTTTTTCAGTCTGGTTGTCCTGCATTTCACACTTCTGTACCTCCGGCCTGAGGGTAGAAGTGTGAACAGTCTGTGCTGGGGGTGGGTGGGGTCCCGGAGGATGGCATCAACTCTCTTTTGGACTCTGCGGTGGTAGATGCTCTGCAGAGAGGGGAGTGGAGTCCTGATGATCTTCTCCACTGTCTTCACCACTCTTTGCAAGCGTTTGCACTCCAGGGTAGTGGTGCTGCCGTACCACGCAGTGATGCAGTTGGTCAGGATGCTTTCGATGATGCAGCTGTAGAAACTGATGAGGATCCTGGAAGACATGCCAAACTTCTTCAGCCTCCTCAGAAAGTACAGTCGCTGTTGAACTCTTTTAACCAGCTCTGTGGTGTTGTGTGTCCACTTAAGGTCGTTGCTGATGTGGATGCCCAGGTATTTAAAGCTGCTCACCCTCTCCACCTCAAGCTTCTGGATGAACAGTGGCCGATGGGGTCTCCTCCTCCCTTTCCTCATGTCCACTATCATCTCCTTTGTCTTGTCCGTGTTGAGGGTGAGGTTGTTGTCCTCACACCATGACACCAGGTTGGCCACCTCCCTCCTGTAGGATGCTTTGTCATCACCAGTGATGCATCCTATCACTGCTGTGTCATCTGCAAACTTTAGGATGATATTGTCCTTGTGGGAAGTAACATAATCATGGGTGAAGAGGCTGTAGAGGATGGGGCTAAGAACACAACCCTGTGGGACACCTGTGCTTGTGATGATGCTGGCTGAGGTCCTGTTACCCATCCTGACAGACTGGGGCCTGGCAGTTAGAAAGTCCAGTAGCCAGTCACAGAGGGTGGGGTGCAGGCCAAGTGAAGACAGTTTGTCAGTGAGTTTGTAGGGGATGATCATGTTGAAGGCGGAGCTGTAGTCAACAAAGAACATCCTAATGTAGGAGTCTTTATCTTCCAGGTGGGAGAGAGAATAATGGAGTGCTGCAGCAATGGCATCTGCAGTGGACCTGTTGGGCTGGTAGGCGTACTGCAAGGGGTCTAGGGTGCCCGATATGCTGTCCTGAATGAGGGGCAGCACCACTCTCTCGAAGCACTTCATGGTGATTGGAGTGAGTGCTACCGGTCTGTAATCATTCAGACAGGTCCACGGACTCCTTTTGGGGAGGGGGATGATGGCTGTCGTTTTGAAGCAGGAGAGGACTATGTTCTGGTTGAGGGAGAAATTGAAGATTGCTGTGAGAATGTCAATCAGCTCTGCAGCGCATGCTCTGAGGGCCCACCCAGGTATGTTGTCTGGTCCTGCTGCCTTGCGGGGGCTGATTTTCCTCAGTGCTTTGTTTACCTGGCCTGGTGAGACTCTTAGTGGGTGGGTGGGTGAGGGTGTGTGAGTGTGTGTCTCTTTTCTGTGCTATGGCTGGTGGTCTCGAAGCGGGTGTAAAAGATGTTGAGATCGTCTGGCAGGCTGTCTGTAGAGCTAGTGGTGCTGCTGTTGGTCCTCTTGTAGTCTGTGATTTGTTGCAGGCCTTGCCACATGCGCCCCGGGTCAGGAGTGGAGTAGAGGCTGTCCAGCTTTTCTCTGTACTGCCTCTTGGCTGTTGCTATAGCCTCTGTCAGTCCATATTTTGCAGCTTTGTACTCAACCTCACAGCCTGATTTAACCCTTTAACTGCCCAGATTAAATGGACAGGTCGTGCGCCCCCAGTGGCACAGCACAGCAACTACATGTGTCAACTGAGTTATGTAATTTAAATAGCTGTTGTGATATTATGCAAATTAGATGTGTAAATTTATTCCTATCTGAAACTTTGGATCATATTCTACATCTTTCTTCACTGACAGTAATCCATTATCTCTTGTAACTTTCAAGTTACAAGAGTACAAGTTACAAGTTACAAGTTAGCCTTGGAAAGCTGAACTATTTATTGACAAATTTTTTACCACTCTTGACCACTGGGGGGGGGGGGGGGGGTGTAGTTGCCTTGCATTGCCCCAGGCACCACATGGCACCTAGGGCAGTTAAAGGGTTAAATGCACGACAGCGAGCACGCAGCAACTGTTGATCCAGGGCTTCGGGTTGGGGAACTTTGTGACCTGTATGGTGGGTAAGATGGTATCAACGCACGTGGTGATGTGCCCAGTCACATATTCAGCATAATCCTATATGTTTACAGAAGATATCAGTCAACAAGCTAAACATTGGTGATTTATCTGTGCATTCCTAGTTTATATGTTCATGTACTGTACGACTTTCTGCAAAAAGAAAAAAAAGTCACTTTAGTTTATAGCACTTTAGCACATTTCCAGCAAATTAATACAGTTCAACGAGTTTTACAGAATCAAGTGAAATAAGACAAAACATATAGATAGGTAAATAACATAGAAATAAATATTAAAGCTGGATTTAAAAAAAAATTAAAATGAGTCAGAAAAACATTTTTTATTTCAAAATTAAACTTTAAGTTATATACAAAAAAAATACAACACAAAGCCATCAGTGAAATGTTTATTATTAAAAAGGCAAAACTGCAGTTCACTTTTTTTTTTTTTTGGTAAATATCTAACGATAACTAAATTTGGACATGACATAGTTGTCCTTTATTGTAATTTTAGGGTTTGTTAATGACCCCGCGTGCAAGCACCGCTGCTCTCTCGTGCATCCTGTCTCCGGTGTCACGAGGCAGCCAGCAGACGGCAGAAGAAAGGAGGAAGTGAAAACATAAGCGCTATCTGTACGGCAGAGGAGGAGGAGAGAGGGAGGAAGCACCAGGGAGGGACACACATTCGCAGCCGTACTCCAGTCACACAACACACAAACTCCGGAGTCCGGACATCAGCGCTCTGCTGGAACAAGAAGTGTCTCCTCTTCTCCAGGTTTGTCCGAACACCTTTTATTACGGGTTTTCTCCGCTGATGTGGTGTTGTTGCTAAAATCCAGCTTGGCGTTTACTTCTCTATTGTGGATGTTTAGAGTCGGCTGCCCGCCTGTGTGTGTGTGTGTGTCGCACGGTTGGTGGAGAATAACAGTTTCTCCGTGTCTCTGTCAGCTCCATCTGTCCGTCTGTCTCCGTGTCCGTCTGTCCTTACTTTGTTTGGTGGCCTCAGTGGCTTTGGGCGCTGTTCTTTCACTGGGGTCTTCTTCGCATCAAGCCGTCGCTGTTCAGCTGCTCGCACACTTTTGCATTGCGGTAAATCAGTTAAACTGGCAAAACAAAACCCCGCTCAGCTTATTCGGTGCTTAATTTCTAAAACAAGTGCACGGCGACGGTGCAAGTTGCATTTTTTATTTTTTTTTTTTTCAGCACAGGAGCTTTGACTGGAAGGGAGGCTGACGCTTCTTTCCCGGCTTGTTTTGCTGGAGTGTGCACGCTGTTCGCTTGATGCAAAAAAAAAAAAAATAAAGGGGGGGGCGATGCGTTTATAGAAGCATCCGCTCCCCTTCACTGCTAATTAAAGAGCTGATTTAATAGTGTGGGGTATGTCTATGCTAGCCGCTCCACGGGCCTCTGGTTAAAGCCAAAACAGAGCAAGCTGTACAGGGACTTCAGTTTGCCTTCTTGGACTCAAAACCAAGGATAATCCAAGCTGCATTCTGCTTTGAGCGAGTTGCATGCGCTTACCTATTTTTAAACCTTTGCTTCAGAACAGGTAAATAAGTTGTAACTGATGCAGCTGTGTGTGTCCTTTCTTTGGGCTGAGGGTGCTAACCACACCGTTAAAAAGTAGGATTGTGCAAAACCTGCTGGATGGATTTTGGTGACATCTTCATCACAAGTGGCCTTTGGCCCAAAAATGAATCCTTTAGAATTTGAGCCAGACCCTGATCAATATGGGGATTTTCATTCTTTTTTTTTAATGGCCTTAGGGGAGGTATGCACTCTCTAAGTGACCTCTACTTCATATGGTATGTGTCCACTGTTGGATATTATATTGTGTATATATATTAGTATGGCTGTCCCCTGTGGTGGAAAGGGGGTGACACCCCTCCTCCGGGGGGGTCACCTGGGGTATAAAAGGCCACAGCGGGAGACATCTTGTCTCTTCGCTGTGGCTCTCAGGCTAGCATGGTGACTCCTGTGTTCCTGTTCACGTGTTATAATAAAACTACAAAACCTCACCTCGACTCCTCATTAATTAGAGACACAACATTTGGCGACGAGGATACACAGCATGGAGAGAGCTGCTACTGCGTTTTGTCCATTTTTGGAGGCTCCGGGTGAGCCGCTGGTCCCTTGGGCCAGGTGGTATGCAGCCTTCGAGAAATATCTCACAGCGCTGGACCTCGGTGACCTGGACAAACGGCGTGCAAGGGCTATTCTGGTCCACAACTTAGGTTTGGAGGGCCAGAGGATCCTGAGCATACTTGGAAGAGGTGACACATTCGGCGATATGGTGCAGCTCATGGTGGGCTACTTTCGCGCCCCTGAAAATACCATAATGCGGCGTATTCAGTTCAGACAGCGACGCCAGCGACCGGGGGAATCAGTTCAGCAGTTTGTGGCGGACCTTCGGCAGCTGGCGGGTGAGTGCAGATTCGGAACCCTGGAGGAGGAGATGGTCCGCGACCAGCTAGCGGAGCACGTGGCATATTCCTCCACGAGGGTCCGTCCGCTAACTCATGCTGGTGAGCTAACTCTGCTAGCCACCATGGAGCTAACACAGCAACACAAGGCAGTAGAGAAACTTTCACGGAGTCTTGGCAACATGGAGGCCCTGCCCAGGAACGAGAAGCAGTGGAAGACACTGGCCTTGGATCCGGATGACGGCAGCAATGATGAATATGCAGCCGTCGTGAAGATTAGGTCTGCCCTGGGGATGCCGAGGTGCTACGGCTGCAGATCCAGCAGGCACCGCTAGAAAGTGAGGGAGTGCGCAGCGAAGGGGAAGCGTTGTGGAAGGTGCGGGTTGTTCCACCACTTCACCAGAGTCTGCCAAAATTTTGAAAAGGAAGACCAGGGGATGGAAAGGGGAGCTTTGGCTAAGAAGACACTCACGGTGGTCCACACGGTTTCGCCCAGCACAAACGGATGTATCCTGTGTAACATCGTGCTGGACGGAGTGCCAATCCCGCTGATGGTAGACACGGGGTCGGCGACTTCCTTCTTAAATTGGGCGACTGTGAAGACTTTCTTCCCACACTATAGGGTAAGCAGGACGGACATCACCTGTTACGGCTATGGTAACAACCCCTTGGACATTGTGGGCTTGGTGTGGCTCTCGGCGAGGTACAAGTCGGCCTCAATGTGTGCAACCGAGTTCATGGTGTCTCGTGAAGGGAACAACCTGATAGGCTGCGACCTGTTCTACGGGCTTGGGTTTTCTGTCGCCTGCAGTGTCAGTGAGGAGTGGTCAGGCGGTGGACTTTGGGACCGGCCCTTCTTCCTCCTGAGCCACTGGGGCGGCAGTGGCTCAGGAGGTTGAGCAGGTCGTCTAATAACCGGATGGTTGGTGGTTCGAATCCCGCTCTCTCCAGATATCCTGCCGTTGTGTACCTGGGCAAGACACTTCACCCGCGTTGCCTCCAGTGTCCAAGACACTGGGTATGAATGTGTATAAATGTATAAAAATGTTCGGTGGTGGCCGGAAAGGCCGTTGGCGCAGATTGGCTGCCACGTTTCCGTCAGTCTGCCCCAGGGCAGCTGTGGCTGCAGAAGTAGCTTGCCACTACCATTGTCTGTCTGGAGTGAATGAATAATGTACCTATTTGTAAAGCGTCTTTGAGTATATGTGATAAAGCGCTATATAAAATCGATGCATTATTATTATTATTATTATTATTATTACGTGGGAAGCGGTGAAGACGTGTGGGACTCGGGCTGGCCCAGATCGAGTGGGGGGGGGGGGCCCACCAGCACCAAGATATGGCCCCATGGCAGGTGTCCCGTGCCAGTGTTCGCAGTACCCTGGGTGAGGGACCCGAACGGCATGGTTTGACGCCTGTAGAGGCGGATGGATTCATTGAGCAGGCGCAGCGTGGTTCCGGTGGCCGGCCGAGTGCCACTGTTGAGCCAGGTGCTGACGCGGCCAACTCAACGTGAAAAATGAAAGCAATCGGGGCGAGACAGGATGGCATGAGCCCTAGACGTGCCCAGAATGAAAACCAGGGACGGAGCTCGGATCGGATCGGTGGGACCCTGTGCCGCCACATGAGAACCAGGTCACGATGACGTGGACACAAGAAGCCAGTGAGTACTCCCCAGGGCATGGGTGATAATGTGCGCCCTAGGGTTGAGTCTCGGCTTGGATGGGTCCACAAGTCAAGGGAGCAGCGGAGTGACCAGAGTGATCTGCGGATAGTACGGACTGGTGATGACGGTTACCTTGAGCTGACGGATGGGTGCAGGCGGCACCCGAATGAGCTGCAGCGTTTGGAGGGGGAGAAACTCCGGTGCAGCCCATCTCTGGTGAAGAATAGAGACAATGTTGAGCACCGTTGTGTGTGCATGTTGAGTGCCTCTGTGTGCCAAATGGGGTTACACTGAGGTGTGAATGTTTGAATGGAGTGTGTGAAATGTAAATGTTCCCTGCCTTTTCTTTCAAGGTGTTTGTTAGTGAGGAGTCTTGGCACCGCCATTGTATAATGTACATAGTTATTTATTGTTTATAGTGTCTGTATTGTATATATTTTTCTTTGGGATTTGATTTTGGGATTTGATTGTTTTACTCTTATGGCGGAGTGGTCCGCCGGGCTGGTGTGGTATGTGTGCATAGGTCTGTATATTTTTGTTTAGAGAGTGAGTCGGGTGTAGGGTGTAAATTTTGGGAGGGCCTAATTAGTGTGTCTGCATTTTTTCAAGGGGGGGGATGTTGGATATTATATTGTGTATATATATTAGTATGGCAGAGCCCTGTGGTAGAAAGGGGGTGACGCCCCGCCTCCGGGGGGGGGGGGTGGTGTCACCTGGGGTATAAAAGGCCACAGTGGGAGACATCTTGTCTCTTGGCTGTGGCTCTCAGGCTAGCGTGGTGACTCCTGTGTTCTTGTTCACGTGTTATAATAAAACTACAAAACCTCACCTCGACTCCTCATTAACTCGAAACACAACATCCATTGGTCCGTTTTTTTGTTGGAAGGAATCACATGGAGTCATGCATTGAGTGCTGGGGTGAGGGATAATAATTGACGGTGCAAAACCAATAGTGAACTGTGTTCAGGGGGAAACCTGTCATTGGTCCTGCTGCTGAGAACACAATGGCTGCGCCTGATTGGTCAATGCAATCAGCCGTGGGCGGTCTTCTAAGGATTTGAGCTCTAGGAGAACATGGCAGATTGTAAATTAAACTTTATCTGATATTTTTAAGACAAACGAGCAAAAAGTGCTTCTAACAACACTTGAGGTGAAAAGTAGTAGTTGCAGTTAATTAATCGAATGCTATTTGAAACCAATAACTACTAGTTTAAAGTCTCAGGATGTCATCGCTGGAACTGACGCATGCTGGTGCCAGACCTCATTTGCATAAAGTTGAAAAATTTTAGCTTTATGCAAATGTGGGGTACAGGCAACTCAACACACCACAGCTAATGTCTCATTGCACCAGAGCAAAATGCTTCGCGTTGCATTTCACATCAACAAAATGACTGTAACATGTACAATTTCTGCTGTCTTCATGATGATTGCTGCAGTGCACCTCCAAACTAAACCAAACCCTGACATGTAGGGCTGGGCAGTTAACTGAAAACTAGAAAAGCAGTCAGAGAGCACATACCTCCACCGAGGCTCCTTCTGTCCCTCATGGAGCACCTCCAAAATGTAATGGGTTTGTGTGTAGTTCTGTTCTGGTGAAAATTGCAGCAAAGTCTATCCAGTAGGTTTGGAGGATTCTTGCTAACACACTGTGAGAAGATAAGAGCCTCGGTGGAGGCATGTCTTGTTGGATCATCACCAAAATGTAATGGGTTCCTCTCTAGCCAAAGGATCATCTCTGGTTAAAAAAAAAAAAAAATAATAATGTCATCCAAATCCATCCAGTAGTTTTTGTGTAATCCTGCTACAGAAATATAAACAATGTCCTTGGTGGAGGTATGCACTCTTAGATCATCACCAAAATTTAATGGGTTCATCCTCTGGCTAAAAGACCTTGGTGTGGTGGCAATATATTTTTCCTGGGGGGGGGGGGGGGGGACAAACCGGAATATGTTAATTTTATACTATTTATTTCTTTTTAAAATTTTACACCGTAACGTTGCATATGGAACTTACCATTTGAAGTGTTGGACAACAGAGGCTTGAATACTGGGCCAGTTGGAGTCCCACCCAGACATTCCGTGTTTAGACTTTTTAGTGGTGTTATCCTTCTCTCCTTCCTCTGCCTGAACACTTCCCTCTCCTTGGCTTCTCTCTTCTGTCTCATCTTGCCCTCTCTGAGCTCTGTCTAATTCAGGTTCTCTCTCTGTCTATGGTGGTATACAAACAGGCCAGAAAATATCAAGTGTCATGTTTTGTCCTGCAGGATGTTTTTGTCATGATTTACATAAATGACAAAAATATGTGTATTTTTTGTATTTTTATTCTAGTGTTTCTTTTTTCCATTGAGAGAGTTGGGAAGGGAAAGAAACATTCATAATAGTAATGTACTCATGCATACTTAAATTATATGATCAGGTGGGTATAGTAGCCAGAAATTCTACTCATGTAAAAGCAGTGCTTTGAAATTAATAATTAAAAGTAGACAACCAAAAATTTCTAGTTGAGTTAAGGGTACAAAGAGCACCCTCTTAACTTGAGTAATGACTTCAGTCTTGAAGGTTTGAGGTTTTTCCTCAAAAATTTAGAACAGTTTTCTTAGTTTTCTACTTTTCTCTGTAAATCTAAAGTTGAAACCATGTTCCTCAAGTTTGTAATTTCCTCTTGTAAAATTGACTTTTCCTGTACATTTGAAACTTTTATTATAAATTTGTTCATTATTTTATGTCTAATTTTTGTTTTTTTTAAAAATAAAATTAGTTTTTTTTTTTTTAGATAAATTTGAAATACTGTGGTAACTTTTTTTACTTACAACAATTTACATTTTTGACCATAATTTTGCAGTCAGAACAGAACAATAATTTAACTCTGATTACAAAGAAAAAAATTAATAAAATTGTATTTAATGAAATAAAATAACTTAAATGACCAAGGATGCTGTTATTTCTTTTATAAAATATTATTATTATTATTATTATTATATATATATTTTTTTTTAGAAATCTCCTCACCACCCAGACAGCAGGAAAAACCTCCCTTATTTTGAAATCAAATGTTGACACGTTTAGTTTGTCTGAAGGCTGCTGACGGATTAAAGTAATTGACTTTTTGAATTTCAGTCATCTTAACTTGCCAGATACATAATAGGGGACTGTAGCGGACTCTAGACATACTGTAACTTAATATTGTAGTGGCTGGTGAAATATATCCTCAGCAATTCATCAGTCCCCCTTGCCTTTCCCTTCATATGAAGCCGGCTGCATATGAATTCTAACCACATCTGTTAGCTAAGCGACTCTTCCATTATTGCTTCTGTTTCCAGCGGGTTAAAACCATGATAAACTCCGCCAGTGCTTGCATACCTCTAATGATTTTTTTTCGCATTTAAAGTACTTTAACAAACTCATGTTTCTGTCGGACAGTCATGCTTAGCGAGACACTGATTGCTGACTGACTGGAAAACTCGCGTGGACAGGGTGCTTCTAAATTCCGCGCGGATGATGGCCAGTGTGCGCGCTTGCGGAAAGTCATTGCTTCATATATTTTTCTTAATTAATTCATTTCTCTTTCCTTGGCATGGTGGTAAAATTTCTGGCACGGCGGGCCACCACCAAGAAATGTTACCAGAGGAAACCCTGCATATAGTAGTTTTTGCGTAATCCTGCTAACAAACAGACAAACCACCCCACATTACCTCCTTGGTGGAAGTAATTAACCGAAACCGACATTGGGCCCTAAAACCGACTTAATTTTTCCCATGTTGATTATTTATATATTTGTTTTTCCTTTTTTTTTTGTTAAATACTTGCCCCACTCTGTGTGTGTGTGTGTGTGTGTGTGTGTTCAAGATAAATAAAAGCAGGATGATTTTCAATTATATATTCAGATCTCATTCTTTCTGATAGATGAAAAACCAAGTAAAACCTAATATTTATAAATAATTTTAAAAAGTCTTCTGATAAATAACATTATTTATTGAGCGTACCTCTGTATGCCTCCCAGATAAGTAAATATAAAAAAAATCATTGTAGAAACTGAAGTAAATTGTTCAATTAATCATGATGTTGATTTGAGCTCACATTGTTCAGCCCGACTGTCGGGTATAAAAATGTTGCATAATACCTCATTAGCATCAGTCTGCTGATTCTTTGGAGTCTTAATTATTATACGAGGTGGGGAGCTGAAAAGTTCATAGTGGCCAACTTTGATCAAGTGTGCTTTACTTTTCAACCACATGATCCAAGTGCTGCAACACTGATGGAAGAAGTGTGTGGACCAAAGGGGAGACTATGTTGAAAAATAAACCACATTTGGTGAAATTTGACCACTATGAACTTTTCAGCCCCCCTCGTAATAAGTTAAAATGTTTTGGTTTGTGCACACATTTTGGTAATCTGTTATGTTGTCTGCACTTAATCATTATATTGCATATATTATTTTTAGTCATTTGTTTCTAGTCCATCTTTATATATATATATACACACACACACACATTAGCTTCTTCTCTGTTGTATGTTGTTAATAAAATTTGTAAAGTTCTTTGTGACTCATGTCTGTGATAGTACCTAGATAACCTGAATAAGTTTTGTTCTTCTTTACCTTGTTGAAAATATTTTGCTTAATTGGGATGCACAGTTACCAGAATTAGCTTGTACTGGGGTTTATTCCCAGTACTCATACAAGCTGTTCTACCTACCATTACCACATTGACATACAATTTCTATAGAGAGCAGTGGTGCACATATCTTTAGAAAAAAGTTTTTAAAAAGGGCCAAACTGAAGTGCTGGCTCTACAAAAAGTGGTATCAGCGCATCTCCAATTTTGTTTTATATAGCCCTCTATTCATTCATTTTAACAGCCCAAGAAATGTTAGTCCATCTTTCCAATAAGGGGTATATTTTCTAAGGGTGGAAATCTTTATGCACCTCATGATTTGAGCCAGAATCGATTGTGGGGCTCCGATTTATATGTGAAGCCCTGAAGCTGTCTGCCACACAGCCTATGGTCCATATGGCCATATAGTATGTCTGTGACTGTCCAGCAAACTGATTTGAACACCCAGACTTGGGGCTGTGCGATATGACCAAAATTTCGTATCACGATATAAGTACTTCGGTGGCGAGGTGGTTAGCGCTGCGGCAGCACAGCAACTCACCCTTGGCTGGAGGATCCTGGGTTCGATCCCAGCCTCTGACCAACAGTGATCTGTGTGGAGTTTGCATGTTCTCCCCGTGTCTGCGTGGGTTTACTCCGGGATTTCTCCGGTTTCCTCCCACATGCCAAAAACATGCAAGTTAGGTTAACTGGCATCAAACTGGGGATTCTAAATTGTCCTTAGGTATGACTGTGAGAGTGAATGGTTGTCTGTCTCTCTGTGTTGGCCCTGCGATGGACTGGCGATCTGTCCAGGGTGTACCCTGCCTCTCGCCCAAAGATGCTGGGATAGGCTCCAGCCCCCCCGCGACCCGAAAAGGATTAAGCGGAAGAAGATGGATGGATATAATTAATCTTATTTGAATGATAAATATCATGATATACATTTTCTGTAAATTCTAGTTTGTATTTAATAACCAATAAAAATAACATTTTAAATTACATGGTGAAAAAAATCAGTTGTACAAATTCATCTGTCATTAATTTTATGCACCTTTTTCCACTCTTAATTTTGCAGTGTTATAAAATTGTTTTTTTTATGTACATTTGAGATGACTTCACCTTTATTCATTATCACTACTTGACAAATTAAAAATTATTAGAAATCAAGTTGCATTAAGAGCCAGTTTGTTCCTCCAACACGTTTTAATTTATTTATTTAGTGTGTATGCAGCCGCTGTCACGCATTTCTGCAGCTTTAGTAATATTTTTTCAGACAAAATTGGGAACCTTGGCAGTAATTTAAACCAAGGAAACGATGGTCTGACATACTATAATGTAGGGCTGCAACTAATGATTATTTTGGAAGTCGACTAATCTAACAACTATTTTTTCAATTGGTTGACTAATCGCAATTATTTTTCTCATGTCCACCATCTCTGCTTCCCGTTGGGGCGCTAGTGCATATTTTATCTCACCCACTATTTAAGCCTGCGTACCTGGGAAAATCACCTTGTTGTCAGTCCCTGCTTTAATATAACATTTTATAGCAGTTTCCAGAGCGAACTAAAATTACCCATGAAACACACATTTGGAACTAAAGGTTGTATGAATACAATATAACTGAAGGTTATATATCAGTTTATCACAGACAGCATAATGCCTAATGTCAGCTAAACAACTGATTAAATACTGTATCTTACAACTGAATTACTGATCTGCTCCAACCCACAAAGTAACATTAGGTGGAAGTTTTCTATCAGTGCATTTTTAACAATATAATTCAGAAAGGTAAACCTTCATATTCAGTATTCGCTGCACTTCAGAGTGATATTTCAGGCTGTTTGATTTAATTCTGATGACTATGGTTGTAGGTTTTTATTTATTAAATTACAAATTGGGATATTCTAATTAACCCAGATGCACTAACATTCAGAATGAGGGCTAATATTAACGGAGATGAAAAAGAGAGAGCGACTCCTGTAATTCAGTCATTTACTGCATTCAGCAACACGTTAGCCATGACAGCTCAGCCCTCAGCAGCCAGAGAGCTTATTGTCAAACAGGTAAGCTAACATAAACAGCACGTACTAACAGTATTGTCATTTTCCTAAAGCTTAAAACAGTTGGCCATTGAAAATAAGCGACGCTAACTTTCTTTACTCGCTAAAATTTATCACGCAGAAGCAGCCGTTAATGTCGCGGCTCCTGGGTGTCGTTGTTTCAGATGCTCAGGCATCACTGTAGTGCTGCCATTATAGGAAAGGTCTGCCTTGCAAAGTCTGCATTTTACTTCTGACGTTTTTTTGTTTCCTGTGAAATGTTCCCATACTATAGAAAGTTTGGTCTGCTCTTTTTTTTTTTTTTTTAGCTCCGCTTTCTACGTGTTTATCCTTCCGCTTCTCCATGCTGTGCTCCTCTTCTTCTTCGCTGGAAATTGTTCATGCATGCTGGACAACAGAGGCGCTACTGCCCACAGCAGTTCCGGTCGTACATTAGTTACAACTGAACATTTCCGTGGCATGCATATAAATTTTGTAATTAAACTATTTGTCGACAGTAAAAATCTTTGTCAACAAATTTTTATTGTCAATGTTATTGACAATGTCAACTCATCGTTTCAGCCCAACTATAATATTTCCTAGGGGTGGGAAAAATGATTGCTTCAGTGATGGATCGCGATACTTGGCACTGGTGACAATGCATTGATCCAGAAACACACGGATTGATCTTTTATTTAAAAAAAACCCCGCACACACATAGTTTTGGGTTATCATTTAATTAATCAGTGGCATTTTCAGCCCACTAGATGGCGCAAAGCAAACACCCAGTCAAGTGAAGTCATAGCTTGTCTCGGTGATTTGCAGCCAGCTTTGAAAGTTAGGAAGCACTTAGCTCAAATGTCGGGCCTTTTTTTGGATTTTATAACAAAGATGGGAGGAAAGCCCTTGGCGTGACACACAACCCGCAAGAAAAAAAGAAAACACTTGGAATGTGGTGGGCCACACATGTCTCGGAGCAGCATTAACAACGGCTAAGCTAAAGAGACACCAGCAGGGAGCTTTTTCTCCAAGCATCAAGTAAGTAAAGTTTATTCATGAAGCGCTTTTCAGAGACATATAGTCACAAAGCACTGCACAATAAAATGGAATAAAAGGAAGTTGATGGATTAAAAAAATATTTGCAAAAATACAAAAACAAGTTAAAACACAAGATTAAAATAATTTAAAACGATCAGACTTGCCATTAAAAGCAGTTGAAACTCAACGGAAAGCCTTGTTAAACAAAAAAGTTTTCTGCTGTTTTTTAAGAGTCCACAGAATCAGCTAGACATATCTGGGGTGGGAGTCAATTCCAAACACCGTCCACCGCCCTCCCTGTGGGCAGAGACGTATCTCTGCGGAAAGTGAAGCTCCGAGAATACTTTATTATATGAAAGGGATGTCAACAGTTTTACTTTGGGACATGATTTGAGGTTGAATAAGGTGAAAAAATTTGAAATATATGGGATCGTGATACTCGATTATCGTGATTATTGTTGAATTGTGATAGGATCAAAGGGTGACCCAAAAATCACAATCCCCACCCCTAATGTTTCCTGTTGGCAACAAGTTAGCATTGTCATTTAGCATTTGGTGTTGTATAAGGGATAGATGTACAGTGGTGTGAAAAAGTGTTTGCCTCTTCCTGATTTCTCAGTCTTTTTTTGTATGTTTGTCACGCTTAAATGTTTCAGATCATCAAACAAATTTAAATATTAGACAAAGATAACACAAGTAAACACAATGCAGTTTTAAAACGAAGGTGTTTATTATTAAGGTTAAAAAAAATCCAAACCTACATGGCCTTGTGTGAAAAAGTGATTGCCTGCAGTTAACCCTTTGAGCGGGTAGAATTTTTGTCAGGAAAACGCAGTTTGACCTCAAATTTTCAAATGACAATGGCTTCAGAACGGTAATAGTTAGAGGCAAAGTCCCAAATACAAAAATGTTGCAGATAAACCCAAGTGTCTGCCAAGTGAACTTGCATCCATGCATAGTGCATAATTGGACCTAATTTGCATATTGCAACAATCCAAATTTTATTATAACACTATAGCTTCAGAATTACAGTTAGATGCAAAGTCCCAATTATAAAAGTGTTGCAGAGATACCCAAGTGTCTGCCAGGTGAACTTGCATCCATGCATTATGCATAATTGGACCTAATTACCGCTCCGGAAAAGCGGTAGAAGATGGATGGATGGACAGTTTTTGTTTCACACACTGTCACCACATGGTCCTTTTGTCCCATCATTGACAAAATTACTAAAAATCATTCAAAACAAAAACAATTTTGGTGTCACACTGTCACCACATGGCCTGTTGTCCCTTCATTTGCCGCTTCATCTTCTACCGCTCCGGAAAAGTGGTAGAAGATGGATGGATGGACAGTTTTTGTTTCACACACTGCTACCACATAGCCTCTTGTCCCATCATTGACAAAATTACTAAAAATCATTAAAAAAACACAAATCTCATGGCACATTTGTTTCACACTAAACTAAAATGAAGCAAATGAAACACAGTTTATGCAACAAATACTGTATGTACCTGTTTGTTTCGTCGGTCACAAGCATCCAGAATTCCGGAGTCCAAAAAAGTGACACAAAATCAGTTGCGGGCGCAGATGACAGGTCCTTCTCTCCACGATATTCAACTGGCTGTTCAAATGCTTTCAGCCACGGCTGATAAACTTTATCTCTAAGAAGCTCCCAGCCGTCAATGTCCAAACCTCCCGCCGCATCGCCACTACCGATTGTCCTGCCACTGCACACACGTGGCACATGTCGATGCGCACCAGCAGTGCGCTCTTGCCCAGCCAAACGTCGCCCATGGGCTGCTCTGGACCTTTTCGCTCCGCGACCACGGTTTGGCAAAGCAGAAAAATCTGCAGACGAGGCTCCTGTGCCATTTTGGGCATGGCTGGACACAGAAAACGCAGCTGCAGTATCGCGCACAAGATGTCCGTCTCCACTTTTGTAAGAACTGCTTGCACCATTGTCCTAAGGCACATAATCAGAGCTGGACTCTAACTCAGATGATGAACTAGGGCTAAGCTCTTCCTCTGAATCAGGAGTGGTGAATACCAGTCCTAATACCTCTTCAGTTGAGAGCATTTTTTTCGCCATCCTGTTTCCTCCTGTCAAACAGCAGCATGAAAGGTGGTGGGCTTCAAATGCTGATTTGACCTACTCATTGCATTGGACCATTTCCGGTTCTCACAGTAAATGAAAAGCCACACTTCTTGGCCACAAAGTGGTGTTAAAAGGTATGTACATTTCACACTCTATTCAGCTGTTCAGGCTTTGTTTAGACTGATCAGCTGACAGGAGCAGAAGTGCGCCATACACACTCAAAGGGTTAAAACATAAATTAACTGTGTTTATCACATCTTTGGAAAGCGGAGTTCAATTTTTCTAGCCACACCCAGGCTTGATTACTGCCTTACCTGTTCTCAATCAAGAAATCACTTAAATAGGACCTGCCTGACAAAGTGAAGTCGACAAAAAGATCCCCAAAAGCTAGACATCATGCTGCAATCCAAAGAAATTCAGGAACAAATGAGAAACAAAGTAACTGAGATCTATCAGTCTGGTAAAGGTTACAGTGGGGTAAAAAAGTATTTAGTCAGCCACCAATTGTGCAAGTTCTCCCACTTAAAAGATGAGAGAGGTCTCCAATTTTCATCATAGGTATACCTCAACTATGAGAGACAAAATAAGGAAAAAAAAATCCAGAAAATCACATTGAAGGATTTTTAATGAATTAATTGGTAAATTCCTCGGTAAAATAAGTATTTGGTCAATAACAAAAGTTCATCTCAATACATTGTTATATACCCTTTGTTGGCAATGACAGAGGTCAAACGTTTTCTGTAAGGTTTCACAAGGTTTTCACATACTGTTGCTGGTATTTTGGCCCATTCCTCCATGCAGATCTCCTCTAGAGCAGTGATGTTTTGGGGCTGTCGCTGGGCAACACAGACTTTCAACTCCCTCAAAAGATTTTCTATGGGGTTGAGATCTGGAGACTGGCTAGGCCACTCCAGGACCTTGAAATGCTTCTTACGAAGTCACTCCTTCGTTGCCTGGCGGTGTGTTTGGGATCATTGTCATGCTGAAAGACCCAGCCACATTTCATCTTCAGTGCCCTTGCTGGTGGAAGGAGGTTTTCACTCAAAATCTCATGATACATGGCCCCATTCATTCTTTCCTTTACACGGATCAGTCGTCCTGGTCCCTTTGCAGAAAAACAGCCCCAAAGTATGATGTTTCCACCCACATGCTTCACAGTAGGTATGGTGTTCTTTCTCCTCCAAACACGACAAGTTGAGTTTTTACCAAAAAGTTCTATTTTGGTTTCATCTGACCATATGACATTCTCCCAGTCCTCTTCTGGATCATCCAAATGCTCTCTAGCAAACTTCAGACGGGCCTGGACATGTACTGGCTTAAGCAGGGGGACACGTCTGGCACTGCAGGATTTGAGTCCCTGGCGGCGTAGTGTGTTTCTGATGTAGCCTTTGTTACTTTGGTCCCAGCTCTCTGCAGGTCATTCACTAGGTCCCCCCATGTGGTTCTGGGATTTTTGCTCACCGTTCTCATGATCATTTTGACCCCACAGGGTGAGATCTTGCGTGGAGCCCCAGATCGAGGGAGATTATCAGTGGTCTTGTATGTCTTCCATTTTCTCATAATTGCTCCCACAGTTGATTTCTTCACACCAAGCTGCTTACCTATTGCAGATTCAGTCTTCCCAGCCTGGTGCAGGTCTACAATTTTGTTTCTGGTGTCCTTTGACAGCTCTTTGGTCTTGGCCATAGTGGAGTTTGGAGTCTGACTGTTTGAGGTTGTGGACAGGTGTCTTTTATACTGATAACGAGTTCAAACAGGTGCCATTAATACAGGTAACGAGTGGAGGACAGAGGAGCCTCTTAAAGAAGAAGTTACAGGTCTGTGAGAGCCAGAAATCTTGCTTGTTTGTAGGTGACCAAATACTTATTTTTTTTTTCCACAATATCTTTATTGAACCTTTTTTTTTTTTTAACAAACATGATACAAACAATCAAACACTAACACTAAAGTACTACAAAAAAAAAAAAAAAATGCACTAAAAACACCAACAACCACCAACAAAATCAAGTCTTCAACAATGCTCCTCTGTTTAGTCTAGACAATCCAATACATAAGTATACATATTATGTTCACCAGTTTGGAATTTACAAGGTCCACACACATCATTCACCTTCTTCTTCAAGAGTTATGTTTAAATTTTTTACATAATCAATAAAAGGTCTCCATATATTCTCAAACACAATTTCCTTTGATTTTAGTATATATGTTATTCTTTCTAATGGAAGGTTTGTTAACATCTGTCTTAACCACTGAGTCACATCTGGTCTATGAGTCTTTTTCCATAATAGTGCAATACATTTTTTGGCATTAAGCAAACTGAGGTCTATGAATGTTCTTTCACTTTTATTAAAATTATGCTTTTCTGGGTACAGACCCAACAAAAACAGTTTAGGATTCAATATGATTTGTTTTGAGATTATTTTTTCAATTGTTACCCTCACCTCTTCCCAAAACATTCTTATTAATCTACATTCCCATAAACAATGAAATAGGGTTCCTTTACTTTCCATGCATTTTGTGCATGTATCTGGTATATTTTTGTTATATCTATTTAACTCCTCCGGTGTAACATACATCCGCATTAACCATTTGAAATGTATCAATTTAAGGCGTGCATTTATTGATTTGGTTTGAGCTTCTGTACAAGCTAATTCCCATTGTTCCTCTGAAATTTCAATTTGCAGATCTTCTTTCCAGTAGTTTAATCTTTTCAGTGAATTTTCACTTGAAGATAGTGTCAGTGAGTTATAAAACTCTGAAATAATACCCTTTCTTTTACTGTCTTTCATCATCATTTTTTCCAAGGATGAATAAATAGGTCGAGTGAGAGCTTTATTTTGATTTGATCGAATAAAGTTTCTAAGTTGAAGATATTTAAAAAAATGTGTTCTATTGAGATTAAATTTGATCCTCAGCTCTTCAAAAGACATTATGTTGTCTGCACATGGCAAATATAAATCCTGAATCTTTTGTATCCCTTTTAAATTCCATACTTTAAATACAGCGTCCGCTCTCCCTGGTTTAAAATATTGATTACCCCATATTGGACTAAATTGTGACAATAACTGTGGTTCTTTTAAATAGTTTTTAGCTTCACACCATATTTTGATCATATGCTTTACAAATGGATTTTTAACTTGTTTTTGTAATTTTTTTGCCGAATCTGAGTATATGAATATGGGAAGAGGTAAAGGTAAATTGTATGATTCCATTTCAGTCCAGTGAGGGAGATCATTTGATGAAAAATAATATGTCATAGACCTCAGTTGTGCCGACCAATAATACAACATAAAATTTGGACATTTCAGACCTCCACGATCAAATGGTAAATATAATAAAGACAAACGTAATCTAGCCCTCCTGTTGTTCCATATAAATTCCACTAACTTTTTTTTTATTCTTGAGAATAGATCTAAAGGTGGTGATAAGGGAATGTATTGAAATAAATAAAGTATTTTAGGTAAAATATTACTTTTAAGTATATTGATTCTCCCGATCATCGACATTGGTAGTGACATCCATCTCTGAGTTAACTCACTGATATCTGACATTAAGGCTTCATAGTTGACACTGGCGACTGATTCTAGCTTAGGCATAATTTGGATTCCTAAATATTTAAACTGATTTACAACATTGAATTGATTTACCTCAGGGGCTGGGTAATTTCTCTGGGTCTCATTTAGCATTAATATTGAAGATTTAGTTTTATTTATTTTATATCCTGATATTTCCCCAAAATTCTTTATTAAATTCAACAAGGTTGGAATTGATTTTTTTAGATTCGACATAAACAAAATTATATCATCGGCGTACAGGGAGATTTTATGTTCTGTTGGTCCAACTTTAATTCCATATATTTGTGAATGTAAACGTATCGCTATCGCTAAAGGTTCAATTGCCATAGTAAACAGTAAAGGTGAAAGTGGACAGCCTTGTCGACATCCTCTATTGATTTTTATTGGTTTTGAAATATTGTTATTTGTTAGGATTTCTGCTGTAGCATTATTGTATATTATTTGAACCCATTTTATGAAATTATTTCCAAGTCCAAACCTTTGTAGGACTTCAAAAAGAAAGGGCCATTCAACTCTATCAAAGGCCTTTTCGGCGTCCAATGATAGGAGAGCTGTATCCGGTGCTTCTTTATTAAAATAAATAATATTAAATAGTCTTCTTACATTATGGAAGCCTTGTCTACCCTTTATAAAGCCATTCTGATCTCGATTAATAATATTTGGTAAAATTTCTTGTATTCGTCTTGCTAAAATTTTACAGATTATCTTAAGGTCGGCGTTTAATAGGCTTATTGGTCTCATATTTTCACATTTATTAGAGGGCTTACCTGGTTTTGGCAGCAGTATAATTAAGGCATTATTTATGTATGATGGTAAATTATTATTTTGAAATGCTTCTAAAACCATTTCCAAAAAAGGTTTTATTAATTTATTCTTAAATTTTTTATAAAGGTCAACTGGAAGACCATCTGGTCCTGCACTTTTTCCTGATTTCATATTATCAATGGCTAGCCCAACTTCTTCTTGACTAATTTTAGACTCCAATATCTCCCTGTTTTCATTTGGAATACACGGTATAGATAGTTCGTTCAAAAACCCATTTAGTTTTGTTAAATCAGGTTCATTTTTGGTATCATATAATTTTTCATAGTAATCTCTAAAGGCTCTATTAATTTCTAAAGGATCTATAACTACCTGTCCGTTACTTATAATACTGGTAATTGGTGTTTTAATTTCCAATTGTTTAATCTGCCATGCTAATAATTTTCCTGATTTTTCACCTTGTTCATAAAAAGATTGTTTCAATCTTAGAAGACTCGAGGCAGCTCTATTCGCTGATTTTTTGTCGTATTCAGCTCTCAAAATCAGTAATTCATTCTCCAACCTTGGGTCACTTCCTGCATACACTTTTTCCTGAAGATTTTTTATTTTATGTTCCAATTTAGCTCTCTCCTCTCGAGTCTTCTTAGATTTTGATCCTGTATAACTAATAATATGTCCCCTAATAAAAGCTTTGAAAGCCTCCCACTTTACACATGCGGATGTTTGTGTAGTATTGATGTCAAAGAACTCGTCTATCTGTTTTTCTATATACTTGACAAATTCCTCATCCTGAAGCCATTTATGCTGAAATTGCCATCTACCTGATTCCTTTGTCAATTTTTTATCTACATATATTAGACAACAGGGTGCATGATCAGAGATCACGATGTTATCATAAAAGCAGTTTTGAATCTTGGACCTTAATTCTGTGGAAATCAAAAAATAATCAATACGTGAGAATGTCTTGTAGGTACTGGAATAACAAGAATAGGCTTTAACTTGTGGTTTCATTTCTCTCCATATATCTAACAATCTCAATTCTTTCATAAAATGATTAATAGTCATCCTACATCCAATGTGCGTACAATCCAGTCCTGTTGATCTATCCACACCTGGATTCAATGTACAATTAAAATCCCCTGCTATTATATGTTGCCCTGTAAGTGATGATAAGATGAGAAATAAATTAGCAAAGAACTTCTGATCATCTATATTGGGACCATATAAGTTCACAAGATTTATATTTTCTAATAGCAAAGAACCTTGAATGATTACATATCTTCCAAATTTGTCTCCAATTACATTTTTCACTTGAAAAGGAACTGATTTATGTATGAGAGTCATAACTCCCCTGGCTCGGGATGAAAATGAAGAGGTGAATACACTTCCCTGCCATCTACTCCTAATTCTTTTAACATCCTCCTCTATCAGATGAGTTTCTTGTAAAAACACAATTCTTGAACCCATGTCCTTTATTTTATTCATAACTTGTTTAAGTTTTTTTAAATTTTGTAGACCTCTGCAATTCCATGAAGTTAAATTAAGATTAACACTTTGGTCCATGATCAATAGAGAGTTTGGGATTACCTTGCAGTGTAAACATGCTCATACAGAGAAGCAAAAACATGAGTGGTTGAACATTCATCCTACAAACTACACACAAACAAATTTCCCCTTCCCACACTTGTGGCAAACCCCCCAAAATCAAAAGAAAAATTCTGTCTCCCGATATAGCCATCGACCGTTCCACACCCACGGGGAACAGCCTAAGCCACTCCTTCTTCATCCTCCCAATCACCCTAACTCTACTGCTTTTAATGACGTAACATTAACTCTCCTCTGTAGTTTTCCAACTTAACTCCAAAATTTTTAACAACTTTGTACATCATAGTTTTGTTTTTTTTTTGTTTGTTTTGTTTTTGTTTTGTTTTTTTAATATATAATACAATCTATATTTTGTAAACTTACTATTTACTTCAAGTCAGTCAGATGCCTGTGCAAATGCTTAATTATTCTACCTTATATTTTGTTCATGCTTAGCTCCCACCAGTCTCTTCTTCTTCTTTGATCTTCTTGATGAACTCCTGCGCCTCCTCTGGGGTCTTGAAGATGTGGGTTCTGCCCTCATACGTGGTCAGCAGTCTCGCAGGATAGATTACACCATGACGAATCCCAAGGTTGCGCAGCTCCTTACGTACGGGATCAAACTGCTTCCTCAATTGCTGGATTCCTGTGGCCAAATCTGGGTAGAACCGCACCTGCTGGTCCTGGTGTTTAATCTCTCCTTTAGCACGTGCAGCGTTGAAGATCTTCATCCTGTCTCTGTTGCTAAGAAACTTCATAATTAAGGTCCTCGGCGGTCCCTTATCTCTCCGTGGGCCAATACGATGTGCTTTTTCCAGAACCACTGCTGATTGCAACTCCTCGCTGCCCAGCACCTCCGGAATCCACTTTTCCAGAAAGGAACATACGTCCCGACCTTCTGATTCCTCTGGAAGACCCACCAGCCTCAAATTATTCTGTCTCGACCGAGATTCCAAATCCAAAATATTATCTTCCAGAGATTTATTTTCCAAATACTTATTTTACTGAGGAATTTACCAATTAATTCATTAAAAATCCTTCAATGTGATTTTCTGGATTTTTTTTTTTTTCTCATTTTGTCTCTCATAGTTGACCTGTGATGAAAATTGGAGACCTCTCTCATCTTTTAAGTGGGAGAACTTGCACAATTGGTGGCTGGCTAAATACTTTTTTGCCCCACTGTATAAAGCCATTTCTAAAGCTTTGGGACTCCAGCAAACCACAGTGAGAGCCATTATCCGCAAATGGTGAGAACATGGAACAGTGTTGAACCTTCCCAGGAGTGGCCGGCCAACCAAAATTACCCCAAGAGCGCAGCGACAATTCATCCAAGAGGTCACAAAAGACCCCACAACAACATCCAAAGAACTGCAGGCCTCACTTGCCTCAGTTAAGGTCAGTGTTCATGACTCCACCATAAGAAAGAGACCCGCATGACAGCGTTCCAAGACGAAAATCACTGCTGAGCAAAAAGAACATCAGTTTTGCCACAAAACATCTTGATGATCCCCAGAACTTTTGGGAAAATACTCTGTGGGCTGACGAGACAAAAATTGAACTTTTTGGAAGGTGTGTGTCCCATTACATCCGGTGTAAAAGTAACAGCATTTCAGGAGAAGAACATCATACCAACAATAAAATATGGTGGTGGTAGTGTGATGGCCTGGGGCTGTTTTGCTGCTTCAGGACCTGGAAGACTTGCTGTGGTAAATGGAACCATGAATTCTGCTGTCTACCAAAAAATCCTGAAGGAGAATATCTGGCCATCTGTTCGTGACCTCAAGCTGAAGCGCACTTGGGTTCTGCAGCAGGACAATGATCCAAAACACACCGGCAAGTCCACCTCTGAATGGCTTAAGAAAAACAAAATGAAGACTTTGGAGTGGCCTAGTCAAAGTCCTGACCTAAATCCAATTGAGATGCTGTGGCATGACCTTGAAAAGGCGGTTCATGCTTGAAAACCCTCCAGTGTGGCTGAATTACAACAATTCTGCAAAGATGAGTGGGCCAAAATTCCTCCACAGTGCTGTGAAAGACTCATTGCCAGTTATCGCAAATGCTTGATTGCAGTTGTTGCTGCTCAGGGTGGCCCAACCAGTTATTAGGTTTAGGGGGCAATCACTTTTTCACACAGGGCCATGTAGGTTTGGATTTTTTTTTTCCCACTTAATAGTAAACATCTTCATTTAAAATTTGCATTTTGTGTTTACTTGTGTTATCTTTGTTTAATATTTAAATTTGTTTGTTGATCTGAAACATTTAAGTGTGACAAACATGCCAAAAAAAAAAAAAAAAAGAAATCAGGAAGGGGGCAAACACTTTTTCATATCACTGTACTTTATTGCTCCCAAACTAGGAAATTAGAGAGAGATGGTGTTAACGTTACTTACCTCCAATTAAAACAATGTTAGAGGACTATTCTCTGTGATGCAGCACAGTGGGGAAAAAGTGCCACATTCCTGGCAAACAGAAGTAGCGGCTATATTACCAAAACATTAGCTTGGACTTAGCTGCTGTGCTAATCACTGGAACCCACTATTGCAGACATCTGCCGCAATGCAGGGGAGAGGCGGGGCGGTGACAAGTAGAAATGGGGTATGTATCTTTTAAATCCCGATATCAATGATAGTTTCATATGAAACGGTAGATGTTTGTATCACGTCACCGATGTATATGTGACCTGTGCTAGCAAAATGAGTCATTTTGAGGAAATTATCAAAACTGAGGTAATGGGTTTTTTTTTTTTTTCAATATTCTGTATTGAAAGACCTTCAAAATGATATTTAATTTATAGGAAGTGTGCAAAAATGGACCTGGAAAAAGGTGATTTGTTTCTATTTTGGTTAGGTTTAAAACTCGAGTTCAATCAGTTGGGAGTTATGTCTTCTGCCAAAACATATGTATTTTTAGAAAGTACGATTTCTAAGCTTTACAATGATACCAGGCACTCACAGGGGTTTTTCCGGGACTTGCCGCTAGCAAACAAAGAGTCATGATTTATGACTTCTCATGCCTGTAGCTCGTAATGATGCAGTGCGCTTTCCGACTCATTTTGCCAGCACGGGTCACATATCTTCATATCACACAGCCCTACCCATACTTGGATAGAATGAGGGTTTTTTGTTTTTTTTGACAGTGTTGTGTGCCGCATATGGGGTGGGAATCGCGAGGGACCTCGTAATTTGACTCAGATCACGATACTTGGGTCACGATCTGATCCTATCACAATTCAACGATAATCACTATATCACGATAATCGAGTATCACAATCCCATATATTTCAATTTTTTTCACCTTATTCAACCTCAAATCATGTCTCGAAGTAAAACTGTTGACACCTCTTCCATATAAGTATTAAGTATTCAGTCCACAAACGGGCAGCAACCGGACAGTTTCACAGTAAATTATTTTTAAATTAAATGTTCAATAGCATTCACTTATATAGCGCTTTGTTACTCATCTCTGGATGACCAAAGCACTTTACAGATCCTGCTATTCACCCATTCACACACACATTCACACACTGATGGTGGCGGATGCAGAAACAAATGCTCTTAAAATAAATGTTCAACTGATCATAAAATATAGTCTTAAAGTAAATAATAATCAGTGAAGTAATGGCAAGATGGAATCACATACCTGGGCTCCAGTGTTTTAATCATGTGACAACAACCCTCATTTTCCACAACACTATATGGACGCAGATCTTTGCATATGAAGTAGGCAATTAACTGCGTTATCTTCTTAGCTCCCTCAGAATTTGGAGGTAGCTTTAACAAGCTATATGTTTCCAGAGTTGGTTGATTTTTACTAGGCTGCAACAATTAGTCGATGTTGTCGATAACATAAGATAAGATAAGATAAGCCTTTATTAGTCCCACAACGGGGAAATTCCAGGATTGCAACAGCACAGGGATAGCAACACTCAGAGCAACAATCAGAAGGCAAGAAAAAAAACAAGCAAGCAAGAGCAGCTAATATACATATGTACATATTACTATAAAATATATATATACACACACACACACAGACACACAGTGCAGAGCATTGTAGCTGGATGGAATAAATATATGAATATATGAACACAGTGCAGAGCATTGTAGCTAGATGGAATAAATATGTAAATATATAAACACCCACAGTACGGAGCATTGCAGCTAGGTGGAATAAATATGCAAGTATATAAACACACACAGTGCGGAGCAATGTAGCTAGATGGAATAATATGTAGATATATAAAAACACAGTGCGGAGCATTGTAGCTAGATGGAATAAATATATAGATATATAAACATAAACACACCCAGTGCTGAGCATTGTAGCTAGATGGAATAAATATGTAAATATATAAACACACACAGTGCAGAGCATTGTTGCTAGGTGGGATGAAACAGCATAACCGTCTATTTAGTTATCCTACATGGTATGATTATGTGCCCATACATATTCTCACCCTCCATAGCGACCGGTATGTTCCTAGTTGTATGCCGGAGAGGACCATTGTGTAAGTCTATTGCATCTTTTGCATTCAAAAAAAACTATTAGTTTGTTACGTCTTTTTGCTATCTCTGCGAGCAGCCCTGCTTAGGTTGTACAGTCTGACAGCCGTTGGTAGGAAGGACCTACGAAACCTCTCGGTTGTGCACCTGGGATGATGTAGTCTGCTGCTAAATGAGCTCCTCAGTGCATCCAGTATGTCCTGCATAGGGTGGAACTCGGACTCCAGCAGAGATGACAGTTTAGCCACCGTCCTTCTCTCTCCTATCTCCTCCATCGGATCAAGGCGCTGCCCCAGGACAGAGCTAGCTTTCTTAATCAGTTTGTTCAGTCTCTTCCTATCGGCTGCAGTAATGCCACTGCCCCAGCAGACCACTCCAAAAGTGATGGCTGATGCCACCACCGTGTCATAGAATGACTTCAGCAGCGCCCCTTGTACACCAAAAGACCTGAGTCTCCTCAGCAGGAACAACCTGCGCTGTCCCTTCTTGTAGAGTGCGTCAGTATTGTGTGACCAGTCTAGTTTATTGTTCAGATGAATACCCAGGTACTTATAGGATGTCACCATCTCGATGTCTGTTCCCTGTATATTTACTGGTGCTGTGAGGGGCTGCCCATGCCTGCGGCAGTCCACCACCAGCTCCTTAGTTTTCCTCGCGTTGATCTGGAGGCAGTTCCGATGGCACCAGTCCACAAAGTCCTGGATAAGCCCTCTGTACTCAGCTTCATCTCCGTTGGAGATGAGACCAACGATCGCAGAGTCATCAGAGAACTTCTGTAGATGGCAATGTGTTGTGTTGTGTGAGAAGTCTGCAGTATAAAGAGTGAACAGGAAGGGAGCCAGCACCGTTCCCTGGGGGGCCCCCGTGCTACTGATGATCGTGTCGGAAACACAGTCCCGGTTCTCACAAACTGAGGCCGGTTCGTGAGGTAGTCCAGGATCCATGATGACAGGTGCTGGTCCACCCCTGCGCGCAGCAGCTTGTCCTTCAGGATCATCGGTTGGATGGTGTTGAAAGCACTGGAGAAGTCAAAGAACATGATCCTCACCATATTCCCGGGCTTCTCCAGGTGGGACAGAGAACGGTGAAGGAGGAAGATCACCGCATCCTCCACCCCGATGCCATGCTGGTAGGCGAACTGGAGTGGATCCATCGCTGGTTCCACCAGGGGGCGGAGATGAGCAAGGAGCAGTCTCTCCAGGGTCTTCATCAAGTGGGACGTCAAGGCCACCGGTCTGTAGCTGTTCAGGTCTTTGGGGTGGGAAGTTTTTGGTACAGGTACCACACAAGATGTTTTCCACAGCTGTGGTACCCTCCCCAGTTTCAGGCTCATGTTGAAGATATACGTCACAATCCCACACAGCTGGTCTGCACAGGACTTGAGGAGCTTTGCGCTGATGCCGTCCGGTCCCGACGCCTTCCTCGCCTTGATCTTCCTCAGCTCCGTCCTCACCTGGGTCTTGGTCAGGGTCAGGATGGGGGGCTGTGTGTTGGGAGTGGGGGGGGGTGTCGGTGGAGTGGGGAGTGGGCAGCAGGACTTGATTTCTTAGAGGCAGCAGTGGTTGTTGTGCAGACAGGGGGGAGGGCGGTTGGTCAAATCTATTGAAAAACAGATTCAGGTTGTTCGCCCACTCCCTGCCCCCCGTGGCCTGGGGGGAGGTATTCTGGAGCCCCGAGATGGTTTTGAGGTTTCTCCAGACCCCGCTGATGTCGCTCTGTTGCAGCTTGTCCTCCATCTTCTTCCTGAAGCTGTCCTTGCCTTCTCTGATCTTTCTCCTCAGCTCCCTCTGTACGGACTTCAGCATCTCCCTGTTCCCCGACCTGAAGATCCTCTTCTTCTCTCTCAGAAGTGTTTTTATCTCAGGGTTGATCCAGGGTTTGTTGTTTGAGTGACGCCGTATGGTCTTGGTGGGAACGGATTTGTCCACACAGAAGCTGAGGTAGCCCGTGAAGGTGTGAATGAGGCCATCGATGTCCTCACCATGTGGATCGCAGAGCTGCTTCCAGGCAGTGGCTTCAAAACAGTCCTTTAGAGTGTCCATTGTCTCCTCAGACCATAACTCCACAGTGTGCATGGCCGGAGGTTGTCTGTGCACTAGGGGTTTGTACACCGGTCGGAGATGAACCAAGTTGTGATCCGATCTCCCAAGTGGGGGGAGTTGTGATGAGGTGTACGCCTCCTTAGTGTTTGCGTAGAACAAATCCAGTGTTTTATTGTCTCTAGTGTGGCATGTGACATACTGGGTGAAAGTGGGCAGAATGGGAGACAGTGAAACGTGGTTGAAATCGCCTGAGATGAGGAGAAGAGCATCTGGGTGTTCTGTCTGCAGCCTGCTGGTTACTGAATGGATGACGTCACGCGCTGTCCCAGCGTTCGCCGTCGGATTTGCATAAACAACAATGCAGATCACGTGTGAGTGTTCTCTCGGGAGATATGTAGGCCTCATGCTAACAGCTAGCAACTCAATGTCTTTGCTGCAGTGTCGTTGTTTAACAGTGATATGTCCCGGTCTGCACCAGTTGTTGTTAACATACATTATCACTCCACCGCCCCTAGTTTTGCCACTCTCTGGTGTTCGGTCAGCTCGTATCATGTGAAAACCCTCCAGCTCAATGTTAGCATCTGCTGCTAGTTCAGTTACAACATAAAAATAAAAAAAATCTGTCGACGCATATTGTCCATGAGTCATTTGATTGTAAAGTTTATATGCATGCTATGGGAATGTTCAATTTAACTGTTCAGCGAAGAAGAAGAGGAACGCATCACTGCTAACTTCAAACGACCGGTTTGTTTAAATAGCTGCTACTCCTGTCTGTCAGGGATGTGGGACTGTTTTCCATTGTGTTACGTCAGAGAGGATAGTCCGCTAACCTTGTTTTAATTGGAGGTAAGTCATGTGAACACCATGTCTAATTATAAAATGGCAAATGCTATACGATGCCAAGTTGTGCTAACTGGAAGCATTATAGTGTATCAGACCTTTGTTTCTTTGGTTTAAATTACTGCTGAGTTTCTTAGTTTTGTCTGAAAGAAATTTATTGAAGCTGTAAAAGTGCATGGTGGTGGCACATACACACAGAATAAATAATACATAAATTAAAACAGGTCGGAGGAGCAAGTTGGCTTTTAATGTAATTTATTTGATTTCTAATAATTTTAATTAGTCAGCGAAAATAAGTAAAGTTAAAATCATCAGATGTATTTTATTACATTTTGTGTCTTTGATTTTCAGATCATGACCACTCTGAAATATTTTTACTAAGAAGCAAACGGGTTAAATCAGGCCAGAATGGCAGGCTGCAGGCTCGAGCTCCACTCTTAAATTTTCATCAATTCAAACTAATACTTAATTTATATCTGTAGATGGCAGCGATGGGTAATTTTCTATTTTTGTGGGTTTTTTCTATTCTCCTCTGACTCAGGAAATATTTAACTTATTGACGTTTACTTTTTATTCATATGTGATTTAGAAGAAAAAACTGAAATTTATGAGAATCAAGTCTCAAATGCACATTAAAAACCATTTTATAATGAAAGCACCAAGATGCTGATACCTCGGTGCCTGTGGCATGGTAGTGTGAGGGGCTGTAAAAAAGTCCCACTGCCACTTCTAGTCAGGGATGGCAATTTTCCGCCGATCGCGGATTTCCGCCGATTTATTGTCAAAATGATCATTTCTGTGAATCGTCTAAATCCATTGAGAAAATTTTAGGGGCGGTAAGGTACCTTATTGTTACCGATTTTAGCGAAAATCAACATGATTACATAAGCGCTCGGCGCTTCCCCGGAAGTTGTCTCCCGCGATAACCCGGATGTGTTGTGTTCAAGCTACTGCTGTATTGCAGTAGCTTGACAGCCGTGCGATTGGATAGTTGCAAACGATTGGACCAAGCAAATGGCTCGTTGTATGCTTTTTCAAAAATTCATGGCGGCGTGTTCTCAGGGATGTGATTTTTCTGCTAATTCGCCGAATTCCGCTTTATTTTATCTTCCAGGAAGATAAAGTACGTTAAGTACGTTAGCGGCCTGTGGTCCACGAACGCAGTGAAGGTGCGCCCTTTCAGGCAGGACTGGAAGTGGCGTATGGCCAGGTGGAGAGCCAGTAACTCTCTGTTACTGGTGGCGTACAACGGCTGTATGAGCTGGACTGCGCGGGGGAGGAAACGGTAATAAAAGTTAACCATCCCCTTTTATGATTCCAAACAGTTTGAAATTGACAGTGCACAGTGGATATTGACTCATAACTTTTGGATATTTCTAAGACTTGGCTGCATCAGTGATTGTGCAAAATGAACTGCTCAAGTCTCAATGGAGATTGAAACTGGTGATCTGAAATGAATGCTGAAATTATAAAAAGTAATGGTATGTTGGAATTTTATTTCTATTATGGAATAGATAAAATTAACTGATTTTGATTTGATCAAGTGTTAAAGCATGTGATGGATAATGCTTGTTGGAATATTTTAGGAATGCTATCTTCTTGGAACATAAGTCAATATTATACAGTAGTAAGTGGCATTCAGCTGTTTGTTTTATGTCATTTAAGCACAGTTCTGGTACTTAAAAATCATAAAAACCCAGGAGCTTCAGGGGGCTTCACCCCCCCGGACCCCACTGGGGGACTGTGTCCCCCAGACCCCCTGCTGAATTTTCAGATAATTTCCCCAACCCCAAATCACATCCCTGGTTCGTGTTGGAATTCTGAGCTTTCGGTATTGTTTTCAGCGGAATTATGAGATTTTTATCGAAGGATCAGGAGTCATCAGTGCTAGAAATAGACAAAAGTGTCAAAAATAAGTTCCGATGGAATTGGCTTGAGAGAAAAGTGACGGTAAAGGTGAAAATTGGCTCAAAGTTCGACGAGGTAACAGAAACACTCGGACAATTTCTGAAGAAACCAGAAAAGGAGATGAAGTTCAAAGTTCAGAGACTGACACAGCTTGCTGCCAAAAGGAAGCAAGTTTCACATTAGAAGTAACTTGGTGACCAGTGTAAATAGTGTAATAAACTCTTATAGAACTGTTAAATATGTTGAACTAAAGACAGTGAGACAACATTGAAGAAAAAGTAAGTTAACTTTTCATTAAATTTAATGATTTATCTAAGTCTAGTATTTCATTTTTTTTTTTTATCATTTTTTTCAGTCTAAATTACTTCTGTTTTACTGAAAACCTCCCAGCTTCAGGGGGGCTGCGCCCCCCCGGCCTCCCCATAAGTCAATCAACCAAATTAGATTTCAGCTGAAATCAGAATTTCCTGTTGCCATCCCTGTCTAGTGGGATACACGATACATGTTGCGATATGTATTTTGTGTACTCAGTGTCCTTTAAAATTTTGTTTTACTTACATTTTTATTAGAAATTTATGTATATATTCATTTCACTTATGAAAAGGATGAATAATAGAATAGGCTTTATTGTCATTGTACAGTTGTACAGCACAATGAAACTGTGGGTGCTCCACCAGGCTACTGTGCCATAGAGTAAGTGAGAAGAATTTGAACTAAAACAGTTACAGAACATAGTTAACTGTCTGACTGAAGTAAAAATAAAATTAAAAATAACATTGGTATATACATAGGTACTGTAGTGGCTTTGTGGGTGGAACTATGTACATAAGAGTGTGGAGTGCAGAACACATAATAGGAGATACAGTTTGTTGATCAGGATGTCGGGCTGGGATAATGGTGTTGAAAGCTGAGCTGTAGTCCACAAAGAGCATCCTTACATAGCTCCTTGGGTTCTCCAGGTGGCTCAACGCTCTGTGAAGAGTGGTTGCGATAGCGTCTTCCTTAATCCGGTTCTCCCTGTAGGTGAACTGATGGGGGTCAAAGGAAGGGGGAAGTTTTAATAAAATGAAAACTTGGGTCAGAGAAAATTGTTCACAACAATATGTAACTGGGCAAAGTGTCTTTTTTCCCCCTTTGTTTAACATAGAACTCACATTATCAAGTAATAGTGTATCCACATGGGCGGCATGGTGGCGGAGTAGTTAGCACTGCGGCAGCACAGCAACTCACCTTTGGCCAGGGGATCCTGGGTTTGATCCCGGCCCCTGACCAACAGTGATCTGTGTGGAGTTTGCATGTTCTCCCTGTGTCTGCGTGGGTTTACTCCAGGATTTCTCTGGTTTCCTCTCACATGCCAAAAACATGCAAGTTAGGTTAATTGGAGACTCTAAAGTGGCCCCGGGTGTGAGTGTGTGTGACTAGTGAAAGGGTTGGGTGCCGCACCAGAGGCTGCCTCATCCACTCATGTGGATGCCCTGTAAATTCCCCATTGTGGGACTAATGAAGGAATCTAAATCTGAAATGTTTCAGTGTACAACACATAGTTGATACTTGGCAGTCTAATAAGTGACAGAAGTATAGTTTATCACTTATTCCATCCATCCATCTTCTACCGCTTAATCCTTTTCAGGTAGCGGGGGGCTGGAGCCTATCCCAGCATCTTTGGACGAGAGGCAGGGTACACCCTGGACAGATCGCCAGTCCATCGCAGGGCCAACACAGAGAGACAGACAACCATTCACTCTCACATCCATACCTGAAGACAATTTAGAATCCCCAGTTGATACCAATTAACCTAACCTGCATGTCTTTGGCCTGTGGGAGTAAACCGGAGTAAACCCATGCAGACACGGGGAGAACATGCAAACTCCACACAGAAGGGTCACCGATGGTCTGGGGGTGGGATTGAACCCACGATGGTCAGGGGTGGAATCGATCCCATGACCTTCTTGCTGTCTTGCCACAGTGCTAACCACTGCGCCATTGTGGATCACTTTATTGCTTTTTTTTTTTTTTAATGTGTCTACATTCCAACAGTTTATTTGGTGAGCCTCTCGCTCTTATTTTGAAGGATTGCAAGACCGGATAGGAGCTCTTATATTGAAAGTTTATTTGCTAAGTTTTTCCACTTGGCGAATGAACGTGCAGAGTTCAGACTTGAAATGTGTATTCTTCCCATTTCCTGTGCTTAAGGTGAGCCTACGTTTATTCTGTTATCTTCCTTTTAATGTCTGCTTGCTGCAGTTTAGATTTCTGTGACCATCCAAGGGGGCAGGTGAGCTAGAGAACTTCCAGCTACATTACACGGCAGTAGGGAGTTAAGTGTGTTTTTTGAAAACAAAGTCTTATCTTGCAATCCTGGCAAATTAAAAGTCGAGAAAATATGGCGATAAAATGATACAAGCCTTTAGCTCCACTTAATTTTGACTAGGCAAGCTGAAACAGACAGACGGACAGAGCCACACACAGACACATTGCAGACAGATCCACACAGATGCATTGAGTGATTACCGTATGCCTCTGTTTTCACTGAGGCATAACAACACTGCAAAATTATGAGGGTAACAGGTGCATGTAAAAAAAAAAAAAAAAAAGAAAAAAAAGATGGTCCTTTTTATGTGATTATCTAAGCTGTTGAATTTACAGAAAATGTATATAGTGATACACATCATTATCGTGATATGACTTGTGTTGTGATCCGAAATTTTTGTCATATCACACAGACCTATTCTCTGTTATTGTCACTGTAATATCAGCCTTCATTCTGAATATTAGTGCATCTTGGTAAATTAGAATACCATGATTTATAATTTAACTAAAAAAGGATAACCATAATCATCACAAATAAAAAAAAAAAAAAGGCTTGATAAATATTTCACTGTATGTGTGGTGAAGGCTCACATTTCTGTACTGATATTTAAAGTGTTTGTAAATTTATTTTGGACTTTTTTTTGTTGTTTTTGATTTTCATCTGAAGCCTAATTAAACTTTTAAACTTCTAGACGCAGCAGGGTTCCAAACAGGATGGACTGGCTTGCTATTTTCTTTTCTTACTTTAATGGAGTTGAATATTACTCTATAGTTTGTTTTGAACATGCAACATTACAACAGCACTTTATACAGTAACACGTAGCCATTATTTGAGTTTTTGCACTTTATTTTGAGGGTTAAAAGACTGCACTTTTACATGTTATTTAATTGTGTTGCTACAAACACTTCTAATTAAACTGTCAAGTTCAAGTTTCCAACTCATGTTTGATGGGTCATTATTTTATTCAGCTATGGGAACTCGCTATAATAGGCTATATTATATTAAGGCAGAGACTGACAACAAAGTGATTTTTCACAGGTCTGCAGGCTTAAACAGGTGAGGTAAAACATGACCTGGAGCCCCAAACAGGAGCTGTGCCAACAGAAAGCAGAGATGGTGGCCTTGAGAGAAATAATCGTGATTAGTTGTATCATCGAATAAAATAGTCATTAGATTAGCAGACTACCAAAATAATCGTTAGTTGCAGCCCTAATTTTTACCCGCTGCTCGTTTAGCTTTGCTGTCATCCACTAACGCCGCTGTCCTGGGATGGTGCCGAGAGAGGTGGTTCTTCATGTTTGTAGTATTTCCAGAGTATTTTACTTTCGTGTGACACTCCTTGCAAACTGAATGTGTCACATCCTGGTCATCTGTTCCATCTTTGTTATAAAATCCCCCAAAAAGTCCAGACATGTTATTTAAACTTTGATGGTGCATTTCTCAGACTTTTTCCCCCCCCCCGGTGTTGCTGCTCCCTCTGCAATCTTATTGTACACCTGGACTGAGGTTAAATCTCGCAAGACACCTTTGCTGTGATGACTCTGTGCCATCTAGTGGACTGAAAACTCCACTGATTAACTGATAACCCAAAAGTATGTTTGAGTGTGCATTTTTTTTTTAAAAATAAAAGATCGATCCATGCATTTATGGATTGATGCATTGTCACAAGGGCCAAGTACTGCGATTCATCACTCAATTAATCTCTTTCCCCACCCCTAGTGCCGCACCAAAGACCTTCTGGGCAGGTGCTAACTTCCATGTTTATGATTCCGCTTTTTTCATTCCATCAAAATTAATTATGTTATTGATTAATGCTTAAGAATCAGAATCTTGACATTTGTGCATCAATTAAGAATCGTTTTCGTCAGCATCATGATGCATCAAACGATTATTTCCCTCACCTCTAGTATTTTCCACAGCAGTACTTCTGTAGGTATTATATCTATTTTCTTAAACACACTGGTTGTTATTGCACACACCCACCTACTTGATTAATTATTAAAACCAGTCTATTGTCATCTGATGATTTAGGCTAAAACTGGACAATGTTATGCCTGAATTGGGCCAGATTTGCCTTTAGTGATCTGATTTGAGACTTACTGCTGTGATAATTTAAAAAAAAAATAATATTCAAGTGTTTGGAGTCAATGTGATTGTTTTACTGCTCCCCACTGAGTCAGAATCACATAACTGTGCCTAATAATTATGATTCCTACCTCTGACGGAATGCCACCAAAAGCCAATGACAGCGTCCTGACCAGGAAGCATCACCTGCTAGATGTCATTTACTGACCTCTGACTTGTGCCAGAAATGGTATAAGTTGCACCTATATTTTCTTCTCACCTGGGATTTTACCCATATTTTTCTCAATTCTGTCTTTCTCTCCAAAACAGATTTGCATGCTAGCTGACAACATCAATAGTCCTATATTTGGTCATCTCCTGAATTCACTTTTGATATCATAGGTTTCTGTGAGATCTCATGTCTGTGGAATTCCCACTCTAAAAAATCATTCCTACAAAAGAGAGCTGTGTGGTTTTCTGGTATCATGGTCTGGGTGAATCTTATAGTGCTGGGATGCCCAATTAAATCAAAGAGGAGTCCAATTCGATGGCCAAATGGGTCAACATTTACTGAAAAGAAGGCTTAAATACATTTTAGACGGTGGTGTCATGACAAGTGCCCCAAGGCATCTCATAGAACACAGAACAAATCAAGCATAGATGAAAAATCAAAAAATAACAGACCAAACATTAAAGGATTATGTTTGGTTGATGCAGGGCATTCTGGGATTTGTGGTATCCATGGTGTTCTATCACAGTAGATGACGTCAGCCTCCGTCGGTCTATGATGACCATGGAAGAGAATCCTAAACGTCTACTCTGCTGGAACAGCACCGCCTGTGGCTGAACAGGCCGATGCGCGAATGGCAGTCCCTGTCACACAGGTTGCACTTGTGGGTGGTCTCCGTGCTGCTGGGTCTGTGGCGGTTCTTCCTGCGGGTCCTTTTTTCATCTGCTGCAGCAGTCAGTCTCTCTTCACCCGCCTTGAGCTGTCTGGTCAGGGTGCCTCTCCATTTGGAACGGTCCGTTGCAAGGTCCTCCCAGCGCTCTGTGTTGATCTCCAGGGCCTTCATGTCTCTCTTGCAGACGTCTCTAAAGTGCAGCTGTGGGCGGCCAACGTCTCTCCTGCCAGTCGCCAGTTCTCCGTAGAGGACGTCTTTGGGGATTCTGCCATCCTCCATACGGTGAACGTGGCCTAGCCAGCGGAGCCTGCGCTGCCTGAGTAGAGTAAGACTCAGAGTAAGACTAAGTAGAGTAAGCCTGGGCAGGAAGATATGGAGGACAAGATGTTGCCCATGCAGCATGTCCCCCCTCTCCATGTCACTGATGAATCCAAAGGAACAGCAGGGCTGCTACAGTTTGGCACTAGCGCCGTCGCAGGAGCTGCCAGAACGATGTTGAGCACAACAGAGAACTGCCTTAGGGGCTCCGACTCCAGATTTTTCCTCAGGGTTGACTCCCGAAGCCTTTCCCGTGACCGGGTGTGCCGCAAGGCAGCGGAGGTTTGAAATCAGGGTTTACCTTCCCCTAGATGGGCTACCTTCCCAGGTTGACGAGCCACCATCTACCCGAAGCATCTGCTTTTAAGGCGCCAGAGATCCGCCCTCGCCCCTTCTCCTATTAGTAAAAGCAGTTCCGCCGGGCTAAACCACACGGGCAGGCTAGGAGTTGGACTTAGTTGTCAGAGGCTTTTCGAGACGCACGCCATAAGGAGCATTTTATGAGCACTGGGAGCTTAACCCCAGTGCCGCTCCTGGCTATGACAACCTTGGAACTTACAGTAGATGAGATGAGATAAGATGAGCCTTTATTAGTCCCACAATGGGGAAATTCCAGGATTGCAACAGCACAGGGATAGCAACACTCACAGCAATAATTAAGAAGATACGAAAAATATAAATAAGAGCAGTGAATATACATACGTACACATAAATATATAAATATATATACAAAGTGTGGAGCATTGTAGCAAGATGGAATAAACAGCATAACCGTCTACTTATCCTACATAGTATGAATATGTACCCATACATATTGTCACCCTCCGTAGCGACTGATATTGTCCTAGTTGTATACTGGAGGGGACCATTTGTGTAAGTCTGTTGCGTCTTTTGCATTCAATACTATTAGGTCGTCACGTTTTGTTTTTTTTGTTTTTTTGCTATCTCTGCGAGCAGCCCTGCTTAGGTTATACAGTCTGACAGCCGTAGGTAGGAAGGACCTGCAAAACCTCTCGGTTGCGCACCTAGGATGATGTAGTCTACTACTAAATGAGCTCCTCAGTGCGTTCAGTATGGAGCACGTTCAGTAGGACTGTTATTCTAGACATTAGGCTATTTTGTGGACCAAATATAATTGTGCTGTATGCTGGATGTGGCCCACTGACCTTGAATTTGACGTGTATAATTTATAGTGTGCAGGTGGAGGATTATAATATCAAAAACGAGTTGAAACTGCCCTCACATCTGTGGTCTCCCATGTTTTTAAAATTGGTTAACATTTGAAATTTTTACTTTGTGTGGCCGAACATGTGGGGAAAAGCTTCTTTTTCTCCATACTGGACATGAAATGAAATACTCTGATCTTTTGAGAAAAGTCAACTCAAGTTTGGCAAATTAGGCACAGAGGACACTTAACTGTGACCACTCTTTCATTATTTCCCCCTCACTGATCGCTCGGTATTTAGGCCCTCAACCTGCTACCCCTCCCTTCAGTCTTTGGTGAAGCCCTGTAGCTCCTCTGTTGTCTTCTCCCCATTCTTCCTTCTCCTCTCCAGCCAACTTCTGGTGGAGTGAGAGACTGTTTACATGCCCTGTTAGCCACCAAAGGCATCCTTGTTGTGAAGGAACCGCAAGCATGTTGGCGTCATCGTGTCAACTCAGCAATAAACAAAGGCAAACATGGTCTGGAAGCAAAAGCACAGGGACATGTGCAGTCATGTCTCAGACAGAGGGCCACTTTTCAGGGCTTGAATATGAGGAATTTCAAGTGCCATCAAGAAAGTATTGGCAAGTAGCAATTTGAAGATGAGTCAAGTTTGTTTCTTTTCGCCTTTGTAACAGATGCCGGTGAGGATGTGTACTTCATAAGAAATCTTACTTGTCTTTCTCTGCCTGGTTTCCACCATATACAGTATGTTTTTTCTACTCAGTGGGGTCAATATTAGGTGATAGGCTTATGCTTGTCAGGCAAACATTAGCAGTAAGAGACTTTTATAAGCTGCTCCCTGTCTGTGAGGTTTAGTGTGGACCCAGCTTTGGCCAGTGGCGGTCAAACTTCAAAACTGCATCTTGGAAGAAGTATTTTTGCAGATACATGAGACCTGTATGTCACAATTATGCGCATACAGGAAAACAAGTCTGGATTTTGTACAGGTTTGTTTATCTAAATGAGTATGTATATACCTCTCCAGGCTCTTAAAATGGTAGAAATAGTTCCGTTTCATAAAAAGAATTGAAATAAGACTTGCACTATAATTCATGAGCCAAATAAACAGATGGAATTAAAATTGTGCACTTTGGTCTTTTGTTTTAAATACTGAAACATAATCCTGGAAATCAGATTAGTGAAAAGAGGCTTGGATACAGCGGCATTTGGGAACAGGGGCTTGCCTGCATTTGCCTGAGTGGCATCACACGTGAGACGATGCTGGTGCTGATTCTGTTTTCTTATACTCTATAAGTCCAATCACCAATCTTGTACTCTTTCTGTCTGACAGCCCCCACGACCTGGATGGCTGTTATCGGTCACTCATTAGTTCTGTCTCTGTCTTACACTTCTGTGTCTCACCTCTCACTTTTGCCACTCTTTGTCCCCACCTTTTGGACTATTCCTCTCATCTGCTCGCTCTCATCTTGCAGCACACCTCTCATCTACTTTTTCACTCTCTGATGTTACTCCCCTTGGTAATGGAGGCATGTAAATTGTTTTCCTCTTTGATGTATGCCGGCTCTTGCTATCTGTTCATCTGTCCATCTTAAGCCACATCCACAACTAACAGTTTTCTTTCAGAGAGCATACATTTATCGCTTGGCAGCTTTTATGAATGCCTGATATCTGAACTTTGTAATCAATGTTCAGTTAAACAATAATAGAAAAAGGATATGTGATTGATAGTGGTGTGAAACTTTAAGGAGAGGCGTGTAGTGACTCATAATCGGGTAGTGACAGTGTGGGTCTCTGCTATCATTTCCACAATTCAGGGTCTGAATGTCAAAACGTGGCAAGAGTTTTCAAATTAACCAGGATCTGCCGTGGTTCCAAAACATTTAGTTTAAGTGGCCCTAAAATGTTGGAGTACCATGGAGACCAAGCATGAGTGTAGGGAAAGTTGTAGATTTAAAAATGGAAACCAATTTGTTGCTCACAGTCTTGAAAAAAAATGAACTAAACGGAAAATTGCCTAAAAGAAAAGTTGAGCATTTTTCCCCCTACAGCCCTTTTAAGACTGAATTGAAAGGCAAGCCAGTTCATATGTACTCATCTGTCTATAAATTCAAGCTCTGTCTGTCTGTGTGTCTGTGTGTTCCTCAGATATCTCTCAAACCGTTCGTCACACTGACCTAAGATTTTAAACGTGCTTTGCTGAAGCTACGAGGGTGTGCATCCCCGAATATGGAGTCACTCAGTCAAAATATGTAATTTTTATCAATAAAAGTTTAGCCACCGCTGTGTGACCGCTCTATGTCCCCTGGTTTCAAGAAGTGTGGGCGGGGTTTTGGATTGACTCCGTACTCATTGGAGAATACGCGGCATCACGACCATGCTGACTGGATAACACAGCATCACGACCAGTCACCATAATGCTTTGCAAACAAAGACTTTAGAAGTGCTTCACTGCTGAGGTTATGAGGGTGTGCATCCACGAGTATGGAGCCTCTCAGTCAAAATATATACCATAAAGTTGCGTAATTGCCAAAGGGGGGAGGGCACGCTGCCAGGGACCCACACATCCACGAGCATGGAGCCACTATGTACCATAAAGTTGCGTAGGTCTAATGGATATATTTGCCATAGAGAACACAATGTGCCGGGGGTGGGTGGCTGGCTGGCTGCCGGGGACCCGTGGTGCCGCAATGACATCACTGGCACACGGGTATGGCAGCAGCCGAGACTCCCTTTAACTGGCCAACACCAGTGTCCCACCATGCACTCCACGAACGTTTGGCGGGAGGCACGCTCAGTCTGCCCGGTCAGTGGTACACGAAAGTCCCGACTGCTGCTTCATTGTGGAGCAGACTGACCAGATCAACTGCATATTACATGCAGACACATGCTTTGACTAAATGACAGCAGGACACAAAAATGTCCAAATAATGAAATAAATCCTTTTTATTTAAATATTTGTAGACAAATGGGCAACACTGATGCAAAACTTGCAGCCAAATGGGTCATTCTGCTCTGTGTGTGTGTGTGTGTGTGTGTGTGTGTGTGTGTGTGTGTGTGTGTGTGTGAGAGAGACACTGGTGAAGGGATCGGCACTGTACCGTGGATGCCCTGAATTTCCCTCTGGTGATCAATAAAGTATACAAAAATAATAATAATGTTCAGTGTTTTGTACTTATAATATTGCTAAAATATAAAAGGATGCCCTACAATGGGTCTCGAATATTTGTAAACGTGTCCTGTTATACTACTGCATGACTTTATTGACGATAGACTGTAAACTACACATATAAACTACATTATAATGGTGACTGAACAACTCTCATTCCCCAAAGTGCAGCATACAACATTTATGAATATAACTCATAAAAGATCACACAAATAAGGGATCTGACAAAAAAATAAACAAGCGGTTCTTAAACAGTGGCTAATATTGGATGTCCCATTCATTTTCAATTATTCTGTAATTAATATTCACACAATCAAATAAATCTCAGTTCAGTCCCTTTCATATTTGTCAAAGTCTAACGTGTGATTGCCTGCATATAGGCTACACCTCTGTATTCCACTTTCAAACACAGCCTACATTTGAGCCTGTAAAGCCTGATTGGGCTACCCGTTTCAGACAAGAATACTTGCTTTCTACGGGCCTGCACTAGTTTAAAAAAAAGCTTACCTTCAGAGAATGCAGAAAGAAACACTGAAGTGTCATGCCATTCTTACAAATGACTAAGGCTGGGCAATTCCAGCCTAAATCAACATCATGGTTAATTGACCCTTTCGTGTTGTTTTTTCCCCTCCCTTCTTACTGACAAGGCTTGTAATTAAGCATTATTACACAAGAGTGTGGTATCATATCACTGTGGTGCAGTAGTAAATGAGCATAATATAATAAAGAATGGTCCTATTGTCATTTCACACACAAAATAAACATTGTCCAGTGTTTACTACATGTACTTCTTGAGGGTTTGTGGATCACTTCACATGTGTGGTGGCTAATTGGCTTGTTAGCTGCATTGGGGGAGTCTTTTACACACCCATGATTGTGTTACCACCACAAAGTCATTATGAGTCTCTTCAGGTTCTTAAATACAGACTTAGGTTGTCATTCCCTCTGTAAAACCATTGAGATGATGCGGATAGCTGTCGGAGGCTAACAGTGACTTAGCTTCTGCTTCTTCTACTGTTAGTATTCATGCACTTCACCTACTTTTTCTTGGCATCTTCAGATGAAATAAAAAGTCAATCATCACATGCTATGTAGAAGGAGACCACGTTTGTTTTTGTTGCAAGACTTCTTTAATTGTTCTGTGTTCTGCTGTATCTGAACAGCGCAGACTGCATTGCTTCCGGAGTTACACGCCCACGCCTTTACCTCGGAGGCAGTGGTGGCCTTATGGTTAGGGATGTGGAATGGTGAGTGGAAGGTCGCTGGTTCAATCTCTGGACTGGCATGATCAGATCTGGGTGAGACAGATGATGTAGCAGTGTTTGCCCCACCCTCATTAATCCCACTTTGGTGCCCTTGAGCAAGGCCCTTAACCTTAACTGTGCCAGTGGAGCTGCTCAATGGCCACAGGTCAGTTTGTGGTCGTACTGGGCAGCTTCCTGGTGTGAATGTGAACAGGGCATTGTTGAAAAAGAGGGGTTGCGTCTCAGTGGAACTCCCTTGTATAAATAAGATAAGATAAGATAAGATAAGCCTTTATTAGTCCCACAATGGGGAAATTCCAGGATTGCAACAGCACAGGGATAGCAACACTCAGAGCAATAATCAGAAGGCAAGAAAAAACATCATCTACTAAACATATGTCCATATTACTATAAATATATATATATAGACACACAGTGCAGAGCATTATGGTTGGTTGGTGAATGTGCAGCAGAAAGTCTAAGCTCTCTCTCCGCGGATGCAGCGGGCCAGCTGGAAGTCTTTGGGCATGATGGTGACCCCCTTAGCAAAGAAGAGACCACCAGGTGGGCCTCGCTGGTCTCCTGCAGAGCCATGACGGCGAAGCTCAGGAAACGCGGGACGGTCTTGAAGTCCTGAGCGATCTCCCTCACCAGGCGCTGGACGGTAAGTAAATAAGTAAGTAAATAAAGGTTAAATAAAAAACTCTGACACTCTGGTGTTAAAGGTGCGTCTTAAAGCGGCAGTACATGAAAAGCTCTCATACACGTACACAACAGGGACGGGGGAAGACCCCCAAAAAACTCCGACATGAGCACAATTAAGTCAGTTCCACACCCCAGATGTTGGTTCTCGGTTTTATTTTGGTTGATTGTTCAGCCCTACGAATGACTGCTCTTTTTAAAATGACTGCTCTTTTTAAAATAAATACATTACAAATTGTCAATTAACCAGGACTTCAAAGAAAATTGAAATGGTCTGTTTTATTTATTCCTTTATATCAGTGGTTGAAAAATTGATATTGATGATGGTTATGATTTTAATCAGCTGGAATCCTTACCTTACTCATGAGTATGTCTGCTGTACGACAGCTTGAGGGTAGATTAATTCTCAGTTCCAAATTAGATGTATTTGGCATGCATAATTGCTCCCTGTGGTTTGGAGTTAATTAAAGCAGCATGCAGGTACTGAAGGTGTGATGTGAAGGTGCCAGACAGTTTAACAGACATAGAGGGGTGAGAAGAGATCTCATTGGAATTGCTGCCATGTTGTTCTCTTCAGTTTACTGATTGTTACCTCTAGCTTGGTTCAAAGCTAAGTCACTACTAACTTCTATGATAAAGAAAAAAACCTGATGGAAAAGTGTTTTGTTTTTTGACAAACTGCAAACTCTTTCCAGTTGCATCAGGCAGCACATCAGTGATTTTTGATTTATTTGGCTATACATGATTTTTGTACATCAATAGGATGCAAATTGATTTTAGTGGAGAACATCCATGGATCTTTTTTTTTTTTTTTTTCAGTTCAAGTTTAGCCTTCATGTTGTGTGAAACAGCCCTAGATGACCTAGAAACTGATACGGATTCTTCTGCATGCTCTCGTTGCCCACTACATTCCAGCTGTGGTGCTGCCGCAGAGCTGTGTAAATACTGAGTGAGAGGTTAGCCAGCTCTCTACTCTGTGTATGGCTCTGTTTGTGGTATTTAGCTTTTCTGAGCTAAGAAGCTGTCATGCTTAGAGTCCGCTGACCCATCAGGATAAATGTGAGATGGTTATACTCTGTGTAGTATGTCCCCACTGAGCCATGTGAGTGGCTCGAGATGACTTTACTCTTTGAAAGCGTGGCCCAGTTTTGAGTGAGCATTAGTATCTAATACACCATTTGTATGTTGTTGTGGGATTGTGCATTTGTGTCAAGCCTTTAAGCATCACATGGTGTATGATTTATGGCATATCTGCACATGTGCTGCAGAGATGTGTAGTGCTGTGTCACATTTTGTTTTTCTCCCAAGGTTCACCTGTGTCACTTTCTCAGCTGCTGACACTACAAAGAGAAGATATTTAATGGCCAAACTGATAAACTTTGTTTTTTTTGTTTTTTTGTTTTTTGGGGGGTCAAATTCACTCCTATCTATAAATGCAGTAAATCTGTGTGTGTGTCCGTGTGTTCCTCAGATATCTCCCAAACCGTTCGTCAGACTGACCTCAGATTTTTACAAGTGCTTTGCTGAGGGTACAAAGGTGTGCATCCTTGAGTATGGAGTTGCTCAGTGAAAATATGTAATTTTTATCAATAAAAGTTTAGCCACCGCTCCATTTCCTTATGCCCTGGTTTCTAGAAGTGTGGGCAGGGTTTCGAATTGACTCTGTACTGATGGGATAATCCGCTGCATCACAACCAGTCACCAGAACGCTTCGCGAACAAAACAAGGAAGTGGAAAAGTGACAGATTTGACCAGAAAAAGAATACTGAAGATTTAATGCTTAAAAACTTGTACTATATTGTTGCCGTGATTGCGTAGCTCTAAAGGATAATTCAGCATATGTGGAGAACACGAGGTGCAAGGGGGTGGGGAGCAGCAGTTGGACTGCCTTACCGCAGTCCTTCACAGCGAGCGAAGCCCAGCCTGCCAGGTTAACGGGAGTCTCGGCTGCTGCTCCACCCGTGTGCCACCGCTGTCCTTTATGGTACAGCGGGTTCAACATAGCGCTCCTCCTGGTGCACAGCTATCTAAAAATTAAAAGTTAATAATAATGCCACCATGATTGTGGAGCGGAATAGCCAGATCAATTGCTTATCATATGCAGACACATTAGGGCTGAAACGATTAGTCGATGCTGTCGATAACGTTAATCATAAAAATTTGTCGACAGATTTTTGTCGACCAGTTTTTTTAATTTTAAAGTTTATATGCATGCTGCGAGAATGTTCAGTTTAACTGTTCCAGCGAAGAAAAAGAGGAACTCATCATGGCGACATGGAGAGAAAATCACGGAGAAGGCCAAAAGTTTCCAAAGTATTGGAGGATTTTACCAAAAATTAATCAGTGAAACAAGATAAATGTTGACTGTAAAGCAGTTTGTCATATCACAGCTGACACATTCCCTCCTCCTCTCCGTTCCTTTGTCTCCAGCCACCTGTCAGTGGACTGCACTGGTAAGGTTAGCGAGTAATGTTAGCACTTCTAATTTTCAATGAGTGACACTCTCAGCTTTAGAAAACTGACCACATGTATTGGTGTGTGATGTGTAAATAGTTTACATGTTGTCGGACAGTAATCTCTCTGACGATGGTTGCTGGCAGCTGAGCTGCTTCCGTTATGCTAGCTATATGTTAACTGCAGTAAATGGGTAGACCTGCTGCCTGGTGCGACGAGGCCAGTATCTGTGTGCTCTCGGATTAATGGACTGTTGTGCTGACAATGTGTCTTTGTGTGTGTGTGTGTGTGTGTGTGTGTGTGTGTGTGTGTGTGTGTGTGTGTGTGTGTGTGTGTGTGTTTGTCTGACCGTCTTCCGTATGGATGAGGGTTTGTCTGTGTCTCTAAATGTTTATTGTTACTGCGTGATCCCAGTAAATTTTATCAGCTATCATGCATAATGATCTTCAATGACTCTAATGAAGGAGTGGATGTGACACAATTTATGGACTATAATAGGAATATAAGCTGTGATCAGTATATTCCTGAGCAATTAACATCTTTTAAAAACCAATACAATTATTCTTTCATGCATTTCAACATCAGGAGCTTGAGTAAACATCATCATGATCTAGTTACTTTACTTACCAGCACAGGCTGCAGCTTTGGTGGAATTGGTTGTAGTGAAACTTGGCTGAATGACATCTTAAACGTTGATGGTTATAAACTGTTCACGAAGAACAGATGTGGCAGATCTGGTGGTGGTGTCTGTCTGTATATCTCTTGTAGACATGATGTCGGTGTTTATGATGATATTGTCATGGAAGACTCATATTGACTCTTTTTGTTGAGATACATGTCAAAAATGGGAAAAATTTAATTGTAGGTGTGATTTATCGCCTCCCAGACACCGACATTAATATTTTCACAACCAAACTGGAAGAAATTTTATTCTCAATCAACAACAAAAATAAAAATTGTATTCTCCTTGGAGACTTCAACATTGACCTCTCCAGGAATGATGCAGCTAAAAATGACTTTATGAATACGCTACGCTCCTCTTCCTTCTTCCCTACCATCAATACCTATACTAGAATCACGCACTCCACCAAGTCCATTATTGATAATATCATTACTAACATTCACAATTCCACACTGGTATCTGGAGTCGTGCTGTCTGAGATTTCTGACCATTTCGCCATTGTTCTGTTTCTTGACCTTGCCGTTAGGCCCTCAATCTCGTGACATAAACTAAAAATAAAAATACTTAATGAAGAAACCTTACAACGACTGAGTGAGGACTTGCATGTCAAGGCATGGGATAGAATCTACGATTGTAGTGATGCTGATGCTGCGTTTGACACCTTGACCAAGGAGATAACAGAATCCATCCAGAGGCCAATTCCTGTGAAGACTATCACATGGAATCGTACTATTCAACATCCATGGCTTTCTAAGGGCATACTAAAATCTATTAAGTACAAAAATAAATTATATAAACGCTACATAAAGAAAATCCAAATATTAACAATAAAAATTTATATAGTAATTATAGAAATAAATTAACACATTATTAGAAAGAATAAGAGTAATTACTATGCAGAACTTATAAATGCATCACAGGGTGATTCCAAGAAATCCTGGAGAATACTAAATAAGGTTCTAAATAGGGACCAAAAAGCCCCCGCACTTCCAAACAATAACGTGGTCAGTAATCTCACCAGTAATGCCACTCTTGCTGACGAATTTAATAATTATTTTTTCTCTATTGGAGAAAATTTATCTAATAAAATTAACCAACCCCAGGCTGTCTCTTTCAAACATTATCTATCAGGAAACTACCCTAATTCTTTCTTCCTGAAGCCAACTGATTGTGAGGAAGTCTGGAAAATCATCAAGGACATGAAGAACTCAAACTCTGCTGGAGCTGATGAAATTTCCAGCAAAATTTTGAAAAGTATCATTAATTTAATACTAGAACCTCTTACCTACTGCATTAATCTGTCTCGAATCTCTGGAGTAGTGCCACAAATAGGAAAAATTGCACAAATTATACCAATTTATAGTATATATCAGGTGATAAGAATGATTTGACTAATTATCGTCCAATATTCATCCTGCCTACTCTTTCAAAGGTTTTGGAAAGAGTAATTTATAACAGACTTACCAGTTACCTTGATAAGATCAACATTATTATCCCATCTCAGTATGGCTTTAGAAAGAAACACACTACCTATATGGCAATACTTGACCTAATTGAAAAAATCAATGATGCAATTGAAAAGGCAACTATGGTATTGGCTTTTTTTTTTTTTTTTAGACCTGTCTATAGCATTTGATACCATTAACCATGACATTCTAATTAATAAATTACAACATTAGATTGGTTTATTAATTATCTGTCTGGAAGACTTCAGTATGTTTATATAAATAACCACAAGTCATCATATACAGACGTGGACAAAATTGTTGGTACCCCTCTGTTAATGAAAGAAAAACCCACAATAGCCACAGAAATAACTTGAATCTGACAAAAGTGGTAATGAATAAAAATTGTATGAAAATTAACCATTGAAAATTAGACAGTGCTTTTGAATTGTGGTTCAACAGAATTATTTTAAAAACAAACTCATGAAACAGGCCTGGACAAAAATGATGGTACCCTTAACTTAATATTTTGTTGCACAACCTTTTGAGGCAATCATTGCAATCAAACGATTTCTGTAACTGTCAGTGAGACTTCTGCACCTCTCAGCAGGTATTTTGGCCCACTCCTCATGAGCAAACTGCTCCAGTTGTCTCAGGTTTGAAGGGTGCCTTCTCCAGACGGCATGTTTCAGCTCCTTCCACAGATGTTCAATAGGATTTAGATCAGAGCTCATAGAAGGCCACTTTAGAATAGTCCAGTGTTTCGCTCTTAGCCATTCTTGGGTGTTTTTAGCTGTGTATTTTGGGTCATTATCCTGCTGCAAGACCCATGACCTGCGACTGAGACCAAGCTGTCTGACACTGGGCAGCACATTTCTCTCTAGAATACCTTGATAGTCTTGAGATTTCATTGTACCCTGCACAGATTCAAGACACCCTGTGCCAGATGCAGCAAAGCAGCCCCAGAACATAACAGAACCTCCTCCATGTTTCACAGTAGGGACAGTGTTCTTTTCTTGGTATGCTTCATTTTTGCGTCTGTGAACATAGAACTGATGTGCCTTACCAAAAAGTTCCAGTTTTGTCTCGTCTGTCCATAGGACATTCTTCCAGAAGCTTTGTGGCTTGTCAACATGCAGTTTGGCAAATTCCAGTCTGGCTTTATTATAATTTGTTTTCAACAGTGGTGTCCTCCTTGGTCGTCTCCCATGAAGTCCACTTTGGCTCAAAGAACGACGGATGGTGCGATCTGACGCTGATGTACCTTGACCTTGGAGTTCACCATGAATGTGTTTAGAGGTTGTTCTGGGCTCTTTTGTTACCATTCGTATTATCCGTCTCCTCCTGCGGCCACGTCCAGGGAGGTTGGCTACAGTCCCATGGATCTTAAATTTCTGAATAATATGTGCAACTGTAGTCACAGGAACATCAAGCTGCTTGGAGATGGTCTTGTAGTCTTTACCTTTTACATGCTTGTCTATAATTTTCTTTCTAATCTCCTGAGACAACTCTCTCCTTTGCTTCCTCCGGTCCATGTTTAGTGTGGTACACACCATGTCAACAAACAGCACAGTGACTGCTTGTCACCCTTTAAATAGGCCGACTGACTGATTACAAGTTTGTAGACACCTGTGATGTTAATTAGAGGACACATCTTGGTTGAACATGTCCGTATGGTCACATTATTTTCAATCTTTTCTAGGGGTACCATCATTTTTGTCCAGGCCTGTTTCATGAGTTTGTTTTTTAAAATAATTCTGTTGAACCACAATTCAAAAGCATTGTCTGATTTTCATTGGTTAATTTTCATAGAATTTTTATTTATTACCACTTTTGTCAGATTCAAGTTATTTCTGTGACCATTGTGGGTTTTTCTTTCATTAACAGAGGGGTACCAACAATTTTGTCCATCTGTAAATCCATCAATCATGGGGTTCCCCAGGGTTCCATTTTAGGACCAGTTCTATTCATTCTGTATATAAATGACATTGCTAACTCCTCCTTTCTACTACATAAAGTACTGTTTGCTGATGACACTAATTTATTTTTTGCTCACCAGAATCCAAATGAACTTGAACAGATGACAAATAGTGAACTTATGAAAATAGACACCTGGTTTCAGTGTAACAAACTTTCACTTAATATCAGTAAAACTAATTATATTGTATTCCATTCCAATAAAAAGCCAGACACCAAGGAACTTTGCCCCAAAATTAATGGACAGTTTATTACAAGAGTTGGCTCTATAAAATTCTTGGGGGTCCTCATTGACGAATTTCTCAATTTCAAATGTCACATTGACGATCTAACCAAGAAACTGGCCAAATACGCTGCTCTGTTTTTTAAAGTGAGACATTTTCTACCACTTTTAGCACTTCTCACTCTATATAAAATTTTGTTTGAGCCTCACTTACATTACTGCAATATCATATGGTGTAACACATTTCCAACTCACCTAAAAAAGCTAGAAATTCTCCAAAAGAAAGTCATACATGCCTTGTCATGGTCTGAATATAATTCTCCTACTAGTCATCTTTTCCATCATTATAATCTTCTAAGATTTGCTGAGCATAATTATTTCCAGAATGCCTGTATGATGTATCAGGTTGTTCACAAACTCAACAATGGTTGTCTGCCTCTCTGTGTTGGCCCTGCGATGGACTGGCGATCTGTCCAGGGTGTACCCTGCCTCTCGCCCAAAGACGCTGGGATAGGCTCCAGCCCCCCCCGCGACCCGAAAAGGATTAAATGGAAGAAGATGAATGAATGAACAAAAGGATGTACTACAATGGCTCTCAAATATTTGTAAACGTGTCCTGTTATAGTACTGCATGAGTTCATTGATGATGCACTATAAACTACACATATAAACTAAACAATTATTATGAAGACTGAACAATTCCCATTCCCCAAAGTGCAAAATACAGCACTTATGAATATAACTCATAAGAGATCACACAAATAAGTCTGACAAACAGATAAACAAGGGTTCTTAAACAGTTGCTAATATTGGATATTCCATTCATTTTCAATAATTCTTTAATTAATATTCATACAATCAAATAAATCTTAGTGCCATTCAGTTCCTTTTATATTTGTCCAAGTCTAACGTGTGATTGCCTATAGGCTAGACCTCTTTGTATTCCACTTTTAGACAGTTTTGAATTTGATGCCTGCAACACGTTCAAAAACAGCGAGGACACGGTCATGTTTACCACTGTGTTTCATCACCTTAACTTTCAACAACACTCAATAAGTGTTTAGGAACTGAGAACACTAATTGTTGAAATTTTGTAGGTGGAATTCTTTCCCATTCTTGCATGATGTACAATGTACGCTCAACAGTCCAGGGTCTCCATTGTCGCGTTTTGCACTTCGTAATTCGCCACACATTTTCAAAAAGAGGCAGGTCTGAACTGCAGGCAGGCCAGTCTAGTATCTGCACTCTTTTACTACGAAATCATGCTGTTGTAACATGTGCAGAATGTGGCTTGGCATTGTCTTGCTGAAATAAGCAGGGACGTCCCTGAAAAAGATGTTGCTTGGATAGCAGCATATGTTGGAAAAAGCACTATACAGGTGCATCTCAATAAATTAGAATGTCAACAAAAAGTTGATTTATTTAGGTAATTCAGTTCAAAAAAATTAAACTTCTGTATTATATAGAGTCATTACACAGAGTGATATATTTCAAGTGTTTATTTATTTTAAATTTGATGATTATGGCTTACAGCCCATGAAAACCCCAAATTCAGTTTCTAAAAAAATTGGAATATTACATAAAATTAATTTAAAAAAATAGTTTTTTTAATAGAAATGTTGGCCGACTGAAAAATATGTCCATGTACACACTCAGTACTTGGTCGGGGCTCCTTTTGGATTAATTACTGTATCAATGTGGCATGGCATGGAGGTGATCAGCCTGTGGCACTGCTGAGGTGTTATGAAGGTCCAGGTTGCTTTGATAGTGACCTTCAGCTCGTCTGCATTGTTGGGTCTGGTGTCTCTCATCTTCCTCTTGACAATACTCCATAGATTCTCTATGGGGTTTAGGTCAGGAGAGTTTGCTGGCCAATCAAACACAGTGATGCCATGGTCATTAAACCAAGTTTTGATACTTTTGGCAGTGTTCGGGGGGTGGGGGTGGGGTGCCAAGTCCTGCTGGAAAATGAAATTAGCTTCTCCATAAAGCTTGTCAGCAGAGGGAAGCATGAAGTGCTCTAAAATTTCCTGGTAGACGATTGCGCTTACTTTGGTCTTGATAAAATACAGTGGACAAACACCAGCAGATGACCTCTGTTCAGATAAAAGTAAATTTTGCATTTCATTTGGAAATCAAAGTCCCAGAATCTGGAGAAAGTGTGGAGAGGCACAGAATCTAAGTTGCTTGAGGTTTAGTGTGAAGTTTCCAGTCAGTGATGATTTGAGGAACCATGTAATCTGCTGGTGTTGGTCCATTCTAATTTATTGAGATGCACCTGTAGAAGTGCAGGTTCTTATCCATAGTGCCATCTAGGGTTGCCAACTTTCTCACAGCCACATAAGGAACAGTGGGTCTTAACTATTATAATACTGGGATTTTTTACTTTGATAATACCTTAAAAATATTGTTTTTTTAATGTCATGTTTAATACTACAAGGAAAAAAATACCACACTGTATACCTAGAAATTTCAGATTTTACAGAATACAAAATCTCAGTTTAAAAATGTATAATAGCTATGTTTTTAATAATGGGTTGCATTTATATAGCACTTTCCATGACACCCAAAGACACTACAATGAGTCCATTATTCATTCACACCACAGACAATGATAGTGTTAAGATACCTTTGTAGCCACAGCTGCCCTGGGGCAGACTGACGGAAACATGGCTGCCAATCTATGCCAATGGCCTCGACGACCACCACTGAACATTTATTCACATTCATACATCAGTGTCATGATGTGGCCAAAGATCTGGCCATGATGTGGCCAGTGAGCTCAGGTACATCACTAATGATGTGTCCCAGTGCATCTATAGGTGTGTCTTAAATATTCTATGGCTGGCTTAGCCAGTGACACCCAGGAACAGACTGGGTGACAGCCAAGAACAGATTGGTGACAACTGAAGAGACAGTTGAAGACTCGGAAAGACGGCATCAGGGGCAGGAAGGGTTAGGAGCCCAACCTGTTTCTTTCGTGAGGAAGAACCCAACTAAGCTACAGATCCAAGTATAGAGCCATACCCCCAGGATTGCCCGAGAGGGGCGGGGATAAGCATCCCAATTGGACGGGCCAGTCGATGACGACCTTGGCAAATGAAACAATGACAAAGATAACAGCAAAATGTATTGTGGCAAGATCTGCAAAAATGCACGTAGTCTTAAAATCCATTAGACCAAGATGAAATGCCAGGGGTAGGAGAGTGCAGCACAGCACACAGAAGGTACTTCTAATCTGAGATGCAGGAGGAGCCCGGACCGGAGACACCCCACAGTGCCCAGTACCTCCAGGTGTCAAACTTTTCATCTCCATGTGGAGTAGTCTTGCAGCAGCAGATCAAGTGGTCAGCAGCAAACCAGAACAGTTTCTGGTCCCAGTTTGATGAAGATGTGGCACAAATCATTATTACTACTGCAAAGGGCAATGTGGATGAGAGGCTCCAACTTATGACAACCATCATCACCAGTTTTGTGACCGAGAGATTCGGTGTTGAACTAAAAAAGGCTGGCGGACCAAAGTGCACCATGAACCGTAGGGCAGAGCAGATCCACCGGCTCTGGCAAGATCTTCAAGCTCTGACAAAGCAGTATAAGAGAGTAACTGAGGAGGAGAAGCTGCCACTCGCTGAGCTCCATCACATCTTAAAGAAGAAACTGATGACCCTGCGAAGAGCAGAATGGCATAGAAGGCGGCGATTTAGCTAAACGATAGACTGTCTTTCTCTTAAAAATGGCTACATCGACACCTCAGTTCAGAAAGGTGGCATCCCAGGAATTCCGGGGTGTCTGGAACATACTGGGGTCATCACACAACTCATCAGGGAGGCCCGTGAGGGGAATGGTGATCTTGTGGTGCTTTGGCTTGATTTGGCCAACGCTTATGGTTCCATTCCGTACAAACTCGTGAAAACAACTCTGGACCGACACCATGTACCCAGTAAGATCAAGGATCTCATCCTAAACTACTATGGGAGTTTCAGGCTTAGAGTTACTGCTGGGAATCTTTTTTATCAGAATGGCATCGGCTAGAGAAGGGGATTATAACTGGGTGCACAATCTCAGTTATCCTCTTTGCCCTTGCCGTGAACATGGTAGTTAAGCTAGTAGAAGCTGAGTGCAGAGGGCCCCGGTCCAAATCTGGTGTGCGACAGCCAACATCAGAGTCTTTATGGACAACCTCAGTCATCACAACATCAGTTCCAGGAAGCCAGTGGATTCTCCAGGGCCTGGAAAAACTCGTATCTTGGGCCAGAATGAGTTTTAAACCATCCAAATCCAGATCCATGGTGCTGACAAAGGGAACGGTGTTTGACAAATTTCGATTTCAACTGGATGGCATTGCACAGTCAAGGTTTTTGACTGAAGCCTCAAGGATATAGCTGCTATCAAAACAACCATGAAGGAGCTGGACTCTTGGCTCACCAGTGTTAAGTCAGGTCTGCCAGGCCGATATAAGGCCTGGATTTACCAACATGGCTTCTTACCTCGAGTCCTATGGCCGCTTTTAGTGTATGGGGTAACTTTGTCAACGGTGGAGAATGTGGAGAGGGAGATCAGCAGTTACCTCCATAGATGGTTGGGTCTGCCACGTAGCTTGAGCAGCACAGCAGTCTATGGGAAGAGAAACAAGCGCCAGCTCCCTTTCAGCAGTCTTGACGAAGAGTTCAAGGTGTTGCGCACAAGGGAGGCTTTGTTATACCGGGACTCGAAGGACTCACGATTAGCATCAGCTGGCATTCTTGTCCGGATGGGTAGGAAGTGGAGTGCTCAGGAAGGTTTGGAAGTGGCTGAGTCACGACAGAGACATAGGGCTTTGGTGGGCATTGTAGCCATGGGCTGAGCTGGTATGGGAGCCATCACCCAGTCCCAGTATGACCATGTCCATGGCAAAGAAAGATGCCAGATGGTCTTAAATGAAGTTCGAGCTGGTGTTGAAGAGGAGAGAACCACCAATATGGTGGCCATGCTGCAACAGGGTGCATGGACAAGGTGGGAAGGCGCAATTGAGAGAGAGATTTCCTGGATCGAGATCTGGCAAGCAGAATCAGAACGAATCAATTTTTTGATACGTGCGGTCTATGATGTTCTTCCCAGCCCTACAAATCTTTACATCTGGGGGGAAAAAAGGACTCACCAACTTGTCCTCTGTGCTCAGGAAGAGGTTCCCTAGAGCATATTTTAAGTAGTTGCCCAACAGCCCTGAGTGGCAGCCGCTACCACTGGCAGCATGACCAAGTCCTCAAGTCCATAACAGAAACCATCTCAAACTCCGTGATTAACAACAAGCCGGTTTGCCAGCAAGGAAACATCAGCATTGTCAGAGCTGGAGAGCAGCCACGTATTCAGCCCAAACTTGTACATGCATTGCTGAAGTTGGCTTTGGACTGGGAGCTTCGAGTAGATCTGGAGAGACAGCTGAAGTTCCCAGACCACATCACAACAACTTCCTTGAGACCAGACTTGGTATTAACATCTATCGCCTCAAAGCAGGCTTTGCTGCTAGAGCTTACAATTCCATGAGAGGACAGAATTGAAGAGGAAAATGACTGCATGTGGGCCAAGTACCATGAGCTGGTGGAGTAATGCAGGAGGGCAGGCTGGAAGATGCGCTGTGAGCCCACTGAAGTGGGTTGTAGAGGCTTTGCTGGTCGTCACTGCATAAGGTGTACGCACTGCTTGGTATTACTGGGGTCGCCAGAAGAAAAACCATAAAATCGACCATGGAGGCAGCAGAAAGGGCCTCCAGATGACTGTGGCTCAGAAGTTGTGATTCGTGGGCCAGTATTGCTGCTGGAACACAAGCCAAGACCTGATCAACCTTGACTGGGTCGTCTGAGTGAGGGTATATGATGTTGAAAGACCCGAAACACCCAATGAGCTCAGGTGCATCGCTGATGATGTGTCCCAGTGCATCTATAGGTGTGTCTTAAATATCATGAACCATGAACACTATGGAGGCAAGGTGGGTGAAGTGTCTTGCCCAAGGACACAACACCAAGGTGGGGACAGTGGAATTTGAACCGCCAACCCTCCAGTTATTGGGCAACCTGCTCTACCTCCTGAGCCACTACAGCCTCATTTTTGTTTCTCTTTGAGAAATAATGCAACTGTGAGCTAGAAAACACAACTACACTGCAAAAAGTCAAATACAGTGGTACCTCTACTTACGAATTTAATTCGTTCCGGAAGAATTCTCGTAACGTGAAAAATTCGTAAGTAGAGGCGCGTTTTACATGTAAATGCCGTAATCCGTTCCAAGCCCCCAAAATTCGGGCATAAATTTTTTATAAATCGTAAAAACGCATCAAAACATGTAACAAATACATGTTACAATTAGATTACTGCACAATAAACATAAAATGAGAGTTTAAAATGAGAGAAAGAATAATAAAAGAGAATAATAAAAATTATGTTCATTTACCTTTTAACTGCGATCGTCGGCGTCAGCGTCACCTTTTGCCTTCTTTGGTTCATGTTCTGTCTCATCAGTGGTTTTTGCCTGACGTTTTGTGATGAAACGATCCAAGGACGTTTGCTTTTATTGGCTTGTAAGGGCTTCCTTTTGTTTTAATACCATGCTGATCGTTGATGTTGTTGTTTTTTTCCCAAAACTTTATTAAAAACAAGGTGAAAGTACAGAGTTATAACGTAGATGGTGATAAACATGGCAGTTAACAATTTTTTTTTCTCTAAATTGTGTAGTTCAGTCAACAGTCTTACAAGAGGTAAGAAGGATAAAATAAAGTAGTAAGAATAGTAAATAATAATAAGATAAAGCGAGATCAACCAAACGCACCCATTCGTGGCCAATGGGATACCAGGAAGATGCTAGGCGATAGCCAATGGCAGAGCAGCTACAGGTATGTTTACGTTCGGTAAAATATGGGAGCTGCGAGGAGCGCGTACTTTTTTTGCCTTTCGTATCCTGAAATTTTGTTCGTAACTAGAGGCAATATTTTCCCGTTGAGGCGTCTCGTAACCTGAAAATTTCGTATGTAGAGACGTTCGTAAGTAGAGGTACCACTGTATAAGTAAAATGAAATAAGGTTGTTTATGCTTGTTTTTTTTTTTGTCTGACAAGATATTTATTCTTGCAGTGTATGTATAAGAAAATTTTACATGCTATCCAATAGTTTTATCTTGTTTTATGCAGTTTGGTAAGTCATATTTTCTTGCTCCGTTGGCAGATAATTTTACTTAAACAAAAAAAGTCTGGCAATAGATAATTCTAGATAAAATTAGAAAAAAAATCTGCCAGCAAAAGCAAGTAAAATCTTAGAGAACTGCACAACAAAAAGAAATTCTTGTCAAAATTATCTTGTGAGAGAAAAAGAAGCATAAAGCCTTGATTTAGGATATTTTATCTGAGATTTCCCTTTTTACAGTGTGACAGATACTGCCTTTGACATAAAATTACATCAGTGAAGTATTCCTGATACAAACAATGCACAGGTGGTTGGAAAGCACTGCAAATAGCATGTCTTGTCTTTTTAGAAGGTCTTTTTTCTGGCTTTCTTTAAAGAAAAATCCTTCATCATGTCCTTTATGTCCAGCTCACAAATATCGTCATACTCTATGGATGCATGCTTGAGCCAGTCTACTTTTTATCAACTTCGGAGTCCACTGTCCCACGCACAGCTGTCTGATGTAAGCAATCGTGGCCTTTCTTCTCTCTTCGCCATTCTCCTCAAGGTGAGTGCGTTAACGGCCCACCTGTCTCCACTGTGCAATAGCAGCCTCCTTTACGCAATGCTCCAGCTTAGAAAAATCCTTTACGCTTTGGGATTTTTTTTGAGCAATTTGTTTTCCCTAAGCTCTTTTCCTTTCAATAATTTTATGAGTGCCACTCAAACATTTTCCCGGACATTTTGACTAAGCTAATTACTTCTTACCGCTCATTGGCACTTGCATAGTCACATGTCAAAACAATTCCTCTGATAGGCTATTGTTATGTAGTACCCATGTGTGGCACTTGTAAATTAGACCAATCAGCAGGCACACATGAATATCAAGTGATGGACATAGAATTTGACCAATTAATAACAATGTGATCTTTTTCCTTGGCTCATGATAGGCCCTGATCTTCTCAGGCCCCTGGGCTTCAGCCCAACCTAGCCCGTTCAAGGTGGCCTTGAATATACGGGACAATACACATCCCGCTTGGGAAAAACATATTTAGCCCAATAAGTACGACGTCCCGGCTTAAACGGGACATTTGGCAACTGTAGTGCCAGCCCAAACAAAGGTATGTTTTTCTGCCATCTCTGTTTTCTTTTTCTTCCATCAAACAAAGATGACAGAATTAATTTACTATTTCCATAATCTTTCATTTAAAAAAAAAAAAGCTCTGATAAACCAAATTAACGGTTTCAAATTTATTCAGTTTCCGAACAACCAGATTAGTTGGGCAACTGTAGTGTTTGTTCTCTTATTCTTTCTGTTCCGATTCTCTCTTCCCACAGTTGGCCAGACTTTGACTGCAGGTGACAGTAAATTTTTTTCTGCATTGCTTATGTTTGTTTTTCTGTTGCTTATTGAGGCTGCACTCACTGCAAACTTCAGCTTTAGACAGAATTTTTTTTTTACCACCTTTCATGGGTGAAGGGACTCACCAACAGTTAGTTCTTCCTCTATTATTTATCATCAATATAAAATATTCATACTGCTACCTGTATAATATTGTATAGGTTGAGAGTTTAACCCATTCTGCCATGATGCAGGCCTCTATTATGCCAACTGGCTGCAGAAGTGTTTGCTATTAGACTAGTCAAGTCTGCCTCAAAGGAGAGTTGAGGAAATCTCACAAACCATGGTCAACAGCTCACTCGCTCTCTCTGGCTGGGAAACTGTAAGCCTCGCATTGAAGATGTGATGCTTTATTCTGAGGCTGATTCTGAATAAATCAAAACACAGAAGGACATTCTAGAAACAAAACACTATGATTTCTCCCTCACTTATTTTCTTTATGACACTGTCTTTATATCTCTCTTGTGAAAATGCTACATGGTACTGCATCAGTACTGCTTGAAGCTATGTTGAATTCTGTACATTTGCTGTATCTGTATTAGCAGTCTGCAGTCTCTTGGAATCGATGTCAGAAATGTGTAGCGGTTACAAATGCAAGCGTCTCTGTGTTTTGGGGGTTTGTAAACAAGTTTCTTAATACATGTATGAGAAATGAGTCTTCATAGTGGAATCAAGTGTTAAAAATTATGGATTAACCATAAAATTTTCATTTCAGTTTCATTTTAGCACTTAATTATCCCTGTAGTGAACTCTGCAGGTGTTTTCGTTCTAGTTTCAACCAACAATGAAGGTTGATTATTACCTTAATTGGTATCTTTTAAGACCACTGAGGCTTTGTTTCCAGTTTCCATTCTTGTTCTGAAGTGTCAGAACCTTAGTGTTTTCTGCTGAATCAGGAAACATTCATACCAGTTCAAGGATAGTATCTCACAGGGCTGAGACAACTTGCAACTATGAACCCCCATGACATTCATGGGGGTTCATAATTTCCTCTTGTGAGTCACAGGGCCTTGCTCTCGTGTCGTAGGAATTTTGAACATGTTCAATAAATGCAATAAATTTTCTCTCAAAATAGTCAGTTGTTGTGGGTGTCTTGAACCTGTCTCAGTTTAGTTTACGCGAGTTAGTGAGTAAAGTCAGAAAGAGACTAAATTGTGAGTGACTGGAGACAAAAAGCAGTTCCAGCAGGGTGGGTATTACACACAGCAGCCTGGCACCTTCCGCCACCAGAGGGGTACTTTCTGGCAGCGGCAGCACCCTTGTACCTGTCAGCAGCATAGTGGTCAGGATGGTGCTCGACTGCAGCAGCAGCAAGGAGACACGCAGCAGCCACTTGTTAGCCTGGTCCGTATCCAGCATCAGATTGAGCAAATAAAGATAAAACTTATGCAGGAAACCATGAGGAGATGCTCAGCACCCCTGCCAACTGGTGGGTAGAAATTGTGCATTCTTATAGCATAATTTTATTTTAGCTTCTATAATAAACTAATGTAATAATTTATATGGTCCCCATTGGCATGGATAACTGTTGTGCAAGTGTTGCATAGGATTTGGGCGGCAAGAATGGTCATGAGTGGGGGGGGTGGGATCTCAATTTTGCTTTACACATGTTGCAAGAAATTCCAGCAACACTGGCATGACATGTATGGAAACTCCTGGCAAACTTTGGGCAAACATTTGCTGGGAGTTTGTGTGATATTAATGCAGTATTCGTGAGATGTACACAGATGTCAGATGTGCCAAGTCAGTTTGATTCCAAGTGAAAATTTTCCCAAATGTGCATATTTCTCGCAACTAAAATATCCATCTAGTCACCAGGTGTTACAGCCAATGAGATGCTACCCTATATCCAAAGTTCCACCACCCACCGTAGGTCAGTCACTTAATGCATAAGGCAGGCAGAACTAGGCAGCCGTTGCAGATTACAAGAAAGAAGGAATGCCTCTATGTAAATGTGGAGCTGCACACGATTGAACGACATCTGCAATTGTGGACCATTGCTGGATTTCCATATGGGGAAACATGGCAGCTCAACAGTAAGAGTTCTCTGACAGCTTGAACAATAAAAGGAAAAATATTTCTGAGAAAATTTTTAGGAAATGAGCTGTGTAGTTACTTTATTCTTTTTCTGCTTGACATCAACAACTGCTGGTTTAAATGTTTAACATGAGTTTCATGTATTACACTGGATGGAGCTCATTTCAGATCAATGACATGCCCACTGAAGAGGTCACGGTAAACAAAAAAGAACCAACTTTTCAGACTCCAAACCAATTATTTTGGGTGTGAACGTGCTGGCTTTTTCAAAACTACTTCTGGGAATGTGAGCCAGCATGTAGTGTTGTCAGTTTGAGTCATTCTCCTAAGGTGTTGCTTTGTTTACTTGTTAGAGGACTGGACACTGTTTTTGGTTAAATTTTCATAAATATGTGTTGAAGGAGAGCTACAGTATGTAACTGTGCACCAATGTAGAACCATAAAAATGTCGTGAACACTCTAATGCCTCTTTTTAGTGATTTTTTTTTTTTTTTTTTTTAAATCCTCCAGTTCCTGTTTCTGGCCCCTCTGCATCCTTCATGTTTTCATCAGGATGTTCCATTTATACAGCTCTGCATACATATATATGGCCTGATCTTTGACCCTCGCTGCCCACACATTGACCAGCAGCATCAGCAGCATTCATCAGGTCATCTGAAATAGATCCACTTGCTCACAGCTTCAGCGGTCATGTCTCTCCTGTGGCCCCTGTAAAGCTCAGTAGCAGCCTGGAGTGAGTTTCCAAAGCAGCCAGTAAAAATAAGCTGTAGTCACTCTCACAGATGTGATGTAGAGTCCTGTAAAACCTCCACTGCAAGAAGAAATGTTATATTAGATTAACCCAAGAATTTGAGGATGTGCTGGATTTTCTTTACACATTTTATTTTCTCCTGCAGTGTTTGAGAGATGACTATAAAATAATTAATTTGGCTCAGTTAATTATGTTTATTTGCTTTAAAAGCACATTAAAGGCGCAAGGCAAACCATAATTGCCAAAGCTAATGTGTTCACGCAAATCCCTTGTAGAGTGGGGGGGGGGGGGGAGTATTGAACATGTCAACATTTTTCTCATTAAACGTATTTCTGATGGAGCCATTGACTTGAGATTTTCACCAGATATCAGTAACAACCCAAGTACTCTATACATACAAAGAAATCAAGGCAAATATGTTAACAAAACAAGTTGTATTAATAAAGTGGAATGAAACAGGGAATAAGTATTGAACATGTTTGATGAAATTTATTTAATATTTAGTAGAAAAGCCTTTGTTGGTAACAACGTCCAGACATTTACTGTATGGAGAAACTAGGCGCAGGCATTGCTCAGGAGTGATTTTAGCCCATTCTGCGACACAAACTGTCTTCAAATTTTGAAGGTTCCATGGATGTTTTCTATGAGCTCTGATCTTCAGTTTGTTCCATAGATTTTCAATTGGATTTGGGTCAGGTGGCTGACTGGGCCATTCTAGCAGCTTTATTTTCCTTCTCTGGAGCCCGTTGAGAGTTTCCTTGGCTGTGTGTTTGGGATCATTGTCTTACTGAAATGTCCATCCTTGTTTCATCTTCAGCATCTTGGCAAATGGCAATAGGTTCTTATCAAGGATGTCACTGTACATTTGTCCATTCATCTTTCCTTCAATTATATGAAGTCTGCCTTTACCATGTACTGAAAGACACCCCCACACCATGATGGAATGTGCAGTGCCATTTCTTCTCCAGACATGCTGTGTTGTGGCATCCAAAAAGTTCAATTTTGGTCTCATCTGTCCAGACTATATTCTCCCAGTATTTTACGGGCTTGCCCAAATGTTGTGCAGAAAACTTTAAACGAGCTTCAACATGCTTTTTCTTTAGCAATGGAGTCTTGCAAGGTAAGTGGGCATAGAGCCCATGTCAGTTGAGTGCATTACTTATTGTTTGAAACAGCAGTACCTGCTGACTCCAGGTCTTTCTGGAGCTATCCATGAGTGGTCTTTGGCTCTTGAATAGCTCTTCTGATAATTCTTTTGACTCCTTTGTCAGAAACCTTGCGAGGAGCTCCTGGTCGTGGCTGCTTTATGGTAAAATTATGTCCTTTCCACTTCAGAATGATGGCTTCAGCGGTGCTCACAGAAACATTCAGCAGTTTAGAAATGCACCTGTAATCAGTGCCATCATTGTTTTGCAACAGTAAGGTTGCGAAGGGCTAGAGACAGCTTTTTGCTTCTACCCATCATGAGTTCTTTGTGGTGTGACAATCTGATATTCACAGACCTTTTTAAAGGCTATCAGTCAGGACTTAACCAGCTCAAATTAATTTGCACTGATGGGGGATGGGATGGGTCCCTAAATTCTGATGGACTTCAGCTGGTTTCTTGGGTTTCTATGCATTTTTTTTTACCTCTTTTTCTTCATGTGTAAAGTACTTATTCCCTGTGTCATCCCACTTCATTAAATAAAACTTGTTTTGCGAACACAGTTGCCTTGCTTTCTTTGCATGTATGGATTACTTGGGTTGTTACTGCTTTCTGGTGAAAATCTCAGGTCAGTGGCTCCATCAAAAATATGTTTGAGAAAATGTTGATGTGCTCAGTACTTATTTTCCCCACTGTAACTGTATTTTTTTGATGTGTGTTCTGTGATTGTGTGTCTATCCATGCCTATCAGCTGATACCTGCCAGATCTGTTCATTATTCAACAGATTTAACCAGCATATGGAGGAGGAGAGACGTGGCTTGGAGGACTTTCACACGGTGCATCCTCCAAGCTACCTCATTTATATACTTTTAACTGTTTTCAGTTTGTGACACTTTGAGATTTATTTCTTTTAAATGTAAAGTGCGATATAAATAAAATGTTTTTATTATTATTATTATTATTATTATTATATACTGTATTCACATCGTGAGTAAAATGGCCATCTTGAAAAACCCTGAGCTCAGCCACAAGTCTCAAAATATTTCCAATTTCATCTAAAACTTAAAAGATTGATTCAGTGTCCTCCATCCCATCAAATAACTACAATTTTTAGATTTTGTGCATAAATCTGTTATTTGCTGCAATGACATAGCTGTGCATGGAACATTTATAATGACTAAAAGTAGCCTCTTTTATCTTTAAAGTAATTCATTACAACACAAGGCAAACATTACCTCAAGGATAATACTCCACAGTTTTGTTGTACTGTACAACTGTATAATGACAATAAAGCCTATTCTGTTCTATTCTGTAAGGACTTGCACTTTGTACTTTTTCTAGTCTCAGAGACCACTCAAAGCGCCTCAGTAGCTACACTAACCCTCTGTTCTAAGGGCCTATCAGAGACAATACCTAGGGACAATTTAGAGTCACCAGTTAACCTAACATGCATTTGTTGGGACTGTGGGAGGAAACCAGAGCCTCCAGAATAACCCACATTGCGCAGGGAGAACATGCAAGTTCCAGACAGAAAGGTTCCCACCCTTGCCAGTCTGGGGATTTGAACTTGGAACCTTCAAGCTGTGAGGCAACAGTGCTAACCACTGTACTACTGTACTGCCAGCTCAGAGGTTGCACTGCACTGTATAAATTGTATATAATCAAATAATTTTAACATACAGCCAGATTTAATTGATCTAACTAAATATTGAGGTTTTTTTTTCTTTTTTTTCTGGATGTGTTTATTAATTTGTGGATTTTATCCATTGACAGTGCTGATGAAAACCCATCAAACCTTTATTCACTTATTTTCTACAGTATAAGTTGAGCATTGGTTTGTGAAGATGGTTGTATATGAGACAGTTGTCTTTGACAGTGACAGATTTTCCTATGACCTGCTTAGTTCTTATCTGTGTTTACGCTTCTTGTAATTCCTGCCAGTTATGTGTTGTGTCTATAGACGCAGGTTTTTCATGACATCTGAGGATAAACATCAAGAGGTGCAGAATCATTGAGTTTGGGATTTCTGATGCCGTTTGTGGCCTGGGATTCTCTATCTGTAAACCACCTGTGATGTTCTTTGTCACCCTGGCTAGTCCGTGCTGGCCACACATCAGAGTTTCTATTTCCTGTAGATGTCACACATTGTCTATATCCCTTACCCTTATCTCATTCCCTCCTATGTTGAATTTAAGATTAAAACACATAGCTCAGATCAGTTGGCCTCAGCGTGGCTCTCTATTGAGAGAAGAGCGGTATTGTAGTGGCGGACAAGCAGGGTTTAATGTTGCCTCTAGGGCTTGTTGCTGTGTCTGTTCTTTTGTTGTCTGGAGTGGAAGCTTAACACCCTGTGCTTGTATTTTTGTGTGCGTGTGTGCTTGACTTGTCTAGCTACATTTTCCAGCACAGACGGCACACAATAGAAGAAAGGTACAGGAAATACCAAGGGCAGTCTTACAATAATAGAACTGTCAGATGTGGGACCTTTTTGTAGAAAGTGGATAAAGTTTGTGGCAAAGAAAGATGAGTCCCAAGTGTGAACAAATTCTTACAGGGAAATTTTTGGACGTGAATATTAATTGCATGCTGTTGCTTCCTGTCAATGTGAACAAATCATTTCCTGTTGACAGAAACTGTGAAGCGAAAGGTCAAGAAGACACAAACTGGTACAATCTTTTTTGTTTTTAAAGTTTTCTCATAAAAATTACAAGATGGGCTAATAGAGCAAGTGAAAATGTGCTTTTCCTCTTTTCAAATGTTCCATATTTGAGGTGATGTGGATGGGGGGGCTGATATGTACCAATTACATAATTCCAGTGACATCATACCCACAGCAACGAAAGCCTGACCTGAGGAATGCCCACCACTGACGTTCTTTCCCTCTTTCTCCCCTCTTCCCTTTTTTCTCATTCTCGCTTGCATAAATACGGGTTGCATACAATTAACCCATAAAAGGCAAAAATTAAGGGTCTTTGAACACTTTTTCCCCAAATCTTTAAATAGCTTGTCTTCATCTGCATTTTAAATTTTGCTGCCACTGTACCACAAGAATAGTCCCACCCTCATTTTTACAGTATAACTTGACAATAATTAGGCAGCCATGAAGAAAACCCCAAATGAATGGCTGTTGAAAGTTTTGGCTGGGCATACAGAAGAGATGAAAGTGCTTCAGTGGTGGCCAGTCACCACACCGCTAGGGTGGAAGCTCAGCTGGCATTGCCTCCAACTGGTGACTGACCAGGCCAGTCTGAGGACTCAGTGGATAAGTGTAGAGAGGGGAGGGCATGGGTGTGGCGTATGGTTAAAAAAAGATGTGAGGGATAAATAATGGAAAGGCAGTGGAGAGCAGAAAGCAGAGGGCAGAGCTTTGGGGGTTAGTAAATTAAAGGGTGAGCCAAACCATGGGGCACGGGGCATCTGTCAGGGGAGGGGGGCGTTGTGGTGAAAGGGCGTAGTGTATCATGCATGAAGTGGAGTGTGAAGAAATAAACTGGAGAACAAAAACGGCTCAGAGACAGTAATAAAGTTCTGCAGTAAAAATAGTTCAGGAATTGGCTACCTCTTCATTTTTGTGGCTTTCATGAGCTTGTGTGTTGAGACTGTGTGCAGTGGCGTGACACTGATGATCCGTTGGTGGTTGGTGAATAACATTGTGCCTTCATCACTGCAGTCAGTCATTTAGTGTGGCTGATGGCAGACAAGGATGCTATCAGCCAGCCCCTGGTTCAGGAGATGTGTGGTTTTACATGTGTGGTGTGGTGTTGAGATTCGCTTGATGTATGGCCACAGCTGGGAGACAGTGGGAGGGGACAGGGGGACAGCTGACAGGCCAAAGGGCGATTGTAAGGAGGAGTGTGTGTGTGACAGCCACAGTGACTTCTTTGTTCCCGTTCACTTGTGCCAGTCACAGTGAGTAGTTGGCTGCTCTGTGAAGTGACTGAATCCTTTCATAGCACCTAGACCAGATATGCAGCTTAGCTATCTGCTAGCTTCTCCACACCCTCTGTGTGTGTGTGTGTGTGTGAGAGAGAGAGAGAGAGAGAGAGAGAGAGAGAGAGAGAGAGAGAGAGAGAGAGAGAGAGAGAGAGAGAGAGAGAGAGAGAGAGAGAGGAGAGAGAGAGAGAGAGAGAGAGAGAGAGAGAGAGAGAGAGAGAGAGAGAGAGAGAGAGAGAGAGAGAGAGAGAGAGAGAGAGAGAGAGAGAGAGAGAGAGAGAGAGAGACTCTTGTATGACTGTACAAGCCAGAGTTCGCATCAGCAGCTGGAGATTTCTACAGGAGAGCCCATAACCATCTTCCTTAAAGTCGACGCTCCCATAGAGTGTTTATTATGCTCATGATGATAGTCATCAGTGCTAACATAATTGTAGTGCCAGCAATATTGAACAGCAGCCTGTGCGCTATATGCTGAGGTAATGAGTATTGTGGGGAGCCTGTGTTTCCTCCAGAGTTGTGGCTTATTAAGAGGAGTAATACTTGCTTTGGCAAAGCGGTGGCGTGTAGGTGTTCATCCATCCCTTGTGGCCCCTGGAGGAAATGCTGTTACTGGGTGCACTGAGTTTATCAAGGTGCAATCTCTGATTTAACCTAATCAGGTTAACTTTGCATTCTTTAGTTTGCTCACAGTCTTTATGTGGGGATGGAGTTAAAATGTTATCCATAGCTCATTTATCTCGAAACATTTTTTTGTAAATACTATAATATTCTATCCTTTCTTTTGACACAGTTTAACCTGCTATTTTTTTTTTTTTTTGAGTTCAATAACCCTTTTCATTGCCTTCCACTGAGCATCTGAACTATTTGTTGAAGTAGGACATATAAAAATAGGCATGAATCAATCCCACATGTTCTTAGGCTCTTCACACAGCTCAATCGAGGATAGCACAGCCCAACAGGGGACGGAGCGTTCAAAGCTGGGCAGAATGAGTGGCACACCGGCTCATCAGTGTAGGGCATGTTCAGTAAACATGTGACTGGTGGCAGAGTCGGACCCTGACACACTTTAAAGGCCATTAAAGAGGCATGCTGGGTTATGATTTGAGTTGTGCTGATATGACCTTTTGGTTTTTACACGCTTCAGTGAAGATGGTAATCCTCTGAGCTATTGAATTTAGCTAAGTGGAGACCATGTATAATGTGTATGATGCATACATGGCTTCTGCAGCAGTTTTATTCTTGACATATTGCTAATGATAAAATGGGATTCTGCAACAGACAGATGTGCACAGATGACAGTTCAGCGGGGGGGAAGAGCAATTGTGGATGTTGGAATAATTTTTCAGTGCAGGAGGTTTCTAATTTCATGTTTTTTAAGATTGTTTTGGGTGGTACATGGTGTACTTCTGTGTGTGAAAAACAAGTAATCTTTTGCCTTGTTTGTCGCAGTGCTGTATGTTTAACAAAATCTAAACTGCTACTTTGCCAAAAACGATGTAAGATGCTGTCACCAGCATACCCAAGAGTATAATCAGAAATTTCTAATAAAGCAGCAAAAATGCATCTGTGGCAGCTCTGTTCTGCGTCATAGCCTTATGGTAATGTGTTGACCCTCTCTTTGAGCATAAGTAAGCCAGAAAGTAGCTCATTAATGCTTCATGGGAAACATGGCAGTGTAAATAGTTGAGTAAAGTATTCAGCATCTTCCTGTGTGTACATTGGTATGTGTTCCCCTGATACTGATAAGATACAGTTTCAAAGCAGTCTTGGTTATGTATGTTTGTCTAAAATTTAGACAAACATTTTAGACATGTTTGTCTAAATTTTAAACAAACATGCATAACGGTTGCATAATGGGCTGCACGGTGGCGCAGTGGTTAGCACTGTGGCAGCACAGTTTTACCCTCGGCCGGGGGATCGCGGGGATCATGAGATCGTGGGTTCGATCCCTGCCCCCGGCCAACAGCGATCTGTGTGGAGTTTGCATGTTCTCCCCGTGTTGCGTGGGTTTACTCCGGGATTTCTCCGGTTTCCTCCCACATGCTAAAAACATGCAGGTTAGGGATACGGGGCGCTTGCGCACGCAGCGACCAGCAGCTGGTGGCTTGTCACCAGACTGCAAAACAAATCTACCTACGGGTACAAAATAAGTACAAAAAAAATAAAAATAAAAAAATAACTCTGTGACCCAGACCTCTCGAGAAGTGGTAGAGGATGGATGGATGGGATTATTATCAAAGGCATCTCTGTTAACCTTAACTGGGCTATTGAGAAGAGCAGGGAGACTCGACTGCTTACAGTGAGAGGTGCTCAATTTGTAACCATGAAGGCATTTCATCCAAGCTGCAACCCAGGAGGCAGTTTCGCCAACAAGAAAGGATATTTAAGTGAGTGGCTAGATAGTACATTTTAAAGTGTGGCAGACTAAAGCCACCTGCACTTCTGTTCTTGCTTAAGTGCTGTGTGGAAATTCTCAGTACTTTACCAGCCCAGCTCAAAGATGAGATAACAGAGTCTAACCTCTTGAAATATGATTGAGGAATGAAAACTGGGATTGACTGAAAAATATATACAGTGGGGCAAAAAAGTATTTAGTCAGCCACCAATTGTGCAAGTTCTCCCACTTAAAAGATGAGAGAGGTCTCCAATTTTCATCATAGGTATACCTCAACTATGAGAGACAAAATGAGGGAAAAAAAATCCAGAAAATCACATTGTCTGATTTTTAAAGAATTTATTTGCAAATTATGGTGGAAAATAAGTATTTGTTCACCTACAAACAAGCAAGATTTCTGGCTCTCACAGACCTGTAACTCCTTCTTTAAGAGGCTCCTTTGTCCTCCACTCGTTGCCTGTATTAATGCCACCTGTTTGAACTCGTTATCAGTATAAAAGACACCTGTCCACAGCCTCAAACAGTCAGACTCCAAACTCCACTATGGCCAAGACCAAAGAGCTGTCAAAGGACACCAGAAACAAAATTGTAGACCTGCACCAGGCTGGGAAGACTGAATCTGCAATAGGTAAGCAGCTTGGTGTGAAGAAATCAACTATGGGAGCAATTATTAGAAAATGGAAGACATACAAGACCACTGATAATCTCCCTCGATCTGGGGCTCCATGCAAGATCTCACCCCGTGGGGTCAAAAGGATCACGAGAACGGTGAGCAAAAATCCCAGAACCACACGGGGGGACCTAGTAAATGACCTGCAGAGAGCTGGGACCAAAGTAACAAAGGCTACCATCAGTAACACACTACGCCACCAGGGACTCAAATCCTGCAGTGCCAGACGTGTCCCCCTGCTTAAGCCAGTACATGTCCAGGCCCGTCTGAAGTTTGCTAGAGAGCATTTGGATGATCCAGAAGAGGATTGGGAGAATGTCATATGGTCAGATGAAACCAAAATAGAACTTTTTGGTAAAAACTCAACTTGTCATGTTTGGAGGAGAAAGAATGCTGAGTTGCATCCAAAGAACACCATACCTACTGTGAAGCATGGGTGTGGAAACATCATACTTTGGGGCTGTTTTTCTGCAAATCCGTCCTGGTCCGACTGATCCGTGTAAAGGAAAGAATGAATGGGGCCATGTATCGTGAGATTTTGAGTGAAAACCTCCTTCCATTAGCAAGGGCATTGAAGATGAAACGTGGCTGGGTCTTTCAGCATGACAATGATCCCAAACACACCGCCCGGGCAATGAAGGAGTGGCTTCGTAAGAAGCATTTCAAGGTCCTGGAGTGGCCTAGCCAGTCTCCAGATCTCAACCCCATAGAAAATCTTTGGAGGGAGTTGAAAGTCCGTGTTGCCCAGCGACAGCCCCAAAACATCACTGCTCTATAGGAGATGTGCATGGAGGAATGGGCCAAAATACCAGCAACAGTGTGTGAAAACCTTGTGAAGACTTACAGAAAACGTTTGACCTCTGTCATTGCCAACAAAGGGTATATAGCAAAGTATTGAGATGAACTTTTGTTATTGACCAAATACTTATTTTCCACCATAGTTTGCAAATAAATTCTTTAAAAATCAGACAGTGTGATTTTCTGTTTTTTTTTTTTTTCCTCATTTTGTCTCTCATAGTTGAGGTATACCTATGATGAAAATTGGAGACCTCTCTCATCTTTTAAGTGGGAGAACTTGCACAGTTGGTGGCTGACTAAATACTTTTTTACCCCACTGTAATAATCTAGGTAACACAACCATTTTAATGGCATTGATGTGACCCACCATAGAAATTGGTAAGGGTTTCCAAAAATCTGTTCTTCTCCAGTTGTTTCATTTTCTTATCCCAGTTCTGCTGTAGTAATTGGTCCATTCTATATGTAACAATAATACCCAAACCATTAAATTTATCCGATACAATTTTGAATGGAGTGATCCTTAAAAAATTCCATGTCCACCTGTTGTGATAAAGGCATTAGTTCACTCTTTGCCCAGTTTATTCTATATCCTGAGAGTGAGCCAGATTTATTGATGAGGTCTAGCAGAGGTGAAATGGACATTTTAGGATCCGAAGTGAATAAGATGACGTCATCTGCATAGGCTGAAAATTTATGAGAGGTCCCACAATGACTTATCGGGTGTATCTCCAAGTTAGAAAGAATTTGTAAAGCTAGAGGTTCTAATGCTAAGGCAAAGAAAAATGGAGAGATAGGATCACCTTGGCGGGTTCCTCTATATAATTGAATGGGGTCTGATATGTTTTAATTTGTGACCACTGAAGCTGTAGACTCCTTATAAACAATTCTCATCCAGTTAAGAAAAGAGTCGCCAAAACCAAATTTAGTCAAAACGGAAAACGTATACGACCATTCAGTTTGATTAAATGCCTTTTTGGCATCGAGAGAAATTATGTTGGCATCTTCCATGTCACGAGCAGGGCTATACATAATATTAAAAAGCGTACGCATATTGAAGTATATCTTTTGGCTGGGAATAAATCCAGTCTGGTCTGGCTGTATAATTTTAGCAATATGAGTTTTGAGATGATTTGATAGAATTTTAGTTAACAATTTTGTCTCATATGGGAGAAGTGAAAATAGGCCTATATGATGAGACAAGAGTGGCATTGTGAGCTTTCTTCAGTATTCAGCGATTTTGCCGTGATATAGAGAAGTTGGCAAGGAGCCCACTTCCTTGGAGTGATTCAACATACGAATGATGAGTGAAGTCAGAAGTGAACTGTATGCTTTATAAAATTCATCCCCAAACCCATCTGGACCCCGGGCCTTACTATTGTCGAATTGCTGAATTGCTGCTTTAACCTCCTCCAATGTGATATCTGCCTTCAGATCTACCTGTACATCTTCCTTCAGCTGGGTTAATTTGCTTTTTTCCAAAAAGTTGTTGATTATGGTTTGACTGGCAGAGCTATTTATGCTATAAAGCTCTTGGTAAAATTCTTCAAAACATTATTTATCTCCCAAGGGTCGGTAGTCAGTTGTACCTTTTTGTTCTTAACTGCATGTATGGCTTGAGAAGCCTGTGACTCTCTTAATAACCTTGCAAATAGTTTTTGGGGTTTGTTGCCCACTTCAGATATTTTTTGCTTGTAGTTAATTAAATGGGAGCATACTTGGTTTGTTAGTCCATCCATCCATCCATCCATCTTCTACTGCTTAATCCTTTCGGGTCGCAGGGGAATTATATTCATATCTTACCTTTGTAATCTTACCTAGCAACTTCCTGGATGGGGAGGATTGGTATTTATGCACCAGACTGCACAGATAAGCTTCTGCATCTTTAAGGGCTTCACCATTTGCTTTGTTTAACTGACATGTAGGATATTATGTGTCCTCTTATAACTACCTTCAGGCTTTCCCTCAAGATTGAATCATTTACTAGTGATGGCAAAGCCAAAACAGTGTTTTGGTACGTACCGAAACCTAGGTTGAACTTGTGATTCGAATCACTTTTCCGAGGTCTGTATCAGAAAGAGGATGTCACGTGACTGTTCCATATCGCGTTCCATTGTGTCACTGACTGTTTTGAAACATCACAGTTGTTTTATATCAGTGAAACACAAGTGAATATGCGGTGATTTTGTTATCCTGTTTCTAAAATGGAATAATAAATAAAATACTACCATTACACAATATGAAAATGCCTATTCTATGCACAATATACAGTGGGGTAAAAAAGTATTTAGTCAGCCACCAATTGTGCAAGTTCTCCCATTTAAAAGATGAGAGAGGTCTCCAGTTTTCATCATAGGTATACTTCAACTATGAGAGACAAAATGAGGAAAAAAAAATCCAGAAAATCACATTGTCTGATTTTTAATGAATTTATTTGCAAATTATGGTGGAAAATAAGTATTTGGTCAATAACAGAAGTTCATCTCAATACTTTATCACCCTTTGTTGGCAATGACAGAGGTCAAACGTTTTCTGTAAGTCTTCACAAGGTTTTCACACACTGTTGCTGGTATTTTGGCCCATTCCTCCATGCACATCTCCTCTAGAGCAGTGATGTTTTGGGGCTGTCGCTGGGCAACACGGACTTTCAACTCCCTCCAAAGATTTTCTATGGGGTTGAGATCTGGAGACTGGCTAGGCCACTCCAGGACCTTGAAATGCTTCTTACGAAGCCACTCCTTCATTGCCCGGGCGGTGTGTTTGGGATCATTGTCATGCTGAAAGACCCAGCCACGTTTCATCTTCAATGCCCTTGCTGGTGGAAGGAGGTTTTCACTCAAAATCTCACAACACATGGCCCCATTCATTCTTTCCTTTACACGGATCAGTCATCCTGGTCCCGTTGCAGAAAAACAGCCCCAAAGTATGATGTTTCCACACCCATGCTTCACAGTAGGTATGGTGTTCTTTGGATGCAACTCAGCATTCTTTCTCCTCCAAACACGACAAGTTGAGTTTTTACCAAAAAGTTCTATTTTGGTTTCATCTGACCATATGACATTCTCCCAATCCTCTTCTGGATCATCCAAATGCTCTCTAGCAAACTTCAGACGGGCCTGGACATGTACTGGCTTAAGCAGGGGGACACGTCTGGCACTGCAGGATTTGAGTCCCTGGCGGCGTAGTGTGTTACTGATGGCAGCCTTTGTTACTTTGGTCCCAGCTCTCTGCAGGTCATTTACTAGGTTGCCCCGTGTGGTTCTGGGATTTTTGCTCACCGTTCTCATGATCATTTTGACCCCACAGGGTGAGATCTTGCGTGGAGCTCCAGATCGAGGGAGATTATCATTGGTCTTGTATGTCTTCCATTTTCTAATAATTGCTCCCACAGTTGATTTCTTCACACCAAGCTGCTTACCTATTGCAGATTCAGTCTTCCCAGCCTGGTGCAGGTCTACAATTTTGTTTCTGGTGTCCTTTGACAGCTCTTTGGTCTTGGCCATAGTGGAGTTTGGAGTCTGACTGTTTGAGGTTGTGGACAGGTGTCTTTTATACTGATAACAAGTTCAAACAGGTGCCATTAATACAGGTAACGAGTGGAGGACAGAGGAGCCTCTTAAAGAAGAAGTTACAGGTCTGTGAGAGCCAGAAATCTTGCTTGTTTGTAGGAGACCAAATACTTATTTTCCACCATAATTTGCAAATAAATTCTTTAAAAATCCTTCAATGTGATTTTCTGGATTTTTTTTTCTCATTTTGTCTCTCATAGTTGAGGTATACCTATGATGAAAATTGGAGACCTCTCTCATCTTTTAAGTGGGAGAACTTGCACAATTGGTGGCTGACTAAATGCTTTTTTGCCCCACTGTATGTATTACACAGCATAACAAAAATATTTTTTTTTGTAAGTTTTGTGTTTTTTCAACTGATTTAAGACAATTTTGCACCGCTGAATCCGAAAATGACATCCTTTTCTCTTGATCAGGTCAGGTTTTTATGTTAAGTTATAAGCAGTTGTACAGCAGTTGTACAGGTGTACTGTAAATTGAATAGTAGACATTGATAAAGGTAAGTACATGTAAATTGAATGTTGCATCATCATTGTTCAAACTTCAGAGAATTTCAAGAAATAAAGAATTTTGCATCATATGAAGAGAAAATACCCGTACATACAGTATAAACAAAAACGTAAGAAAACATCTGGCCATAGTTCAAAAAGTTGGCCTGATTGAGCAAAACCAATGTGATTTTTGGATTCAGCGCATCAAAATTGTCCTAAATCAGCTAAAAAAAAAAAACTTAAACAATAAATATGGTGTTGACCAGTGTTTTATATATATATATGCTTCATATGTAAAATAACAATTTCTCGTGTCCTTGCCTGATTGGCTGCTGATTCATCACCCCACATGCCTAAAACATTTAAAAGCTCCTCTGAAGTGCAGTTTGTTTGCGAAGTCTTGCCTCTCTGAGTGTCTTGTACTTAGCGTGCTTTTGGATTTAGACTATTTGGAAATGGATGTGGGTAGAAAGTGTGCCAGGTCAACTGTCTTGGAAGTTAAATGTATGCATTTTATGCAACATTTGAGGGCATCCACCTGGATGGATGAAGCAGCCACGGTACGGCGCTATCCCTTTACCATTTCCATACACATTCACACCTAGGGCCACTTTTAGAGTCTTCAATTAACCTAACCTTCATGTTTTTGGCCTGTGGGAGGAAACTGGAGAACTCCCGGAGTAAACCCACGCGGACATGGGGAGAACATGCAAACTCGACACAGATCACTGTTGGCCAGGGGCTGGGATCGAACCAGGGATCCCATGGCCAAGGGTGAGTTGCTGTGCTGCCGCAGTGCTAACCACTGCGCCACCGATTTCAGGCACTTTGTCAAGAAACTTGACCCCAATTACATCGTACCATCCAGAAACACTGAAAACAATGCTGAAGTCCAGATATACAGAGAGCAAGGACAAAGCAATGGCAAGTGAAAAAGGCCAAAGCTGTGAGTCTGACCTCAGATATATGGACTTCAATCAACATGAATGCCTACCTAGCAGTTACATGCCACTTCATTGATGAAAACAACAAGCTTTCCACCACTGTCTTTGGGGTCACTAAATTCCCTGAGACACACACAGCTGAACACCTGAAGGAGACCAAGAGTGTTCTTTTGCGTTCATGGGGGATAGAGAAGATAATGCAGCCAGTATGATTGCCTGTGCACAACTTTTACAAGTACGACCGACATGTGCCTTGCTTTGCTCACACCTTGAATTTGGTGGTGAAAAAAGCCACAGAGCAAATCCCTGAACTGCATGTGCTGCATATACAATCAAGGCAGATAGTCGGCCTCTTTAGATCTAGTGCCACCACTAAGCAGAAGCTCTCAGACATCCAGCAGCGAATGGAAAAACCGGTGATGAAACTCGTACAGGAAACTGAGACAAGATGAAACGGCACATACAGTATTCAATGTTTCAGCATCTGCTGGACCAGCGAGAAGCAGTGGCAGCAGCCTTGTTCTCTCTGAACACAACTTTGACTCCTTTCAACAGTGCTGACCAAGAAACAGGGAGTGAGTGCTTTCAGCTTCTTGCTGTCTTCACTGAAGCAACTGTGGAGCTGTCATCTGAAAAGAGAGTTTCTGCCTCAAAAATAATTCCATTAGTTAGGCAAATTCATTGCAAGGTTCATGAACAACATGAGAGTTTAACAAGCCCAACTGCCCTTCAGTTAAGCAGCAGTCTTCAGAAGAACTTGAAGGAGCGATGTGGGGTGGAGGTTGTGAGGGTCCTTGCAGTGTCAACTGTCTTAGATCCTCGATTCAAAGTTTTGGCTTTTGGATGTCCAGAAATTTTTTTTTTTTGTACTTATTTTGTACCCGTAGGTAGATTTGTTTTGCAGTCTGGTGACAAGCCACCAGCTGCTGGTCGCTGCGTGCGCAAGCGCCCCGTATCCCTAACCTGCATGTTTTTAGCATGTGGGAGGAAACCGGAGAAATCCCGGAGTAAACCCACGCAACACGGGGAGAACATGCAAACTCCACACAGATCACTGTTGGCCGGGGGCAGGGATCGAACCCACGATCTCATGATCCCTGCGATCCCCCGGCCGAGGGTAAAACTGTGCTGCCGCAGTGCTAACCACTGCGCCACCGTGCAGCCCACCATGCGCCACCGTGCAGCCCAAGCCTTCACAGACAAAGCTGTGAAGGCTTTGACAGCTGAGTGCTGTGCTATCATTCGAGCAGCTTCTCAGTCACAAGCAAGCTCTTGTGTGCCGTCAACATCAGCCACAACAGGACCACAGGCCAGTGAACACAAGGAGGAGAGCCTCTGGGATGGTTTTGACAGCATGGTAGGGGAAACCACCCAAAGACAGTGCGCTGATGCTGCTGTTGAGGTAGGCAATCCCCAGACACCCACTATGCTCAGAATGATTGAATGAGGTGGTAATTGTGTTTGATTCTCATTTATTGTTATGTAACTTGTCTGTCTGTTTATCCATCTATCAATCTACGTTCAGTGCTGTCTCTCAGCCCCATACGTGCCCAGACGAGATGACCCTCTAGGTTACTGGAAACAACATGCCGCTATAGTCCCTCATCTGTTCCGGCTGGCCAAGACATAGCTCTCCATTCTAGCCACATCAGTCCCTTGTGACAGAATATTCTCAAAACCAGGAGAGATTTTAAACGAGGAGAAACCGTCTAAGTCCGAGCACTGTTGAACAGATTGTTTTTCTGAATAAAAATACTTGAATGTACACAAGCACCCTCTACAAATACTGACTGATGTCTATTTTGTACACAAGCACCCCCTACAAATACTAAGTGAAAAAAAAATTCATACAAATAATACTGTAAACCCAAACAAAACGCCAAACGTTAAGAGATAAAAATACACACGAAAACACTCGACTGAGTGTAGTATTATAACATTTGGCCACCAGATGTCGCTGTGGGGAGATGTTTAAAATGTTCCAAAAGATCGATTCTTTTTCTGAATCAATTGTTCCAAATGATTCAATCTCTCAAGCGTTCCATTTCTGCCATCACTGACATTTACATCACCGCTATCATTTGATTTCAAGAAAAATAGAATATGTTCCTCCTTCTTTTGACAATGTCTTGTCTTTCAATAGAACTGGATCAAAATGCCAGTTATTTCATCCTCTATCCATTCTTCTCCTTTTTCGATTGAAATGCGGCAGTTGGTGACCACGTGCACCCCTGTCTGGACGGCGGCGCCACTACATTTCATAGAATAAGCTCCCATTGAAAAGGACTGCTGAGTTATCAATCAATTGATAACCAATTTAATTTAGTCAACTAAATTCTTATCAACAATTAATTGTAAATCAATTAAAAATTAACATCCCTACTATTCCACCCATCCATCTTCTTCCGCTTAATCCTTTTCGGGTCCCTACTATTGAACTTTTTTTTTTTTTTCATCAAAGCTAGCTCTTGGACCAAGGCTGAACTCATTAGATTTTGGGACAGGTCTGGGTCAGTATGGGTATTTCCCTTGCTTTTTAAAAAAAATTTATTTATTGTTTTTTTTTAAGCATTGTGCTACAGGATTTTTTAAAAAAATAATTTTTGCTAATAATTCATACACACAAGATTTGATCTACACCAGACTTCACCTGTTTGACATTCACCTCCTGAACACATCTACATCATTACCATACCCCTGAACACTGCCAACAGGAAATGACATGTTTTTGTTTTGTACCTGTTCCCCTGAGCTTGATTCTTAACATTCTCACTCCAGACTTGCTCAGAGAATACTTAATATTTGGCTGATGCACAGTCATATTAAAGGGCCTATGGCACATTTTTCCATGTTTTCTGACTTGTCTACAATGTTACATCAACAAATGATTCTCTTAAAAGTACCCAAAGGCTCACATTCTGTAGTACTTCTATTAAAAATAAGCTCATTTTGTCCAGGTCTCCTGTACTCACAATTCAAGACTTTTTTTTGAGACTTGCAATCATGATGATCTGAATTATTTGATTGGTTATATTTCCCCAGAAGTACATATCCAAAACACCATGGTAGCATTCCTCTGTGAGCATCAAAACCTGCCGACCAACAGTCCCATTATGGAACTGGACTTATTATAGCTCGTCTGTCAATTCTCGTCAGCCTACTAGACATCCACATTCGCTGCTGGCTCATTAAATTACAGTCAGCAATATATCATACATCATTATGGCCTATTTTGTGATTTTGGATGGGATGGCCTGGGAAATTGTATTGTTAATGTAGTTAGTTCAGCACACAAGTCAGTGGGACCATGGTAGTTTTTTAATTGACTTGGGGTCAGAGGGGTCAGGCCATTAGCATTGCCTTAGCTGATCAATGGCAGTCAGTCTTTTTGGAAATAATCCATATAATTTAGTCACTGTTTACTGTTGTGGAGGCTCATTTAAGACCTTATCTGAGTAATCAAGTTTCATATCAGATTAAACTCTGAAAAACCTTTTCATATCTGTGTAATTTGTAGGATGTTAATGATTAATTGACTTTCGATTGTCTAAGAATTTAGTCGACTAAATTAGTTATCAATTAATTAATAACTCAGCATTCCTTTTCAATTCATAGTTTTCGATTATGTGACTTCTGGTGGGGTGAAAGAAGATCGGCGGACCTGTTGAGGGGGATAATTGTAATAACTGTAGAGCATAATGGAGCGAAAAAATGTGAAAACATCCAAAATTTATTATCAAATGCTTGATAATGACCAACAACGGTATGACAACAAATTAGATTTAATTGAGAAGCAGGCTCCTGATCTCATTCCAAAGCAAAACTGGTCAAAAGACACAGAAGTAGGCTAGCATGACCTATCCAGACATGTACAAAGCTAAATATATTCATCTTCATAACACTTATCATCCATGTGTATCCACATCAGCCCATAAATTATTCACAGAGTCCTCAACGTAATTTCTCCTGTTTGTTTTTCTCTGTGTTTGCTGTTTTTTGTTTTTTTTTGTTTTTTAATATGTGCTCTAATTTGATATAGCATTAGCTAAAGGTTGCCTTCATTCAGCACACTCACCTGTCCAGGTGCTTTCAGATGAAGTTAGACATCGTTGTCTTGGTGTCTAATCATTATCCCTCATTGTTAACAATAAGCAGTTCAGGAGGATTTGGAACAACTGCAGGCCTGGGCCGAACATTGGCAAATTAAGTTTAATGCCACTAAATGTAAATTGATGCACCTTGGGAGGCACAATGCCAAATACAGATATAGATTAGGTGAAGTTACCCTAAAGGAAACGAAGAAAGTTCTGGGAGAATGGATGGATAATCAACTCAAGTTTGATATCCATGTGGAGAAGCAAGTGAATAAAGCCAATCGGCAGTTGGGACTGATAAGACGATCGTTTGAATTCTTAGATAAAGAGACTTTTAACACACTGTACAAATCATTTGTCATGACTCATCTGGAGTACTGTAATACAGCTGTTTACCCTATATATGTCAGGCAAGCAAAACTTCTAGAGGGTGTTCAAAGACGTGCGACAAAGCTGGTCCCAGGACTTCAGCATCTAGCATATACAGTTAGGCTGCATGAATTGAAGCTTCCAACACTGCAGTATCGATGTGCTCGGGGAGACATCATCACATTATATAAGTACCTTCATGGCATTTACAGGGTTGATCGCTGTTCTTTAGAGCTGGATGATAGCCCCGTATTTGATTTTTTTTTTTTTTTTTTTTGATGTTTAATACTTTATTGATCCCCAGAGGGGAAATTGAGGGCATCCACCTGGATGGATGAAGCAGCCACGGTACGGCGCTATCCCTTTACCATTCACACACACATTCACTCCTAGGGCCAGTTTAGAGTCTCCAATTAACCTAACCTGCATGTTTTTGGCCTGTGGGAGGAAACTGGAGAAATCCCGGAGTAAACCCACGCAGACATGGGAAGAACATGCAAACTCCACACAGATCATTGTTGGTCAGGGGCTGGGATCAAACCAGGGATCCCATGGCCAAGGGTGAGTTGCTGTGCTGCTGCAGTGCTAACCACTGTGCCACCGCACTGCCCAAACCAGAGGACCAGAGGACATAGTTTGAAGTTAAAAAAAATCAAGATGTTGTGAGAGCAGGCGACAGAAATTTTTTTTCCAGTAGAGTGACTGAAACCTGGAATAGACTGCCAGAGGATGTTGTGACTGCTCCAACAGTGAATACGTTGAAGAACAGACTTGATGACCATTGGTCCGCACACCAGTACTCCCCGGAGGACTTCTATTAGTATTTATTAGTTTTTCATTTCTTGACTGGAAAGCTTTCTTTTTTTATGTTAGCCAGTGAAATGTAGCAAGTGAAAATCAGTAATAAGTCTATGACCTACGAAGACTGAAGAGGATAAGTAAGTAAGTTGATTTGTAGACTCCCAGCTACTTGTAATCCTCAAAGCCACAGCCTGATTAGCCGGTGTTCTGACATTTTGGCATCAGAACAGCAAACCTCGAGTTACTACTCCATCATTTTCTTCAGTTGTTCAGAAGAATTGAGACTTCCCAAGTGAGTGACACTCTTGAATGTTGGTGAAGTCTGGATCTCAGCGTCATTCTCGAAAAGCCTTAGGAGCTAAGGTTAACTTTAGCAGCTACCTTGCTTGTTGGTTAGCAGCTAGCTTGTTCCAGCAAAAACACCGGCTTTGCTGGTTTCCTGCCAGTAGCCTCAAGGATAAAGTTGGGGTTTTTTTCTTTTCTTTGGAGACTTCTTTCATCGGAAAGGAAACAGGAGGTGAGCAGGATCCAGGTGGTCCGTACGGAGATGGAGATGGAGACGGAGATGGAGCTGGAATGATTGGAAGCATCTGCGTCACAGAGCATGAGACATTTTCTGTCTCGCCTGTGTGGACACAGCTGATTTTACAGACTGCATTCAAAGGTAAGAACTTGGCAAGGAGGGCTAAATAGTAATTTGGATCTTCATATTATCCTGTAGCTTGAAAGTATGGGACTTAATGTGCACTGAGTAATGTGCACAGCATCATTACGAGCGAGGCACGAGAAGTCATAAATCATGACTCTTTCTTTGTTTGCTAGCGGCAAGTCCCGGGAAAAGCCCCATGAGTGCCTGGTATCATTGGAAAGCTTAGTGTTAAAAATATTTGATTTGTCTTTGATGAGGGTAGTCAATAGCCATGCAGATCTTCAGTTATGAGCATGTTTAATTCGTTGGCCAACGGAGACTGATGCAGAATGGTCTCAGAGCTCAACCATTCACGCTCCACTCTGCCTTTTGCATGAATACAGAGTCCTTTTAAGCGAGACGTTACCAAAGAGAAATGGTAGCAAATGTTCCTGGCAGTTTGCTCACTGTCTTTGGTCACAGCGGGGTATTTTATCACACTTCCCCGAGCACCATCCTGTCTCGTCCTGTCTCTGGGGGATGTGTCCCACAGGAAACTTCACAGCATGAACCTGCCAGGCAGTTGCTAACAAATGCAGCTGTATTACACTTTGTAACAAACGCAGTCACTCAGAGCTTTGAGACTCAAGGCCAATATGAAATTAAACAATGATAAACAATATGACACATATGCAGTCCCACAATTAGAGCATTAATATGGAATTATTCTTTCATTCCCCCCTTTGATGCTAGGAGCATCAGAGATGAACTGTTATGGCATCTAAAACCCCATCAGGCAGCCTTGCTAAGCTCCAGTGCACTCTTATGCAACAACATTTTTTTGCAACAGACCCTAACTAGCTAACAATGGGGAAAGTCAGCCATCGGCCCTGTCTGCCCCCCCCCCCCCCCAAAAGCACTGGTTTAATGTTTCATCCCTTGAGGAGAATGGAACAATAAGGTCTTTTGATCAATAAAGGAAAGCAATAAAAGAAATCAAAAAATAAAAACAAACAAGATAAAGAAAGGAAATAAAATGGTAATACATACATGTGTGGATATTTAGTATCTTATAAAAACAATAATGAAACAAAATAAATCAATGGAAAACAAAAGCAATACTGTGTAAAATGAGAATGTAACGGTTAGTGATGTGATGACAATAAGTGTAATGTGACAAAAGCAAAAGTGAAAATGATATGAAAAACCCAAAATAAAAACATTTCAACTCTCATAAGTGTGTTTGCAAATAGTACATTTCAACTTCACATTGTGATCATACATCTCCTCTCGGTTTTCTGCATGTCAGTCATACTTTTACTCTCTACTTTGACTCATGGAGAGACACCTTGGGTTGGTACTGCTTTTCCATCATCCTCATCATCCTTGGCAACTGCATCATGATGCATCACTAAGTTTACTTGAACAAGTCTCATCATTATGCTACGGATACAAGGAATCACACAGGAAAAGACCAAAATTATCACCGCAAAAACCACTAACAAATTCATGATGAGACTTCTCCATGAAGAGAATAACCAACTTAACCAATTCTGTGCATCAGTAACATTGTCCTTGGCTGCAGCAGCCTGTAAGGTAGTGAGGTTGCGTATGGCTGAAGCAATAATTTGACCATCTACATCATTTTCAGGGATAAAAGTAGATAAGATAAGATGAGCCTTTATTAGTCCCACAATGGGGAAATTCCAGGATTGCAACAGCACAGGGATAGCAACACTCAGAGCAACAATCAGAAGGCAAGAGAAAAACAAGAACAGCGAGTATGCATATGTACATATAAATATAAGTGTGTATATACAGTGTGTATATATATATATATATAGACAGTGCGGAGCATTGTAGCTAGATGGAATAAATATATAAATATATAAACACACAGTGCGGAGCATTGTAGCTAGATGGAATAAATATATAAATATATAAACACACAGTGCGGAGCATTGTAGCTAGATGGAATAAATATGAGTATATAAACACAGTGCGGAGTATTGTAGCTAGATGGAATAAATATATGAATATATAAACACACACAGTGCGGAGCATTGTAGCTAGATGGAATAAATATATGAATATATAAACACACACAGTGTGGAGCATTGTAGCTAGATGGAATGAAACAGCATAACCGTCTACTTAGTTATCCAACAGGGTATGATTATGTACCCATACATATTCTCACCCTCCATAGCGACTGGTATTTTCCTAGTTGTATACTGGAGGGGACCATTGTGTAAGTCTATTGCGTCTTTTGCATTCAATACTATTAGGTTGTCACGTCTTTTTGCTATCTCTGCGAGCAGCCCTGCTTAGGTTGTACAACAATAATCACCTACAATGGCACACATGCCCCCACGGGCAGCAGTTAATTGATCTAGAACCATTCTATTTTGTGTCATCATAAGCCTCATAGCTGTCATTTCTTCCCTTTTACCTGACCAAGCAGATAAGGAAAAATTTACAAATGACTGTAACCTATAATTAAGTGTTTCAATCCATAAGGTGTTCTTGCCCACTCCCACCCAAGGAAACGGTGAATGAAGGATCTTGACTCCTGTGCTTTTTATCTTAAATTGTTCTGATACATCTGTGCCCCAAATGGCATCATGTGGTGCAAAAGTGGCATCCTGTGGTGAAAAGGCATCTCTCTTCACCCTGCCCACCTGGCCTGCCGACATAATGAAGGTGTGGTCAGTCGCAAAAACAGGGGCACAAATTCCTGCCCATGAGTACGCCCGATGGCCGCATTACCACCATCCCCCTGTCACCATGTGTGTGCCAAATTTGTGAGAGTTACAAATGGCAGCACTACAGAGCTCTTGTAGGGTGACAGTTCCAGAACGGCAAAGAGGATCTTCAGGACAACACTTGCCCACTTCGTTGGTCAAGCAGGTAGCAGTACAGGGGCGAGATGCACTGTGCACCGTTGCACACTTAGAGAGTGGTAAGTCGTCCAGAGGGACATCACCACTTCCCTTTAGACAAAAGGAAAAGTTCCCTGATGAAATTAACCTTGCCTTCAAAGTGTGGAGTGTCATCGTGTTTCCAATCAATGGAGTGATAAGTAGTGTGACAGGTGTGATTTGGGGGTGATTTAAGGTAATGTCTGCTGTGTTTTTTCTGTACATGGCCTCTTGTAAGAAACAGACAGCCTGTGGTAGTTCCATTATTTTATCAGTAACAAAGATTTGTCCAGCTGATGGTGGCATTAAGGAATAAACATAACAATTTGAGCGATTAGCTGATTTGGCTGTGTAATTAGAATATCTCCACCAAACATTGCCAGCATAAACATGATCATGGTGACCTGGACCTTCCAGCCACTCATGGTGTGTGTGTGTAACATATCTTGCTCTGCGATGAATGGATAGTGGTATATTCAAGAATAACCAAAATAAAAGTGTAACCACAAGAATGATGATGATGAAAAAGCAGCAATAGCATTCACACCCTTCAGTTGCTAGCCTTCTTTTCCTTACATTTTGTCTCTCCATGATAAACAGTCGTACGCCCATGCCGCTACAGGACTGAGTGGTGAACATGCTTCCATAAGTGAATCAATGTCCTTAGAAAACCAAGTGCTTCAGTTCCTTAATGATAAAGACATTAAGGTAGAAGCCAATGCGATCTCAGCCTGTTATGCTTTACCGAAGAAAGATAACAAAACAAAGAAATCAATTGTGATGCGCTTTGTGAACAGGAGGGTGAAAAATGACATACTGAGGCAGGCCAAAAAACTAAAGGAAACTCAAGTTTACCTAAATGAACACCTGACAAAAAAAAACGCTGAATTAGCACGGCAGGCACGGATGCTAAAGAAACATAATAAGATACAGACAACCTGGACAAGAAATTGTAGAATTTGGATTAAACTAAATGGAACACCTGAGCAAGCAAAAAGTATAATGATCAGAGATGCTACTGACTTAGATAAATACAGATGATCACTGACTATGAAACACAGAGTGAGGAAACTCAAACTCTAAAAATATGCCACTATGCTGAACATAAACCACAAGAGATGGAGAATGATATTGATCCTGATAACCACTTTTTCAATAATACTCATAACCACTGTGAATATTACACTGAAAAGCAATTCAAAAGTCAAGTGCAATTAGATGGTAAACTGTCAATAATACACTTCAATAGCAGAAGTCTTAACAAAAACTTCTCACAGATTCAGGACTATTTAAAACAGCTAAACAGAAAATTCACAGCTATAGCAGTCTCTGAAACCTGGCTTAATGCAGACCAGGCTCCCCTGATGGCAATAGAGGGATATCAGATGTTTAACATTAACAGATCTCAAAAAAAGGGTGGTGGTGTTGCACTGTATATTGATGACCTACAGTATATAGATGTAAGCTTGTAAATGAAATGTCCTCAGCACTACCAGGGATTCTGGAATGTGTTACTGTTGAGATTGACCTAGACCAGGGGTGTCCAACCATGTGCCATGGAGAGCCAAGACCCTGCAGGTTTTCTCTTCTACCCAGTCTCTTCAGCAGGTGTTTTCACTTATCAGCAATCAGTGGGAAGAAGTTCACAGAAATCTGCTGTTGAAGACACTGGTTGGAGGTAAAACCTGCAGGGTCTTGGCTCTCCATGGCACATGGTTGGACACCCCTGACCTAGACAAAACAAAAAATCTAATCATAAGCTGCATATACAGAACGCCGGGAACTTGCATTGAGACATTCAGAGATAAATTAGTCGAGCTGTACAATAATATTACTAGTAAGAAAATGGTAGCAATTTGTGGAGATTTCAATATTGATCTACTTAATCCACATCAACAAAATGTAGTTACAGAGTTCATGAACTCTATGTACAGCATGAGTCTATATCCCACAATAACACATCCCAGTAGAATCACAGCTCACTCTGCTACACTTATTGACAACCTGTTTGTCAATGTTCTCGACAAGAAAATAGAAAGTGGATTATTGATAAATGATATAAGCGACCACTTGCCAATCTTTGCACTTATCCATGGCCACACGGGGCCCAACCCAGAAAAAATCTCAAAATCGTTCAGACACAAATCACCAAACACAATCAGTTCTTTTAAAGAGGACTTGCTGAAGCAAGACTGGACAGAAGTCTATGTATCAGATGTAAATGAAGCCTATGACACATTTATAAACATTGTAACCACTCTTTATGAAAAAAACTGCCCATTAGTTAAAAAAAAGCTTAAACACAAATTTACTGACAAACCATGGCTAACCAAAGGACTACAAAAGGCGTGTAAAAAGAAAAATTTATTATATAAAGCTTTCATAAAGAAAAGGACAAAAGAAGCAGAGCAGCGGTATAAAACATACAAAAATAAGTTAACATATATAATAAGATGTAGTAAAAGAGACTATTACAGTAAAGAACTGGAAAAAAACAAAGACAATATTAAAAATACATGGACAATAATCAACAGTATCCTTGGAAATAAAAGCAGAAATACCAGCTACCCAACTAACATTCCAAAAAATAATAAATCGACTCCGAATGTGAATATAGCTTCACCTGCAGATGAATTTAATAATTTTTTTGTTAACATTGGACCTAAACTGGCCCGAGAAATACCCACTACGGTGCCAACAGGTGATTCAATATGCAATAACACTGCTGTAAAAGACACCATCTTCATAAAGAACACAGACGAAAGAGAGGTCATTGAAATTGTTAAATCGTTCAAAAGTAAAACATCTACTGACTGCGATGGTATTGATATGCTACTAGTCAAAACTGTTATCGAATGCATAGTGAAACCACTGACGTATATCTGTAACCTGTCTCTCCAATCAGGTATATTTCCCAATGCAATGAAAATAGCTAAAGTAATTCCGATTTACAAGACAGGCGACAGAGGGGAACTCTCCAACTACAGACCAATTTCACTATTACCGCAATTTTCCAAGATACTTGAAAAAATATTCTATGAGAGAATTGACAACTTCATAATGAAGAATGATTTATTGTGTGAGCAGCGATATGGGTTCAGACACAAAAGGACAACAGCATATGCCTTAATGGAATTTACAGAAAAAATATCAACAGCCATTGAAAATAAAGAGTATTCAGTTGGAGTATTCCTGGATCTTAAAAAAGCATTTGATACAGTAGATCACAATCTATTATTAAAGAAACTACAAAATTGTGGTATTAGAGGGGTAGCACTGTCCTGGTTAAGAAGTTACTTAAAGAATAGATATCAGTTTGTATGTGTTAACAACAAAAACTCAGAGCTACTGAAGGTCACCTGTGGAGTCCCGCAGGGTTCAGTTTTGGGACCATTATTATTCAATATGTATATACAGTAAATGATATATGTAAAGTTTCAGAAAAAATGGACTTAATATTGTTTGCTGATGACACTAACCTGCTATGCAGTGGAAACAATTTGGAACAACTTCTGGATACACTCGGAAAGGAATTAGGAAAGCTGAAACTGTGGTTTGATTCAAACAAATTAATGCTCAATTTAAGCAAGACAAAATTTATAGTCTTTAACAACCATCACAACTACCCAGTACCCAAACTCAGTGTAAATGGTGTAGAGATTGAAAGGGTATCCGAAACTAAATTCCTTGGAGTAATAATTGATAACAAACTGTGTTGGAAGCCACATATTAATTATATAAAAGGTAAAGTATCCAAATCAATTGCAATATTACACAGAGTGAAAAATTTGCTGAATCAACCCACACTATACACCTTGTATCATTCATTAATACTCCCATACATGACATATTGTAATGAAGTATGGGGAAATACATATAAAACAAACATATATCCACTCTTTATGCTTCAAAAGAGAGCTATTAGAATAATCAACAAAGCAGCTTACAGGGAACCAACAAACCCACTTTTTCTTAAACAAAAAACTCTCAAGTTGAAAGATCTGATCGACTTTAAAACCGCAATAATAATGTTCAAAGTGAAGAATCTATCACTGCCCGCAAATATCCAAAAGTTGTTCCAAACAAGGGAGAAACGATATCACTTCAGAGGAACATGTATATTTCAAAAGCCTACAGTGAGAACAACTACCAAGCAACACTGTATTTCAGTGCAAGGTGTCAGATTATGGAACGATTTTGGACCTGAATTAAAATCATGTACAAAGCTTGGACAATTTAAACAAAAACTAAAGGAAGAAATACTCCAAACATATTTACAAGACGACATGTAAACTCACATAAGGATTGACATTTCCAGCCTGTGTTGTGTTATAGCTTAGTTTTTCTTTTTTCTCTGTGACACTATGTCTTAGATTTGTTTTTGAATAGTAACCGCTTAACTTAGACTAGCTCAGTTTTCTTTTTCTCTCAGTCATATTTTGTCTTAGCCTTGTTTTAAATTGTAATCGCTCTTGTCTTGTTTTCTCTTTTTTCTCCTTTGAATTCTTGGATGGAATATGGGTGGGCAATATAAGCTGCGGCTTCAGCCATCACCCATTTCGGATAACTCACGTGGAATTGTATAGTAGAAGGAGTCTTTGTCTAATTTGACCTTGTTGTTATATTATACAGTTTCTTTTAACCTGTAATGTACTATCCGAAATAAATAAATTCATTCATTCATTCATTCAACAAAAGTTAAAAACACAAAATAAACAAAAATGATAATAGTGATGACGTCAACCAGTTAAAACGGTCACTTGTTGAGGATCCCCTGTATGTGTGTTGCTGTTGTTCTTTTTTTTCCCCTCAAAGTCCCTTAGTGTCCACTTATTGGATCACCCAAGATGATCAGCAAAAGAGTCCTTCGGTGGGCACCGCTGGTGATCCAGGATTTGGGTTAAGGATTAAGATAGCAACAGTGTCACTGCAGAGATGAGGATAAGCAGTCTTGCGAATGGAATAGGGATTAATCACTTTGTTGTTGGGGGTTTTGCATGGCGTAGTTTGCAATGTGTTAAATGCACCCAAGAGTCACGTCCTTCAACCTTCACAGCTGTCACGTCCTTCAACCTTCACAGCTGTAGGTGTTGCCAGGATGACCTTGTGTGGTCCTTGCCAGGGAGCATCGGCCCAATTTTTCTTTTTGACGACCTTGTTAAGGACAAGGTCCCCTGGTTTGCCCAAGATGGGTGCTGTACCTCCATGGTCCCTCCTGGGAAGAGTGGCATCAATGACATCTCTGTTAGTCAACATCCTTTGCATGTATTTTAGTCAATGGAATCCATGCAAAGTTTTTGACAAGGATAAGTTGATGCAGGGAAGGTCAAATTATTTTTGTCTTAAGTTCCCTTAAGCATTGTTTTCATGTTACAGAATTGAGTAAACATTCTTTTGTTTTTGTAGCAAATTTTAGATTGATTAGTAAATTATTTTTACAAATCATACATTACACAGGGTTACAAATAAATTTTTTTTGTAAGTTGTCTGTGTTTTTTCATCTGATTTAAGATAATTTTGCACAGGGATGGCAATTTTCCGCTGATCCGCGGATTTCCGCTGATTTATTTTCAAATTGATCATTTCTGTGAATCGTCTAAATCTGTTGAGAAAATTTTAGAGGGGGGTAAGGTACCTTATTGTTACCGATTTTAGCGAAAATCAACACGATTACATAAGCGCTTGGCACTTCCCCGGGTCAAGTCTCCCGCGATAACCCGGATGTTTTGTACTCAAGCTACTGCTGTATTGTAAATGGCCCTGCAATTGGATAGTTGCAAATGATTGGACCAATCAAATGGCTCGTTGTATGCTTTGTCAAAAATTCATGGCGGCGTGTTCGTGTTGGAATTCTGAGCTTTCGGTATCATTTTTTTTTTTTTTTTTTTTTGACCCGGCGCCACACGAGTTGGCCGCCCTTTGCAACAGCGGCTCAATTCTGAGTCTTTTTTCCCTCCCTCTCTCTTTTTGATCCGTTTTTTTTCCACTCCATTCATATCACGGACACACAGATTGTCCCAAATGTCTCCTGAGCCGGTGGACGGAGCCACTGTTTATAGCAGGAGACGATACAGCAGGGAAGAGCTGCTAGCACTCAACCACCACCCGGTGCTAACGGAAAAACTCGACATACCGAGAGAACTGAGGTGAAAACGCCGTGGCTGCCGGGCTGGAGTAAGGCGGAGGACAAAAAATATAAGGTACAGACCCTCGCTTCCATCTATTGTCATGGGGAATGTACGGTCGTTACTGGGAAAGGTAGATGAGCTAGTGGCTATCTCTCGCTACGATAGCACATACCGGGAATGCTCTCTCCTTTTGTTTTCTGAGACGTGGCTAACTGAACTAGTAGCAGATGCTAACATTGAGCTGGAGGGTTTCCACATGAAACGGGCAGACCGAACACCAGACAGTGGCAAAGCAAGGGGCGGTGGAGTGATAATGTACACTACCGTTCAAAAGTTTGGGGTCACCCAGACAATTATTTTGTGTTTTCCATGAAAAGTCACACTTATTTACCACCATGAGTTGTAAAATGAATAGAAAATATAGTCGACATTGACAAGGTTAGAAATAATGATTTGTATTTAAAATAATAATTTTTTCCTTCAAACTTTGCTTTCGTCAAAGAATCCTCCATTTGCAGCAATTACAGCATTGCAGACCTAACATGATTGCACAAGGGTTTTCTAATCATCCATTAGCCTTCTGACGCAATGAGCAAACACATTGTACCATTAGAACACTGGAGTGATAGTTGCTGGAAATGGGCCTCTATACACCTATGTAGATATTACACCAAAAACCAGACATTTGCAGCTAGAATAGTCATTTACCACATTAGCAATGTATAGAGTGTATTTCTGATTAGTTTAAAGTTATCTTCATTGAAAAAAAGTGCTTTTCTTTCAAAAATAAGGAAATTTCTAAGTGACCCCAAACTTTTGAACGGTAGTGTATGTTAACAACAACTGGTGCAGACCGGGACATATCACTGTTAAACAACGACACTGCAGCAAAGACATTGAGTTGCTAGCTGTTAGCATGCGGCCTACATATCTCCCGAGAGAATACTCATGCGTGATCTGCATTGTTGTTTATGCAAATCCGACGGCGAACGCTGGGACAGCGCGTGACGTCATCCATTTAGTAACCAGCAGGCTGCAGACAGAACACCCAGATGCTCTTCTCCTCATCTCAGGCGATTTCAACCATGTTTCACTATCTCCCATTCTACCCACGTTTACCCAGTATGTCACATGCCACACTAGAGACAATAAAACACTGGACTTATTCTACGCAAACACTAAAGAGGCGTACACCTCATCACAACTCCCCCCACTCGGGAGATCGGATCACAACTTGGTTCATCTCCGGCCGGTGTACAAACCCCTAGTGCACAGACAACCTCCGGCCATGCGCACAGTGAAGTTATGGTCTGAGGAGACAATGGACACTCTAAAGGGCTGTTTTGAAACCACCACCTGGGAGCAGCTCTGCGATCCACATGGTGAGGACATCAATGGCCTCACTCGCACCTTCACGGGCTACCTCAGCTTCTGTGTGGACAAATCCGTTCCCACCAAGACTATACGGTGTTGCTCAAATAACAAACCCTGGATCAACCCTGAGATAAAAACACTTCTGAGAGAGAAGAAGAGGATCTTCAGGTCGGGGAACAGGGAGATGCTGAAGTCCGTACAGAGGGAGCTGAGGAGAAAGATCAGAGAAGGCAAGGACAGCTTCAGGAAGAAGATGGAGGACAAGCTGCAACAGAGCGACATCAGCGGGGTCTGGAGAAACCTCAAAACCATCTCTGGGCTCCCGAATACCTCCCCCCAGGCCACGGGGGGGGCAGGGAGTGCGCGAACAATCTGAATCTGCTTTTCAATAGGTTTGACCAACCGCCCTCCCCCCCGACTGCACAACAACCACTGCTGCCTCTAAAGACATCAAGTCCTGCTGCCCACTCCCCACTCCACCAACACCCCCCCACTCCCAACACACAGCCCCCCATCCTGACCCTGACCAAGACCCAGGTGAGGACGGAGCTGAGGAAGATCAAGGCGAGGAAGGCGACGGGACCGGACGGCATCAGCGCAAAGCTCCTCAAGTCCTGTGCAGACCAGCTGTGTGGGATTGTGGCGTACATCTTCAACCTGAGCCTGAAGCTGGGGAGGGTACCACAGCTGTGGAAAACATCTTGTGTGGTACCGGTACCAAAAACTTCCCATCCCAAAGACCTGAACAGCTACAGACCGGTGGCCTTGACGTCCCACTTGATGAAGACCCTAGAGAGACTTGCTCACCTCCGCCCCCTGGTGGAACCAGCGATGGATCCACTCCAGTTCGCCTACCAGCATGGCATTGGGGTAGAGGATGCGGTGATCTTCCTCCTTCACCGTTCTCTGTCCCACCTGGAGAAGCCCGGGAATGTGGTGAGGATCATGTTCTTTGACTTCTCCAGTGCTTTCAACACCATCCAACCGATGATCCTGAAGGACAAGCTGCTGCGCGCAGGGGTGGACCAGCACCTGTCATCATGGATCCTGGACTACCTCACGAACCGGCCTCAGTTTGTGAGAACCCGGGACTGTGTGTCCGACACGATCATCGGTAGCACGGGGGCCCCCCAGGGAACGGTGTTGGCTCCCTTCCTGTTCACTCTTTATACTGCGGACTTCTCACACAACACAACACACTGCCATCTACAGAAGTTCTCTGATGACTCTGGGATCGTTGGCCTCATCTCCAATGGAGATGAAGCTGAGTACAGAGGGCTTATCCAGGACTTCGTGGACTGGTGCCATCGGAACTGCCTCCAGATCAACGCGAGGAAAACTAAGGAGCTGGTGGTGGACTGCCGCAGGCAAGGACAACCCCTCACAGCACCAGTAAATATACAGGGAACAGACATTGAGATGGTGACGTCCTACAAGTACCTGGGTGTTCATCTGAACAATAAACTAGACTGGTCACACAATACTGACGCACTCTACAAGAAGGGACAGCGCAGGCTGTTCCTACTGAGGAGACTCAGGTCTTTTGGTGTACAAGGGGCGCTGCTGAAGACATTCTATGACACGGTGGTGGCATCAGCCATCACTTTTGGAGTGGTCTGCTGGGGCAGTGGCATTACCGCAGCCGATAGGAAGAGGCTGAACAAACTGATCAAGAAAGCTAGCTCTGTCCTGGGGCAGCGCCTTGACCCGGTGGAGGAGATAGGAGAGCGAAGGACAGTGGCTAAACTGTCATCTCTGCTGGAGTCCGAGTTCCACCCTATGCAGGACATACTGAATGCACTGAGGAGCTCATTTAGCAGCAGACTACATCATCCCAGGTGCACAACCAAGAGGTTTCGCAGGTCCTTCCTACCAACGGCTGTCAGACTGTACAACCTAAGCAGGGCTGCTCGCAGAGATAGCAAAAAGACGTAACAACCTAATAGTTTTTGAATGCAAAAGATGCAATAGACTTACACAATGGTCCCCTCCGGCATACACCTAGGAAAATACCGGTCGCTATGGAGGGTGAGAATATGTATGGGCACATAATCATACCATGTAGGATAACTAAGTAGACGGTTGTGCTGTTTCATCCCATCTAGCAACAATGCTCTGCACTGTGTGTGTTTATATATTTACATATTTATTCCATCTAGCTACAATGCTCTGCACTGGGTGTGCTTATATTTATATATCTATATATTTATTCCATCTAGCTACAATGCTCCGCACTGTGTGTTTATATATCTACATATTTTTCCATCTAGCTACAATGCTCCGCACTGTGTGTGTTTATATATTTACATATTTATTCCACCTAGCTGCAATGCTCCGTACTGTGGGTGTTTATATATCTACATATTTATTCCATCTCGCTACAATGCTCCACACTGTGTTTATATACTCATATATTTATTCCATCCAGCTACAGTGCTCTGCACTATGTGTCTGTGTGTATATATACTGTATATATATATATTTATAGTAATATGTACATATGTATATTAGCTGCTCTTGCTTTCTTTTTTTTTCTTGCCTTCTGATTGTTGCTCTGAGTGTTGCTATCCCTGTGCTGTTGCAATCCTGGAATTTCCCCATTGTGGGACTAATAAAGGCTTATCTTATCTTATCTTATCTTATTTTCAGCGGAATTATGAGATTTTTATCGAAGGATCAGGAGTCATCAGTGCTAGAAATAGACAAAAGTGTCAAAAATAAGTTCCGATGGAATTGGCTTGAGAGAAAAGTGACGGTAAAGGTGAAAATTGGTTCAAAGTTCGACGAGGTAATAGAAACACTCGGACAATTTCTGAAGAAACCAGACGTGGCCGGAAAAGCTTTTTGTGTGTATTGTAAAGACTTGATTAACTATGGATTGCGTGGATGTGTGGCGCTGTCAGACCACGCATCAAAAGTGAAGAAACATGCCGACTACATTAGAAGTGACTTGGTGACCAGTGTAAATAGTGTAATAAACTCTTATAGAACTGTTAAATATGTTGGACTAAAGACAGTGAGACAGCATTGAAAAAAAAGAAAGTTAACTTTTTATTAAATTTAATGATTTATCTAAGTCTAGTATTTCATTTTTTTTTAAATCATTTTTTTCATTCTAAATTACTTCTGTTTTACTGAAAACCTCTCAGTTTCAGGGGGGCTATGCCCCCCCCCCCCCCCCATGAGTCAATCAACCAAATTAGATTTCAGCTGAAATCAGAATTTCCTGTTGCCATCCCTGTTTGTACCACTGAATCCGAAAATGACGTCAGTTTCTCTCGATCAGGTGCTAAGTAAAAACCTGTACTTACTTAGTACTGTGCATGTACTTGCCTTTATATAAAGGTAAATACATGTAAATTGAATGTTATGTCATCATTGTTCAAAATTCAGAGAATTTCAAGATATAAAGAATTTTGCATCGTATAAAGCGAAAATACCCGTACATGTAAACAAAAACATATAAAACGTGGCCGTAATTCAAAAAATTGACCTGATTGAGCAAAACCAATGTGATGTTTGGATTCAGCACATCAAAATTGTCCTAAATCGGCTAAAAAAAAACAACTTAGACAATAAATTTGGTGTTGACCAGTGTTATTAATTATTTTACTACATTTTACTACTAATCGTACATCATCTATCTATTTTTACTAATTCTATTTTTTACTAATCACCCCCTTTGATACATGGGAAACCCAGTGTAGCAGAGTGGAGGCCTGCTGAAACAGTCTGTGTCATGTGATAAGTTTTTTCTTTCAGTGTTAAAAGAAATGATGCTGTGGTGTGATTTTCCTGTATGACTGTGTAGGTGCTTGGTCAGCAAGTAGTTTTCCTTAGAGATTCAAGCTCTGCCATTAATATGTGGCACATTTACATATGGCTAATTTAGATGAAACTTCTATACAGTGTAATGCGTTAAAAATAAGGTCTTTGTAATCATGCCTCTTTTCTGTCACTGTTGTAAAAAGTGTTCATGTGGGTGAGTTGCTAAATATGTTGGAATGTGGATTTCATTCTGCACAAGGAATGGTCAATTTATTTTTCTTCTTTAGAATTTGGATGTAGGCCACTCAGATGTCTGTCATACATGCTGCGACAACATTGGTCCGTGGCCTACTTGTGTAGTGGAGATATTGGACTTATCCATCCATCCATCCATCCATCCATCTTCTACCGCTTTTCCGGAGGTCCGGGTCGCGGAGGCAGCAGTTCAAGCAGAGAAGCCCAGACTTCCCTCTCCCCAGCCACCTGCTCCAGCTCTTCAGAGGGGATACCAAGGCGTTCCCAGACTAGCTGGGAGACATAGTCTCTCCACCGAGTCCTAGGTCTGCCCCGGGGTCTCCTCCCAGTGGGACGTGCCTGAAACACCTCAAGTGGGAGGCGTCCAGGAGGCATCCTAATCAGATGCCCATACCACCTCAACTGACTCCTTTCAATGTGGAGGAGCAGCGGTTCTACTCTGAGCCTCTCCCGGATGACTGAGCTCCTCACCCTATCTCTGAGGGTGAGTCCAGCAATCCTACGGAGAAAGCTCATTTCAGCCGCTTGTATCCGCGATCTCGTTCTTTCGGTCATTACCCAAAGCTCGTGACCATAGGTGAGAGTAGGAACGTAGATTGACTGGTAAATCGACAGCTTTGCCTTAGAACTAAGCTCCCTCTTCACCACAACAGACCGGTACAACGTCCGCATCACTGCAGATGCTGCTCCAATCCGTCTGTCGATCTCTCGCTCCATTTTCCCCTCACTCGTGAACAAGACCCCAAGATACTTAAACTCCTCCACTTGGGGCAGGAGCCTGTCCCCAACCCGGAGAGGACAATCCACCTTTTTCCGGCTGAGGACCATGGACTCGGACTTGGAGGTGCTGATTCTCATCCCAGCCGCTTCACACTCAGCGGCAAACCGTCCCAGCAAGAGCTGTAGGTCATTGCTGGATGAAGCCAACAGGACAACATCATCTGCAAACAACAGAGATGAGATCCTGTGGTCACCAAGCATGACACCCTCCATTCCCTGGCTGCGCCTAGAAATCCTGTCCATAAAAATTATGAACAGGACCGGTGACAAAGGGCAGCCCTGGCGGAGTCCAACTCTCACTGGGAATGACTCCGACCGAGTGTTGGCAATGCGAACTAAACTCTCACAACGGTCGTACAGAGACCGAATAGCTCGTAACAACAAGCCCGATACCCCATACTCCCGAAGCACCCCCCACACTATTGGACTTATATAATGTTATATAGCCTTTGTGTGTGGTCATGTTGTCGCTGTGTTCGGCTCGGCCGAAGACCCAACACCACGAGCACAGTACCTTAGCACATCGAAATTCTACAACACATCTCCTCCTGTCACATGTGGGAAATGTGATGCTCTCATACAGTTGTCAGGTGGGAAACTGTATTGCAATGTCCTGAAACTGTAATGTCACTTCAGGTAAGCACTGCATTGTTTAGTCAAAGTCAGGCAAATGAAAAATGTCTGTCATGTTAGTATTAGCATCAGCAGTTGTACTTAGCTTCGGTTCGGTCAGTCAGGTGGTTCGGTCCGTGAGGTCTTCTTCCCCCCCTCTCCGTTGTTGCCGGTGTCCAGAACATTGCCCCCGGACCACATTGATGACAAACGTCACGTTTTCCTCATCGTGGCCAGCTCGCCCCATGCCTCCCTTCGGCCTCCTCCACCACAGGGGTCCAGTCTCGGCGCCACCCTGAGAAATAGAATTGGGGAAATTTGGGGGAGGCGAGTGTGTCAGTCTCACACAAACAGGAGTTTAATTTTTCCATAAATGTGCTGCTCTTGTAACTATTTAATAATCATTTAACAATTTTCCTTTAAGTTTTAGCAGTGCTCATTTGAATGTTGGTGAAAGTTTCATTCTAACTAATGGTTCAGGTTTTCCCTTTATTTTCTTCCGTTGCGTACATCTAGAAAATGACCCAAACTTATTTTTAATCTTTTTGCTGGAATGGGAGAGATTTCTTTATCTCTCTCTCTCCATTGTAAAGTTTTTGAACTCTGCCCAATTATCTGCAGAAGAGATCATGGTGATCTTGGTGCTATTTAAACCGGGCAGCAGCTTGTCTTCTCTGCTTAGAATGCTGTCCCTGTGACTGGATAAGTGGTAAAGGATGGATGGATGGAATTCGAGGGCTTAAATTCCACAAGGTGCTTTCCATGTGCCATGTCATCCTAGAAAAATGTTGTAGTGCAATGGCTGTTATCCCTTGTATCGAGCCATTAAGTCTATTCCATTTCATTAAAGGAAAAATTTCACAGAATATAAATTGTTTAAATGGGAAACTCAGACTTGAAATTTCAGAGTTCCCTTTCTACGTAAAAATTTAAGTATTATGGTATTTAAGAATGACCATAAACTTGTTTTCTTTGCATCATTTGATCCAGAAACGCATCAAAACCAACATGTATTTGTCTTTTTGGACAGCTGTCGTTTCCTGCAAATACTGTAAATGATATTTTGACTTTGAATTTTGGTGAGTTATTTTCAGTAAGTTAGAGAATAAGTAAAACGGTTCCTTTTACTCAAGCACACATATAAATAGTGAAACTGAAAAAGTGATGATTCTATTATTATTAATAATGCTCTAATAATAATAATAATAATAATAATAATAATAATTATAATTATAATTATAATAATCTAATAATAATAATAATTATTATTATTAGAGCGTTATTATTATTATTATTATTATTAGAGCGTTAATATGGAATTATTCTTTCGCTTAGAAATCGTACTTTCTAAAAATACCTATGTTTTTGCGGAAGATGTAACTCCCGACCGATCGAATGTAAGTTTTCAACCTAGCCAAAATTGTCTTTTTCCGGGTCAGTTTTTGCACACTTCCTACAAATTAAATATCATTTTGAAGGTCTTTCAATACAGAATATGGAAATAATGTTACATCAGTTTTGAATCAGTTTTATATAATTTTCGGCTTTTTTTTTTTTTTTTGTAACTTAGATTTTTATTCATTTTTCATCATATATAATGCATTCAGATCATATTCTACATTTAAAAAACAAAGAGGTTAGGGTAGGGAAAAAGAAAAAAGAAAAAAAAATAAAATTAAAAAAATTAAAAATAAAAGGGGGGGGGGGACAAATGTTGGAGCATCAAGTTTTTAGTTTCCATCTCTTAATTCTTCTGGTTTTTTCAGTGTCTTTGGTTATTCTTTCAATTTCTGCCTCGTTGTTGCACTTTGTAGTGTGTCCATTTCCGCCATTTTTTCTCCCATATTCCTTCTTGCATTCTTCGTCGATATGTTAGTTTTTCCATCATACGTATGTCCTCAACAATGTCAGTCCATTGTTCTTGGTCAGGAAGAACTTCTGATCGCCATTTTTTTGTGATAGTTTTTTTACATGCAATCAACAAGATTTTAACTAGATATCTGTCCTCAGCCTGTATAACATTGTCTTTTTTAAGATCACATAAGTACATCAGGTTACAGTTCATTGGTATAAGTGCAGGTTAGTTAGTTAGTTAGTTATATTATATCCTAATATCCTCTGTATTGTCACATGCATAGATTTCCAAAATGATGATATTTTGTAGCATTTCCAAAACATATGTGAGTGGTCTGCATTTTGAGCCCCACATCCCCTCCAGCATAAAGATTGGGTATTTGTATATTTTCCTTGAATCTGTGGTGTAATGAAAAAGCGAATCAGGTTTTTCCATCCAAATTCCCTCCATGCCCTTGAATTTGTTGATGTGTGTTGTGTTTTCCATATTTCCTGCCAGCTTTCTTCTGTTATGTTTAAATTGAGCTCTTTCTCCCATTTCTCCTTTATATAGTTACTTGTATGATTGTTTGTCATAAGTTTCTGATATAGTTTTGAAATAATTCTTATTTTATTTCCTGCATATGAGCTTAAAATAAGTTGTATAATCTCGTTCACATCTGTTTGGAGGTTATGCCTAATCTTCTTCATATAGTAATCTCTCATCTGCAGATATCTGAAAAATTTCGATCTTTCTAATTTAAATTTTCTCCTGATATTTACAAAGCTCCCGAGATCTTTTTTTCCGATATTGCCCCATGCTGTGATTCCCTTGTTCACCAGATTTTTGTATCCCCTATCTTGTTTTGCCGGTTCAAACTGACTGTCAAATGCTACCCATTTCAATAGTTTTATGTCTTCCCTTATATTATATTTTTGTACTATTTTATACCACAGTTCTAAAGTAAATTTAGTGATTGGGTCTATTTGTTTGATTTGCTTATATGCATCTTTATCCCCTGTTATGCTTTGTACTGGGAGTCCCTCAATTTCCTTTTCCATTTCTTTCCATTTTGCCTCATATCCCTCGTCGCACCAACATATGATATATCTTATTTGTGCTGAGTAGTAATATTCCTTTAGACTCGGTAGGCCCATGCCTCCTTTCTCTTTTGGTAATTGGAGGGTTTTATATTTCACTCTCGGTTTTTTACCTCCCCAAACAAATCTCGATATCATCCTGTCCCACTTTGAGAATTGGGCATCTGGAATCTCTGTTGGTATAGCCTGGAAGAGGTAAAGTAATCTAGGTTGTATGCTGATTTTGACTGTCTCAATTTTTGAATTCAGATCCATATTTAAGATTGACCATCTATCAATATCTTTTTTTATTTCTTGTTCCAACCTATCATAGTTTGCTTTATATATTTTGCTTAGGTCTTTAGGTATGTTCACTCCAAGGTATTTTATTTCTTTTTGGTTCCAGTTTAGTTTGATCTTATCAGTTATCTGGTTTAGAGAATTATAGTGGAATGTCAGTATTTGTGTTTTTGTTATGTTTATCTTGTATCCTGATAATTTTCCAAAATTTTCTATCAAGTTCATCATTTCCATTATTGATTTATCTGGTTGTTCAAGGTAAACTATAATATCGTCTGCAAATAGCCCAATCTTGTGTTCCGCCCCCTTTATTGTTACACCTTTTAATTTCTTATTTTGTCGTATTGCTTGAGCCAATGGTTCTATGAACAGAGCAAACAAGGTGGGCGATAAGCAGCATCCCTGCCTAGTTGATCTTTGTATATTTACTTTGTCTGTTAAGCTACCGTTTATCTTGATTCTTGCCACAGGTTCTTGATATAGCGTCCTTATGCATTGTACTGATTTTTCGTTAAATCCAAAGCGCTCCAGTACACTATATAGGAATTTCCAGTTAACCCTGTCAAATGCTTTTTCTGCGTCTAAACTCATTATTACTGCGCTTTTCTTTTCTTTATGTATTTGGTTAATTATATGTATTGTTCTCCTGATATTGTCATGTGTTTGGCGTCCCTCTATGAATCCAGTTTGATCATCTTCTATCAATTCCGTCAAGAATGTCTTTATTCGTTTACATATAATTGTTGTGTATATTTTATAATCTACATTTAATAAAGAGATTGGTCTATAGTTTCCGCATTGTTCTTTATCTTTCCCTGGTTTTAAAATAACTGAAATGATTGCTTCGTTCCATGATGGAGGTATTTTGTTGTTGTTCAGCGTCCAATTAAATGACTTTAGGAGTTGTGGCATGAGTTCTTCTATAAACAGTTTATAAAACTCAGAGGGGTATCCATCACTACCTGGTGATTTACCATTTTTAAGTGACCTAATCACATCTCTGATCTCTTGTGTTGTTATTTCTGCTGTTAGTTTTTCATTTTGTTGATTTCCTATTGATGGCAAGTCCAATGTGTCTAGAAATTTTTTGATATCTTTAGTATTTGTTTCTTCAGGTTGCGAGTATAGTTCTTGGTAGAAATTATGGAAAATTTCTTCGATGTTTTCTGGGTTAACTGTGGTTTTATTTGTGGTGGGGTCTTTAATCTTGTATACATTATTCATTGTTTGTTGTTTTCTTAACCGTTTTGCCAGCAGTTTTGTGGCTTTTGGCCCCGTTTCATAATATTTTTGCTTTAGATATCTATTTTTCCTTTCAATTTCATCCATTTGTGTTTCTTTTATCTTTGTTTTTTCTTCTTTAATTTCTTGATATATTTTTGGATCATTTGTGCTTTGATGTTTACGTTCTAATTCCCTCAGTCTCTCACATCTTTGTTCATACGTTTCCAGTTTAGTCTTATTTGCTTTTCCTGTTTCAACAATTAATTTACCCCTTAACACGGCTTTTAGTGCGTCCCATAGTATTGTTGGGTCCACTTCTTCATTGTCATTCTCTTGGATATATTCGTTTATGTTTATTTTTATTCTTTCTTTCATTTTCTCATCATTTAACAGTCCTACGTTAAGTTTCCATGTTGTTTGTCGTTTTCTATTGTTTAAATATATTTCCATGTATATAGGATTATGATCTGATATTTCTGCCCCTCCAATCCAACAATTTCTCACCCTGTGTCTGTCACCTTCATTCATAAGGAAGTAATCTATTCTAGAGTGTACTTTATGGGCTGCTGAATAATGTGTATAGTCTTTTTCGAGTGGGTGTAGGTCCCTCCATATGTCTACCATACCCATTTCTGCCAGTGAGGTTCTTATGAACTTTGTTACATGTTTTTTTGTCTTCTTAACACTTGTTGTGTCAACTTCATGATCCATGACAGCATTTAAGTCTCCTCCACAAATTAGGACTCCTTCACTGTGTGTTGCTATGAGATCAAACAGATGTTGAAAAAAACCCTTGTCACTTTCTGGTGGGGCATAGATGTTCACTAATGTAATCTGCATACCATCTATTCTTCCCTTTATTATTACATACCTGCCTTCTTTATCCTGGATTTCCTGTTCACTTTCAAATTGTATTTTGTTTGAGATTAGTATCATAACCCCCCTTTTTGCTCCTCCCTTAAATGAACTGTAGTAGGAGTTCTTATAGCCAAATCTCTTTAGTTTCACATGTTCTGCCTTGCTCAAATGTGTCTCTTGCATAAATATAATTTCAGCTTTTTCCTTCTTGAATTTTCTTATTATTCTTTCCCTTTTAACAGGTGAGTTCAGACCATTCACGTTTAGTGTCATTATCTGAAGATTTTTACCCATATTCATGTTTTTCCATTTTTTTAACTTGTGCTCCTAGCCCCTTTAACAACAAAAATAACACATATTTATATAAAAACACATTAAAAAAAACTCGACCTCCGTACTTTGGGCCTTTCTTCTGCCCACTGGTCCCTGTTGGTGGGTGGGGGGTTTGTCTTCACAGAGTGAAGGGCCCTCCCTAGACTTCTAATTACTATCAAAGTAATAGTCATAAGTCTAGAAATGTCCAACAAATATCACTTAAACCTCTCCTAGCCGTCTGTTTCTCTTTTACCTTGTCTTCTTGGCCTTCATTTCTTCTGTGCCTTTCTTAATCTTTGTTATGATCTAGGCTTTCAGTTGAAAGCCTTGTAGCTTGTCCTGGGCCCGCTGCTCCACGTCTCTCCCCCTTCTTCCGCCATTCACTCGTCTCCACTCCGTCTGTCGTGGTGCGTTCAGGGCCGCCGCTGCTCCAGCCGTCTCCTTCGGCACGCTGACCTCAAGGCCCCGCTCCATCATATCCCGCGCTGCCTCTTCGGCCGTGTTGTAGGTTCTTGTGCCTTCCTCCCAATGAATCCTCATTTTCGTTAGCGGCGTTTGGAATCTAATTTTTTTCTCTTTCAGCGTTTTTTTAATGTTGGCATATTTCTTCCGCTGCTGCACGATTTCTGTCGGGTAGTCATGGTCAAAAAATACCTGTTTGTCGCCGATTCGTATCTTTTTTTTCCATGCTTGCGTCAGGATTCTTTCCTTTATGTCATATTTCACAAAGTTTACCACAACTGACCTGGGTGGAGAGTTTGTTTTCGGGTTCTGTGCCGGTGTTCTGTGCGCCCGTTGAATCTGCAGATCCGTTTCTCCGGGTATTTCCAGTTCTTTTTTTAAGAACTGATCCATGAATTTTGTCATCGAGTTGCCTTCAATGCCCTCCGGAATTCCAAAGATGCGCATATTGCTTCGTCGGGATCTGCTCTCCAAGTCGTTTATTTTCTCCTGCATCCTCTGCGTTTGCGTCGTCAGGGTCTGTAGTTGTTCGTTTGCCTCGCTTTTCCAATCTTCTAGTTCCGAAATTCGGGTCTGCGCTTCTGTCATACACGCCCGCTGGGAGCGCAGCTCCTCCATGTTTTCCGTTAATTTACGCTCCATTTCTCTTCGGAGGTCCATGATTTCCTCCTTAATTTCTTTTTTCAGTTCCTCCTTAAGAGCCGCTAAATCCTGTTGTAGCTGTCGCTTGAATTCTCTTAACTCTTCACCCAAACTGGCGATGCCAGCGTTCATGTTGTCGAGTCTGGTGTCCTCCATTTTCTCTGCTGTAGACATCTCGCTTTTTTGGGCTTTGCGTACAGCGGTTTTTCCTGCGTTGTTGGAGAGGAATTCTTCAATTTTACCCTGTTTTTGTCCTTGTGCCCGGTTCCTTCGTGTTTTCATCCCTTAGTTTATTGATTCGTTTATGTCAAGTTGGCCATTTACCGATGATTTTTAATCCGGCTAGGGAGAGCTCTTTGTTTAAGTGTTATGTCTCTCCGCCATCTTCCCGGAAGTCCATAATTTTCGGCTTTAATGAAATAGAATTCCCCCTGCAGCTTCCCTGCCAACATGGCCACCCATATAGCAGCTGGCATCCGTGTGACATCATCTTAAAACTATGAATAGGAGCTTATTCTATGAAAGGTAGTGGCGTTGCTGTCTAGGTGGGGGCACACGTGGTCACCCACTGCCGCTTTTCAACTGAAACTAAAGAAAAAGCAGAAGAAGACGCAAAGCCCTCCAGAGCGCATGCGCTGTGCAGAGCAAAAAAACCTCACCCTTCCAGGTTACGTCGGAGAGGCACAGCAAGTTCCAATGGCACGGGAGCTTGAAGATCAACTCACCTTCAAATCAGCAGGGTGGAGAAATGTACCAGAGCAAGAAAGAAGCTACACGAGTACTAAAACCCATCATCACTGCCATCAACCTGTTGGTAGAAGGGAAAGCAGACTGGACTCAAGTCACCACTGAGGGAACAATTCAATTCAATTCAACTTTATTTATATAGCGCCATTTCACAACAACAGTCGTCTCATAGCACTTTCAACTGTAGGGGGAACCCCCACAGTTGCAGAAAGACCCCAGCAATCAGGCTGGTCCTGTGAGCAAGCACTTGGCGACGGTGGAGAGGAAAAACTCCCTTTTAACAGGAGGAAACCTCCAGAAGAACCAGGCTCAGGGAGGGGCAGTCATCTGCTGCGACTGGCTGGGGGGTGAGGGGACAGAGAAGATGAAAAGAACAGACATGTAGAGAGCAAATAGCACGATGGGGACTCAATCTATGGGAGAGAACAAACAGATGTTAATGACCAGCAAAAAAAAAAAATATTTCATTGAGAGTGAGGAAAGGAGTGAGGCCCAGTGCATTATTGGAGGTCCCCCGGCTGACTAAATCTATTAGCAGCATAACTAAGGGAGGGTTCAGAAGCACATGATCCCTCTCTAATTGTAGGCTATATCAAAAAGGAAGGTTTTAACCCTATTCTTAAAAACAGAGATAGAGTCTGACTCCCGAATCCAGATTGGCAGCTGGTTCCACAGGAGAGGAGCTTGATAACTGAAGGCTCTGCCTCCCATTGTACTTTTGGAGATTCTAGGTATTACAAGTAATCCAGCATTTTGGGAGCGTAGTGCTCTGTTAGGATAATATGGTAGTATCAGTTCTTTTAAATAAAAAGGGGCCTAATTGTTTAGAGCTTTGTAAGTAAGAAGAAGGATTTTAAACTTAATTCTAAACTCTATGGGAAGCCAATGAAGGGAGGCCAGAATCGGAGAGATATGATCTCTCTTTCTAGTACCTGTTAAAACTCTTGCTGCAGCATTTTGGATCAGCTGAAGACTTTTTAAAGATGTTTTAGGACAACCTGATAATAAAGAATTACAATAATCTAATCTCGAGCTAACAAAAGCGTGGATCAGTTTCTCAGCATCACTCTGAGACAAGATGCTCCTAATCTTGGCAATATTACACAAATGATAGAAGGCAGTCTTAGAAACAAATGTAATATGTGAATTGAAAGACAGATCTTGATCAAAAATGATTCCAAGGTTCCTCACAGAGCTATTAAGAGAAAGAGTAACCGCATCCAAACTAAAAGTTTGATTTGGAAAGGTATTTCTAAGGTTTTTTGGACCAACAAGAATGACTTCAGTCTTATCTGAATTTAATAGCAGGAAATTACAAGTCATCCAAGTTTTGATTTCCTTAAGACAGGCTTCCAACTTGGCTAATTGATTACTATCATCTGGTTTCATTGACAGGTATAATTGTGCCCTTCAGAGGTAAAGTGGGCTATCCCACAAAACCATTATTTTGAGAAAATGAGCTCTAAAGTTGAAATATTCTCAAAAAATCAGTGTGCCTATATCATTAAAAAGTTACCCCCTATAATTACCTTCAAGGTGTGACTTAAATATGAAAATATATTTAAATCACATAAACTTTAGAGCTCATTTTCTCAAAATAATGGTTTTGTGGGATAGCCCACTTTACCTCTGAAGGGCACAATTGTGTGTCATCTGCATAACAATGAAAATGTATAAAGTGCTTTCTAATAATGTTGCCTAACGGAAGCATATATAAACTAAAAAGAGTAGGGCCTAGCACAGATCCCTGTGGAACTCCATGACTGAGTTTTTTTTTTTTTTTTTTTTTTTTTTTTTTTTTTTTTTTGTTACTTATTTGTACCCGTAGGTAGATTTGGTTTGCAATCTGGTGACAAGCCACCGGCTGCTGGTCGCTGCGTGCGCGAGCGCCCTAAACCTACATGTTTTTGGTATGCGGGAGGAAACCGGAGAAATCCCGGAGTAAACCCACGCAACACGGGGAGAACATGCAAACTCCACACAGCTCACTGTTGGTCGGGGGCTGGGATCGAACCCACGATCCCCGCGATCCCCCGGCCGAAGGTAAACTGTGCTGCCACAGTGCTAAACCACTGCGCCACCGTGCAGCCCAGTTGAAAGAAAACTCATTATTGACATGAACAAACTGGAACCTATCAGATAAATAAAATCTAAACCACTGCAACGAAGTTCCATTAAGTCCAACATAGTGTTTATTTATTTATTTAGCGAATGCAAAGTCCTTAAGCCAAGCAGTTGCCTCCTGGTTTGCTGTATGGAGGGTGTGTAATCCTCCTTCCAGTCTTTGGAGCGGGCAAGCCTCTATGATGTGTTCCATTGTTTGCTCCTCTCCACATGCGCACAGTGGGCTAGGGCTACTGCCCCATCTGTGAAGGCTGGCCAAGCAGGGGCCATGTCCAGTCCTGAAGCGATTGAGTGTAGACCACTGTCTCCTTGGGAGGTTGGTGCCCGGGACCTGTTGGTTGGGGTTTATCACCAGCTGTTTGTTTGGGACCTCCTTGGTCTCCCATTCCTCTTGCCAAGCTGTCTGGATGGTAAAGTCAGCTGGGGGAGGGTTTTTCCAAATCGGCCGTCTGGATGAAAGTCGGGCAGTGGGTGGGGTGTAGATATCTGCATGGATTGGTAAGTGAGGAGAATCTTTAACTTTTTGGAGCATCCTTTGAGTTAATGCTGCTCGCCGGATGTGTGGAGGGGCTATGTTTGACAGTACAGAGAGCCAGGGGAGTGGTGTTGAGCGGATTGTTCCAGTTATAGTTCTCATGGTTGAGTTGAGCTGGGTGTCTACATGGTGTGTGTAAGATGACCTGGTCCAGACAGGGGCACAATATTCTGCTACAGAGTATGAAAGGGCCAGTGCTGAGGTGCGCAGGGTGGTGCGCAGAACATAGTGTTCTAATCTATCAAGTAGATTATTATGATCGATTGTATCAAAAGCTGCACTAAGGTCTAAAAGGACAAGTACAGAAACAAGTCCATTATCTAGGGATGTGATTTTTCCGCTAATTTGCGGAATTCCGCTTTTTTTATCTTCCAAAAATTTTCAGACCAGATGGCGGCACGTGCACACCGCGAGGCTCAGCGTCTCTTCAGATTTTGCGGTTTAGCAGTGATATTTCTGCTCATTTCGGGTCTGTTCATTCAGAACAGCTTTGCTTTTACATCCTACACCCGAAATGAACTTTTGGACATTGGATTACAAAATAACGACCTTTTTATCAGCAACCTACGTTTCATCCCTGAGCTCTGGAGAACACCCGACGCTAGGTAAGCTACCCGTCCGACCGGAAGTGCTCGCAGGCGGCGTAGAGACCGTAAACAAAGGCGGGGGAAGCGCGGAGGGCTAAGAGCTAAGCCAAAGCTAACACCGCACCGGCTTTCTCTACCTACCATTTTCCTCGCTAATGTACGGTCACTGGCAAACAAAATGGATGCGCTATGGCTTCGGATCACCAACAATAAGAAACTTATGAACTGCAATATCATGATTTTCACGGAAACATGGCTACATAGTGGAATACTTGACGGTGCTGTCGAGCTGGCCGGACGGCACACTCTCCAGGCAGACAGAGCAGCTGATGACTCCGGTAAGACCAGAGGTGGGGGAGTGTGCATTTATATTAACAAGGCTTGGTGCACGAACTCTGTCACTGTTGGGAGACACTGCTCAGCTAACCTGGAGTTTCTCATTGTTAAATGTAGACCTTTCTATCTGCCACAGGAGTTCACTTTTCACTTTTCTTCATCTTGCCTACTGAAGATGTTTTGGACTTTATTTAAAAAATATTTTTAACGCCACACATGTGATGGATAATGCTTGTTGGAATATTTTAGGAATGCTATCTTCTTGGAACATAAGTCAATATTATACAGTAATAAGTGACATTCAGCTGTTTGTTTTATGTCATTTAAGCACAGTTCTGGTACTTAAAAATCATAAAAACCCAGGAGCTTCGGGGGGCTTCGCCCCCCTTGCCCCCACACCAGGGCTCTGCCCCGGACCCCACTGTAGGATATCGTCCCCCAGACCCCCGGCTAAATTTTCAGATAATTTCTCCAACCTCAAATCACATCCCTGATTATCAGATGCGATGAGGAGGTCGTTAGTGACCTTTGCTAAGGCTGTTTCAGTACTATGATGGATTCTAAACCCAGATTGAAACTCTTCAAGTAAACCATTTCGCTGCAGGTGATCAAATAATTGCGTAGCAACAACTCTTTCTAAGATTTTTGAAATGAAAGGGAGATTAGAGATTGGTCTATAATTAGCTAAAGCTCCTGGATCTAGTGTTGGCTTTTTGAGTAAGGGTTTAATTACAGCAGTTTTAAAAGCCTGCGGTACATGGCCTAAAGTTAATGAAGAATTGATTAAATGAAGAATAAAGCTACCAATAAGTGGGAAGACTTCTTTAAATAACGTGGTAGGAATAGGGTCGAAAAGACAAGTTGAAGGCTTGGATGAGGAAACTATTTTGTCTAACTCTAAAAGGTCAATTGGAGTAAACTCATCAAGACAGATATCAGTTGAAGGAGTTGTAGTAGTTACTGTATTTAAGCTAACGGTGGGAAGAATCTGATTGATTTTATCTCTGATAGATGGAATTTTATTATTGAAAAATTTCATAAAGTCCTGACTAGTAAGCTCTAAGGGAATGCTAGGATTGACAGAGTCCTGACTCTTTGTCAACCTGGCTACAGTACTGAAAAGAAACCTGGGATTATTCTTGTTCTCTTCTATTAATGCAGAATAATAACTCGTTCTAGCTTTTCTAAGAGATTTTTTATAAATTAAAAGATGATTTCTCCAAGCTAAATAGATTTCATCTAAATTAGTGGAGTGCCATTTTCTTTCTAATTGACGAGTCTTCTGTTTTATGCTACAAGTTTCTGTGTTGAACCAAGGAGTTAGAAATCTCTGATTAGACTTTTTCTTTTTTAAGGGGGCCACCAAGTCTAGAGTCTGATGCAGAGAAGCTGTAACACTATCTACCATGCTATCAATTACAGAAGGAGCAAGCTGTCTATAGCTTATTTCCGTTGTGTTGACACATGGCATAGAGGAAACAATCTGCATAAATTTGGTAACCGCATCATCTGAGAGGCATCTACTGTAGTAATATTTTTCTTTAGGAGCCAAATGGTCAGAAATAGTAAAATCAAAGGTTAACAGACAATGGTCTGACAGTACAGGGTTATGAGGAGACACTACCAGATTTTCTATTTCTACGCCATATGTCAGAACAAGGTCCAACGTATGGTGGAGATAATGAGTAGAATTTCCTACTTTCTGAGAAAACCCAATTGAGTCTAATATTGATTTAAATGCCACATTAAGGCAGTCACTATCTACATCTACATGTATATTAAAGTCCCCTACTATAATTATTCTATCTGATTTCAGCACTAAATCAGCTAAGAATTCAGCAAATTCGGATAAAAATTCTGAGTAGGTTGATGGAGGACGATAAACTATGCCAAATAAAATTGGGTTTAGCCTAAAATTGCTAAAGTGCCCAATACTGAGGACCAGGCCCTCAAAGGAATTATAACATGTTTTTTGCTTTACATTAACTAGTAATTTGGAATGGTAAATTGTTGCTACTCCTCCTCCACGACCAGAACTTCTGGGATTTTGACAGTTTAAATAACCAGAGGGAGTTGATTCGTTTAAACCAACATAATCCTCTTGCCCTAACCAAGTCTCTGTAAGGGAAATTAAATCAATCTGATGATCAATTAACAGATCATGGACTAACAGAGACTTGGGAGTTAGAGACCTAATATTTAACAAACCACATTTAATTTTTAAATCATGAGGAGGAACAGACGCCAAGTCATTCAATTTAGAGGCTTCATGTTTAATTTGAGTTTTACCAACTATTTATTTAATCACTTTGGGATACTTATACATTATATTTTTATTTGCTTTGGAGGGAGCAGACAGTGATTCTCTGATGGGGAAGACAGGGGCTAAGCTGAGGGGTGGCGGATGAAGAGGAGCTGCAGAGAGGCGTGTAAGACTGCGACTCTGCTTCCTGGTCCGAACTCTGAGTTGTCAAGATTTTGGAAATTTGGATAAAAAAGATGCCAGATTGTTAGATAAATGAGACGCACCATCCAAAGTGGGATGTACGCTGTCTCGTCTCATAAGACCAGATTTTCCCCAAAATGAGCTCCAATTGTCAATGTAGCCCATGTCATTTGCAGGACACCACACAGACAGCCAGCGGTTGAAGGATGACAAGCGGCTAAACATGTCATCACTGGTCAGATTGGGGAGGGGCCCAGAGAACACTACAGAGGCAGACATTGTTTTGGCAAAGTCACACACCAATTCTACATTAAGTTTCGTGACTTCCGACTGCCGGAGACGGATGTCATTAATGCCGGTGTGAATAACAATTGTGGAGTATTTACAGTTACTTTTAGCCAACATTTTCAAATTTGACTCGATGTCGCCTGCTCTGGCCCCAGGAATGCATTTGACTATGGCCGCTGGAGTCTCTAGGTTCACGTTACTGACTACAGAGTTGCCAATGATCAGAGTTTTTTCCTCAGCGGGTGTGTCGCTGAGCGGGGAAAAACGATTAGAAACGTGAACAGGTTGGTAGTGAACCGGGGCTTTGCGGCTAGGCTTCCTTCTCCCCGTCACCCACCCAGTCTCCTCGCTGCTGAGGAGGACCGGAGGACCGCTAACGGGTCGCCCTATGCTAGCGAGCTCCGCTGCAGCTAGGGGACGTCCGTCAAGAGTAACTGGCGCAGACGGTGTTTCAATGCAGCGGAGCCGGGATTCCAAATCAGACAACCTCGCCTCGAGCACCTCAAAAAGACAACATTTATTACATTTACCATTATCACTAAAAGAGGCAGAGGTGTAGCTAAACATCTGTCAGAGAGAGCACGCCAGAGGAGGAGAGGAAGGAGAGCTAGTAGCCATAGCTAGTGGCTAACCCGAAGCTAACAAAAACACAGATGAAAGGTGAACAGAAGGCTGAAGAGGGTGATTAGGTGACACGGAGTGCGCACACAGGTGCAAGAGGCTTGATAAACAGAAATGAGAACTAATAGTAGATGGAAAAAAGTGGTTAAAATACAATTAAAAGCAAAATCCTCAGGAAAGTGAGGAGAGCTAACCACACGGACACACAGTAATACAGGAAGTGACGATACGTTACCACAAGTGACGTTCACCCAAATCAGCCAATCAGCCCAACAGAGGGAGCCCAAATCATGCTGGGTTTGCCTGGATTGCCGTGGTACTGTGATAATGTTTAACATACAACAGATGAAACGGCTCACAATTTTTCTGTTAAAACAGTCAACTAGTTCATCTCAATAAATTAGATTGTGAAAGTTATTTTTTTGTAATATAAGTAAAAAAGATCAATTTTATGATATTGGTATAGTTAAAATACATTAAAAATCATGACACTTGTATTTTACTGAGCTGTACAAGCACATAGTACACACCTTACAGTAAAAAAAATTAAACTACAAAAAAATGCCATTGTCTGTAGTAAAACAAAATGCAAATGGTACAATAAGTCATTGAGGAACATGATCATATTTTATTCAGTATATCAAAAACAGTAATTAACTTTTTATATGTTAAAGATAGACTGTATTTTACCGAGGGGAATTCAGATTCTCAAGAAAATTGCCGCTTATCAATTAATCATTAATCGATCGATAAGGTAAATCAATTAACAATTAATGAATTAGCGATAACTTCCATCCCTAGTTACAACCTCTACTTCTCTTTGACAATATATAAAGCTTAAAACTAATGGGCTTTTTTCACTTGTTCGTTTTTCATCGTCATTTGTTGAAAGGGAAACAAATTGAAATGTTTCCTATTAAGTAGCCAGCTATCCAGTAAGCATCTCTAGCCTTTCCTTCCTACAACCACTAAAAACAATCATACACCATGTGGGTCAATGAATCATCAATGGACTGCCATGCTGAAATCAGCAGGTACCACTCCTCTTGCCATCGAGGACATAAGGACATAAACACCTCTGTCCTCCAGCTGCTCTGTCTTCCCTTGTCTGTCTCTACTGTCACTGTGCATGTGGGCATCACCGACCATAAGGTGCAACCCTCTGAACAGCTTTTCAGGATTTTGTCTACTTGTGGATGATATTTTGAACACTGGCAAAGTTTGCACCCCCCCCCCCCCCCCCCCCCCGTCTTGGCCAAGTGAAGTTTAGCAGACTGAGGGGACCTTACATCTGGCTAAAGAGCTCCTGGTGCTCTGTGAACAGTCTTCTATGTGGACAGTTTCTGTGGGGAGTAACTAACAGTCCTCTGCTGCAGCTCTCAAAATACAGTGCATTTGTGTTGTTTTTCTACTCCTTGGATCTTTCTTTCATCGGTCAAGAAACAGGATGAGAGCTTTGAGAGGGGAACTGCCATAATCGTGTTTGGTAACAAGTACAGTCTGAGACAAGGAAATATAGTCGATTAAGTAGTTTCAAAAAAACTAATATTTACTTTTTTTATTATACAACAACCTACAGATTTAATTACATGAAAAATTATCTTTTAAATTGACAAACATCATATGTGTAACTCGTGGCAACATTCAGTTGGGATCAAAAAGATAACTTCTCTCGCCATTCACTTCAATGGAGATTTTTTTTTCCGATTTAAGGTTCTATATGCGGAAGTAGAGGGGGGGGGGGGTGATTTAGGCTCTTTATACCCAAAAGCTTGTTCCCAGACATTACAAATCATTTGAAATGGACTATATCCAGTTAAACAAAAGGTGTTTTTTTTTCTTTTTATTCTCGCTTTAATACGTCTATATGTGTTAATTCAGTGTCTTCCTCAGCACTGTGGCCTGATTGACATACTGTATTCAAGATTCAAGATTTCTTTATTGTCATTTAGTATGTGCATGCACATAAAAAGCAAAATATATGTATAGTAATTAGCATACTGTTATACTGTGTCCATGCTCTTGGGCAGTACAGTTCTCCTTTCTTTGTAAAATGGGTGAAACTAAGCTTTTAGATACAGTATTGTTCTTGCATAATCTCCACTGCTCTGCTCTGAGATGTGGCTCTTGCCTGGTCAGCAGACTGTGCATGCTTTCCTTTCAGCTTTGTGGGAGCTCAAGTGTGCAAATAACTTCCCATAGCGTCTGTGCTTTGGTTTTCATTTAGTGCAGAGAAGTTGCACCAGCATCATCATGAGCAGTGGTAATCTGGTTATGGGATGAGCATCCCTCAAGAGCAGTAATCAGATAGCTGGGAAGAGTTAAGTACTGCCTGTGTTTTTTATGAATGAGAATCCTCTTGTGGGACAATCTAAAATGTGGCGTCAGTTGTCCTCTGGCTGTGTGGTTGTGTGCTTATCTTTTCCATGAGCTTTTGTTTGGTGCATTTTTTTTCCTCTGTCTGGGGTGTAATTTTAGAATTTTTGAGGAAGTGCGGTATTGCTAAAGCTTACAGATGCTTGAACTTGAGTGTAGCAAAAATAATCTTTCTTTTTAAACCAAGCAGGCAACTTTTTGATTGTCAACCAGCAGCTTTTGCCAGATTTTCAACATTTTTTTTCCCACTGCAATGGTTCCATTTGCCAGATTAGCAGGCATATGTCAGAGATGGGAGAAGAGTTATTGACTTGCCCTGCAGGAACATGCTGTAATTTTGTTGCATAGTGTGAAGCTGGAGCTAGCCATAAGTTATTGTGTATTCTAATGTGTTCTTTTATTTCCAGTTAAGGCCTGGTTTTGTAACATCAACTGTGTCAGTGTTCTAAAATAGACAAAAGGCAGTTTGTTTACATGGTTATTTGCAATCTCTGAAAGGCATCCACTTGGACTGAGTGGGGGTGTGAGAGAGATGCACTCGCCGTTCTGCTGGAGTAGTCAAGGTCATTTTTTGACGGAGGCGTTTTTCTGCTTGTGAATGAAGAATGCGGCACTGGCCCCTTCCTGTGCTACAACGGCTTCCACCTCCTCCATCACATCACACATATAGACGCACACACACACGCACGCACACACACACACACACACACACACACGTACCGGCTTTACTGTTAGACAATAGGACTATAGAAGAGGTTCTCTCTTTAACCAATCAAAAGGCACAATTTATCCCCACCTCAGTCACATGACCTGACAGTTTTTGTGTGGTCCACTGCCATTCAAATGCACAGCCACACACACTCACAAATTTGGGGGTGGGGGCTCCAGTGAACTTTTTTAGGATGCCTTGTTCCTTGAAGCGTGGCCCCTGAGGCTCCGATCTTTGTTGTCTGTACTGATCAGTCGGGGGGGGGGGGGGGGGGGCAGCTCTGGTCAAACTGTTCACATTTTTTCTCCCCACACACTGCTGCTTTTGAAGATTTCTACTTTGTTTCTTTATCATAAACTGTTGTGCCTTTGAATATAAAACAGACTTTTGTTCTGATTTGTTTGACTGGGTTGAGTTGATGACAAAGATGGGCATAAAGAAGTTTCCACACTGGGAAGTTTTTCTCTTCAATGTTTTCCAGATTGATTCACATTTGACGTATTAACACAGTGCTGTTTTTGATGGCTGGACTTTTATATACAGTATGTGAATAAATAGCTATGCTTGTTTGTTTTTTTTTCTCCTAGAACTTTAATCCTTATAATTGAAGGTCCCATTTGTTGCCTTTTTCATGGATTAATTTCAAATTATGGCATCATTGAGAACATATCTGTATTGTGATTATTATTTTTTTTTTTTAACATGAGATCTAAAAAGCCACTCTGTGAGCTCTCCCAGAAAATGCTGTGCTTCTAGCCTTCTCGGTTGTTCTTGAGCCCCTAATGAGATCACCTAGTGTGGCAAAGCCAATCACAAGTGAGGAGGTGTAACCTACAGCAGGGCCCAAGTTTGACTGTCCCGTGATTCCTCTGGAATGTCTGTAAAAATTTGTTTTGCTACTTTTCTCTTAGAGATGCATCCTTTGGGAATTTGTGAGAGGATTGTGTTGTTGCCTCACCCTGGATTTACACGGACTCCAGATGCAGTCCGTTATGGATGCAGTGCAGACGGAGCCTTGCATCCATCCCTACCAGTTCCATTTGTTTTGAAGCGGCATGATTAAGAACAAGGTTTGAAATACAAGATAACGCGATAATTGTATAAAAAATATAAAATGTAAAAAAAAATAAAAAAAATAGTGCGAGATCTTGAGAATGACCCGAGCGAGACCAAGGAGAACAGATTGTGATCACATAACAACAAGGAAACGTGATGTACCGGCTCTCCACCTGGATTTTTGTGCTCTAAATAATAGGCAAGTAGCCCATTAATTTTAATTCTATGGAAGTGTTTGTATGTTTTCATCTTCTCTGACACAGTGGTGGAGGAGTAGATCTCAGAAAATAACGGGCAATCCTTAAATTGTTTTTAATGAACAAACAGTTACTAAATACCGCAAGATAACATGGCATTTCCTTGCAGATTGGATCCGGCATCTGTCAAAAGTAGACTTGTTGTGTTTCATTAGTGATCCAAATCCCACAAGCTGGATTCCTTCCATAATGGTCTGGACCAGGTGGGGATTAGAACTAGGGATGCAAGTAATCAATTAATTCACTAATTGTTAATTGATTCACCTTATCGATCGATTAATAATTAATTGATAAGCGGCATTTTTCCTGAGAATTTGAATTTCCATTGATACATTATGGTCTATAACATAAAAAGCCAATTATTGTTTGATATACTGAATAAAAAAAATTCAAGTCATATTCCTCAAAGATTTGATTTATTTATATAATGTAATCTATTGCATATTAAACATCAACTACAATATAAACTCAGAAAAATAAATATTAAGGCTACTATAACATAAAAGTGTGTGCACTGGTTGATATTAAACTTTAGCAACATAAATTTGGAATAAAACTACATTTTAATGAAAATAAATTGTTGAAAAGAATGGTGCCACTTTCAATTAATTGATAAGAATTTAGTCAACTAAATTAAATTAGTTATCGGCAATTAATTTAAAGTCAGTTAATCATCAACACCCCTAATTAGAACATTGAGGAGAATGGGGAACTGTGTGCTGCGAAGCCTGGATTGCAGCCGTAATGGACTGGATCCAGAGTCGGTGTAAATCCAGGGTTACATTACTGGAGTGCACAGTGTCTCCTCAACATGTTTAACCCTTGTATTATGTTGTTATATTATGTACGAGTTGTGTCACAACACAACTCTTAGTTCCTGAGCTGTGTTGTGAACATGAGGGCAGGAAACGGCTGAATTTGATCAGTAAGGCTGACCAATAATGGAGCAACAGGAGGGTATCAAGGCTGGATTTTCCTTTTCGTGCCATACTGTAAAAAACCCAGAAGAGTTACACCAGCTCATCCCCGACGGTATCAATATAAAGATTGTTTTTAAAGAAAATTAGTGTTTTGATATTTTTTAAAAAATCTTTTGACCAATAGACACATTTCAGAAAGTTAACACCTACAAAACACAGTTTTGCAGTGAATGTGACTAGTGATGCAAGTTATTGATTAATTCATTAATCATTAGTTGATTCACCTTATCAATCGATTAATGATTAATTGATAAGTGGCAATTTTCCTGAGAATCTGACTTTCCTTTGATACAGTACGGTCTTTCTAGCTATAACATAAAAAGCTAATTACTCTTTTTGATATACTGAATAAAACAATCATATTCCTCAATTTATTGTACCAGTTGTATTTCTTCACTACAGACAATTTTTTTTTTTTTTGTGGTTTAACAAATTCTGTACTGTATAGTGCGTACTATGTGCTGGTGCATCTCAGTAAATTAAAATGTCACGATCCATCTATAAATTCAAGGAAGCTCCGTCTGTGTGTGTGTTTGTGTGTTTGCCTGTCTGTTCCACGCATATCTGTCGAACAGTTTGTCAGACTGGCCTCAGATTTTAAACGTGGTTTCCTGAAGTTTCGAGGGTGTGCATCCCTGAATGTGGAGTCACTTAGTCAAAATATGTAATTTTTATCAATAAAAGTTTAGCCACCGCTCTGTGACCGCTCTCTGTGTCCTGTTTTAAGAAGTGTGGGCGGGGTGCTTGACTCTGTGCTCATTAGATAATACGCTGCATCACGGCCATGCTGATTGGACAAATCCTGACCTGTCAGTCACCAGTGTTCCCTGGACAAAACAAGGAAGTGAAAAATGACAAATTTGACTGGAAAAAGATAATACTGAAGATTTAATTCTTAAAAAAATTATACTATAAAGTTGCCGTGATTGCATAGATCTAAAGCATAATTTGGCATATGTGCAGAACATGAGGTGTGCAAGCAGACTGGGCGGAGCATTAGTGGGGACCGGGTCTGACAAAGAATAGCGGTGTATCAACACAACATGCCAGATGAAGCAGTAGCCTAACCAGGCGGACCACGGTCCTTCGCGGGGAGGCACACCCAGCCTGCCCCAGCCAGCGGTGCGCAGGACCACGACTCGCTGTCGCTGGTGGCGCTGCTCTTGGTGTGCTCACATAATTATTAAAAGTTAATTACTAAAAGTTAATAATTGTGGAGCAGAATGCCCAGATCAACTGCATATCATATGCGGTCACATGCACGGGTTGACTAAACAACGACCATCACCAAACTGGACACAAATACGGTCAATAACTCATAAAAGGTTAAATAAGTGATCTGACAAAAAATAAATAAATAAACAAGCGGTTCTTAAACAGTGGCTAATGTTGGATGTCATTTTCAATTATTCTGTAATTAATATTCACACAATCAAATAAATCTCAGTTCAGTCCCTTTCATATTTGTCAAAGTCTAACGTGTGGTTGCCTACATATAGGCTACACCTCTGTATTCCACTTTCAAACACGGCTTACACAGCCTGGCTCAAAGGCACGCTAACTGATGGCGATTAAAAAAAAAAAAGTTATTTTCAATAAAGTGGAGTGTGCTTTTGGCCTGAGGATATTTATCATGGAAAACAGCTGAGCTCTATGGTTCCAGCGGTCAGCTGTTTCCTATCCACTTTTTTATTTTTTTAACCAAAGGTTAAAAAAAAAAAAACATGGGGGGGGGGGCCCTACAACCTTTGCTCAACGAATGCGGGATGTATCAACCATATGCCGGATAAATTTTCAGCATGGGGCACATATTTTTTCCAGTTTATAAATTGTTTCACCGGGTCTGAAGTGTGTGTGTGGAAAAAAATGCATTTTGGATAATGTTTAGAGGGTCAAAAATGTGATTGTTTAGGTGTAATAATAATAATAAATAATCTTCTCAGATCAATAAAAAAACAAGTGCTTACAACAGAGCGACAGTGCTCAGTCTATGCCAGTCACGCACTCAAGGTTCAGATCATTATTTGGCCTCAGTATTGCCCCAGCGTAACGGTATAAGCACCGCCTCAATCTTAGCATTAAAGTTTTAAAAACCCTTTGAATAACAAAATATTGCAAAAATATAAACTGATGCACTACAGTGGGTCTCAAATATTTGTAAAAGTGTCCTGTAATAGTACTGCATGAGTTTATTGACGATAGACAGAAGAAATTCAAGATTTCACTGAACAGTGATATAAACTAAAATAATTATAATGATGGCTGAACATCTCCTATTTCCCAAAGTGAAGATACACTATTATGAATATAAGTGATAAAAGATCACACAAATAAGTGATCTGACAAACAAATAAACAAGGGATCTGAAACGGTCCCTAATATTGGATATCCCATTCATTTTCAATATTTAGATATTCTGTAATTAATATTCACACAATCAAATAAATCTTAGTGCCATTTACTTCCTTTTATATTTGTCAAAGTCTAACATGTGACTGCCTACATATAGGCTACACCTCTTTACTTTCAAACACAGCCTACATTTGGGCCTGAAAAGCCTGATTGGCATACCTGTTTCAGACAGGAATACTTGGTTCTATGGGCATGCACTAGTTTATATTTAATTTTAAAAACTAAGAAATATAAAATTTATTGAAAAGGACTGGAATATTTACCATTGTGTAATTACTATATCAGAGTTTGTCTTTTTTATATTACAAAAAGAAAAAAGAAAACAAAGCATAAAATACAGCATTCGCAGTGAGATGCACTAGTTACTAGTAGACTGTTTTAACGGGAAAATAAATTGTGAGCCGCTTCATCTGTTGCATGTTAAACATTATCCCCTTTCAGAGTACACCGGCAATCCAGGCAAACCCAGTAAGATCCAGGCTCCCTCTGTTTTTTTTGTTTTGTTTTTTTTTATTAGGGTTACTTGCACTACTTGACATGGGTCACTGACCACCTCCCCTCAGCAAACATTTGAATAGGAAATGCAGATAAAGACACAATGAAGTAGGTGTCACAGTCACCACATCACAGCACAGTGACAGAGAGTGGAAATGAATCAGAAGGCTGTCATTATTCTGACATTAAGGCGACGTGTCCACCAAACCCGGTTTTTGTCTCCCGACTGCCCTAAATGTCTTTTTTTTTTTTTTTTTTTTCCCCCAGCGCTTGTGCGCTCTGAAAAAAAGTCTGTGTCCTGTATCCCAGCAACATTGTTGCTCACAGCTCAACACTTCTGCTTTTTCTATGGTCAGACTTTCTACTTATTTTTTAATAGCAGTCTCTAAATAACAATGGACAGGAAACGTATTCTGGCATTGGTAGCAGCTGTGGATGCAAAATATGATGACGCAGAAAAGAAAACAGGAGTCTGGGTACAGACTGTACCTGTGTCCTATGTCCCGCCCTTCCTTAATTTTGATTGGCTGCTTTGAAAGGTCTGACATTGACGAGCTCAGCTATAGTCTGAAAAGTTTAACTTTTTTCAGCCCTGAGTGCCACAACAAAAAGTAGCCACTGCTGAGAGCGGTAGACACTGAACTACATAGAATGAAACTACAGAGAATGACTAGAAGATAGTTGCCCAGAGTGGAAAAATGCGTTTGGTGGACAAGCACCCTAATAAATTAATTTTGAAGCTGCAGCAGACAACTTTGTGTGCCACAATTACACAAATATCACAGTGACTGAGAGCGAGAGGTTTCTATTAAGAGCATGTTTTCAGTTACTCCCCCGGAGTCTGCAGCGGCTCTCTGACAGTTTCTGGCTGCCATGTATTGAAATGTTTAAAAAAAAAAAAAAAAAAAAAAAGAACTTTACCTTGATGATACCTTGGTGGTAACTTGGGTCTAGTCTGCTTTTGTGTCTAGTGCGGGTTGAAGGCAGTGGGGAGGTTTTTTTGCACTAATGTCATTTTTTTTTTTTTTTCCCTTGCTGTAGTCCGTTTTCCCACTCTGCTGATTTGAAACAGGGTGGGTGAATCTTCACGCTCATGCACTGGACTGGCCGATCAATCTTATTTTAGCTCTCCCGATGTACCATGGAAGGACGAGGCATTTTGCTTTGCACAGCGCATGTGCTTTGGAAGCTTGGCGTGTTCTTCTACTCTTTTCTTTAGTTTAGGTTTTATGGTGGTAATGGGTGACCACATGCGCCCTCGCCTGGATGGCGACACCTCTACATTTCATAGAATTAACTCCCATTGAAAAGGACTGCACTGCAGTATTATCAGTTAATTGACAACTAATTTAATTTAGTCGACTAAATTCTTAATGACAATCAAGAGTAGATTGATCATTAACATCCCTGAATGGGACCCATCTTGTAACCTTGGTGAATAGGCAAAAGTGTGGCTGGCATAAAAAAATGAAAGGAATATTAGAGCAAATGTTTGGTTAAGTTATAGTTGATCTGATGCATTAAGATGATAAGGATTTCCTCAGCTATACAGTAGTTCCAGATATAAACCACCAGCTATTTGAAATATATTTTAATTGTAAATACATTTAGACAGAGTTTGGGTACTTATAGAGTAAATAAAGCAACATTATGCAAGATTTTCACTGTAAAATAATGTTTTCTTGTTGGCACAAAATAACATTGTCACTCCCCCCATAGTCTGAGTGTGCTTGCAAAGCCTGCAGTAGCTCTGTTCTTTGTGGGAACACTGAAAGGACTTCAACTATGGCGACTATGACCTGAGTCCCAACAGCAAATCACGGGCACAGCTTTAGCCACCAACAATAAGGACTCTATGACTGACTGTTGGGACTGAAGTTATAGTCACCATAGTTGTAGTTTTTTCAGTCTTCCTGTACAGGACAAGAAAGTTACAGTACACAGTGCTGCTTTAAATGTGTATACCACAATAAACACTTGGGTGAACTCGTTTTCACAGTCTGCATGGTGATGAGATCCACATGCTGCTGCTGCTGTTTTGAGTTTGAATGCTGTGATATTAGAGCCTGTTTTGCAGCTTTCTCTCATCCTAATCGTTCTTAAGATCTTACGGGTTTGCAGCCAGACCAGCCAGTTTGGAGTCTGTGGACACTTGTAGCATAGCTGACATTTTTATGTCTTTAACCCACATCTCTGGTTGAAGTAATTTAAAGTTTAGGAACCACTGTAATCAGTGTGAGTATTTAATCTGAGGTCGGCAAAAGCTGTCTGCTGGAGATCAGAATGGATGATTGATGGAGTGTGTAGAATTTCTTTGTGGAAAATAGCAATGATGGTACTGTATGTTTACATGGTAACACTAGCCATATAGTAAATCCTCATCATTACTGATCTCAGTAGATGCTAATGTCTTTTTGCGGATTGCACAAGTCAGCATGCTCACAGTATGGTGCCCCTGATGGCTCTCCCCTCAGCTAGAATCCAGCAGTATTTGCAACGTTAATGTTTTTTCTGCTACTTCAATTTCCAAGTTTGGGATGGCTTTTTAGAGAACACTGGGTCACTGTATTTGTCAGCTTGAAGAAATACAGAACGGAGAGTGGGTGCCTGACTTGGATTAGCTGCTTCCATCAGAGCTGGGAAGCCCGAGAGCAGAAGGTTGCTCCTTGTCATGTCTTTTTCTAACACGCACTCACACACGCACACACTTTGCCTAACTGTCAGTAAAAAAGGCTTCCAGGGTAAACACCTAATTATGTGCCTTTTTTGCTTGTTTTTTAAACATTTATTTTCTAAAGCTCTCACTGCTGACCTTGATGCTGACTGATATTGTGTTATGCAATGGGAAGGATGGCATGTTATTTTTAAATCTGAAGGCATTGTGTTTGAACTGAGCACATAGCCTATTGTATTTCAGTAAGTGAGGCAATGGAGGAAAAACAAAATGTGTAATAGCCACCTTATGCAACACCCTTGAACACAAATACTGAAAGTGCAGAGGATTGAAATATCCACACATGGTTATTTTAATGGTACCCATGTTGTTTCATAAGCACTTATATAGCCAAAAATATCACTCAGTCCATTGAGATTGATCAGAAAGCAATGATCTACCTCATTCATAAACAGTGCATCACCATATTTGTTCACTCATTCTCATTTACAACCTGGATGGTGGAAGCTGTGAACACAAAATTATTTAGTCCTCCATCTTTGCATTGGTAAATGAATATCGTCCAACTTAAATACCTAGCAGATCCTTTGTTTTGAGGTCTGGCTTAATTGTAGACAAGACAAAAAAAAAATGCAAAAATGACTGATCTGGATAGTTAAAGAATATCACTAATTAGCATCATTTCCATGGTAGTTACCTCATGTTTTCTTCCTTTAATTTTTTGAAATATTAAATGTTGCACATGCTCTTTTTGTTTTATAACTGATGAATCAACTAAAATATATGCAGCACAATATTCTGTATTTATACCCTTTCAACCTAAATAATGTCTGTTTACTGTAGATTTATTGCCATTTCTCTGATCTTGTGTGAAACTTTATTGATGAACATTCAGCCCTTTTACATGGTTACAGCTGGGAATAGTTGTTAGATGTGACATGTTTACATGCACTTGTAATTAAATTAAATTAAAAATTAATTAAATCACCCTTATTGTCATTCAACCGTACAACCAATCATGTACAGCAGAACGAGATTGTGCTTTACCTATCTACAGTGTAAATCACACACACCCCAAGTGCAGAATCAGAGGGCCGCTGCCATGCAAGGCGCCGCCACAGAGTTCCCTCCTCCATTCCATTTATTGCTGAGCACCAAGCTGGATGGCAGGAAGTTCCACTTTTATATGGTCTTCGGCATGACCCGGCCGAGATTTGAACCCCTGCCTCCCGGGTGTGGGGCGGATGCTCTACCAACTGAGCCACCACTCCGGTAATGATAATTGTAATGAAGTTTTGGGGAAACATAATTTAAAAAAAAAAAAAAAAAACATTACATGGTTCACAAGAGTTGAATTTCTTCTTAAAAGTACATGACGTAAAATTACACCCAGCCATTTTCCCAGAAAATTTATTGAGAAAATCTTCCTTGGAGAAAGTGAAGAATATTCACATATTTCATTAAGCATTATGTATATTTCCTTCTTCTTCCAAAAACATTTGCTCATGTTTATCGTGCTTGCATCTGCTCGCATTTCCACTTTTACATATAGATGTTAAGAAAAGAAAAAAAATCAGATTAACAGGTATTTTTTTTTTTTTTTTTGTTACTTATTTGTACCCGTAGGTAGATTTGGTTTGCAGTCTGGTGACAAGCCACCGGCTGCTGGTCGCTGCGTGCGCGAGCGCCCTAAACCTACATGTTTTTGTTTTTTTTTTGGTATGCGGGAGGAAACCGGAGAAATCCCGGAGTAAACCCACGCAACACGAGGAGAACATGCAAACTCCACACAGCTCACTGTTGGTCGGGGGCTGGAATCGAACCCACGATCTCATGATCCCCGCGATCCCCCGGCCAAGGGTAAAACTGTGCTGCCACAGTGCTAAACCACTGCGTCACCGTGCAGCCCACGGTGATGCAGTATGTGTGTGTATATGTGCACTGAATCAACAGATTATCTGGCTATACAATTTGCTGGAATCTGGTAATAGTCTTTATCTGATAAAGAATATTTGATTATCCTGTTTTTAGATAGCTGAACAGTCAGTGATTCACTCTTAATTAGGGCTGTGTGATTTGACCTTAAATTAGAACTGTGTTTAATTGAACCTTTCATGTCAATTTCTTTCCCCCCCCTCCTTTCTTCTCCTTTATATTTCACTGACATGCAGGGCTTGAGATGAACTTTTTTGCTCACTGGCCACTGTGGCTAGTGAGTTTCCAAAGTCACTAGCCACTCAGCCTTTTCACTAGCCACAATTTTGTGGTTGGAAAATTATGTTTAATATGATCAAATTTGACTACCCCATGCTAAATTGTACTTGAGCTAAATTTACAACCTTTTTAAATGTAAATGACCCATACACAGTGCATCCGGAAATTATTCACAGCGCTTTACTTTTTCCACATTTTGTTATGTTACAGTCTTATTCCAAAATGGATTAAATTCATTTTTTTCCCTCAAAATTCTATACACAATACCCTGTAATGACGATGTGAAAAAAGTTTTTTTGAGATTTTTGCAAATTTATTAAAAATAAAAAAAACTAAGAAATCACATATACATAAGTATTCACAGCCTTTGCCATGAAGCTCAAAATTGAGCTCAGGTGCATCCCGTTTCCACTGATCATCCTTGAGATGTTTCTACAGCTTAACTGGAGTCCACCTGTGGTAAATTCAGTGGATCAGACATGATTTGGAAAGGCACACACCTGTCTATATAAGGTCCCACAGTTGACAGAACATGTCAGAGCACAAAGTAAGCATGAAGTCAAAGGAATTGTCTGTAGACCTCCGAGACAGGATTGTCTCAAGGCACAAATCTGGGGAGGGGTGCAGAAAAATTTCTGCTGCTTTGAAGGTCCCAATGAGCACAGTGACCTCCATCATCCGTAAATGGAAGAAGTTCGGAACCACCAGGACTCTTCCTAGAGTTGACCGGCTGTCTAAACTGAGCGATCAGGGGAGAAGGGCCTTAGTCAGGGAGATGACCAAGAACCCGATGGTCACTCTCAGAACACCAGCGTTCCTCTGTGGAGAGAGGAGAACCTTCCAGAAGGACAACCATCTCTGCAGCAATCCATTAATCAGGCCTGTATGGTACAGTAGCCAGACAGAAGCCACTCCTTAGTAAAAGGCAGATGGCAGCCTGCCTGGAGTTTGCCAAAGGGCACCTGAAGGACTCTCAGACCATGAGAAACAAAATTCTCTGGTCTGATGAGAGAAAGATTGAACTCTTTGACGTGAATGCCAGGCATCATGTTTGGAGGAAACCAGGCACCATTCATCACCATGCGAATACCATCCCTACAGTGAAGGATGGTGGTGGCAGCATCATGCTGTGAGGATGTTTTTCAGTGGCAGGAACTGGGAGACTAGTCAGGATAGAGGGAAAGATGAATGCAGCAATATACAGAGACATCCTGGATGAAAACCTGCTCCAGAGCGCTCTTGACCTCAGACTGGGGCAGCGGTTCATCTTTCAGCAGGACAATGACCCTAAGCACACAGCCAAGATATCAAAGGAGTGGTTTCAGGACAACTCTGTGAATGTCCTTGTCGAGAAAAATATTTGCAGTATGAGAGTGAAGTACAGGTAGATTTGGGGACTGTCCATATTCACATTTGTACCTCTTCCCCTTTGCCTATCCCCACCCCTTGGTCCTTGAAATCAAAGGCCAAGGGGTAGGGGTTGAAAATGACTCCTATGAAGCATCGTGCAGCCCTGTCATTAGTAATTGTTGATGGATTTAATCTAAATTGAAACTACCTGTTTTCACTAGAGAAAAAAGAAGACAAAGAAAACTGATGAGGAAAAAAAGTCTCAACTTAAGGAGAAAAATTTCTCAAATTTACATGAACAATTCTAATCAGTAGAAAAAGTCAAATTTACTAGAAAGAAAGCTGTAAATTCAGAGAAAAACTTGGACCCCCTGGCAGCCCGGGCCACATGTTTGACACCCCTGGACCAGCACATCAAAAAATACATAGAGGTTTTACTTCCATGAAACAGCTGCAAATCACAGATATCATAGATAATCACAGATAAACAAAAGTTCACCTCAGAAGAAGCTTCATTTGCCCTTAACAGCAACTTATCAAAGTTTAGTCACAGACAGAGTTGTCTCTCTGTCATACGAAAACTTAAATTTGCACAATTGCGGATGTAAATTGGAAGTTCTTGCTCTAAAAATAATCATATTTAACCACAGAGGTAGGAGCTGATGTGGGGAGAGAGCAGAGGTTATTCTCACCGCTGGGACAGCAGGAGATCAGGGGCAGTTGTCCCCATGATCTAATCACTGAAAGTGGCTGCTGTCTGTTCATCGCCATTTCTTCAGACTGGAAAAAAATGAACCAACATGCAGAACCAGACCCAGGGCTGCAGCTTGGCTGACAGTGTACCATTGAGAATACACTGTGTGCGCATACAGATGGTGCTTATGGAAGTTGTAGTTTTGTAGTCCCACTTTGTGATAGGTTTATTATTTAGATGTCATTTGAGAAAAGTTCAGCCCGCCAAAGTGGCTAGTGCGATTCGCTGTCTTACCCGCCACAGCCGGAATATACCCGCCAATGGCGGGTGGGTGGGTGTTAATGTCAAGCCCTGGTGGCAAGGTTCGTAATTAAGCAGTATTACGCCAGTGGGAGTGTGGTGTCTATGACTATATCTTTGTGGTGATTTGGTAGTAAATATATAAAGACATAAATAAAGAATAGGCCTGTTGTCATTTCACACAAGTGTAACCAAATTATTGTCCAGTGCAGAAGTCAGTATTTATATACATATCTGTTGAGTTGGTTTTGTGGGTCATATGACTCACACCGGCAGCTAGTTAGCTTGTAAGCTGTGTTGAGGGCGTCTTTTATACATCCATGATTATGTTTTCACCAAATAGGGTTTACGACTCTCTGATCAGGATGGTAAATCCAAAATTAGCTTGCCTGTTTTGTTGTCCATTCCCGCTGTAAAACGATTGAGATGACGCACATAGCGGTTAAAGGCTAAATGCGATTTAGCTTTGGCACATTTCAGTGTTAGTTTCTGTGCACTTCACTGGGTTTTTCTTGGCATCTTCAGATAAAAGAATCAGTTGTCACATACTCTGTGGATGGATATTGCATTTATTTTCATTACAAGCCCTTTAAATTTTTCCGCTGCGTTCTCCTGCTTCCAAACAGCACTGGTGTAATAAGACTGCACTGCTTCTGGGTTGGGGAGTCACATGACCACACACGCAGGAAATGTTTTAGTGAGGCAGTACATGAAAGCTCTCATATATACAGGCACACAACAGGGAGGAGGGAAAGCCAAAATAAACAAACATGAGCAAGATTGTCGGTTATAAGTTCTAGATGTCAGTTTTTTTGTTGTTGTTGTTGTTAATCGCCTGGCCCTATTCTTTGTCCACATTAGAATTGGTATCACTTTGCGCACATAGGTGGTAATTGTCACCTAAGTAACCCTTGGTGCTACAGCTTTGCTATTCTAACATGAAAGAAAATAAAACCCGAACTTATAACAATGAACTGTAAATATAACAAACGGGGAACTTAATTTGACAGGGCATTGACAGTAATGGCTGGTGCACTGGTTTTGCTATTCCCTCGGTGTACACACAGGATGTTATATAGGTAATAGAATTAATATTACAGATGGGTCATCTCTCTTGATTACAGGTGGTAATTTTCTTTATCTTTTGAGCACATAAACTAATTAGGTGCTTTCCGCTGTCAGTATGGCCGCAGACACGCATGCTGTTGTTGCCACAAAACAAAGAAGTGCAGTGATTTCAAGCTTTTAATTGGAGCTTACTTTTTCTGTAAAATACTTGACATTCATCAGAAGCAGCTATTCAGTGTGTACATACAGGTTTAGTATCTTTCCCTTGTGACCCTTTGATATTATTGCAGTCCAACAAAGAGGAGATCAGCACTATATTGGCCTGCACGACCATATTTCAATCATTATTATGAGCTGTCGCATAGGATAATGTGTGGGCAGCATGACCCAAGGAAATTGGAGTTCTTATACTTGATATTTTCTGCCGTGAGATGCACACCAGATTGATTGGTCCAATTAAACTGCAGCAGAAAGCAGGTGCCTCTGTGGCTTTTGCTGCAGACTGTGACCATTTAGTCTGTGCAAACTCAGTATGTAGACTATTTTGCTTGGAGTTTCTCTTTTGAATCATCTTTTGGTCTTCACTTTTGAAGAAAATGTTTAGATAATTTGTATAAAGATTATAAGACTGCTTTGAGTTGGTATTGCTGTAGTGTCCTGTGTTCATGATCATTTCATTACATCGTATTTCTGCATAAATTTTAACCAGCAGGAATGTTTTTCCTCCTAAAGTGCTGTTCAGTTTGGCAGTACTATGTCTCTGACTTATACCATAGTGCTGCATCCCTTTGAGCCGCTGCCGTACATCTGTCCACAATTTAGTGAGAATCATTACTCCTCCTAGGCAGTTGCTCGGATGCTCATCAAACTTTCACACAATGATCCTCGGATGGATCTTTATGCAGGTTATGCTCAAGGTGAAGGTCAGAGGTTAGGAGCAGATATAGGGGATAAGCGATAAGGACCTGTACTTATATAGTGCTTTTTCTCACAAAGGCTACTCAAAGGGCTTAACTAGTAGCTACACTAACCCTCTGTTGCAAGGGCCTATCAAACACCTTGAGATGATTTAGGGTCAACAATTAAGTTAACATGCATGTCTTTGGAATTGTGGGAGGAAACCAGAGCTCCCAGAGTAAACCTACACAGCACAGAGAGAACATACTCCACACAGAAAGTTCCCACCCCTGCCAGCCTGGGGATTCGAACCTGGAACCTTCTAGCTGTGAGGCGACAGTGCTAACCACTGTAACACTGTGATGCAAATATGTGTTTTCACAAAAATCGCTACCACCTCTAGAACAGGGGTCTGCAACCAGTGCCTCTGGAGCCACACGTGGATCTTTTGCCCATAGCCACTGGCTCCCTGAGGCCTTGAGGGAAAAAAAAAACCCTCACACATTTCCAGCAAAGGAAACAATGGATTTTCCAGAAAACGGGTTGCACATTCATGAGAAAAATGTAATAAAAAGAAGAAAATGAGAAATCCTGAAAATTTATGAAGTCTTACAAATTAAGGGGGAAAAGTTGCAATTTTCAGGCCCTCAGGGATTTCGCGGGATGTTTTTATGATTGTTGCGGCCCAAAAAGTCTGAATTCGCGGGAGCTTTTTTAAAGGGTTGAGGTAAAAGTTGCGATGTTTTCAGAGGGGTTTTTTTGTGTTAAAAGTTGTGGGAAGAATTACAAATTTTAAAGCAGATGGTTTTTTTTCCCAGCTTACTGGAGTGATATTTTATGTAACGATACAAGAAAAGCACAGGATTGTCAAACATTTCCTATTACAGTGATTTGTAAACTAAGCAGAAACTTATGCTATATAGAAAAACTCATTTGTGCAACAGCCAATCAGTTCCTCCAGGATTTCGCGATGTTGCAATCGCATCAATTCACACGAAATCAGCCAGTCAGCGCAACTATTGCACAACCTTGCAACTTTATCCAATCACCACAACTTTCCCGCAATTTTGGCCAATCCTCGTCAACTTCCGCCAATTTCACCAATCAAATTTCAGCTGCGTGGCACTGAAACGCTTAGTCTAACCACTCAAATGCATTGCTACATCGCGTTCATTTCTGTGTTTACAGTAAGTATTAACGGAACGCTTCAGCAAAAAACATTGTGTAATTTAAAAAATAACACTCACCCGCGAGGTTTCCAACACCGTCCCTTCATCCGTCTCCCCCAGCCTGCTGGTGGACGTCTCCGTCCTGACCACGTGTACGAAGTGTTTGTGTTGAAAAACGTCCGCCTGCCCCAAAAGCACCCCGTTGCGGGAGCGCACCTGACAAGAGACTCTATAAAATCACAAACAAACGAGCAAGTCTAACACTACAGTCAGTGTTTGATCATTTCATACATCTTTAGAGGTAAAATCATTACTACATCTTGTCAATGAGCTTTAAAACTGTGAATCTCTTATCTGAACACGGACAAACGCCCCCACTCCCCCCGTAAATGAAAGCTGTGTGCTGATGAGACGTGTGTGTGTGTGTGTGTGTGTGTGTGCGCGCGTGCGTGTGTGTGTGTGAGAAGACGCGCAGCAGATAGACAGGTAGGAGTTAGGCATAGGAATATTGTCAGCATTTTTTTTCCGGAAAAACAGACTCCAATAGACAACACAGACTAACAGAATAAATTATTTTTTTCCTTTCTGCTCGGTACCGAGTGGTTGCAGACCGTAGGGAGTTTTCAAATGAAGGCGCTGCAAATAATTTCCACATCTTTACTCTTTACACAATTTTGCTGTTGTAATGGATATTGTGTTTAAGTCTGTATTAGCTGTTGCACAAAAGAGTTTTTCTGTATAGCAGACATTTCTGCTTAATTTACAAATCACTGTAATAGGAAATGTTTGACAATCCTGTTTCTTTCTTGTATCGTTATATAGAATATCTCCGTAGTAACCATCTGCTTTAAAATCTGTAATTCTTCCCACAACTTTTAGTACAAAAAAACCTCTCCAAACATTGGAACTTTTATCGCAACTTTAAAAAAAAGCTCCCACGAATTCAGGCTTTTTGGGCCACAACAATCATAAAAACATCCCGCGAAATCCTGGAGGGACTGGCCAATACAGACTTTAACACAATATCCATTACAACAGCTAAATTGCATTGAATGCAAGTTAAAGAGTAGAGATGTGAAAATTATTTGCACACCTTCATTTAAAAACAACCTACAGTCCCCAACCACTCGGTGCTAAACGGAGAAGGAAAAAATAATTTATTCTTAGTCTGTATTGTCTATTGGATTGACAATATTCTCTCTTTCCATGTAACTCCTACCCGTCTGTCTGCTGCGCATCCACACACACACACACACACACACACACACACATCCCTTTCAGTTACGGAGGCGTTTATCCGTGTCCAGATCAGAGATTCACAGGTTTAAAGCGCATTGACAAGATGTAGTAATAATTTTACCTCTAAAGATGTATAAAATGATCAAACACTGGCTGTAGTGTTAGATTTGCTTGTTTGTTTGTGGGTCTATGGACTCTCTCGTCACGTGCGCTCCCACGATGGGGTGCTTTTGGGGCAGGCGGATGTCTTTCAACACAAACCCAGCACTTCATACACGCGGTCAGGAGGGAGACGTGGCGAGACGTCCACCGGCAGGCTGGGGGAGACGGAGGAAGGGACGATGTTGCAAACCTTACGGGTGAGTGTTTTTTAAAATCACTCTCTTTTTTGCTGAAGTGTTTCGTAAATACTTACTGTAAACACGGAAGTTAACGCGGTGCAGTGCCATGCATTTGACTGGTTAGACTGATTGTTTCAGAGACCAATTTGATTGGTGAAATTGGCGGAAGTTGACGAGGATTGGCCAAAATTGCGGGAAAGTTGCGGTGATTGGACAAAGTTGCAAGGTCGTGCAATAGTTGCACTGATTGGCTGATTTCAGGTGAATTGGCGTGATTGCAACATCACGAAATCCTGGAGGGACTGATTTTTGTGAGCAAAACATACGCACAAATTTGCAAGAAAACTAGTCATAAAATTTCTGGAAAAGAAATCACATTTACTGGAAACAGTTTGAGTTTTATGACAAAAAAAAATGTAACAAAACTATGTAAAAATGGTTCAGTTTTACCCATGAAAGGCAATGCATTTATATTAACAAAAAAATTATAAAAATAGCTGAAAATTAAATAGATTATAAATAAATTATTAAATAGCTGAAAATTTATGCAAAAATATTAGAAATTCATGGGAAAAGTTGCAATTTAAGTGGGAGGCGTCCACTTGAGGCGTTTTGGGCACGTCCCACTGGGAGGAGACCCCGGGGCAGACCCAGGACTTGATGGAGAGACTATGTCTCCCAGCTTGTCTGGGAACGCCTGCTGGTGTCCTCTCTGAAGAGCTGGAGCAGGTGGCTGGGGAGAGGGAAGTCTGGGCTTCTTTGCTTAAACTGCTGCCTCCGTGACCCGGACCTTCGGAAAAGCAGTAGAAGATGGATGGATGGAAGTTTAAATGTCAAAACCCCTCCACAAATTTCTAGAAAAAGCTACAATTTCAATAGAAAACTGTCACAAATGTATGTGAAAAAAATCTGCATTTTTACTTAAAAAGTAACAAATAAAAAAAAGCTAAATTTATGAGAAAAGCAGATTATATGCAAAAAATATCAAAATTTGAGGAAAAATTTTAATTATATTTGGGAAAACTGTCTCAAATTTCTATGAAAAAGTATTCAACGGGAGTTAATGATGAATTCTCAGGGAGTGGTAATCTGTGGAGGAGACTTCAATATTAGATTAAATCCAAAATTAGATGTATGTAAAATGCACTAATTAAAAAGGTAAATTCATTGATGAAAGAAGTGAGAATTATTGACGTTTGGAGAGAATTACATCCTAAAAGTAGAGACTATACACACTATTGTTGCCCACACAGTGTTTATTCAAGAATGGGCCATTTTTTTGTGTTCAATAAAGATTCTTTTGGAGTAAGAGATTGCAAAATTAAGACAATTGATCTCTTGGACCATAGTCCCATTTCATTGTCTGTTATTTTAGAAAAGAAGGTCAGAAAAGTGTTGTGGAAGTTCAACTCAAATATATTTTTTTTCCACAATATTTTTTATTGAACCTTTTTTTTTCAATAAACCTTATTGAACCTTTTTTTTTTTCAATAGCACACAGTCAGACACTAACACAAAAGTAATTTAAAAATTAAAAAGAACAATAACAAAAGAACAACAAAAAAATGTGTAATAAAAACAACAGCCAATAACAAAAACAAGTCAACAACAATGCTCCTCTGTTTAGTCTAGGTAATCTATTACATAAGAATACATAATATACATTCACCAGCTTGGAATTTGCAAGGTCCACACATATCATTCACCTTCTTCTTCGGAAGTTATGTTTAATTTCTTTACATAATCAATGAAAGGTCTCCATATATTCTCAAACACAGTTTCCTTTGATTTCAGTATGTATGTTATTCTTTCTAGTGGAAGGTTTGTTAACATCTGTCTTAACCACTGAGTCACATCTAGTCTATGAGTCTTTTTCCACAGTAGTGCAATACATTTTTTGGCGTTAAGCAAACTGAGGTCTATGAATGCTCTTTCACTCTTATTAAAGTTATGTTTTTCTGGATACAGACCCAACAAAAACAGTTTAGGGTTCAATGTGATTTGTTTTGAAATTATTTTTTCAATTGTTACCCTCACCTCTTCCCAAAACATTCTGATTTTTCTACATTCCCATAAACAGTGAAATAGGGTTCCTTTACTTTCCATACATTTTGTGCATGTATCTGGTATGTTTTTGTTATATCTATTTAATTCCACTGGTGTAACATACATCCGCATTAACCATTTAAAATGTATCAGTTTAAGACGTGCATTTATTGATTTGGTTTGAGCTCCTGCACAAGCCATTTCCCATTGTTCCTCTGAAATTTCAATTTGCAGGTCTTCTTTCCAGTCATTCAGTCTTTTCTGTGAGTTTTCACTTGAGAATAGTGTCATCGTGTCATAGTTTCATCAAAATTTTTTCCAAAGTTGAATAAGTAGGTCGGGTGAGAGCATTATTTTGATTTGAACGAATAAAATTGCTAAGCTGGAGATATTTAAAAAAAGTGTGTTCTATTAAGATTGAATTTAATCCTCAGTTCTTCAAAAGACATTATGTTATCTGAGCGTGACAAATATAAGTCTTGAATCTTTTGAATCCCTTTTAAATTCCATACTTTAAATACAATATCCGCTCTCCCTGGCGTAAAATATTGATTACCCCATATTGGGCTAAATTGTGACAGTGAGTGTGATTCTTTTAAATATTTTTTAGTTTCACACCAAATTTTGATCATGTGCTTTACAATTGGATTTTTAACTTGTTTCTGTAATTTTTTAGCCAAGTCTGAGTATATGAATAAGGGAAGAGGTAAAAGTAAATTGTATGATTCCATTTCAGTCCAGTGAGGAGGATCATTTGATGAAAAATGATATGTCATAGACCTCAGTTGTGCTGACCAGTAATACAACATAAAGTTTGGACATTTCAGACCTCCACAATCAAATGGTAAGTATAGTAAGGACAAACGTAGTCTTGCCTTCCTATTGTTCCATATAAATTCCACTAACTTTTTTTTAATTCTTGAGAATAGATCTGAAGGTGGTGGTAAAGGAATGTTTTGAAATAAATAAAGTATTTTTGGTAAGATATTACTTTTAAGTATATTAATTCTCCCAATCATCGACATTGGTAGTGACATCCATCTCTGAAGCAACTCATTAATATTTGTCATTAAAGTCCTCGGACGGTGACATTTTTTTATTGAACCAATAAACTGATTGTATGAAAATATTCCATTCTGGCCATTCCCGTGATTTAAAATGTGTCACCAGCCTCCATAAATGACTTTATTTGTTAATAGCCCATATTTCACTTAGTGATGCTGCAGTACCGCCATCTCTCGATAGGGGCGTGCAGCAGTGACGTCAGGTCAGGGAGAAACAGGAAATGGCTGCAGGAAATGGATGATCACCTGCCTGCAGAAATGGCTGAACGACAGCAGAGTGATTCGGACAGCGATTATTTTATCGAGTATGACGACCGCAATATAAGTGATGATATTGAAACTGACGAATCTGATGATGAAGTAGTTTTGGGTGGTGCTGATGGGGTTATTCAGCCGTATTTGTTCGAGCCCGCGGGTGCGGCGGAAGACGCGGACGAAACAGCGACCGGAGCAGAACGAGAGGACGAGAGGCAAGAATGAGAGGCTCGCCAATTTATATTGGTAAAATATGCTTTGAATTTTTTTTTTTAGGCGATATGCATGGTCACACACTTAATTATCAAAATAAAACTGCCAATTTTTCCCTCGCTGCCTTACTTGGCGACTTATAAACATTAGAAACATTTAGAAACATTATCATTGGAAATAAAAGGATAATGTATGTGAGGGATGTGTACTTTACGAGCTTGTTAGGAGATGTTGTTAATCATCATCATGTTAATCCTAGTCTCAAAAGCTACATAATTCTCTTAGGAGATTGATGGATCAACATGATCCATCATGGATCATGATTACTGTGATTCATTATTGTTTTCCTATAACTTCTCTTTCTGGTCAAAATTTTTTACATGTTTTAAATATTTTCTAATCAAACTTCATAGACCAATTTATATAGCACTCCCACGAGCCATTAGTTTATTATAAGCATCTGATTATACCATTTTTTTTTAACAGGTGCACTTGTGAGAAATGCAACATTATGCCAACATCAACTGAATCTCGGTGCTGCCAGGAGGTATTGAAGGTGAAGAAGTGAGGGTGATATTGCCTGCCTGTGCTGTGAGCCTCATCAGAGAAACATTCCCATCTGATCACTACAAGGGATTTTGCCTACCAAGATTAGATTTGTGATCAATGTTATTTAAATAAAGTTTTTTAAAATCATATATTGAGTTTATTAATGTGCATGTCAATTTTATAATTCTAATATTTCAGCATTCATCAAAGTCGGATCTCATATACATTAGAGTAATTTTTCTACCATTTTATGGTGTAAAATTCGTGTGCAATTTTTAAAAGCACATTTCTCTAAAAATCTTAGGCTTATATTTTTTTGTCTTAGCAAAATATGTTGCTTCCCTAACAATTGAAAGCTGAACTTTCATTGCTAATTGGAAATTTATTCTACTTTTACATGTTTGATTTTGAAAATCTAGATACATGTTGCTCAACAGCATCAGCTTTGATGGGACGCTGAAATTTGGCACTCAATGCTGCTGGAACTCTGGCTTGTACAGAGTGCCACTGCTCCAATAAGTGGGTTGGATCAACCAAGGTTTTGTCGAAAAGAGTATTCATCAGATCATCCACATATTCTGAAATAAAATTAATTTAATAAAAATTAGAAATCGAAAGCTCCTTGTAAGTGGTCGTGGAAATTCCAACGATACCGGCTGCATTTAGAACTCTGAGGACCTTGACATATGACGCACCAGTGAAGAGAATGGCGGATGAAAGCTGTATGTTACCAGCTGGGATGTCCCTGATCATCGGTTGGCTGTGCCAGGATAGATCCTCAACACAATGTGGACAATGTTGTTTGATCACCAACAGAGAGCCTTTAGTGTGACTTGTTACCTCACATGGATGACTGCAATGAGGACAATTGCTGAATAATCAAATTAACCCCCCCCCCCCCCACAGTATTTGAAGGTTGAGTGACAGTGGATAACATCTGCAAAAACAGTAGATCAACATAATTTCATTCCAGAGGTGTCAAATTGGATTACATATATAGAAATATAACTTGAGCAAACAGGCACAACCGCCTCCCTATACAGCACTGAATATTTCATATTTGATTAGTATGAATACCCTAAAATTCTAATATTTGATAAGTTGTTAAGGCAATGAAATTCATTGCTTGTAAATAATTTTAGTAAATATTGGCAGTGAATATTTAAAAAAGAAAAATTACCCTGTTTACTTCTCTTTCTGACAGCAGATCGCATCGGTAGATCACCCTTGCTTTTCACGCCACTGTCACTGACACTTGTCTGAGAGTGGGACTTTGAAATGAACGGATATATAGTTGGAACAGCCGATTTTTTTATCAGCAATGTTTTTGCTAATTTCGTTTCAAATTGCATCTTATTCTCAAAATCGCTGTCAACAAAATGTCTAATGCACATGTTGGGTGATTTTGCGACATAATTCCAATTTTTTCGCGTTTTCTGAATGAAATTCACCCATGCGGTTCTGATTTTCCCAGGCAGGGGAAATTCATAAACACTCACCGCGTGCTCCTCAGCGTGCTCCTCCTCCTACTCAGGTCGCTCCCTGACCTGACGTCACACAGCCAGTGGCCATTTTAGCCGCTGATCGCTTGGCAGACAGACAGCTCTCAAGGAAATCATACTTCAATAGCGCATTGTCACCTTATGCGACATTTGTTGACACCAAAACATGTGCGGTTCAAATTAGCTCGTCTCACACACAAATTTAAGATATGATTTAGCGATATTGAAATTTCGTCCGGCCGACGCCTTTAAGGCTTCATAGTTGACATTGGCGACTGATTCTAGCTTAGGCAAAATTTGAATTCCTAAATATTTAAACTGATCTACAACATTGAATTGGTTTACCTCAGGAGATGGATGATTTCTCTGGGTCTCATTTAACATTAATATTGAAGATTTTGTTTTGTTTATTTTATATCCTGATATATCCCCAAAGTTCTTTATTAAATTTAACAAGGTTGGAATTGATTTTTTAAAATTCGACATAAACAAAATTATGTCATTGGCATACAGGGAGATTTTATGTTCTGTTGGTCCTACTTTAATTCCATATATTTGTGGATGTAAACATACTGCCATCGCTAAAGGTTCAATTGCCATAGTAAACAATAAGGGTGAAAGTGGACAGCCTTGTCGACATCCTCTATTGATTTTTATTGATTTTGAGATATTGCTGTTTGTTAGGATTTCTGCTGTAACATTATTGTATATTATCTGGACCCATTTTATGAAATTATTTCCAAGTCCAAACCTTTGTAGGACTTCAAAAAGATAGGGCCATTCGACCCTATCAAAGGCCTTTTCGGTGTCCAATGATAGGAGAGCTGTATCCGGTGCTGCTTTATTGGAATAAATAATATTAAATAGTCTTCTTACATTATGTAAGCCTTGTCTTCCCATTATAAAGCCATTCTGATCTCGGTTAATAATATTTGGTAATATTTCTTGTAGTCGTTTTGCTAAAATTTTACAGATTATTTTAAGATCAGCATTTAATAGGCTTATTGGTCTCATGTTTTCACATTTATTAGAGGGTTTACCTGGTTTTGGCAACAGTATAATTAAGGCATTATTCATGTATGGTGGTAAATTACCATTTTGAAATGCTTCTAAAACCATTTCCAAAAGTGGTTTTATTAATTTATTCTTAAATTTTTTATAGAGGTCGACTGGAAGACCATCTGGCCCTGCTCTTTTTCCTGATTTCATATTATCAATGGCTTGTCCAACTTCTTCTTGACTAATTTTAGACTCCAGTATCTCCCTGTTTTCATTTGGAATACCTGGTATGGATAATCCACCCAAAAACCCATTTAGTTTTGTTAAGTCAGTTTCATTTTTTGTATCATATAGTTTTTCATAATAATCTCTAAAGGCACTATTAATTTCTAAAGGATCTATAACTACCTGTCTGTTACTTATAATACTGGTAATTGGTGTTTTAGATTCTAATTGTTTAATCTGCCATGCCAATAATTTTCCTGATTTTTCACCTTGTTCATAAAAAGTTTGCTTCAATCTTAGAAGACTTGGGGCAGCTCTATTCGCTGATTTTTTGGTCATATTCAGCTCTCAGAATCAGTAATTCGTTCTCTAACTGTGGGTTACTTCCTGCATACACCTTTTCTTGAAGAATTTTTATTTTACGTTCCAATTGGACTCTCTCCTCTCGGGTCTTCTTAGATTTTGAACCTGTATAACTAATAATATGCCCCCTAATAAAAGCTTTGAAAGCCTCCCACTTTATACATGCCGTTGTTTGTGTAGTATTGATATCAAAGAACTCATCTGTTTTTCTATGTACTTAAATTCCTCATCCTGAAGCCATTTATGTTGAAAATGCCACCTAACTGGGCCCTTTGTCAATTTCTTATCTACATATACTAGACAGCGGGGTGCATGATCAGAGATCACAATGTTATCATAGAAACAGTTTTGAATCTTGGACCTTAATTCTGTAGAGATCAAAAAGTAGTCTATACGTGAGAATGTCTTATAGGTATTAGAATAACAAGAATAGGCTTTGACTTGTGGTTTCATTTCTCTCCATATATCTAGCAATCTCAATTCTTTCATAAAATGATTAATGGTCATCCTACATCCATTGTGCGTCCAGTCCAGTCCTGTTGATCTATCTATACTGGGATTCAATGTACAATTAAAATCCCCCGCTATTATATGTTGCCCTGTAAGTGATGATAAAGTGAGGAATAAATTAACAAAGAAGTTTTGATCATCAATATTGGGGCTATATAAGTTCACCAGATTTATATTTTCTAATAACAAAGATCCTTGGATAATTAGATATCTTCCAAATTTGTCTCTAATTACATTTTTCGTTTGAAATGGGACTATTTTATGTATGAGAATCATAACTCCCCTAGCTCGGGATGAAAATGATGAGGTGAACACATTACCTTGCCATCTTCTCCTAATTCTTTTTACATCCTCCTCTAATAGATGAGTTTCTTGTAAAAATACAATTTTTGAATCTATCTTTTATTTTATTCATAACTTAAGTTTTTTAAGATTTTGTAGACCTCTGCAATTCCATGAAGTTAAATTAAGATTAACGCTTTGATCTATGATCAATAAGGAGTTTGAGATTACCTTGCAATATGAACATACTCTTACAGAGAAGCGAAAACATGGATGATAGAACATTCATCCTACAAACTAAACAAAAACAGATTCCCTTTCCCCACATTCGTGGTAATCCCCCCAAAATCAAAAAATTCCATCTCCCATTATAGCTAGTGACTGTTCCACATCTGCGAGGATCAGTCAAACCACTCTCTCTTTCTCCTCTCAATCACCCTGACTCTACTATTATTCTTATGACATTAACTCTCTTCTGTAGTTTTTTCAACATAACTTCAAAGTTTTATAGCAATGTTGTACATCATAACTTTTTTTTTTAATACAGTCTGTATTTTGTAGACATGTTTATGTTTCAGATCAATCAGATGTCTGTACATATGCTTAAATGTTCTACCTTTGTCATGTTCATGCTTAGCTCCCGCCAGTCTCCTTTTGGATCTGCTTGATGAGCTCCTGCGCCTCTTGAGGGGTATTGAAGGTGTGGGTTCTCCCCTTATATGTGACCAGCAGTCTCGCCGGATGAATTACTCCGTGACGAATCCCTAGGTTGCGCAGCTCTTTGCGGGCGGGGTCGAACTGTTTTCTTAATTGTTGAATTCCTGTGGCCAGATCTGGATAGAACCTCACCTGTTGATCCTGGTATTTAATTTCCCCTTTAGCACGCGCCGCATTGGTGACTGTCATCTTGTTTCTGTAGTTGAGGAACTTCATGATCAGCGTCCTTGGTGGTGTCTTATTATCTCTCGGTGGGCCGATTCAGTGAGCTCTCTCTAAAACGACCGATGACTGCAGATCCGCGTTATTCAGCGCTTCTGGAATCCACTTTTCCAAAAAGGAACATGGGTCCCGTCCCTCCGCTCCCTCTGGGAGGCCCACCAGCCTCAAATTATTCCATCGCAAGCGGGATTCCAAGTCTAGGACGTTATCTTCCAGACGTTTGCATTTTAATTCCAGTGTTTGCAGTTTAGTTTGCAGGCTGGTGACGTCATCTTCAGCGCATGAAATTCGGAGCTCCGCCTGCGACACTTGCTCCATGCAGTCGTTTATTTCTTTTCTCATACCTTCTATCGCTGCTATAATCCCGTCGAATTTAGACGAAAACTCTGTTCTCATGGCGTTGATGGCAGTGAGCACTGCGTTTGTCCCCTCTTCAACTGTTCCCGCTCCGCCGCTGGCTCCCTGCTCCGCCATTTTGGCGAACGATTTTTCAAAACAAATAAGAACAGTAATAAGAAAAAAAGACTGGCGAACGCCTGTGTGTCACCCAGCCTTACACAAAACAGCTTTCGAACTTCTGTGCTTCAATTGGCTGGCTGTATTCGCAGCCGTTGGTAGGCGGGTCCTTCTTGCTAGGTTTTCAGTCATTGGTTCTTCAAGGTTTCAGAAACCCAATTCAAGGCTCTTATTAGTCGAATGAGAGGTCAATCACATCTAAACCAATCAAAGCACTCCTTTGGCTTTCTGTTCGCGGCTGTGTCTATAGTGGAAGAACGGAAATGCAGGTGTTTTTTTTTTTTTTTTCAGTGCCTCCTAGGACACACAGTGTGCGTACTAGGACGCCCTCGTGCGTCCTAGGACACAGAGACGTGCCTGCCCGCAGTACACCGAAGTGCAACAGGTTAAGAGCGTTTTAGTAAATTTTTTTTTTATTTTCAAGAGCAGAGCAGTGTGAAACACGTCTTCCTATGTGGGCGCCGTAACCGGAAGTCAACTCAAATATATTAAATGATTCCGAATTAAGACAAAAATTAAAGGATGACATTAAGAACTATCTTGAGTTGAACGACACAGGCGAAGTGTCACAGATAATTTTGTGGGACTCTCTGAAAGCTGTAATGAGAGGAAAGATCATTTCAATGACGTCTCACTTGAAGAAATTAAAGGGGCAAAAATTAGCTGATCTCCAAGGAAAATTAAAACGATTACAACGGTTAGACAGTAATATGAGTAATTCAAAAGTAAAAGAGGAAATAAAAAAGATTAAAAGTGAAATTGATAACATCTATACGCAGGACACCTCGAAAAAATTTTTTTTGAAGCAAAAATACTACGAAATTGGGAGCAAATCGACTAAACTACTAGCATATAAATTACGCAAACAGAGAGCAGAAAACACAATTTATAGAATAAAACACCCCCAAACGTAGAGGGTTGAAAACAAACTGGAAAAAATACAGAAAAGTTTTGAATTATTTTATGAAGATTTGTATTCCCAACCTCAAACTTCTAACGAGATACAAACAGAAGATTTTTTTAAAAGCATTAAACTTACCAACAATGACAAATACACAAAATGAAAAATTAGTCCAACCAATAACAATCAAAGAACTAAATCTGGCCATTTCCAAATTAAAAGTGGGGAAGTCCCCAGGCTCCGATGGTTACACTACAGAGTGGTATAAATGTTTTAAAGAAGAATTGTCCCCTATACTATTAAAAACCTTAAATCCCTCGATCTTGGAAAGATGCAGTCATTTCTGTCATACCCAAGGAGGGTAAGGACAGACAGGATTGCAGTAGCTACCGTCCCATTAGTGTCCTTAACTTTGATTATAAATTATTCACAGCAATAGTGGCTCGAAGACTTGAAAAATTCCTACCTAATTTGATACATTTGGACCAGTGTGGATTTATCCAGCAGACAGACCTTAGATAATATAAGACGCTCCTTACATGTGATAGGACAAATAAATAAGGAAAAGACTAAGGCCATTATTGTAGGATTAGATGCCGAAAAGGCGTTTGACTTAGTCAGATGGTTATTCCTCTATAAAGTATTGGCAAAATTTGGTTTTAATGAAAATTTTATCACATTAACCTCTTGCGCTCCGTTGTTCCGCGGGCGGGCAAGTCTCTGCGTCCTAGGACGCACGAGGGCGCACTCCTGCGCCCTCGTGTGCACTCGGACGCTTAGTCCAGATTGTGGTGATGTAGGTGGTGTTGGCGTCCAAGCGCCACAGAAAAAAAAAGCTGCAGCCACAGCCACGAACAGATTAGTTCATCTGATTGACCTCTCATTCGACTAATAAGAGCCTTGAATTGGGTTTCTAAAACCTTGAAGAGCCAATGAATGAAAACCTAGGAAGGAGGACCCGCCTACTGTGAATGCAGGATCCAATTGAAGCACAGAAATTCAGGCTGGGTGAAGAGAGACTTACTGCTGCAGCAGATGAAAACAAAGGACGCTGGATGAATCTGCTACAGACCCCGCAGCATGGAGACCACCCACAAGTGGGACCTGCACTCATTCTAGCAGAATAGATGTTTAGGATTCTCTTCCGTCATCATAGACCGACGGAGGCCGACGACAAAGGTCGTAAATCATTCACCAAAACCGCAATATTGGAATTATGTTTTGATCGGGATCCACGAGCGGAGCAGCGTCGCGTTCGTCTGACAATGGGGAAGAGAAGTTTGCCAGGACTCTGCTGCTGTGAAGAGGTAAGGTGTTATAAGCTAAATTATTATTTCTCCCTGAAAACTGTAATCCAAAAATGACTTTTGACCGATCGGTAAATTACAACTGTATGGCGCATGCACTTCGTACTTCGTGCGCCGCGATAAACGGTTCATTTGCCGTGTTTGGACCGTGAACGCTCCCCCCCCGCTCCTCTTCTGCAGCGGGGGGGGGGACGTTCACGGTCCGAACGCCCCCGGTCCGCGGGGGGAAGCCGCGGTGACTGCGCAGCGGTCGTCACATAGACATATGAGTCTATTCCTTCATGTAGCGATGGCCGTCCTCTGTAGCGGGGGGGGGGAGACAACCCCCCCCCCTCCACACACACACACACACAGTAGCGAGGGGGGGGAAGCCGCTGTGAGCGTTGCTGTGGAAACATGCAATGAGTGTAATCCGTCATGTAGCGAGGGCCAAACTCCGCCCTTGGTAGCGGGGGGGGACGACCCCCCCCCACACACACACACAGGCACAGCCCTGAGTGTGACCTTTCATTAGAGCCTAAAATGAAGATTCTACATTGAATTATTCAAAAGTTACAGATGTTTTTCCAAACTGTGCCATTTGGCACAATTTGGCACAGTTCCAAAACGCCTGGGAACAAAGCTGTGTAAAATATTCATTTTTTGTGGTATTGTTACCAAATTTGGATCTCCGCTTGATAACACTTGGTTCTACATTTCTGTTGCATTTTCCAGCCGGATCGGACAGCTGTGTGTTATTTGCAAGCATTTGTATCCAAAAAAACACCGTGTCCAAATTTATTTTCTTCAAGTTCAGTATGTTTAGATGACTGTAACTCAGTGGCCGGAGCACGTAGAGAGATTATGTTTTTTTTGCCAAAAAATTCAAAGTGTTTTCTTTTAAATGAGACCAACCCCATGAAGATGCTGTAAAGGGTTGAAGAACAGCTTTCGATTTACTTTGGGCACGTTATTTTTTGGCATTTTTAGGAAAATTGCCCGGAGTGCAAGGGGTTAATACAGTCCCTTTATGATAAGCCAAGGGCTCGTGTAAAGATCAGCGGAGATCTTTCTGACTCCTTCCTCCTGGAACGAGGCAGGGATGCCCGATTTTACCCTTCTTTTTGCCCTTTATATTGAGCCCCTTGGCCAATTGATAAGACAGACTGGGGAGATTAAGGGGATTACAGTAGCTGGGAATGAACAAAAAGTTGCAATGTTTGCAGATGATGTACTTGTTTTTTTGGAGGAGTCTGAAGAATCTTTTATGAAGTTGATGTCGGTATTAAACAGGTTCGGGAAGTTATCTGGATACAAATTAAATACAGTGATCCCTCGCTACTTCGCGCTTCACCTTTCGCGCCCTCAGTGCATCGCGGATTTTTCAAAAATATTCATCAAAAATTCAAAATTGAGAAAAAATGGGCGGGCGCTAGCAGAAGGCAGGGAGACTTCATTAGAACATCAGGTATCAACACGGAGAGCCCGCACAACTCAAAATCCGCCTCTCTGACCACCGCTCCACTCCTCTCCGCCCACCTCTTCACCGCTCGGGAATCTCGCAAGCTGATTGGCCAAGACGTTTTACTCAGCTTCTCTCCCTGCCGAGTGCCCATACCCAGCGAAGGAAGACAGCATTCATTGTTCGCTGTTCTCTTGTGCCTTTTTGTGCAAAATAGTCTTCCCGTCGAGCCACTACGCCGCCTCCTGCAGCTTCTCCAGCTCTATCGGAAGCTGCCCTCGACGATCCTGCGCCTCTAGCACCTGACGATGAGGCGTCACCTGAGGAGCAGTAAAGCTCTCATTAACCTGTGCAGTAAATCATCTTCATCTTGAGTTACGTATCTTGTTATAAGAATAAAAGAGTTCTAAAAACATATTTATGTACACTTTATTTACATCTACGTATGTATGTATACTTACACACACACACACACACACACGTATCATATGAGAGAGAGAGTGAGAGAATGAACGTATGTATTATTTATGGGTGACGTCATTAGGGGTGACGCTACTTCGCGGTTTTTCACTTTTCGCGGTCGGTTCTGGAACCAATTAACCACGATAAGTGAGGGATCACTGTATATCTAAAACTCAGGTGATGACCCTGAATTATAAAGTTTCAAAATGTCTCCCTAAAATATTTAGGTATAATTCTCACTAAAGGCATTTCTAGACCATTTCAAGCAAATTATACCCACTATCATTAGCAATAAAATCAGACATAAATAGATGGAATCTTGTACCCTTTCTCAATTTAAACTCAAGGATTATTGCAGTGAAAATGAATATAGTTCCCCGATTGCTGTATTTATTTAGAACATTACCTATTGAAGTGAGTGACAGTCAATTCAAGGAATGGGACAAATGGATTTCACGCTTTATATGGCAGGGGAAGAAACCAAGAATACGCTATACTGTTTTACAATTAAGGAAAGAAAAGGGTGGAGCAATGCTTCCTTGTTTAAAATACTATTATTTTGCTTATTCCTCTATTATATTGGTGTAACCCAGACTTCCAAGCCAATTGGAAGATAATAGAATCCAACATATCACCTATATTCCCCTTACAAGCTGCAATTTCAGATAAGACTAGCTGACCCATTACAGGGTCTAAACCCTTGGATTGAACACACACTTAAGGTATGGCATAAAGTAGTGAAAACCTGTGAAATAGGAAACATGCTAAGAAATTTCAGATGGTGTGCCTATGACACAGATTTTCAACCCAACAAAAGTGATAAAAGATTTCAAACTTGGACAAAAAAAGGACTAACAATGTACCTCACCTTTACCAGCAAAGGAACACTACAGAATTTCCAGTCCCTACAAACCAAATTTAGTCTTGAGCAAGTAGACTTCTTCAGGTACCTCCAAATACGTGATTATTTTAACAAGCATAGCAAATCTCTAAACCTATCTTCAACAGAGTCACACTTTTTTAAAATTTTAAAGTCAGCTTATGACACGTCGATGAAAAAGGCAATTTCTAAGTTATATAATGGGATGCTAAATGCAAGGAATGATGATACGCTCGCTACACATTAAGAATAAGTGGGAACATGAAGTGGGAATGGGCATTTCTGATGAGAATTGGGAAAAAATTTGTATCTTTCAATGGTCCTCCACAAACTCATTGGTATGGAGAGAACACTGTTGGAAAAATGTGATAAGATTTTTTAAGACTCCCTCACCAAAGTAAATATAGAAACATAAATAATGAATGTTGGAGAAGGTGTGGCTCTGTTGAAGCAAATCATTTTCATATATTCTGGGAATGCACAGTTTTGCATCAATATTGGTCTGGAATTCATAAAGTTTTAAATGATATCTTCAAGGTAAACATTGCAAACGACTTTTTAAATTTATATATGGGTCTTGTTCTAACTCTGGACAGAAGAGGGGACATAAAATTGCTGCAGGCGCTCTTAGCAGCCAGTAAGAAATCAATTACTAGAAAATGGTTAAACCCAGCCCCACCTACACTCAATGATTGGTTTGGAATAATTTTGGAAATCTTCAAAATGGGAAAAATTGACGTATTTGTTAAGAATTCAAAGGGAAAAATTTTATTCAATTTGGAATAAGTGGATTCAACATAAATGAGAAAAAAAAAGAAAGTTTTCAATGGTATTAAATTTCTAAAGAAAAATACTTAAAAAAAAAAAAAAAAAAGGGCAGAACATATCCATGCCAAAAATATAACAAATTCTGGAACAAAATCATTGCAGTTTAATGAAGAAAACACCCACACAAACTTGCAAGAAAAAGGTCACAATTTTTTTTTTTTTCCAAAAAATCAAAAATTTGCCAAAAAAAATTACGATTTTGTAGCAAAAAGGGTAACAAATTTACAATCAAAAAAGCTGCAAATTTATGATAAAAGTCTTTTAATCCTGATATTGTCAGATCAGATTGTAGTCAAAACACTGCTCAGATTTTTTTTGGCTCCATGCAGAATTTTTAGAAAAATCACTCAAAGTGGCTCTTTTTGTAATATAGATTGCCGTCCCCAACCCTAAGCAACTGGGTTGGAGACCATGGCTTTTTGTCCACTAATTAAACTGTCTGCTTTAGCCCATTTTGTGATCAAGTTCTTTGACGGCCGCTGCTTTGACTGATGCCTTTAGGTGGATGAGAAAGATCGTCAGCTAGCACTCACGGTGTGCACGGAACTAACGCATTCCTCAATGAAGTCAGCTTTGAAGAGGATATTTGGTGGGAAAACACTACTCTCCAGTATGGGAATTGATCAAGATTCTGCTTATACGACAGAGCAGAAATGCCAGGGAGGCAAAGTGCGGCCACAGAAGCAGCAGCTGCAGAGAGCACCGTTGCCTGGGAGTAACCCACTGGATAAGTTCGGACACAGATCAAAGTGTGCATTCTATTGGACAAAAAGTTTTTGACGCTTTATCTAAAAATACCAACTCCTGTCCTGTAGCTTGATTGCAGCCAAAAAAATTGATTCTGATGTTCTGGAAAAAGAAGGAGGCTCCTGCCTTTAAGCTTTGGCTTAAGGCATTAGCTGATACACTCAATCTTGAAAAAAACAGATTCTTCTTAAAAAGTGAAGAGTCAGAGTTTGATAAGATCTGGTCACCCCTCTTCTGTTAAAAAAAACAGTCCTTAATTCATTAATCTTTTGTACTGTCTATGTAGTGTAACTAACGCACTGTTTGTCCTGTTTGCCTCATTATTGTTCATCACAACAGTTGTCATGCATTATGTTTTATAAGCAGAATGAGTGGGGGGGGGTGTTAAGAGCCCTTCTGGTGATTGTGTGTTTGTATTGTTTTTTAGGGTATTTTACCCTTTTTTTGGGGGGGTGGGGGTGGGCAATGGAAAAAAACCAACATGTACCTTGTTATGTAATGCATTATACAACATCTAGTTTTCAATTAAATGCATTTGACAAAAAAAAAGTGTGCATTCTATCAATCTTTCACTGGGCTAAGGACTGTCCCTGGAAAGGTGAGCAAGTGAAGATGACTGAAGAGAGCAGCAAAGCGGAAGTAGAGGGGTGTAATATCACTCTCTTCACTAAAGAGTCACCCACTGAAGCCAAACTCTTAATGACAGTGTTTTGGATCAGCAGTTATAGGTACTGCATGAACAAGGACTGTATGTGGACAAGAATGGCTGAATAACTATATCACTACGTTGAGTGAGCATCAATTGCATGACCTAAAGAAATCGCAGAAGCACAGCAATAGACATTTTAGATTTGGTGATGGGCAACTAGTGCATTCGACAGAAGCTGAAAATTCCTCCTAAAGTGGAACAGACCAGATGCCATGTTGAAACTGAAGTTGTGCCAATGAACATTCCACTGCTTTTGAGTAAGGCTTCAATGAAAAGAGCAGGAACAATATTTGACATGGAAAATGACAGAGCAACAATGTTCAACAAACCAGTGAGGTTAGAATTCACAAGCTCTGGTCATTGTGTGAATATTGTGGATGACAAAAATAAGGACACTCAACAACATGCTCATATTTTAACCACAGAGGATTAAATCTTCACACTGTCTGAAGAAATGAGTCCTGCAGCAAAGTGTGACATTCTGCTAAAACTTAAGGCAGTTTGGTCATGCTTCTGCAGACAAATTACAGAGGCTTCTGAGGAGCTCAGGTAACAAAGATGTTGAGTGTGGCTCGATTATGCAGAAGATAGTCATTGAATGTGATATACCGTATGTCAGAGATATAGCAAAGTAAAGGCCAAGCCAGCTGTTGGCTTACCACTAGAATGACTGTACAATGAGACTGTTGCTGTTGATTTACATGAACTTCAACCGGGTGTGTGGTATCCTCACATTACTGACCAGTTCACACGCTTTAGTGCTGGCAGTACTCTGAAGTTAAAGAAGTCATCTGAAACAGTCTGACATTTTTTGCATGCTTGGATAAGTGTGTATGGTCCACCACAGAAACTCTTCAGTGACAATGGAGGAGAGTTTAACAATGATGAGTTCAGAGATATGACAGAAAACTTTAACATAGCAGTGAAGACCACGGCTGCTTATAGTCCATGGAGTAATGGACTCCTGGAACGACACAACCAAGCACTCGCTGAGATTATGATGAAAGTTAAGGAAAGCAACTGTTGCAACTAGGACACTGCTTTGGACTAGGCCTGTACGGCAAAAAACACCATGCAGAACGTTTATGGCTACAGTCCTTATCAGTTGGTCTTTGGTCAGAATCCAAACTTGCTCTCAGTGCTGACAGATAGACACCCCCCCCCCCCCCCCCCAGCCAGCTATAGAAGGCACCACTAAAAAGTGAGTGGGTGGCAAGACCCATATCTGCTTTACATGCATCCAGAAAAGCTTTCACTGAAGCAGAATGTTCGGAAAGAATACGTACAGCTCTCTGAAAGGAAGTATATCACACCGATGAGAAATATGAAGCTGGAGACAAAGTGTACTACAAGTGGATTGATTCCCCAGAATAGAAAGGACCAGGAATCGTCATTGGCTGGGATGGTGTGGTGGTGTTTATCGGGCATGGAGGACTCTGCATCAGAGTGCATCAGCTCGAATTGAAAAAGGTTCAAGACAACATGAACCAAAGTGACACTGAAAGTGCTACAGACCTGACGCATCTACAGGACATCCCTCATTACAACATGGAGGACAGAGACACTGATCAACAGAGAGAAACAGACACTGGAATGGAAGAGGAAATGGACACAGGACAATAATGATGCAGAGACACTCGGTGATGAACATCAGACTGGTAATGCAGAGACACGCAATGTGCAACAGGAAACAAATATTTGTTGGAAACCAGGGCAAGTTGTGACATACAAAGATTCAGATACAGGTGTGTTTCACAAAGCTAAAGTTTTAGGAAATGCAGGAAAAGCCACTGACAGGTTTAAGAATTGGGATAGTCTAATTCATACTGAGTTCACTGATGTTGCAGGTAACACACAGTCAGCTGATTTGTCAAGAGTTGAAAACCTTCAGGTACAAAACAGTGTTACAGAACAAGCAACCATATGTGATATTTTTGTAACTAGGATGTGTCATTTGATGTCAAAATGTGCAGAGATTTAAAAAAATGGCAAGATAATGATGTGTTTGTAGAGGTCAAAGATGAGGGGCAAAAGTGTATGTTCAGGAGATGGGTGTGTACTCTTAAAGAGACCCTTACTGGAGTTGTACCTAAAGCACGTCTAGTTGCAAGAGAGTTTGAGGAGTCGGACAGGTCTGATCTTCCAACAGATTCCCCCACATGTGCCTTTGAGTCACTGAGGTTACTTGTGGCTGTAACTGGTCAAAAACAGTGGTCTCTTGTCTCTATGGACATAAAGTCTGCATTCCTACAGGGGATGCAACTGTCAAGAGACATTTACATCAAGCCTCCACCAGAGGCCAAGTGTGAAGGTACATTATGGAAGCTAAAGAAGTGTGTGTATGGTTTAGCTGATGCTTCTCTGTGCTGGTACAATGGAGTTAGATATTATAATACCAACAAATGGAAGAATGTCTCAGGTTGACCCAGCTGTTTTGTATTGGCTTGATGAGGACTGTACAGTGAATAGGGTTCTTGCTTGCCATGTTGATGATTTCATATGGGGAGGCACAGATAAATTCTCTAAAACAGGGATTCCACAGCTCAGAGCAGCTCTTCAGGTTGGGCATGAGGAACATGACAACTTCTGTAATGTGGGTATAGATTTTGAAACCATAGGTGGAAAAGTGCAGATACATCAGGAACATTATATCCAGTGCTTACAGCCCATACACATAGATCCATCATGAGCTGTAGAGAAAGATTCAGCCCTCGGTAAGCAAGAAATGGATCAACTCGGATCCAAAATAGGCCAAATCCTTTGCGTTGCAAGACAGAGTAGGCCTGATGTTATGTTTGATGCATGCTTCTTTGCATGCATCAAACCATGCATCCTTCCATCTTCACCATTACACCTGTCTCCCTTTCATCCACACTCATGTATTCTGTCTTGCTTCTACTGATTTTCATTCCTCTTCTCTCCAGAGAATACCTCTCCAGGTTCTCTTCCACCTGCTCCCTACTCTCACTGCAGATCACAATGTTGTCTGTAAACATCATGGTCCACGGCGATTCCTGATGTAATCCCACCCCCACCTTGAATCCATCTGTCACTTGTACAGCGCCCTTCACCACTCTCTCGCTGTTCTCATACATATCCTGCACCACCCTTGTATACTTCTCTGCCACTCCTGACTTTCTCATACAGTACCACACTTCTTCTCTTGGCACCCTATCCTATGCTTTCTCTAGATCCACAAAGACACAGTGCAACTCCTTCTGTCCTTCTCTATACTTCTCCATCAGCACTCTTAGAGCAAATATTGCATCTGTAGTACTCCTTCTTGGCATGAAACCATACTGCTGCTCACTGATTGTCACCTCTCCTCTTAGCTTGGCTTGAACAACTCTTTCCCATATCTTCATAGTGTTTGCATTTTTTGTACTATTGATTAATTTAGAATTTATCTATTTACTAACATAGATGTACTTTGGCACCTGATATTTTTTCAATATATATTATTGTCATTATACTTTTATACTGTATCGCTATTGATATAATGCTGGTAATTCAAAATCCTTGCTGCATTCATGCAGAACTTCAGTGTTAGTGATTTTAACCTAACATGATTTGCATCAATGCTGTACATGTTCAAGATGTTGCCATGATAATTTTTTGTTTTGCTTGTTTTAATATCACACTGCACCAGTTTTGTACAAGTGAAGTGAATGCAGACTGTGGTGGCTAAAATGAAAGTTAAAAAGCTCTTCACTGTTGGGGTTCAGTGTGGGGTTAGGTTCACAGCTGTGCCACATTGGCTCTGAGAGAGTACGAATTCTGGGTTTAGATACATAATTAAATCTCTGAGACTGTTCTGAAAAAGTCTTTTTTAAAACATATTCTTTAGTCTTTATTTCTTGGCAGACAGTGCAGTGAGCCGTGTGGCAATGAGTCACAAGTGACATGGGTCCTCTTAATGTTCTCACTTCCTCCAGACACATTAGCGTAACCCCCTAACAGCTTGGCTCACATGCAGACTTAGCTGTTATTTTCCTACATGGACTTTCGTTTTTCTGAGGCTCAGTGGGAGTTAGAGTTTGAACTAAACATCCTGGATGTTAGCAGTTGTAGGACTTGTCCACCCTATTGACCTCATTTTGGGTGGAGTAAACATCTGTTTTTTTGTGTGTCACTTGCACAGATGAGCGGTTGAGCCCTCCATCTAAAATGAAAGTGCCTTCTTTATACTAGATGCTTAATTTTGTCATTGTAGGCCACCATATCATTGATCTTTATAGTGGCAACTTAAAGCATTTGAGTCACTCCTTTCTGAACACTTCTGACTGTGGAAACTGTGCAGTTGGAAGTGAAAATCTGAGCTACATTGAGTAATAATGTATGGCTCATCTTCAGAGATGATATTGAATGCATCAGTACATATATTGTTATACTAATAGGCATTAATTTTAAATTTACTTTAAGCACAACAGTAGCAGGAGGCTATTGCTTTTCTAAATAAATTATCATATGGGGACATGAAAATAAAAGCTGGTCTTTGGATGGGATCAGACCCACAACCTTCTTGCTGTGCTGCCTACATAGACCCATCCATCCATCCATCTTCTACTGCTTAATCCTTTTTGGGTCGCGGGGGGGCTGTAGCCTATCCCAGCGTCTTTGGGTGAGAGGCGGGGTCAGGGTTTCCGTTGGTAACATTTTTGCATGGTGGACCGCCACCCCTGAAACTATGCCGCCACGCTAAGGAAATGCACATTTAAGAAAAATAAATTAAGGAAGGACACTCTACAAGCGCACGCATGAACAACGTACGTGTCATTTTGCACGTTGGCGTTCAGAAGTACGCCGCCTGCGTGACCAACAGTCGCCAGGCAGAGTGTCTCTTTAGGGTCGCTGTCTGAGAGAAGCATGATCTTATTTTAGTACTTTGAATGCAGAAAAAAGCAGAAGTAGTATGTAAGCAGTGGAGGCATTTATGGTGGTTTTAACCTGCTGGTAATGGGAACGATGATGAAGAGTCCCTTGGCAAAAAGGTGTGGTTAGGTTTCATATACAGGGAAAGGCAAGAGGGACTGATGAACTGCTGAGGATTTACTTCACTAACCACTACAATATTAACTAATTTATGTTCATTATTATGTACCTGGCAAGTTAAGATGACTGAAATTCACAAAGTCAATGACTTTAATCCGTCAGCAGCCTTCAGACAAACTAAACTTGCCAATATTTGGATTTCAAAATGAGGGAGGTTTTTCCTGCTGTCTGGTTGGTGAGGAGATTTCTAAAAAACTATAAATATATAGAAATATTTTAACTGAAATAACTGCATCTTTTGTAATTTAAGTTATTTCATTAAATATAATTTTTTTTAATATTTTTTTTCTTTGAAATCAGAGTTAAATTATTGTTCTTTTCTGGCTCTGCAAAATTATGGTCAAAAGTGTAAATTGTACAAGGAAAAAAAAAGTCAAAATTTTACCTCAATCATCTTCTTCTTTTAGATTTGATTGGTGGTTGGCAACCAGCTTACAGGTGCATTACTGCCACTGACTTGATTATCATCACTCTGTATCTTTGTTTAACGAGTTCTTATAAGGAGTTCTGAACAACTCATGTGCGAAAAAATTATCCATCCTTGGACTCGGTCTGTCACAACTCGTTGCACTGGCTCACCATCTCCAGAATCTGTGTCAAATTTATAAAAAAGAAAAGGTAATTTTATTAAAAAAATAGACAAAAATTAGTTACACAATAATCCACAAGTTTATAATAAAGTCTCAAATATACAAGAAAAGTCATAATTTTACAAGAGGAAATTACAAATGAGGAAAATGGTTGCAAATTTGCAGAGAAAAGTAGAAAACTATAAGAAAATTGTTATAAATTTGGGAGAAAAACCTCAAACCTTCAAGACTGAAGTCATTACTCAAGTTTTGAAATGGGTGCCTTTTGTATCCTTAACTAGAAATTTTTGGTTGTCTGCTTTTAATTATTAATTTCATAGTACTGCTTTTGCATGAGTAGAATTTCTAGCTACTTTACCCACCGCTGATCATATAATTTAAGTATGCATAAGTAAATTACTATTATGAAGGTTTTTTCCCCTTCCCTTTCCTGCTCTTTCTCAATGGGAAAAAAAGAAACACTAGAATAAAAATACAAAAAATACATACATTTTTGTCATTTACGTAAACCATGACAAAAAAATCCTGCAGATCAAAATGTGACACTTGGTGTTTTCTAACCTGTTTGCATCCCACCATAGACAGAGACCATATAAAAAAGACCATATAAAAATGGTACTTTTCGCTTTCTAGCTTGGTGCTCGGCATAATGGAATGGGGAAAGGAAAGTTAACGCACAGAGCTATCAGAAGAACCGACACCCCCCCTCCCCCCACTGTAGCTTTCACTACTTAGAGTAGTTGTGTGGCCTTGGGTCAGAAAAACGGAGATAGGCGCCATCACATCCACCACATGTTGTGGAATGGGATCAACTTAACTTAATAGACAGAGAGAGAACCTGAATTAGACAGGACTCGGAGAGGAAAAGATGAGACAGACAAGATGAGCCAAGGAGAGGAACGTGTTCAGGCAGAGGGTCCAGGAGAGGTGAGCGCAAAGGGAGGAGAGAAGGATGACCCCAGTAAAAAGTCCAAATACAGGAGAACATCTGGGTGGGACCCCAACTGGCACAATATTCCAACATTCAAGCCTTGATTGTACAGTACTTCAAATGGTAAGTTCCATATGCAAAGTTACTATGCAAAATTTTAAAAAAAGAAACAAATGGTATAAAATTAAAAAATTCCGGTTACAATGTTGTCATGTGTTTTCTGCCCCCCCCCCCCCCGGAAAAATATGTTGTCACCACGCTAAGGTCTTTAAGCCAGAGGAAACACTGCGGTGTACACCCTGGACAGATCACCAGTCTATCGCAGGGCCTCTCACATTCATATCTAAGGACAACATGTAGACACAAAAAACAATAAGTGACAAACTAAGTATTAACTGTGTGTGGTAAACTGAAATATTTCTACGTATATATGGTGGATGGTTGAGTACTTGATAATGAAAGTTTTGTAAAGCAAGGGAAAAAAAAGGACACTTTCATCAGATACATATTGTTGTGAAGAACCTTCTGAGGTGGGCCTTTAATTTTATTTTATTATGCATTTTTACAAAAAAAAAAAAACATCAGTCGATGAATATACAGTGCATGCAGAAAGTATTCACAGCGCTTCACTATTTCCACATTTTATTTTACAGCCTTATTCCAAAAGGGATTAAATTTGTTTTTTCCTCAAAATTCTACACACAATACACCATAATGACAACGTGAAAAAGTTTTTGAGATTTTTGCAAATTTATTAAAAATGGAACACTAGGAAATCACATGTACATAAATATTCACAGCCTTTGCCATGAAGCTCAAAACTGAGCTCAGGTGCATCCTGTTTCCACTGTTCATCCTTGAGATGTTTCTATAGCTTAATTGGAGTCCACCTGTGGTAAATTCAGTTGATTGGACAGGATTTGGAAAGGCACACACCTGTCTATATAAGATCCCACAGTTGGCAGTGCATGTCAGAGCACAAAGCAAGCATGAAGTCAAAGGAATTGTCTGTAGACCTCCGAGACAGGATTGTCTCAATGCACAAATCTGGGGAGGGGTACAGAAAAATTTCTGCTGCTTTGAAGGTCCCAATGAGCACAGTGGCCTCCATCATCCGTAATTTGAAGAAGTTCAGAACCACCAGGACTCTTCCTAGAGCTGGCCAGCCGTCTAAACTATGTAATGTCTCCCTCCCAGCCGTCTAAACTATGTAATGTCTCTATTTAGCTTTTGTTCTTATTAAAGACAAGAATAGAAAGGAGATGTCTTTACCTTCTTAACATGTTTCGACTGTACACTGCAGCTTTCGTGAGAAGAGTCAGCTGATTGCTGCCAGGTGACATTTATCAGCTGATTTTCGTAGGCGGGGCCAGCTCAGCAGATCTGTCGGATCCACCGTGCCGGCCCCGCCTTCCGCCGTCAGATGGTCTCTGGAGAATGTGATCCCGGGTGTGGGAAAGCATAAAGGCCCCCTCATCTAGGTTCATGGTGTCTTTTCCCAGCTTCCTGATTTCTATGGCCTCCTTGATCCAGCGTTTGTGTCTATTGCTCTCTGATCCAATAATTTTTGCGTTGTCCCAGTCCATGATGTGATTATTTCTTTTGCAGTGATCTGATATTGCTGATTTTAATGTTTCTTGTTCTGCCTTTTCTTTTTGTGATCTTGTGAGTCGTCCTTGTGTTTCCTTCTCACATTCCTTCTGGTGTTCTTTTTTTCTTGTGGTGAATGATCTTCCAGTTTCTCCAATGTAGGTTTTGTTGCATGATCTGCATGATATTTTATATATTGCATTGCATTTTTTGTCTTGTTCTATTTTGTCCTTGGGGTGTACTAATAACTGTCTTAATTTTTTGTGTGGTTTTACTGCTGTTTATTTTGTATTTTTTCATGATCCTTTGAATTGGTTCCGTGATCCCTCGTATGTATGGTATAGTTATGGTGTCCTTGTTTTTGATTTCGGCTTTTGTTCTGTGTCTTATTTCCTGTTTGTTTTCTTTGTTTTTGACTTGCTGTTTCCCTTTGTTTATGGCCCATACTGGATATTGGCAGCATATAAGTGCATGTTTTATGTGGTTTTCCGCCTCCTGTCTGTCTTCTTGGTCTGTGATGATGGTGGCCTGTTCATATAATGTCCTGACAACTGATAGCTTGTGTGCTGTGGGGTGTTCCGATGTCCATAGTAGGTATTGATCTATGTGGGTTGGTTTCCTGTAGACTGTGATTTTTATGCTGCCGTCATCGTTGTGGTGGATTTTCATGTCCAGAAAGGCTATGGTGCCATTTTCCTCCTCTTCATGTGTGAATTTTATATTTCCAGTGCTGTTCGTGCTGTTCAGCTGGTCAGTGAGTTCTTGTGTGTGTCCTTTCCTTATTTTTTCCAGAATGTCATCCACGTATCTCTTCCAAAGGGTGGGTTTACATTGTGTAGGTGCTGTGTTGATGGCTTTGTTTTCCAGATCCTCCATGAAAAAGCTGCTCATAATGGCTGATAGTGGGTCTCCCATTGCAAATCCTTCTTTTTGTCTGTAAATTTTTCCTCTGTATTGAAAATAGGTGGATTTTGCAACAAATTGTAATAGTTTGGATATGTCGTGAACTGTGAGATTGTTGCGTCTTTTAAGGGTACGGTCATTATTGAGGCGTTCTTGCACTATATGTAATGTGACATCAACAGGTGTCTTTGTGAATAATGAAATGACGTCATGTGAAATGAGTATCTCGTCTTGATTCTATTTTCATATTTTTGAGTTCTTGTGCCAGCTCTTTTGAGTTTTTGTAGTGGAAATCTGATAGTCCAAGGAGGGGTTTGTTGATTTCAACCAGGGCTTTTGATAAATTGTACATGACTGATCCAATACTGTCTATTATTAACCGCAGTGGGATATCCTTTTTGTGTATTTTTGGGGTTCCATAGATCCGGGGGGTGATGCTGGCTGTGGGTATCAGGTGATCATATGCGTCCTTTGTGATTTTCTTTACTTTCTAATAGGGGTTTGAGAAGGGCTTTTAGCATTTTTTTTCTTTTCTTTTGTGGGGTTTGTTTTAATGATTTCATATGTGCTTTCATCTGCCAACGTGGTTTCCATCTGTTTTTCATATGTTTCCGTGTCCAGTATTACTGTCGTTCTGCCTTTATCTGATGGGAGGATTGTGATTGTTTTATCTGTCTTGAGTGAGTTTAATGCTTTTTCTTCTTCTTTTGTAACGTTGCTTTGTGGTAATTTGGCCGTTTTGAGGATTCCTGCGACTGCGTTCCAGAGTGCTTCTTTTTCACCTTGGTCCTGGATTTTTTCACATGCGAGTTCTGTTGCAAGGATATATTCATCATGAGGTATTCTGGCTGGTGTGACGGCGAAGTTCAGTCCTCTGCTCAGCACTGTTTTCTCCGTGTCCGTGAGTGTGCGTTTTGACAAGTTTTTGACCCACTTAGCGTTCGTTTCCGTGTGTGTTTGTCTTCGTCTGTTCTTCCTTTCTGTAAATTTTTTTAGTTTTTTTAATTGGTGATTTTTCGTTTTAATGAATTCTTGTTCGTGTGCTTGTTTTAATTGCGCTCCTCTATTTCCTGGTCAGTCGGGTAGTGTTTCTTGAAAATGTCCATTTTCTCCTTGATCTAATTGTTGATTCTGTCCACTTTGTTTGCCGTCATTCTTATCCGTTCTTTGATCAGGTCTTTACGTGCTTTATTGATAATTTTCTCTGCGTTTTTGGTCGGGATTGGATTTCTTATGTTGAGGCTTGCTGGTGTGACATCCTCATCTCTGCAACGGAGGTTAAATCTCAGGTGGTTTCTGAAGCATGCCCGTGTTTTTTCCAATTTCTCCAGCCGGCGGAAGTCTTTGATGCAGCTTTGTCCATAACTTCCACGTAATAACTCAAGTAGGTTCATTTTGTCTTCTTTTAATTATTTATCTTTAAATTTAAAAGATAAATAATTAAAAGAAGACAAAATGAACCTACTTCAACTTTATTTATTTATATAGCGCCATTTCACAACAACAGTCATCTCATAGCACTATCAACTGTAGGGAGGACCCCCACAGTTGCAGAAAGACCCCAGCAATCAGGCGATCCCCTGTGAGCAAGCACTTGGCGACGGTGGAGAGGAAAAACTCCCTTTTAACAGGAAGAAACCTCCAGTTGAGGTTATGTAATGTCTCCTTTCCATTGCTCTCTCTCCCGCTGGGCGAGCAACGGGAGGGAGAGCGGCCTCGACTCGGCATCGTTGAAAACCTCGGCCATGGCATTGTTGGAAACCGTGATAGAGGAAGACACTCCCCCGTTGATCAGTCAGAACACGGAGGCGGCAAAATGGCGCCTGTGTTTGGCCTGGCTACTGCCTCTCTTCGTCTGTGTCGTCTATCGCTGTTTGTCATTTTTTTGTTATATCAACCCTATCACTAAATCAATGTGTCTTTGCTACACTGAGATATGATCGACAGTCATTGCACTGGATTAAACTGTCTATGAAAAGATCATTTGACCCTTGGGAGGGCTACAGACAAACTTTTCCACCTCCGTTTGTGTGTTCTCCCTCCTCACCTGAGTACCGGCTTCTCTTCGCAAGCTGGCGTCCTGGTAAGCCTGGGAAGAAGCCCAGGAGATGGGGTTGCAGAGCTGGCTGTCATGCTAAGAGGAGACGAAGACTGAGGGTTTCTGGTTTGGTCACCATGAACACACCCAGTGTCTGCTGCGGGTTCCCATCCAGGACATGATTACGGATGCTCCTCTGCAGCCGCTGGATTGCTCTCCTGTCTCACAAACACTTATGTCCAGGACGCTTGTGGACGGGAACGTGGTTTTGCCATCAGGGTCTCGAGTTGTCCTGCCTGACCGGAGACTGACCGCCCAGCGCAGATGGAAGTCACGTGACTGCGTCAGGTGCTTGCTGTCAGTTTCACTCCGATCAGCTGAGAGCACAGCTGAGCTGTCACACATCCGGATGGCGTTACTCAATCCTCGCTCCATTTCTAACACATCCCTCACTCTTAATGAACTTTTTCTTGAGAGAGGATATGAATTTTATGTTCCTGGTGGAAAATTGGCAGAGAGAAAATGAGTTTTTCCACCTGAAGGAGCTCTGTCCTCCTGGCTGCTCTGTTATCGGGACTCCCCGGATTGCGCGACGTGGTGGAGGACTCGCTGTGGTATACCGGGACAGCCACCTGTGCAGACTGGTAAACTCTGAGCCCTTCTCCTCTTTTGAGTCTCGTTTAATAAAAGTCAGGACCTTTAATGCCTTTTATTGTGTTTTAATTTACTGTCCTCCTGGTCCTGCAATTGTCTTTCTTATAGATTTTACAGACTTTTTATTTTCTCTTATTAAATTGGAGAGGGTTTTAATCATTGGTGATTTTAGCATTCATATTGATGATGTTACATGTAACACAGCTGTTGACTTTTTATCCATCACTCATTTTTATAACCTCATCCAGCATATTTCAGGCCCCACACACGCTAAGGGTCATACCTTGGACCTTGTTTTTTCTTTGGGCTTGAATATTGAAAATGTGTGTGTTTGTGGATGACTTCCAGATCAGTGATCACAGCTTTGTGCTTTTTAATGTTAATTTCCCTGTGAATTCTACGACACGGTGGTGGCATCAGCCATCACTTTTGGAGTGGTCTGCTGGGGCAGTGGCGTTAGGAAGAGACGATAGGAAGAGACTGAACAAACTGATCAAGAAAGCTAGCTCTGTCCTGGGGCAACGCCTTGACCCAGTAGAGGAGATAGGAGAGAGAAGGATGGTGGCTAAACTGTCATCTCTGCTGGAGTCCGAGTCCCACCCTATGCAGGACATACTGAACGCACTGAGGAGCTCATTTAGCAGCAGACTACATCATCCTAGGTGCGCAACCGAGAGGTTTCGCAGGTCCTTCCTACCTACGGCTGTCAGACTGTATAACCTAAGCAGGGCTGCTCGCAGAGATAGCAAAAAAACGTGACGACCTAATAGTATTGAATGCAAAAGACGCAACAGACTTACACAATGGTCCCTTCCGGTATACAACTAGGAAAATACCGGTCATTACGGAGGGTGACAATATGTATGGGTACATAATCATACCATGTAGGATAACTAAGTAGACGGTTATGCTGTTCATTCCATCTAGCTACAATGCTCCGCACTGTGTGTGTTTATATATTTATATATTCCATCTAGCTACAATGCTCCGCACTGTGTGTGTTTATATATTTACCTCCGCCAGGCCGAAAGGCCAGGAGGAGGTAATGTTTTTGCCGGGGTTTGTCTGTGTGTTTGTCTGTTTGTCTGTTGGTTAGCAAGATAACTCAAAAACTTTTGGACGGATTTCAATGAAACTTTCAGGCGTTGTTGGAAATGGTACAAGGAAGAACTGATTAAATTTTGGGGATGATCCGCATCACCGTCTGCATACAGGAATTTTTTAAAGCATTTTTCCACACTGTGACATACGGCCATTTTCAACATGTGCGCAGGCGCAATGGAGGGTGCTGGGCGTCGTGTCTGACCAACACAAACTCCGCCTTCTTCAACGTTTTAGCCACAAAAGCATGCGGAAAACACTGGTGGCCTGGGCCCGCCAGCGTGCCTGTGCCAGCCATAGGCGCTGCGCACATTGCGCTGGTCGTCGTGTCTGACCAACACAAACTCCGCGTTCTTCAACGTTTTAGGCACAAAAGCACGCGGAAAACACTGCTGGCCTGGGCCCGCCAGCGTGCCTGTTTTTGCGCCACGCTGCAAAACCTGACACGGCCACCTGTCCGCCGCCCGATTATTTGCCACAAATTCCCCGCCCAGCTATAGGCGCTGCGTAAAAACGACCTCTCTGCCGGGGAAGATTCTAAATTCTGTTTTGCCGCAGAGCGCAACCCCAATATAATATAAAACCCACGGCAACCTGTCTAACCAATCTGCATCCGTCAGTGGAGGAGATGGACACACCAACACTTCAGTTTATTACCTCCGCCAAGGAGGCAATGCTTTTACAACCGTAAAACGGGGCTATAAGGGACGGCGGGGTAAAATGGGACACTTTTCTAAATGTAATTCTGCTTTTTTAATTTTGCTTCCGCCTAGATTTGATGAAGGATTCATGGATATTTGACAATAACAACACAACTCAGCGTCCTGCTCAAAATTAAAAAAGCAGAATTACATTTAAAACATTTCCCAGAAAAGTGTCCCTTATTAACCCACCGTCCCTTATAGCCCCATTTTACACTACTGAACCACTAATCCTATCACTATCACATTGATTGTCATTCATTAATTGTCTGTTTATTGCACTGTCCATGTCAAATAAACAAATAATCATTGTGAATCCAATTGCTACTCATATCTTTTCATGCTCAGGAAATCTGAAAACGTACACACAAACACTGTATGGGGGGAACTGTGCCGCTTGGCGGAGGTCTGCGCTCTCCGAGTGCTTTTCTAGTTATATATTTATTCCATCTAGCTACAATGCTCCGCACTGTCTGTGTTTATATATTTATATATTTATTCTGTCTAGCTACAATGCTCCGCACTGTGTTTATATATTTATATATTTATTTCATCTAGCTACAATGCTTCGCACTGTGTTTATATATTTATACAGTATATTTATATGTACATATGTATATTCGCTGCTCTTGTTTTTTCTTGTCTTCTGATTGTTGCTCTGAGTGTTGCTATCCCTGTGCTGTTGCAATCCTGGAATTTCCCCATTGTGGGACTAATAAAGGCTTATCTTATCTTATCTTGTCTTGTTTGTATGGACTTCCTTCCACCATCCTCCAAAAACTACAGTATGTCCAAAACTCAAGCCGCCCGCCTACTTAGTCACTCCCGCTCCAGAGACCACATCACTCCTCTCCTCCGTCAGCTCCACTGGCTCCCCATTCAACAGTGCATCAACTTCAAGATCCTCCTCATCACCTATAAAGCTCTCCATAACCTCGCCCCCTCATACCTAACGGACCTTCTGTCTCGTCATTCTCCCACTCGTCTCCTCCGCTCTGCTGACGCTCACCTCCTTACCCCCATCACCAAGACAAAATTCCGCACCCTGGGTGATAGATCATTCGCCATCGCTGCACCAACCCTCTGGAATTCCTTGCCCCTTCACATCCGGTCTGCCAAAACACTTGCTTCTTTTAAAAGTCAACTCAAAACCCATCTTTTTAAATCTACCTATAAAAACTGACTGCCTCTTCTACCTATGTGTACCTATTTGTATGTGTTTACCTGTTCTCTGTATGTTTGTCCCTATGCTGCTTTGTAAAACGTCTTTGAGTATTTAGAAAAGCGCTATATAAGACTGATGTATTTTTATTATTTATTATTTTATCTTATCTTATCTTAATTCTCCCCCTATGAAAATGGCAGCAAAAAGGCAGATTATTAACCAAGAGGCAGCAAATGACTTCTCTGTTTTGTCTGAGCCGCACTTACTGATGGGAATTAAAGATCCTAATGCCTTCAGTCAGACATTAGACAGCCATTGTACGGCTATTTTAGACAAAGTGGCACCAGTGAAATCTGTCCTTGCTTCTCCTAAAAAGTCTCATCCCTGGATAAATGACTCCATTCGATCCTTTAGAAGAAATTGTCGTAAGGTAGAACACTTATGGAAATCCACCCAGTTGGAGGTTCACAGACTCCATCTAAGGGAGCTTAGAGCCTCTTTAAATGGCATGCTGAGGGATGCCAGGAATCAGTATTTTTCAAAAATAATTTGGGACTGAGGTTGCCAAGGTGGTTAAAAATCTCCTTGGTGGCCGGGCCCCGGGGGTGGACGAGATTTGCCCTGAGTACCTCAAGGCCCTGGATGTTGTTGGGCTGTCATGGTTGACACGCCTCTGCAACATTGCATGGAGGTCGGGGGCAGTGCCTTTGGCATGGCAAACCGGGGTGGTGGTTACTCTCTTCAAAAAAGGGGACCGGAGGGTGTGCTCCAACTTTAGAGGGATCACACTCCTCAGCCTCCCTGGAAAGGTCTATGCCAAGGTACTGGAGAGGAGAGTCCGGCCGTTGGTCGAACCTCGGATTCAGGAGGAGCAATGTGGTTTTCGTCCTGGCCGTGGCACATCGGACCAGCTCTTTACCCTCTCAAGAATTCTTGAGGGTTCATGGGAGTTTGCTCAACTAGTTTACATGTGTTTTGTGGACTTGGAGAAGGCATTTGACCGTGTCCCTCGTGGTTTTTTGTGGGGGGTACTTTGGGAGTATGGGGTATTGGGCTTGTTGTTACGAGCTATTCGGTCTCTGTGCGACCGTTGTGAGAGTTTGGTTCGTATTGCCAACACTCGGTGGGAGTCATTCCCAGTGAGAGTTGGACTCCGCCAGGGCTGCCCTTTGTCACCGATCCTGTTCATAATTTTTATGGACAGGATTTCTAGGCGCAGCCAGGGAATGGAGGGTGTCATGCTTGGTGACCACAGGATCTCATCTCTGTTGTTTGTAGACGATGTTGTCCTGTTGGCTTCATCCAGCAATGACCTACAGCTCTTGCTGGGACGGTTTGCCGCTGAGTGTGAAGCGGTTGGGATGAGAATCAGCACCTCCAAGTCCGAGTCCATGGTCCTCAGCCGGAAAAAGGTGAATTGTCCTCTCCGGGTTGGGGACAGGCTCCTGCCCCAAGTGGAGGAGTTTAAGTATCTTGGGGTCTTGTTCATGAGTGAGGGGAAAATGGGGCAAGAGATTGACAGACGGATTGGAGCAGCATCTGCAGTGATGCAGACGTTGTACCGGTCTGTTGTGGTGAAGAGGGAGCTGAGCTCTAAGGCAAAGCTGTTGATTTACCAGTCAATCTACGTTCCTGCTCTCACTTATGGTCACGAGCTTTGGGTAATGACCGAAAGAACAACATCGTGGATACAAGCGGCTGAAATGAGCTTTCTCCGTAGGTTTGCTGGACTCACCCTCAAAGATAGGGTGAGGAGCTCAGTCATCCGGGAGAGGCTCAGAGTAGAACCGTTGCTCCTCCACATTGAAAGGAGTCAGTTAAGGTGGTATGGGCATCTGATTAGGATGCCTCCTGGACACCTCCCACTTGAGGTGTTTCAGGCACGTCCCACTGGGAGGAGACCCCGGGGCAGACCCAGGACTCAGTGGAGAGACTATGTCTCCCAGCTGGTCTGGGAATGCCTTGGTATCCTCTCTGAAGAGCTGGAGCAGGTGGCTGGGGAGAGGGAAGTCTGGGCTTCTCTGCTTGAACTGCTGCCTCCGCAACCTGGACCTCTGGAAAAGCGGTAGAAGATGGATGGATGGATGGATGAATTTTCTCAAATAAGAAAAATCCTAGACTCTTGTTTGACACAATTAACATTCTTGTCTCACCTACTGCCTCTCTAATTCCTGTGTTTTGTAAAGCAGACGGTAACAAATTTCTTAATTTCTTTGTTGATAAGATCAGAGATATCAGGGAAAACATTTTGCCATCTTCTCTTAACTGTGCCAGTTTATGCCCTCACCTTGTACTTGGTCCACTTTTAATCCTGTGACCTTTCAGGACATCACGGCTCTGCTGCAGAAGATGAAACTTCCTCTTCCCCTGCTGATGTTCTCCCTACTAAGCTGTTTTTAGCTGTTTTGACTCAGTTGGTCCTTCAGTTGTTGAACTGATAAACATTTCACTTTCAGCTGGTGCGGTTCCCAGCTCCTTCAAACATGCAGTGGTTGAACCAACTCTTAAGAAGCCGAGTTTGGATCCATCACAGCCAAATAATTATAGGCCAATCTCTATACTCCCTTTCATATCAAAAATTATGGGAAAGGTAGTGGCTGAGCAGCTTATGTCATTTTTTGGCAAACTGTAATATCATGGATAAATTTCAGTTGGGCTTTCGGAAAAATCATTCTATCGAAACAGCTTTAGTCAGATTCTCCAGTGACATTATGATGGTGGCTGACACTGGTAAATACACAGTTCTGGTTTTATTGGATCTTTCTTCTGCCTTTGATGCTGTTGATCACTGTATAATGATCAACAGACTCAGAGCTAGGACTGTCTGGTTCTGTTTTAAAATGGTTCTCATCGTACCTCACCGGAAGAACCTTTAACGTGTCCGTGAATCAGATCTTTTTTGAAATGTATTCATGTGGGGTACCACAAGGCTCAGTTCTAGGACCCATTTTATTTCTAATTTACATTCTGCCACTGGGATGGATAATTAGCCAGTTCAAAGATATTTCTTATCATCTTTACGCTGACGATATTCAGTTATATTGCTCTTTTAAAGAGTCTGAGTTTCACATGCTGTCATCTTTAGCTAACTGCTTGTCTAACATCAAACAGCGGTTAAGTGCAAACTTTTTTGCAGCTTAACTCAGACAAGACAGAGACATTATCGCTTCCGAAAACAAGATTCCACTTAAGCACCACATGGGTACCCTAGGTTCCTCTGTTCAGGCGAGTCTTCGGAATGTTGGTGTTAGTTTTGACTCGGCTGTCTTTTGAGTACCACATTAATCAATTAATTAGAAATTGTTTCTTCCATCTGAAGAATATTTCCAAGTTGAGAACCCTGGTGTTGAAGGCGGAACTTGAGATGATTATACATGCTTTTATTTATTCCCGCTTAGACTATTGTAATAGTCTTTTTACCTCTCTGAGCCAAAAGCATCTTCAGCGCCTCCAGGTTGTTCAAAATTTGGCTGCTAAACTTTTAACTCACACTAAGAAAAGGGCTCACATTACACCGGTTTTAGCAGCACTTCACTGGCTCCCAGTTGGTTTTAGGATTCAGTTTAAAATTTTAGCTCTTGTTTTTAGAGCTATTCATGACCAGGTCCCCAAATACAGTACATCACCGAGCTGCTTAAAGTGTATTTCCCCTCACGGTCTTTGAGATCCTCGGATCAACTTTTACTGGCTGTTGTCACGCCGCGCCATTCATCAGCGGCGCCACCTGCTCACGCACCTGACAATCATCAGCGGCGAGGGATAAAGGCCGTCTCGCCCGGAGGCTCGGCCTGAAGCCGTCAGACTTCGTCCCTCACCGTTGTGAGCATACTTCCCTTCAGCGTCACCATTTTGGTAAGAAGATCGCTTACCTCTTTTCTTCAGTCTTCTCCCCTGTGCACAGGTGGATTCCCCAGCGGCGGACATCTCCACTCCATCGCCCAATCCTCGCTGCTGTACAGAGCTCTCCAGGTGGCTGTCTTCCGGGCTTCGCCCCCTTGTTGTGCCAGCTGTCCTGACCCACCAAGTAAGTCCTTCTCTCGCCATAAATCCCTCCTGTGTTGGTGTATGCCCGTCACCCTCTCCCTGTGCTCTCTCCATAGGGTTGCTCGGCTGTACGGTCACCTGCCTCTGTGCCTGGAGCAGACACCATCACCAACACATTTACATCCCGCAGACACGCACTCACTCACTCCTGCTGTTAATAAACTCTTTGAACTACTCTAAGCCTGTGTGTGTGCGTCTCCTGAGCCGTGCGTTATGTCAGTACGGCTTCAGCAGAGCGGCTCGGCGGACGGCGGGCTCGCACACCGGTTTTCCACTCTCGAGGCTAGAGTGGATCAAATAGCTTATCAACAACAGGTGATCTTTAATCAATTATTGAATTTAACTAACCGGTTGGGCCGCTTGGATCCTCAACAGCCGTTCCCCCCGGCTCGTCAGGGTGGCGCGGCTCCTGCTGTTCCAGCGGCCGTCCAGCCGGCTCCGGTGGCACCGGTTCGGCTCACACCGATTCCGACCCCTGCCCGCTTTAGCGGTAAGCTCGGCGGAGCGCGGGGGTTCATTATGCAGTGTGAGTCCGTGTTCCACCGTGTGCCCGGAGATTTTCCCTCGGATCACAGTCGGATTGGTTACATAGGGAATCTTCTGGAGGGGCGTGCGTTAACTTGGACCTACGCCGTAATGGCGAGGCCCAGTTATGCCACCCTCACCTATGACCAGTTCGTGAGGCGCTTTCTGGAGGTCTTTGACCATTCTCAAACCGAGACGGTCCAGGTCGATCGGCTCCTCGCTCTCCAGCAGGGAGGCCGGTCGGCAGCGGACTACTCGGTCGACTTCCGGGTAGCGGCGGAGGAATTGGGCTGGGAGGAACGCTCCCTCTGTGGCCTGTTCCTCCGCAGCCTCAATAGTGATCTGAGGGATGAACTGGCTGGACGGGATATCCCTGGGACGCTAGCGGAGCTGACATCCTTAGCGATAAGTTTGGATAACAGGCTGCGCGAGCGCTCCTCGGGGCGGAAGTCTTCTTCTTCTCGCCCTCGTGGAGTCTCGCCGCACCTGTTCCAAGCTCGCCCCCTGGCGGCGCCGCCAGCATTGTGCCCCGAGGAGTCGGAGCCGATGGTGACGGGCTGGACCAAGCTTTCCCCTGCGGAGAAACAACGCCGCCGTGAGTTGGGCCTCTGCATGTATTGCGGAGGTGACCAACACACTGTGGAGCGTTGCCCGCGGAAAGCCAGTCGGCGGGGTCCGCGAATCGCTGTAGGGAGCCTCGCGGATCCCAACCGGTTAGACTCTCTCACTCAATTAAAGCTGCCCATCCGTTTTTGCCACAATCCCACTGGGCACCTCACCCACGCACTGGTGGATTCGGGCGCAGAGGGCAGCTTCATTTCACAAGGCCTGGCAACCCGATTGGGCATCCGCTGTCAGGCATTAAAACACCCCATCTCCCTGGTCCATCTCTCCCGTGCCTCCCTTGGGAGAGTTTCTCACCAAACCATGCCTGTCCCAGTCATCATCTCAGGGAACCACCGGGAGGAGATGGTATTTTACGTCCTGCCCAACTCTGTGTCGCCCGTCATCCTGGGGTATCCCTGGCTACGCCTCCACAACCCTGTCCTGGACTGGAGGTCCGCTGGGGTATCGGCATGGAGTACCTTCTGTATGGGCACCTGCCTTCAGTCCGCTGCCTGCTCCCCATCCGCGGCTCCCCCTGTGGCGGATACAGCACCTCCGGACCTGTCACTGGTGCCTCCAGAATTTCACGACCTGGGTATGGTATTTAGCAAATCGAAAGCTATGTCTCTTCCCCCGCATCGACCATATGACTGTGCCATCAACCTCCGCCAGGGGGCTCCCCTGCCATCTGGTCGGCTCTACAGCCTGTCGGCGCCGGAGAAGGAGACCATGAATACATACCTGAAGGAATCTCTGAGCGCTGGGATTATTCGCCCATCGTCGTCACCCGTGGGGGCAGGGTTTTTCTTTGTCGGGAAAAAGGACGGATCCCTCCGCCCCTGCATAGACTACCGAGCGCTGAATGACATCACTGAGAGGGACCGTTACACCCTGCCCCTCATGGACACTGCCTTTCACTCCCTCCAGGGGGCGACCTGGTTTACCAAGCTGGATTTACGCAGCGCTTACCATCTCGTCCGGATCCGGGAGGGAGATGAATGGAAGACAGCCTTCCGTACCCCGAACGGCCACTTTGAGTATCTCGTCATGCCGTTCGGGCTGACCAACGCTCCTGCCGTCTTTCAGCGCCTCATTAATGACGTCCTCCGGGATTTCATCGGCCTTTTTGTGTTCGTCTACCTGGATGACATCCTTATCTTCTCCAGGTCCAGGGACGAGCACCAGGTCCATGTGAGGCGGGTCCTCCAAAGACTGCTGGAGAATCGTCTGTACGTGAAGGCTGAGAAATGCGAATTCTACGCTAGGACCACATCCTTCCTGGGATTCATCATCGCTCAAGATCAGGTGCTCCCAGACCCAGAGAAGGTGAAGGCGGTGGTGGAGTGGCCTACTCCCGCATCCCGGAAGCAGGTGCAACAGTTTGTTGGCTTCGCCAATTTTTACCGCCGCTTTGTCCCAAATTTCAGCTCGATCGTCGGACCGCTGACCCGCCTCACGTCCCCGAAGGTCCCGTTCCGGTGGACTGAAGAGGTCGCTGCTGCCTTTAGGGCGCTGAAGGCGGAGTTCTCCTCCTCCCGGGTCCTTCGCCAGGTCGACCCCGCGCTGCAGTGCATTGTGGAGGTGGACGCATCGGACACGGGAGTGGGAGCAGTGTTATCCCAGCGGTCACCTGACGATGGCGCCAAACGGCCGTGCGCCTTCTTCTCCCGGCGCCTGTCCCCGGCGGAGAGGAACTACGATGTGGGGGACAGAGAGCTCCTGGCCATTAAACTCGCCTTACAGGAGTGGCGCCACTGGCTAGAGGGGGCGGACCTGCCGTTTGTGGTCCTGACGGACCACAAGAACTTAGAGTATTTACGATCTGCCAAGCGCCTGAATGCCCGCCAGGCGCGCTGGTCTTTGTTCTTCGCCAGGTTCCGCTTCTCGATCACCTTCAGGCCGGGCTCCAAAAACGGCCTGCCTGACGCCCTCTCTAGGCAGTTCACCCCCGTGGAGGCTGAGGAGACGCCCCACACTATCCTGCCCAGGTCGTGCGTCCTCGGTGCCATCTCTTGGGACATTGAAGACAAGATCCGGAAGGCGCAGGAGGTGGAACCTGATCCTGGCGGCGGACCGGAGGGAAGACTGTTCGTCCCATCTGCGGTCCGAGGAGAGGTCATCCACTGGCTCCACACCTCCCGGCTCACCTGTCATCCCGGCACCTCTCGGATGATCAGCCTCCTCCAACGGTCCTTTTGGTGGCCAGGCCTGCGGAGGGATGCAGCCCGCTACGCCCGGGCTTGCCCAATCTGTGCCACCAGCAAGTCGGGAAATGCCCCCCCAGCGGGTCTGCTCCAGCCTCTGCCCGTCCCCGGCAGGCCCTGGTCGCACATCGCACTGGACTTCGTCACCGGACTCCCCGTTTCCAACTCCTTTGACACCGTCCTGACCATTGTGGACCGTTTCTCCAAGGCTGCACACTTCATTCCCCTGCGAGGTCTCCCTACTGCCCTGGAGACGGCGGGCCTCCTCGTCCAACACGTGGTCAGGCTGCACGGGATTCCGGTGGACGTGGTCTCGGACCGGGGTCCCCAATTTTCATCCGAGGTTTGGAGATCCTTTTGTAACGCCATCGGAGCCAAGGTGAGCCTCTCCTCCGGCCATCACCCCCAGTCTAACGGGCAGTGTGAGAGGACCAATCAGGAGCTGGAGGCTGCGCTCCGCTGTGTTACTAGATCCAAGCCGACGTCCTGGAGCAACCATCTCGCCTGGGTGGAGTATGCCCACAACACCGCCCGCTCTTCTGCAACGGGGATGTCCCCCTTCAAGGCGTCCCTGGGTTACGACCCCCCGCTGTTTCCAGCGCAGGAGAACGAGGTGACTGTCCCCTCTGTTAGGGCGCACCTTAGGCAGTTCCGCTCCACCTGGGCTGCCGCGCGTCATGCGCTTTTACGCACGGCGGAGCGCAACAGGACCGTGGCGGACCGGCACAGAAGACCTGCCCCGGCGTACAGAGTTGGGCAACTCGTGTATGTGTCTACCCAGGACGTCACATTAAAAGGCGAGAGGAGGAAGCTGGCACAGCGCTTCATGGGTCCCTTTCCCATCACCCGGATCATCAACCCGGTGGCTGTGCGCGTGGCTATTCCCCCCTCCCTCCGCATCCATTCCACTTTCCATGTGTCGAAGGTGAAACTGGCAGTCACTGACCCCCTTTGCCCTCCTCCTGCGGCGCAACCTGCGCCCCGGATGATTGGTGGCCATCCGGCCTGGTCCGTCTCCTCCATCCTGGACTCCCGGCGCCGAGGTCGTGGGTTGCAATACCTGGTGGACTGGGAGGGCTATGGGCCCGAGCATCGACAATGGGTGCCCCCGTCGTTTGTGTTGGACCCATCGCTCATCGCGGACTTCCACCGAGCGCACCCGGATAAGCCATCGCCAGGAGGCGCTGCTAGAGGGGGGAGTACTGTCACGCCGCGCCATTCATCAGCGGCGCCACCTGCTCACGCACCTGACAATCATCAGCGGCGAGGGATAAAGGCCGTCTCGCCCGGAGGCTCGGCCTGAAGCCGTCAGACTTCGTCCCTCACCGTTGTGAGCATACTTCCCTTCAGCGTCACCATTTTGGTAAGAAGATCGCTTACCTCTTTTCTTCAGTCTTCTCCCCTGTGCACAGGTGGATTCCCCAGCGGCGGACATCTCCACTCCATCGCCCAATCCTCGCTGCTGTACAGAGCTCTCCAGGTGGCTGTCTTCCGGGCTTCGCCCCCTTGTTGTGCCAGCTGTCCTGACCCACCAAGTAAGTCCTTCTCTCGCCATAAATCCCTCCTGTGTTGGTGTATGCCCGTCACCCTCTCCCTGTGCTCTCTCCATAGGGTTGCTCGGCTGTACGGTCACCTGCCTCTGTGCCTGGAGCAGACACCATCACCAACACATTTACATCCCGCAGACACGCACTCACTCACTCCTGCTGTTAATAAACTCTTTGAACTACTCTAAGCCTGTGTGTGTGCGTCTCCTGAGCCGTGCGTTATGTCAGCTGTCCCCCGAACCATTTTAAAACTCGAGGTGATAGAGCCTTTCAGGCAGTGGCACCAGAATCTTGGAATGCTCTACTATTGTCTTTATGCTCAGTAGACTCTGTTGACGTTTTTAAAAAGCAGTTGAAGACACTCCTGTTTAAACAGGCTTTTTCGTTTGATTATGGATTATGGTTTTTATGTTTTTAATGTCTTTATACTTGTTTTTCAATGCCTTTATTGTTGTATTTGTGATTGTGTGTTTTATTTTATTGTGAAGCACTTTGTGATTCTTTCTGTGAGAAGTTCTATATAAATAAATTTTACTTACTAAACTGAGCGATCGGGGGAGAAGGGCCTTAATCAGGGAGGTGACTAAGAACCCGATGGTCACTCTGTCAGAGCTCCAGCATTCCTCTGTGGAAAGAGGAGAACCTTCCAGAAGGACAGCCATCTCTACAGCAATCCACCAATCAGGCCTATATGGTAGAGTGGCCAGACTGAAGCCACTCTTTAGTAAAAGGCACATGGCAGCCCGCCTGGAGTTTGCCAAAAGCCACCTGAAGGACTCTCAGACCATGAGGGGACGGTAGTGGCTCAGGAGGTAGAGTAGGTCGTCCAACAACCACATGGTTGGCGGTTCGAATCCCGCTCTCCCCAGATATCCTGCCGTTGTGTCCCTGGGCAAGACACTTTACCCCAATTGCTCCTGGTGGGTCTGGAAGCGCCATGTTAGGCAGCATGCCACCATCAGTGTGTGAATGTGTGTGTGAATGGGTGAATAGCAGCATCTGTAAAGCGCTTTGGTCATCAAGAGATGAGAATAAAAGCGCTATATAAGTGAGTGCCATTTACCATTTACCATTTACCATGAGAAACAAAATTCTCTGGTCTGATGAGAGAAAGATTGAACTCTTTGGCGTGAATGCAAGACGTCATGTTCGGAGGAAACCAGGCACTGATCATAACCACGCCAGTGGTGATGGCAGCGTCATGCTGTGGGAATGTTTTTCAGCAGCAGGAACTGGGAGACTAGTCAGGATAGAGGGAAAGATGAATTCAGCAATGTACAGAGACATCCTGGATGAAAACCTGGTCCAGAGCACTCTTGACCTCAGACTGGGGCGATAGTTCATCTTTCAGCAGGACAACGACCCTAAGCACACAGCCAAGATATTAAAGGAGTGGCTTCAGAACAACTCTGTGAATGTCCTTGAGTGGCCCAGCCAGAGCCCAGACTTGAATCCAATTGACCATCTCTGGAGAGATATGAAAATGGCTGTGCACCGATGCTTCCCATCCAACCTGATGGAACTTGAGAGGTGCTACAAAGAGGAATGGGCGAAACTCCCCAAAGATAGGTGTGCCAAGCTTGTGGCATCCTATTCAAAAAGACTTGAGCTGTAATTGCTGCCAAAGGTGGATCAACAAAGTATTGAGCAAAGGCTGTGAATACTTATGTACATGTGATTTCTTAGGTTGTTTTTTTTTAATTTTTAATAAATTTGCAAAAATCTCAACTTTTTTTACATTGTCATTATGGGGTATTGTGTGTAGAATTTTGAGGAAAAAATGAATTTAATCCATTTTGGAATAAGGCTGTAACATAAAATGTAGAAAAAGTGAAGCACTGTGAATACTTTCCAGATGGACTGTATGTAGTGTATATATATATATATATATATATATGGAGAGATTTATTTATTTACAAAAAAATTTAAGTAAAACCAAATATTAAAGGACATTCAGTGTCCGAAATACATTTTGTGATAAGTATTGTGATATAGAGAAGTGACAATGCAGTACTTTAAAAAAAAAAATAAATAAAAATATCACCCAGCCCTACTCCAGGGTATGCAAATTTATGGGCACAGTCTTATTTTAACCAGTAATCATCAGTGCCATTCATGCAGTGATTCCTGTAAGTTTACATACCCCAGAAGTATACAGTATAACCTTAAACACAAATGTATTAAATTCAGACAATGATCCAGAGAAGCGGTACACATGAGTAATCCAGTCATCTCAGTAAAGCATGAAATTTAAGTTTAGTCTTCGTCATTCTGTTCTTGCTGTTCTCCGTCTTGTCTTTGAATTTTACCGCTTCTTATTTCACTGACGGCTCCATTTCCTCTTTTCTCGACAAACGCCTACTTCCTCCTTCTGTCACTTGCAGCACACTCTTGGTTGCTCTTTTGCCTTTAGGCGAAGCACTGCACAAACCGTTATGAACTTTTTGTCTGGGGCTTGTGATGCTAAAGGCACTTCACCTACAGACAGATTGTCAGACTTAAAATTGCCTTCTTCATCCTTGTACAGGAGTCGAATGCACAAGAAGCAGATTGACTGTTGAAAAGGATAACACCGGTCTCCTGGCAACTTTTGTGGGTGAGTCTTCATGCCTTTATTGTATCTTTTTTTTCCTTTTTTACCCTTCATCCTAGACAGGATGCAATGGGCCTCAGGGCGCGGCTGGTGTGTGTTCCCCTGCCTTGTTTGTCACCAGTAGGCATGAACAATGTGGTTGGGTGTTAGATGCAGTCTGGAACAGTAAATGTCTTGGTATGTACTTTAGAATTTATTAAATTAAGTTGTTAGACCTTCTGTGGCTTTTCAACATCTAGCAAAAATAGAATTGTAGTATAAAAGAATGGATAAGTTTTAAGACAATATGGTGGCTGTAATTAGTGGCTTTGGCTTGACATAAGAGAGTATGTTTAAAGTGCTGATAAATCTGCTGCACTGGAAAGCTATTGGCAGTGTGGCTGTTCGCCTCACAATACACTTTATGGATTAATTCTGTGGATCTTTTTTTTAAGCTTTGAAAGGCTTTTTTTCCCTGTCTTTTCTGTAAACGTTCCAGTGTTTTGATTATCTGGTTTTGCAGAAGGCCATCCAAGTACCTCTAATTGTTTCTGACTCACTTGTTTACCTCAATTTGCTGGCCCGCTCTATTCACAGCTCACTATTTATGCTGCATTTATACCTAGTTCAGCGATACTCTGCATCTTCATGCTTTTCTTTTTTAAGGTGTGTGCAGATTTATGTAACTAGATCTACATATAAGAGATTTAACTTTGGCCTGTGCAACCGAACACCTTGTTGCCTCTGCAAGAGGTTGGACTTGACTGGTGGGAGCTGTTTTGAACTTCTGGTACCAGCATTTGACAGGATATCCTGCTTACAGTAATGTCATGAAAACTGAAGTGGGTTCGTTAGTTAATGATACAGGGTGCCATGTGAGTAGCATTTGGTACTGGTGAGAAATATGCATAGAGAAACAAACTGTCCAAATGTTTCAGCCCCACATCTTTAGATTACACTGAATCAAAGGAAACGGTGGCCAGCTTGACTTCTTTTTGAAATGTCTGTGCATGTTAAGTTTCTTAGATCATTGTATTTCCTGCTTTGGTTGAGTCGTTAAGGTGTGTTTCTAAACCCTGACTCCAGTCTTTCTTGTTATTTCTTCCTTCATTTGCCACTATTTTGTCTTTTTTTTTTTCTTCTCCAAATTGAGGGGTTTTCCAGCCAGGGAAGTTCTGGCTACTAGTCTTTGTTTATGATAGGATATATACAGTATATCACAGTCTCCTTTGCCACATTCTGATAAAGGAGAAATGAGCTAATGTTCATTCGCCTATTTATTCATCCACAATTTTGACTATTACGAATCCTACTAGGTAATCACCTAGATGACCATCAAAGCTCGTGTGCCCGCATCCAGGTTGTGCTCAAGATCAAGGCCACAAGGTTACATGAAATGAAGTATGTGTCTTTTCAAATTGGGTCTAGGCTAAATATAGACAAGGGAAGGCTCTTGGTGACCTTGGGCTGTGTTCATTGAAGGTGCCAGAGACAAGATTCTGACCTCCTGGCCAGTAGGTGTTGCACTTACTCTGGCTGATAGAGACGCATGACATCAACCCAATGATGTTATTGGCTGTGACAGACTGGCATCTTTACCATCCATAGATATGTAAACATTAAATAGAACATGGCTAGCTGCTATGCTAGTAATGTTTCATATACATAGCTTGTTTATATGATTACATTAAATACAACAGTGAACAGTTGTTTGTATATCTATCCATCCATCCATCCATCCTCTACCGCTTTTCCAGAGGTCCGGGTTGCGGAAGCAGGAGCTCAAGCAGAGAAGCCCAGACTTCCCTCTCCCCAGCCACCTGCTCCAGCTCTTCAGAGAGGATACCAAAGCATTCCCAGGCCAGCTGGGAGACGTAGTCTCTCCAGCATGTCCTGGGTCTGCCCTGGGATCTCTTCCCAGTGGGACGTGCCCGAAACACCTTAAGTGGGAGGTGTCCAGGAGGCATCCTGATCGGTTGCCCAAACCACCTCAACTGGCAACTTTTGTTGTGGAAGAGCAGCGGTTCTACTCTGAGCCTCTCCTGGATGACTGAGCTCCTCACCCTATCCTTAAGGGTGAGTCCAGCAATCCTATGGAGGAAGCTTATTTCAGCCGCAATCTCATTCTTTCAGTCATTACCCAAAGCTTATGACCATAGGTGAGGGCAGGAACATAGATTGACCAGTAAATCAACAGTTTTGCCTTACAGCTCAGCTCCCTCTTCACCACAACAGACTGGTACAACGTCCACGTCACTGCAAATGCTGCACCAATCCATCTGTCAATCTTGCGCTCCACTCTCCCCTCACTCATGAATAAGACCCTTGCCACTTATGGCAGGAGCTCGTCCCCAAACTGGTGAGGACAATGCACCCTTTTCTGGCTGAGGACCACGGACTTGGAGGTGCTGATTCGCATCCCAGCCACTTCACGCTTAGTATATCCTGTTATTAAAATGCTGCAGGTGCTGTCAACCATTATAATTTCCTACAGAATATGGCGTCTCCGTTTGCCATGAGTATGTTAACCATGTCTTTTCTAGGGTGTCATTATGTCTGTTACTGGCCACTGTAGTCTCTTCATTCAGTTGCTCAGATGTAAATATTATGATTATTTCAGTCCCCTAGATATTAAAATATTTTTTATCAATATATTAGTTTTTTTGAAGAATGCAAAGACTTTTATTCCCCACCTTTCTAAACATTTTTTATGTATTTTTTTTGTTTTGTTTTCATGAAAATATTGTCTTGTTCACCCTTTAAGCCTGTATCTCACTGGATTGCAATGGCTTGCGACTAGTTGGAGATTTTTAAAAAATTCTGACAAAGTACACAAAGTAGTGACAATTTTCACTTGGCATCATGCTGAATTGGCACTTAAAACACATTTGTGAACATGGCCTGTCTTGCACAGATAATATCAGTGTACTAAATGATGCATAGCATCATATGAGAGTAAAAAATCAAATTCTATAAATGGGGGGAAAAAGATCACTTCTTGCCCACACCGTCCAGTAGAAAATTACTTTCCTAAGATTTGATTTCTTGCCTGATTTAATTTCAAACTAAAATTATGCTATAAGAATGCACAGTTTCTCATAACCAGTTGCAAGAGGCTGTGGATCTTCTTCACGGTTTTGCTGACTCAACTTCTGTAAAACTGTATCTTCATTTCTTTGTTGTCACTGGGCTGCAACCAACACAGGCTTAAAGTGTCTGTGACATGATTTAGGAACTATGGATCATATTCAGTAGGAATTCATCTTCAGTCGTCCATATAGTTGGTTTTTTTGACTTACAAGGCTAAATAAGTAGAAAAATATTTCCAAGTGAATTCAAATTTAGCGCCGTGTTGCACTAACGTGATCTCCTGAGACTTGCCTTGTTTCCGGATATGGCGTCATGAGGTGAAGTTCATCTCAGCTGATCCGTGTGCTGTCGATGTAAACAAGCTGTTTAGCTTCCATATCAGCGAAGAAATGCCAAAACGCTGCGTGGCAGCTGAGTGTTCTAATTGTTCCAGTGAACGTACAAGCCTGTCCTCATTCTCAAAAGATCCAGATCTTCTTAAAAAATGGGTGAAGCAAGTACAGAGAACAAGGGACAAATGGCAACCAACACCGTCTTCTGTACTCTGTAGCGATCATTTCACTGCAGACAGTTTTGAGGAGGCGCCTGCTATACAGGAATCTTTAGGCTTGAAAGTTCGTTACAAACGGGTTCTAAAACCGACTGCCATACCTATGGTTTTCAAATGAAGACCCACAGCACAGAGAAGCAACAGTGTCAAAAATTTCCCGGAAAAGAGTTTGTGTAATTGATTTTTTTTTTCCCCCACATAAGGCGATCGTGATTTTATTATATTTTTTCCGCCGAAAGTAAAATCCTCCCCTATGAATTATGAAGCCGAGTGTTGACTTTACTCCAAGTGGAACGACTTTGTGTTTAAAAAAAAAAAACCCGTTATATTACTTTTTTCATTTTTATAAATCTCATTGCCTACCGAAACTGAATATCTGAGCTTTTTTTTTTTATTTCCCCAACCACCCGATCGGGGAAATTTAAAAAAAAAAAAAAAAAAATTGAAGCCAAAATTTCTGTAAACCAAATGATTAAATAACGATCGCCTTATGTGGGGGAAAAAAAAAAATCAATTACACAAACTCTTTTCCGGGCGAGTTTTGGCACTGTTGCTTCTCTGCGCTGTTCTGATACGGACGATCGCCCATATCAAAACAGGGCAGAGATATGGATGATTGTTGCGCAGAAATACGGACGATCGCCCATATCAAAACAGCGCAGAGAAGCAACAGTGTCAAAACTCGCCCGGAAAAGAGTTTGTGTAATTGATTTTTTTTTTTCCCCACATTAGGCGATCATGATTTTACTATATTTTTTTCCTCCAAAAGTAAAATCCTCCCCTATGAATTTTGAAGCCGAGTGTTGACTTTACTCCTAATGGAACAACTTTGTGTTAAAAAACGTTATACACTTTTTTTCAGTTTTCGTTTTTATAAATCTCATTGCCTACTAAAACTGAATATCTGAGCATTTTTTTTTTTTTATTTCCCCGACCACCCGATTGGGGAAATTTAGATCTATCTGTATATTACCATTCAGTGTTTTGGAGGCGACCGATGTCCATCTCTAACCCTTCACCGTCGGACCCTTCATCCTCTGAAACGTGCGAGTCATCTTCGCTTCCTGAACGATATGATTCAAATAAATAGGGTTGCAGTCCTTCATTAGAACCAACTCTTCTTCATCACTCAATCCTGCTTCTTCCTCAAAAACTATCAACAAATTGCTCAAATCTTCGCTGAAATCGCTCACAACTTCCTCCGCTTCAGTGTACTTAGCCATGTTTGTTTACATCTTTGGTTCACCTCATTACATCACAAAATGATGGCGGCGTTTGACCCATTTCCGACAAACGAACATTGCAATAGTCTGCATCACGATGTAATTTATGGTAGTACATGGAAACAAAATTTTATTGAATTTTTTTGTCTACACAAAATAAAAACACAGTAGTTCTTCTTTCTAATGGTGTCTTGGTTGAATTATGTCACTCTTTAATGCTGTTTTTCCTTGTCAAAAGCTAAAAAAAACCTAAATTGAACAGGGTTCTAGACTGGTTTGAGACACCAGCGACAATTCTGTGTGACTATTTTGAGAGAAAAATTTGTCGCACAAATTTCCCCTGCATAGATTGCAACCTTATTGTGATGGAGGGGTTTATGTGCCCTAGTGATCCCAGGAGCTACTGTATGTAGTTGGAAGCAACTTACCCTGGTAGGGTCTCATAAGACAAATTGGTCCTGGGTGAAGGGCCAGACCAAGAGCGGTCCAGTGGATCCCCTATGAACAAGTTAGAGCAAGGATCCAGTGCACGCCGCCCATTTTGGGCTCAAGGGCAAGTGCTTGGCGCCTGGGTTTCTGTCCATAGGACCAGGCAGGGATCAGCTCAGGCAAGCTACATTGGTCCACTCTCCAGTGGGCTCACCATCTGCAGGCGGGATCATGGGGCCATGGGTGCTATGTGAACTGGGTGTTAGTCTGTGGTTCTCTGCTTGGGCTGCTGCCCCCTTGACACGGACCTCCAGACAAACAATAGAAGATGGCTTGATGGATGTTCAAAATTCCTGCAACACGAATGCGAGGCCCTGTGAATGTTTGGAGACATTTTGGAAACTACTTTGCAAATGCCGTTCTCCAACTACTTGTGAGCTGTCACAGCCCAGTAAGATATGTGCTTTTGGTCAGAATGAGCTACTCTGTCACTTACAGTCTGTTTAATGTTTTAATGTTAATGTTTTGTGCTTCGGTCCAACAATGCATATACAAATTTTGGATATGTACACAAGAAATCTTGAATGGAATTATTTCATTTTAACGCCACTTAAAAATTTTGTGCACTGAGGAGGGGTGGATTAACTGTTAAATCGCTTTAGATAAACCCAAATAATGCAAATGGAAATGGTTGATGCACATTAACAGTCACATCACAGTTGTACGACAGGTTTCCTCATTACCACTGATACCAACAAACATGGCTAATGAAGAGACAGGTTGATCACTTGATATCTGTGGTTCGATCAAGGCACACAGCTCTAGTCTTCAGAAGTACCTTTCCTACACATAGGATTTCATTTGTTTTAATTTCGGTACTCCACCTTGCATTTTCCTATCAACATTTGGTTACATAATTGCATGGATAATTTGTCTGATTTTGCAGACAGATTTGTTTTTCAATATCTAACAACAAATTGCATATAAATTATTTTAGCTGAAATAAATCTAAGATCCATGTTTAGATAACCCCACTTAATTGCAAAGATATCTAACAATAGTTATCACTGTATGTGTTGTAATATGCACACAGAAAGGTGTAATGTGATCATCCTGTGTGTGTGGGCGGGGGTGTTTGAGGATGTCATGCTCAGAGCCGCATTAACTCTAGTCCCTTGTACCTTGGCTGTGGCCTTTCGTCTCGACTCTCAGATGACGGGCGGTGCCCTTTTTGAATACACATGCACACACACGTGCATAGGCCCCTGCAGCTAGCCAGACCCTTTGTAGAGGCATCAAATGAAGCGCTAGAAGGGTTCCTTTTGAAATCCTTCCAGCACATAGACGCACCCACACAAAGACGAAGCTACAGATGTATACGGTTACAATTGTTAAAATTCTCACACCACAGCAAGTATGTCCACTCTCAGACTCTAAAAATGCCCATGATGTTGTGAAATTTTATTGTGCTTATGAACTGTAGGCACACAAGAGTCCAGGCAGCCAGATGTGGTGAAAGATTTTTTTTAAATTTTTGATGAAATTTACTTGAGCCATTTTTCATCCCTTCTAACCCTTAAAGGCCAAATGTCACGTAATTTTTTTTTCTAAATGACAACGAATTTAGATAAAATACACATAGCTTAAACCAAATATTCATACCGGAGACCATATCACCCACCTGTATTTACATAATTGCACAAAATACACCAGGTGAAGGCCCCACCTTGCTTGCTGGCTTGTGACAGCCAGTCCAGACCACGCCCATGTTTTTGACATCACCAGTTGTACCCTGGCTGCCCTGCCTATCCACATTCACACTTATCAACATTGGACAATCATGACGGAAAGTGACAGCGATTGTGAACAAATTAGTTTAGTTTTGTCTTTTTTTTTTTTGTCTTTTTTTTTGTCAGTGGTTCAGACAGTGACAGAGGCATTGAACCTTACAGGTTTGAGCCGTCCGAGACGGAATCAGATGCTTTGTCTGATGACAACAGTTCCAACGATGACCAGAGAGCAGAACCAGTGGAAAATGTCATTGAACTGGACATTAATCGCCTCCAGAATTGCGAAGCCAAAGGGGGTCTGTCGAGGGCGCCCCATAAATATTGATTTTTCGGAAGCCATTATTATTACAGTGGAGGAGAGCCGCTGCTGTCAAGAAATTGACCAGATCAATATGAAAATGGAGGCGCATACCTGTCAAGTGAGACGTTTTCGCCGTATTTTGGTGCCAAGCGCGGCTGTGGGGGACGGCGGAGTGGTGGCGGACACTTTTCTGGGAAATGTTTTAAATGTAGTTCGTGTTGTTATTGTCAAATATTTTAAGGAAAATATGGGGAAAAAACAGGACAGGACGTGTTGCGGAGCACGTCCTGTGTGTGATCCCCCACAGCTGGTGCTGGCAGATGGCTCAGCCTGAGCTATTCGCACTACAGTGTGGACTCAATCAGTCTAATGGCCGTGGCGGGCAGATCGCTCAGCGTGAGCTATTCTCACTACAATGAGAAGTCATTAGGACAATGGTTTAACACGTTCAGCTGTGCAGCGGTTGCGGAACAGACAGAGATCGCCTTACAAATACAGAATTCTGCTTTTTTTTTAATTTTGCGCCGGACGCTGAGTTGTGTTGTTATTGTCAAATATCCATGAATCCTTAAAATATCTGACAATAACAACACGAGTTGCATTTGGGGCATTTCCCAGAGAGGTGTCCCTTGTTGCTCCGCCGTCCCTTATAGCCGCTTTTTACGGTGTTGAAGTACGGCGAAAACGTCTCACTTGACAGGTATGAAAACATTTCCCAGAGAAGTGTCCCTTATTACCCAGCTGTCCCTGATAGTCCCGTTTTAAGGTATGGGTGAAATATCCAATTTTTTCTTTCTTGTTGCTCACTTCAACCTTCCAGTCTCCATATAAACAATCAATTGAAATACCCCAAGCATCAAACTAGGGTACAATCGATTTCGTCACTTCCGCCTTCTTCCCCAGGCGATTCCAGGGGCCGTGTCAGGCCAAGCGCGGCAGTTTTAAATTAACGAATATTCCGTTGTTACTGAAGCATATGCACCAAGACCCGAACGGATCGGTTCCCTTTTATATCTAGTTTCAAGATATTTAAAGTACCCTGTTACGTGACATTTGGCCTTTAAGTACAAAGTCTGTGTGGTTGTGAGGGACCGAGTTGGTTAGACACGAGGACACAGTAGTAATTTCAGAAAATAATGGGTTTTTATTTACCCAGAAATGCAGAGTAAACTACAAAAATCAGCTGGTAAAACTGGACTCATAAAAGAGGTGAAAGGAACAAAGCTAAACTGAAGTCTTAATGGCAACATAAGGTAACATCAAACCAACAGAATAACTGACCTCCCAAACAAGAGACAAAAAGGGTTTAAATACTGGCTGGTCAGACCAGTCTGACACACAGACAAATTATCTAATAACAAAATAAAAGAAAGCAGTTAGTTTAATAATTACTTCAAAATAATAGTAATCAAACCCAAAAACTAACTAAATGCCTCATTCAGAAATGAAAGACAAATAAACATGTACTTAAAATCTTGAAGTAAATCATCCCCCATGATGGAGCAGTGCTTAGTTTGTGCCAATGAGCACTTCCTCTATAAAGCAGTGCTGCATCCTACGGCACATCTTTTGCTCCTGTTTCCAGCAGACCTCAGCAGCCACATGGACCTCCCCCAGTACCGGTAAGATAAGAAAAGAAATGGCAAACAACTTAGCAAAGCTGAACATACAAAAGTTACTAAATGTGCACGCTACAAATAGAACTAACCCATTTCAACATATGCCAAATAAAAAAATAAATATTAATTCAAATTATGTGTCATCATTTGTGTCCATGTATAAGTCATATATAATGAAACTAAAGATAATTCAAATATGTGACAGTGTGTTGGTGCATGGGGTTAGCGACTTCATAGTTGTGTGGCTGCAGGTGTGGCCATCATAGTGATGTTGGGTTTTGTTAGTCAGTAAATGGAAACTAAAAAGCATAGTACTGTTCTCAGTGGATAAATAAAGGTGTGCCAGTGGTGCAGTGGACAAGCCCTCTCTTTAACGTGATTGTGTCGTGGCTGTTGTTATGAGAAGTGACTGACATTATATCCTTGTCATAGTTGCTGCCCCAGCAAAGGAATTAAAACTCGTTTTATAAAACATTACCACTGTATCACTCTGCTTATTGTACAATGCAAGGTTCGTCCAGACCTGTGCTGATTGTTACATTTTGTACTGATCGGAGAACTTTGAAACAACATACAGATCATTTTGTAGTATACATTTACACTGTCAAGTTAAAAATGTATAAAATATAACTGGCTATATATTTTAAAAACTATAGCCAGTCAAGATTTGTAATTCCCCAGCCCTAATCCTTTAAGCTTGGCACAAAGCATGGCATTTTTGAAATTTGTAGACCAGTGTAACTAGTAGAATCTAATGTGGGCTATGAAAACAGAAAACTAAAAAAATATGCTTTAGCAACTTTTAAGTTTTAGATGGGTAAAAGAGAGAAAAGTGTCACAATGGTGGAAAAAATGACCAAATGGTTTTATAGTATTTTTAGGAGATTTATTGAACACTAAGTGTTGGAATGAGAGCATTAATCTAGAATTCATTTATATCAGTTCAAGTTTTAAATTTTCATTAGTTAAAGGGGTCACTGACTGCACTTTTTCCCACATTTTAACAGCTCACACATGTCTTAATGAAATGTTTGTGACATATTTTGTTCACATTTTCTTTAATTTTTTAAATTATTGAAGCAAATTAGTTTTTCTTCCCTGGCTTTCTTGAAACGCTCTGATTTAAAGCCCATCACCTTTAAGCTGGACTCATGGTACTTTTCCCCTCGCTGCCCACGAGAGCGGAGCAGAGTTACAGAGCCCCGGAGGACAGTGGGGGGGCTGGCTGTGAGAGCCAGCAGCTTCGGGTCCTGGTGTAGGTATCGGGCGCACCAGGTCGGTTGCCGTGACCAGTGCGCTGGTGCTGGGGATTTGCTGTGAAATCATGGCAAAATTATTGGGCGATGGACTGAAGTGATACGAGGTGTATTGTCGACTGTGGACTTGTGAACCAGGTGGTAACAGAGATGGCTATTAGGGTGACTAAGATCTGAGGAAAATAATCCAAATCGTGCTTGGTGCAAGCCTCCAGATACTAGTGTTAGCTGGGGACTAATAGCGCAGGGGCTAATAGCCTACCTTTAGCACCCCTTCCAGCTACATTACAGACAGCTAGACGGGCCAATAATAGGTCAGTGGACAGGTCTCTAGGACGGCGGTGGGTTGGCTTTGTCATATCACGATGTATATGATTTACCCAGAAGAGTCCAATGTTTCTGGTGTTTCTGGGCAAGAAAAACAAGATAAAGGTTGTTTTTTTTCTTAAGAGAATTGACTGTTTTGATATTTTTTTGGGGATAATTATGTGACCACTAGACACATTTCAGACTGTTAAAACCTACAAACACACCATTTTTCAGCCAATGGCCCCTTTAAATATACAGTCTTGTGAAGAAGTATTTGCTCCCTTCCTGAGTTCTAATATTTTTGCATATTTGTCATAATTAAATGTTTCAGATAATCAACCAAATTTTAATATTAGACAAAGATTACCCGAGTAAATACAACATGCACTTTTTAAATAGTGATTTCATGGATTAAAGGAAAAAAGCTATCAAAAGCTACCTGACCCTATGTGAAAAAAGTAATTGCACCCTAAACCTAATAACTGATTGTGCCACCCTTGGGAGCAACAACTGAATCAAGTGATAACTGGCAATGAGTCTTCTACATTGCTATTGAGGAATTTTTGCCCACTCTGACTTGCAGAATTGTTTAAATTCAGCCACATTGGCGGGCTTGAGCTCACGAACTGATGACCGCACATTCGCCTTCAGGGTTTTCTAGTAGAGAGCAGAATTCATAGTTTCATGAGTTATGCCAAGTTGTCCAGGTCCTGAAGCAGTACAGCAGCTCCAGACTAACTCTACCACCACCATGTTTGACTCTTGGTATGATCCTTCCATGAAATATTCTGTTAGTTTTTTAATTATTTTTTCCACATAGGGTCAGGTAGGTTTGGATAGCTTTTTTCCCTTGAAATAAATGAAATCATCATTTTAAAAACTGCATTTTGTATTTACTAGAGTATTAAAAGGTGTTTTGGCCAAACACCTTTTAATACGCTAGTAAAGTGCTGACCTGACATGTGTTTATATATCAGGTCAGGGACTGGTTTGCTTGCTACCGGATAACCATGAAAACCGGTACTACCTGTCTCATGAGTCGGGGCGTCGGCGACTCAACCGGCAACCCCGCCCTTCCGAGGGCGTGGTGGGTGAAACTGGGCATCCTGGCAGAACTAAAAACAATATCTGTCACAGGTCTGTGGTGGACGACTCCCAGTTACACGGGATGAGACTGGACATCCTGGCAGATAAGGACATCTGTTGCAAGGTCTGTGGTGGACTTTTGCCAGTCGGTGCATCATGACATGCACTACACAAAGAGCAGAGATAAACAAACCTATCATCTGGTCAGTCACTGCAGCAGAATCTGGAGTCAGTTTGTCTTGGCTTGTCCTTGCCACTGATAGTACCTCTGTCTGCCAAGAATGTGCCACTAGTCCAGCAAAAACTAGCGGTACTCATATACTTTGCAAGCAGTTTCATGAAATGGTCAGTCAGAGAGCAACTCATACCGGCTTGGACATTGCCCAGGTTAACAAGGTCAAGAGTTCCTGGCAGCAGAAGGCGAAGGACAGAGCTGCGTGGAGGAATCTGATCAGACCTAAATGGAACAGTCATTGTCGCCCCTGACGGGCTGCTATGATGATGATTAAAAGGTGTTTGATCTGATACATTTAAGTGTGACAAATATGCAAACTATTAAAAAAAAAATCAGGAAGGGGCAAATACTTTCACAGCACTGTATGCTTTCACTTCCTAAAGTAAGATTCCTCTGGGCTGGTCGGGCTGTGCCCAATCCAGTGATGAAGGGATATTTTAGTTCAAGGATGACACTTTAATAAACCTGTTAATGAATGCTTTCTTGTTTGGAGTTTTCAGATATTCAGTTAAGAATTAGTGCTGGTTAGTTACACTGTTATTATGTGTGTTTTTTTTTAAAAAGTACTGTGTTTGCACATTCACAACACCAGTGATCCTAAAGGTCCCAGAACGAGCTGCTGGGTCTCACTCTTGTTTTTTCTGCCTTCTTTCCGTTTTAAAAATATGAATGATAACAGTAAAATGAATCTATATTTTTCTGGGAGATATGCAGATTGCTTTAAATTAATTTATACTGTACTTGTTTTTATCGCTCAGGAAGTTTTCTTAATTTGCTTCCTGATTCATAATCAAGCCTTCAGTGGGACTTTGGCTGACAGCCCTCTTTTAACTGCTTTCTTCTAGATCTTCCGCTGTACCTGACTTGCTTTTCATTATCTCTTCTTGTATCTTCTGTCACTTGACTCATTCTCTCATAATTAGGCAGCCACATACTGTGTTCACCATCCTTTTAATCTAAATTACTTTTTCCGCCCTCTATTTCCTCTGATGTTCCTTTGCATCATTTCTCATCTTCACTTGCCCTTCCTCCACAGATGACATGACCCTCACATTACACATTATGAATTATTGAGGTGAAACACAGTATTGCCCACAAATCACAAGACTTCTCTCCTTTCAGTTGCCTTTGCCCTTACCCTCTCTGTCTCCTTTTTATTGATGTTTTTTGGTCTCTAATTTCAACCTCTGGCAGTGTATCACATCACCCGTGCCTGAGTGTAACATAAGCCAATAAAGACACCATGGTAGGTTTTTTTCTTTAAGCAAGAAGTTCTTCAAAGAACCTTCTGGGAATGCCCAGTACTCTGCTTCCATACACCTTCAGTGGAAATCAATAACTCAGTTCACTGAAGAACCATGTAAGGCAGGGGTCACCAAATGGTGGACTCCAGTCTGGATCTGGACCCCGAGAGTCCTCCGTTAGGACCCCAAAGCCTTTTGATACAGTTCGGGGGAAAAAGGATACAGTTTTGTTTTGGTGGGGGGAAAAAGTGGAACTGAACTGCTGTGTCGATGACCGCCCGGACAGGTTGTGGAACGAGCCCTTGAGTGCTCTCCTGCTGAGACTCCCCGCTCCGCTGTCCCACAAATACACCTCTCGGCAGAGACTCTGTGGCTCCAACCGCTCCAGAGAGTATGCAGCGGGTTGCAAAATCACGGTTTGCTGCCCCCCCCCCACACACACACACTGCCAACAGCCAGGACATCCACCTGGGACAGACACGCTTTGTTTCAGTTCTGTATCCACGAAATGAAGCACTGTTGTGAAATTGTGTGTATTTACCAGGGGATTTCTACCTCTGTTCTGCCTAGAGTAGTCCATGCTGGGATGCAGGGGTGAGGTTGCTGGTTATGGAAGCCTTTTTCGTAGCCTCCGATATCACATAAAAACTTTGTAAAGCTCTGTGTTATTGAACATGAAAAGTTCCACCTCCCTTCTCCCTGAAACCATGGGGTTATAGCGCCATCCATGCTATAACAGAGCTTACCTTTGAGATTTAAAAAAAAAAAAAGTCGGAATTCTGTAGTACTGAATTATATTTCATGTCCGTTGAAACAGTTTTTCTGCACTGAAAATATTGTATAGAGGTGGACGTTGTGAAATGTTGTTTTTTAGGTTTTCATCTTTTGTTTTAATGCAATATAATTTAGTTTGTGCTCTCCTGTAAAACATTTTTAGGGTTTTAGTTGTAGATTTTAGAATTTTGGACCATTTATTTGCAGTCAACAAACACATTTTGCATTCTCTCTATAAAATTTTATATTACATGTGTTGTTTGAAATTGAGTAAAGAATTCTTATTAATTTTTGCTTAAAAATTAATATAGAGCTAAAAGCAGCTAAAATGAGCTTGATAAAATAATGTATGAAAGCAAGTTAAATGATACTGGCCTGTCTGGAGACAGCTGTGGTTTTCTGAATGTCAATGAAATGATGGCAGTTTTTAAAAGCACATTTTGAGATAAATTTGTCATGTGCCAGATTTCCCTTCCAGTTGTTTTAATAAAGATGTTGGAAGTAAATTCATGGGTCATTTGCAAATATTTCACTTTAAAAAGACCAAGTTGTCACACAGTGGGAGGGAAAAATCCTGAATAGAAAAAAAATGCATCAAGATGCATTGTGAATGGTTTTAGAATCAAGTCGGAGTTCTGAATCATAATCCAATCAGGAGGTGCCTAAAGATTCCCACACCTACTTAGTTCGGACCTCGGCTGAGGAGGAGGACTGACTTATTGGACCTCTTGCAGTTTTAGTTGGTGACCCCTGATGTAAGGTATGCAAAGAAGAACCTTCCTCCTAATCAGGGGTCTCCAACCTGGGGCCCCTGGAGCATTCTGGTTTCTGTGGAAAATTTTCTATTTTACTTCTTAATTGGTCCAAAAAATTGCAAACAATTTGCAGTTGTTGGGCATGTGTTCTGTAGGCACCCATGCACAACAACGGCAAACCCTGCTGTAGAGGTTCTTCTGTAAGGTCCCGTTTACACTGGATACACTGCTGTTTTTTCCATCTTGCTACAATGCTCCGCACTTTGTATATATATTTATATATTTATGTGTACATATGTATATCCACTGCTCTTATTTATATTTTTCGTATCTTCTTAATTCTTGCTCTGAGTGTTGCTATCCCTGTGCTGTTGCAATCCTGGAATTTCCCTATTGTGGGACTAATAAAGGCTTATCTTATCTCATCTTATCTTATCACAACCTCACTAAGCTCTTTTTGACTGATGCTGGATCACATAAAAACTGGAAAACTTCAATGTGAAGGGATTCATGATACTGGTCTGCTTTTTCCCCTGCTATTTTCCTTGTCCCTGAAATGCTTTCTGGGCCTCTTTCCACCAAACCGGTTCCAGTGCTTAACTGGAGCCAGAGCCTCATTAGCACCAGTTCTTTGGTTTTCCACCCACTAAAGCACCAGTCCCAGGCTCTCAAAAGTGGGGCTATCATGGCCCCAACTCCTAGCTGGGCCAGCGGCAGCACCACTTTACATTGGTTACGTCCACAGCCATGGGCGTGGTTAACTGACCAGCTTCAAAACATTACCGACCGCCACGTTGCTTTCCAAACAGCGGAGCACGCGACGGATTTCAAAACCAAACAGATTGAGAGCGAAGAGGAGACACATTTCTTGGCTCTGTGGACATAAGCAGAAGTACAAGATCAGCTGGAGGGGGCCACTCATGTGATGAACTGTTTTGGAGGATAGGCCAGCCAGCCGGACCATCGTCACTGCCGTGGATTAGTCCGTACAACAGAGTGCTTAAAACACGCTGGTAAGTGTATTGTCTTTAAAATGCCAGACATTAACAAATATGTGTATACATATATATCCGCTTGTATTGATATGTAACGGCCAAAGTGCGGATATTTTTTTTTTTTAGTCACTCTTGTGACTATAGTATTTTCGGTTAGCTATGCTAACAAGCTAACAGTGCTTTTCCTACGACCAAACGTTTGTCCTCGCCATAAAGAAATGAACGGGTCGTCTCTGCTGACAAATGTATATCGCTTGTATTGATATGTAACGGCCAAAGTGCGGATATTTTTTACTCACTCTTGTGGCTATACTGTTTTTGGTTAGCTATGCTAACCAGCTAACAGTGTTTTTACCACAAACGTTTCTCCTCACTATAAAGAAAAGCGCGTTTGAGAAACTAGAACAGAAATGTTAGTGTCTTAATACATTTTTTTTATAAAGACATCCAGCGCAAAATACGTTTTTTGTGGTATCTACTGTGTATGAATGGGTGCCTTGCATTGTGTTATGGGAGATTTTTCTACCAGACACTAGTAACGTCCTCTTTTTTACTATTTTGGCAATATTTCCATAATCTTAGGCCATTTTTTTTTTTTTTTTAAATTTCACTCGTGTTTAATTGTGTGTTGTCTAGCCATGTTTTATCTAATCCTTCTCTTACTTTATTGCGCAGTAGCCTGGTGGAACACCTAAAATGTCATTGTACTGTACAACTGTAAAGTGACAAAGCCTATTCTATTCCTATTCTTCTGTTCCATAGTCAGACATGTAAGCTTTGCTAACATTGATCTTGAATAAAATTGCCTTCTGTGTCTGCACATTTAATGGAAGGCTTAAGTTGGACACTGCACAAACTAAAACACTTTTTTTGTATTTACAGATTTATCACAGCTGGATGATGATGGAGAACCACCCAGACCTGTGGTGTCCAGCTCACCTTCACCAGCACCAAGCTTGTCCTCCTCCTGCTCTTCCTCCTCTTCTCATTAGACCAGATTAGGTAATTTATGTTCAGATCATGACCCATTCACACAAAGGAGGGAGTGAATTAAAAGAATTATACATTTGAATTGAGTGTTGTGATGCCACTAACAGTAAATGGATGTTGAATAGACACATTCAATCTTGGATTGACGATTCCTGCATTTTTCAGTGTGTGGTTATTTTATATTGCTTATTTTTGTACTTTAAAACAGGGAAACAGAAGTGTGACACAAACATGGACCTCCTTCTTGACTACCTGGAGAAGTCAGATGAGAGACTGCAGGAGCAGAGCAGGAGGGAGGAGCAGCTGACCTCCGCTTTGCTGCAAAGCATCCAGAAGATGGAGGACAGGACCAATACCCTTGTTGGACTGATGGGACACGTTGTCTGTGCTTGAGGGACTGTAAAAAAAGTAACCATCACAGCATTGATATTTTTGGCTGTGTGTACATAATATTTCATATGTAGCAGTCGAAAGTTTTTGCACATTTTGTAAATAAAAGCTTTCTTTCCTTAAGTGTTTTTCTGCTTCTACATTGCTATCCTCAAACCAAACATATGCATGAAGTGTGAAGTTATTTAGGACAATGCAAATCACTATAACATTGTAGTGGTGGGAAGTGAAAGTACAAGTACTGAATTACTGCACTTAAGTTCATTTTTCCAGGTATTGGCCAATATATCAGGTATTTGTGGACTTACTCATATTTTTGACAACTTTTTCACATTTTCTAAAGAACAAGCAGCAACAAACTTTAAATCTATGCACTGTGGAAAATGTTCCAAGTTGCCAGCTTCAAAAATGATAGAGTTTATATTCTTTTGACAACGTACCACATGACATTCTATCAACTCTGGACAAGATCATTTCTGGGGAAAGTACTTTTAACTTGTACACTTCACAGTCTGTCTCTTGTTACCCCTACATGAATAAAAACTTGAATCAGTACTTTAACCAGAATAGATGACATACAGATACAGAAGGGCATACCTTTCACAACTGTTGTTTGGAGGTACATAGAATATGCAGGGATGAGAATCCTCCGCGGAATTCCTCGGATTTGATCATGTCTAGGGTCATTCTCGTGAATCGTCTAAATTCGAGGAGAATTTTTTTTTTTTGGGGGGGGGGGGGTGAGGTCTGTTATGAGCGGCGAGTCGTATTTTCGATCGGCTGCTAAAATCCACCGCGCAGAACGCGCTACCCAGCGAGATCAGTAATGTAATGTAACAAGGCCACTGATTTGGCTGATACTTACTGAAGCAACCAATCGGCGATTTTGTTATTCCTTTGTCATATCCAACACGCGGAGCGAAATGCAAATGGCGGACAGTTCAATCAACTGAGTTTTCCGGATTTCGTGAAAATGGTGAACCTAAAACTCACAAAAGACTACAAAACAAGAATTTCAGAAAGCGACAAAAGGGATAAGGAACAAGTTTCGTTGGGAATGGCTCGAAAAAACTGTCAATGACTGTAAAGATCAGTAAAAATACCGAAGTTGTGGTTGAAAAAATGGCCGACTTCATAGCGAAATGCGAAGTACCAGGGAAATCCCAGTGTGTTTATTGCAACGATTTCTTGAGTTGGATCTTGTGGTTGTGTTGCCTTGGTTGAACACTGTTCAAAACAGAAACATCTCAAAATTGTGGCTACAAGGAGATCGAACTACTCGCTCGTGCTGCATTCAAAACGATCGATGGACACGGTCAAATTCAGATGCCAGTCAATCAAAGTTCATCACAATCGGCCCCGATTACAGCAATTAGTGATCGGAAGACACATTCCGAGGTAAGATTTTTTTCTCGTTATAAGTAATGTACTTGAGAATTTTCGCGTAATGAATTTATGAAATAGCATGTGTAAGTTGTGACGTCATGCCTGTTTTGAAACACTAATTGCATTTGAATGCTGATTATTGATTGTTAATAGATAAATGTTATTACATATTTTCTCACAATTTGAAATGCAATCCAAGAATTTTGAATATAATTTATCATTTTTTGTTTCACTAGGAGGAGTTACATAATGCATGTGTAAGTTTTTTTTGTCATGGGTGGTGATGGGTTGCCTTTCCTAAGATATCTTTGCTTTTATTAGTAAACATAATTTCTTTATGGTCATTGCATAAAAATATTAAACATCTTTTAGGCTTTACTTACTTTCTTAGATTATCTTTCAAATATTAAAATATACTAATATGCAACTTTTTTATATTCCTAGTAACACTAACAAATGCACACATTAATAAATAAAAATGTTTGCAGAATGTCAGTATATTTTTTTTTTTGTAACTTAGATTTTTATTCATTTTTCATCATATATATTGCATTCAGATCACAGTCTACATTTAAAAACAAAGTGGCTAGAGTAAGAAAGAGAAAAAAAAAAAGGGGGGGACAAATGTTGGAACATCAAGTTTTTAGTTTCCATCTCTTAATTCTTCTGGTTTTTCCAGCGTCTTTGGTTATTCTTTCAATTTCTGTCTCGTTGTTGCACTTTGTAGTGTGTCCATTTCCGCCATTTTTTTCCCCATAGTCCTTCTTGCATTCTTTGTCAATATGTTAGTTTTTCCATCATACGTATGTCCTCAACAATGTCAGTCCATTGCTCTTGGTCAGGAAGAACTTCTGATCGCCATTTTTTTGTGATTGTTTTTTTACATGCAATCAACAAGATTTTAACTAGATATCTGTCCTCAGCCTGTATTACATTGTCTCTTTTAAGATCACATAAGTACATCAGGTTACAGTTCATTGGTATATTATATCCTAATATCTTCTGTATTGTCACATGTATAGATTTCCAGAATGATGAGATTTTGCAGCATTTCCAAAACATATGTGAGTGGTCTGCATTTTGAGCCCCACATCCCCTCCAGCATAAAGATTGGGTATTTGTATATTTTCCTTGAATCTGTGGTGTAATGAAAAAGCGAATCAGGTTTTTCCATCCAAATTCCCTCCATGTCCTTGAATTTGTTGATGTGTGTTGTGTTTTCCATATTTCCTGCCAGCTTTCTTCTGTTATGTTTAAATTTAGCTCTTTCTCCCATTTCTCCTTTATATAGTTACTTGAATGATTGTCATAAGTTTCTGATATAGCTTTGAAATAATTCTTATTTTATTTCCTGTATATGAGCTTAAAATGAATTGTATAATCTCGCTCACATCTGTTTGGAGGTTATGCCTAATCTTCTTTATATAATAGTCTCTCATCTGCAGATATCTGAAGAATTCCGATCTTTCTAGTTTAAATTTTCTCCTGATGTTTACAAAGCTCCCGAGATCTTTTTTTCCGATATTGCCCCATGCTGTGATTCCCTTGTTCACCAGATTTTTGTATCCCCTATCTTGTTTTGCCGGTTCAAACTGACTGTCAAATGCTACCCATTTCAATAGTTTTATGTCTTCCTTTATATTATACTTTTGTACTATTTTATACCACAGTTCCAAAGTAAATTTAGTGATTGGGTCTATTTGTTTGATTTGCTTATATGCATCTTTATCTCCTATTATGCTTTGCACTGGGAGTCCCTCAATTTCCTTTTCCATTTCTTTCCATTTTGCCTCATATCCTTCGTCGCACCAATATATGATATATCTTATTTGTGCTGAGTAGTAATATTCCTTTAGACTCAGTAGGCCCATGCCTCCTTTCTCTTTTGGTAACTGGAGAGTTTTATATTTCACTCTTGGCTTTTTACCTCCCCAAACAAATCTCGATATCATCCTGTCCCACTTTGAGAACTGGGCATCTGGAATCTCTGTTGGTAGAGCCTGGAAGAGGTAGAGTAATCTAGGTTGTATGCTGATTTTGACTGTCTCAATTTTTGAATTCAGATCCATATTTAAGATTGACCATCTATCAATATCTTTTTTTATTTCTTGTTCCAACCTATCATAGTTTGCTTTATAGATTTTGCTTAGATCTTTAGGTATGTTCACTCCAAGGTATTTTATTTCTTTTTGTTTCCAGTTTAGTTTGATCTTATCAGTTATCTGGTTTAGAGGGTTATAGTGGAATGTCAGTATTTGTGTTTTTGTTATCTTTATCTTGTATCCTGATAATTTTCCAAAATTTTCTATCAAGTTCATCATTTCCATTATTGATTCATCTGGTTGTTCAAGGTAAACTATAATATCGTCTGCAAATAGCCCAATCTTGTGTTCCGCTCCCTTTATTGTTACACCTTTTAATTTCTTATTTGGTCGTATCGCTTGAGCCAGTGGCTCTATGAACAGAGCAAACAAGGTGGGCGATAAGCAGCATCCCTGCCTAGTTGATCTTTGTATATTTACTTTGTCTGTTAAGCTACCGTTTATCTTGATTCTTGCCACAGGTTCTTGATACAGCGTCCTTATGCATTGTACTGATTTTTCGTTAAATCCAAAGCGTTCCAGCACACTATATAGGAATTTCCAGTTAACCCTGTCAAATGCTTTTTCTGCGTCTAAACTCATTATTACTGCGCTTTTCTTTTCTTTATGTATTTGATTAATTATATGTATTGTTCTCCTGATATTGTCATGTGTTTGGCGTCCCTCTATGAAACCAGTTTGATCATCTTCTATCAATTCCGTCAAGAATGTTTTTATTCGTTTACATATAATTGTTGTATATATTTTATAATCCACATTTAATAGAGAGATTGGTCTATAGTTTCCGCATTGTTCTCTATCTTTCCCTGGCTTTAAAATAACTGAAATAATGGCTTCGTTCCATGATGGAGGTATTTTGTTGTTGTTCAACGTCCAATTAAATGACTTTAGGAGCTGTGGCATGAGTTCTTCAATAAACAGTTTATAAAACTCAGATGGGTATCCATCACTACCTGGTGATTTACCGTTTTTAAGTGACTTAATCACATCTCTAATCTCTTGTGTTGTTATTTCTGCTGTTAGCTTTTCATTTTGTTGATTTCCTATTGATGGCAAGTCCAATGTGCATAGAATTTTTTTTAATATCTTTAGTATTTGTTTCTTCAGGTTGCGAGTATAGTTCTTGATAGAAGTTATGGAATATTTCTTCGATGTTTTCTGGGGTAACTGTGGTTTTATTTGTGATGGGGTCTTTAATCTTATATACATTATTCATTGTTTGTTGTTTTCTTGACCGTTTTGCCAGCAGTTTTGTGGCTTTTGGTCCTGTTTCATAATATTTTTGCTTTAGATATCTATTTTTCCTTTCAATTTCATCTATTTGTGTTTCTTTTATCTTTATCTTTAATTTCTTGATATATTTTTGGGTCATTTGTGCTTTGATGTTTACGTTCTAATTCCCTCAGTCTCTCACATCTTTGTTCATATGTTTCCAGTTTAGACTTATTTGCTTTTCCTGTTTCAACAATTAATTTACCTCTTAACACGGCTTTTAGTGCATCCCATAGTATTGTTGGGTCCACTTCTTCATTGTCATTCTCTTGGATATACTCGTTTATGTTTACTTTTATTCTTTCTTTCATTTTATCATCATTTAACAGTCCTACATTAAGTTTCCATGTTGTTTGTCGTTTTCTATTGTTTAAATATATTTCCATGTATATAGGATTATGATCTGATATTTCTGCCCCTCCAATCCGACAATTTCTCACCCTGTGTCTGTCACCTTCATTCATGAGGAAGTAATCTATTCTAGAGTGTACTTTATGGACTGCTGAATAATGTGTATAGTCTTTTTCTAGTGGGTGTAGGTCCCTCCATATGTCTACCATGCCCATTTCTGTCAGTGAGGTTCTTATGAGCTTTGTTACATGTTTTTTTGTCTTCTTAACACTTGTTGTATCAACTTCATGATCCATGACAGCATTTAAGTCTCCTCCACAAATTAGGACTCCTTCACTGTGTGTTGCTATGAGATCAAACAGATGTTGAAAAAAACCCTTGTCACTTTCTGGTGGGGCATAGATGTTCACTAATGTGATCTGCATAACATCTATTTTTCCCTTTATTATTACATACCTGCCTTCTTTATCCTGGATTTCTTGTTCATATTCAAATTGTATTTTATTTGAAATTAGTATCATAACCCCCCTTTTAGTTCCTCCCTTAAATGAACTGTAGTAGGAGTTCTTATAGCCAAATCTCTTTAGTTTCACATGTTCTGTCTTGCTCAAATGTGTCTCTTGCATAAATATGATTTCGGCTTTTTCCTTCTTGAATTTTCTTATTATTCTTTCCCTTTTGACAGGTGAGTTCAGACCATTCACGTTTAGTGTCATTCTTAAGATTTTTACCCATATTCATGTTTTTCCATTTTTTTAACTTGTGCTCCTAGCCCCTTTAACAACAAAAATAACACATATTTATATAAAAACACATTAAAAAATCTCGACCTCTGTACTTTGGGCCTTTCTTCTGCCCACTGGTCCCTGTTAGAAGGTGGAGGGAATGTCCTCACAGAGTGAAGGGCCCTCCCTAGACCTCTAGTTACTATCCAAGTAATAGTCATTAGTCTAGAAATGTCCAACAAATATCACTTAAACCTCTCCTAGCCGTCTGTTTCTCTTTTACCTTGTCTTCTTGGCCTTCATTTCTTCTGTGCCTTTCTTAATCATTGTTACAATCTAGGCTTTCAGTTGAAAGCCTTGCAGTTTTTCCTGGGCCCGCTGCTCCACGTCTCCTCCCGTCTTCTGCCGTTCACTCGCCTCCACTCCGGCTGTCGTGATGCGTTCAGTGCCGCCGGTGCTCCAGCCGCTTCCTCGGGCACGCTCACTACAAAGCCTCGCTCCATCATGTCCCGCGCTGCCTCTCTGGCTGTGTTGTATGTCTTCACGCCGTCCTCCCAATGAATCCTCATCTTCGTTAGTGGCGTTTGGAATCTAATTTTTTTCTCTTTCAGCGTTTTTTTAATGTTGGCATATTTCTTTCGCTGCTGCCAGAATGTCAGTATATTTTAATAAATGGGTGATGCACTTGGTGATGGAATTTTGTTAATATTTATAATTTATTTAACTTGGTTAAATTATTTTGTCTGTTCTAGAACTATGTAAATGTAATTCTGTGTCAGTTCTGAACATATTAAATAGTAGTAAAATATAATTTAGTATTATTGCATCAACATACCATTCAGATATCATAAATTTACACATGTGATGCAGCAGCAGATTAAAAAGGTAAACTATAAATGCATTTGTACTTACTTCTAACTTTAAATATAAGACCACATTTGAGCATTTTAAAACACCAGATTTCGTTAGCTTAGATTCAGATTTCGATAGGCCTGCGTCCCCCAAGACCCCCGGCTTAGTTTCCTCTTTTTTCCCCAAACCCCATTCTCATCCCTGAATATGTATTTATACAGCATCTTCATGTATATATGCAGTAAATCTATACATTTTTCCATGTAACCTTGTGACTGCATTATTTTAATTGCTTTTAATCCTTGATCAAGTTTGTTTAGGGTTCAAAATGAATCATAAGTGTTAAATATCTCTTGTTATACCTAAGTACTGTTTATCTGTTGAAATATATATATTTAACAACTAATATAAACCCATAACAATATGGCCCCTGGCGATCATGTTTTGGACAGCTGATCACTTTTTGGCATGACATAACAGGCGACCTCAGTCTTGTAATGCGCTGTTAACGCCACCTATTACAGAACTGACATAAATATCAGGTTTAAAAGTGTCGTCAATGCTCGCACTACAGAGTTTATCTAACAACGGCTGATAACTGAAATATTGACAATTACCGCTCTCCTTAAACATGGCCGCCGTTCTCTGCCATTAAGAATAAAACTGTTTTTGGATGGTAATACAGGTTTGGAATAATAAAAGCAGCGCTCCCAAAGAGACAACAAACTCCTACATGTTGACAAGCTAGCGCTGCTACTTCTTCTCTCGGTTGCTGGCGGATAGCAAACAAGTGAGAGGTGCATACCGCCACCTTCCGTCTTCTCTGGTGTTCTGCGGGGATTGGGCGCTTCACACTACTTAATGACGTAACCCTGATGTAATCCCCGACTAGCTCTATATCGGTGGAAAACCAACTGGTTCTTATGAGCCACTCCAGAAGAACTGGTTAAGCACTAGCACCAGCCCCAGAACCAAACTAGCACTGGGACCGGTTTGGTGGAAAGAGGCCCTCTGAGATGCTCTCCTGCACAGTCTGTACAGCAGCAGCACTTTCCAATGGTCCTACCATGTACACATATGTTCGCACCACACTCTGGGCACGCCCTGGCACTATCCCCCCTTGGACTGTGTCAAAATGTAGCTACACACAAGATCACACCATACTAGCACAACGCTACTGCCACATTTCTTGCTGTGGTCAGTCCTACGAATTCTTGACGACCAAATCACACTGGTGTGTATGGGGCCCCACAGCTTTGACACAGTGTCACCACTACACTCCACCATCATTAACCGTCACAGCCTTGCTACAGAAGTTTTGTGTATGCTCAGAACTCTCCATGGACCATCACACTCTAGTAACCATAATGGGGATCCCAATATGTTCCTGAAGACATCACCAAGACCCTACACAGACCCTCCACATTCTGGCTGATTTCTTTCATCGTAGTGCAGTCTTCAACCAGTGTGACGGGCGTTTAAGTGATGGCTCTGTAATGAACCACAAAGCTATTGGAAGAACATTTAGTAATCATTATTATAATATGCAGAGGGTATAATATTTTTGACTCGTTCATCCGTTTGACATTTTATGTTGTCACCACAATAGCTTCTACTTTTCTCATTGGATTGACTTCAGAATTATACAGAACCCTTAACTCATGAATATCTTTGACTAGTTTGATTTTGAAATCAATTTAAATAGGGGTTCTATTATTCTAGCGGGGAGCTTGGATTTTTTTTTTTTTGAGTCTATTTTATGTTGTCGCCACAATAGTAGGAGCTTTATATAGATGTTTTAACTCATTGGATGTGTTCGATTTTGACATAAATCCTAATGGTGGTGAACCTGAAAAATTAACCAACAACTAAAAGAAACTATAAACTTTTTTCTATTGAAAAAGACACAAATCCCTTTGGCCATATGCCAGGTTTATATTTGCATCAGGTGAAGGCATGCATTACTATGTGCAGTGAGAAAACGCCGATATGGGGATGTGTGGGGTACTGTTTAGGGGTCTTCAACTGCATGTTACAGGTTACACTTTTAAAACATTTGCTCATAATGTGTCTTGGAAGTTTACCCTTTAAATGTTAGTACTGGTTTAATTTAGGTTTGCAACATCTAAAGTCATAGATTTTGATTTGAGTGTCAGTTTTCAGCTCCAAAATGGTCCTTTTTTTCCCTTCAAAATGTGCCTTATTACTTAATCACTGGGACACGTCTACATCAGCTACCGTAGAGCAGCGGTAGTATTGAGAGCTATCTGTAGTAATTTACTTTTCGTAGTAATAATTACTGTGTGTGCAGGTTGTACCAACCTTTGGGTCGTCAGGACATTAGTGCTTTAATTTTTCCAAACAGAATCTCAATCTTTAACACTGAACAGCTTTGAGTTTCAGCTGATTTCAGTCGGTCACGCTCACCTCCAGCTTTTCCCTTCACTTTAAAAAGACATTATGTTATCTGAGCATGACAAATATAAGTCTTGAATCTTTTGAATCCCTTTTAAATTCCATACTTTAAATACAGCATCTGCTCTCCCTGGTGTAAAATATTGATTACCCCATATTGGGCTAAATTGTGACAGTAAGTGTGGTTCTTTTAAATATTCTTTGGTTTCACACCATATTTTGATCATGTGCTTTACAATTGGATTGGAGTCTGAGTGTATGAATAAGGGAAGAGGTAAAGGTAAATTATATGATTCCATTTCAGTCCAGTCTTCTTCTTCGTCGATCGCTAGAAGCGAATATGCGTGATGCAGAGGTTTGTGGCACCACAGGGGTCCTGCATCTCTGTCTTCAGCCATGGACGTTTGTTGGGGGTCCCTCCCCTAGACCAACTGCCTTCCATGGCTGGGCTGTCGAGAGCTTGGTCCACCCTGTAGAAAGGTTGCCTGCCAAGGCTTTCCGAGACCCTTCTTCCCGTGCAACTGTCTGTCCTCCTCCGCTTTCACAGCCGTTGGGAGTTCGCTCTCCTCTCTGCCTGTTCCGCCGTTGGGACATTTGTTGCTGTAACAAAACTTGGGTTTTACGTGAGTGATTTGTTACATGCTGCACAACCCCCAACCTGGAGGACCAGGGTGCACTCTTTAGTCTGGCCTCTACCCCATGCGGACCTGTTCGACATGGTTGAACCTTCTGGGAGCACTAGGCTTCCGTCGACATAGCTCCGGGGGTTGCTGAGGCACGCAAGCCGCTGCACCCCGACAAGGTATATGCACCATTGGCAGCGGTTCAGTCCAGTGAGGGAGATCATTTGATGAAAAATAATGTCATAGACCTCAGTTGTGCTGACCAGTAATACAACATAAAGTTTGGACATTTCAGACCTCCACGATCAAATGGTAAATATAGTAAGGACAAACGTAACCTAGCCTTCTTATTGTTCCATATAAATTCCACTAACTTTTTTTTAATTCTTGAGAATAGATCTGAAGGTGGTGGTAAAGGAATGTTTTGAAATAAAGTATTTTTGGTAAGATATTACTTTTAAGTATATTAATTCTCCCTATCATCGACATTGGTAGTGACATCCATCTCTGAAGTAACTCATTAAATCAAATCAAATCAAATCAAACTTTATTGTCATATTGCTGTACATACAACTGTAGTGCAGGCAAGATGAAATTGCGTTTCTCTCGGCATCCATATAAGAAGCAGCATGATTAAGACCCACTCCCACATAGCTCCACCCCCCACCCCTACCCCCCCATCCATTCACACATCCCTGAGACATACTTGGGGAAAAAGAATAACTAACTATAATATACAAAATGTCCGTAGGTGCAGTAGTGTGTATGAGAGATTCCGGGTCAGCTGTTCAGCATCCTGACAGCTTGTGGGAGGAAGCTGTTGATCAGTCTGGTGGTTCTGCCTCTGATGCTCCGGAATCGTTTATCAGATGGAAGAAGTTCAAAGTGTTTATGCAGAGGGTGAGAACGGTCCTTGACAATGTTCAGTGCCCTGCTCCTACAACAGTTCTGAAAAAGTTCTTGGACAGAGGGAAGGGAGACTCCAATTACCCTCTCCGCCCCCTTGACTATCCTCTGCAGGGCTTTTTTGTCTGACCTACTGCAGCTGGAGTACCATGTAGCAATGCAGTACGTCAGAACACTCTCCACCACACCTCTGTAGAAGGTCCTGAGGATGCAGATGAGGAGAGAGGCCTGTTTGAGTTTCCTCAAGAAGTGTAGTCTCTGCTGAGCCCGCTTCCTGATCTCCGAGGAATTCTTGCTCCAGGTCAGGTCCTGCGAGATCTGCACTCCGAGGAACTTGATGTTCTCTACTCTCTCCACTAAACGGCCACCGATGCTGAGGGGGACGTGCTCAGGCTGTGACCGCCGGAAGTCGATAATCATCTCCTTCGTTTTGTCCACGTTGAGCACCAGATTGTTCTCCCTGCACCAGCCCTCCAGGTCTCTCACTTCTTCCCTGTACATTGATTCCTCATCCCTCTGAATAAGTCCCACCACTGTGGTGTCATCTGCAAACTTAATAATCTGGTTCCCCTCGTGTTTGGATACACAGTCATGTGTTAGAAGTGTAAACAACAGTGGACTGAGTACACAGCCTTGAGGGGTTCCGGTACTCAGCGTGACAGAGTTGGAGATGTTGTTTCCAACCCGGACAGACTGAGGTCTCTCAGTCAGGAAATCCAGGATCCAGAGACATGTGGCGGTGTTCAGACCGAGAAGGAGTAATTTCTCCATCAGTCTCTGGGGATTAATGGTGTTGAATGCTGAACTGAAATCAATGTACAGGAGTCTGGCGTAGGTGTCTTTCTGGTCCAGGTGGGTGATGACAGAGTGTAGGGTGGTGACTATAGCATCCTCCGTGGAGCGGTTTGAACGATATGCAAACTGGAGCGGGTCGTGTGATGCAGGGAGGCAGGCTGTAATGTGTGGTTTGACAAGCCTTTCAAAACACTTCATCACAATTGGTGTCAGTGCAACAGGACGATAGTCATTCAAACAGGACACCACTGGTTTCTTTGCCACCGGTACAATGATAGAGGTCTTGAAGCATCTGGGAACGATGGCCTGACTCAGGGAGATGTTATAAATGTCAGTCAGGACATCCGCCAACTCGTTCGCGCAGTCTCGGAGCACACGTCCCGGAATGTTGTCTGGACCTGCAGCTTTGCGTGGGTTGACTCTGGATAGGGTCCTCCATGTGTCCGCTGTGTTGATGGTAAAAGCTGGTCCGACCGATGGTGGGGGTGGGCCGGCCCTCCCTCTGATTGTCGAGTTTGATGCTTCAAAACGTGCAAAGAAGTCGTTAAGCCTGTCTGGAAGCGAAGCGTCGTCATCATCGACCCCCTGACTAGACTTAAAGCCCGTCAGTGTCCGAACTCCCTGCCACATCTGCTTGGTGTTCCTAGTGTCACAGAGGTGTCCCTGGATTTTCTCCGCATAGGCGCGCTTTGCCCCCTTAATTCCCTTTGAAAGCGCAGACCTGGCTGAGCGGAGGGCAATCCTGTCCTTCGCTCTAAAGGCTGCATCTCTGGCTGTAAGCAGCAAGCGCACCTCTGCAGTCATCCAGGGCTTATGGTTTCCCCGCATAGTGATGGTCTTCACTGTAGTGAAATCCTCTGTGCACTTCGCGATGTAGCTGGTGACCGTATCAGCATACTCCTCCACATCTGTCTTGTCTTCCTGGGAGGCTGCTATTTTGAAGATCTTCCAGTCTGTGTGCTGAAAACAGTCTTGCAGTGCAGAGGTTGCACTCTGGCAAAATCCTGATTTGTTTCACTGCTGGCCTGCTGCGCTTCAATAAAGGTTTGTAGGCAGGCAGCAGCATCACGGACATGTGATCAGAACGGCCGAGATGGGGGCGGGGTATCGCCTTATATGCATCTGTGTTTGTGTACACTAAGTCCAACATATTCTCTCCTCTGGTCTTAAAGTCTACACAGTGTTTAAACTTGGGGAGCACAGTCTTTAAGCTGGTGTGGTTAAAATCCCCCGCAACCACCACAAAACTGTCCGGATGTGAAGTTTGGATTTCACTGATCGCATTGTGCAGTACCCCGAGTGCCTTCTTAGCATTAGCTTTAGCGTTAGCACTCGGCGCTATGTAAACACCAGCTACAAACACGTTGCTGAATTCCCTCGGCAGATAAAATGGCCAACAATTAACAATAAGGAACTCCGCCAACTGAGAGCGGTGTTTAGACACTAACGTGGCATTAACACACCAGTTCTTGTTAACATAGATGCATAGCCCACCCCCCCGGCTCTTACCGGAGCTCGCCGTTTCCCTGTCGGCACGGAACATCGCCATATCTTCCAGTTGAATGACCTCGTCAGGAATGTTGTCGTGGAGCCATGTCTCGGTGAAAACAAACACACAGCAGTCCCTCCACTCTCTCCATGTTTCTCTCAGCAGACGCAGTTCGTCCACCTTGTTTTCGAGGGCGCGGACGTTAGAGAGAAGAAGCGACGGTACCGCTGGTCTGGAGGGGTTAGCCTTTAGCCTAGCATGGATCCCGGCCCTTTTTCCTCGCTTTTGCTTGCGTTCACACCGTCTGCGCTTTCTCCTCTCTCGGGTAGCTTCCAGCGGGGACTCCACCAAAATTCCATGTTGGCGTAGAATGTCCAAATCACAACCGATCGCCGCGATTCTTGCAGCGTGCAGTACCTTGATGTTTAATAAGGTCTCACGGTTGTAAGTTTTACAGAATGTACGTCTGGGATGATTAAAACTTTCACACTCGCTGATGCCAAGAGGGGCCACTGTGTCTAGGCGCGCCGCCATCGTTGCAAATCAATTAATATCTGTCATTAAGGCTTCTTAGTTGGCACTGGCGACTGATTCTAGCTTAGGCAAAATTTGAATTCCTAAATATTTAAACTGATTTACAACATTGAATTGATTTACCTCAGGAGCTGGGTGATTTCTCTGGGTCTCATTTAGCATTAATATTGAAGATTTTGTTTTATTTACTTTATATCCTGATATTTCCCCAAAGTTCTTTATTAAATTTAACAAGGTCGGAATTGATTTTTTTAAAATTCGACATAAACAAAATTATGTCATCGCCATACAGGGAGATTTTATGTTCTGTTGGTCCCACTTTAATTCCATGTATTTGTGGATGTAAACGTACTGCCATCGCTAAAGGTTCAATTGCCATAGTAAACAGTAAAGGTGAAAGTGGACAGCCTTGTCAACATCCTCTATAGATTTTTATTGATTTTTGAGATATTGTTGTTTGTGAGGATTTCTGCTGTAGCATTATTGTATATTATCTATACCCATTTTATGAAATTATTTCCAAGTCCAAACCTTTGTAGGACTTCAAAAAGATAGGGCCATTCGACCCTATCAAAGGCCTTTTCGGCGTCCAATGATAGGAGAGCTGTATTCGGTGCTTCTTTATTGGAATTAATAATATTAAATAGTCTTCTTACATTATGGAAGCCTTGTCTTCCCATTATAAAGCCATTCTGATCTCGGTTAATGATATTTGGTAATATTGCTTGTAGTTGTTTTGCTAAAATTTTACAGATTATTTTAAGATCAGCATTTAATAGGCTTATTGGTCTCATGTTTTCACATTTATTAGAGGGTTTACCTGGTTTTGGCAACAGTATAATTAAGGCATTATTCATGTATGGTGGTAAATTACCATTTTGAGATGCTTCTAAAACCATTTCCAAAAGTGGTTTTATTAATTTATTCTTAAATTTTTTATAGAGGTCAACTGGAAGACCATCTGGTCCTGCTCTTTTTCCTGATTTCATATCATCAATGGCTTGCCCAACTTCTTCTTGACTAATTTTAGACTCCAGTATCTCCCTGTTTTCATTTGAAATACACGGTATAGATAATCCACCCAAAAACCCATTTAGTTTTGTTAAATCAGTTTCATTTTTTGTATCATATAGTTTTTCAGAATAATCTCTAAAGGCACTATTAATTTCTAAAGGATCTATAACTACCTGTCCGTTACTTGTAATACTGGTAATTGGTGTTTTAAATTCTAATTGTTTAATCTGCCATGCCAATAATTTTCCTGAATTTTCACCTTGTTCATAAAAAGTTTGCGTCAATCTTAGAAGACTCGAGGCAGCTCTATTCGCTGATTTTTTTGTCATATTCAGCTCTCAGAATCAGTAATTCGTTCTCTAACTGTGGGTTACTTCCTGCATACACTTTTTCTTGAAGAATTTTTATTTTACGTTCCAATTGGACTCTCTCCTCTTGGGTCTTCTTAGATTTTGAACCTGTATAACTAATAATAGTTAGTTAATTCCCTTCACACCATGTTGGTGTATGGGGTGGCGCCTATCTCCGTTTCTCTGACCCTAGGCCACACAGCTACTGTAAGTAGTGAAAGCTACAGCGGGGGGTCAGTCCTCTGGTAGCTCTGTGCGTAACTTTACTTTCCCCGTTCCATTATGTGGAGCACCACGCTAGAAGGCAGAAAGTACCATTTTTATATGGTCTTTGGTATGACCCGGCCGGGATTTGAACCCCTGCCTCCCGGGTGTGGGGCGGATGCTCTACCAACTGAGTCACCACTCCGGTCATAACTAATAATATGCCCCCTAATAAAAGCTTTGAAAGCCTCCCACTTTATACACGCTGTTGTTTGTGTAGTATTAATATCAAAGAACTCATCTATCTGTTTTTCTATGTACTTAACAAATTCCTCATCCTGAAGCCATTTATGCTGAAATTGCCACTTACCTGGATCCTTTGTCAATTTCTTATCTACATATATTAGACAGCAGGGTGCATGATCAGAGATCACAATGTTATCATAGAAACAGTTTTGAATCTTGGACCTTAATTCTGTAGAGATCAAAAAGTAGTCTATACGTGAGAATGTCTTATAGGTATTAGAATAACAAGAATAAGCTTTGACTTGTGGTTTCATTTCTCTCCATATATCTAGCAATCTCTATTCTTTCATAAAATGATTAATGGTCATCCTACATCCATTGTGCGTAGTCCTGTCCTGTTGATCTATCTATACTGGGATTCAATGTACAATTAAAATCCCCTGCTATTATATGTTGACCTGTAAGTGATGATAAAGTGAGGAATAAATTAACAAAGAAGTTTTGATCATCAATATTGGGGCCGTATAAGTTCACCAGATTTATATTTTCTAATAACAAAGATCCTTGGATGATTAGATATCTTCCAAATTTGTCTCCAATTACATTTTTCACTTGAAATGGGACTGTTTTGTGTGTGAGAGTCATAACTCCCCTGGCTCAGGATGAAAATGATGAGGTAAACACGTTACCTTGCCATCTTCTCCTTATTCTTTTTACATCCTCCTCTATTAGATGAGTTTCTTGTAAAAATACAATTTTTGAATCTGTCTTTTATTTTATTCGTAACTTGTTTAAGTTTTTTAAGATTTTGTAGACCTCTGCAATTCTATGAAGTTAAATTAAGATTAACGCTTTGATCTATGGTCAGTAAAGAGTTTGAGATTACCTTGCAATATGAACATACTCTTACAGAGAAGCAAAAACATGGATGATAGAACATTCATCCTACAAACTAAACAAAAACAATTCCCTTTCCCCACATTCGTGGTAATCCCCCCAAAATCAAAAAAATTCCATCTCCCGTTATAGCTAGTGACTGTTCCACACCTGCGAGGATCAGTCAAACCACTCTCTCTTTCTCCTCTCAATCACCCTGACTCTAGTGCTATTCTTATAACATTAACTCTCTTCTGTAGTTTTTTCAGCATAACTTCACAGTTTTATAGCAACGTTGTACATCATAGCTTTTTTTTTTTTTTAAATACAGTCTGTATTTGTAGACTTGTTATATGTTTCAGATCAATCAGATGTCTGTACATACGCTTAAATGTTCTACCTTTGTCATGCTCATGCTTAGCTCCCACCAGGATTTGCTTGATGAGTTCCTGCGCCTCTTGAGGGGTCTTGAAGGTGTGGGTTCTCCCCTTATATGTGACGAGCAGTCTTGCCGGATGAATTACTCCGTGACGAATCCCGAGGTTGCGCAGCTCTTTGCGGGCAGGGTCGAACTGCCTCCTTAATTGTTGTATTCCTGTGGCGAAGTCTGGGTAGAACCGCACCCGTTGATCCTGGTATTTAATTTCCCCTTTAGCTCGCACTGCATTGGTGACTGTCATCTTGTCTCTGTAGTTGAGGAACTTCATAATCAGCGTCCTCGGTGGTGTCTTATCTCTCGGTGGGCCAATTCGGTGAGCGCTCTCTAAAACAACCGATGACTGCAGGTCCGCATTGTTCACCGCTTCTGGAATCCACTTTTCCAAAAAGGAGCATGAGTTCCGTCCCTCCGCTCCCTCCGGGAGGCCCACCAGCCTCAAATTATTCCGTCGCGAGCGGAATTCCAAGTCTAGAATGTTATCTTCCAGACGTTTCCATTTTAATTCCAGTGTTTGCAGCTTAATTTGCAGGCTGGTGACGTCATCCTCAGCGCTTGATATTCGGAGCTCCGCCTGCGACATTCGCGCCATGCAATCGTTTATTTCTTTCCTCATTTCTTCTATCGCTGCTATAATCCCATCAAATTTAGACAAAAACTCTGTTCTCATGGAGGTGATGGCAGCGAGCACTACGCTTGTCCCCTACCCAGCAGTTCCCACTCCGCCGCTGGCTCCATCCTCCGCCATTGCCTCTGGAGTTTTCCCTGCCTCGCCTTGAGCGTGGAAGTCCGTTAGCTTGGATTGTTTTGTCGAGTTGCCTTTTCCTCCACCTAATTTTCCAACCTTGGTCTTTACCATATCCACGCCAAAACGCTGGGATGGGTTTTTGTTCCAATTGAGAGAGTTTTAGTAAAATTTTTAGTTTTACAAGCGTGAAACGCGTCTTCCTACGTGGCCGCCATAACCGGAAGTCCTTCCCTTCACTTTAAGTCATTTTAACATTAAAGTGTGTAATTAAAAAAGGGACAATTTGGAGAAGAATGGATAAGAATTTGGAGAAGAATTTGGAGAATGTAATGATTCTGTCACAATTTGGAGAAGAATTTGGAGAATGTAATGATTCTGTCACTGTTTGCTCTGGAGATCCAGAGACAGCATGGCTCCTAATGTTTACATGGGGATCAGCTGCTGATTGAACTGGAGGAAAGATGGAAAGACCGTGCCACATTGGACAGAGAAGTCATTTCAGGTATTCCTCCGTTCATCGATGGAGGAATTATGCTACTTCACCCCAGTAATTTGGATGAGTTTATTGGAGTTTGAGAGGCACAAAAGTAGAGGAGATTAGCAGAGAACTGTGAGTTCACCGACTAATTGCCAACGGACTGTGGGCAGTTCATCTGCGGGCAGACAGTACACCGGAGATCGGTAACAGCAAAAGAGGGATTGCGTGCTTTTCAACAACCGATAATGTTACTGTGTGCGTGTTGTGTGGAAGCTCAGTAATGGCATGTTTAACATTGGCTTAAAAACAAACTATCACTATTCTCATCAATAACAGAGTTCCCTGACTGAGTACAGATTAAAGCTCACCACAACTGATCAAGGAAAATGCTTATAAGATAGAAAACTTGAGGTTCATTGTCTTTTCAGCCTGCTTAACCCCTTGACACAGCAAAAATTAAGTATACGTTCACTCATTCACACACACTCACCAAAACCTGGTTGTATTAAAGCTGGGGTAGGCAGAAATATGACAAACCAGAAAAAAAACTGCCTGAAATTGAAAAAAGATGCCTCCTTCCTTGCCTGTACTAAGCCACTCCCCATCTGAAGTGTACCTCTTTGACATATCAGCTTTTGTAGAGCAGCCATTTGCAAAGCGACTGGCTGACAAGACCTGTGAGTGTGCAAAAAAAAAAGAAAAAAAAAAAGGAACCTTCACAGGTGTGAAACACTGTCAGCTGGAAAAGAGTCCAGATGAGATTCTGTAGTGAATAAACAAAATGATTCTGCCAGCTTTAACCGTATGCTCTGACAGGATGAGGGCCGAGGGAGCTAGCTTTATAATGTCCACCCCCCAAATTCCCAGAGAGGCCACAGTGAAAACATGTAGATCATAAATGTACAGAGCAGAAAATATCCTGATGTGAAAAAATCTTTTAAGAGGGAACAATGTGTGTCAACTGCTGGAAAAAAACATGTTGACTGAACAAGTGGAGGAGCACTCATAGCTTTACCTATGGTGTGTCAAACAGCTGTGCTTTTCAATTACATTCAAGCTTGTTTTCAAGGGATATACCGAAGCTGTCAGCAATGAGGCGTGTGTGTGTGTGTTCGTGTGTTCGTGTGTGTGCACCGTGTGTGTGTAGCTCGAATCAATAAGGCTCAAGGCTGTTCATGTCTGAGTCATCTGAAGTTCTTAGAAGATGATGACAAGGTCCTGGGAATCCACACATAAAGATGCAAATGCACACACTTGCCATGCTTACTGGAAGCCCAAAGCCAAATTCGCTGTTGCGATTGTTTTGACTTAATGAGCAAATGCCTACTCTCACATCACATTCTCTTTGTGTAACACATTTGGCCAGTTCTCTGCTCTGTCACAAAACCAACTTGTTAAATTAAGCTGAAATGTCTGTACAGTCTGAGCTTCATATCTTAACTGTTCTACAGTTTTAAGTAACTCAGTAGCCTGTGTATGCAAAAATAATGTCAGTGGATTTATTGGTCCAAGTATAATTTCATTTCAGTACTGTGCTGTAAATGCATTTATAGATAAAGAAATTATGGTCAGAACTTTGAAATTAAGTCCCAAATTCTATTAAATAAATGCAGTTATTACTTCCACTAAGGAGGTAATGTAATCAGGGTGGTTTGTCTGTTTGTCCGTCCAGCCGTCTGTTACCAGGATTATGCAAAAACTACAGTACAGATTTTGACGAAAATTTCACCAGAGGTAGCCCTTGGGCCAAGGACGAACCCATTAAATTTTGGTGATGATCTAGAGAATGCATACCTCCACCAAGGACCTTGTTTGAATTTGTGCAGCAGGATTACAGAAAAACTACTGGATGGATTTGGACGAAATTGTCACCAGAGGTGGTCTTTGAGCTAGAGAGGAACCCATAACATTTTGGTGATGATCCAAGAATGCATACCTCTGCCAAGGCTCTTATATTCTCACAATGTGTTAGCAAGAATACTTCAAAACTACTGGACAGACTTGGATGCAATTTTCACCAGAAGTGGCTTGTGCCCTGCACATGAACCATTACATTTTGGAGGTGATCCATGAGGGCTGGAAGGAACCTTGGTGGGGGTATGCGCTCTCTGAGTGCTTTTCTAGTTCATGTTTGCATTCTTTTGTGGTGTGTACAGTGTTTCCTCTGGCTTAAAGACCTTGGTGCGGTGGCAACATATTTTACACAGTAACGTTGCATATGGAACTTACCATTTGAAGTATTGTACAACAGAGGCTTGAATATTGGGCCAGTTGGGGTCCCACCCAGACATCCTGTGTTTAGACTTTTTAGTGGTGTTATCCTTCTCTCCTTCCTCTGCCCGAACACTTTTCTCTCCTTGGCTTCTCTCTTCTGTCTCATCTTGCCCCCTCTGAGCTCTGTCTAATTCAGGTTCTCTCTCTGTCTATGGTGGTATACAAACAGGTTAGAAAATATCAAGTGTCATGTTTTGTCCTGCAGGATTTTTTTTTTGTCATGGTTTACATAAATGACAAAAATATGCATATTTTTTGTATTTTTATTCTAGTGTTTCTTTTTTTCCATTGAGAGAGTTGGGAAGGGAAAGAAACATTCATAATAGTAATGTGCTCATGCATATTTAAATTATATGATCAAGTGGGTATAGTAATCAGAAATTCTACTCATGTAAAAGCAGTGCTTTAAAATTAATAATTAAAAGTAGACAACCAAAGATTTCTAGTAGAGTTAAGGGTACAAAGAGCACCCACTTAAAAACTTGAGTAATGACTTCAGTCTTGGAAGGTTTGAGGTTTTTCTCAAAAATTTATAACAATTTTCTTATAGTTTTCTACTTTTCTCTGTAAATCTAAAGTTGAAACCATGTTCCTCAAATTTGTAATTTCCTCTTGTAAAACTGAGTTTAATTGAACATTTGAAACTTTATTATAAATTTGTGGATTATTTTGTGTTTAATTTTTGTCTGTTTTTTAAAATAAAATTAGTTTTTTTAGATAAATTTGAAACACTGTGGTAATTTTTTTACTTTTTCCTGATAACGGTTTACATTTTTAACCATAATTTTGAGAACATTTTTCAGAACAGAACAATAATTTAACTCTGATTACAAAGAAAAAATATTAATAAAATTGTATTTAATGAAATAAAATAACTTAAATGACCAAGGATGCTGTTATTTCTGTTATAATGTTTTTATATATTTATAGTTTTTTTTTTTTTTTTTTTTTTTAGAAATCTCCTCACCACCCAGACAGCAGGAAAAACCTCACTTATTTTGAAATCAAATGTTGACACGCTTAGTTTGTCTGAAGGCTGCTGACAGATTGAAGTCATTGACTTCGTGAATTTCGGTCATCTTAACCTGCCAGGTACATAATAGGGAACTGTAGCGGACTCTAAAGACATAATTCACCACAATACTGTTATGTGTTCATGTACAGAATGATCTGTTTAGGCAGTTCTAGTTGTGCTCTCAGGCTTTCTCATCAGGCACCTCTCTAGGCAGCCGCTGAAGGACCTCAGTTTAGAGCTAACGTTTTCAGCTGTGGCTTTTTGTCACTGCCGCTGGAGAATAAAAACGGCATGCCTGCTCGTGCGAGAAGAGAGAAATTGCCAGTCTCTTCATTCCTGCAATTCTTACAGAACATAACTTAATATTGTAGTGGCTGGTGAAATATATCCTCACCAATTCATCAGTCCCCCTCGCCTTTCCCTTCATATGAAGCCGGCTGCATATGAATTCTAACCACATCTCTTAGCTAAGCGACTCTTCCATTATTGCTCCCATTAACAGCAGGTTAAAACCATGATGAACACCAGTGCTTACATACCTCTTCTGATTTTTTTTCAGCGTTTAAAGTACTTTAACAAACTCATGTTTTTGTCAACAGTCACGCTTAGCGAGACACTGCCTGCTGACTGAGTCGAGAACTCGTGTGGGCGGGGCTGATTAAAGTCATTGACTTTGTGAATTTTGCTCATTTTAATTTGTCAGGTACATAATAGGAAACATACAGTAACTTAATATTGTAGTGGCTGGTGAAATATATCCTCAGCAATTCATCAGTCTCCCGCCTTTCCCTTCATATGAAGCCGGCTGCGTATGAATTCTAACCACGTCTCTTAGCTAAGCGATTCTTTCATTATTGCTCCCGTTAGCAGCGGGTTAAAACCATGATAAACGCCTCCAGTGCTTACATACATACCTCTTTTGATTTTTTTTTTCTGCATTTAAAGTACTTGAACAAACTCATGTTTTTGTCGACAGTCACGCTTAGCGAGACACTGCCTGCTGACTGAGTCGAGAACTCGCGGGGGCGCTGCACTTCTAAACTCTGTGCGGATGACGGCCATGCGCGTTGTTCGTGTGCACACTTGCGGAAACTCATTGCTTCATATATTTTTCTTAATAAAATCATAGGGCCAACACAGAGAGACAGACAACCTTTCACTCTCACAGTCATACCTAAGGACAATTTAGAATCCCCAGTTTTGATGCCAGTTAACCTAACTTGCATGTTTTTGGCATGTGGGAGGAAACCGGAGAAATCCCGGAGTAAACCCACACAGACACAGGAAGAACATGCAAACTCCACACAGATGGCGATCTGTCCAGGGTGTACCCTGCCACTCGCCCAAAGATGCTGGGATAGGCTCCAGCGCCACCACCCCCCCCCCGCGACCCGAAAAGGATTAAGCGGAAGAAGATGAATGAATGAATGAAAATCATATCGCCTTGGGGTGGTGGTATAATTTCTGGCGAGGTGGCCCGCCACGGAGAAATGTTACCAGAGGAAACCTTGGTGTATATTTATGCAAACAGGTTGTTGTAAGTTCTTTATTTTTCCCCTTAAAAGATTTCAGCTTGTTTTTCAATTGGGTTGTACAAGTTATAGGTCACATTAATGGTGGAAAAAAGTTTTGAAATGATGTATCTTGGTCTCATTTTTTTGCATCACACAAACCTGGCATTTGAACAGGGGTGTGTAGACTTTTTATATCCAGTGTGTGTGTTAGGGATGTTGGCGATTAATTGACTTTCGATTAATTGTCGATAAGAGTTTAGTCGATTGAATTAAAGTAGTTGTCAATTAATTGATACCAGTGGCTGCCTCAGCCACTCATGTGGATGCCCTGTAATTTCCCCATTGTGGGACTAATAAAGGAATCTAAAATCGGAAAAAAAAAAAACACTCGGCAGTCCTTTTCACTGGAAGCTTATTCTATGAAAATGTAAATGGATTTGCCGTCCAGGCAGGGGCGCAGGCGGTCACCCACCGCCACATTTCAACCAAAAAAAGCGGAAGAAGACGCTAAGCCCCTAGAGCGCATGCTCTGTGCAGAGCGAAAACTCACCCTTCCAGATACGTCGGAGAGCCACAACAAGTTCCAATGGCACGGTCCAATGTCCACCCGCCTACTTCAAATCAACAGGGCATAGAAATGAACTGCAGCAGGCTACACGAGTGCAAAAACCTATCCCCGCTAGACGGGAAAGCAGACTGGACTCAAGTCACCACTAAGGTAACAGACAACAGAGAGAACCCAGATCATACTGGGTTTGTCTGAATTGCCGGGGTACTGTGATAATGTTTAACATGCAACAGAAGAAGCAGCTCACAATTTAGTTTCCTGTTAAAACAGTCTACCAGTGCATCTCAGTAAATTAGAATGTGAAAGTTTTTTTTTATTATAACTAAAAATTATAAATTTTGTATTGGTAGTAGTTTTTAAAATAAATAAAAATCATGACATCTGTAATTTGCTGAGATGAACCAGAACATAGTACACAATATACAGTGCAAAATTTGTGAAACTACAAAAATTGTCATTGTCTGTTGTAAAAAAAAATGCAAATGGTACAGTAAATCATTGAGGACTATAATCATGTTCTATTCAGTGTATGGAAAAAAACAAACTTTTTATGTTAAAGATAGACCATATTGTACTGAGGGAAATTCAGATTGTCAGGAAAAATGTCGCTTATCAGTTAATCGATCGATAAGGTGAATCAATTATTAATTAATGAATTAATCGATAACTTGCATTCCCCCCACACACACACACAGAGTGGTGTGAAAGTGTCTGCCTTCCTAATTTCTCATTTTTTGTATATTTGTCACACTTAAATGTTTCAGATCATCAAACACATTTAAATGTTAGACAAAGATAACACAAGTAAACACAGAATGCAGTTTTTAAATGAAGGTGTTTATTATTAAGCATAACAAAAATCCAAACCTACATAGCCCTGTGTGGAAAAAGTGATTGCCCCAATCTTTGGAAAGCTGAGTTCAATTTCTCTAGCCACACCCAGGCCTGATTACTGCCACACCTGTTCTCAGTCAAGAAATCACTTAAATAGGACTTGCCTGACAAAGTGAAGTAGACTAAAAGATCTTCAAAAGCTAGACATCATGCTGCGATCCAAAGAAATTCAGGAGCAAATGAGAAACAAAATAACTGAGATCTGTCTGTCTGGAAAAGGTTATAAAGCCATTTGTAAAGCTTTGGGACTCCAGCGAACCACAGTGAGAGCCATTATCCACAAATGGCAAAAATATGGAACAGTGGTGAACCTTCCCAGGAGTGGCTTGCCAACCAAAATTACCTCAAGAGCACAGTGACGACTTATCCAAGAGGTCACAAAAGAGCCCACAACAGCATCTAAAGAACTGCAGGCCTCACTTGCGTCAGTTAAGGTCAGTGTTCATGACTCCACCATAAGAAAGTGACTGGGCAAAAATGGCCTGCATGGCAGCGTTCCAAGACTAAAACCACTGCTGAGCAAAAAGAACAGAAAGGCTCGTCTCAGTTTTGCCAGAAAACGTCTTTTTTTTTTTTTTTAAATGTATATTTATTAAATTTTCAACATTTTAACAACAGACAAAATGGCAAAAAAAAAACAACTGCTCAGCTCAAAAAGTTCCAAAACACACCATCACACACATTACACAGCACAGATACACACATGAATACAGTCTCATGCACATACAACAGCTCTAGTTAAAATGGATGACACATTCACATTGACATAGTCCAGATAGGGTTTTCAGGTTTTGTAAAAGTTCTCGGTCCGTGAGTGAATCAAACAGGTCATTAAGTCCAAAGGGATATGTTCCATTATTATCCTGTGCCATCCAGTAATGGTTGGTGCTTTATGGGAAATCCACTGAAGCAATAACTTTTTCCTTGCACCGAATGTTAAAACATTAAACAAATTCTTATGAAGTTTGTCATGAATGTGTTTACTGGGAAGGCCAAGGAGTAGAGACACCGGGTGAACATCTAACTCATTTCTAAACATGTTCTGTCATTCATGTAGAATGTTATCCAGCATTTTTGCAACTTAGGACAGGACCAAAGACAATGTACAAGGCTACCAGTATTCACCTTACATTAAACACACATAGAAGTGGCAGCCTTAAATTTAGAAAGCTGATCAGGTGAAAGATGTGCTCTACTGTATGTAGTAATTTAAGCTGTAGTGCCCATGATTGATTACAAATTATGTTTTTTGCATTAATCCAAATGTCCTCCCACATAGCCTCTGCAATCTCTACACCAAGATCTCTCTCCCAGGCCCGTCCCAGCTCACGCAAGCCAAACATTGAATATTCCTTCAGGGTTTTATATAACCCACTAATTGATACATCTTCCTTGGAACTGAAAATTCATTTTTCATTGTCAGAGGCCTTGGTATCATTGAGAAGAGAAGTCCTTTTCTTAATAAAGTCTCTTAACTGAAAGAAACGAAAGAGATTATTTCTGGGTATCCCAAATTTCTGTTCTATCTGAACAAAGCTCAAGAAGAAATGCCCTTAGAATTCCAAAGTACATAGCCTGGATCTAGAACACCTGGCAAAAAATAAGGGTTATTAACAAATGGACGTTATCCCAGCCCTTCCTTCTATACGTTGGACTGCCCTCCAGGCCTTTACTGTGTTAAGTGTTACCGGGTTCTTGCAACAATCTCTAACAGTCTTCATGTCCTTTACAAAAAATAAGTTTGAGAGGAGGCACCTAGATAAAGAGGTTTTAATATCAAGCCAAACTGGAGTAGGGGCCTTCTGTACCCATTGAACCACATACTGTATGGAAGCACTCAATTGATATTTTCTGAGGTCGGGGAGGTCGAGTCCCCCCAGTTCACATGGAAGCTGTAAGGCTGACATCTTTATACGTATGTGGCCTCCTTTTACTCCATATAAAAGAACTAAACCATCCATGTAGTTTGTGAATTGTTTTCCGAGTGAACAGAATGGGAATCATTCTCATTGGGTATAGCAGACGTGGGAGAACATTCATTTTAAGAAACGAAATTCTCCCTAACCATGATATAGGGAGGATGGTCCAACGCTCGAGGTCCTGTTTGATCTTATCAAATAACGGACTGAAATTGGCTCTAAACAACTGTTCAACCTGGGGTGTGATAAATATGCCCAAATATACAAACCCAGCTGATGACCATTTAAAAGGAAAGGGAGCAGGGGTGCTAGGTATCTGAAAGTGACTCCTTAGAGGCATAGCCTCGGATTTTGAAAAATTAATTTTGTATCCAGAAAAAGGACTGAACAGATTTATAATTTCTATTAGACATTTTACCGATATTACAGTGTTGGACAGAAACAATAAAACATCATCCACGTATAAAGCAATCTTACGAGATTTCTACCCAATCACAATCCCAGACACTGTGGCGTCACATTGAATTGTCTCAGCTAAGGGCTCTCTCGCTAAAATAAATAATGAGGGTGATGGGGGAAACCCTGTCTACTTCCTTGCTGAATGTTGAAGTTTTGAGATCTAATCCCGTTGGTTATAACAGCAGCCAACGGACCATTATAAAGTACCTTCACCCATTGCCAGAAAACATCTCGATGATCCCCAACATTTTTGGGAAAATACTCTGTGGACTGACGAGACAAAAGTTGAACTTTTTGGAAGGCGTGTTTCCCTTTACATCTGACATAAAAGTAACAGCATTTCCGAAAAAGAACATCATACCAACATTAAAATATGGTGGTGGTAGTGTGATGGTCTGGGGCTATTTTGCTGCTTCAGGACCTGGAAGACGTGCTGTGGTAAATGGAACCATGAATTCTGTCTACCAAAAAATCCTGAAGGAGAACATCCAGCCATCTGTTCGTGACCTCTAGCTGAAGCACACTTGGGTTCTGCAGCAGGACAATGATCCAAAACACACCAGCAAGTCCACCTCTGAATAGCTTAACCCTCTGAGTGTGTATGTTGCCAAACTGCGACATACCCCCTAGTGGTCAAGAGTGGTAAGTATTTTTTGTCAATAGTAAACAGAGGTGCAGAGTTGTCAACTGATCACCAATGGTGGTGAGTTGGATCCGATGGCAGGGGAGGATGCCATTCAGACCTGGTAGTTCCAAACATATAGTGAGGGTATGCTGGGAACGTCTGGCTGAGGCCTTCAGCTCCCACCTCCGGAAGAACTTTGACCACATTCCGAGGGAGTCTGGAGACATGGAGTCTGAATGGGCCATGTTTTCCACCTCCATTGTTGAAGCAGCTGCCCAGAGCTGTGACCGCAAGGTCGTCGGTGCATCTCGTGGTGGCAACCCCTGAATCAAGTGGTGGACACCAGTGGTGAGGGGGGCCATCAAGCTGAAAAAGGAGTCCTATCAAGCTTGGTTGGCTTGTGGGACTCCCGAAGCAGCTGAGGTGTATCGGCAGGCCAGGCAGAGTGCAGCTCGGGTGGTTGCTGAAGCAAAAACTTGGGTGTGGGAGGAGTTTGGTGAGGCCATGGAACAAGACTTTCTGTTGGCCTCGAAGAGATTCTGGCAAACTGTTGCATGGAGGTCGGGGACGGTACCTTTGGCATGGCTAACCGGGGTTGTGGTTCCTCTTTTTAAAAAGGGGGACTGAAGGGTGTGCTCCAACTTTAGAGAGCTCACACTCCTCACCCTCCCTGGGAAGGTCTATGTCAAGGTACTGGAGAGGAGAGTCCAGCCGTTGGTCGAACCTTGAATTCAGGAGGAGCAGTGTGGTTTTCGTCCAGGCCATGGCACATTGGACCAACTCTTTACCCTCTCAAGAATCTTCGAGGGTTTGTGGGAATTTGCCCAACCAGTTTACATGTGTTTTGTGGGCTTGGAGAAGGCATTCGGCTGCGTCCCTCGTGGATTTTTGTGAGGAGTGCTTTGGGAGTATGGGGTATCAGGCTTGTTATTACAAGCTATCCGGTCTCTATATGACCATTGTGAGAGTTTTGTTCGTATTGCCAACACTCGATCAGACTCATTCCCAGTGAGAGTTGGACTCTGCCAGGGCTGTCCTTTGTCACCGATCCTGTTCATACTTTTTATGGACAGGATTTCTAGGCGCAGCCAGGGAATGGAGGGTGTCATGCGTGGTGACCACAGGATCTCATCTCTTTTGTTTGCAGATGATGTTGTCCTGTTGGCTTCATCCAGCAATGCCCTACATGTCTTACTAGGACGGTTTGCCACTGAGTGTGAAGCAGCTGGGATGAGAGTCAGCACCTCCAAGTTCATGGTCCTGAGCTAGAAAAAAGTGGATTGTCCTCTCCGGGTTGGATACAAGCTCCTGCCCCAAGTGGAGGAGTTTAAGTGTTTTGGGGTTTTATTCACGAGTGAGGGGAGACTGGAGTGAGAGATTGACAGACGGATCGGAGCAGCATCTGCAGTGATGCGGACATTGTACCGGTCTGTTGTGGTGAAGAGGGAGCTAAGCTCTGAGGCAAAGCTGTCAATTTACCAGTCAGTCTACATTCCTACCCTCACCTATGGTCATGAGCTTTCGGTAATGACCAAAAGAGCGAGATTGCGGATACAAGCGGCTGAAATGAGCTTCCTTCGTAGGATTGCTGGACTCACCCTTAGAGATAGGGTGAGGAGCTCAGTCATCCGAGAGAGGCTCACAGTAGAACCGTTGCTCCTCCACATTGAAAGGAGTCAGTTGAGGTGGTATGGGCATCTGATCAGGATGCCTCCTGGACGCCTCCCACTTGAGGTGTTTCGGGCACATCCCACTGGGAGGAGACCCCGCGGTAGACCCAGGACTCACTGGAGAGACTGTCTCCCAGCTGGTCTGGGAACGCCTTGGTATCCTCTCTGAAGAGCTGGAGCAGGTGGCTTGGGAGTGGGAAGTCTAGGCTTCTCTGCTTGAACTGCTGCCTCCGCGACCCAGACCTCTGAAGAAGCGGTAGAAGATGGATGGATGGATATATAGTGTGCATCCGCAAAGTATTCACAGTGCCTCATTTTTCCACGTGTTATGTTACAGCCTTATTCCGAAAGGGATTAAATTCATTATTAAAGGGATTAAATTCATTAAATTCATTTTTTTCTTGAAAATTTTACACACAATACCCTATGATGACAACATGAAAAAAGTTTTTTTTTTTAGATTTTTGCAAATTTATTAAAAAATTAAAAAAACAACAACTAAGAAATCACATTTACGTAAGTATTCACAAGTATTCACAAGGTGCATCTTGTTTCCACTGATCATCCTTGAGATGTTTCTGCAGCTTAATAGGAGTCCACCTGTGCTAAATTCAGTTGATTGGACATGATTTGGAAAGGCACACACCTGTCTATATAAGGTCCCACAGTTGACAGTGTATGTCAGAGCACAAACCAAGCATGTAGTCAAAGGATTTGTCTGTAGACCTCCGAGACAGGATTGTTTCAAGGCACAAATCTGGGGAGGGTACAGAAAAATTTCTGCTGCTTTGAAAGTCCCAATGAGCACAGTGGCATCCATCATTCATAAATGGAAAAAGTTCGGAACCACCGGGACTCTTCCTAGAGCTGGTTGGCTGTCTAAACTGAGCGATCGGAGCAGAAGGGCCTTAGTCAGGGAGGTGACCAAGAACCCGATGGTCACTGTCAGAGCTCCAGCGTTGCTCTGTGAAGAGAGGAGAACCTTCCAGAAGGACAACCATCTCTGCAGCAATCCACCAATCAAGCCTGTATGGTAGAGTGACCAGACGGAAGCCACTCCTTAGTAAAAGGCACATGGCAGCCTGCCTGGAGTTTGCCAAAACCAAAAGGCACCTGAAGGACTCTTAGACCATGAGAAACAAAATTCTCTGGTCTGATGAGAAAAAGATTGAACTCTTTGACGTGAATGCCAGGCATCATGTTTGGAGGAAACCAGGCAACATTCATAACCAAGCCAATGTTGGTAACAGTATCATGCTGTGAGGATGTTTTTCAGCAACAGGGACTGGGAAACTAGTCAGGATTTAGGAAAAGATTAATGCAGCAATGTACAGAGACATCCTGGATGAAAACCTGCTCCAGAGCACTCTTGACCTCAGACTGGGGCGATGGTTCATCTTTCAGCAGGACAGCGACGCTAAGCACACAGCCAAGATATCAAAGGAGTGGCTTCAGGACAACTCTCTGAATGTCCTTGAGTGGCCCAGCCAGAGCCCAGACTTGAATCCTATTGAACATCTCTGGAGAGATCTAAAAATGACTGTACACCGATGCTTCCCATCCAACCTGATGGAGCTTGAGAGGTGCTGCAAAGAGGAATGGGCGAAACTGCTCAAAGATAGGTGTGCCAAGCTTGTGGCATCATATTCAAAAAGACTTGAGTCTGTAATTGCTGCCAAAGGTGGATCAGCAAAGTATTGAGTAAAGGCTGTGAATACTTATGTACATGTGATTTCTTCGGTTTTTATTTGTAATAAATTTGCAAAAATTTAAAAAAAAACTTTTTCCACATTGTCATTATGGAGTACTGTGTGTAGAATTTTGAGGAAAAAATGAATTTAATCCCTTTTGGAATAAGGCTGTAACATAACAAAATGTGGAAAACACGAAACGCTGTGAATACTTTCCGGATGCACTCTGTGTGTGTGTGTGTGTGTGTGTGTGTACTGTGTGTATATGTGTGTGTGTGTGTGTATGTATGTATATATATATATATATGTATATATATATTTTTTTTTTTGTATACTTTATTGATCCCCAGAGGGGAAATTGAGGGCATCCACCTGGATGGATGAAGCAGCCACGGTACGGCACTATCCCTTATCCATTCACACACACATTCACACCTAGGGCCACTTTAGAGTCTCCAGTTAACCTAACCTAATATGTGTGTGTGTGTGTGTGTGTGTGTATTTTAGTGGTGTTGCCGTCATCGCATTAATCACCCATTAACGCTTCTCCCCCATTAACGGCGACAAATTTTGTGATCGCAGTTAACCATAATTAACGGTAGAAAGCGCGACCAGTACTTTTTTGGCCTTAGCTGCACTCTGTACGGAGCTATGGAAGCTGCTCTGGGTAGTGACAGACACTGTGCATGCCATGCAGACATTGTGAAGTCAAACAAGCTGGATCACTACCATGGGAATCCCCAAAACACTGTCACATTTAAGTTTACAATGTTATCTGTCGGAGCTCTCACCTGGATAATTGTCACAGCCTCCTCCAAATCTTTTCCTGGATATTGGTTGTTCTTCTTTGGAAGCTGGCTAGCAGTAAACAGCTACGTGCAGCTGGTGTAGCGGCTGCCAGCAGCTGAGGACAGACACACACCTGTTTCATCTTCATAGTTTTGGGTCCATCTATCGGTAGGTGGGTAGCAGTCTAAAATTCTCAAGCTGTGTAATGTCCACTCACTCCCACACCCTGTTTTTGCTGCGTGGTTGGTAACGTCAAGTGCGAGATAGTTGTTTGTTTATGTTCACAATTTTTCTATTAAAAGGGAAATTATGTCTGTCGTGATACACGAGGTCCATTGATTTGGGTTCATCTTGTGGATGTTTGCTATGCGAGTGTAGTTATGTTGCAGTGACGTTACTGAACCCTGGCATTCTGTTGTTTTTTGCACATGTGGTGGTACTTTTGAGGATTTTCTGGAGAATATTCTGGGTAGTTTTGTCATTTTGGGCATGTTGATAGCTTTAATAAACCTGCAGCTGAAGAAAGCAAGTATATTTGTCCACTCCCATGTTTATAACAGTATGAGAAACTTGAAAAATTACCAACTTAAGGTACACTGTATCTGAATAGAAAACATGCAATTAACGTGTTATTAATCACGATTAACTCAGCGTTCCAAAAGATTGATCGCTATTAGAAATTTTAATCGTCCTACACCACACACACACATAGATGTACCCAAACTGGGAAATTAGTGTAACAGCTGCATGACAGTAGACGACTAAAATGACAGAAACACACACAGCATAACAGACAAAGGGATTACCCATGGAAAGTAAAACTGCCTAAATAGTTTGTATGCATCATAGATGATGACGCATATAGATACATGAATCATACCCGCTGTACAATGCAGGACTATCAGGTGCAGGGTGAAATATGAGGTACCAATTAGACTGTAAGGTGCAGTACGGCAGCATTGTTATGACCAGAATTCAACATTAGAGTGAGTTATTTTACAGTGAAATGGCATGTGGCAGGAAAGCTATCCTGTACCTAATCGTTCGGCAGCAAAGTTGTAGCAAAGTTAGGGATGTTTGGCTTTTGGGTGAAATTTGTGGAAAATGGAAAAAGTTCATGCTACAGTGATATTATATCATGAAAGTAGGGCATTTATTTATTTATTGAAACAAAAGCCAACAACAGTGGTGAGTATACCACAACAAAAAATGTCAGTGTCTCCTTAACTTGACATGTGCCCTTGAGCATCAATTACAGCTTGACAACGACGTCTCATGCTGTTCACAAGTCAACTTATTGTCTGCTGAGGCATGGCTTTCCAGTCTTCTGGAAGGATGGCCCTTGGGTCACTGAGGTTGTGGGGTGTAGAGTTACGAGCCTCTACACAGTGACTCAGCTGATCCTATAGGTTTTCTTTAGGATTCAGGTTTGAAGAAAGTGCAGGCCACTCCATTTGAGGTACCCCAGCCTCCAGCAGCCGTTCCCTGATAATGTAACCTCGATGAGATGAAGCATTGTCGTCCATGAAGATGAAATTAGACCTGTGTTGCTCATGCAGAGGCACGATGACTGGATTAATGATGTTATTCAGGTAGTATCGGCTTGTCACTGTACCATTCACAAGGTGAAGAGCAGTTCTGTATTGATTAGACGCACCTGCCCAGACTGTAACACCACCACCACCAAATGCTCCCTGGCCCATGCAAGACGATGACGCCTGTGCCTGGTGGTGTGGTCAAGTACCTCTTCAGGTCGTCTAACATGCAGACCATGCTGATGTAAATGGTTTTGAATGGTCTGACGTGACACTTGCGTGCCTCTCACCTCCCTTAAATGTGCCTGGAGTTGAATGGCATTCATCATCCGGTTCCGCAGGGCACTGTTCATAATGAAACGGTAATCAGCATGGGATGTGGCCAAAGGACATCCACTTTGATGCCTTTCTGTGACTCTTCCAGTCTCTCTGTATCCCTGTTGCAACCTGATGATGACACTCTGTGACACTCTAAGCTCAGTGGCCACTTCCCTCTGAGAACATCCTGTTTGAAGCCTTGCAATGGCGAGGTACTGTTGATCAATTGTTAAGTGTTGTCTTGGTCTCATGATATCAAAATGTTAACAGCATGATGAAGAGGACTGTTTAAATACCAACTCTAATTGAACCAGAACATTTATTGGTCAATTCATGGATCAAACACCTGTTGTGAATTTTGCCATTGAGCACCTTGTTAGAGAACAGCAAATTATGCAAAAAATACTGAAACATTGAACAGTTGGACATATGCATTCAAAAGGTTAGCAAAGGTCAAATTAAGTTCACCTGTAAAGGTTATAGTGCATTTTAGGTGCATCCTGAAATTTTACCCGAAACCCTAGTATCCCTGACTTTTTGTGAATAGTGTATATTGATTGATATCGAGAGAGATCGATATAAACGCTGCTCTAAATTAGGATACTTCTGAGATTTCATCCCAGTAAAAATGTAATAGGAGGTCAGAAATTTATTGGAATCATCCTCTAGGCGCATGAATGTCTGTAAAAACACATTGCAAAATAGTTTGCACTCAAATTGACAAATTGGACAACATGCTCCAGTGTTGTTTGTCTTGACATTTTGTCTTGTAGTTGACTGATTTTTTTCTTTTTTTTCTTCATTCACTCCCCCTCTCTTCAGTCTGTATTGTGAAGGCTCCACAATCTGTGCATAGATGACTAGCATGCTTTTGTCTGTAGAGTACAAATGAAAGAATCATACATTGTATGCGTGTGTACAGTAAGATATGTCTTTGTTAACCTTCTTTTTTAAATTATGAAATAAGCAGCATGATTTATTTTATCATTTGGACAATGAAGTGCAACTTTTGGAGTTCACTATTCTGCTTGCTTCTTTTACATCTCACCTTGCTTATGCAGTAGACATCATTTCACAGTGTTTTCCCTACGTTTACAGTCTTGGGGTGGGCAGCGTGAAGGTCGACAACGACAAACTCTTAAAGGAATCATGGTGTTCATAATTTTCTTTTAATAATAGCAGTCCGTATAAATAAAACCTGTAAAAACAATTATTGAACAAAACATCAGAATATTTGAATGACGTTAAACAAAATATCTGAACATTTGTTTATATGGCAGTTATCCACAAAGTGTGCAGCTTTTGTCATGGCAGTGTATTTTTCTGGGCTTCTGGAAGAACATTTCAAGAGCCTCTTCATATGGGAAGTCTGATACATCTGGCCCATGTACTGAGATTTGCATGCAGGCTGCAAGATGTTCTGGGTCAAAACCTGCCATCTGGTGATGACCGACTGCTTGTCGGGGCAGGGCGTGCAGCACTTGAGCCTTTTTTTAACACTTGCACCCGGAGCAGGAGAGGTACTTCGGCTGCTACTAGCAGGAGAACTATTGTTGCAACTTTCGTCATCCTGTGTGCATTTAAAAAATGCAGATATGTTTTTCTGCTTCTCATTTGGCTGATGCAACATGCTTTCATTAGAAGTCAGAAGTGTCAGCTGATCGCTGTGAAGTGTCAATTATCAGCTGTTTTTCCTAGGCGTGGCCAGCTCAGCGGAACTGTCGGATCCACTGGGCTGGCCACGCCCCCTGCCATCCGATGGTCTCTGGAGAATGTAGTCCCAGGTGTGAGAAAGCATACAGTAAATGCCCCCTCATCCTGATTCATGATGTCTTTGCCTCGCTTCTTGATTTCTATGGCGTCCTTGATCCAACATTTGTGTCTGTTACTCTCCCATCCAATGATTTTTGCGTTGTCCCAGTCCATGATGTGATCATTTCTTTTGCAGTGATCTGATATTGCTGATTTTAGTGTCGCTTGTTCTGCCTTTTCTTTTTGCGATCTTGTGAGCCATCCTTGTGTTTCCTTCTCACATTCCTTCTGGTGTTCTTTTTTCCTTGTAGTGAATGATCTTCCACCACCAACTAGGCCACCGCCTAGTAAGATATTTTTCGAAGGAGGACAGAAAACACATGACACTATTGTAACAGGAATATGTTAATTTTGTACTATTTATTTCTTTTTTAAAATTTTGCACTGTAACTTTGCATGTGGAACTTAACATTTGAAGTATTGTACAACCAAGGCAGGAGCAGCATCTGTAGTGATGCGGACATTGTACTGGTCTGTTGTGGTGAAGAGGGAGCTTAGTTCTAAGGCAAAGCTGTCGATTTACCAGTCAATCTACGTTCCTACTCTCACCTATGGTCACGAGCTTTGGGTAATGACCGAAAGAACGAGATCGCGGATACAAGCGGCTGAAATGAGCTTTCTCCGTAGGATTGCTGGACTCACCCTCAGAGATAGGGTGAGGGGCTCAGTCATCCGGGAGAGGCTCAGAGTAGAACCGCTGTTCCTCCACATTGAAAGGAGTCAGTTGAGGTGGTATGGGCATCTGATTAGGATGCCTCCTGGACGCCTCCCACTTGAGGTGTTTCAGGTATGTCCCACTGGGAGGAGACCCCGGGGCAGACCCAGGACTCGGTGGAGAGACTATGTCTCCCAGCTGGTCTGGGAACGCCTTGGTATCCCCTCTGAAGAGCTGGAGCAGGTGGCTGGGGAGAGGGAAGTCTGGGCTTCTCTGCTTGAACTGCTGCCTCCGCGACCCGGACCTCCGGAAAAGCGGTAGAAGATGGATGGATGGATGGACAACCAAGGCTTGAATGCTGGAATATTGGGCCAGTTGGGGTCCCACCCAGACGTCCTGTGTTTGGACTTTTTACGGGTGTATCCTTCTCTCCTTCCTCTGCTCTCACCATTCCTGTACACTCTGCCTGAACACTTTCCTCTCCTTGGCTCCTCTCGTCTGTCTCATCTTGCCCTCTCTGAGCCCTGTCTAATTCAGGTTCTCGCTCGGTCTATGGTGGTATACAAACAGGTTAGAAATTATCAAGTGTCTTGTTTTGTCCTGCAGGATTTTTTTTTTTTTTTTTTTGACATGGTTTACATAAATGACAAAAAATGTGTATTTTTTGTGTTTTTTATTAGTGTTTCCTTTTTTCCATTGAGGGAGTAGGGAAGGGGAAAAAACATTAATAATAGCAATTTACTCATGCATAAGGTCTCAGGTGTGAATGTGGAGCAGGTGTGTTACAGTTGCAACATGTAAAGGTAAAAACGTCTTCTTGTCATCCTTGTCTGAAATAAGAAAAACAAAAAACTGATTGAAAAGGAAGACAAAAAGAACCTACTCGAGCTGCAACATGCTTTCCTATGCCCTCTCTTTTCCATTAGTGTCAGTGTGTTCACCTGTTTATGCGCACATGTCTGTGTGTGTGCGATAGGGCTGCAACTAGCGATTATTACCTCCGCCAAGGAGGTTATGTTTTCATCGGCGTTGGTTTGTCTGCCTGTTTGTTTGTTAGCAAGATAACTAAAAAAGTTATGGACGGATTTTCATGAAATTTTCAGAGATTGTCAGAAATGGGGTATCCTACAGATGATTAGATTTTGGTGGTGATCCGGATCACCGTCCAGAAGAAAACCGCCATTACGGAAAATGCGATTTTCGTGAATAACTATTGAACCACTAATCCTATCATTGTGAATCCAATTGCTAGTCATATGTTTTCATGGTCAAGGAATCTGAAAACGTACACACAAACACTGTATGGGGGGAACTGTGGCGCTTGGCGGAGGTCTGCGCTCTCCGAGTGCTTTTCTAGTTTTTATTGTCGACTAACAACTATTTTTTCGATTAGTCGACCAATCGCGATTATTTCTGTCATATCCACCACCTCTGCTTCCTGCTGGCACAGCTCATGTTCGGGGCTCCAGAGCATGTTTAACCACATCTGTTTCAGCCTGCACGCCTGTGAAAATCATTTTGTCAGTTTCTGTCTTAATATAACGTAGCCTGTTATAAAAAGTTCCCATAGCTAAATAGAATAACGACCCATGAAACAAGTTGGAAATTTGAACTTGACAGCTTAATAAAAAGTGTTTGTAGCAACACAATTAAATAACAGATTAAAATGCAGTCTTTTAACTCAAAAATAAAGTGCAAAAATTAAAATAAGCAGCTTCTGCTGCACCAATGGAGAGCTGTTGTAACTCTGCATGTTTAAAACAAACTAAAGTAACATTAAAATCCATAAAAGTAAAAAGAAAACAGTCCATCTTATTAAAACCTTTCTGGGTCTGGAAGTTTAAAAGTTCAATTAGGCTTCAGATGAAAATAAAAAGAGCTTCTTCCAGTCCAAAATAAGTTTGTAAATGCTTTAAGTTACAGAGCAGAAATGTCAGCCTTCACTACATATACAGTGGAAATATTTAAGCCGTTTTAATTTGTTTTTGATGATTATGGTTACAGTTTTTATAAATTAAATTACAAATCATGGTATTGTAATTTACTGAGATGCACTAATGTTCAGAATGAGGGCTGATATTACCACAACAAAAAGAGACGAAAGAGGGTAAGCCACTCCTTTAATTCAATAATTCAGTGTACTTAGCACGTTAGCCAGCAGAACTGAAATGGCTCGGCCGTCAGCAACCATCATCCAAGAGAGCTTTTTGTCCAACAGGTAAACTAGGATAAGCAGCACATACAGTTTAATTAGTTTTCTAAAGCTGAGACAGTTGGTCATTGAAAATAAGAAGTACTAAATTTACTTGCTAAGTCAAAGTCATAGTCAAAGTCAACTTTGTCGATTCTGCCATATGTACAGCACATACAGAGAATTGAAATTATGCTGCTCTGAGACCCACGGTGCAGCAAGGTAAACACTAAGTAGGAAATATGAATATAAAGTATCACATCTAACACCAAACATTAAACATCAAACATCAGTGCAAAGAAAACCAACTCCCAACCAGAAGCTAACTAAAAATACTAAGGGTGTGCAAAAAACAAAGTACGATAAAAATTAAGATGGCATGTAGTGACTTAAGGCACATAACAGGGCACATAGAGGGTTAAAGTGGCATGTAGTGCAAAGAGAGCAGTCCATTGCTACATACAAGCCACATTTCCACTATATAGTTCTGCGCTACTCTTTTCTTTTCTTTACTACTTGTTTCTCCCGCGGCTGCGCCTCCATCACAACCGCGGAAAGCCGAGAATTGCTGGGGTGGGCGGGATCGAGGTGGCGCTACACTGCTGACGTATAAAGGACGAGACTGACTCCTCAACAACACAGGAAAAAAATAGCGGATTACGAGCGGAGGATTTCCACGGTTTTTAACACAATGAATGTCTTTAACGAGACAAGAGAATTTTACAGGAGAAGACGACGTGGATTGAGACAACACCCGTTGGAGCAGGAGAGGAGAATAGCGTTTGCCCAGGAGGAATCTGAAGCAGCTGCATATGAAGCAGAGATCATTCAGAGATCATTTCATTTGTTCAGTGTTCATGTGCATACATATGTCAAACGTCTTTTTTAAATAAAATGTTGTGCACTTTTAAACTACGTCGCCTCTGTTGTTCAAAACGGTTAAATGTTAACAGACGGTTAATTAAATGCTGAAACACCGGGGTAATTTAAAATTATGCAGAAGCTTAATCCTAAACCCCTTTAACTTACCAAATAATTTATAATATTATAAAAAAAAAGCCAATCGAAATCTAGACCCATTTTGTATATTGTGTAATAATGATACACTGATGATAAACTGACTTCCCAAAAAAAGCAGCAGCTATACAACGCACTTTTGGTTTGATGGAATTGCCAATTGACCTTGGAATTATATGTGGAAACTTGTTATACTTCCAGTTAACTTTAACTTACAAAATAATTAAAAATATTATAAAAAAGCCAATCCAAATCTGGGCCCATTTTTTGTATTGTGTATCATTTGAGTATCATTGTACAATCTATCGTTATTTATAAGGGTTATCTGTTCAGTGGTGGCTAATTACACACTAAAACAATGTAGAAAATGACTGCAAAGAAAATGCTGCAGCTAGCCAAGTCACTTTTGATTTGATGGAATTGCCAATTGACCTTGGAATTATATGTGGAAACTTGTTATACTTCCAGTTAACTTTAACTTACCAAATAATTGATATTATAAAAAAAGCCAATCCAAATCTAGGCCCATTGTGTATCATTTTTCCAATCTATTGTTATTTATAAGGGTTATCTGTTCAGTGGTGGCTAATTACACACTAAAACAACGTAGAAATGACTCAAAAAAAAAATATGCTGCAGCTAGACAGCTCACTTTTGGTTTGATGGAATTGCCAATGAACCTAGAAATTTTATGATGAAACTTTTTTTAATCCTACTAAATACACTGACATTGTCACACTGCCAACACCAAATTATAATTTTCTTTTTCAAACCAAAGATCACTATGGATCTATTGAATCACAATCGCATAGGTTTATCATATACATGTCAACGTTTACAACATCGAAAATGTTATATTTGGGTTTACATGTATGGGTATTTTCGCTTTATATTATACTAGACTGCTTATAATTTATTGGAATTCTCAGAATTTGGAATGCCGATATAACATTCAATTCACATGTACTTACCTTTTACCCAATTCGACTTTCACCTTTATCAGTGTCTACTGCTGAATGTAAATTACACCTGTGCAACTGCTTACAATTTTACTTAAAAACTGTACCCAATGTAGAGCAATGGATACAGCAGTGGTAATATTTATTAAATTTAACAATAACAATTACATTACCATTAAAAATCTTGACACCTTTATGGCTGAACAGCAGGATTAGGGTCATATGAGGCAATGGAATGTGTATGTAATTATTCGCCTTTATCATCCAGTGTTATAATATACAAACCACACTTTTATCCAAAAGACTAACATTTTATTACATTACAAATATTCCCAAAACATGTTAACAAATGGGGAGCTTTCAGTACTTCGACCAGACTGCCAAAATGGTTTAGGAAGGCTCCGTGGAAGGAAGCCGTCTCTGTCAGCTCATCCCTTCTTAATGCGGCTAACTGCAGGTGTCTTTTGCGCTGTTCGAGCATCCTTTCATGGATCCGCATCTCCTCAGCATGATTCTGGGCCATCAGTGATGCAAGGTCTGCAATGTTGCTGCTTTTCAGCTTGCCTATATGAAAGACAGAAGTCATTGTATTTAGATAACACCGGATCAAAACATGTCAGAAAAAATATTATGGAATTAAACTGTTGAAAGCCTGTGGTGGGATGCTTCGTTGCTGTATTTAAGCTCAGCTGTCATGTTGTTGCCCCTCAGTAGAGTGGACTATAAGAAACTTCTGTGGTGATGTGGTTAGGCCCCCCTTCATTTCAAAAAGGATTAATTGTAAAAAGTATTTTGATTTAATGGGTTATTTTTAAAAGAATTTCTTTGTACTGTGGCCTCATAAATCAGAATGGGTTAATAGTGTTAGCTGACTTGAAGAATTTCAATCAAGCATTTTGATTTGAAGTCTGTACATGTGCTCCTTTTTTTTTGTGAAAATACAACAGTATTTCCACCACCAACACACCTATAACACTGGGCCACTGTGGCTATGAACACCCCTGAATCTAGTATTTTTTATAAACGTAGAAAGACATTTTAAATTCCTTGTTATGCGTCTATAGAAAACAATCGCATATAAAAACAACCGGGTGGTAATTTTCAGTTTGTTGTGCCTTACCAGCACTTGACTGGGAGATGCCGGGGCAGTCCAGTGAGGCGGACCCCAAGGGATTTGAAAACTGTGTATAGAAGGAAAAAAACACACAATAACGCTCACAAACAAAGTGTAACATGTACCGCAAACACAAAACTTTTTAACCAGAATACAATAAGCTTACGTCAGCGTTTTGTTCACGTGAATACTGAAATAAAAGCGCGATTCTGCAGCTTGATGCCAGGTAGCAGCAAGGTACAGAGGTAGCTAGCTATTAGCGGGCTAGCCATCACCACAATTGTCCACAATCAAACAACTTTCTTTATTGCTAAAATAAAGTGCGCTTTTGACCGAAAGGCAAGAAGACGGACAATAACAAAACTACACTCACTGTCACCGTTTTCCAATTCCGTGGCCGTGTCGAGTCCAAATTCTCTGCCAATAATAGCAGGCCGGACACTTCCTGGTATATTTTTTCATTGCAAGTTGCCCCACCAACTCGCTCTGGATGTAGTCATCGGCTACGAGGGACAGAAAAGTCCGCACCTCCTCGTTTGTTCATGGAATAAACTTGCGCGTGGACATCGTTATATGAAAACACAATTTTGAATCCAGTCACCGCGGTTACTCGCAGAAATTACAAATGGCGGACGTGTATCTTCAACAGAAAACTAACGGACGCGTTTGGTGACGTTACGCCCTGACCAATCAGCGTTTAGCAGTCGATTGACGTCAATTCACACCTCGCTTTTCGCTCGCTTGTACCCTGCCTCTGAACAGGCACGAAAATCGTAACGGTTAAACCGTGAGGACTTGGGTGGAAATGGCGAAAAACCGAAACAAGTAAAAAAAAAAAGTAAAGCCCAGGCGATACTGGTGGAAATGGGGCTAAAGTGACTGGTGCAGTCCTGAGATCAGTGTGTGTGATGCATTGGAGTGAACAGTTCCTGGATGACAGAGTTCAGGTTTTGAAACTCCTGAAATCAGTGTGTGCGTGTGTGGGAGTGAACAGTACCTGGGGATGGCTGAGTTCAGTTGTTGAAGGGGGGAGTCAGAGTCCAGGATTTGTGTGTATTGGGGCCAGAAGAGGGAGAGGGGGCAGAGCAGGGAGAGAGTTGAGCTTCCTGACAGCCTGGTGGATGAATGTGTGATGGGTGGGTAGGATCACCTGCAATGCAGAGGGCTTTGCGGGTGAGGCAGGGGCTATAGATGGCCTCAAGGGAGGGGAGAGAGGCACCAACGATCTTCTCAGCTGTTCTCACTATGCGCTGGAGGGTCTTGCGGCAGGACGCGGTGCAGGTGCCATACCACACAGTGATGCAGGTGGTTAGGATCCTCTCGTTGGTGCCTCTGTAGAAAGTGCACATGATGGTGGCCGGGGCTTTGGCTCTTCTCAGTTTGTGGAGGAAGTAGAGATGCTGCTGAGCTTTCTTGGCCCGTGATACAGTGTTGGTGGTCCAGGAGAGGTCCTGTGTAATGTGCACACCCAGGAACTTGGTGCTGCTCACCCTCTCCACAGCAGCACAATGGATGGTCAGGGGAGCATGCTGGGTGTGTGCTCTTTTGAAGTCCACAACAGTCTCCTTCGTCTTCTTCACATTCAGAGAGAGATTGTTATCTCTGCACCACATGGCCAGGTGGTAAAATGCTTCTATACCTTGGAAAGTTTTGGCCTCTCCTTCTCTGTGATTTTCTCTCTTCTGTGTCGCCATGATGTGCTTCTCTTCTTCTTTGCTGGTACAGTTAAACTGAACATTTCTGCGGCATGCATATAAACTTTAAAATTAAATGGTTCGTTGACAATAAAAATCTGCGTTGACAAATTTTTATGATCGACGTTGCCGATGATGTCGACTACTCATTGCAGCCCTAGTGTGTGAGCGCATGTGTCTGTGTTTACGAGCAGCAGAATTCTGATACCACAGAGCATAGAGGAGAGGAGACAGAAATGAGCTGCTGTTGTGTAAATAAGATAAATAACAAGGATATTTAGTGTGTTTATTAAAAGGACAAGGTAAAGGCTTGTTAGACTTAGACTTAGACTTAAACTTAACTTTATTAATCCCTTTGGGATGACTCCCTCTAAAGGGATGACTCCCTCTAGGAAATTTAAAATTTCCAGCAGCACATAAAAGGAGCATACAGATCAGAAAAGCAAAAAAGCAAAAATAAACACTTAACATAATATACACAATATAAATACAAAGCTGGAACAATGAGATGAGCGGATACGAATAAGGGTCACCAGTGTGGAATGCATCTTAAAATGACTTCTGTTGTGATCTGGTGCTATATAGAAAAATAAAATTAACTTGATACTCTAGGGGAGTGGGGGATCCGTATGGGAGCCCCCCCCCCCCCCCAAATATAATAGTAGGGGAAACACTGATTTCCTTTACATACTATTGAAATGCATCCTTTAATGAACTAAACATCCCTTAAGGCAAGGTTTATCAGAAAGTATTCAGTGTACATTGCATAACTCTTATCTTCAATAGACATGCTTATTTAAAGTAGAGGGTTGGAGTGACTCATTTTGGTGGAGTTGTGACAAACGTGACTTGAGTATGGCACACACTTGGAAAAGAAAATACCGTCACATCTCAAGCTTCTGATGCTTCAGCTGCCATGGCAACGGGCTCTTGAATAAAGGCTATGTGGATTATTATGGGGTGACTCACACACAACGCCAGGCCAGTGTCATTACTATTTTTGAATTAACACATGCTCATCAAATGTATGTGTGGTCAGTGCCAACATATTTCCCCACCGGCCACTTTACATGTACTTATGCGTGCATGCTGCCTATAGCAACAAAATTCTGCTCTGTGGCATTCTGTCAGAAATTTGTGCAAACCAGACTTTATGCATTATGAATTGTGATTAAAAATGTAAACAGAATTCTCCACCAGGAACTAGAATGATCGAAGGTTTCTAGACAGGCTTAGTAGGTGAATTATTGATGCCTTCCTCGATTTGTTCAGGGGATCAGCTGCATTTTCCACTGTAACTGTTTCATTAGACCCTCTGTAAGCACACTCGTGGGTTTGCACACTTCCTCTGTATAGTTAGGAGTAGTTGTGATTTTGCAGACTTTTTTTTAAGCTATAGGATGTCTGACTGGCTTATCTTAGAAATCCACAGGGTTTCAGGTCAGTCTGGCTGCCTGCTTTTCTGCCACATATCGTACCGTTCATTGGTGCTGCCTCACGAGCAGTGTTGGGCAAGTTACTAAAAAATAGTAACTAATTACAGTTAGTAGTTACTTCTTTTCAAAAGTAATTGAGTTACTTTACCAATTACTGCATGATTAAAGTAACTAGTTACTTGGAAAAGTAACTTTCACATTACTTTTAAATGCATACTTAAATCATCTTGCACACATAGCAAGATTAATTAATGGATTACATTACGGGCTTATTAATGTCAGGCTGAAAACGGACTGTTTCAGACAGAGCATTTAGAACATTTAGAGCATGTTCAGAGCATTTAGAACATGTTCAGTCTGCCTTATCCTGCCTTGAGAGCTCTTATTGTGGGAAAAATCCGAAGAAAATCAACACAAAATTGCCAATAATTTCCTAATTTTGGAGTGAGAAATGGGGTTTGTGGAGCGAGGGGGGGGGGGGGGTGAGAATCACCCCAAAAGAGTGCGTTGGCAACAATGCATAAACCTGTCCATGTTTCTTACCTTGATGATATGGATTAATCCGATGTGCAATGATCCAAAGAAAATGTCCATTATCCACAGTCCAAATGTCTGCTGTGACACATGATCCAGTCCCTCAAATTCCTTTTGTAGATCAAAATCCATTTTTGAATAATCTTTATCCAGGTAGCAAGCAAATGTGTTTTAACTTAAGTGGACCACAGTCTCAGCTGTCTGATGGAAAGTCACTGTTTATATTATGTCTTCAGTCTGTAACGACGTATCTGGCAATCAGTCGGTTTAATTTTTGCTGGGTCACAGACTGTCCAGATGCATACCTGTGATTGAAATCCAGCTGTGGCAGTTGAGAATACAGTAGACCCATTTCAAGGTGTTGTTAGCATAACTAGCCATTACTTGGCACTAGGTTTGTCGGAGGAGCTTGTTGCTGTTTTCAGGTGCTTCTGAAGATTACAGTAAGTCTCAACCAACAATTTAGTTTGCAACCCACCAATATGTGTTTCTCCTTAACTGTGACAACGGAAAAATAATCTGTCTATTTCCACAAAAATAAAGTATCTTCATCTTTTCCCAGCAGGAGCAAGCTACATTTGTGGCTGCTGGCTGCAGCAGTGAAGAGCCTCTTTGCAGTAGGTCACATTGACTGATGGCTGCGTCAGCTACGTAGGGTCAGTTTGTATTTTTTGTGCTAAAAATATCTATTCATATTAATAAAACAAGTAACGCATATGATCAAATTTCAGTAACTAATGCATTACTGAATTTCTAAACAGTAATTTCATTACACAACACGTTACTGCAAAAGTAGTGGTGTTACAGTACTCCAACACTGCTTATGAGTCATGTCCACTAGGGAGAAGCCCAGGGAGCAGCCAACCCTAGATTACAGGTTCAGTGCCACTGTTTTATGTATACATGGTGTCTGAGCCAGGGTGCATCTTGTTGACGTTTCGGATTTAGCGACTTTTTTGTGCTTTTCAGACATTTACACCAGTGAAAGATAGTGGACATCAGAACATTTTAGGTTTTAAGACAAAGACTGTTTTGTTTTGCTTTTTTTTTTTTTTTCCCATAGGACTGCCCATGGCTGAAGCTTTTACTGGTTGACCAGCAATTTAAACCAAATGGATGGTCTACTCATTGTTGACCTTTTTTGGTAGATACATATATGGGTGAAATATGAACAATAGTTTTGGACCATCAGTAAATGGTATTGAGAAAAAAACATTTTAAGTAACAACAAGCACATAAAATATTATTGATCTTAAGCACTCAATGTATTGAGCTGCCTGTTAGCAGACTAAACTCATTTAAACATAAGTCACTGTCTGTTCTCCTTTCTCAGTCGTTCCATGTTGTACACAGAGAATACATTTTTGTCCACAATGTCCAGGAGAGGTGTGCTCTGTTTTGCCATCATAACGGTGTCATTTACACCAGAATGCATTTTTGGTGATTGGATTGCAGTTGGATAGCACTGGACCACATACATTTATACCCGGTATTAAGACCCATCTCTAGTGTCTACATCCAGATCCAATTGCTATGTGATCACAAAAAATAAAATGATACACTTTAACCCTTTGCACTCTGGTCAATTTCCCTAAAAATGCCAAAAAATAACGTGCCCAAAGTAAATCAAAAGCTGTTCTTCAACCCTTTGCAGCATCTTCATGGGGTTGGTCTCATTTAAAAGAAAACAATTTGAATTTTTTGGCAAAACAGTCATAATCTCTCTAAGTGCTCCTGCCACTGAGTAACAGTCATCTGAACATAGTGAACTTGAAGAAAATAAATTTCGCCTGGGTGTTTTTTTGGATACAAATGCTTGCAAATAACACACAGCTTCAGATCCGGGCTGGAAAATGCAACAGAAATGTAGAACCAAGTGTTATCCAGCTGAGGTCAAAATTTTGTAACAATACCACAAAAAATGAATATATTACACAGCTTTGTTCTCAGGTTGTTCCCAGGCGTTTTTGAACTGTGCCAAATTGTGCCAAATGGCACAGTTTGGAAAAACATCTGTAACTTTTGAATGATTCAATATAGAAGCTTCATCTTGGGCTCTAATGAAAGGTGACACTCAGGGCTGTGTGTGTGTGTGTGGGGGGGGTTCCCCCCCACCCGCTACAGAGGACGGACATCGTTCGTGCGCCGCGGTCCGTCATGTGGCGATGACGCACAGTTGTAATTTACCGATCGGTCAAAAGTCATTTGGATTACAATTTTCAGGGATAAAGAATAATTTAGCTTATAACACTTACCTGTTCACAACAGCAGCATAGCTGGCGAACTTCTCTTCCTCATTGTCAGACAACATGAAGCTGGTCCGCTTATTACAGACTCGTGGTTCTGGTCTTGCGACCCGGTCAAAACATAATTCCATTATTGCGGTTTTGCGTTTCCATGATTGCGGTTTTGGCGAACGATTTTTCTAAACAAATAACAGTAGTAAGAAAAAAAGACTGGTGAACGCGTGTGTGTCACCCAGCCTTCGTCGTCGGCCTCTGTCGGTCTATGATGACCATGGAAGAGAATCCTAAACGTCTACTCTGCTGGAATAAAAAAAAACAAACAAAAAAAAAAAAGCACTGCCTGTGGCTGAACAGGCCGATGCGCGAATGGCAGTCCCTGTCACACAGGTCGCACTTGTGGGTGGTCTCCATGCTGCTGGGTCTGTGGCGGTTCTTCCTGCGGGTCCTTTTTTCATCTGCTGCAGCAGTCAGTCTCTCTTCACCCAGCCTTACACAAAACAGCTTTCGAACTTCTGTGCTTCAATTGGCTGGCTGCATTCGCAGCGTTGGTAGGCGGGTCCTTCTTGCTAGGTTTTCAGTCATTGGTTCTTCAAGGTTTCAGAAACCCAATTCAAGGCTCTTATTAGTCGAATGAGAGGTCAATCATATCTAATCTGTTCGCGGCTGTGTCTGTAGTGGAAGAACGGAAATGCAGCTTTTTTTTTCAGTGCGCTCTAGGACGCAGCGCCCTCGTGCGCTCTAGGACGCAGAGACGTGCCCGCCCACGGTACACAGAAGTGCAACAGGTTAATGCCAGGTTGTAGCATGAGGTGAGGTGTTGGTGAAAGCTAGCAAGATTAGGCTAAATTGTTAGCATATTTACTGGAATAACTAATGGCACAGAAAGTCAATTGATACAGACTTCTATGTCAGTGCTTTTTTCTACAGTAGACCACACAATACCTGATCTCAACAGCGCTACATAAACTAGTCATATATAAACTGCAAAACTTGTGTGATGGAACGTGGCTAACACCTACAACTTATTCTCAGGTTGTTTGTTGCTAGTATATGGCTTCAGTCAGTTACAGTGTGACTCCAGATTACTAAATGGGGAAATAACACCATGCTCTGACATTGCATTATAATGGTATAACCTAGATTTTTCTCGTTGGCTAAAGCTTAACTGACTGTTAGATGGCAGCCCTAGTTATCTCATTCTTCCACACTAGCCATCCTGATTGTGCCTCTGTTCATTGCCTGTAGTGTCCTGATTTAAAAGATAAAGTAAGCTTAAGAACACCCACGACTTTTCAGTCGATCTTAAAGAATGTGTTAACAAACCACTCCTGTTCATATTTTAAAAACATGTACTCTACTAACAATATCCTGATTACTCTTCTTCATTCAGATTCAAGCTGAGATATCCAGGTCATGTTCCCTAGAGTAATTTCCTCAGACTCAACAAGCGTCCCCCAGAATCATAGAAGACATCACACAAATGTATTTTAAAGGTTGTTTTGTGCTCCTCATGATGAGTAAGCTGACCTTTTTATGAGTGAAATTGGAGAAAGATTCCCTTAAGCAAGTGACATTTTAGCAGAGGGGGGATTGTTGTGTAGTGAGTGTGGTTTGAGTGTGTGGCCCATGGGGCTTGCCGTACCTGCCCCTGGCATGACGTCAGGTGGGCATGGCCCACTGTATTTAGTTCTGTGTGTTAATAAAGGGTCAGTTGGCCGAGTCTGCTGCATGGGATAACTCTGACGCCGACTCCCTTTTTCAGACATAACATTTTGGCGACGAGAAGTAAAACCATGGAGGCGTGTGGGTTACCTCCACCTTTACCGCCATTTTTGGAGTGTCCTGGAGAGCCAGTGGTCCTGTGGCCAGAGTGGATGGCGATGCTTGGGGGATACATCGCTGGGCTGGGCTTGGGTAGGCTGGACGGGGACCAAGGACAGGCACTTCTGGCCCGTCGTCTCGGCATGGAGGGTCGGAGACTTCTTCGCATTTTGGATGAGATGGAGCTTGGTGTGGAAGCTGTCGGGCAACTGGCTGGAGCTTTTGCTGTCCATCCTAAGGACAAGAAACTGGGGCTGTGGGTGGGGAGACCATTGGTGCCAAGAGGAGCGCGCCAAAAATGAGCCGCAAGCTACCTGCTGGGTATCCAGGGGGGGACCAGAGCTCCTGGTTACCGACGACAGTGAGCCAGCCGGCGAGCTCAGCACGGTGCAGGACCGTGGTGCTGGTGAGGCTGACAGCACGGTGAGCAGCGACAGCGGAGAGGGAGAACAGTGACTGGAGTTGGCCCCACAGCTGGAGTCTGGGCAGTGGGAGAACGGGAACATGCAGGCTGAAAACCCCGGGAAGCAGCAGTGACAGTCGGGCGCAGAGACGATGCAGCGGAGTGCCTTGGACAAGGGTGCTAGGAGCAGCGACAAAGCGCCTGGTTCGGAGAGTGACGCTGAGAGCCCCGGGAGAGAGCAACGACAGCCGGGCACCATGGAGGTCAGGCAGGATCTCAGTGCCGGAGCTTGGGGTGCCTTGGACGAGGGTGCTGGGCGTTACGGCAAGGTGCCCGAGTCAGCAAGTGGCGCCGGTGAGCGGACTTTGGTTTTCCCCAGAGTTTGGCCACAGGGAGCCGGAGTGTTTGGGGTTGAAACGATGCCAGCTGCAGCGGTGTGGAAACCGGTCAGGAGCGGACCGACAGGCACGGAAGGACAGCGTGCCGGACACCAGCACTGTGGGCCCAGAGGAGGGAAGCAGGAGACGCTGAGGAGGAGAGACGTTTTCGCCGAGGAGGTCGGCTTTGATCCCGGAGGCAGACAATGGCCAAGGGTGCACATGCCATGGGGCTGCCCTGGACCTCTGAGCCGGTTTTACCCCTGGCTGCAAATGGACATTGGTGTCACATAAACACTGCATTGTAAATATGAACCCACCCCTAGTGACAAGTCTCGAATACCTCCAGATTCATTACCATTGACTTTTGGTATGGTTTTTCATGCTGCAAGAATTGAGAAACTGGAAAAATAAAACTAAACCTCATACATACAGAAAGGATGAAATTGTTGGCAAATATTGCCTCTTTTGAAACCTTGGTTGCACAGACAAATGTTAAAATACCTAGTAATATTTGCTAAATTTATTTTATGTACTGTATCAAAATATGCCATGAAATACTAGTTTCATAAAACATTGGATATATTGAAGTGTGTTAAAATATGTTTGAAAAAAATGTAAAAATAAGCACACTAATAAGCTGTTATGACCCACTTTCTGGGCCAAGACCAGAATCGCCTACTAATCCTGGGATCATGAATCACAAATCACGAAGTCCGTTTCAACCCTCAGTCAGGGTGGACATACCCAAGTCACTTTCCCCCTCAGGCAAGGTAGACATACAGTTCATCCGGAAAGTATTCAGTGCTTCACTTTTTCCACATTTTTATGTTAGTCTTATTCCAAAATGGATTGAATTCATTTTTTTCCTCAAAATTCTACACACAATACCATAATGACAACATGAAAAAAGGGTTTTAAGATTTTTGCAAATTTATTAAAAGTAAAAAACTAAGAAATCACACGTACATAAGTATTCACAGCCTTTGCTCAATACTTTGTTGATGCACCTTTGGCAGCAGTTACAGCCTCAAGTCTTTTTGAATGTGATGCCACAAGCTTGGCACACCTATCTTTGGGCAGTTTGGCCCATTCCTCTTTGCAGCACCTCTCAAGCTCCATCAGGTTGGATGGGAAGTGTCAGTGCACAGCCATTTTCAGATCTCTCCAGAGATGTTCAATTGGATTCAAGTCTGGACTCTGGCTGGGCCACTCAAGGACATTCACAGAGTTGTTCTGAAGCCACTCCTTTGATATCTTGGCTGTGTGCTTATAGTCGTTGTCCTGCTGAAAGATGAACTATCTCCCCAGTCTGAGGTCAAGAGCGCTCTGGAACAGGTTTTCGTCCAGGATGTCTCTGTACATTGCTGCATTCATCTTCCCCTCTATCCTGACTAGTCTTCCAGTTCCTGCCACTGAAAAACATCCCCACAGCATGATGCTGCCACCACCATGCTTCATTGTAGGGATGGTATTGGCCTGGTGATGAGCGGTGCCTGGTTTCCTCCAAACATGACGCCTGACATTAACGCCAGAAAACTCAATCTTTGTCTCATCAGATCAGAGAATTTGGTTTCTTATGGTCTGGGAGTCCTTCATGTGCCTTTTGGCAAACTCCAGGCGGGCTGCCATGTGCCTGTTACTAAGGAGTGGCTTCCATCTGGCCATTCTACCATACAAGTCTGATTGGTGGATTACGGCAGAGATAGTTGTCTTTCTGGAAAGTTCTCCTCTCTCCACAGAGCAACGCTGGAGCTCTGACAGAGTGACCATTGCGTTCTTGGTCACTTGCATGACTAAGGCCCTGCTCCCCTGATCACTCAGTTTAGACGACTGGCCAGCTCTAGGAAGAGTCCTGGTGATTTCAAACTTCTTCCATTTATGGATGATGGAGGCCACTGTGCTCATTGGAACCTTCAAAGCAGCAGAAATTTTTCTGTACCTCTTCCCCAGATTTGTGCCTCAAGACAATCCTGTCTCGGAGGTCTACAGACAGTTCCTTTGACTTCATGCTTGGTTTGTGCTCTGACATGCACTGTCAACTGTCTAGGCCCTTCTCACATATAGACATGTGTGTGCCTTTCCAAATCATGTCCAATCAACTGAATTTACCACAGGTGGACTCCAGTTAAGCTGTAGAAACATCTCAAGGATGATCAGTGGAAACGGGATGCACCTGAGCTCAATTTTGAGCTTCATGGCAAAGGCTGTGAATATTTATGTACATTGGATTTCTTAGTTTTTTATTTTTTATAAATTTGCAAAAATCTAAAAAAAAAAAAAAGTTTTTCACATTGTCATTACAGTGGGGCAAAAAAAGTATTTAGTCAGCCACCAATTGTGCAAGTTCTCCCACTTAAAAGATGAGAGAGGTCTCCAATTTTCATCATAGGTATACCTCAACTATGAGAGACAAAATGAGAAAAAAAAATCCAGAAAATCACATTGAAGGATTTTTAATGAATTAATTGGTAAATTCCTCAGTAAAATAAGTATTTGGTCACCTACAAACAAGCAAGATTTCTGGCTCTCACAGACCTGTAACTTCTTCTTTAAGAGGCTGCTCTGTCCTCCACTCGTTACCTGTATTAATGGCACCTGTTTGAACTCGTTATCAGTATAAAAGACACCTGTCCACAACCTCAAACAGTCAGACTCCAAACTCCACTATGGCCAAGACCAAAGAGCTGTCAAAGGACACCAGAAACAAAATGGTAGACCTGCACCAGGCTGGGAAGACTGAATCTGCAATAGGTAAGCAGCTTGGTGTGAAGAAATCAACTGTGGGAGCAATTATTAGAAAATGGAAGACATACAAGACCACTGATAATCTCCCTCGATCTGGGGCTCCACGCAAGATCTCACCCCGTGGGGTCAAAATGATCACGAGAACGGTGAGGAAAAATCCCAGAACCACATGGGGGGGACCTAGTGAATGACCTGCAGAGAGCTGGGACCAAAGTAACAAAGGCTACCATCAGTAACACACTACGCCGCCAGGGACTCAAATCCTGCAGTGCCAGACGTGTCCCCCTGCTTAAGCCAGTACATGTCCGGGCCCGTCTGAAGTTTGCTAGAGAGCATTTGGATGATCCAGAAGAGGATTGGGAGAATGTCATATGGTCAGATGAAACCAAAATAGAACTTTTTGGTAAAAACTCAACTTGTCGTGTTTGGAGGAGAAAGAACACCATACCTACTGTGAAGCATGGGTGTGGAAACATACTTTGGGGCTGTTTTTCTGCAACGGGACCAGGACGACTGATCCGTGTAAAGGAAAGAATGAATGGGGCCATGTATCGTGAGATTTTGAATGAAAACCTCCTTCCATCAGCAAGGGCATTGAAGATGAAACGTGGCTGGGTCTTTCAGCATGACAATGATCCCAAACACACCGCCCGGGTAACGGAGGTGTACTCTAAGTTGTTAGGGACTGCACCACTGGCTAATTCCCAATGGAGGGGTGTGTAAGATCAGCACATTAGAGTGCATACCTACACCAAGGCTGTTTGTCCACAGATTAAAAAATGATTGTTAAGGTTGCAAGCAGTGTTAAGGCCCTCGAACCTTGATGCTACCCTGGCAAATGTCTCAATTGAGGGCTTTCATGGCAGCCATTTTAATGCATTTAAGCTTGAACTCGTCTCTGATGTTGTGTGAAGGATGAACAAATGGCTTCCTTATCAAATTGTGGTGTCGTAAAACACCTGTTAATGAAATGTTAGCTGTTTTTGATTTCATAGAAATTGGATGGCATTTGTGGCATAGGGCTAACTTTCGGTAGCCACTAGGTGGCACTGTAGCTATCCGTCGATACTCGCATACATATGTGTTTAGGCCAGGAGTGATATCAAGCATGAGAAATTTCGTTCCAGTCAGGCAATACACCACCGGTTAACAGGAACTTCCTGCTTGGTGCTAAAGGATTGACATTTTCGAGGAAGCTGTTAGAATTGGCATAAAAATCTGTACATTGAAGCACCATCATAATGTTAACAAAGCTGTGACCAGATTTTATCTGATTGTGACAGAACATAAAAGTTCTGTGTCACTTCCTGTTGTATGTGGGCGGGGCTGCAGTGATTGAATATTGACATGTTCAAGTGTCCAGGAGGGGGCTGTCATCAACGAGAAGTTTGGTGCAGAATGGATCTTGTATGTGTGAGCAATTTGAAAAAAAAAAAAAAATTAAAATATTCCCTCCACGGCTTGCCACCTTATCGTGGTGGAGCAGTTTGTGCACCCTCATGATCAAAGGAGCTATGTATGTCGGGGAAAACGTACCCCTAGTAGAGTCTCTCCAGGTAAATTGCTCTTGGGTGAAGGGCTAGACTAAGAGCGGTCCTGTGTATCCCTTTGAAAAAAGTTACAAGGACCCAGTATACTCAAAGGAGCCACATGGGTCCACCCTCCATTGGGCTCACCACCTGCAGGAGGGATCATGGGGACCATGGTGCTGTGTGAACCCATCCATCTGTCCAAGCAGAGAAGCCCTGACTGCTGCCCTCACAACCCGGGCAACCAGATAAGCAGTGGAAGATGGATGGATGAATTTTAAAATATCAATTTTCAAAAAAGCCCTATTAGATAATGTTAATTAAAAACTTAAACAGTGAAACAGAATTTGCTATTGATCCATATTTGCCACAAAATGTAATGGGTTCATCCTCCTCTGAAAGTTTCATTAAAATCTATCCAGTAGTTTTTGTGTAATCCCTAAGCAGACTAAGCAAACTGAAAATCAAATGGCATCAGGAGTTGCCATTTATAATGGGAGCGAGCCAGTTACACGTAATGATGCAGTTAGGGTTTGTTTTGATAACTTGGGAGAAGAAGAACTTAACTAAATAAAGACAGTGTGTATTTCTTTATGAAGTGTGCATTTTAATGTAGGTGAGACCAGCGGTACTATAAAGAGAGATCATATCTCTCCGGTTCTGGCCTTCTTTCGTTGGCTTCCCATAGAGTTTAGAATTAAGTTTAAAATCCTTCTTCTCACTTTCAAAGCTCTAAACAATCAGGCCCCTTTTTATTTAAAAGATCTGATATTACCCTATTATCCTAACAGAGCACTATGCTCCCAAAATGCTGGATTACTTGTAATACCTAGAATCTCCAAAAGTACAATGGGGACAGAGCCTTCAGTTATCAAGCTTCTCTCCTGTGGAACCAGCTGTCAATCTGGATTCGGGAGTCAGACTCGATCTCTGTTTTTAAGAATAGGGTTAAAACCTTCCTTGTTGATATAGCCTACAATTAGGGAGGGATCATATGTTTCTGAACCCTTCCTTAGTTATGCTGCTATTAGGTTTAGACAGCTGGGGGATCTCCAATAATTGCACTGGGCTTCACTCCTTTCTTCACCCTCAATGATTTTTTTTCTTTTTTTTGGCTGGTCATTAACATCTGTTTGTTCTCTCCCATAGATTGAGTCCCCATCGTGCTGTTTGCTCTCTACATGTCTGTTCTTTTCATCTTCTCTATCCCCTCACCCCCCAGCCAGTCACAGCAGATGACTGCCTCTCCCTGAGCCTGGTTCTGCTGAAGGTTTCTTCCTGTTAAAAGGGAGTTTTTCCTCTCCACCGTCGCCAAGCGCTTGCTCACAGGGAATCGCCTGATTGCTGGAGTCTTTCTGCAATTGTGGGGGTTTCCCCTACAGTTGAAAGTGCTACGAGATGACTGTTTTTGTGAAATGGCACTATATAAATGAAGTTGAATTGAATTGGTTGATTTTTTTTTTTTTTAACAATGGGGGTGGTGATGGTGGGTATTCAGAAATTTAGATGCAAATACATAAACGTAAATTACAGTAAGTACAAATTTGCAAGAATAACTGTACAAGATTATGATAGAAGATGCTAATTCACAATTTAAAAAGTCCCAGTTTTACCATAAGCAACTCTCAAATTCACAAGAAAAAAATCAACTGACAAATGAAGAAAACGAAAACATAATTCCAAGAAAAAAATGTATAAATTTACAAGAATAAAGTCATAAATTTAAAGCTAAAAAATTTTGCAAATAATTTACAAAAACAAAAGCTGTAGATTTCTATAATTTGTATATGCCTGGTATTGCTGTAGCTTTAGTTGATGGAAGTAGGTGTTAGCAGAAAATGTCTTTATTTTACCTCTACCAAGGAGGTAATGTAATTGGGATGGTTTGTCTGTCTGTTAGCAGGATTATGCAAAAACTACTGTACAGATTTTGATGGAAAAAGCCACCAGGGGTAGCCCTTGGGCCAAGAATGAACCCATTAAATTTTGGTGATGATCTGAGAGTGCATACCTCTACCAAGGACCTTGTTTGTATTTCTGCAGCAGGATTACACAAAAACTACAGGTTGGATTTGGATGAAATTTTCATCAGAGGTGGTCCTTGAGGAACCCACAACATTTTAGTGATGATCCAAGAATGCATACCTCCACCAAGGCTCTTATCTTCTCACAGAATGTTGGCAAGAATCCACCAAAACTACTGGATAGACTTTGCTGCAATTTTCACCAGAACTGGCCCATGGCCTACACTTGAACCCATTACATTGGGGAGGTGATCCATGAGGGATGGAAGGAGGCTTGGCGGAGGTATGCGCTATTTGGCCGATACTTCCGGCGCCACACAAGTAGACTGCCTCTTTGCAACAGCAGCTCAATTCTGAGTTTTTCTTCTTGTTTTTTATTTACTATCTGTCTTTTTCTGGTAAAACTTTCTGATCCTGTGACACGTTATCCATCACGGACACACAGATCACCGCACTGGTGCTGATATCAGTCTGATATTCCGCTCATATCACAAATGTCGCTTAAGCCAGCAGACGAAGCCATTGTTTACAGCAGGAATCAGCTGTAGGCACTTAACCGCCCCACGATACTAATGCAAAATCTCGACATACCAAGAGAAATCAGGCAGAAACGACGTGGATGTCAGGCTGGAGTAAGGCGACGAGCAGGGAATATAAGGTATAGACCCGTCCTTCCATCCGTTATCATGGGGAATGTACGATTGCTACTTAAAAAGACAGATGAGCGAGTGGCCATGTCCCATTACAAGAGCGTCCTCAGATAGATTAGCATGATGTTGTTTACTGAGATGTGGCTAACAGAACTAGCAACAGATGCTAACATCAAACTTGAGGGTTTCCACGCAATACAGGCAGACTGGACACTAGACAGTGGGAAGACAAGGGGTGGAGGGGTGATAATGTATGTGAACAACAGATGGTGTAACCCTGGGCACATCACGGTTAAAGAGAAACACTGCAGCAAAGACATTGAGTTGCTTGCTGTTAGTATGCGGCGTGTTTACCTCCCTAGGGAATACTCACACGTGATCTGCATTGTGATTTATGCAAATCCGTCTGTGAATGCTGGGACAGCGCATGACGCCATCCACTCAGTCACTAGCAGGCTGCTGACACAATACCCAAATGCTCTCCTCCTCATTTTAACCATACTTCACTGTCCTCCATTGTGCCCATGTTCACCCAGTATGTCACGTGCCACATCAGAGACAGTTAAACACTAGACTTATTTTATGCAAATGCTAAGGAGGCGTACACCTCATTGCCACTCCCCCCGCTCGGGAGATTGGATCACAACTTGGTTCACCTCCTGCCTGTGTAAAAACCCCGAGTACACAGACAACCTCCGGTTACCCGCACAGTGAAAGTATGGTCTGAGGAGGTGGAGGACGCTCTAAAGGACTGTTTTGAAATCACTGCATGGGAGCAGCTCTGTGATCCACATGGTGAGGATTTCGACAGCCTCACACACACCATCACAGACTACATCAACTTCTGTGTGGACAACACCGTACTCACCAAGACCATACGGTGTTGCTCAAACAACAAACCCTGGATCAACCCTGAGATAAAGTCCCTACTGAAAGAAAAGGAAAGGATCTTCAGGTCGGGAAACAGTGAGGAACTGAAGTCTGTACAGAGGTAGCTAAGCAGGAAGATCAGAGAGGGTAAGGACAGCTACAGGAAGAAGATTGAGGACAAGCTGCAACTGAGTGATATCAGCGGGGTCTGGAGAAGCCTCAAAACCATCTCTGGGCTCCAGAATACCTCCTCCCAGGCCACAGGGAGCAGGGAGTAAGTGAACAACCTGAACCTGTTTTTTTTTTTTTTTAACAGGTTTGACCAACCGCCCTCCCCTCTGCCTGCACACCAACCACTGCTGCCTCTACCGTCATCTAGTCCTGCTGTCCACCCCCCCACCAACACCCCCCACTCCCAGCACACAGCCCCCCTGATCCTCACTTAGACCCAGGTGAGGGCGGAGCTGAGGAAGAGCAAGGTGAGAAAGGCCTCAGATCCGGACTGCATCAGCTCGAAGCTCCTCAAGTCCTGTGCAGACCAGCTGTGTGGGATTGTGGAGCACATCTTCAACCTGAGCCTGAAGCTAGGGAGGGTACCACAGATGTGGAAAACATCCTGTGTGGTGCCCATACCAAAGACTTCCCACCCCAAAGACCTGAACAGCTACAGACTAGTGGCCCTCACATCACATCTGATGAAGACCCTGGAAAGGCTGCTTCTTGCCCACCAACGCCACCTGGTGGGACCAGCGATGAATCCACTCCAGTTCACCTACTAGCATGGCATGAGGGTGGAGGATGCAGTGATCTTCCTCCTACGCTGTTCCCTATCCCACCTGGAGAAGCCTGGGAGCATGGTCAGGATCATGTTCTCTGATTTCTCCAGTGCTTTCAACACATCCAACTGGTGATCCTGAAGAACAAGCTACTGGTTGCAGGGGTGGACAGCATCTGTCATCGTGGATCCTGGACTACCTCACAAACCGGCTACAGTTTGTGAGAACCCAGGATTGTGTGTCTGACACTATCATCTGCAGTACGGGGGCCCCCCAGGGAACAGTTCTGGCTTCCTTCCTGTTTACCCTTTATGCTGCGGGCTTTTCACACAACACACCACACTGCCATCTACAGAAGTTCTCTGATGACTCTGCGATCGTCGGCCTCATCTCTGATGGAGATGATGCGGAATGCAGAGGACTTACCCAGGATTTCATGGACTGGTGCCATCGGAACTGTCTCCAGATCAATGCGAGGAAAACTAAGGAGCTGGTGGTGGACTGCTGCACATGAGGACAACCCCCCACAGCACCAGTAAACATTCAGGGAACAGACATTGAGATGGTGACATCCTACAAGTGCCTGGGTGTTCATCTGAACAATAAACTGGACTGGTCACAATACTGGCACGCTCTACAAGAAGGGACAGCACAGGCTGTTCCTACTGAGGAAGCTCAGGTCTTTTGGTGTACAAGGGGTGCTGCTGAAGACATTCTATGACACGGTGGTGGCATTAGCCATCACATCTGGAGTGGTCTGCTGGGGCAACGGCATCACGGCAGCCAACAGGAAGAGACTGAATAGACTGATCAAAAAAGCTAGCTCTGTCCTGAGGCAGCGCCTCGACCCAGTGAAGGAGATAGAAGAGAGGAGGATGGTGGCTAAGCCGTCATCTCTGCTGGAGTCCGAGTCCCACCCCATGCAGGACACAATGAACTCACTGAGGAGCTCATTTAGCAGTAGGTTGTACTATCCTAGGTGCGCAACTGAGAAGTTTCGCAGGTCCTTCCTACCTATGGCTGTCAGACTTGATAACGTAACCAGGGCTGCTCGTAGAGGTCGTATTGAATGCACAAAACGTAACAAACTTGCACAATAATGGTCCCCTCCATTGTACAACTAGGACAGTATCAATCGCTACAGAGGGTGACAACTAGGCAGATTCAAATATGAAATATACTGTATGGGGACATATTCATACTATGCGGGGTAACCGAATAGACCATTATGCTGTTTATTCCATCTAGCTACAATGCTCCTCACCGTGTATATTTCTGTGTACATATGTATATTCACTGCTCTTATTTTCTTATCTTCTGAATTATTGCTCTGAGTGTTGCTATCCCTGTGCTGTTGCAATCCTGGAGTTTCCCCATTGCGGGACTAATAAAGGCTTATCTTATCTGAGTGTTTTTCTAGTTTCAAAATGTAATAAGATTTTTAGTAACACAATTTGCAAGAATCTGCATGAAAGCTCTGTGGGGGAGTATGTCCCAGTTTGCTGCTCATGATTAGCACGTATGTGGTTTTTAAACAGGGACACCCAACCTTAGTAACTCAACAACATGACCTCAAAAGGTTTTTAGGTAAGATAATAAAAAAGGCCAGTGTTATCATTGTATGCTTATTTAAAGTGAATGAATGTATGATGAGGTGGTGACTATTTCTGTTTGCATGTTATGTGAAAGTAAATGTATTAGTTTGATTATTCAGTAGCTTCTGCAGGATGTTTCTGAGCAGCCCCCTGAGGGCTTTAGTCATATTTTATTTTTGATTACTGCCTTTTGTTGACCTTTTCTTCTGAGTTATATACAATATTCTTCGATTTTTATGTTTTTTTAATGCAAACAAATGTCACTTCAATTAAAAATTGCTAGCTTCTGACTAATGCAGACCATTTTCTGTTTTTCTCTTTTCTCCATTTTGTTCTGCAGGTTTGAATGAACCAGCTCCAGTAGTCGTGGCAGAGGTGTGAGGCGGTGACACTCACACCAAGCACCTACCAGCAGCCATGCCGCCACCTGCAGATATTGTCAAGGTGGCAATCGAGTGGCCAGGGGCATTCCCCAAGCTTATGGAAATAGATCAGGTATGAGCCTGTACAAATGCTATTAATAAAAAAAAGTTAGTGTATTCTTAAAAGATAATATCAACAGGGAAAAAAAATCAACCAGATGAAGGCATATGATTTGACTGTCATCTTGCAGAAGTTTACAATTGATTCCACAGTCATGGTACATATTTGTCTGAACAGAATACCACATGGTAATCCACTGTTATTATGTATACAATGAAGTAACTTAAATGACTGACTGGTTGGATGTGATTTTGGCATGAAACAGCTTTTGCATTTTATCCTACAATTATACTAATTAGCCTAAAGGAAATGACTTTAATTAAAGATGTTTAACAGTTAGAGACAGCTCTGACAACACTTTTAAAGGATTTTACCAAAAGCGCCACGGGAGGCTCTGTGATTAAGAATGGTGACTAAGAAATGTTATTTGAATTTGATCTGTCAGGACTATACATAACTCAGTGAGGTCACTATCACGGCTGAAATTCCATGTACATGGATGGGTTGAGATAGGAATTTTTTTTTGGATCCAGTACATTGTAGAGCAGCCCTTTCAGTGGTTTCTAATGCATTTTTTTTATAAATACACTAAAAGTCAAAACATGGCTGTGACTTTAAATGTCCTCAGACTGGTAACCTTAAATATGTTCATAGTGGCTGGTAAAGGGAATTGTACAAACTGAATTAATTTTTAATTTTAGTCAAATTTCCTCGATGAAAAAGCCTTAATTTCTTTGAACTTTTTACTGCACAGTTATCATGGCAAGAAAATATGATGGTAAAGGGAGTATAAAGTGCAGAGAACAATGATCCCATCAGTCAGATTCTACTGTAACTTACACTATTCACAAAAAGTTTGGGATATTCAGCTTTCAGGTGAAATTTCAGGATGAACATAAAATGCACTATAACCTTGATAGGTGAACTTAATTTGACCTTCTCTAACCTTTTGAATGCACATGTCCAACTGTTCAATGTTTCAATACTTTTTGCATAACTTGCTGTTTTCTAACAAGGGGCTTAACGGCAAAATTCACAACAGGTGTTTGATCCATGAATCAATCAATAAATTTTCTGGTTCAATTAGAATTGGTATTTAAACAGTCTTCTTCATCTTGCTGTTCACATTTTGACATCATGAAACCAAGATGACACCTAACAATTGATCAACAGTACTTCGCCATTGCAAGACTTGAAACAGGATGTTGTCAGAGGGAAGTGGCCACTGAGCTTAAGTGTTACAGAGTGTCATCATCAGGTTGCAACAGAGATACAGAGAGACTGGAAGAGTCACAGAAAGGCACAGAAGTGGACGTCCTTTGGCCACATCCCATGCTGATGACTGCTTCATTGTAAACAGTGCCCTGTGGAACCAGATAATGAATCCCACTCAACTCCAGGCACATTTAAGGGAGGTGAGAGGCACCTAAGTGTCACATCAGGCCATTCGAAACAGTTTGCATCTGCGTGCTAGATGACCTGCAAGGATACCTGACCACACCACCAGGCACAGGCATCATCGTCTTGCATGGGCCAGGGAGCATTTGCGCTGGACAAGGGACCAGTGGGCCTCAGTGCTATTCTCTGTTGAAAGTTAATTCATGTTGAGCAGAAATGATGGCCACCAACGATATTGGAGATGTCAAGGAGAGCACTATGTATCAGCCACTGTTGTCACCTGACGAGCCTTCGGTGGTGGTGGTGTTACAATCTGGGCAGGTGTATCTAGTCAATACAGAACTGCCCTACGCCTTGTGAATGGTACAGTGACAAGCTGATGCTACCTGAATAACATCATTAATCCAGTCATTGTGCCCCTGCATGAACAGCACAGGCCTAATTTTATCTTCATGGACAACAATGCTCCAGCTCATCAAGGTTGCATTATTAGGGAACAGCTGCTGGATTCTGGGGTACCTCAAATGGAGTGGCCTGCACTTTCTCCAAACCTGAATCCTATAGAAAACCTATGGGATCAGCTGAATTGCCGTATAGAGGTTCGTAACTCTGCACCCCACAACCTCAACAACCTGAGGGCCCCCCTTCAAGAAGAGTGGAATGCCATACCTCAGCAGACAATAAATCAACTTGTGAACAGCATGAGACCTCGTTGTCAAGCTGTAATTGATGTTCAAGGGCACATGACAAGTTATTGAGACACTGACATTTTTTCTTGTGGTATACCCAATACTGTTGTTGGCTTTTGTTTCAATAAATTGTTTGAGATGAGGAAATCACCATTGCATGCTTCTACTTAAATGCCCTACTTTCCTGATATGATATCACTGTAGCTTGAACTTTTTACAGTTTCCATAAATTTCACCCAAAAGCCAAATATTCCTAACTTTTTGTGAGTAGAGTATTTTAAGTTTTTGGATAAACACTCAAAGTACGTACAGTGGTTTGAAAAAGTGTTTGCCCCCTTCCTGATTTTTCATTTTTTTGCATGTTTGTCACACTTACCAGTCCCTCCAGGATTTCGTGGGATTTTTTTTTTTTTTCTATTGTTGCGGTAAGTTGCGGGGCTCTCCTTGGGGATTGCCTGAATTGTGCATTGGCTCATGTCCAGCCCGGAGAGTCCCAACTTTAAAACTTACTGACAAGATGTAGTAGTGACTTTTACCTCTAAAGACATATAAACTGTTACACTTGTTGTAATATTAGAGTCACTTGTTTTTGTGTGGCTTTACGGCGTGTCTGGGTGCACACGCTCCCGAGACAGAGGTGCTTTCAGGCAGGTGGATGTTTTTCAACACAAACCTGGCACTTCATACACGCGGTCATTACGCAAACTCGAGGAAACGTTCACAGGTGGGCCAGGGGAGATGACGGCAGGAATGATGTGGAAAAACTCGCAGGTGAGTGTTTTGTTTTGTTTTGTTTTTTTTTCTTCAATCACACACTGTTTTTTGCTGATGTGTTTGGTATATGCTCACTGTAAACACAGAAGTGAGTGCAGTGCAGCGCCGCATTTGATTGGTCAGACTGATCACATACACATCTGCGCGCTACTGAGAGACAAATTTGATTGGCGAAATTGGCGGAAGTTGACAACAATTGGCCAAAATTGTGGTAAAGTTGCGGTGATTGGACAAAATTCCAGTTATGCAGGACCTGCTGAAGTTGCGGGAATTGGTAGAATCGCAACATCGCGAAATCCTGGAGGGTCTGACTTACCCTGTTAAAACATAAATTAACTGTGGTTTATCACATCTTTGGAAAGCTGAGTTCAATTTCTCTAGCCACACCCAGGCCTGATTACTGCCACACCTGTTCTCAATCAAGAAATCACTTAAATAGGACCTTCCTGACAAAGTGAAGAAGACCAAAAGATCCTCAAAAGCTAGACATCATGTTGTGATCCAAAGAAATTCAGAAACAAATGAGAAACAAAGTAATTGAGATCCATCAGTCTGGAAAAGGTTATAAAGCCATTTCTAAAGCTTTGGGACTCCAGCAAACCACAGTGAGAGCCATTATCAACAAATGGCGAAAACATGGAACAGTGGTGAACCTTCCCAGGAGTGGCCGGCTGACCAAAATTACCCCAAGAGCACAGCAACGACTCATCCAAGAGGTCACAAAAGACCCCACAACAACATCCAAGGAACTGCAGGCCTCACTTGCCTCAGTTAAGGTCAGTGTTCATGACTCCACCACAAGAAAGAGACTGGGCAAAAATGGCCTGCACGGCAGAGTTCCAAGACAAAAACCACTGCTGAGCAAAAGGAACATAAAGGCTTATCTCAGTTTTGCCAGAAAACATCTTGATAATCCCCAAGACTTTTGGGAAAATACTCTGGACTGACGAGACAAAAGTTGAACTTTTTGGAAGGTGTGTGTCCCATCACATCTGGTGTAAAGGTAACACTGCATTTCAGAAAAGGAACATCATACCAACGATAAAATATGGTGGTGGTAGTGTGATGGTCTGGGGCCATTTTGCTGCTTCAGGACCTGGAAGACTTGCTGTGGTAAATGGAACCATGAATTCTGCTGTCTACCAAAAAATCCTGAAGGAGAGTGTCCAGCTATCTGTTCGTGACCCCAAGCTGAAGTGCACTTGGGTTCTGCAGCAGGACAATGATCCAAAACACACCAGCAAGTCCACCTCTGAATGGCTTAAGAAAAACAAAATGAAGACTTTGGAGTGGCCTAGTCAAAGTCCTGACCTGAATCCGATTGGGATGCAGTGACATGACCTTAAAAAGGTGGTTCCTGCTCAAAAACCCTCCAATGTGGCTGAATTACAACAATTCTGCAAAGATGAGTTGGCCCAAATTCCTCCACAGCGCTGTAAAAGACTCATTGCCTGTTATTGCAAACACTTGATTGCAGTTGTTGCTGCTAAGGGTGGCCCAACCAGTTATTAGGTTTAGGGGGTAATCACTTTTTCACACAGGGCCATGTAGGTTTGGATTTTTTTTCCCTTAATAATAAACACCTTCATTTAAAAACTGCATTTTGTGTTTACTTGTGTTATCTTTGTCTAATATTTAAATTTATTTGATCTGAAACATTTAAGTATGGCAAACACAACAAACTGAGAAATCAGGAAGGAGGCAAACACTTTTTCACACCACTGTATATCTGTACAAAATTGTGCAACATTATGAACAATTATTTTTTATGCACTGATATAATTATGTTTTATTATTAATATAACACATCTCAGTTCAGCTATAGCAAACTGACTGCTACTTACTGTTAGTCCACATGTCTTGTAGGCTTGGCCTTCTAGTGGTAACCTCCGGTCATTTTCTCAAAAATGGAAAAAAAAAAAAAAAAACAGAACTCCTACTTCACTAGGAAGTTATTGTTTTTGCAATGTGGGTCAAGTTTTTCTGTCTCTTCTGCATCCTCCAACATAATTTTCCCCATCATTTCTCGCTACACGATGTAGTTGGCACATTAGCTAGTTAGCACTGTCATCTTTTTTTTTTTTTTTTTTTTTAAGAAAATTGGTGAGTACCAATACTAATAAGGGTAGTATCTCATGGGGCGGCGAATGTAGATGAACATGACGATTTTTAGATTTGCCAACTTTTCTGAGGAATCTTTACCAACATCAGGGTTCATCTTTGTCATTTGCAACGATTAACAGTGTTTAGTGACCTTTAACAACCATTTGCAACATTGATGCAAGTGTTTGTAAGAGTGTTTGTGAAAGTAGCCGGCGAACATTAACTATTAACAAATGTTAGCAACAGCGTTTACAATGATTCTTCACACCACATCCCTGCTCACATGAGCTCCACACTGCCAAACGCAAAGATAGACCACACTTATAGACTACACTATATTTTTTATAACTCGGCATGTAAATGTAAGGGAACCCTACCTTCATCTGGAGACCACGGTGTGTGAGCCCTCATCGGGAGAGCTACTGTTTCTTTCGATTCTGTTGAGATTTATTGGATTGATATTATTATTATTTTTGGCTTTGCTAGCTTTATGTTCATGGTTGGAATTATAATAAAAGTCTAGATCCTTACAGTTATTCTACCTGTAAATGACGCAGTCCAGAGGTGTGGTGCTAAAGGACGGCAGCCAGCATGGGGTGGTTGTGCTGTTGAGACTAAAAAATTTTTTTTCACAAGTGTACTTTCATTTGTTTACATATATAATAAATCAATTTGTATTCACAAAATAATATCTGTGTGTAGTAGTACTTCCTACCTGAAGTGGACATAGGTCTACTAACAGATGTGTCAACGGACGGTGAGCTTTTTTTTCGTGAAAGTTCAAGCATGGAGTCTGTTTGGAATTTTTTTCTTTATCCATATTTGTTTGTTGCTATCTGGTGAATAAAATGGTGAGTCTTCTCCCTCTTCTCTCTTGTCTCTCCCAGATCAGGATATATAATGTAATATTAGGAGGAAGAGAACATCAAAAATTAAAAAAAAAAAGAAGCATAGACTGTGAACACATCCCTGGAAACTGAAACACTCCTAATATGAATCTAATACCTTACACAGTCACAGCCGTGATCAGCTGTGGTCTAAATGACAGCGGGTGCCAGTCAGAGGAATAAATGCTCTAAAATCATCTGTGTTTTAAAACACAGATTTTCATAAATTAAAAATGAGGTTTATATTGTTTTTGTAGATTTTATATTGTTTTTGTGTTAGTGTCCTACTCCTTGCTTTTATGTACTTTCCTGTTGTACAGCACTTTGTGTAGCAGGTGTTGCTTTTTAAAGTTCTTTATAAAGTTGATTGACAATACATTTCAGATATCAGAAAACATAAAACACCCATATTTAGGAAAAGCCATGGACTGCGAGGCATGTAGATTTTGTTCAGTTATTCGCATAATAAAACCCCAAACTATCAGTTAGACCGTCTAGTGATTCGTGGTCACTACTTGGTGAACCAAAAAGAACTGTAGCGACATATGTTACAACCATTTGCAAACCTTTGCAACTGCTTGCGGAAAAATACATTCACCCAAAAAATTTTGGAAAGAAAAACTTTGGAATCTTAAACTGTTTGCAACTTGTTTGGCAACCTTTTACAAACCCTGATGAACCCTGACGAAACCCCAGAATCGTTACATTTACCACCATTCACAGCTCCATGTGATACAGGGGTAAGCCTCACTACTGCCATCTTATGAAAAAGTGAGAACAGCTTTAAGAGGCACTAGAGAAGTGGTGGTTATCACAGCATTGTCATATGTGTAGCAGTAAAATAGCAGCAACACCGCACTTTTAAACTTATCACAAGTCGTGTTGATACCTCTACTGTATTTAGTATTTAGAAGAAAGTTCTTATCCTGTGGGCATTTTACCATTAAATAAACACACAGTCTGATTTACCAGACACAACTATCCAAATATTTTACTTCTTTAACACGTTGTTGGTTGCATAAGGATGCATGTCCACACAATTTTTTTTCCACAGAAAGAGCGGTGTGTGGTGACCCACCACAATCTACATGGACAGTCAACCTTCACACTCAGCTAGGCGGCAGGAAACCGAACAATTTGCATATGGACAGAGAGCCCCTAGGAGACAATCAGAACAATGGACTATTGTTATACATTCGTGGATTAAGGAGAGGAAGTCCAGGCGCCAGTTAATCACGTGATTGATATGTATTGACTGATATGTATATCAATACGCAAATGTGCCATGCATTCTCTCTTGTCTGTATGAAAGAGCAGAGCACACACAGCACAAGACAGCACACTGCGCTATAGTGTGTCTCATGATAATGGCGGAAATAAAATTCTGAAACCTTCCAGCTCGTTGCATCTCGCCTGAACTTATTCATTCCTCCACACTGGTGACCCTTGACGAAGAATGGAACACGAGGCGAACACCCCAGAGATCACCCAGATGGGAAGCGCCAGCACGCGTCATGGTGCGCCCCTCGCCTGATCTTTTACCTCCACTCTGGTGACCTGACGAGGGAGAATGACTGTCTGCTCCCTCTCACCGCGCTGTGGATCCCAGAGGACCAGAGATTGTCTGCAACCTCTTCATCCTCACTGGAGCGCAGCGCTGGGACCAGAACGCACCATGAACGACACGAGCGAACGAAGGAAGCAGCCTGAACGGAGACAATCATCGATGCCGACTGCGTTGATTTCCACCGAGCTTCCCGACTCTGACTAAACTCCGGACAGCGGGCCTTCCGCGCACAGAAGCCCCGCACACACACCGCAGGATTATGAGGATAGCGCAACTGCCAGTTATGTGGTCACGGCGCCAAGCGTGCACCACGCACAGGGACGAACCGGCTCCACAGACTGATACATCGTCCTCCGCTGGTGCACATGCCCGAGAAAAACGGCCAATTGCCACCCTCGGAACCTTCAGGGCTGCTCACGCACCTGGAGCACACGTGCAGCCCACACACAGGACTTTGTATGGGTTTCCCAGCCACGACGCACGAGGGGAATTTAGCCGATTGCTTTCCCCGATGACTTTAGGGCTGCTCCCACACCTAAAGCCAAACCGCCTCACACCCTCACACAGCTGCAGTTGTTTCACAGCCACTACGCATCCTCGTGGAATTTGGCCGCTTGCTTTCCCCACATCCTCGTTGGATCGAGCCGCAGGAGGAGTCAGATAAAATGTTTTTTTCACAGCCGCTGTGGATCTCCGCCAGGTTTACCGGGAAAGTCCCTCACCATCGCGGATCCACACGCAATTTTTGCGCGGCACAGACACCTTTGACGTCCCAGGCCTGCACTCGCTTACTCCCACCCCCCTCCCCCTCCTCCTGCACAGTGCTTTTCCCTCACCTCACTCCCTAAAGCCGGCTGATCGCCGTCTTGTTCCATTACGCACGAAACGCACTGGCCCGTGCGCCCACGATCCATGGCCGTTCACCGTGCTGGAACCCGGAGTGGAGCACACTGCCTTTTTTTCCCCCCACCCCTCCCGCGTCCCACCCACCCCCCACGGACTGACATGCCCTCCCAACAGTTCTACCGGAGCTGGAGCCAAACAACGGGGGGGGGGGGTCACAACCCCTGCTGAGTGTTCTGGGGGGAGCCCTGTGGTGACCCACCACAATCTACATGGACATTCAACCTTCACACTCAGCTAGGTGGCAGGAAGCAGAACAATTTGCATACGGACAGAGAGCCCCTAGGAGACAATCAGAACAATGGACTATTGTTATACATCCCTGGATTAAGGAGAGGAAGTCCAAGCGCCAGTTAATCACGCGATTGATATGTATTGACTGATATGTACAGTATATCAATATGCAAATGTGCCATGCAGTCTCTCTTGTCTGTATAAAAGAGCAGAGCACACACAGCACAACACAGCGCACTGCGCTACAGCGTGTCTCATGATGATGGCAGAAATAAAACTCTGAAACCTTCCAGCTCGTCGCATCTCGCCTGAACTTATTTGTTCCTCCACAGGTGAACCTTTTTTTTTCAGGGTGCTTCAAACGCTCATTGTTCTGTGCTTCAGCATTTTGCATTGAGACTCTCTACTTACTACACTATACCACAACAAACTGGTAAGAAAATGCACATCCCTCCAAGCGTTTGCTTTCAAATGTTGATGATATCCTTATAGACTAATTTTGATTTACTGGTGAGAGAGGTGTGCCTTGAATGAGCTATGTGGCGCTCCAAAAGTTAAGCTTTTTTCAACTTTCAGTGCTCTGGGTGCACTGTCAAGAGCGTTTTTGCTCTGACAGCATTACATACTTGACTGCATAGAAAATGAACAGAAAATAGCCGTTCCCAGCAGGGGAAAAAAAAACAAACGCTGTGGACATGCAGCCTAATGGTCCTCTTGCACAATGTAGAGTGACATACTTGTGCTTTCAGTTCCAGTTCCTGTTCCATTATATTTGCCTATTACCTGGTGCTTTCTTGTCAATAAATCAATTTTATCACTTTCAGTTATCATTGTATAGTATATTGGAAATGGTGTATGGGCAGATTGTTTTTTCTTTATAAAGTTCGTGTTTCGCATTTTGATATTTTTTGTAAACATACTGTGCGGTTTCATTGTTCGTCCAGTTAGCTTAACATAGTGCAGCTATTGTGTTATGTCTCTCCCATTCCAAATACCACTGCATGGGCTGTAATGGACCTGCGAAACTCGCCAAAACATATATTTGACTCCCAGTTGTTACCTGACTTGTTTTAATATTACTTTATGCATGCAGCATCCCTTGGTTATTGCTGTTACTGTTATTGTTATTAGCCTAGTTAGCTTCCAGTTGCTAGCGTGTTATTTATTCTCGTAATAAACTTTGACACGCTCCTAATAACTTTGCATGGACTCAAATGAACATGAATGAGCTCGTACAAAGACTTTACACAATACATGGAAGAAGATGAACATGGAGAATGAAGTCACTAATACAGTGATCCCTCGCTACTTCGCGCTTCACCTTTCGCGCCCTCAGTGCATCGCGGATTTTTCAAAAATATTCATCAAAAATTCAAAATTGAGAAAAAATGGGCGGGCGCTAGCAGAAGGCAGGGAGACTACATTAGAACATCAGGTATCAACACGGAGAGCCCGCACAACTCAAAATCCACCTCTCTGACCACCGCTCCACTCCTCTCCGCCCACCTCTTCACCGCTCGGGAATCTCGCAAGCTGACTGGCCGAGACGTTTTACCCAGCTTCTCTCCCTGCCGAGCGCCCATACCCAGCGAAGGAAGACCGCATTCATTGTTCTTTATCGCTCGTGTTGCTTAGTCTCACCGCGTGGAACTTTTCGCTGTTCTCTTGTGCCTTTTTGTGCGAAATAGTCTTCCCGTCGAGCCACTACGCCGCCTCCTGCAGCTTCCCTCGACGATCCTGCGCCTCTAGCACCTGACAATGAGGCGTCACCTGAGGAGCAGTAAAGCTCTCATTAACCTGTGCAGTAAATCATCTTCATTTTGAGTTACGTATCTTGTTATAAGAATAAAAGAGTTCTAAAAACATATTTATGTACACTTTATTTACATCTATGTATGTATGTACGCTTACACACACACACACACACACACACATCATATGAGAGAGAGAGTGAGAGAATGAACGTACGTATTATTTATGGGTGACGTCATTAGGGGTGACGCTACTTCGCGGTTTTTCACTTTTCGCGGTCGGTTCTGGAACCCATTAACCGCAGTAAGTGAGGGATCACTGTAGTTGGTATGGTAAAGACTCTGATTTTATTGGAAGCTAACTAGGCTAATAACAACAGTAATGGTAAAAGGATGCTGCATATGCATCATAAAATTAAAACAAGTCAGGTAACAACTGGGAGTTAAACACATGTTTTGATGAGTTTTGCAGGTCTATTGAAGCCCATGCAGTGGTATTTGGAATGGGAGAAACATAAACAACATGATAGATACTGTATGAACAACACGATAGCTGCGCAATGCTAACCTAACTGGGTGAACAATGAAATGGCACAGTTTGGTTAGAAAAACTATGAAAATGGGAAACACAAACTTTATAACAGAAAAAATGATCTGCCCATACACTATTTCCAATATGTGCAATGATAAGTGAAAGTGATAAAATTGATTTATTGACGAAAAAGCACCAGGGAATGAGAAAATATCATAGACCCAGGACTGGAGCTGATGGGGGACTGGAAAGCAGAAGTCAGTCACTGCGTTGTGCAAGAGGTCCATTGTAAGAGTTTTTCCTCATTATCAGTCAGTTTTTTAGAGGTGTTTTGAAGAAGTGTGTTGGTACCAATTTTCAAAAACAAAGGTGATGCTCAGAGCTGTAGTAACTACAGAGGCTAAAGTTGATCAGTCACACTATGAAGATATGGGAAAGAGTTGTTGAAGCCAGGTTAAGAGGAGAGGTGACAATAAGTGAGCAGCAGTGTGGTTTCATGCCAAGAAAGAATACTACAGATGTATTGTTTGCTCTAAGAGTGCTGATGGAGAAGTATAGAGAAGGTCAGAAGGAGTTGCACAATGTCTTTGTGGATCTAGAGAAAGCATATGATGGGTGCCAAGAGAGGAAGTGTGGTACTGTATGAGAAAGTCACGAGTGGCAGAAAAGTATGTGAGGGTGGTGCAGGAAATGTATGAGGACAGCGAGACAGTGGTGAAGTATGCCATAGGAGTGACGGATGGATTCAAGCTGGGGGTGGGATTACATCAGGAATTGGCTCTGAGCCCCTTCTTGCTCGCCATGGTGATGGGCAGGCTGACAGACAAGATCAGGCAAGAGTCTTCGTGGGCCATGATGTTTGCAGACGACATTGTGATCTGCAGTGAGGGTAGGGAGCAGGTGGAAGAGAACCTGGAGAAGTGTAGGTATGCTCTGGAGAGAAGATGAATGAAAGTCAGTAGAACCAAGACAGAATACATGAGTGTGAATGAGACGGAGGCAGGTGCAACGGTGAAGATGGAAGGAGTAGCGGTAGTGAAAGTAGATGAGTTTAAATACCTGGGGTCAACCATCCAAAGCAGTGGAAAATGCACAAGAGCGGTGAAGAAGAGAGTGCAGGCAGGGTGGAGTAAGTGGAGATGAGTGTCGGGGGTGATTTGTGACAGAAGGGTAGCAGCAAGAGTGAAAGGGAAGATTTACAAGGTGGTAGTGAGACCTGCTGTGATGTAGGATTTGGAGACGGTGGAGCTGGAGGTGGCAGAGGTGAAGATGCTAAGATTTTCATTGGGAGTGACTAGGATGTTGAAGATGAACCTGTCAGGCAGGAGGAAAAGAGGAAGACCACAGAGAAGATTCATGAATGTAGTGAAGGAGGGCATGGAGAGGGTTGGTGTCACAGAAGAAGCTGCAAGGGATAGGGTGAGATGGAGGCAGACCATCCACTGTGGTGACCCATAAAGGGAGCAGATGAAAGAAGAAGATGATGATCAGTCGGTCTCTTAAAAGTGATGAACTTACAGTTGAGCACAGAAGGGATGTTTTTATTGTAAATTTTAGTTATTCAATGAATTTTCTACTTTTATTTACATTTCTAATTAAGCAAGCACAATGCTGAAGTTCAGTTTTGTTATTTTTAGAAGATTGACAAATGTAATAAAATCCAATCAAGCAAGTAGTATATACAGACTTATAACATTTTTTAAACTCTCCTATTAAAAACTCTATTTGCCGCGGCCTTTCAGTAGTCTACAATGCACTGTAACTTTTATTTCTGTTGTATTCTATTTTAACCTGTTTTTGTTTCTCTTTAATTTACTTTTTAGTTTGCTTTTGAATTCTTGTTTTTGTAAAATATGTATTTAAACTTTAAGGGAGAGTTTGAGGCCCCCCCTCATAAAAGAAAAGGAGTGGGTTAGAGCCCCCCCCCCCCCCCGATAAAAGGAGCTTGAGGATCTTTAAAGGAATTGACAAAACCTAAGGCTATTTGGATTAGTCAAAACATTGTCCGTGTTTTAGTTTTGTTTTTTTCACTTATAAAAAATAAAAGGAAAGGAGGTTCGAGGCCTTCTAATGTGTAGATCCCTTTTGCACCTTGCTGTAATGCTTTAATGTTTTTATATAAAGCACTTTGAATTGTCTTGTACACGAAATGTGCTATACAAATAAACTTGCCTTGCCTAAACAGAACTGATGTCTTTTTTTTTTATTTTTAAATTTGAAACTCCATTTGTATTTGAGCAGTGACTTTTGAGATTCGTCTGCACACACCTCACATCCATTATGATCGCACAGATAATGGCTGTTTCATATGTCAGTGGATTATTGAACAAACTGTGGATGACGTGCTAATAAAAAGCCCAAACAATGATGACTCCATGTGTGAAGGTTGACATGATTATTGGTGTGTTTGCGCATACAGTTTATAAAATGTTCCGTTTGCAGTGTGTGTGACTCACCATTGGGCTAATGATTGTAAAAGCTATGAGTCACTGTGGCAACTGAAGCCATAGACGCCCTTCTCAATGGCTGAGCCACTGGATGAGTTATTGAACTATGAAGTTCATTTGTTTCTGCTTTTGCCTTAAGGTTCCCTAAGCACTTGAATGGGGATTTATGGATGTGGTATTTGGATTTAATGAGCACTTATCAGCTGCGCTCTTGTATTGTGAATGGTAAATTGTCTTTAGCTTTAGCTCAGCCTGTCTTTTGTCTTTATTTGTTAAACCACCTCTCCTCTTCTCCCCCATCCTCCGCCTTCCCTTATCGCTCCCTGTCATCTTCCTCTTGTTCCACCTATCTGTTGCCTCCTCCTCCTCCACCTCTTTGTTGTCATCCTTTGCTTTAACTGCTGTTGGTTCCTCCCCTCACTCCTCCTCTCCAGTGTTTTGTTAAGGCTGTGGAACTTAACCATGTTGCCTCTTCCTCTTCGTCCTTTACCATCAGCCCCCGCCGCTTCCTCCTCCCTCTGCATCTCCTCTGCACAATGGGCCCTGCAGCAGCATATGGCTGTCTGACTCATGCGACGGGGTGTGGGCCTCTGCTGCTTTGATACCCAGAGAAGTGTGTGTGTGTGTGGGGGGGGGGGGCATATAGATGCAAGCTTGTGTGTATTTTGGTTTGTTTGTTTACATGGGTACAATTTTTGCTTAAGTGAAATTGTGTGTGGGTGTATTTGTGTGTCAGCCTGCGTTCTTGTTACTATTCATGTGTGAATGCTTATCTGTTGGGTTTGTGTATGTGGATTAGCAAGTGTACTTTGTATTGAATTTTTATGTCCATCTCTTATTTACCCGGCTGCCATGTAAATTCAAGTGTGTTTTAAGAAGCTTCAGAGTTTGTGTTTGTGTCGTGTCTCTGGAAAGATCCTCAGCCGCAAAATTCCAGCATTGATGTACAGTCACTCCTTTTAGGTGTTTGACTACTATTATTTGTCTGGCATGCAGTGTAGAATTGAGGGAGAATGAGATGATAAGATTCATGGTGGAGTGAAGGGGATAAAAGAAATGCTTGGAATTAGGAAAAATAAAGAATATTTGACTAAAAACAGGAGGGAACCAGTTGTACGAATTAAGTTTGGCACCTGGAACATTCTATAGTTTTTTTTTTAAAATAATGTTGCTGTTCGGTCTTATTATTTTAGCTCGTACAGTATAATAAGAATCACACTGAGAATATCCAAATTAGAGCTGAGCAGAACAGAGAGAGGCATGCCAATAAATAACTTCATTTATCAATGGAATTTTTTATGAATAGTGTTACTTCAATTTTATCTTTTGTTTTTCATCCATTATAGAGAAAAGCTTAAATTTATGATAATCTTCTCATCTTTGTGATCGTTCAGCTTTTATTTTTGAAAGCTTCTGCTGCTGCAGTCAGCTCAGCTCAGCAGCTTCACTTTGCATTTAGTTCATGATTTTTTTAAAGTTTGTTTTTAACAGGGTAAATCCAAATGAAAAGAGAGATGAGCTAAACAGGAGCTGCTGCTGCACTTTGATTGAAGAGACTCATTAAATATCAGCTGTACCTGATCGCCATGCCGTTATTCACTGTCACGTCGTCGGCCTCCGTCGGTCTATGATGACCATGGGAGAGAATCCTAAACGTCTACTCTGCTGGAACAGCACCGCCTGTGGCTGAACAGGCCGATGGGCACCGGTGTTCTACCTTCCAGCGTTGGGCGTTGGTAGGATTCAAGCCTGGGCAGGAAGATATGGAGGACAAGATGTTACCCATGCAGCATGTCCCCCCTCTCCACGTCACTGATGAATCCAAAGGAACAGCAGGGCTGCTATAGTTTGGCACCAGCGCCGTCGCAGGAGCTGCCAGAACGATGTTGAGCACAACAGAGAACTGCCTTAGGGGCTCCGACTCCGGATTTTTCCTCAGGGTTGACTCCCGAAGCCTTTCCTGTGACCCGGTGTGCCGCAAGGCAGCGGAGGTTTGAAATCAGGGTTTACCTTCCCCTAGATGGGCTACCTTCCCAGGTTGACAAGCCACCATCTACCCGAAGCATCTGGTTTTAAGGCGCCAGAGATCCACCCTCGCCCCTTCTCCTATTAGTAAAAGCAGTTCCGCCGGGCTTAGAGACTAAACCACACGGGCAGGCTAGGAGTTGGACTTAGTTGTCAGAGGCTTTTCGAGACGCACGCTGTAAGGAGCATTTTATGAGCACTGGGAGCTTAACCCCAGTACCGCTCCTGGCTATGACAACCTTGGAACCTTGGAACCTTGGAGTCACTGTCACGAAACGCTGTTATTTCATACTGAATTTGATAAAGCATTTATTTAAGTCCACATAGGTAAGGGGAAAGTGCATGATCACACACAAAGTGGGGATAATAATAATAATAATCCCCACGGGTAAAGTTACAGTGATTCCAGGGTCTAAATGTCAGTTTTGGTTATTTTCCGGTTAATTACCCAGCTTTAAGCCAAATCTGTTCAGTTTTTTTCTCCCTCAGTGGTCTGCATCAGCATCATTTTTTTTTTTTTTCAGAATTATGACTCTTGAACTTTGTAATGTAAATTTACAACTTCTTTTGTCATAAATTTACATTTTTTTGTAAATTGGGAACCTTTTCCCTTGTAAATTTCCTCATTTTTTTTGTATAAATGTACAGTTTTTTCTCATGTAAATTTTAGCCTTCTGTATTTGCTATATTGCTATATTTCTTTCTATAATTTATTCTTTTCTGGTCAAATTGTTAAAGATAAACTTGTAATTTAACTTTAATAAATTCAAACTTTTAAGTGGGGAAAAAATGGAATACCTGAATACAAAATTTAAAAACTGAATCCAGTGTAATGTCCCCCACTGTGGGACTAATAAAGGCTTATCTTATGTATCAATGTCTGGATAATCCAATAGTTGAATACAGCCGCAATTCTGACATTTTCCTACAACACATTTAAACTTTCCTAAACTATGCATTTCATTATTAATAGAATATTTCAGGCTGTACATCACATCACATTCTATTATATACTTGGTACCAAAGATAAAATATGTTTGAGAGTGAATGCTATTCATCTTTTTTAAACTGTCTTATTCATCAATTTAGTTTATAAATTGGGGAATATAAAAACTAAAATGGCATTAATTTATTACTATCTTTTGACATGTTCAGTTTTAAAAAAGGCTAAGTTTATTAACTTTAGGGATGCTTTTATTCTGATAATCGGTCCCAGTGTGGACGTTTAAGTTGTACAAAAAATAGTTTTATTGACAATAATTTGTATGATTTTGAAAAAAAAACCTTTTTACAGCCTTAAACATTAAAGCATGCAAATTTATAGTAACACAATTTCCACCATTCAGCTGATCTACCAGTACATCCCCATTTGGGTGTAATAGTAGTTTAAATTGATTGAGTTTGCCAGTTTGCTTGATGTGAAACTGAATGACCTGGACAATGAGGAAATAGCTTGTTCCCCTGCTAGTGGATCTTAACATACCTGTCAAGTGATATGGTTTTGCCGTATTTTAATATGGGGAAAATGCAATTTTAGCAAATACGGGCATATTGCCATTTCTGTACGCCAAAAAGAAAAATATACGGGAAAAAAATTTAGAGTGTGGAGGAACACCTCGTGTGTGACCCCCATAGCGTACAGGGCTGGCAGAGCGCTCAGCGTCCGCCTGCACTTATTTCGATCCTCCACAAGCGCACCTAAGCAGTGTTTTTGTGAGTTTCAAAATGGCTTCTTGCAGCGCGCTGTTGGCGAAGTAAACAAAGCTTGAAGAAAAGGGAAATCGAGGGACTGGACGTCACCGTTCTCCTTCACCGTCACCATTTATTTATTTATTTTAGATTGCACAATATTCCATGGCAGAATGTTGTGGGCTTTGGTTCGGACAATTGCAACACGATGGTGGGTCGAGACCTTTCCAGACTGAAGGAGAACTCTCCAAATGTTTTCAGGTATGGGCAGTATTATTCACCTTCAAATATTACCTAAATGTAACAAAAAAAAATGCTTTAAAATCTTAACAAACATGCTTAGAGGTAGCCCAAATCCCCTATAGTGTACTGTTATTTTGTATCTTGGAACTTTGCTTTACATTCAATTCAATTCAACTTTATTTATATAGTGCCATTTCACAACAACAGTCATCTCATAGCACTATCAACTGTAGGGGAAACCCCCACAGTTGCAGAAAGACCCCAGCAATCAGGCGATCCCCTGTGAGCAAGCACTTGGTGACGGTGGAGAGGAAAAACTCCCTTTTAACAGGAAGAAACCCCCAGCAGAATGTACATCTGAATGTATAGCATTATATTGAAAGGGCTGAATAAGATTGATATTTTCATTGTTATTATTATTAACACAATTTCAAAGAGAATTATTTCTGATACTTAACTTATGAAACAAAAATCCATTCTGCTTTTGTTTCAGCATTGGCAGCATAAATGAATGAATTTGAAATAGTTCATGTTGCAGTTGCTGTTTGTTTGGTTTTTGTTTGTTTTGTTGTTTTTGCTTCAGTTTTCTTTCATCTGCCGATAAATACAGTTTTTAAGTACTCAGTACAGGTGTGAAAGCCCCCCCAATAAGGGAGGCATGAGGTCAGTACAGGTGTGAAGGCCCCCCCAATAAGGGAAGCATGAGTTTTGCCTTGACAGGTATGTCTTAAGGCTTTGTTTTGGATAGTACACTGTTATGTTGTAGATTGCTGCTTTGAGTTTCACCCCTGCACAATGTGAAGCAACGAGATGAATACTACTCATGTATCAGGTGTAAATCTCACTGTTCTGCCTCGCTGTACTAGTGTGTAAATCCTGGGTTTGGGGAAGTAAAGACTGGTGTGGGTGTAAGTTAATAATAAGCAAGGGGGAGATTTTGTAGGAGTTCAAACAGGAAATTATAATTGGAATGTAGTGGATGGGATGATGGAGGTGATTTAATTTCTGGAGAATTGAATAACAGGGGAAGGATCTAGTCTAAGTACATCCTTAAAACAGAAAAACTTATGATGGTATGAAAAAAAAATGTATAGCGGTCCTGCTAGACTTTATAGTTATTCTGTCACAGTCCATTATTACCTGCTATTTTGATATTAATATACTCTAATAAGATACCACTGTGTTTTTGTTCACATGTTCAGTTTTAACCATGAATCTACAGGATAGCATGCAGATTATCCATTTATTTATTAACTGAACTGTGGGGGGGGGGGGGGGGGGCACCAGAGACCACATGATGCAATATTATCACAGTACTTGGGCCACAATGCGATACTATTACAATCTTGAGATACTCCTAGTATTGTGATGTTATATATTCCAATTTCCATCCCGATCTTTGTCATGTTCAACTCTCAGCTAGATCTCAGGAGTCTCTCCTTTTCTGTGCTGACCTAACCAGACAGTGAGCATTTAGCACCATCTAATGGACTGAAAAGTCAACTGGTTTTTATTACTCTGGTACCTAAATAGATAGGTAAGTTTGTGTTTGCAACATTTATTAATAATTCTTAATAAAGTATCACAATACTAGTGTCTCTGAATCAATATAGTATCATCCCCACAAAGTATTGCAGTATTACAATCCCCCCCCGCCACCACCACTACCTCTAAATTGAACTGATGAACAAACTGTGGGTCAGTGCTGTAACATGTGCTATAAAGTGGAAAGGTGGGGATTACAAGTAAAAGCTGCTGTCAAATCTGTCAAAATGACAGCATCTAGATTTTTCTGTCACTGCTAAAAAAAAATTGTCAATCCTTAGCAAGAGAGAAATAACTTTCAATTCAGATCAGATTTGACCATGATTTACACATACATTTGTCAATTTTTATTTTCTTTATTTTAGAGGCAATTTTCCACAAAGGAAAATTGTAGGTTGTTGTATAGCTGTTCAAGAATAAGGTTGTAAAAATATGGAGTTGTCCATGTTTGGTGAACTGCCTGCCACTTTGGTCTGCTTCTTGCATCATTCGAAACGCACCTCACAGGACCAAAATCCTCATAGTTCAACAGAGCCCACTGTCCTGGATGCAGTTTTAATGTCGTCCCCAGGAGAAAAAAAAAAGTGAATTTACTATAAAAAGTTTTCTAAGTTTCATCATCATTTTCAAAGATGGACCAAGAATGTAACAATTCCTTTGGAGTAGCTGCAGCTCTCATTATGGCCAAATTTGTAGAAGTATTCTAACATTCAGAAGGTTCATTCTTCTGTCAGGAAAAAAAAAGAAAAAAGGTACAAAGAAGTAGATGTAGTTTGCTAAGCAGTTTCACACAAGTAGATATTACTTACCCCATCCATCCATCCATCTGGAGCCTATCCCAGCATCTTTGGGCAAGAGGCAGGGTACACCCTGGACAGATCGCCAGTCCATCGCAGGGCCAACACAGAGAGACAGACAACCATTCACTCTCACAGTCATACCTAAGGACAATTTAGAATCCCCAGTTTGATGCCAATTAACCTAACTTGCATGTTTTTGGCATGTGGGAGGAAACCGGAGAAATCCTGGAGTAAACCCACGCAGACACGGGGAGAACATGCAAACTCCACGCAGATCACTGTTGGTCGGGGGCTGGGATCGAACCCAGGATCCCCCGGCCAAGGGTGAGTTGCTGTGCTGCCGCAGTGCTAACCACTCCACCACCGCGCTGCCCATTACTTACCCCAGCAAACTATTTATGTGGAGAAGTGTTTAAAATTGACAAATGTGTAATTCATGTCAAAATTAGATTGGGATAATAAAATAATATTTTTCTTATCATTGACTCCTATGCCTTCTTTTCGGTGCAAGCAGTTTTAATTTTTCTGCCATGTTCTGCTGCTTTCTAACAGTGTTGACTACACTGCTACCAGGTTGCAGAGTCATGCAATTGCGTGCACAGGAGACATCTTAAAGGGCAAGAACATAAAAGCTCTCACGTAGACATGCACACAACAGGAAGAAGGGAAGAACCAGAAAATGACATGGGCAAGATTACTTTGGTTTTAGGCCCTGATGGTCTCTTTTGCTTTTATTTTTATTAATTGTCCAGTCCTATTGGGTCCTGTATTTTGGAAGTAGAGGGCCTGAACTTGGGATCTCTATAGAGAATTTTAAAATGAAAAATGCAACGGCCCCAGACTTTCACACATTTTAAGACTTTTTTTCCCCCCAGAATTAATGAGACAAAATAATACCTAAACTGACAAAATAACATGAAATGCTTCATTGTTTAGTGTATATAAGCATATTGATACTTTTGGCTGAAATAAATAAGGCTGCGTGTCCACCAAACGCGTTTTTTTGTCGCCCGACCGCCCTGAGCTTTTTTTTTTTTTTTTTCAGCGTTTGTGTGCTGTGCTCTGGGAAAAAAAAAGTCTGTGCCCTGTATCCCAGCAACAGCTCGTCACTCTCAGCTCATCACTCCCGCTTTTCCTATTGTCAGACTTTCTACAGATTTTTCAATAGCAGTCTCTAAATAACAATGGACAGGAAACGTTTTCTAGCAGCTCTGGATGTAAAATATGATGACACGGAAAGCAGGAGTCTGAGTACGGACTAGTACTGGTGTCCTATGTCCCGCCCATGCAGCAGTTCTGATTGGCTGCTTAGGTCAGACATTGACGAGCTCAGCTGCAGTCTCTGAAAAGTTGAACATTTTTCAACTCTGAGCGCTCCGAGCACTGCGACAAAAAACGGTCACCGCCGAGGGCGCTCAGCGCTGTAAACGCTGGACTACATAGAGAAAGAATGGAAAATAGCCACCCTGAGCTGAAAAAACACATTTGGTGGACACGCAGCCTGACACAGTGCTTAATTTGTGACTCTCAAAATGTGTGTGCATGTAAACTATACTGACAAAACTAATTCAGTATCTTGTACCTAAACTCTGGTGTAGTTGTTGACTAAAGACAAAAACAGGCAAACATTTATGAACTTGTGGGGCCATGCATTGGCTCATGTGATGTAACAGTAGCTTCAAAGCTGGGTAAAAGTCGGTCTGTACAACTGCTGTTAATTAAGTTAAAGCAATGTGAAATAGGCATATCAAGCATATGGTTCCAGGTTGTAAAATAATCAGTTTTCAATCTTTCACACTAAGCATTCACTTAGACTCTCTGTTGAATAAAACTATGACTGAAACACAATATTTGTTTTTGTACTTGTACACCCTAAACTTATATGGTGTTTAGTAGTTTGTAGAAGTGTTTCGTATGCATATCCACCCACTCTTTGTACATCCACTTGTTACACACTTGTTTCTGTGTAAATTTACAAGTAAAAATTGAAGTCATTCCAGTGCGTCGTGCAAAAGTTTGTGCCAATTCTTTTCTTTCACATTTTTTAATTCTCTTTTGTTCACACGGCATCCTTCCCTCTTCTTCTGTCACCACTCTGCCTTTCTTTCCTTGTCATCCATGCCCACCATCCTGCCAATCATCTTCTGTCATCACAACAGCCTCTCACTCATGGCTTTGGCTTATCTTCAGAGAATCAACAATACAATGACGTGGTCCACAACGCTCAGTGCATTGTGATGGTGTATTGATGCTAACAAAACTGTTCTGGGATTCTTGGTGTAGACAATGTTCGAAAACTTGCCTGATTTTGTGCACCTGCTGCTGCCTGTGTGCTTTGAAATGGACTAGATTGAAAACAGACGATGCACAGATAGAAGTACTGTGTTCAGTTGTTTTGTACGAGTAAAAGTATGTTTCCAAGTGGCATTCTCATAAAGACTTTAACAGACACAGTTATGGCAGGAAATGATCCTATATCCCTCTGTTAAATCTGCAAAAATTCTGATTCTTAATTATCCCATAATGCATCGTTAAAGCACATTTCATTAGATCCACCGACTTGAATAAATCTTCATTAAAACTCCATCCCTCCACTCAATTACAAGAAAATACCCCCCCCCCCCCAGCCCTGTGTTTTTAAATAAGGTTATAGCTTTAAGTGCTTTGCCATTAAATAAAGCATTGCCTTAATCAAAAGTTGAACACTTTTAGACTTTTCATTAGGAAAATGACAGCGAAAACAATACAGGAAATTCCTCATAGTTATTCATTTTTTTGGATTCTTTAGACAAAATCATTTTTGTTCTACAGGGGGTATTCATTACAGATTTCCCCATGGACTGAGAGGAACCAAGCTTTGCACAGTTATTAGTCTTTCTCTACATAACTTCCACCAACAGTTATGCATTTCTCCAATTGCTTTACGCAGCTGTAGAGACCGCGTCTGTAGAAGTCCGCAGGTTGCGTCAGAAGCCACAACTTGACCTTGCAAATCACCATTTCATCATCTTGGAAGTGCTTGTCCTTCAAAAATGACTTCATGGTTGGAAAGAGGTAGAAGTCAGATGGTACGAGGTCAGGAGAGTGAGGGGGTGAGGAAGGATTTCATAGCTGCAGGATCATGCTTCCATCTGGGCAACATGCGAGTTGTGAACTGGGGTGTTGACTTGCAGGAGGCAGACACCTTTGCTCAGCATGCCACGCCTCTTGGTTTTGATGGCCTTCCGCAATTTCTACAGCAGGGAAGCATATGAAGTCCTGGTAATTGTGGTACCCTTTGCCAGGAAATCCATCAATAGTACTCCATGCTGTTCCCAAAAGACCTCCTCCTAAGTCTCATCGAACGTCTCCTGTAGTGTGTGAGATCTGAAGTATAGGAAGCTGATGACTGTGCTGCGCAGTCCCTCCAGGATTTTGCGATGTTGCAATCACATCAGTTCACGTGAAATCAGCCAATCAGCGCAGCTATTGTGCGACCTTGCAAACTTTGTCCAATCACCGCAACTTTCTCACAATTTTGGCCAATCTTCATCAACTTCCGCCAGTTTCACCAATCAAATTTGTGTGACTGGTGCTGAAACACTCGGTCTAACCAACCAAATGCATCGCTGCACCGCATTCGCTTCCGTGTTTACAGTGAGTTTAACAAAACACATCAGCAAACAGAGTGTGATTTTAAAAAAAAAAAGAAAAAAAAAAAAAGAAACTGACTCGCAAGATTTCCAACACCATCCCTTCCTCCATCTCCCCCAGCCCTGCCGGTGGACGTCTTGCCACGTCTCCGTCCTGACCGCGTGTACGAAGTGCTGGGTTTGTGTTGAAAAACACCCGCCTGCCCTAAAAGCACCCAGTCGCTGGAGCGCGCGTGAGGAGAGAAAACCGTACGAGTAAATTTAACACTACAGCCAGTGTTTGAACATTTTATACATCTTTAGAGGTAAAATCATTACTACATCTGGTCAATGAGCTTTAAAGCTGTGGATCTCCGGTCTGGATGGACAAACGCTCTTCCACTCCCACCCTCCCGGCCGTCCCGCTGTAAATGAAAGATCTGTGTCTGAAGAGACAAGTGTGTGTGTGTCAAGACCGACGTGTAACAGACAGACAGACAGGAGTCAGGCATGGAAATAGAGAGAATATTGTCTGCAAGTTTTTTTTTGTTTGTTTTTTTCCAGAAAAAACAGACTCCATCAGACAATACAGAGCAACAGAATAATTTTTTTTTTTCCTCTCTGCTCAGTACGGAGTGGTTGGGGACCGTAGGGAGTTTTCAAATGAAGGTGCTGCCAATAATTTCCAAATCTATACTTTTTAACATGCATTCAATGCAATTTAGTTGTTGTAATAGATATTGTGTTAAAGTCTGTATTTGCTGTTACACAAAAGATTTTTTCTGGATAGCAGAAGTTTCTGCTTAATTTACAAATCACTGTAATAGGAGATTTTTGACAATCCTGTGCTTTTCTTGTATTGTTACATAGAATATCACTGCAATAAACTGGAAAAAAAAACATCTGCTTTAAAATTTGTAATTCTTCCCACAACTTTTGCTGCAAAAAACACTCTAAAAACATCGCAGCTTTTTTTTTTTTTTTTTTTTAAAAAGCTCCCACGAATTCAGGCTTTTTGGGCCGCAACAATCATAAAAACATCCCGTGAAATCTTGGAGCGACTGGTTGCGTTTAACTGGCTCCATTATCACACCTTACTCCACCTTAGCACACCTGTAAAAGAGAAACTCTAAGGAGTTCAGAGCTGTAAATTACCACGTGACCTATAGAGATATGCATTACTATACACGTGCAATTTCAGCCTTCTACAGTAACTTCAAATCTTTAATGAGCAGCCCTTAGGGTAGATGGATAAATGTTTATTGCATATACACTCACCGGCCACTTTATTAGGTACACCTGTCCAACTGCTCGTTAACACTTAATTTCTAATCAGCCAATCACATGGCGGCAACTCAGTGCATTTAGGCATGTAGACATGGTCAAGACAATCTCCTGCAGTTCAAACCGAGCATCAGTATGGGGAAGAAAGGTGATTTGAGTGACTTTGAACGTGGCATGGTTGTTGGTGCCAGAAGGGCTGGTCTGAGTATTTCAGAAACTGCTGATCTACTGGGATTTTCACGCACAACCATCTCTAGGGTTTACAGAGAATGGTCCGAAAAAGAAAAAATATCCAGTGAGCGGCAGTTCTGTGGGCGGAAATGCCTTGTTGATGCCAGAGGTCAGAGGAGAATGGCCAGACTGGTTCGAGCTGATAGAAAGGCAACAGTGACTCAAATAACCACCCGTTACAACCAAGGTAGGCAGAAGAGCATCTCTGAACGCACAGTACGTCGAACTTTGAGGCAGATGGGCTACAGCAGCAGAAGACCATGCCGGGTGCCACTCCTTTCAGCTAAGAACAGGAAACTGAGGCTACAATTTGCACAAGCTCATCGAAATTGGACAATAGAAGATTGGAAAAACGTTGCCTGGTCTGATGAGTCTCGATTTCTGCTGCGACATTCGGATGGTAGGGTCAGAATTTGGCGTCAACAACATGAAAGCATGGATCCATCCTGCCTTGTATCAATGGTTCAGGCTGGTGGTGGTGGTGTAATGGTGTGGGGAATATTTTCTTGGCACTCTTTGGGCCCCTTGGTACCAATTGAGCATCGTTGCAACGCTACAGCCTACCTGAGTATTGTTGCTGACCATGTCCATCCCTTTATGACCACAATGTACCCAACTTCTTATGGCTACTTTCAGCAGGATAATGCGCCATGTCATAAAGCTGGAATCATCTCAGACTGGTTTCTTGAACATGACAATGAGTTCACTGTACTCAAATGGCCTCCACAGTCACCAGATCTCAATCCAATAGAGCATCTTTGGGATGTGGTGGAACGGGAGATTCGCATCATGGATGTGCAGCCGACAAATCTGCGCCAACTGTGTGATGCCATCATGTCAATATGGACCAAACTGTCTGAGGAATGCTTCCAGCACCTTGTTGCATGTATGCCACGAAGAATTGAGGCACTTCTGAAGGCAAAAGGGGGTCCAACCCGTTACTAGCGTGGTGTACCTAATAAAGTGGCCGATGAGTGTAGATAACTGGTTTTACCGCAAGTTTTTTTTTTTTTTTTGTAACCATGTTTTATCAGATGTTGTCTGAATCAGAAACTGGTTTCAGTCTTGACAACATTTCATTATCGAACAAGTTCATAACACTTTATAAAATATTAGCATATTTCATTGTCCATTTTAAATGTTAAACTGTTTTCTCAAGTACGTGTATTCTAATATTTCACAAAATTGTACTTCACTGCAGGATAGTTTTTACTCTTCCTTGAGTATATGTTATTTGTAAAACTACTTTTACTCATATACATTTGGTTGTACTCTTGAGTTACTTTTGATTTCACTCACTAGAAAACTGGTTAGAAATGTGTTTGTTTATACTGTAATGACTTATTCTTACAGGAATTATTGAATCTTTAATTGTTTTAATGAATTTAAATTTTTATCTAATTAAAGTTATTGTTTAAAATTTTCTTCATTTCTGGATCCTTTGCAAAAGAGCAATAAAAAGCTTGTAAATTTATTAGGGAAGAAGTTGAAAGTAAAAAGTTTCAGATTTACAAGGAACAAGAAGTACATTTATTCAAAAAAGTTACAAATTTATAAGAAGAGTTGTAAATTTATAAGAAGAAATTCAAGAGGGAAAAATGTTAATTGAAAATATAGCAAATTTATGAGTAAAAAAGTTGTACATGTGTGGAAAAAAAATAGTTTTAATAGTCGAAAACTTGGGCCAAGACAGTCCTCTGCTTCTGAAGTAACTTTTTAGTAGATACTACTGTTACTTTTTTGACTACTCTTTATACTTGCGAAATGCATTTCTTAAAGTAATGCCACTTGTATATCATTAGGTACGATTTGTGGATACGCTACACACCTCTCCTTCAGTGAAAGTACTCAAGTAGACGCTAATGTGAAAGTAATCCCACGTACACTAATAAAAGTAATCCCATGTATTGATCATGATTGTGGCATGACTGGTTGGTGATTCACTTCAGCAGGCTCTTGAGGAGCAGCCTCTCCTCGTTTCAGCTCTACAGTTTAAAATATTTGTAGCCTCAGATCTCAAGCCTGGAATGTTGACTAATTTTAGTTTTTCCTTTTTTCCCCACAGAAAAAGCCTCTCTCAGCCATCATTAAAGAAGTGTGTGAGGGGTACGTTTATCTTTATTGTCTATTATGCATATGTATGCAACAGCCTGCTTGAAAATAAATGCTCATTCTCTGTCTCCATATTTCAATCCTGTTGGATGTGTTTCAACCACTGTTGAGCCAATTAAGCAGCATCTTTTCTCTCCGTGCATTGCCACAGTTGGTCTTTGGGGAATCATGAAAACTTTGCTCTTCAGATTGCTGATGCGACAAATTTTTACATCACAGAAAAGGTTGGTTTAATGTTTTGGCTGCAGGCGGCACTATCCAAGTTGAATATGTGCTTTAAGTGCATGCTAATGCCTCCTTGTTTTGGTTATCTCCACAGAATCGTAATGACATTAAGAATGGCTCAATCCTTCGCTTGACCACCTCTCCTGTAAGTCTCAGTGACACTGAAAAATGTTTTATGTAAGTACAGTGCACGTGTAAATTCTTGTGCTTCCGTTTGTGTCACCTTTCCCTTTACTTTCCCCTCCAGTACCAGACTGCAGTGCAGCTTCATGAAAGGATCCAGTCATCCAGCATGGACGCCAAGCTCGAGGCTCTGAAGGACCTAGCTAATGCTTCCAGGGACATCACCTTCGCACAGGAATTCATCAACCTAGATGGCATCTCCCTGCTCACACAGATGGTGGAGAGTGGGACTGAGTAAGTCAGTCATCTCGACATTATAGATGGTATTTCTCACCATCCACCCCCTTCTTTGCAGAAACTCATTTCTATTGTTTTACATACAAAAGTTCATACCTCTCTATATTAATGGTTTGGTTTTGGTATGCCATTTGGGCGATGTATACCAACACGCACTAAGGTTGTCACTGCAAACGGTGAGTCGGATGGATTTGAGATCACTTCAGAATCAGAATCAGAATGAGATTTATTGCCATTGTTCATGTAGTACACAAACTAGGAATTTGTCTCGGTGCAATGCTGCAACATTAAACATGGAATTCAGGTGTACTCCAGGGCGATACTTTGGCCCCGTTCCTGTTTATCATCCTAGACTATGCGCTGCGGAAAGCCACTGATGGGAGCGAAGCTGAGCTGGGTCTAATGTTAACACCTCATAGATCCCGAAGAATACCGGTAAAAGCAATAGCAGATCTGGATTATGCAGATGCCATTGTTTTGCTGTCAAACAACATCTCACAGGCACAGAGATTGTTGTCGCTTGTGGAATTGGAATGCTCTCGGATTGGTCTCACCATTAATGACCAGAAGACCAAAGTGATGATGCCCGGGGATGCTTCTAACTCTGTATCTCCACTGTTGATGAGTACCGGCAACCCTCTGGAAGTAGTCAACAACTTCAAGTACCTTGGCTCCTGTATAGGTTCTACTAGTCATGATATGAAGTTATGCAAGCCATTCACGTGGGGTGCTCAAACATGTCAAGAAAGCTAAAAGTTAAATTTTTCTGTGCAACGATGGAATACATACTGCTATACAGAAGCGAGTGCTGGTCATTAAACGTCTCCCCTCAGAGGTCATTGGACGGCTCCTACACCCGGATGCTGCGCACCGTCCTCAATGTAAAATGGCAAGACCACGTCTCCAATGACTATCTCTATGGGCACCTTCCCAGAATATCAGACAATGTTGTTTGGCAAAGATTTGGCCTCACGGGGCACTGTTACCGTCACCAAGAGCTCCCAGCAGGCCACCTGGTACTCTGGGAACCAACTCATGGCTCTCGCCACCCAGGACAACCATTAACATCATTCATGGACACTCTGAAGGGAGACACTGGAACGGCCAACACTGGCGAGCTTGCCGCCTGTATGCTAGACCGTGGAGACTGGACCGCTAGGCGTGCAGCTCAGCTGAGGCCGCTCTAACTGACTTAATTTCACATGCGTATGTTGTGTAAATGTCCTTGGTTTGATTGGTTAGTTTCGTCTCTCTCAGTATTCAAATGAGCTCTACACTGTTCTGAAGCCAGAAAATGTTTGGAGTTGCACTGTACAATTTATTTAGGGTCAAAATATTTCAGCTTGCTTCAGTGGTAACACTACTTTAATCACTTTGATAAGGTGGCCTTTTCTGTGATTGATGCTTTTGACTGATCTTTATTTCAGCAAATTTCTGGATTTTGTGGCACTATGGTAACAATAGATGGATTTCTTTATTAATACATTATAGCCAGGAGTCAAGTAAAACTAAATAGAAGGCATAATTTAAGTATCCATTACAATTATATTTTATATTTTCTGCTTTTGTATTTATTTTACCAATAAATATATGTAATATATGCTCAGTTGTTTTAATGGGTACAAGTGATAACTTTTAAACAAGACAAAGTCTGCATATCAACTATTCAACTCTATAAATTATAAAGTATGCCATAGTTTTCACAAAAATTTAGTATGTTCTGTCTAAACACATCTATTTCAACTTATCCAACCATGAATTAATACACATTTTTAATGTGAGGAGCAAGCTATAAATTTGTTTTTGTCCCACAGGCATTCACAATTTTGACTTCTTCATGATGATTTTTCCCTAGATAATTAGTTCTTTAAGCAATATAACACTCAAGGTCACACGGTATCGTGAATATATAACTGTGGTGATTCATTGGAGGGCTGAAGACGTCACCACAGTTATACATACTGTAGCAATATTTAATAGAATATAGTGTAATAAGGTACAGGAATTATTTATTTTATTTAGAAGTGGGTGCACATGGGGACTGAGGGTTAAACAGTCACCACAACACTCACTAAATTAGAGAGAAAAGCACTCGTAAATAAGGGGCACCAGTTCCAAAAGAACGAATTAATTAATTTCTGTACCTTCAATCATTTAATGAATCAGTCTCAAACCTTAGTGAGTTCTTTATTGCCGTGACCCAGGAAAACGTATATGCAAAGGAAAACACTACAACTTCTCTTGTTTACAAGGTTATTAATGAAACTAATTCAGGTTACATGACATTGCATTCAAATGATTTGTAAGAAGGTTCAAATGATCAACAGGTGTCAAATATCACATCAACTGTTTAATGGATTCCTGAGCGTAAAAGGTACAGTTAAACCTTTGTGGAACCAAGAGGAAACCATATTTTATATTTCAACTGTAATGCAATGGAAGGCTGAGGTAACTAACAAAATCAGAATGCAATTTTATGGGGAAAAACTACATAAGCTGATTATCTGAAAAACGAAACTTCTGAATTAATCTACAAAAATGCACGGAGGTTACTGAAAAGATAATGGGAATTTTACTCCAGTTTAAAGCTTGTCCTACGGCTGGTGAACAGTTATACCATGAAATATTGGTCGTGTTCAATTGTCATTGATATTTGAGACATCTCGCTTAAACCCAGCAGCTAGGAAAGTGGGAGTCTCACTTAAGAACACAGCCGGGTCAGCCGATTTCCAGTGGCGATCACAATAGCCAGTAAGGTGGCAAACAGATGAAAGTGACGGCCAGTCATCTTTCAGGTCGTTCACAGCTGTGAGAAGCGTAGACTCGGCTGGGTGCTCCCTGGAGCATGCAGCGTGTAGCCAGCAGCAGGATGAACGGGGCTCCAGGAGCAAACCTGACGTCTTTCAGCAACCAATCCGAAGTTTAGGATGTCCACAGCCCACAGGACAGCTAAAGGCTGGAGGAAAAGTGCATTTAGGCAGCTTTGCCCACCAACTCCTGGTTTCTTAACGTTGTGATACGTGGGTGAGGCAGGGAAAGATTAAAGGTCCAAAAATCTCTATCAGTTCACTTTAAAGGCAGGAAAATTAAAAGTCCACTTTAACGGCAGGAAAGTCGAAAAGTCCAGAAAAAACGTTTAAATAGGATAAGCACGACTTCTGAGGTGAGGCATTAAAAGAGGTTGAGAGTTTGACTCTCATTTAGAGGTGAGCTCACAGGAAAAGGATGGTTTCCCCGCAGTTGCCAGAAAAACGCAAAAGTTGACAAGGTTCAGACACACAAAGACAAAAGACTTCTTAAAAACTCTCAGAACTTACTGAACATACAGAACTTACAGAACTGAGCTGCCAGGGCGGCTCTGTTTGTATTTAACTGAAGCGCGCTGCTGAGTCATAAACATATGACTGGCAGCAAGATGGACTAATTATTTTCCATAAAGAGGAGTTTGCATGGGCTTTTGTACAATGAGGGAACAGTTCTTTGTCTGTGAACAGCCAATCAAATGCAAGGGCATTATCCAACAGAGAGGCAGCCTGGGGATTGGTTACAAGTTAGCTGACTCACAAGTTTCAGAAAACGTTCATTCAGTTCCTGTGAAATTCATTATATACTCAATATGAAATTGAAGCAAAATTAAGTGACTGAAGACTAATATTCAATGCCTATGCATTTATACTGTTACTAATAAGTTTAACATTTATTTGAAAAGCATTCATGTAAGAATATTCCTAAGACATGCAATGACATTTAAATCAAGGATTGATGAATTATTGCAAATCATTATTGTCCATCACAAAGGCGATTATCTTCAGTGTTCAGAGTTATCCTGAGGAATGAGAACTTGAAGAGTTTAATGTTCAATCAGAATTAACAGTTCCAGATTGTAATGAGCACATTCCGTAGATGTCCACTAGGAGGTAGTGTTGAGCTGTAGATAATTTTTAGGTGACCTGAACATGCCCCCAGGATCTGGCATGAGTTTATGGATGTTCTGTGGAGGATCGAAGTGTTCTCTCAGCCTAGGCCTGACAGGAAAAGGGGTAAACTTTGAGAACTTTGACTTCTAAGAGTATCAGGTCCTGGTACGAACGGATGCTATCAGCATGAACTGTCAGATTGGAGGGGACTCCAGAAGTTTTATAGTGCACTTAATCCTTTAAAAGCAAGTCCTTATCAGGTTTCTCTACAAAAGGGAAATTGTTTACACTGGGGTCCTGATGATGAAGAAAAACAGCAATTCTTGACCACACCTTGAGTGAGAGTTTCTTTAAGATGAAGAGTGATTTCTTTAATTGACCTGGGGAGAGCTGATGCTACAATACAGTGGTGTGAAAAAGGGTTTGCCCTCTTCCTGATTTCTCATTTTTTTGTGTTTGTCACACTTAAATGTTTCAGATCATCAAACAAATTTAAATATTAGACAAAGATAACACAAGTAAACACAAAATGCAGTTTTTAAATGAAGGTGTTTATTATTAAGGGGGGAAAAAATCCAAACTTACATGGCCCTGTGTGAAAAAGTGATTGCCCCCTAAACCTAATAACTGGTTGGGCCACCCTTAGCAGCAACAATTGCAATCAGTCGTTTGTGATAACTGGCAATGAGTCTTTTACAGCGCTGTGGAGGAATTTGGGCCAACTCATCTTTGCAGAATTGTTGCAATTCAGCCACATTGGAGGGTTTTTGAGCAGGAACCACCTTTTGAAGGTCATGCCACAGCATCTCAATCGGATTCAGGTCAGGACTTTGACTAGGCCACTCCAAAGTCTTCATTTTGTTTTTCTTAAGCCATTCAGAGGTGGACTTGTTGGTGTGTTTTGGATCATTGTCCTGCTGCAGAACCCAAGTGTGGTTCAGCTTGAGGTCACGAACAGATGGCCGGGCATTCTCCTTCAGGATTTTTTGGTAGACAGCAGAATTCCTGGTTCCATTTACCACAGCAAGTCTTCCAGGTCCTGAAGCAGCAAAACGGCCCCAGACCATCACACTACCACCACCATATTTTACTGTTGGAATGATGTTCCTTTTCTGAAATGCAGTGTTACTTTTACACCAGGTGTAATGAGACACACACCTTCCAAAAAGTTCAACTTTTGTCTCATCAGTCCACAGAGTATTTTCCCAAAAGTCTTGAGGATCATCACGATGTTTTGTGGCAAAACTGAGACGAGCCTCGATACTGTTTTTGCTCAGAAGTGGTTTTCGTCTTGGAATTCTGACATGCAGGCCATTTTTGCCCAGTTTCTTTCTTATGGTGCAGTCATGAACACTGACCTTAACTGAGGCAAGTGAGGTCTGCAGTTCTTTGGATGTAGTTGTGGGGTCTTTTGTGACCTCTTAGATGAGTTGTCGCTGTGCTGTTGGGGTAATTTTGGTCGGCCTGTCACTCCTGGGAAGGTTCACCACTGTTCCATGTTTTCACCATTTGTGGATAATGGCTCTCACTGTGGTTCACTGGAGTCCCAAAGCTTTAGAAATGGCTTTATAGTTTTTCCAGACTGATGGATCTCAATTACTTTGTTTCTCATTTGTTCCTGAATTTCTTTGGATTACACCATAATGTCTAGCTTTTGAGGATCTTTTGGTCTACTTCACTTTGTAAGGCAGATCCTATTTAAGTGATTTCTTGATTGCGAACAGCTGTGGCAGTAATCAGGCCTGGGTGTGGCTAGAGAAATTGAACTCAGCTTTCCAAAGATGTGATAAACCAGTTATTTATGTTTTGGGGGGCAATCACTTTTTCACACAGGGCTATATAGGTTTGGATTTTTTTTTTACCCTTAATAATAAACACCATTTAAAAACTGCATTTTGTATTTACTTGTGTTATCTTTGTCTAATATTTAAATTTGTTTGATAATCTGAATCATTTACGTGTGACAAACATACAAAAAAAGGAGAAATCAGGAAGGGAGCAAACAGTTTTTCACACCACTATATTCATGATACTGTACGACCTCAAATGTAATACTGCTTTTATACAACGGTGTCACAAGCAGTTTATTAAATGACAGCAATACAGGACAATATATTATGGCTTTTGTTTGTTGAACTAGTTTTTTTGTTCTGCTGAGAAAAATGATCTCTTCTGAATAGAGGGTATGCGTATGATGTCACCGAACGGAACTCATGTCAGTTAAAACACATTGAGTGGCAAAAATGAGTGGAAGCATTAGGGTGTATACAGTAAAACACAAACAATACACACAATATTCAGACACAGCAGTACATAGAGGACCTGCTTGTATTGTGGAGAGCTAATCTTTTCATTCTATCTTGATTAATTGGCAAAAAATTTAATAAATAAAGGCTCTGAATTGGTTCTTCACTTGCCGTACGCTCCTTCGTCTTTAGCCACATATCACTACAGTCAGGTAAATGCTAACATCTAAAGTAAAAAAAAAAAGGTACTCTGTGCACTGCTGTGACTAAACATTTTGCGTGATTTTTATGTTTTGCTGCATACAAAATAAAGCTGTCACATGTGATTGCCACTCAGTGCTGTGTTACTGTGATAACGGTCCTATAACTGCAAGAATTCTTTTCCAATGCATCCTCTCTATAGACCTAGTTAACTGTTGCTATGCACCACAATGAGCATCATGTAGAAAAGAATAGGCCTATTGTCATTTCTCATACATAACCAAATTAAATATTGTCCAGTGCAGAAGTCTGTGTTTAAATCCATATTGCTCCACCTGTTGACTACGTTTTGCAGGTCATTATTGAGTGGCGGTAGTGGCTTGTTTGTTGATAGTGATTTAGCTACATCTCCGTGTAGTTACGCACACTTCACTCATTTTTTCGTGGCATTTTCAGATGAAACAAAGAGTCCATCACCACAAAGGTATTATGGTTGGCTAATTGAGACAATAAATCTAATTCTAGCTTGTCTATTTTGTTGTAAACAGATGGGAAATGTCCAGCCAAGGGCGGGACTTCCAGGTTGCTGAAGTCTGGATTTTTAGGACCATCTCTTTTCAGACAGAACCTCCCTGTGGAAATTCAGATATTTAATAAAATGTTAGAATTCTCACATAATATAAGAAACCACTATTATTAACTATAATTTAAAGATAATTAAAGCATAGCTGATACATATTTGATGAAATGTTTGAGTGTGATTACTGGGGCATATAATAACTCATGGAATACGTATTATCCAATCAGATTGCTCAGTTGGAACGAACTGTTTTATAACCAAATATGTAATATAATTGGATAAATTTTATTTTATATACAGTAAATAGTTATGATTGCTTGAACACCAAATGTGTCCTACAGTGACTGCTTGGCTTTGGCCTACAACATTGCCTGAAGTATCCTGATATTCTGATATACGCTAGTAATCTGTTAGACAGATAGCTTCATGCCCAAAACAGGAATGTCATCTGGACCATTTACCTTTTAATGCTTTCCTTTTGTTCACTTTTGTTGACAATGATGGGCAAATTTAACACAAAAGGGATCTCTGCTGTAGATTTTGATTGTTCAGCAGATCTAAAAGCTCACAGTGTGTGCCTAGGGGTGTGAGTGGGCCCAGGAGACTATCTCAACTGAAGGTGATAGGATTTTTTTTTTTTTTTTTGCTTTTGCTTTCAGCTGTGATGCTAAAATAAGAGGGTATGTGTGTACATCTGAGGCAGTGAGCGACTGTTGGTCAGTCGCATACTGTTGGAGTATGAGGAGCCAGTCCAGAGTCAAAACTGAAAGTTGAATTGCACACGTGCGCGCACACACACAAGATCTACGGAGCAAACTAGCAAGGAGGGCAGAGCAGCCAGCCGTGCGGCACATGCTCGTTTTCTGCTTCATGCAGTTCTCATTATCCAGCCATTTTCCCGGGGAGAGAAAAGCTAGACTGAACAATTGTTTGGTTGCACAAAAATTTATACCAAAGACACACTCAAGCTACACTCAAAGATTTGTGTTTATTACAGCAGAGTGAAAACCCCAAACACTTCAATGTACAAGAACCACGTACAAAATTTGTGGTTATTTCAGTGCATTTTAACTAGTTCTTTGGATAGAAATTTTAAATTGAATAATTACCTTAATTGCCAATTTTGCTCCTCATTACTTATGTGCATAAGCAGACATCTATTGTCCTCTTCTTTAACAGAAACACTAATGATTTCCTATTTCTGAGTATTAGACTGCAACATCTCTGCATCACACTTGCTTTTAGTATTTGACAGCGAGTGATTGAACCATCTTCTCCTTTTGCAATATAATGTTGCATTTGACATGTATGTTACCCTAACTGGTCAGCTTGGTGAGCATTGGTTAGCACTGTGGCAGCACAGCAGGAAGGTTGTGGGTTCCATCCCACCCCCTGGCCATTGGTGACCCTTCTGTGTGGAGTTTGCATGTTCTCCGTGTCTGCGTGGGTTTTCTCTGGGTACTCCGGTTTCTTCCCACAGGGCAAAAAAAATGCACATTAGGTTAATTGACATCATCTGGGGATTCTAAGACCCCCACCACCACCACCACCACCGCCATTATGATTCAAAAACGATTAAGCAGTTGAAACTGAATGAATTAATCCTAATTATACTTCTGCGTTAACCCTACGTACAGCTATATGGAGTAGCCTATGCAAGTGACCTACGCCACTGTTGGCATTTATACTTTTGCGCTGGTTTGTCTGCGTTCTACAGTTACACCACCAAAACAGATTTGTCTGTCAACACGAAGAGTGATGTCTTTGTGTATACTTCTTGTGTTTTTCTTTATTCGATCAATGGTGATGACTATGAGTGGACTGAAATAGAGTTGGAGCTAATGAATCTTGACCAATACCAACTTTTACTACAGTTACTGCAATAGAGAAAAGACAGATGTTTGGAGGAAATGGCATAGGGGACCAGTGAAATGCCACCACTGCCATTTGAAAATCTTTGTAATGGGGTGAGGACGAGTCATACACATGTTCATATCTGCAAACTTTGTTGATCTGTCTTTGATTCGGTCCATTGTTTATTCAGCACACTTTGGAAATGACCAGAGAGGAAGATGGAAATGTGTAGGAGGACTTGAAGCAGACCAATCACCGCTTGCTCTGTGTTGCCATGACAGGTAGTTACATTTCTTGAGTGGTGCACATCATGGTACAGCATAGGGTACGCGGCTGTGTTGGAGCTACAGCGTCATTTTGAAATTAAAGTGTAAATCAGGCTTTAGGCTTAGTGCCAAGGACCTTTGACAGTAACTTTGATGTTGACTCAACTCCGCTCCCGCTCCGTTTCCATGTAAATTAGCATCACATCAGTTATTCAGTATTGGAGGGCCTGGGTGGTGTGTGTGTGTGTTAAACCAAAGGAGAGCAGGCTGAGAGGTTCATCTGTATTTCCATCTCCACAGAAGGAGCTTATGAAACACGGACATGCAGATGGGTTTCAGAGTCTGATACACAGAAACACACACATGCTCATTATGTGTGCCCGCCAACCAATGAGCTGAACTGTAATTATTCAAGAGGCTCACCACTCAGCCTCTTCAGGGCAGAGCGGCTCTGTAATCTAATGCCTCTGCCAAAAGATGTTGCACTGTATTCATGTGGAAATCAGTCGCCCAGCGGTCTGCGTGATCCTCATCAGCTGATGGGTAGCTATCGCCCTCTGCTGATTTAAACTGGGTACAGCAGGTGCTCGGTGTGGGGGTGGGGAATGTACAGTGCAAGTCCAAACGCCTTGGCAAAATGTGATTTATTTTAGAAGCGATAAGCCTTTCAAAGTAATTTTGTATGATGAGCAAAGATTGTTTAGTTATAGAAAATAAATTTGACATCGAGCACAGTTCAGGTGGTTTAATCTAAAAGTTCTCATTAAGATGTCCCATTGTAGACTGTATGGCTGAGTTTATGGTGCAGAAAGCCAGATCTTATCTCCAGTCATGATTTTCAGCATGACATTTGGGTCAGGTTTTTTTTTTTTTTTTTCAAACTTAGATTTTTATTAACATTCAGTGGTTTGCACATGACACTTATGCACCATCAGTTACACATTTCTTGATAAGTTCACATTTATAAACATGGTGAATGATTACCTCACAAAAAACAGAAAAACAAGTCAACAAAAACACAAAATATAAATAGAATGAATTCACAAGCCCCCTTCGATCCTCAGATTTGTAACACTTCCCCTTCATTGTACAAGCATCGTATTAGCTGATTTCCACCTTTATATGAATACGGTGGTGGAGTGGTTAGCACTGCAGCAGCACAGCAACTCACCCTTGGCCGGAGGATCCTGGGTTCAATCCCAGCCCCTGACCAACAGTGATCTGTGTGGAGTTTGCATGTTCTCCCTGTGTCTGCGTGGGTTTACTCCGGGATTTCTCCGGTTTCCTCCCACATGCCAAAAACATGCAAGTTAGGTTAATTGGCATCAAAAAACTGGAGATTCTAAATTGTCCTTGGGTATGACTGTGAGAGTGAAGGGTTGTCTGTCTCTCTGTGTTGGCCCTGCGATGGACTGGCGATCTGGCCAGGGTGTACCCTGCCTCTCGCCCAAAGATGCTGGGATAGGCTCCAGCCCCCCCACGACCCGAAAAGGATTAAGCGGAAGAAGATGGATGGATGGATGAATAGATCCTTCTGAAGTCTTAAGGAGTATGTTATTTATTCCATCTGATAGAGTTCCCGTACTCTATCTATCCACATATGGTATGTAACATGTATCTAATTGTGATACATTTAATAGCTGCCATCAGTAATATTTGTATGAGGTATTCCCGAGCTGTCCCCTCAAAACTCACTGGTGTTAATCCCAGAAGTACAACCTTGGGGTATTTTGCTAAATTTTGATTAAATATCTTCTGGAGGGCATCAAAAATATCATTCCAGAATGTGGCAAATTTTGAGCATGTCCAAAATATGTGGGCATGGTTGTCGGTGTGTGGACCACATTTTCTCCAACAGACATTTTGATATCTTGGGCATATTTTTGCCATGTTTTCCTGGTGTTCTAAAGATTCTACTGATTACCTTCCATTTAAATTCCCTCCATGAATTTGAGCTTGTATTGCTGAGTTTAAATTCTTCTTTCAACTATTTAAATGACTTAAATGGTTCCATTATTATGAAGTTGATATAGTTTAGTAAGACCATGTTCAACCCACTTTTTGAAGCCGGCATCGATTTGGAAAGGGGTGAAGTCCGGCATGAACCCAATATCTGATGGGATATAAATTGCTTTGGGCAATCCAAATGTTAGTTTTATTTTCCAGCATGACATTTGGGTCAGTTTGACACAGAACAGTTAAGTTTGCTCTGCACAGGGTTGATCCATAGTGAAACTGAGTTTTTAAATTATAACATTACATCGTAAATGAACCAGTTATGGCCTATATTTCAAATCTGTACAATAAAACCTATAAGGTGCAGTACTCCTTGAGTACATTGTGCTTAATTTTAAAAACATGTGAACTCATATATGATGTATACAAGTTTTTAGCAGTTTTACTTTCCATGGGTAATCCCTTTGTCTATTATGCTGTGTGTGTTGCTGTCGTTTATGTCATCTACTGTCATGCTGTTGTTACACTGTAATTTCCCAGTTTGGGATCAATAAAGTACATCTATCTATTCCTTTATGGGTTTTTTTATTTTATTTTTCTGTGTTGATTGGAACATTTTTTCTCTATATACTGTTGTACATTTGTGCAACTACATTAAAAGCATTTTATAATTAAAATTCCACATGGGCAACAAAAAGGGTTTAAAAATGGTAGCAAATGGTGCTTGACTTTTTCTGGCCTTTTTCAGCATTTCTAGCTGATAAAACATTTGAAATAACTGATTGAAGTGACATATTATGGTCACAAAGAAAGCTGTGGCCCCATTCATATAATTCAAGTATCATCAAATATACAAATCAATACAAAATTCAGTGTCACAGCCTCTTGCAGTTCTCTTTGTGACCAACAGGTGTCAGTAAAGTTTAAGTGTAAAAGAAGTCCTCTAGTCTACACTTTCTTCAAGGTTTTTAGGTTTATAAAAATGTGTCTGCCTGGCATGTTTTTATGGGCTGAATAATGAACATTTACTCTTTTTGCTTGTTTGTTTCTTTTGTGGCTCTGAAATAAGAATTCACTTTGATTGTGTGTAGGAGAGTGGAGATCTGCAATGTGTTTTTGTGATGTTTGAAGTTGAAAGGTTTTGATGTGTGTTCCTCCCTACTCTGTGTTGGCTGAGACTTTTAAACTTTGTTGTGCACTTCCCACCTGTGATGCCAAAGTTTCTCAAATCTTTGCAGGCGCTATCAGAAACTACAGAAGATTATGAAGCCCTGGTAAGGCCCTCTCCTTTCCCCGCCTGTCCGGGTAATGTCATTGGCTCTGTGTTCTTCTTAACTTGCTGGCCAAGTCTGCATGATAAAAACTCTGGGTGCCTGTGTCTTATGGGAAATTACTGCATATATGTTTAACACAGCTTTTTACAGGCATCCTTCTTGAATTCAGTGTGCTCTTTAGCGTCTTGCATGTGGTTTTGTGTAACAAAAACAACTTCTTACTTGATCACTGATGGAAAGAAAACCAAGATTTCATTCTTTAAAGTGATTTATTCTGTCTCAGTTGAATAGATTTGAACCTATTAATTGCTAATTATACAATTAAAGGTTTATTCCAGCTACATTACCCTTTGTTAAATCTTGGTTTTCTTTACCAGATGTTGTTCAGGGCGAGGGGATCATGTACCCACCATGGGTCAGTTTTTCCAGCTACTTTTTTACAATTTTTTCATTTACTTCAACATTATTAACTCCTAGCAGCCATCACCACAGGATCATCACCCATTTGTCAACAAGGGTTCTCTTTTCCAATCCATCCTTGAATTTCAGTACTCTGAATCCATTTAGTATCATGTAGTTCAGGGGTGTCAGACTCATTTCAGCTTGGGGGCCACATACCACCGGATTTAATGTCAAGTGGGCCAGGCCAGTAAAATAATAGCAAAGCAACCTAATGGCAACTCCAAATTTAGTACAAAGAAGTACAAGTACATTATGAAATGTTTACATTTATTGAACCATGGATTATTTACAAAACATGAACAACCTGAATGATGAATATTCATCAAAGTATGAACAACCTGAATTTTGTATTTTGAACAATGACCCCAGTTACTTGGTCACAATAAACCAGTTACTGGCAATAAACTGATAAAGCCAATGATCAGTTTTCTCGTGTTTACATGCACTGAATAAACGGATCACTGGAGGGTAAACCACTTGAGTTAATGACCCCAGTTACATGGCCTTTATTGGATTATTCTGTTTACATGTGTAGTCCCTTGCCTTTCCCTTCATATGAAGCCAGCTGCATATGAATTCTAACCACATCTCTTAGCTAAGCGACTCTTGCATTATGGCTCCCGTTTCCAGTGGGTTAAAACCATGATAAATGCCTCCAGTGCTTACATACCGCTTCTGATTTTTTTCGGCATTTAAAGTACTTTAATAAACTCATGTTTCTGTCGGACAGTCACGCTTAGTGAGACACTGTTTGCTGACTGACTGGAAAACTTGTGTGAGCGAGGTGCTTCTAAACTCCGCGCGGATGACGGCCACGCGCATTGTTTGTGTGCACGCTTGCGGAAAGTCATTGCTTCATATATTTTTATTAATAAAATCATATCGGCTTGCCATGGTGGTACAATTTCTGGCAAGGTGGCCCACCACGGAGAAATGTTACCAGAGGAAACCCTGATAACGGACTCCTTCAGTGGAAATCAGAGATTACCTTTGTGTCTGCTACTCTTGTGTGACCCCAAATGGACAAATTGGGAACAGCAGTTACTTTATTGAAAAAGTGCCTCTTGTATATTATATTATTTAATTTTCACACTTTGTAAATTCATCCCGGGGGCCAGTTTGGACTCTCTGGTGGGCCGGTTTTGGCCTGCGGGCCGTACGTTCGACACCCCTGATGTAGTTAATTACAGTCTATAATCTGCAGTCTCCTCCTAATTCTTTAGCTGTGGGTTACAATTTTTTTATTTGACTTTTTAAGTCATGAACCATGCAGAAGAACCACGATACTCTGTTCATCATCTGTATGAGCAAGAATGTTTGGTTTTTAGGGATGCACGATATTAAATTTTCTTTTTTTCCCCCAGTCACAGACATGCCGTTATTTGCCAATGTATGCACATATTTTTCCCCACCTAGTTACATCTCCTTTGTCTTACAGTGATGATTAACTGGCATATGTTAAACACGCATTCCGCACTGAAAATTATACAACTACCACCACCGACATAGAAGCTCAAGTTTTAATGGCCTATTTTATTGATATTTTATGCTACTTTGGAAACTTTTTATCATGAATATTTTAAATCTTTTAATGATCTTATATCAATGTGGAGCAAGGATCTTTTTTTTTAAATTTATTTATTTTTTGCTGTCAGTACAGATTGCTGAATATTATCATGCAAAAGACTAAATGAGAGTTTGGTTACCTCGGTGCGTGTCACCAAGATGAGGATTGAGGTAGCTTCCATTGAGCAGCTCATCTCAGATCTCCTTTGGCATCAGGCCACCAGTTCGCAGCCCCCCAGCGCTCACTGAGGTGTAGCCAGCATTCAGTAAGGATTATTACAGAGCTGACTTATATGGTTGGTTGGGTTGATATACAGTTGAAACCAGAAGTTTACATACACTCTATAAAAGCACACATAACCTTTTATTTCTCACTGTCTGACATTAAATCAGACTAAACTTTTTCTGTTTTAGGTCAGTTAGGATTGCCAAAAATTATTTCTGTTTACTAAACAATTTTTATATTTGCTAAATAATTTTTAGAGGTTTTTTAATTACTTTTTTCAAAGTCAGAATTTACATACACTAAGATTACTATGCCTTTAAACAATATTGGAAAGACCAAATGGTGATGTCACAGCTTTGGAAGCGTCTGATTTGTTAATTGACAGCGTGTGAGTTAATTGGAGTCACATCTGTGGATGTATTTAAGGCACACTTCAAACACACTGCTTCTTTGTGGAAAAATTAAAAGAAATCAGCCAAGATATCAGGAAGAGAATTGTGGACCTCCACAAGTCTGCTTCATCCTTGGGTACAATTTCCAGATGCCTGAAGATGCCACATTCATTTGTTCAAACATTTGTGACCCGTGCTGGTAAAATGAGTCACAATGAGGAAATTTTCAAAAACTGAGGTAACGTTATTTTCATATTCTGTATTGAAAGACCTTCAAAATGATATATAATTTTTAGGAATTGCACAAAAACCAGCAACAAGCCGATTTTATTTATATCTTGGCTGGTTTGAGAACTCGCATTCGATTTGTCCTGAGTTACGTCTTCCGGAATTCAGTGTGTATTTTTAGAAAGTAGGAGTTCCAAGCTTTACAATGATACCAGGCACTGACGGGGGCCTTCCCGGGTCTTGCCACCAGCAAGCAAAGAAAGAATCATGATTTAGGACTTCTAGTGCCTGTGGCTCATAATCAACCTGTGTGTATTCTGACTCACTTTGCCAGCACAAGTCATATTTAGTATAAACACCATGGGACTATCCAGCCATCATACCGTTCAGGAAGGAGACAGATTCTGTGTCTCAGAGATGAACATGTTTTGGTGCGAAATTTGCATATCGACAACAGAACAAAAGCAAAAGACCTTGTGAAGATGCTGGCTGAAGATGGTAAGAGTGTCATTATCCACAGTGAAACAAGTCCTGTACCGACATGGGCTGAAAGGCTACTCAGGAAAAAAAGAAGCTATTACTCCAAAAACAACATTAAAAAAAGCCAGATTATAGTTTACAAATGCACACAGGGACAAAGACCTTAATTTTTGGAGACATGTCCTGTGGTCTGATGAAACTAAATTTGAACTGTTTGAAGTCAAAGCTAGATGGCATCACGAGGAAAGGACATTATGTGGAAATATTGAAGAAACATCTCAAGACATCAGCCAGGAAGTTGAAGCTTAGGAGCAAATGGGTCTTCCAAATGGACAGTGATCCTAAGCATACCGCCAAATTAGTTACAAAGCGGCTTAAGGACAACAAAGTCAATGTTCTGGAGCGGCCATCACAAAGCCCTGATCTCAATCCCATGGAAAGTTTGTGAGTAGACACAAGTCATACAGTTTAAAGGCAGTGCTACCAAATACTAAGGAAATGTATGTAAACTCCTGACTTTGAAGAAAGTAATTAAAAAATTCTGTAAGAAGTTATTTAGCAAATACAATAATTATTTGGCAAATATAAATAATTTTGATAATCCTAACTGACCTGAAACAGGAAACGTTTAGTCTGATTTAATGTCAAACAGTGAGAGGAAAAAAGGGATGTGTGTGTTTTTATATAGTGTATGCAAACTTCTGGTTTCATCTGTATTCGGTTGTAGTTTATCAGTCTTGCTTCCAAGGGACCAGGCATTTGCAACAAAAAGACGAGGCAGTGGTGGTCTTTTTGTTGCAAACTGTCCACTGAAATATTTTATTGGCAGTAAATATTAATTTCTATTGATAATTTTAAATACTTGTATGTGCTGATAATATTGTGCATCCCTAATTATTTTAAGGGTTTATTATGTTGAAAAATTATTGTTCTTGTCTACAAAGCACCTTGAGAAGTTATTGTTTTCTTTCACATTTCTAATTGGGCTGTACCCAAATATTTGATTATTCGGATACATGCTTGTTACGGTGATGTTCAGTTTTCAAATTAGTTATTCCATTACTCACTTTTTCCCCAAACTGCATGATTTTATTAAAGGTAAATTACAAATATATCTTTAACAAATGTACCAAAAACTCCCTTCAAATTAAGAAGAAAAATCCCACATATTTACTTGATCATAGTCACAAAAATATGACAACAGTGGCAAACTTGGGGGGGGTCCTAAAATTTACAAGAAAAGCTGCAAGATTAAAGAAAAAAAAATAAATTTACAACTAAAAATTGTATTTAAAAAATTAAGTTTACTAGGAAAAAAGTATAACATTTACACTAAAAGATGAAAATTTCTGTAAAGTTTTAGATTTTACAATAAAAAGCTCCAAATTTATAAGAAAAGCCACATTTCTGAAAACCACTGATGCTGATGTGGTTTGCTGAGAATAAAAGCGCTACAAAATACTCGGATATTTGGTCTGGATTGCTCCCAAATGTTAAGTGTCCCAAAACTGGCATCTAGGACAGTTCTAGTCAGTAGTTATAACTATTCTCATTTGTAAATTGTCTGGTTGTCTGTAAAATGTAAAATAAGTGATATGGGGTGCATAAGCCGAAAAAAGAGCAGCCTTTATGAAGGTCATTCCTGCAATTTTACTTATAACAGTAGAGGTCAGTATTATAAAATGTATTTAGGCATAACCAGTGAAAACCTGAAATCTTAAAACTGGCATTTTCAAGAAATCTGACATTTCTACATTAACGAGAGTTATGAGCTATGAAAACTTTTCCATTTATGGTGCTTCTTGGGTTTTTTATGACTGTTTAGCTGTTCCAGGATTAATATGAAGTAGCAGCTGGTCCCCTGCTTTGGCCTCCTTCTACTTGTACAAATGATTTATTCCTCCAGATATTTGTGTAGCTGCATGACTTCAGTTATATAATATCACTTTTTGGTCCTGACTGAACGCTGCTCTTTGCTGCCCGGCTCCCACTGGTTTTCTGATGGCCCCCGCTGTTTCTTAACGGCCAGTCTGTCTGCACTGCTTCTCAAACCTTTATTTTTTTTAAGTAACCATTTATTCCTGTTTCACCATCTTTCTGCAGCAAACCAGGTTGCAGTTTTGAGCTTAAGTTTATCTGCATCCTTTTCTGCTTCTTTTATGTCTCTGTTTCGGCTGACTCCTCATGCTTTGTTGCATTTTAAGCCATCTGGCCTTTGTTGCGATCCACTGCTGGAAGCCACCTGGTAAAGAGACATTTCCTGTGGTTGGTGTGTGTCTTTGTGTGTGATGATGTGTAGTTTTGGTGACCTGCTCTCCTTCACTCTGACGGCCTTTGTGGAGCTGATGGACCATGGCATCGTCTCCTGGGACACGTTCTCTGTGGCCTTCATCAAGAAGGTCAGACGGGAAATGTGTTCTGTTAAAAGGGTTGGGATTTAAAGCCCCCAATAGGTAGTCCGTTCTAGATGCTTTTATTTGTCAGATGTGTTAAAAATGTCCCAACAGCTATCAAAATTAAAGTGTTGTGTAAAAAAGAAATAAAATCCATCCTGTGGGACAGTTCAAGGACTGTAAAAATGTCAGGCAGTCGTTTCATTAAGACCGAATAAAATGATTGGACGCTCTACCTTTTTCCCTGTGCACCTACAATGTGCTCTGGCTGTGGATTCACACATCCACTGGATCCATGGTTTTTCTGCTTCCCAATCATTTTCTATGTGAAACCTTTTTCAGTGTATTTAAAAAATACATTTAAACTAGTTGTCATTGATATCAAAAACAGTTTCAGAAACTAAGCAGTTTATTTCTTTCCTTATCTAGTTTTGTTTTCAAGATATCAGAAAGTTTACCACCAAGTCACCATATTGGACAGTCGTGAAAGTTGTGAACAGCCCTACCAAAAGATCAGCTGTCATCCAGTCTGGAGCAGCTCCCCATCTGTGTAGCTGTTGGAAGCCTTTTCTTGCTTGCTAGAATGGATTACCATTGGAGCTTTAAGAGGAATTTGCATTGTTTATATTGTATGTAGTAGAGTTCATGAATATTCTTGAAGTCTTAATGTGATAGTGTGTGATGTAAATGTTTTAATGATATATGCTCTACTTCCTTGTCAACATAGCTTCTTGTAAATACAAACCCATGTGGATGAACTGATATTTCTTAAATGTGGTCTCATTATAAAATGTGCTTTTAATGTTAGTGTTCTCCCATCTGTCAGATGAGCATAAGAGTATTTTTGTTTGTCACTTTAAGCCATAATTTGCATTTGAGGATGGTAGAGTGGTTAAAGTGACACTTTGCCAAAAATCACATTTTTTTTTGTCGTTAACATGCCTGTAACATGCTTTTTGTGACTTACAAGACATATCAAGAGCAAAATCAGACCCCAGTCCAAAATCTGTGTTTTTCTGCTGTGAATTTCCAGTTAAGCCCCCCCATCCAAATGGGCGGGCGACTTTGGACAGAGCGTTTCTAACTACGTAAGGATTCCTGCTTAGCCTGATTGGTTATAACATTGGTAAATGGTAAATGGCATTCACTTATATAGCACTTTTTCTCATCTCTAGATGACCTAGCGCTTTACAGATCCTGCTATCCACACATTCACACACTGATGGCGGCAGAGCCGCCATGCACCGGCACTGGCCTGACCCACCAGGAGCAACTGGGGGTTCAGTGTCTTGCTCAAGGACACTTTGACATGCAGACTGCAGACAGAGTGGGAATCGAACCCCTGACCCTCCGATCTGTAGTCGGCCCCACTACACCTGCACCACAGCCGCCCCCCATTAACCAATCAGGCTAAGCACTGGGCATGGCTAAACACCTGAGTTCACTCCCCCAGGGGAATGGGGAGGAGCCAACGTGGCTCCGTGGATGGAGGTGCACGGTCTACCTCTGACCACGCTGACAGTAAGCATCCCTTCCTGGGGATGGCATGAAACTGACCGTGGCCACCCATAGTTTTCCACCTCTGGGGCTACCATATTCTGGAACCCCATAGTGCACACAGGGTGCAGTCAGCTCAGAGACCGGAGTCCACGAGCTGCCGCGCCGCACGTGCAGGGTCCCAGAGGCGCCCACGGAGGAATGGGAGGTACATGGTGGGAAGGCCGAACCAGAGACAGACGTCAGCTCTCAGGGAATGAAGCCACCAAGACTGCCACCTGTCTGTTTTGCATTTGTTTGACTTGGTTTGGTGAAGCGATTTTCAGAGGGGGACAAAAACCCCTAGGTGCTCCATTTCGTCCCCACCAGGGACGACGGAGGAGGAGACATTAAACCCTAGGGAGGCGAGTTGGCCATTGTTTAGCGAAGCAGTCTTCGGTGTTCTTAGGTCAAAGGCCAGCCCTCCTCTCTTCTTTCAGAGAAGAGGGGAGGGCTGGCCTTGCAGCATCCTCTACTGGTGGGTGGGGGTATGGGTGGAGCTAATTAGAATATTCATAGATCCACACATACTTAAGTAGGTGGAAGATGTAAAAGCTCTTTCTTAGCAGTTCTTAAGTAATGAAAGTTTTTTTTGTGGGTAAAAAGTCAAAATATACTATTCTGGGCAATACACAGTTTTTGAGGTGGTTTTAGAGCTGCCAGAGTGCATCTTTGAGTGGAGTTAAACTGCATGAAAAGAGTGTGCTGCCACTCTTATTAAGTTTTATTCTGGTTGTGCTGCATGCTAAAGCTGTTTTAGTACTCAGCAATTTTCCACAAATCCTTTTATTTTTCCAACACTGGTAGATTGCCAGCTATGTGAACAAGTCCGCCATGGACACGGCAGTGCTGCAGCGTTCCCTGGCCATCCTGGAGTCCATGGTGCTCAATAGTCAGGATCTTTACCACAAGGTGGCACAAGAGATCACTATTGGACAGCTGATCCCACATCTCCAGGGGTATGCGGGTGAATCTATAAGCTGCTGTCTGTGTGAACATTAATCACATTGACTTGTTTTCAAAGCAATGAATTCCACATCACATGAGTGTGATATCATAAAGTGCCTATTTGAAGTATCTAATTGTCTGTTTTGGTTGTGATTCCAGGACTGATCAGGATATTCAGACCTACACTATAGCTGTCATCAATGCCTTATTCCTCAAAGCTCCTGAGGAGAAGAGACAGGTAAGGCTAGTGAGACCGCAAATACTTATTGTGCGGCATGTGATGCTTTATGCAGTATGTTACAATTAAGTGTATGTGTGTTTATTAGGATTAAAGGAGATCTACTGAATGCAACCTTTTTGTTCATCTCATGTGTCAACACTAAGCAGTAACCCATTTTTCTTCTGTCACCTCTGTTATGCTCTACTATGATTTTATTTATGGAGGCATGTCATTTTCTGCAACAATGACATACCTCTATGCACTGCCGATAGTCTGCCCTGATTGGCTCTCAGTGCCCGTGTACAAGACTGACACAGATATTACAGTTTTACTCCAGGATTAAGCTTAACATGAGCCATCTCCAACCCAAACATCGCAAAAGCATAAAAATGTAAAAATAAATAAATCTGTTGCTTCACACTGTTGCAATGTGAAATAAGTGGTTCACCTGTTTTTTTTTGTTTTTTCCAGCACATCAACCACACAGAAATTTTTATTCTGCTTTGGCCACTTCAGGCATTATTTTCAGCTGAGCGTGTAGCAGTTTAAGCAGGCTAGCCCCAAGCTTAATTGCATTCCCACCTGTAACAACATTAGGAAGTGTTTTAAGGTCCCTGTGAATATCAGGCACCAGCATAAAACATTTCTAAGTGAACATCAGCCACATACCATCATTGCAGTGCAACTTCTTATCAATCTCAAGCCACATGCTGTTCTTGAATAGTGGTGTTTATTGTATAAAATTTGATTTTATGTATTTTTCATTTTTATTAGCTCATTCTGGCGAAGCTGAAAGGAGCATTGACGTGGCGTCCATCCCTTCATTTGTCTTTGTCCATCCACATTCCACAGGAATTGCTTGTCCTCCTAGGCATTTGCCCTGTTGCTCACCAGACTCACTCGCAAAGATCCTCAGATGGGTCTGCATCCAAGTTGTGGAGATCTGGCCACATATTTGATTTCAGAAAAATCACTCGTCCTCCTAGGCAATTACTCGATTTTCACGAAACTCTCAATGACCCTGAGGTAGGTCTGCATTCAGGTTATGGTCAAGGTCATTGTCAAAGGTCAGAAGATCTGGGCATTTATGATTTCTCGAAAACCGTTTCTCCTCTGAGGCCATTGACCTTGACTTTAAGCACCTCCTAGATGGGTCTGTATCTGTGCTTAAGGTCAAGGTCAATTTTCAGGAGATCTGAACACTCCTGGGAGGATTTCTTCATTGCCGGAATGGGCTACTCCATCATTGATGGTCTGGGTTTAAAGTCCGCTGCCAACGAGGTCTGTGTGAGCATTTTTTCATTTGCATGAATGTTCCACAGCAGTGTGTATATGCCTATAAAAGCTTGTTCAGTCTGTTCAAATATTTTTTTTCTTTTATGAAACTTCGCACTTGGTGTGAAATGCCCTGAATGTATTCTCTGACCAGCTATTCCATCAGAAACACAATGCAGCATAAATAATAAAGGACTCCTTTGTACTGCTCGTCAACCAATGGAGGACTATGAGCATGTACGTCGTCACAAGCAGGTAGATTGGGTCTGCAGTTCACATAATGAACACATCAGTCACTAAGTACAAACATTTTGAAACATTACATAGATCTCCTTTAATAAAACATTAGACTCTGTAATACATCTTCAGCGCAGTGCAACAGAAAATGCAAATCTTTTCTTTTTTTTTTTTTTTTACAGCTGATCTTCCATTCCTCTACTCATCCCTCTCCCTCGCTGACCCATATCACGCACTGTCCTGTAGCTAATCACATGATCCCTTGCATCAGCACCGTAGGGTCCAGTGATGCGCTTTTTCATTAACAATGAATGATGCAAACCTGCAGCCTTGTTCCCTACCCTGCACACCAAGCGGAAGTCACGCTAGACTAAAATAAGCTTCACCGCACTACGCCATGCAAGTTTCAGAGCATTCAGCTAATGAGATAATTTGAGTTATAAATTAACAGTAGAAGGTTATTAGTAGTAATACATATTTAAAGCAACCAATTTTATTTTTGTGAAGATACGGTTTTAAATATGTGGTGTCAGGTGTGTTTTAAAAAAAAAAATGTGAGGGACTGTAGCATTGCTATTTTTGTCTGTCTGTGAGATTGCAGTGTGTGTGTGTGTGTATTTTGTATATGTGAGCGTGTGTTAAGGTCTCAGCCATTGGTAAAGCTATTATTTTGATCCCCCAGTCCCCTCACCTTTCTGCTGACTCTGCTCGCCACCCTGCCTCCCTTCACCAACTAACTGCTCCGCTGACGGAATGATTTTTTTTTTAAAAACTCCTCTCAAAGTTTTTTCTCCCTCCACATTCACTCACTCACCCTCTGTGTCTCTCTCTGTCTCTGACTGTGTTTCCTCACTGCACACGATATGGTAGTTTGATGAGCACATTGTGGACATCCTAAATTGTCCCCTGACAGTAAGTGCACCCTTGATAAGCACACTTTGTAGTTTGCACTGTAGAAGTCATCAGATAGTGCATTTAGTACCCCCTCCCTTTTTAAGTTCCCTTCTCTGATGGCTTCCTTTGCTTTTCCAGCCTGTCACTGCAGAGTTTTTGCACTGTGATGCGGCCTCTTTGGGTTTTTTATCCCCCCCACCTCCATTCCTCATTTTTACATAGAGCATCCTAAGTCGCATTTTACCCTGATTTATTGTTGTCTCATCCTTGTTTATTCCCCCGCTTCCCCCGTTTCTCCCCCTTGTTTTTTTCTCTCTAAAGGAGATGGCCCACATTCTTGCCCAGAAGCAGCTGCGCTCCATCATTCTCAGTGTAAGTCTGCTCATGCGCTCCTCCTCTTGACTTCTTTCTCTTTTTCTCCTTGTTGTTTTTTTTCTTTGTTCAGGATTCAGTCTCTGCCCCAGATGATATCGGTAACAAAAGACACCTGCCACGTCTTCATCTGTACTTACTTTCTCACACCTGTTCCCTTTTTTTTTCTTTTTCATCTCCTCTCCTTTGGGCGAAATGTTCTTTTCCCTGCTCATCTACCTTCTAATCTTTATTCACTTGCAAATCCTCATTTTCTTCTTATTATAGCTCACTGTCTCTCTGCAAATTCTACTCCTTACCTTTTTTGACACTTAAAATGTATCCTATCTCCATCCCTTTCCACGTTTGCCCATGTAGAACGTGATCCGGAGCCCCACACCCATCAATGATGAGATGGCACATCAGCTGTATGTGCTGCAGGTGCTCACCTTTAATCTACTGGAGGACCGCATGATGACCAAGATGGATCCTCAGGACCAGGTGTGGGCTGGAAAGGGAGAGTCAAAAATAGTGGGACAGAGATGGCTAGAGCACCATCAAACTGTTCAAAACAAGTTAAAAAAAAACAAACAAGAGAGAAACAGGCTTGACGTCTTAGACAGACTTCTGCTTTTCCTTATTTTGTGACATATCTGTACAGTGAAAGAACAACTAATATTTAAACCTGACCAGACTTTAAATTAATGTCATTGTATGTATGATTATTAGCTATGAGTCAAAACTGCATGTATCAGAGTGCACAAAATGCTTGGTTTCTGACATGTTTAGCCCAGTCTGGCAGAAGTGATTAGAGCTTATGCCATGGTGGTGTGTCTGCTCGCCTGTCTGTCCACAGTTCATGAGAATCTCTAACCCTCGTAGGCAGTTGCCAGGGTAGTCACCATACTGGCACATAATGATCCCCAGGCGCGTCTGCGTCCAGGTTTTCTTCAAGGCTAAAGTTAAAGGTTGCCAGATCTGGGCACTTGTAGGATTTTGATTAAGCAATTGCCTAGATGCTCAACAAACTCACGCAGAACAGTCCCTAGATGGATCCCTGCCCATCAAGGTCAAAGGTCATAGGATCTGAGCGTGTGTGATTTCAGCTTTGAGCAGGTCAAGACTCTTACCTCATGGTGTGTTCATCATGTCGAGGGATCATTTACTGCCACTGCTCCGGATCAAACATCACAAGATACCATTTGTGCTATTTTTTTTTTCTTCAAAGCTATTTCTTTGATATCCTCACATCAGTGATCCTTAGTTGGGTCTGCATCCAGGTCGTCACCTCTGTTAGTCTGAGTTTGAATGAGCTGTACTGTCAGTTATGGTGTCATTTGTTTTTCTATTCTCAGATCTCATTGACTTTGGAAATTTACATATTCTTAGCCTTCAACCATCTAATATTTAAGGGAGAGGAAAGGAGCTCCAATTTGAGCTAAGCAGCTTTTTTGAGGGAATTGATGAACTGAAGGCCACACTAAGACACAGCATAGTATAAGTGGGCTTCAGTTTTTACTTTGTGACCCATACAGAACGGTGTGGAACAGTTTAAGAATTAAAAATTTATTTGTGATACTTTATTAATTTCAGAGGTAAATTCAAGAGCATCCACAGTGCGGCACCAATCCCTTCACCATCCACGCACGCATTCACACCTAGGGCCACCTCAGAGTCCCAGTTAACCTAGCTTGCATGGTTTGGGAATGTGGGAGGAAACCGGAGCAGCTGGAGTAAACCCACACAAGCATGGGGAGAACATGCAAACTCCACACTAGATGGGCATTGCTGACTGGCAGATTTGAACCCACAACCTTCTTACTGTGAGGCAGTAGTGCCAACCACTACATCACCTTGCTAGAAATGGAGCTAGAGATGACTAGGTCCCCTTTAAGTGGATACAGTTTTGTTTCTTCAGCTCTGTTTCTTGTGAGACAGGCACACCACACCCACTGACGGTACTTCCCAAAGCTCAGCTGGGCTGCAATGAATAGTTTATGATCCTTGACCTTTGTTATGATCAAGTGGTAAGTGAGACCATGTCATGTGCACTCTTCAGGTATTGTAGTATCGCCATGCAAGAAATAAGACTCGGTGGTCAAGTCACCTCTCAGTCCATAGAGTAAAAAAAAATTTGTTCATACATACAGTACATACCCACCCACTCCCCCACCCCTGTGACAGTATGTTATTTACAGAGAGAGAGAGAGAGAGAGATGATTCATTGTAGTCTGACTGGATATAGTCACTTACATAGAAAATTAAAAAATGTATGTGCCACTGTTTTTTTTTATATACACACTAGCAACAAAATATATTGTTTTCTGATGATGTTATTCTTAAAACAGATTTGGTTTATACCTGGAAACTACTTCTTTTTCTCTAGACAGGAGTAAATGAGATTTTTTTAATGGTGCTTTATAGAAAATTCAGTATCATTTTCACTGGTTGATGGATGCAAATTGGGTGTAATAGAAAGATTTCTAATATAAAGGAACCGACAGTACCAATGTTCACACAATAAAGCTTTTTTTTTTTTTTTGTAGTACAGAGACATTGGCTATATCAGTCTTTGGATGAAAATACCATAGAAGATCATTCATAGTGTCACAGAATATCACCAAATGCATTTTTTACCGTTGAATAATAACAAACAATGCCAGTCATGCAAAATAAATATTTTCAAGGACTGTCACAGGGGATCCCATAAATGATGTTGCTGCTAAAAAAAAAAAGAAAAAAGAAAAAGATTAAAGTAGTCCTTTGTTCAGCTGCATGCCATTTGGATCCAGAAAATGATTTATTATTATTGTTGGTTTGGCTAAGTAATAAGAAAAGAGAGCATTGGCCGTTAGCCAGAATGCCTTGGGCACTGCAAGAAAGGGAATTCTTGCACTATAAAGTAATAAATGGGAGGAAAGACAGATGGATTTATGAGCAGCACTTTAATACTCTTCTTTGCTTGTTCAGGCTCAAAGGGACATCATCTTTGAGCTGCGGAGAATCGCCTTTGACGTGGAGTGTGAGCCCAACAACAGTGGCAGCATAGAGAAACGCAAGTCCATGTACACCCGCGACTACAAAAAGCTTGGCTTTATTGTAAGTTGAGGTTGTGTTTAGAAATCCACGCATTCTTTTTTTTGTTCTCTTTTTATATTCTTCAGTTTTTCAACCCACTAATGAGCACCCTACAGAAAAGGCCTGAAATCTTGACTGTACTTGTATGAAAAGAATTGAAAAATGTGGATTTGACTTAGAAACCAAGAACACTGCATAGTATATAAGCACATGAAATCTGTTTATGCAGTAAGCTGATTGTTGTTGGTGTATTTTTCCTCCTTCTGGTTATTTGCTCTTCTTCCTGTGTTTAAGGTTGCATGTGTCACTGTGATGTATGTGCGTGACTTTGAGTATGGTCTAACTATAGCACACAGACTTAAACTAAATCCGCTGTGGCTTTGTGTGAGCCCAGAGCTCTTCCCATCCACACTCCCACTGCAGTGTGCTCCATAAAGATAAGAACAGTTGGACTGTCTTGTCTCCACTGGGTGAAGAGGACCCCCCCCCCCCCCCACCCAGTCTACTTTCCACGCTTGACAGTTTGTACGTAGTGATGCAAACACACTGCATATACAAGCAGATTTTCTTTAGACAGTCTCACTGCTAAGATGATTTGCTTTCCCTATAACTGTCTGATTTTTAAGTAGAAATTGCTTCAGATAGTTTAAGCTTTACAGTAACTCTTTTTTGCTTTTAAAAATCTGCATGTCAGTACCCCGTCAAGTAGAATTACAGAACTTATGATGCAGATTGTTGTCACAGCATATTCTGTTACACTGAGAAATAGTTATAGTTATAGGACGATGAAAGAGAACTATAGATGTATTGGATCAGACGTAGAAGCGAGACTTTATTTTTGGTTGTCAGATCTTTTTGTTACCAAAACTGTGTTCATTAATTTCTTGTGGATCATTTGTCATGGTGTTAGATAATATGTTCAGTTAGATTCCACCGTGGCACTTCTGCAAATGCTTGAATTTCCATTGTCCAGTACTGTTTTCATTTTATAACTTTAATTCTCATCTGGTGAAGGAAGATTTAATTTCAGTGGTTCTAACATGACTGAATAGGGTCACACCACTGAAATGTTATGTTTTTTGCAAATAGAATATTGTCCTGTTTTTATTACACTACACACCTGCTTTATAAGGAAACTCATGTTACAGTAAAAGAAATTTAGAATAGGGATGTAATGCTAAAGCACCCCTGTGGCCTCCTTCTTTCATTGGTCCACAACCGTCTCGAAACACATCCTTCATTTAAGTCCAACCTGTTCTTTAGATCGTACTGTCGCTGGTGCCGTTTGCCTTGTTCCATGCTAAGGTGACATGAAACTCTGAGCGGGGGGTCTGCACCGGCCATACTCACATTGTATTTTGTTTAGCACGGTTATTCCTGTTTTTGTCACACATGTGGGCGGAGCACAGACTTGGGGCGACTTGCGTTTTGACTACAGGGTGTGTGTGGATGGTGACAACTGTCAGTCAGCTGAGCACACTGCGTGCATTTTAAAAATTATTTAAAAGTTTGTAGTTCACGAACAACAACAAAATATGTACAGCAACAGATATTCTGTAGCCTGCGTAAAATTGAGCATCGGATGCAGGGCTGCGTTACATCATGGCCTTAAGGCAGGGGTGTCCAATCATGTGCCATGGAGGGCCAAGACCCTGCAGGTTTTCTCTTCCACCCAGTCTCTTCAGCAGGTGTTTTCACTTATCAGCAAGCAGTGGGAAGAAATTCAGTTAAATCTGCTGTTGAAGACACTGGCTGGAGGTAAAGCCTGCAGGGTCTTGGCCCTCCATGGCACATGATTGGACACCCCTGCCTTAAGGTAAAAAGATGACTTTCTGCCAGAAAGAAAAATAAGTAAAATAAGTCATTCCATCTAGTCATTCCAATAAGTCATTCCATCTAGCAACAATGCTCTGCACTGTGTGTGTTTATATATTTATATATCTACATATTATTCCATCTAGCTACATTGCTCCGCACTGTGTGTGTTTATATACTTGCATATTTATTCCACCTAGCTGCAATGCTCCGTACTGTGGGTGTTTATATATTTACATATTTATTCCATCTAGCTACAATGCTCTGCACTGTGTGTTCATATATTCATATATTTATTCCATCCAGCTACAATGCTCTGCACTGTGTGTCTGTGTGTGTGTGTGTATATATATATATTTTATAGTAATACGTACATATGTATATTAGCTGCTCTTGCTTGCTTGTTTTTTTTTCTTGCCTTCTGATTGTTGCTCTGAGTGTTGCTATCCCTGTGCTGTTGCAATCCTGGAATTTCCCCGTTGTGGGACTAATAAAGGCTTATCTTATCTTATCTTATCTTATTTTTTTTTTCTACTGAGTAAGCGGAAACAGTTTCTGGATCATTGGCTTTCTCTGACACAGCACCACAACGGTCTCTCGGGGTTCCTCCGCTGTTCATGAGGCCGCCGGAGCTCATCACCCAGGTTGTCGGCAGAGAAACAGCCTGTCTGCAGAGTTTCCAGCACGGAGCTCCGTTGTTTTCAATTCTTCTGTTGGAAAATATCCTACATTTAATGAACAAACACAAACAGCCTCAGCCGGTGGGTATTGGGAGAATGGTCTATAAGTTGATCATTCATCCATCCATCCATCTTCTACCGCTTATCTGGGAATCCAGGTCATGGGGTATCAGTCTATGCAGAGTAGCTCAGACTTCTGCCGGGTTCACATAGCACCATGATCCCTCCTCCAGGTGATGAGCCCACTGGCGAATGGACCCATGTGGCTCCTTTGGGTACATTGGGTCCTTGATGTAACTTTTTTCATGGAAATCCACTGGACTGCTCTAGTCTGGCTCTTACCCCAGGACCAGTTTGGCTTGGGGGACCCTACCAGGGGCAAGTTGTTCCCATCAACATAGCTCCTGGGGTCCTTCGGGAACTCAAACCCCTTCACCACAGTAAGATGGCAATACAGGGAGGGGAAGTTGATAATTTAGTTAATTTATTTATAATACAGGCACATAGACTTAACCCCTTGATACCTGAATTTATTTCCAAATGTGAACATTTTTTTTTCATAATTGAAAATCATTGTTTTTTTTGGTTTTTTTTGTTTGTTTGTTTTTTTTGATTGATGCGAATTCGCGACAACAGGCGTCAAGGGGTTAAGCCAGTCTTATCATCAGCTGAGGCCACTGCACCAGGAATAGCTGGCCAAGGAGCTACAGATATGTGAAAAAAAAATTATTTGGGGGAAAAATGCACATTCACATGAAAAAAAAAATAGGACAAGCCAGCTGCAACTATTGGGGTTGTTTGGCAACCTCCGGTTGGCTTGTCAATATTGAGGTTATAGTGACAGCCCTATACATGCGCATGCACGTGCTCATACATGAGCAAACATATGCATTCATTCTGTTCCACAGACCACCTCTTCCAGCTGTTCCAAAGCTGGGGGAAGGTGCTGTTCTGCAGAACGGTAGGGAGCAATCACACTGACAGAGGTTCCATACTTTCAGGGGCAAACCTCGGTCGCATAGAACCAGCACTAGTGAGAGTAGGCCCTTAATTGTATAAATGAACTAATCCAGGCTGATATAATGTTGTGACACAGCACCCGTCACTGATTGCAGGAGTGCACACACCTGCATACCTACCATATACTGCGCACACACATTGGTCCGTCAATAACTGCAGCAATAAATAAGTTGATATTTATATGGACACATATTACACACAGACATACTATACTGATGACACATGCTGGCTTAGTGCAGCAAAGGCCAACATGGTGCCAGATGCCAGCACACAGAGGGCACATATGCATTGGCTTATGCAGATGCACAAATGCCATACCTGCTACTATCTGTCACTGCAATACGGATCATGCACAGACCAATCTGTCACTGTCTGCACCCCCGTTACCGCATTGAACTTGCAGTTTACTGGTATTACGGTTTAATCTACATAGGAATGCTGTGTTTTTACTGTTATTTACACTATTGGTAGCATTACTGTACATTGTTGTTGTTTTCCATCCTTATTCCTTCTTGTATTATACAGTGGTGTGAAAAAGTGTTTACCTCTTCCTGATTTCTCATTTTTTTGTATGTTTGTCACACTTAAATGTTTCAGATCATCAAACAAATGTAAATATTAGACAAAGATAACACAAGTAAACACAAAATGCAGTTTTTAAATGAAGGTGTTTATGATTATGAGCGGAATGGCCAGATCAATTACATATCGTATGTGGCTGTGTGATATGACAAAAGTTTCATATCACAATATAAGTCATCTTATATCATGATAACAATATATATCACGATATACATTTTCTGTAAATTCTACAGTTTAGATAATCACATAAAGAGGACCGTCTCTTTTTTACTTTTTTTACATGCACCCGTTTCCCTCATAATTTTGCAGTGTTATAAAAGTTTTTTTTATGTGAATTTGAGACTTGATTCTCATAAATTTCAAGTTTTACTTCTAAATCATATATGAATTAAAAATAACCATCAACAAGTTAAATATTTCCTGAGCCAGAGGAGAACAGCAAAAAAAAAAAAAAAAAGTCTGAAAATGAGAAAATTACCCATGGCTGCCATCTACAGATACAAATTAGCTGTTAGTTTAAATCAGTGAAATTTTAAGTGTGGAGCTAGAGCAGGGGTGTCCAACCATGTGCCATGGAGAGCCAAGACCCTGCAGGTTTTACCTCCAACCAGTGTCTTCAACAGCAGATTTCTGTGAACTTCTTCCCACTGATTGCTGATAAGTGAAAACACCTGCTGAAGAGACTGGGTAGAAGAGAAAACCTGCAGGGTCTTGGCTCTCCATGGCACCTGGTTGGACACCCCTGAGCTAGAGCCTGCCATTGTTTGCTTCTTCATAAAAATAGTTCAGATTGGTCATGATCTGAAAATCAAAGACACAAAAGTTAATGCAATAAAATACATCTGATGACTTTAACTTTATTCATTATCGCTACTTGACTAATTAAAATGATTAAAAATCAAATAAATTACATTAAGAGCCAACTTGCTCCTCAGACCTGTTTGAATTTATTTATTTTGCATGTACAGTATGTGCCACCATCATGCACTTTTTGCAGCTTTAATAATTTTTTTTTCATACAAAACTAAGAAACTCGGCAGTAAAGAAGCAGTGGTCTGATACCAAAGAAACCAAAGAAACAATGGTCTGATATGCACTAATGTTTCCATTTAGCACAACTTGGCATCAGTTAGCATTTGCCATTTTATAATTAGAGATGGAGTTAATGTTATTTACATCCCATTAAAACGAGGCTAGCAGACTATCCTCTCTGACATACCATTATGGAAAACAGTCCCACATCCCTGACAAAGAGGAGTAGCAGCTATTTGACCAAACTGGTAGTTTGGAGTTAGCAACCTAGAGCCTAGCCACCCACCGCACACCTGTTCAGCTGCGCACTGCAGGGGAGAGGCGGGGTGCTGACAAGTAGTGGGTGAGGAGCTTTGTTCAAGAAATGGGAGTATGTGTATTTTAAATCACAATATTAACAACAGGGTATTCTATGAAACAAGAGATATTTTTATATCGTCATCCGATATATATCGTCATATCGCACAGCCCTACGGATACGTATGCACGCTCTCACTAAACGACAACCGTGACAAAACAGGACACAAAAACACCCTAATAACGAAATAAATAATTTTTTATTTACTGACAAATGGGCAACACTGATGCACCAGCTGCAGCCAAACGGGTCATTCGGCTGTGTATAATAATGTTCGGTGTTTTGCACTTGTAATTGTCACAAACCGTCCCTCTCCAAGGGCGAACAGGATGCCAAACACAGACTGTGAGTTTTCAATTTTATTAACTAAAAAAATAACACAAAATACTGAACACAAACCAATGAAAAACACAGCGCTGAAGCTGGAGCCCAAAAAGCAAGGATAATCAAGGACGTGGAGAAAGACAGGTAAATAATAACTTGACAAGACAATAACCCGAGCTAGGACGGATAAACAAAAATTTAACTTGGCAGAGATCCTCAGGTTACTGCACAGACCATAGTAAACGCCGCTGCACCAAAGAAGCGGCGCCAGCCGCTTAAATAAGGAGCCCCAGATTACCAACACCTGCTGGGTCAGGTGTGGTGATCATTGCGGGCAGCCGTGACAGCTGGAAGTGATGCACGAGCTGCCACAGCGCCCACAACGATCAACACAATAAACCAAAACCAAGAAATACAGAAACTAATCATGAAACAGTCAAAACCAGGAACCAATACAACAAATAAGGTGAACAGAAGAAGTAAATAAAAACACAAAATAAATCTAATAACTAAGCACAGCCCCTGCCCATGCACCGGATCGTGACAATAATATTGCTAAAATATGCAAGGATGCACTAGTACTGCATGAGTTTACTGACAGTAGACTATAAACTACACATTTAAACTAAAATGATTATAATGATGACTGAACAACTCCCATTCCCCAAAGTGCAAGATACAACACTTATGAATATAACTCATCAAAGATCACACAAATAAGTCTGACAAACAAATAAACAAGGGTTCTTAAACAGTCGCCAATATTGGATGTCCCATTTATTTTCAATAATTCTGTAATTAATATTCACACAATCAAATAAATCTTAGTGTTCAGTCCGTTTCATATTTGTCAAAGTCTAACGTGTAAGTGCCTATATATACAGTGGATATAAAAAGTCTACACTCCCCTGTTCAAATGCCAGGTTTTTGTGATGTAAAAAATGAGACCAAGATAAATCATTTCAAAACTTTTTCCACCATTAATGTGACCTATAACCTGTGCAACCCAATTGAAAAACAAACTGAAATCTTGTAAGGGAAAAAATACAAAAAAACTTACAATAACCTGTTTGCATAAATATGCACACCCTTAAACTAATACTTTGTTGCAGCACATTTGGCTTTTATTACGGCACTCAGTCTTGTTAGGTAGGAGTCTATCAGTGTGGCACATCTTGATGTGGCAATATTTGCCCACTCTTCTTTGCAAAAATGTTCCAAATCTGTCAGATTGCAAGGGCATCTCCTTGCACAGCCCTCTTCAGATAACCCCACAGATGTTTGATCAGATTCAGGTCTGGACTGTGGCTAGGCCATTCCAAAATCTAATCTTCTTCTGGTGAAGCCATTCTTTTTGGATGTGTGGTTTGGGTCATTGTCGTGCTGAAAGATGAAGTTCCTCTTCATCTTCAGTTTTGTAGCAGAAGCCTGAAAGTTTTGTGCCAACACTGACTGGTATTTGGAACTGTTCATAATTCCCTCCACCTTGACTAAGGCCCCAGTTCCAGCTGAAGAAAAACAGCCCCAAAGCATGATGTCACTACCATGCTTCACTGTCGGTATGATGTTCTTTTGGTGATGAGCAGTGTTGTGTTTGTGCCAAATATACCTTTTGGAATTATGGCCAAAAAGTTCAAACTCGGATTCATCGGACCATACCACATTTTCCCACATGCGTTTGGGAGATTTCAAATGTGTTTTTGCAAAATGTAGCCAGGCTTGGATGTTTTTCTTCATAAGATAAGGCTTCAATCTTGCCACCCTAGACGAGAGATTGTTGTCATATGTACTAAACAGCCAGTACTTGCCAGAAATTCCTGCAGCTCCCTCAGTGTTGCTGTCAATCTCTTGGCAGCCTCCCTGACCAGTTTTCTTCTAGTCTTTTCATCAGTTTTGGAGGGACGTCCAGTTCTTGGTAATGTCAGTGTTGCGCCATATTTTCTCCACTTGATGATGATGGTCTTCATTGTGTTCCATGGTATATTTAATGCCTTGGAAAGTCTTTTGTACCCGTCTCCTGACTGATACCTTTAAGCAACAAGATCCCTCTGATGCTTTGGAAGCTCTCTGCAGACCATGGCTTGTGCTGTAAGATGTGTCTACAAAAATATCAGGAAAAGCCTACTAGAACAGCTGAACTTTATTTGGGGTTAATCAGAGGCACTTTAAATGGTGGCAGGTGTGTGCTGACTCCCATTTAACACGAGTTTGAATGTGATTGGTTAATTCTGAACACAGCCACATCCCCAGTTATAACGGGGTGTGCATATTTATGCAAAAAGGTTATTGCTAATTTTTCATTTCAGTTTGATTTCAGTTTGTTTTTCAATTGGGTTGTACAGGTTATAGTTCACATTAATGGTGGAAAAAAGTTTTGAAATGATTTCTCTTGGTCTTATTTTTTAACATCACAAAAAACTGACATTTGAAGAGTGGTGTGTAGACTTTTTATATCCACTATAGGCTATAGGCTTATTCCATCTAGCTACAATGCTCAGCACTGGGTGTGTTTATATATTTATATATCTACATATTATTCCATCTAGCTACATTGCTCCGCACTGTGTGTGTTTATATACTTGCATATTTATTCCACCTAGCTGCAATGCTCCGTACTGTGGGTGTTTATATATTTACATATTTATTCCATCTAGCTACAATGCTCTGCACTGTGTGTTCATATATTCATATATTTATTCCATCCAGCTACAATGCTCTGCACTGTGTGTCTGTGTGTGTGTGTGTATATATATATTTTATAGTAATACGTACATATGTATATTAGCTGCTCTTGCTTGCTTGTTTTTTTCTTGCCTTCTGATTGTTGCTCTGAGTGTTGCTATCCCTGTGCTGTTGCAATCCTGGAATTTCCCCGTTGTGGGACTAATAAAGGCTTATCTTATCTTATCTTATCTTATCTTATCTCTTTGTATTCCACTTTCAGTCTACATTTGGGCCTATAAAGCATAATTGGGCTTCCTGCTTCAGACAAGAATACTTGCTTTCTACAGGCAGTGCACTAGTATGAATAAAATGACGGGTGATTATATTATGACTGTTACAACTCTGTGCCATTAAAATAATAAAATCCCAGTGCTTGCTGTTCCCTCATAAACTCCAGAGCTGTGCGATTTCAAAGCACACCACTGAAACAACGTTAAGCAAAGCACTTCCTGATCAAAAGCGCATTGGCATAACATGCACCATACTGATGCACATGAGATTGCGCGCTGCCACACCTCTTTGAAATGACTGTCCACCTCCCAGCGCAAAGCGGGCACACTGTCTACTGGTAATTGGATGGTGTGATACAAAGTGAAAAGACAGAAAATGTGCTGACAGAAACTAACAAAAACACTGGCGTATGGCGGGGAAGTCTGACGCAGAAGTCCGCTGATGGCCATCAAAATGGTGCCAACATTGTTTTGTTTTTTTAAATTATGTTAAATATCATTTACTTTTGAAAACCACATCAGCGCTTTTTGATTCCCCACAATGGAAGCTGAGCCAGTAAATCCTGGAGAATGATTACGCACGGAGCAGAAAGTTAAGAACAGCAACTTTCACAATGAGATTTTTTTTTTGGGGGGGGGGGGGGGCTGTCATATTTTGGAGGGACTGTATTTTTTTTTTTATTCCCCCTTCTCTTGTTTTTGGCATTCCAGCACCATGGACAGCAACCCTTCTTCGGCATTTCTCTTGTGTCTGTGCATTTTTGAAACGAGTTTCAGTCTAAAAACATCTACTTCTGTTAGCATTTCAGTCTACGTCTGCCAATGCAGCTTAACTTAGGTCGACTTAGGCTGGCTCTGCACAGCTTAGCCCAGCACTCAGGAACATTTACAGACTGATCACAGCTTTCACCAATGTTTATTTCCAAACGTCGGTAGATTTTCAGCGTGCTGAAAATTTCACTCTGTTTCAAAAGGGTCAAATGCAGCATGCTGAAAAATTTCAAAGAACACAACTTTCGCCCACATTCACCAACAAACACCAGCTATCATTAACTTTTTTTTTTTTCCACAATATCTTTATTGAACCTTTTTTTTTTTTAACAAACATGATACAAACAATCAAACACTAACACTAAAGTACTACAAAAAAAAAAAAAAATACCCTAAAAACACCAACAACCACCAACAAAATCAAGTCTTCAACAATGCTCCTCTGTTTAGTCTAGACAATCCAATACATTAGTATACATATTATGTTCACCAGTTTGGAATTTACAAGGTCCACACACATCATTCACCTTCTTCTTCAAGAGTTATGTTTAAATTTTTTACATAATCAATAAAAGGTCTCCATATATTCTCAAACACAATTTCCTTTGATTTCAGTATATATGTTATTCTTTCTAATGGAAGGTTTGTTAACATCTGTCTTAACCACTGAGTCACATCTGGTCTATGAGTCTTTTTCCATAATAGTGCAATACATTTTTTGGCATTAAGCAAACTGAGGTCTATGAATGTTCTTTCACTTTTATTGAAATTATGCTTTTCTGGGTACAGACCCAACAAAAACAGTTTAGGATTCAATATGATTTGTTTTGAGATTATTTTTTCAATTGTTACCCTCACCTCCTCCCAAAACATTCTTATTAATCTACATTCCCATAAACAATGAAATAGGGTTCCTTTACTTTCCATGCATTTTGTGCATGTATCTGGTATATTTTTGTTATATCTATTTAACTCCTCCGGTGTAACATACATCCGCATTAACCATTTGAAATGTATCAATTTAAGGCGTGCATTTATTGATTTGGTTTGAGCTTCTGTACAAGCCAATTCCCATTGTTCCTCTGAAATTTCAATTTGCAGATCTTCTTTCCAGTAGTTTAATCTTTTCAGTGAATTTTCACTTGAAGATAGTGTCGATGAGTTATAAAACTCTGAAATAATACCCTTTCTTTTACTATCTTTCATCATCATTTTTTCCAAGGATGAATAAATAGGTCGAGTGAGAGCTTTATTTTGATTTGATCGAATAAAGTTTCTAAGTTGAAGATATTTAAAAAAATGTGTTCTATTGAGATTAAATTTGATCCTCAGCTCTTCAAAAGACATTATGTTGTCTGCACATGGCAAATATAAATCCTGAATCTTTTGTATCCCTTTTAAATTCCATACTTTAAATACAGCGTCCGCTCTCCCTGGTTTAAAATATTGATTACCCCATATTGGACTAAATTGTGACAATAACTGTGGTTCTTTTAAATAGTTTTTAGCTTCACACCATATTTTGATCATATGCTTTACAAATGGATTTTTAACTTGTTTTTGTAATTTTTTTGCCGAATCTGAGTATATGAATATGGGAAGAGGTAAAGGTAAATTGTATGATTCCATTTCAGTCCAGTGAGGGAGATCATTTGATGAAAAATAATATGTCATAGACCTCAGTTGTGCCGACCAATAATACAACATAAAATTTGGACATTTCAGACCTCCACGATCAAATGGTAAATATAATAAAGACAAACGTAATCTAGCCCTCCTGTTGTTCCATATAAATTCCACTAACTTTTTTTTTATTCTTGAGAATAGATCTAAAGGTGGTGATAAGGGAATGTATTGAAATAAATAAAGTATTTTAGGTAAAATATTACTTTTAAGTATATTGATTCTCCCGATCATCGACATTGGTAGTGACATCCATCTCTGAGTTAACTCATTGATATCTGACATTAAGGCTTCATAGTTGACACTGGCGACTGATTCTAGCTTAGGCATAATTTGGATTCCTAAATATTTAAACTGATTTACAACATTGAATTGATTTACCTCAGGGGCTGGGTAATTTCTCTGGGTCTCATTTAGCATTAATATTGAAGATTTAGTTTTATTTATTTTATATCCTGATATTTCCCCAAAATTCTTTATTAAATTCAACAAGGTTGGAATTGATTTTTTTAGATTCGACATAAACAAAATTATATCATCGGCGTACAGGGAGATTTTATGTTCTGTTGGTCCAACTTTAATTCCATATATTTGTGAATGTAAACGTATCGCTATCGCTAAAGGTTCAATTGCCATAGTAAACAGTAAAGGTGAAAGTGGACAGCCTTGTCGACATCCTCTATTGATTTTTATTGGTTTTGAAATATTGTTATTTGTTAGGATTTCTGCTGTAGCATTATTGTATATTATTTGAACCCATTTTATGAAATTATTTCCAAGTCCAAACCTTTGTAGGACTTCAAAAAGAAAGGGCCATTCAACTCTATCAAAGGCCTTTTCGGCGTCCAATGATAGGAGAGCTGTATCCGGTGCTTCTTTATTAAAATAAATAATATTAAATAGTCTTCTTACATTATGGAAGCCTTGTCTACCCTTTATAAAGCCATTCTGATCTCGATTAATAATATTTGGTAAAATTTCTTGTATTCGTCTTGCTAAAATTTTACAGATTATCTTAAGGTCGGCGTTTAATAGGCTTATTGGTCTCATATTTTCACATTTATTAGAGGGCTTACCTGGTTTTGGCAACAGTATAATTAAGGCATTATTTATGTATGATGGTAAATTATTATTTTGAAATGCTTCTAAAACCATTTCCAAAAAAGGTTTTATTAATTTATTCTTAAATTTTTTATAAAGGTCAACTGGAAGACCATCTGGTCCTGCACTTTTTCCTGATTTCATATTATCAATGGCTAGCCCAACTTCTTCTTGACTAATTTTAGACTCCAATATCTCCCTGTTTTCATTTGGAATACACGGTATAGATAGTTCGTTCAAAAACCCATTTAGTTTTGTTAAATCAGGTTCATTTTTGGTATCATATAATTTTTCATAGTAATCTCTAAAGGCTCTATTAATTTCTAAAGGATCTATAACTACCTGTCCATTACTTATAATACTGGTAATTGGTGTTTTAATTTCCAATTGTTTAATCTGCCATGCTAATAATTTTCCTGATTTTTCACCTTGTTCATAAAAAGATTGTTTCAATCTTAGAAGACTCGAGGCAGCTCTATTCGCTGATTTTTTGTCGTATTCAGCTCTCAAAATCAGTAATTCATTCTCCAACCTTGGGTCACTTCCTGCATACACTTTTTCCTGAAGACTTTTTATTTTATGTTCCAATTTAGCTCTCTCCTCTCGAGTCTTCTTAGATTTTGATCCTGTATAACTAATAATATGTCCCCTAATAAAAGCTTTGAAAGCCTCCCACTTTACACATGCTGATGTTTGTGTAGTATTGATGTCAAAGAACTCGTCTATCTGTTTTTCTGTATACTTGACAAATTCCTCATCCTGAAGCCATTTATGCTGAAATTGCCATCTACCTGATTCCTTTGTCAATTTTTTATCTACATATATTAGACAACAGGGTGCATGATCAGAAATCACGATGTTATCATAAAAGCAGTTTTGAATCTTGGACCTTAATTCTGTGGAAATCAAAAAATAATCAATACGTGAGAATGTCTTGTAGGTACTGGAATAACAAGAATAGGCTTTAACTTGTGGTTTCATTTCTCTCCATATATCTAACAATCTCAATTCTTTCATAAAATGATTAATAGTCATCCTACATCCAATGTGCGTACAATCCAGTCCTGTTGATCTATCCACACCTGGATTCAATGTACAATTAAAATCCCCTGCTATTATATGTTGCCCTGTAAGTGATGATAAGATGAGAAATAAATTAGCAAAGAACTTCTGATCATCTATATTGGGACCATATAAGTTCACAAGATTTATATTTTCTAATAGCAAAGAACCTTGAATGATTACATATCTTCCAAATTTGTCTCCAATTACATTTTTCACCTGAAAAGGAACTGATTTATGTATGAGAGTCATAACTCCCCTGGCTCGGGATGAAAATGAAGAGGTGAATACACTTCCCTGCCATCTACTCCTAATTCTTTTAACATCCTCCTCTATCAGATGAGTTTCTTGTAAAAACACAATTCTTGAACCCATGTCCTTTATTTTATTCATAACTTGTTTAAGTTTTTTTAAATTTTGTAGACCTCTGCAATTCCATGAAGTTAAATTAAGATTAACACTTTGGTCCATGATCAATAGAGAGTTTGGGATTACCTTGCAGTGTAAACATGCTCATACAGAGAAGCAAAAACATGAGTGGTTGAACATTCATCCTACAAACTACACACAAACAAATTTCCCCTTCCCACACTTGTGGCAAACCCCCCAAAATCAAAAGAAAAATTCTGTCTCCCGATATAGCCATCGACTGTTCCACACCCACGGGGAACAGCCTAAGCCACTCCTTCTTCATCCTCCCAATCACCCTAACTCTACTGCTTTTAATGACGTAACATTAACTCTCCTCTGTAGTTTTCCAACTTAACTCCAAAATTTTTAACAACTTTGTACATCATAGTTTTTTTTTTTTGTTTGTTTTGTTTTTGTTTTGTTTTTTTAATATATAATACAATCTATATTTTGTAAACTTACTATTTACTTCAAGTCAGTCAGATGCCTGTGCAAATGCTTAATTATTCTACCTTATATTTTGTTCATGCTTAGCTCCCACCAGTCTCTTCTTCTTCTTTGATCTTCTTGATGAACTCCTGCGCCTCCTCTGGGGTCTTGAAAATGTGGGTTCTGCCCTCATACGTGGTCAGCAGTCTCGCAGGATAGATTACACCATGACGAATCCCAAGGTTGCGCAGCTCCTTACGTACGGGATCAAACTGCTTCCTCAATTGCTGGATTCCTGTGGCCAAATCTGGGTAGAACCGCACCTGCTGGTCCTGGTGTTTAATCTCTCCTTTAGCACGTGCAGCGTTGAAGATCTTCATCCTGTCTCTGTTGTTAAGAAACTTCATAATTAAGGTCCTCGGCGGTCCCTTATCTCTCCGTGGGCCAATGCGATGTGCTTTTTCCAGAACCACTGCTGATTGCAACTCCTCGCTGCCCAGCACCTCCGGAATCCACTTTTCCAGAAAGGAACATACGTCCCGACCTTCTGATTCCTCTGGAAGACCCACCAGCCTCAAATTATTCTGTCTCGACCGAGATTCCAAATCCAAAATATTATCTTCCAGAGATTTATTTTTTTTTTTCCAAAGTGCGCACCTTTAATTGAAGACGGGTGACGTCATCTTCAGCACTAGCGAGACGGAGCTCCATCTGCGCCGTTCGTTCTACACAGTCACCCAATTCCTTTCTTATTCCTTCCAACGCTGTCATAATCCCATCAAATCTAGAGGAAAAGTCCGCTCTCATTGAACTCATGGCAGCCATCAGCGCATCTGCGCCATTCCCCGCAAACATCGCACCGCCGCCAGCTTCCTCCGCCATATATGGAGTTTTGTTTGCTGCGTCACAGACCTGAAAGTCCGTTAATTTGGACTGTTTCGGCGGCTCGCTTTTTCCTTTTCCTGGTTTTCCAGCCTTAGGCTTCGCCGACATATCCTCGCCCAAATGCTGGGATACGTTCTGTCCCAAATGAGAGAGTTATTTGCCGATTTTTTTTCTCCAGGAGCAGAGCAGAGCGAGACACGTCCGTCCTACGTGGCAGCCATAACCGGAAGTCAGCTATCATTAACTTTTACCAACTTTTGCCAGCAGAGTCAGATGTTTGCCATAATGTCAAAAGTCTGTCCAGACATTGTAGTGGGAATCCACCTTAACAATGGTATGAAATGATTTTAAATTTGTTTATAAATAGTTTTCCTCTTCATTGGCCCCCTGTGATCCAGTTAGTAGTAGTAGTAGTAGATTAGTTTATTTGACAGGGACAGTGCAATAAACATAGACAATTAATCAAAGACAATCAATCTGATGTGTTGCACATAGAGTGTATAGTAGAGCTTCCCACAATTTGCACCTTTATTGGAGACGAGCATAATAAAATATCACCAACCTTAAGTGACTATGCCTGTGTTTTGGTTATTCTGGAGACTGACAAAGAACCCCGTGACAAATATCTTATTCCATTTACATCTGAGGTCCACAACTGGATCTCAGAATGAAGTCCCACAGAAAACCCTGAAACACTTGTTAGCCATTGTCAGTAATGCAGAGTGGATACAATGCAGTAATTTGCATATAAAAACATTGTAGTGACATGGTCAGAGGTAGAAGAGGCATACACTGCCCATACAAACAAGTCACCACCTGGATTTAACAAAGCAAATTGGTTAACAGCTTTCCATTGGATAATTACTGCATTGATCAGTGTGGTTCAGCTGTTTGCAAAATACTTTTTCCTGATTGATGTAGTGGTAGCTTCTCATTGCTTAAAGGGGTCATTGGCTGAAAAATTGTGTTTTTGTAGGTTTTAACCTTCTGAGACATGTCTATTGATCACATAATTATCAAAAAAATCAAAACACGCTTTTGTTAACAAAGCACATGCAGCCTTTAAATCGTTTTTTTTTTTTTTCCTCCAAGAAGCTGTTTTAACTCTTCTGGGTATTTTCCTGTACGCTACTAAAAAGTAAACGTCAGCAGCCTTGATACCCACCAGCTGCTCTATTACTGGCCTCCCTAGCTGTCTGGCATGTAGATGGACAGGGAGACAACAGCATTAGCTAACAGTGCTAGTAGAAGCTCGCTTATCAAGCATGGTTTATATTATTTTCTTTAGATTTCATTTACCATAATTGCTGTCCGACACCCCACCTGGTATTAGCTTAGTAGTCAATCTGGCCAGTTTTGATAGCTATTTTCTGTAAATTCTACTCACCCCCACTGGAATCCTTGTCCGTCTAACAACACTTGACCATATACTTTACTCTTAGATGTTATTTTACCATAGCTAGTTTTATTTTCTATGACCAAGATCCAAGGCCACTAGCTGAAGCTAGCAGTTTAGCCACTCATTCATGAATGTTTCTGTGCTTATTGTACTCCAGGGACCGGTTATATCCTATCGACCACCGAAACCACACACCATTGTCCACCAGTGATGCACCATTTCATTAATTCTTTAAGACAAGTTTGCATTAGTTGGCTTTGGGCTAGGATTTAGTTGGCTAAGATTAGCAACAGTGACATAATGGGGACGACTGAGTTAAATGTGGCTTTAGAGATTTAAAGAGGCATGCACTGAAACCATCCATTCTCAGAAAGGCTGCAAAAGATGTCTCACAATTATGCTGCAATAATGAAAGAAACTTTGACCAAGATGTGTCACAGTTGGCCTGTGTGAACTGTTAAAATGTGGAAATAGTAGTCAATGGCAAACAACTATGCTGAAAACATTCTGTGGTCATAGAAATGTTACTCTGTTTCAAAGGGATCAAGCTGAAGAAGATTACTGAATAACTAAATCTGAGTTGAGAACTGTCTCATAATATTAAAGCCTGGAAGGATAATGGCGAGTCATGATTTTCATCATCAGCTCGGCCATTGTTATCAGTGCAAGATGTGGCACAAAAAAATTAATGCAACTCTGGACAGAAATATGTGTTGTAACATTGCTTATGGAAATGATACCAATATGTCATAATCAAAGTTAGAGGCTAAAGACAATGAAATATCAGTGTTATCTTTTTTGGGGGGACAGGCAGCATATAAAACAATAGTGCTAATAAATACTACCTTTTACACAGTTTGATGCACAGCAAATGAGTGCATCCATGTGGGAATGGCAGCTCGGACATGGTGAGGTTCTTTTGGCTTTCTGCACTGCAAAACCCTACTTCCAGGCATGTACCCATCTAATGTTGAGGCCGGTGTTCTATAAATCTGTGCTACTTCTCGAGATGTGCTACCCTCTGTCTGTGCGCATGCGCAGCCCCGTTTTCTGAGTGCTGTTTCCTCACCTCTCATTTCAGGCTACCTTGCTGGAGAAAACGTCTTTTCTTGTTGCCTTTTGACTTGTACACATGTAGGTTCAATAATGCAGTGTCTGAGGTAAACTATATTTTGTCAAACTTCAGAGTGCCGGTGCAGTAGGTGGAATTATGAAATTATTCTTATATTGTTCTTAAAATAGCTTATGTATCTACTGGAAGCATTATTTGATGGACAATACTAGTATATCAAAATGTGCTGCCTTAAAAATGTCACAATCAAAACATGTTGCCCACGATCTGATAGAATGTGACCTTGTTTGTAATGTAAATAAATATGTAACCTAGTTTGTTGTGAGTTTCATCTTTAGGAGATGTACAAAAATCTTATTAAAAAGCAACTGTAGTAATTTTTGACAAAGTAATACTAATCGATGGACTCTGCTGTCGATTGGCTCTATGGTAGCATTATTTGATAGAGCAGCACAGATCATCAGAACACCGGGAAAACCCCAAAATCCAACATCAGCACACAAAAAAGACTGTTCAATTTGACACTCAAACAATATATACTCCAATATCACATACAGCTTTATTGATATGGTTGAAATGGGATATAGTGTCTGTGTAATTCCCCAGTTGTCACATTGTGCAGGAAAAAAAAAAATAGCATGTGTAGCATTTGCACAGACCATAATAGAAATAGGGCAGAAACACATTTGTAAGTGCGTGTGTTTAAGACCATTTCTCCCCCTCTTCTTCTCTTTCTGTCAGAATCATGTGAATCCAGCTGTGGATTTCACCCAGATCCCCCCCGGCATGCTGGCTCTGGATAACATGCTCTACTTTGCAAGGCACCACCAGGACGCCTACATCCGAGTAAGCACACACACTTTAGATGTTTATATTCCGTCATGCTGCGAACGCACACCAATGCTGCCCAGGCATTTCTGTGGTGTCCTTCCAAGCCCCTTCCCTCTGCCTCCTTCACTCAGTGGATGGTTCTGTATTGTTTCACTGAAGTTATAACTGTGTTTCATGAAACTGCCAAGTCCTATTCTTTTTTTTTTATTGTTACCAGTGGTCCCTGAGCTTTGACACTGATTGTTTTACATGACAGCAAAGACATTATTTTATGCTAATGGCAAAGAGACTGATTTAATCGCATATAATTACCGATGGCGTGGTGTACTCTGGATTTAGAGAGTTTCTGTCAGCTGCACAGTTCAGTCACCACACCTGTATGCCTGTTGGTGTGTTTATTTTTGCCATATCTTAGAGTTTAACTGTTTTCAAGAGGTGTTTGTCCGGCTTGTCAGTTAGACCAGTGGGAGAACTGTGACCTTCAATTTCTCTCATTAAACTGTCGCCAGTTTGGATGAAGAACTTGAGGGCCTCATTCATGGCATGCTGCCACCATCCACAAAATTAGTGATTGTTTTTCTGTTTATTTTGGCTTCCAAACAGATAGGCCAGATATTATTTCCAATATAATAAAAATAAAAAAATAAATAAAAATGTCTTTTTTAAATTAGTGTGATGGTGTGAATTAATAAAAATATTGACTGAATCAATATTTGTACTTTTTGTCGAAATTGTCAAAGGAATGTGCTTAAGTGAAGAAAATTAGTTTATAGTTGAGTTAGTTGTGCTCTTGAACATAGTGCTGTGAAACAAGTGCATTCCATGTTATAAGATAAAATGATGGAATCAAAGTAATTAATTATCTCCCAGTTGTTTTCAGTTTTATCCAAATCTAGAAAAAAATAAATGCAGTTACTCTTATGATAAAGGTTAAAATTACCTTATTGGAATTATCCTTGACCTTAAAAGCAAACTGAAGTGTGGATTTTTATTGATTTGTTTGTGGGTTTAGACAGTTTCAGAAGTATTAGATTTTTTTAAAAAAACCTATAACTACTGGATGATTTTTTTTTTAAGCTTGTTCCAGCAAAACAAAAAGGCACTAATGTGATGACGTGGCGTCTGTCCATCCACATTTCATGGGAATCGCTACTCCTCCTAGGCATTTGCCCTGATGCTCACCAAACTCACACACAAGGATCCTCAGGTAGGTCTGCATTCAAGTTGTGCTCAAGGTCAGTGCCAAGGTCAAAGGCCAAGAAATCTGAGCACTTATGTGATTTCAGAAAAATTGTTACTCCTCATAGGAAATTGCGGCAATGCTTCCCAAACTCACTCAGAATGATCCTCAGGTGGGTCTGCATCCAGGTTGTGCTCAAGGTCAAAGGTCAGGAGGTCTTTGCATATACATGACTTTAGAAAAATGTATATTCCTCCTAGGCAATTACATCAGTTCTCACCAAACTCTGCTTTGACAGCCGAGTTGGGTGCTCAGGGCGGCTGTGGCGCAGGTGTAGTGGGGCCGACTGCTGATCAGAGAGTGAGGGGTTCGATTCCCGCTCTGTCTGCAATCTGCATGTCGAAGTGTCCTTGAGCAAGACACTGAACCCCCAGTTGCTCCTGGTGGGTCAGGCCAGTGCCTGTGCATCAGTGTGTGAATGTGTGGATAGCAGGATCTATAAAGCGCTGTGGTCATCCAGGGATGAGTAAGAAAGTGCTATATAGGTGAACACCATTTACCAAACTCACTCACAATGACCCTCAGGTGAGTCTGCATCCAGGTTGAGGTCAAGGTCATTGTCAAAAATCAGGAGCTCTAGGCATTTATGATTTCGCAAAAAAAGTTACTCCTCCTAGGCTACTGACCTTTACTTCAAGCACATCCTAGATGTGTGTGCATCTAGACTGTGCTTATGGTCAACGTCACTGGTCAGAAGATCTGAGCACTTCGGTATGATTTCATCAGTCCGGAATGTGCTACTCGTCAATGACTGTCTGGTTTAAATACCTAATGTTAAGTTTGACCCGTCTACATCTGGATTTCTGTGTTTAGGCAACAGTGAATGGATCCTTAAAAATTATTGGTCTTAAATTCTTTAATGCAAAGTTAAGGACTTGATTGTCAATTAATTATTTATATTTATAATAATTGACAATTAATCCTTGAATTGGCCTTTCAGATATCTTGGAAATACCACAGACATGATGAACACAATAGTAACATTTTCTTGTTTTTTTGTTTTTTTCTTCAGTACGTCTATCTGTCGCACTATTGTGAAATCAACTCCTCCTACAGTTTTGGTCCGATTGTTTTGAAATTTGGTATCATGGTTTAATATATACTACGGATGCACATATTGCAATTTGGTTCTGATCGGATGATTTTTGTGGGAATTGTAGCCCCTGACCTATGACCTCCTGTTTCACCTCACTTCATAAACAGTAACTGTCTTGTGAAATCAACTCCTACAGTTTTATGCTGATTGTTTTGAAACTTGGTACCGTGGTTTGATATACTCTGATAATGTGCATATTCCAATTTCACTCTCATCAGATGACCTTGAGGTCAAAGGTCAGGTCAGATTTTTCCCTAAATCTTCTAAACACAATAACTACTGAAATAAATGATGTAGGCTTTTCAAATTGTTACAGTAGTTGTATCTAATACACATCTTGAATGACTTACACCCTCACCCAACTATGAGTTTGGGGTCAAGGGGTCAAAGGTCAGTGTTCAAAGTTAACATTACAGTTGCACTATGGTAAATGCTACATTTACTATTACTATAAAATGAATAAAGTTAGGGCCACCAAACCTAGTATACAGGTTCACCTTGGGATCCTGACCTCTAACTATGGGTTTGGGGTCAGAGGTCAAGGTTAACATTCCTTATGCCTTATTACTGTCCAACGAGTAAAGCTAGGGCCACCAAGCTTGGTATACTGTTTCACCCTGTGACCCTGAAGTGTGACTGTGGTTTGGGATTGCAAGGTCAAAAGTTAACATCAAAATGCCTTATAAAGTGTATCTCAACATCAAAGAAACCTAGTGTCACAAACCTGGTGCACAGGTTCCCTCTGAGACCATAACCTCTGATTACCGGTTTGTTGTCCGAAGGTCACTGTTGGCACTCCCTATGATCTCTTACTATAGAATGTGTAAAGCTCTCTAGGGTCACCATCCTTGCTCCACAGGTTCACTTTGGGATCCTGACCTACAACTATGGGTTGTATACTTTTTTTGTATATTCGTGGATGATGGGTTTCTCATAATTTGGTTCTGCCACAGTAATTATATTGAAAAGTTGAAAACTGCTCTCTGTCAGAGTATTGAGACCTTCAAAGAAAACGGAGGCAGGGGATATTGCACTTGTCTCAGAGTTCTCTTTTTTTTGTTTGTTTGTTTTTTTTTTGGGGGGGGGGGTTGCATAATTGAAAGTAAAATCAGTGGAAGGAACAGCAGTGATTTCACTTAAATTTGCAGCTTTTTCCCCTATAAATTTGTGCCATTTTTCCTCAAAAATTTGCACCATTTTTCATGTGAATTTGATTTTTTTATTTTGAAACTTGACTTTTTTCTCATAACTGACTTTTTGCTTTTAATAATTGGAAAATGTTAATTGTAATGTGGCTACAGGAGTTTTGGTATTTTGCAAACATAAGGTCATTCTGATCATGTGGCCTTGAAATGGCCGTCCACACCCAGCACAATAAAGATAATGATAATTATAAAATTATAGTTTTAAAAATCGTACTAGCTTAAATGTATTGGAAAGTCCAAAATACAGCGATAACCATAATGAAAGTGGCAGACAATATCATTGGGATCATTTTCAGATCAAATTTACCAAAGATAAAAACACTGACAACCAATCAGAAAGCATCGAGCCATCACTTTCCTCTGCGCTGACAGCAGGACTGGAATAAATGACAGAGGCTGGGAAAGTTTGTCCACAGTCTGAGCTCTACAGTAATCTGATATGCTTTCAGAGAGGATGCTGAGCGCACAGGAGGAGGGGAAATGATTGCATAGAGCGGTCCTCTGTAGCAGCTTTATACAATAAAGTTGAAATTATTATTATTATTAGGCTATTATTATTATTTAAAAGCCTGACTGTTTGTGCTATGCGTTCACTACACCCTACCTGTCTGAGGAAGCTGTGGAGCAAAGTGAATGATCCGCTGAATAATTCAATGAACCCACACACCTCTGTTTTTGTTCTTTGTTCTGCCTAATGTACAGCAGTAGGTGGAGTAGAAAAAATCTGTTATGGTTTTCTGCAGCAACAGCACAGATGGCATGAAAAACTTTTCTCCCAAAACAGGAGGAAATGTTCTCAATTGTTTGTGCATTGTTTGTGCACTTAAAATTTTAGTTTATTCTTTTACAGTTTTTGAGATAAATGTATATTTTTTGAGATATACTGTATGTATATTTTTTTATTTAAGTGTTGTTGTCATCAGCCCCACGCTATCATTCACCAATGTGGATGTTCACATCTTATAGTTGTTAATCAATATCGTTATCGTTTTCTTTTCTTTGTCATTGGTGTGGATGGGCCTTGAAAGTTTTAAATCATATCATATCAAATCATATTTTGCTGAAGACTAAAATTTACCAAAACATTTTTTCTCTGACTTATGTCATCATCTTTGTAGATCGTCCTGGAGAACAGCAGTCGAGAGGACAAGCACGAGTGTCCGTTTGGCCGCAGCAGTATCGAGTTAACAAAGATGCTGTGTGAGATTCTGAAAGTGGGCGAGCTTCGTAAGTCTAAAATTGCACACACACTTTATGCACTTGGTAATGCATGAACTTTTGTGCTCATCAGCTACTGTGGCTGTAGAGTTGGTAGCCAACATTTTCACTAGCCAGTCAGCTAGCAGATGCTCAACTGCTGCAATGGATAGATCCATTTTTAGCAATTTTTGGACAAAGAGAATCTGCATAGAAGCTTTTTTCTGTGCAAAGCCGACAGCCACTGTCAATCTGGGCCTCTATAAAGGTTTTTACTTGTGTATTATCTTTCGTTAATTACCTCTGCCAAGGTTGTAATATTTGGGCTACGGATGAACCCAGCAGATTTTGGAGGTGATCTGGGTCAGGATACGGATTCTGGATCACTTTTTTACTTTCTTTAACACTGTAAAATAGGGCCTTGGTCGAGGTATGTACTCATGGAATGTAAAGAAAGCGAGGGCACTCAGATCACAATCACATACCTCTGCCAAGGTCCTAGTGTTCATCCATAAAACAAAGCTACCTCTGGTGAAAATTTCATCAAAATCCATCTAGTAGTTTTTGTGTAATCCTGCTAACAGACAGGCCAGCAAACTGAGAGATAGGGCCTTAGGAGTGGAATGTGCTCTCTGGGTATAATCTAGTTTGCAATTTGTTTTTTTGTGAATTTGTGACTTTATTCTTGGAAATTTAAGGCATTATTTATTTTGTAAATTTGACATTTTTCACAGATTTGTAACTTTGACATAAACTTGTGATTTGTTTTTGGTAAATTTCTGACTTTTTTTGACAACTTGCATATTTTTTAACTATACATTTGTGTCTTTAATCTTGCAAACTTTTTTTTTTCCTTATACGTTTGCATCTTGCGTATGGTAATTTTAATTTTTTTTTTTTCTTAACATTGTTGGCTCTCATAAATTTTTTTTTCCACAATATTTTTATTGAACCTTTTTACAAACAAAACACAAACAATCAAACACTAACACTAAAATAATTTTTAAAAAAAATACTGAAAACACCAACAACCACTAACAAAAGCAGGTCTTCAGCAGTGCTCCTCTATTTAGTCTAGGCAATCCATTACGTAAGTATACATACTATACATTCACCAATTTGGAATTTACAAGGTCCACACACATCATTCACCTTCTTCTTCAAAAGTTATGTTTAAATTCTTTACATAATCAATGAAAGGTCTCCATATATTCTCAAACACATTTTCCTTTGATTTCAGTATGTATGTTATTCTTTCTAGTGGAAGGTTTGTTAACATCTGTCTTAACCACTGAGTCACATCTGGTCTACGAGTCTTTTTCCACAATAGTGCAATACATTTTTTGGCATTAAGCAAGCTGAGGTCTATGAATGCTCTCTCACTCTTGTTAAAGTTATGCTTTTCTGGATAAAGACCCAACAAAAACAGTTTAGGATTCAATATGATTTGTTTTGAAATTATTTTTCCAATTGTTACCCTCACCTCTTCCCAAAACATTCTAATTTTTCTACATTCCCATAAACAATGAAATAGGGTTCCTTTACTTTCCATACATTTTGTGCACGTATCTGGTATGTTTTTGTTATATCTATTTAACTCCACCGGTGTAACGTACATCCGCATTAACCATTTAAAATGTATCAATTTAAGACGTACATTTATTGATTTGGTTTGAGCTTCTGCACAAGCCAATTCCCATTGTTCCTCTGAAATTTCAGTTTGCAGGTCTTCTTTCCAATAATTCAGTCTTTTCTGTGAGTTTTCACTTGAGGATAATGTCAATGAGTTATAAAACTCTGAAATAATACCCTTTCTCTTACTATCTTTCGTCAAGATTTTTTCCAAGGATGAATAAGTAGGTCGGATGAGAGCATTATTTTGATTTGATTGAATAAAGTTCCTAAGCTGAAGATATTTAAAAAAATGTGTTCTATTAAGATTAAATTTGATCCTCAGTTCTTCAAAAGACATTATGTTATCTGAACCTGACAAATATAAGTCTCGAATCTTTTGAATCCCTTTTAAATTCCATACTTTAAATACAGCATCCGCTCTCCCTGGTTTAAAATATTGATTACCCCATATTGGGCTAAATTATGACAATAAGTGTGGTTCTTTTAGATATTTTTTGGTTTCACACCATATTTTGATCATATGCTTTACAATTGGATTTTTAACTTGTTTCTGTAATTTTTTAGCCGAGTCTGAGTATATGAATAAGGGAAGAGGTAAAGGTAAATTGTATGATTCCATTTCAGTCCAGTGAGGGAGATCATTTGATGAAAAATAATGTCATAGACCTCAGTTGTGCTGACCAGTAATACAACATAAAGTTTGGACATTTCAGACCTCCACGATCAAATGGTAAATATAGTAAGGACAGACGTAATCTAGCCTTCCTATTGTTCCATATAAATTCCACTAACTTTTTTTTAATTCTTAAGAATAGATCTGAAGGTGGTGGTAAAGGAATGTATTGAAATAAATAAAGCATTTTGGGTAAGATATTACTTTTAAGTATATTAATTCTCCCAATCATCGACATTGGTAGTGACATCCATCTCTGAAGTAACTCATTAATGTCTATCATTAAGGCTTCATAGTTGGCGCTGGCGACTAATTCTAGCTTAGGCAAAATTTGAATTCCTAAATATTTAAACTGATTTACAACTTTGAATTGATTTACCTCAGGACCTGGGTGATTTCTCTGGGTCTCATTTAGCATTAATATTGAAGATTTAGTTTTATTTATTTTATATCCTGATATTTCCCCAAAATTCTTTATTAAATTCAACAAAGACGGAATTGATTTTTTAAGATTCGACATGAACAAAATTATGTCATCAGCATACAGGGAGATTTTATGTTCTGTTGGTCCTATTTTAATTCCGTATATTTGTGGATGTAAACGTACTGCCATCGCTAAAGGTTCAATTGCCATAGTAAACAGTAAAGGTGAAAGTGGACAGCCTTGTCGACATCCTCTATTGATTTTTATTGATTTTGAGATATTGCTGTTTGTTAGGATTTCTGCTGTAGCATTATTGTATATTATCTGAACCCATTTTATGAAATTATTTCCAAATCCAAACCTTTGTAGGACTTCAAAAAGAAAGGGCCATTCGACCCTATCAAAGGCCTTTTCGGCATCCAATGATAGGAGAGCTGTATTCGGTGCTTCTTTATTAGAATAGATAATATTAAATAGTCTTCTTACATTATGGAAGCCTTGTCTTCCCTTTATAAAGCCATTCTGATCTCGATTAATAATATTTGGTAATATTTCTTGTAGCCGTCTTGCTAAAATTTTACAGATTATCTTAAGGTCAGCATTTAATAGGCTTATTGGTCTCATATTTTCACATTTATTAGAGGGTTTACCTGGTTTTGGCAACAGTATAATTAAGGCATTATTCATGTATAGTGGTAAATTACTATTTTGAAATGCTTCTAAAACCATTTCCAAAAATGGTTTTATTAATTTATTCTTAAATTTTTTATAGAGGTCAACTGGAAGACCATCTGGTCTTGCACTTTTTTCTGATTTCATATCATCAATGGCTAGCCCAACTTCTTCTTGACTAATTTTAGACTCCAGTATCGCCCTGTTTTCATTTGGAATACAAGGTATAGATAATTCGTCCAAAAACCCATTTAGTTTTGTTAAGTCAGTTTCATTTTTTGTGTCATATAGTTTTTCATAATAATCTCTAAAGGCACTGTTAATTTCTAAAGGATCTACAACTGCCTGTCCGTTACTTATAATACTGGTAATTGGTGTTTTAAATTCTAATTGTTTAATCTGTCATGCCAATAATTTCCCTGATTTTTCACCTTGTTCATAAAAAGATTGCTTCAATCTTAGAAGACTCGAGGCAGCTCTATTGATTTTTTGTCATATTCAGCTCTCAGAATCAGTAATTCGTTCTCTAACTTTGGGTCACTTCCTGCATACACTTTTTCTTGGAGAATTTTTATTTTATGTTCCAATTGGACTCTCTCCTCTCGAGTCTTCTTAAATTTTGAACCTGTATAACTAATAATATGCCCCCTAATAAAAGCTTTGAAAGCCTCCCACTTTATACATGCTGATGTTTGTGTAGTATTGATATCAAAGAACTCATCTATCTGTTTTTCTATGTACTTAACAAATTCCTCATCCTGAAGCCATTTATGCTGAAATTGCCACCTACCTGGTTCCTTTGTCAATTTCTTATCTACATATATTAGACAGCAGGGTGCATGATCAGAGATCACAATGTTATCATAGAAACAGTTTTGAATCTTGGACCTTAATTCTGTGGAGATCAAAAAATAGTCAATACGTGAGAATGTCTTGTAGGTATTAGAATAACAAGAGTAGGCTTTAACTTGCGGTTTCATTTCTCTCCATATGTCTAGCAATCTCAATTCTTTCATAAAATGATTAATGATCATCCTGCAACAGTCCAGTCCTGTTGATCTATCTATGCTGGGATTCAATGTACAATTAAAATCCCCTGCTATTATATGTTGCCCTGTAAGTGATGATAAAATAAGAAATAAATTAGCAAAGAAGTTTTGATCATCTATATTGGGACCGTATAAGTTCACCAGGTTTATATTTTCTAATAACAAAGATCCTTGAATGATTAGGTATCTTCCTAATTTGTCTCCAATTACATTTTTCACTTGAAATGGGACTGTTTTGTGTATGAGAGTCATAACTCCCCTGGCTCCAGATGAAAATGATGAGGTGAATACACTTCCCTGCCATCTTTTTTTAATTCTTTTTACATCCTCCTCTATTAGATGAGTTTCTTGTAAAAACACAATTTTTGAACCTATGTCTTTTATTTTATTCATAACTTGTTTAAGTTTTTTTAAATTTTGTAGACCTCTGCAATTCCATGAAGTTAAATTAAGATTAACGCTTTGGTCTATGATCAATAAGGAGTTTGGGATTACCTCGCAATGTAAACATGCTCACACAGAGAAGCAAAAACATGAGTGGTTGAACATTCATCCTACAAGCTACACACAAACAAATTCCCCCTTCCCACATTCGTGGTAATCCCCCCAAAATCAAAAAAAAAAATTCCGTCTCCCGCTATAGCCATTGACTGCTCCTCACTCACAAGGATCAGGCAAAACCACTTTTTCTTTCTCCTCTCAATCACCCTGACTCTACTGCTTTTAATGACGTAACATTAACTGTTTTCTGTAGTTTTCCAACTTAACTCCAAAATTTTATAGCAACTTTGTACATCATAGTTTTTTGTTTTTTTTTAATACAATACAATCTGTATTTTGTGAACTTGCTATTTGCTTCAGATCTGTCAGATGCCTGTGCAAATGCTTAAATATTCTACCTTATATCTTATTCATGCTTCATGCTTAGCTCCCACCAGTCTCTTCTTGGATCTTCTTGATGAGCTCCTGCGCCTCTTCTGGGGTCTTGAAGGTGTGGGTTCTCCCTTTATATGTGACCAGCAGTCTTGCAGGATAAATCACTCCATGACGAATCCCAAGGTTGCATAGCTCTTTACGGGCGGGGTCAAACTGTTTCCTTAATTGTTGGATTCCTGTGGCCAAATCTGGGTAGAACCGCACCTGTTGATTCTGGTATTTAATTTCCCCTTTGGCCCGCTCCGCGTTGGAGATCGTCATCCTGTCTCTGTAGCTGAGGAACTTCATAATCAGCGTCCTCGGTGGTGCCTTATTATCTTTCAGTGGGCCAATTCGGTGGGCGCTTTCCAGAACGACTGATGACTGCAGCTCCGCGTTGTTCAGCGCTTCTGGAATCCACTTTTCCAAAAAGGAACATGAGTCCCGCCCCTCCGTACCCTCAGGAAGACCCACCAGCCTCAGATTGTTCCGTCTCGACCGGGATTCTAAATCCAGGACATTATCTTCCAGACGTTTATTGTTTAATTCCAATGTGCTTACCTTTAATTGTAGGCTTGTGACGTCATTCTCAGCGCTGGAAATTCGGAGCTCCACCTGCGTTACACGTTCCATACAATTGCTTAATTCCTTTCTCAAACCCTCTATCGCTGCTATAATCCCATCAAACTTAGTAGAGAAGTCTGCTCTCATTGAGCCAATGGCAGCAAGCACCGCACCTGTGCCGTCGCCAGCATTCACCGCTCCTCCACTAGCTTGCTCTGCCATATCTGGGGATTTTTCTGCTTCGTCACGGATGTGAAAGTCCGTTAACTTGGACTGTTTCGGCGGTTCAGTTTTTCCTCCACCTGATTTCCCAGCCTTAGGCTTTACCGGCATGTCCTCGCCCAAACGCTGGGATAGGTTTTGTTCCAATTGAGAGGGTTATTTGCCGATTTTTTTTTTTTTATTTTTAAGAGCAGAGTAGAGTGAAGCACATCCTCCTACGTGGCGGCCATGACCAGAAGTCCGGCTCTCATAAATTTAACTACTTATTTCGATAGAAGCATAAGAAAAATAAAGGTGAAAATGTATGAAAAATGAGATGCTAATTTACAGTAAAGGTCACAAATTTACAAGCATAAAGTAACAAATTTGAGAAAAAAGTTGCAAAATTACAAGAAAATCTGCACATTTATAAGAAAAGGGATGAAAATTTAGAAAGAAAAACAGTTAATCACAGAAAATAATTGTATGCAAAAGAGTAAGGGGGGTTCCTTTTTCCATATACTTTTTGTTTGTCCTCACTAGTTCTCATGCTTGGCTGATGTGCTACACAGGAGCTGTGATTGGAGGATGTTTGGTGGTCCTTCTTCCTCTGTCTGATCAAATCTGCATGAATTTTGGTGGTTGTCAGGTTGAACTGAAGTCAAATTATGGGGCATCCCACTAACATTGGACAGCTAGCAACCCTAGACATCACTAAATTCGACGAACATTTGGCTAGTGGGCACACGCTAATGTCAAGGCATTTTATCTAATGGCACTTTACTCCTTTGTTTCACTCTTCAGAGCGAGTATACATCCAGCGTAAAACACAGACAATAAAACTGAGGAGATGCATGATGTCCTGTGCAAAAATACAAACAGTCCAGACACACAAGTACACTCAGTCCCTCCCTGTTAAGATGAAAGCAGCCATTATGCTCAGTAATTGTGCTGCCGGGAGTTCATTATTTAGTAATGCACCTCGCCCCCACGGAGCCCCTTTCAGCCTAATATACCGGCACTGGAAGGCACACTGTGCATAGAAAGAGACACCGTGCCTACGTCCACTCCAAATTGATGTGCCCTTTTCATTTGTCTTCACTCGTTTAAATGGGTGACTTGGTCTCCGCTTCACTCCAGACTGACCCCTGCTGCTCTCCGTAGGGAGGGAGAAGGCATTTTTAGCTATGTTTTAAAACTGATGTGCCCTTTTCTTGTGCTTGTATGTTTCCTTCCAGAAGATTTAGAATTCTCTTCATCACAGTTTTGTTTTGGTTTACATTTGGCTGCTAAATTGTCCAACTTTCCTTATCATTACTGATAAAAGAGCCAAGCTAGGTTATTACAAGATAAGAAGGTTTCAATGTGTTTAAAAAAAAAAAAAAAAAGCATTTCTGGGCATATTGCTATTGCCTTGTCTTTTTTTAAAGCACATTCTTATCTCTGACAAAGCCTTAATGCAAGAAGCTTCTGCCATACTCCCCTTCTTCATCAAATTCCGAGCAGGGATTTACTGATGGCATCACACAAACAGACATGACCTGACCTGAGAGATTAAAATTACTTGTGCCTCAGATTCTTTGCTGTAGCTTTCTCAGTTGTTTTTATGCAGTTTGTCAGTAGTTTTTAATCCAAAAGTGTCTCCTTTTGACCAAGCCAAATGATTCCCTTGAGCCTCTCTTGGAAATGTGCCTTTGACCCCTTTCATAACAAGATGCAGATTAAACAACTAGACTTGTCCCTAAATAGGAAAATATGTTTATCTCTAAGGCTTATGCAATAGCCTTGGGTCCCTGGGATGAATGTCAGGCCATTAATATGAAGTGTTTTTGTTTTTGCTTATTCAAATACAACCCAATTTCGCAAAAAGATGAGACACTGAAAAATGGACTCAATGCCGGTTTACGCAAGCAAAGCTGATGCTCCCCTCTTCCTCCTCCTGCTCAGATGTGACTGAGGTGATGGTGCTGTTATGTTACAGCAAAAAAAAAAAAACTCCCTGTAGGACTAGATGTCCTCATTGAATTATAGCAGTGACCTTGACTTGCAGTTCTGAGCTTTTCAGTCCCCGATGGCTGTATAATGTCCTCTGTACTGAAGTTGTAAGCTTGCTAGATTGAACATACTGTTAATATTAATGGTGCAGTATGGTGTGTTTATTTTTAAAATGGGGGGAAAACAGGAATTGGAAAGCGTAACCCATAACCTGCAGCGAATGACCTGTTTGAGATGTCATGCTCTGCTCATGTAACGGCATGCAAGGGCTCATTTATGCGCCATTTACATATGAAAATAGATGGACATTTTAAATATTCTACCACTGCACGATATTAGGAAAGCATATGATATCCAATATTGTTGTTGAGTATTGAAATAACGATATGACTTGTGATATCTAAACAAATACTCGTAAGTATACTGTGTTAATGTCTCTCTGCTTTATGCACAAGTTCTTCATCTACATTTTCCATCAGCCTTCACGATACTCACCACACTCCATATGCTGCAACTTCTTCCTTCTTCTTCTGCCATTGGCTCTTCCTCTGGTAAGGTGCATCACCACCACCTACTTTGTTGGAGCGCAGTAGCATGGAGGCTGTGTAAATGCAGCACGCATGTTATTGCAGTTATGAAACTTCAATATATTGTGCAGCTCTAGTTCTCACTGCCCTCATACTTCATTTGTAATGTATGTATGTTGGCATGGATGCTTAAATAACCCCAGACAAGAAAAAAAAATCATAATTTTCTGACAAAAAAATATGACAATGGTTTACATGCACAATAAACTGATTATTGTTCGATTTCAGGATTTACCTGATTATTCAGCTAGTCATGTAAAGATAACAAGGAGATATTCTTTATCAGATAAAGGCCATTTAGTTGGTTAAACACATACAGTTTATTGGCCAATAATCTGTTTATTCAGTGCATTTTCTCCTTTTTTATATGTGCAAATATGTAAGTAAAATGGGAGTGAATGCAAATATGGCAAGTGCACGCAAACATTTTCTATGCAAAAAAGGAATTTATGTAATGCCTAATTAAATGAAGGATATGAATAGTCTTCATCTTCTGGACAGAATAAAACACTGACATGCAAATGTTCTAAAGAGAGTGTCTACAGAAATGACAGAGATGGGGTTTAGTAAAAGGAAAAAACCCTGACCAGTGAAACCATGTTTTTTTTCCACAATATCTTTATTGAACCTTTTTTTTTTTTTTTTAACAAACATGATACAAACAATCAAACACTAACACTAAAGTACTACAAAAAAAAAAAAAAAAAATGCACTAAAAACACCAACAACCACCAACAAAATCAAGTCTTCAACAATGCTCCTCTGTTTAGTCTAGACAATCCAATACATAAGTATACATATTATGTTCACCAGTTTGGAATTTACAAGGTCCACACACATCATTCACCTTCTTCTTCAAGAGTTATGTTTAAATTTTTTACATAATCAATAAAAGGTCTCCATATATTCTCAAACACAATTTCCTTTGAATTCAGTATATATGTTATTCTTTCTAATGGAAGGTTTGTTAACATCTGTCTTAACCACTGAGTCACATCTGGTCTATGAGTCTTTTTCCATAATAGTGCAATACATTTTTTGGCATTAAGCAAACTGAGGTCTATGAATGTTCTTTCACTTTTATTGAAATTATGCTTTTCTGGGTACAGACCCAACAAAACCAGTTTAGGATTCAATATGATTTGTTTTGAGATTATTTTTTCAATTGTTACCCTCACCTCTTCCCAAAACATTCTTATTAATCTACATTCCCATAAACAATGAAATAGGGTTCCTTTACTTTCCATGCATTTTGTGCATGTATCTGGTATATTTTTGTTATATCTATTTAACTCCTCCGGTGTAACATACATCCGCATTAACCATTTGAAATGTATCAATTTAAGGCGTGCATTTATTGATTTGGTTTGAGCTTCTGTACAAGCCAATTCCCATTGTTCCTCTGAAATTTCAATTTGCAGATCTTCTTTCCAGTAGTTTAATCTTTTCAGTGAATTTTCACTTGAAGATAGTGTCAATGAGTTATAAAACTCTGAAATAATACCCTTTCTTTTACTATCTTTCATCATCATTTTTTCCAAGGATGAATAAATAGGTCGAGTGAGAGCTTTATTTTGATTTGATCGAATAAAGTTTCTAAGTTGAAGATATTTAAAAAAAATGTGTTCTATTGAGATTAAATTTGATCCTCAGCTCTTCAAAAGACATTATGTTGTCTGCACATGGCAAATATAAATCCTGAATCTTTTGTATCCCTTTTAAATTCCATACTTTAAATACAGCGTCCGCTCTCCCTGGTTTAAAATATTGATTACCCCATATTGGACTAAATTGTGACAATAACTGTGGTTCTTTTAAATAGTTTTTAGCTTCACACCATATTTTGATCATATGCTTTACAAATGGATTTTTAACTTGTTTTTGTAATTTTTTTGCCGAATCTGAGTATATGAATATGGGAAGAGGTAAAGGTAAATTGTATGATTCCATTTCAGTCCAGTGAGGGAGATCATTTGATGAAAAATAATATGTCATAGACCTCAGTTGTGCCGACCAATCATACAACATAAAATTTGGACATTTCAGACCTCCACGATCAAATGGTAAATATAATAAAGACAGACGTAATCTAGCCCTCCTGTTGTTCCATATAAATTCCACTAACTTTTTTTTTATTCTTGAGAATAGATCTAAAGGTGGTGATAAGGGAATGTATTGAAATAAATAAAGTATTTTAGGTAAAATATTACTTTTAAGTATATTGATTCTCCCGATCATCGACATTGGTAGTGACATCCATCTCTGAGTTAACTCACTGATATCTGACATTAAGGCTTCATAGTTGACACTGGCGACTGATTCTAGCTTAGGCATAATTTGGATTCCTAAATATTTAAACTGATTTACAACATTGAATTGATTTACCTCAGGGGCTGGGTAATTTCTCTGGGTCTCATTTAGCATTAATATTGAAGATTTAGTTTTATTTATTTTATATCCTGATATTTCCCCAAAATTCTTTATTAAATTCAACAAGGTTGGAATTGATTTTTTTAGATTCGACATAAACAAAATTATATCATCGGCGTACAGGGAGATTTTATGTTCTGTTGGTCCAACTTTAATTCCATATATTTGTGAATGTAAACGTATCGCTATCGCTAAAGGTTCAATTGCCATAGTAAACAGTAAAGGTGAGAGTGGACAGCCTTGTCGACATCCTCTATTGATTTTTATTGGTTTTGAAATATTGTTATTTGTTAGGATTTCTGCTGTAGCATTATTGTATATTATTTGAACCCATTTTATGAAATTATTTCCAAGTCCAAACCTTTGTAGGACTTCAAAAAGAAAGGGCCATTCAACTCTATCAAAGGCCTTTTCGGCGTCCCATGATAGGAGAGCTGTATCCGGTGCTTCTTTATTAAAATAAATAATATTAAATAGTCTTCTTACATTATGGAAGCCTTGTCTACCCTTTATAAAGCCATTCTGATCTCGATTAATAATATTTGGTAAAATTTCTTGTATTCGTCTTGCTAAAATTTTACAGATTATCTTAAGGTCGGCGTTTAATAGGCTTATTGGTCTCATATTTTCACATTTATTAGAGGGCTTACCTGGTTTTGGCAGCAGTATAATTAAGGCATTATTTATGTATGATGGTAAATTATTATTTTGAAATGCTTCTAAAACCATTTCCAAAAAAGGTTTTATTAATTTATTCTTAAATTTTTTATAAAGGTCAACTGGAAGACCATCTGGTCCTGCACTTTTTCCTGATTTCATATTATCAATGGCTAGCCCAACTTCTTCTTGACTAATTTTAGACTCCAATATCTCCCTGTTTTCATTTGGAATACACGGTATAGATAGTTCGTTCAAAAACCCATTTAGTTTTGTTAAATCAGGTTCATTTTTGGTATCATATAATTTTTCATAGTAATCTCTAAAGGCTCTATTAATTTCTAAAGGATCTATAACTACCTGTCCGTTACTTATAATACTGGTAATTGGTGTTTTAATTTCCAATTGTTTAATCTGCCATGCTAATAATTTTCCTGATTTTTCACCTTGTTCATAAAAAGATTGTTTCAATCTTAGAAGACTCGAGGCAGCTCTATTCGCTGATTTTTTGTCGTATTCAGCTCTCAAAATCAGTAATTCATTCTCCAACCTTGGGTCACTTCCTGCATACACTTTTTCCTGAAGATTTTTTATTTTATGTTCCAATTTAGCTCTCTCCTCTCGAGTCTTCTTAGATTTTGATCCTGTATAACTAATAATATGCCCCCTAATAAAAGCTTTGAAAGCCTCCCACTTTACACATGCTGATGTTTGTGTAGTATTGATGTCAAAGAACTCGTCTATCTGTTTTTCTATATACTTGACAAATTCCTCATCCTGAAGCCATTTATGCTGAAATTGCCATCTACCTGATTCCTTTGTCAATTTTTTATCTACATATATTAGACAACAGGGTGCATGATCAGAGATCACGATGTTATCATAAAAGCAGTTTTGAATCTTGGACCTTAATTCTGTGGAAATCAAAAAATAATCAATACGTGAGAATGTCTTGTAGGTACTGGAATAACAAGAATAGGCTTTAACTTGTGGTTTCATTTCTCTCCATATATCTAACAATCTCAATTCTTTCATAAAATGATTAATAGTCATCCTACATCCAATGTGCGTACAATCCAGTCCTGTTGATCTATCCACACCTGGATTCAATGTACAATTAAAATCCCCTGCTATTATATGTTGCCCTGTAAGTGATGATAAGATGAGAAATAAATTAGCAAAGAACTTCTGATCATCTATATTGGGACCATATAAGTTCACAAGATTTATATTTTCTAATAGCAAAGAACCTTGAATGATTACATATCTTCCAAATTTGTCTCCAATTACATTTTTCACTTGAAAAGGAACTGATTTATGTATGAGAGTCATAACTCCCCTTGCTCGGGATGAAAATGAAGAGGTGAATACACTTCCCTGCCATCTACTCCTAATTCTTTTAACATCCTCCTCTATCAGATGAGTTTCTTGTAAAAACACAATTCTTGAACCCATGTCCTTTATTTTATTCATAACTTGTTTAAGTTTTTTTAAATTTTGTAGACCTCTGCAATTCCATGAAGTTAAATTAAGATTAACACTTTGGTCCATGATCAATAGAGAGTTTGGGATTACCTTGCAGTGTAAACATGCTCATACAGAGAAGCAAAAACATGAGTGGTTGAACATTCATCCTACAAACTACACACAAACAAATTTCCCCTTCCCACACTTGTGGCAAACCCCCCAAAATCAAAAGAAAAATTCTGTCTCCCGATATAGCCATCGACCGTTCCACACCCACGGGGAACAGCCTAAGCCACTCCTTCTTCATCCTCCCAATCACCCTAACTCTACTGCGTTTAATGACGTAACATTAACTCTCCTCTGTAGTTTTCCAACTTAACTCCAAAATTTTTAACAACTTTGTACATCATAGTTTTTTTTTTTTTGTTTGTTTTGTTTTTGTTTTTTTTGTTTTTTAATATATAATACAATCTATATTTTGTAAACTTACTATTTACTTCAAGTCAGTCAGATGCCTGTGCAAATGCTTAATTATTCTACCTTATATTTTGTTCATGCTTAGCTCCCACCAGTCTCTTCTTCTTCTTTGATCTTCTTGATGAACTCCTGCGCCTCCTCTGGGGTCTTGAAGATGTGGGTTCTGCCCTCATACGTGGTCAGCAGTCTCGCAGGATAGATTACACCATGACGAATCCCAAGGTTGCGCAGCTCCTTACGTACGGGATCAAACTGCTTCCTCAATTGCTGGATTCCTGTGGCCAAATCTGGGTAGAACCGCACCTGCTGGTCCTGGTGTTTAATCTCTCCTTTAGCACGTGCAGCGTTGAAGATCTTCATCCTGTCTCTGTTGTTAAGAAACTTCATAATTAAGGTCCTCGGCGGTCCCTTATCTCTCCGTGGGCCAATGCGATGTGCTTTTTCCAGAACCACTGCTGATTGCAACTCCTCGCTGCCCAGCACCTCCGGAATCCACTTTTCCAGAAAGGAACATACGTCCCGACCTTCTGATTCCTCTGGAAGACCCACCAGCCTCAAATTATTCTGTCTCGACCGAGATTCCAAATCCAAAATATTATCTTCCAGAGATTTATTTTTTTTTTTCCAAAGTGCGCACCTTTAATTGAAGACGGGTGACGTCATCTTCAGCACTAGCGAGACGGAGCTCCATCTGCGCCGTTCGTTCTACACAGTCACCCAATTCCTTTCTTATTCCTTCCAACGCTGTCATAATCCCATCAAATCTAGAGGAAAAGTCCGCTCTCATTGAACTCATGGCAGCCATCAGCGCATCTGCGCCATTCCCCGCAGAAATCGCAGCGCCGCCAGCCTCCTCCGCCATATATGGAGCCCTGTTTGCTGCGTCACAGACCTGAAAGTCCGTTAATTTGGACTGTTTCGGCGGCTCGCTTTTTCCTTTTCCTGGTTTTCCAGCCTTAGGCTTCGCCGACATATCCTCGCCCAAACGCTGGGATACGTTCTGTCCCAAATGAGAGAGTTATTTGCCGATTTTTTTTCTCCAGGAGCAGAGCAGAGCGAGACACGTCCGTCCTACGTGGCAGCCATAACCGGAAGTCCAGTGAAACCATGTTGAAAACTAAAGAGGAAGTTTTGAAAACAAGAAGTTTGATTTTTACATCTTGTACTCGTGGGGAGAAATCCAGCTATTGACTGAATTAATGTGACCTATAACCTGTACAACCCAATTGAAAAACAAACTGAAATCTTTTAAGGGGAAAAATAAAAAACCTAAAATAACCTGTTTGCATAAATATGCACACCCCGATATAACTGGGGATGTGGCTATGTTCAGAATTAACCAATCACATTCAAACTCATGTTAAATGGGAGTCAGCACACACCTGCCACCATTTAAAGTGCCTCTGATTAACCCCAAATAAAGTTCAGCTGTTCTAGTAGGCTCTTCCTGACATTTTTGTAGTCATTTCTTACAGCACAAGCCATGGTCTGCAGAGAGCTCCCAAAGCATCAGAGGGATCTTAATGTTGAAAGGTATCAGTCAGGAGAAGGGTACAAAAGAATTTCCAAGGCATTAAATATACCATGGAACACAATGAAGACAGTCATCATCAAGTGGCGAAAATATGGCACAACACTGACATTACCAAGACCTGGACGTCCCTCCAAAACTGATGAAAAGACAAGAAGAAAACTGGTCAGGGAGGCTGCCAAGAGGTTGACAGCAACATTGAAGGAGCTGCAGGAATTTCTGGCAAGTACTGGTACATGTGACAACAATCTCCCGTCTAGGGTGGCAAGACGGAAGCCTTATCTTACGAAGAAAAACATCCGAGTATGGCTACATTTTCCAAAACCGCATTTGAAATCTCCCAAACACATGTGGGAAAAGGTGTTATGGTTCGATGAAACCAAGGTTGAACTTTTTGGTCATACTTCCAAAAGTTATGTTTGGCACAAACACGACACTGGTCATCACCAAAAGAACACCATACCTACAGTGAAGCATGGTGGTGGTACCATCATGCTTTGGGGCTGTTTTTGTTCAGCTGGAACTGGGGCCTTAGACAAGGTGGAGAGAATTATGAAGAGTTCCAAATACCAGACAGTGTTGGCACAAAACTTTCAGGCTTCTGCTAGAAAACTGAAGATGAAGAGGAACTTCATCTTTCAGCACAACAATGACCCAAAGCACACATCCAAGTCAACAAAAAAATGGCTTCACCAGAAGAAGATTAAGGTTTTGGAATGGTCCAGCCAGAGTCCAGACCTGAATCCGATTGAACATCTGTGGGGTGATCTGAAGAGGACTGTGCACAGGAGATGCCCTCAGAATTTGACAGATTTGGAACATTTTTGCAAAGAAGAGTGGGCATATATTGCCACGTCAAGATGTGCCACACTAATAGACTCCTACCCAAAAAGACTGAGTGCTGTAATTAAAGCCAATGGTGGTGCAACAAATTATTAGTTTAAGGCTGTGCATATTTATGCAAACGAGTTATTGTAAGTTTTTTACTTTTTATTTTTCACCTTAACAGCTTTGTTTGTTTTTCAATTGGGTTGTACATGTTATAGGTCACATTAATGGTGGGAAAAGTTTTGAAATGATTTATCTTGGTCTCATTTTTTTTACATCACAAAAATCTAACATTTGAACAGGGGTGTGTAGACTTTTTATATCCACTGTATGTGCACACAAGTAAGTCATACATGGGCAGACTGTTGAAAAATGTATGCAAAGGAAATAAAACTAATTTTACAGCCAATCATCGGAGATGCAAGAGAAAAGACAATATCTTTAAATATTTGTATTTACCGCACCCAAAATCCTAATATTGTCATTTATCTCTATCAGAGCTCCAGTAAATATTTGCAGAGACTCACACTCTTTCAACATTGTATGGCTCTTACCCTGGTGGGAGGAAGCCACTGTGTCCCAGGGTAGTCATATGCTGCATTACATCTTCTCCTGCAGAGAACTAAGTGCATTTTCATACACACCCCATTAGCCCTGCCTATATTAACACACACTAATGAATGTTTGAGTGGGATGAATGTGACATCAGCCAGGCAGGTGGTTGTGGAGTAACGGCTTAATGTGCGTGTGCGATGCAGAGATTTTTACTTTTTTCCCCAAAGGGAAGCTGGAAGAGGAGTAAGTCTTAGCTCTCCACTGACATCATTTGGTTGACCCTTCATTGGAGAAACTATGAAATACTGACGCTGAGGTTGTTGGAGGATGTGTCCATTTCTCTGCATTGGTCTTATCAGTTTTGACGGTGTGGCATTTATGTCAGAATATGAGAAACTGCTTTTTCCACCAATAACTTGAAATGTAATGACATTTAATGGTGAACACTTTCCTTTAGTCTGATTGTAATCACTATACTGATTCCTAATCCTCTCTTAGTAAGTACCTATATGATGGTAAACTTTGACCAGTATGAACCCCAAAAAAATCCTAGCGAATAAGTACAGTTAGGTCCATATACAGTGCATCTGGAAAGTATTCAAAGCGCTTCACTTTTTTCATATTTTGTTGTTACAGCCTTATTCCAAAATGGATTAAATTCATTTTTTCTCAAAAATCTACACACACCCCATAATGACCATGTGAAAAAAGTTTTTAGATTTTTGCAAATTTATTAAAAATAAAACACTAAGAAATCACATGTGCATAAGTATTCACAGCCTTTGCTCACTACTTTGTTGATGCATCTTTGGCAGCAATTACAGCCTCAAGTCTTTTTGAATATGATGCCACAAGCTTGGCACACCTATCTTTGGGCAGTTTGGCCCATTCCTCTTTGGAGCACCTCTCAAGCTCCATCAGGTTGGATGGGAAGCGTCTGTGCACAGCCATTTTCAGATCTCTCTAGAGATGTTCAATTGGATTCAAGTCTGGGCTCTGGCTGGGCCACTCAAGGACATTCAGAGAGTTGTCCTGAAGCCACTCCGTTGATATCTTGGCTGTGTGCTTAGGGTCGTTGTCCTGCTGAAAGATGAACTGTCCCCCCAGTCTGAGGTCAAGAGTGCTCTGGAGCAGGTTTTCATCCAGGATGTCTCTGTACATTGCTGCATTCATCTTTCCCTCTATCCTGACTATTCTCCCAGTTCCTGCTACTGAAAAACATCCACACAGTATGGTGCTGCCACCACCGTGCTTCACTGTAGGGATGGTATTGACCTGGTCATGAGCGGTGCCTGGTTTCCTCCAAACATGACACCTGGCATTCACACCAAAGAGTTCAGTCTTTGTCTCATCAGAATTTGTTTCTCATGGTCTGAGAGTCCTTCAGGTGCCTTTTAGCAAACTCCAGGTGGGCTGCCATGTGCCTTTTACTAAGGAGTGGCTTCTGTCTGGCCACTCTACCATGCAGGCCTGATTAGTGGATTGCTGCAGAGATGGTTGTCCTTCTGGAAGGTTCTCCTCTCTCCACAGAGGAATGCTGGAGCTCTGACAGAGTGACCATCAGGTTCTTGGTCACCTCCCAGACTAAGGCCCTTCTCTCCCGATCGCTCAGTTTAGACGGCTGGCCAGCTCTAGGAAGAGTCCTGGTGGTTCTGAACTTCTTCCATTTACAGATGATGGAGGCCACTGTGTTCATTGGGCTGTTCAAAGCAGCATAAATTTTTCTGTACCCTTCTCCAGATTTGTGCCTCGAGACAATCCTGTCTTGGAGGTTTACAGACAGTTTCTTTGACTTCATGCTTGGTTTGTGTTCTGACATGCACTGTCAATTGTGGGACCTTATATAGACAGGTGTGTGCTTTTCCAAATCATTTCCAATGAAGTGAATTTACCACAGGTGGACTCCAATTAAGCTGTAGAAACATTTCAAGTATGATCAGTGGAAATAGGATGCACCTGAGCTTAGATCTGAGCTTCATGACAAAGGCTGTGAATAGTTATGTACATGTGATTTCTTAATTTTTTATTTTTAATAAATTTGCAAAAATCTCTAAACTTTTTTCACATTGTCATTATGGGGTATTGTGTGTAAAATTTTGAGGGGAAAAAATGAATTTAATCCATTTAGGAATAAGGCTGTAACATAACAAAATGTGGAAAAAGTGAAGCGCTGTGAATACTTTCCAGATGCGCGTATATTTGGACACTCAAACAAGTTTTATTTCAGCTATTTACAAAAAACTATTCAAGATACAGTTATATAATCAATATGGGCTTAAAGTGCAGACTCTCAGCTTTAATTTGAGGGTATTCACATCCAAATTGGAGGAATAGTTTAGGAATTACAACCATTTTTATACAAAATCTTCACATTTCAGGGGCTCAAAAGTAATTGAACAAATTAACATTACCAATATTTGTGTGTGTGTGTGTGTGGGGGTGGGGGGGGGGGGGGTTCTAATCTGGCATTTTTATTTTTGAGGCTGATTAATGGTTTGCACCTTGTGGTGAACTGTCCTGTATTTGCTCTCGTGAATTTTTCTGTTTAAGGTAGATTTGGATACTGATGCACCTACTTCCTGGAGAGTGTTCTTCACTTGGGTGGATGTTGTGAATGGGTTTTTATCACCCACCGGTCGAAGCCCAAAAGGGTCGAAGGGGGATCCGTCCGTCCATCTGTCCGTCCCACTTTTGTGAAATCAACTCCTCCTACAGTTTTGGTCCGATTGTTGTAAAACTTAGTATCATGGTTTGATATACACTGAGGATGCACATATTGCAATTTGGTTCTGATTGGATGATTTTTGTGGGAATTGTAGCCCCTGACCTATGACCTCCTGTTTCCTCACTTCATAGACAGTAACTGTCTTGTGAAATCAACTCCTCCTGCAGTTTTATTGTGATTGTTTTGAAACTTGGTGCCATGGTTTGATATACTCTGATGATGCGCATATTGCAATTTCACTCTCATTGGATGACCTTGAGGTCAAAGGTCAGGTCTGATTTTTTCCTAAATCTTCTAAACACAGTAACTACTGAAAGAAATGATGTAGGCTTTTCAAATGGATACAGTAGTGATATCTAATACACATCTTGGATGACTTACACCCTCACCTAACGATGGGTTTGGGGTCAAATGTTCAAAGTTAACATTGCAGTTGCACTATGGTAAATGCTACATTTACTATTACTATAAAACGAGTAAAGCTAGGGCCACCAAACCTGGTACACAGGTTCACCTTGGGATCCTGACCTCTGACTATGGGTTTGGGGTCAAAAGGTCAAAGGTCAAGGTTAATTCAGTTCAATTCAACTTTATTTATATAGCGCCATTTCACAACAACAGTCACCTCCATAGCACTTTAGAGAGCAAACGGCACGACGGGGACTCAGTCTATGGTAGAGAACAAAGAGATGTTAATGACTAGCAAAAATATTTCATTGAGAGTGAAGAAAGGAGTGAAGCCCAGCACATTGTTGGAGGTCCACCGGCTGTCTAAACCTATTAGCAGCATAACTAAGGGAGGGTTCAGGGTCACCTGATCTCACCCCAAGTATAGACTATGTCAAAAAGGAAGGTTTTAACCTTATTCTTAAAAACAGAGATTGAGTCTGACTCCAGATTAGCAGCTGGTTCCAAAGGAGAGGAGCCTGATAACTGACAGCTCTGCCTCCCACTGTACTTGTGGAAATTCTAGGTATTACAAGTAATCCTGCGTTTTGGGAGCATGGTGCTCTGTTATATATCTGATAAGGTACTATCAAATCTTTTAAATAACAAGGGGCCTGATTATTTAGAGCTTTGTAAGCGAGGAGAAGGATTTTAAACTTAATTCTAAATTCTATGGGAAGCCAATGAAGGGAGGCCAGAACCGGAGAGCAGGGTTTCCTCTGGTAACATCTCTCGGTGGCGGGCCGCCGCACCAGAAATTTTACAGCCTCACCAAGGAGATATGAATTTATTAAGAAAAATATATGAAGCAATGACTTTCCGCAAGCACGCACACAAACAACGCACGTGGCCATCATCTGCGCGGAGTTTAGAAGCGCCCCGCCCACGCAAGTTTTCCAGTCAGTCAGCAAACAGTGTCTCGCTAAGCGTGACTGTCCAACAGAAACATGAGTTTGTTAAAGTACTTTAAACGCGGAAAAAATCATAAGAGGTATGTAAGCACTGGAGGAGTTTATCATGGTTTTAACCCGCTGGAAACGGGAGCAATAATGGAAGAGTCTCTTAGCTAAGAGATGTGGTTAGAATTCATATGCAGCCAGCTTTATATGAAGGGAAAGGCAAGGGGGACTGATGAATTGCTGAGGATATATTTCACTAGCCATTACAATATTAAGTTATGTTCTGTAGGAATTGCAGGAATGAAGAGACTGGCAGTTTCTCTTTTCTCGAATGAGCAGGAGTGCCGTTTTTATTCAGCGGTAGTGACAAAAAGCAACAGCTAAAAGCGCTAGTTCTCTTCACTCTAAACTGAGGTCCTTCAGCGGCTGCCTAGATAATTGCCTGATGAGAAAGTCTGAGAGCACAACTATAACTGCCTTTAGAGTCCGCTACAGTTCCCTATTATGTACCTGGCAGGTTAAGATGACTGAAATTCACGAAGTCAATGACTTTCATCCGTCAGCAGCCTTCAGACAAAGTAAACATGCCAACATTTGATTTCAAAATAAGGGAGGTTTTTCCTGCTGTCTGAGGGGTGAGGAGATTTCTAAAAAAAAAAAAAAAAAAAAAAAAAAAAACTATAAATACAATTAGGCCCAAAAATATTTGAACAGTGACACAAGTTTTGTTATTTTAGCTGTTTACGAAAACATATTCAGGATACAATTATATAATCAATATGGGCTTAAAGTGCAAACTCTCAGCTGTAATTTGAGAGTATTCACATCCAAATTGGAGCAAGGGTTTAGGAATTACAGCTCTTTAATATGTAGTAATATGTAGCCGCCTCTGTTTCAAGGGACCAAAAGTAATTGGACAATTGACTCAGAAGGCTGCAAAAAAAAAATAAGGCTGCATGGGCTCTTCCCTCGTTAACCTCTCATCAGTTAAGCAGTTAAAAGGTCTGGAGTTGATTCCAGGTGTGACGTTTGCATTTGGAAGCTGTTGCTGTGAACACACAACATGCGGTCAAAGGAGATCTCAATGGAGGTGAAACAGACCATCCTGAGGCTGAAAAAAAAGAAGAAATCCATCAGAGAGATAGCAGAAATGTTAAGAGTGGCCAAATCAACAGTTTGGTACATTCTGAGAAAAAAAGAGTGCACTGATGAGCTTGGGAACTCAAAAAGGCCTGGACGTCCACGGAAGACAACAGTGGTGGATGATCACAGAATCCTTTCCATGGTGAAGAACAACCCCTTCACAACATCCACTCAAGTGAAGAACGCTCTCCAGGAAGTAGGTGTATCAGTATCTAAGTCTACCATAAAGAGAAGACTTCATGAGACTAAATACAAAGGATTCACCACAAGGTGCAAACCATGAATCAGCCTCAAAAATAGAAAGGCCAGAATTGACTTTGCCAAAAAACACCTGAAGAAGCCAGCCCAGTTGTGGAACAGCATTCTTTGGACAGCTGAGACTAAGATCAACCTGTACCAGAATGATGGGAAGAAGAAAGTTTGGAGAAGAATTGGAATAGCTCATGATCCAAAGCACTACATCTTCTGTAAAACATGGAGGCGGCAGTGTGATGGCATGGGCATGCATGGCTTCCAATGGCACTGGGTCACTTGTGTTTATTGATGATGTGACAAAAGACAGAAGCAGCCGGATGAATTCTGAAGTGTATAGGGATATACTTTTTGCTCAGATTCAGCCAAATGCAGCAAAGTTGATTGGACGGCGCTTCACCAATGATCCAAAACATACTGCAAAAGCAACCCAGGAGTTTTTAAAGCAACGAAGTGGAATATTCTGCAATGGCCGAGTCAGTCACCAGATCTCAACCCAATCGAGCATGCATTTCACTTGCTCAAGACAAAACTTAAGGCAGAAAGACCCACAAACAAGCAACAACTGAAGGCAGCTGCAGTAAAGGCGTGGCAAAGCATCACAAAGGAGGAAACCCAACGTTTGGTGATGTCCATGGGTTCCAGACTTCAGGCAGTCATTGCCTGCAAAGGATTCTCAACAAAATATTGAAAAGTAACATTTTACTTAGGGTTATGTTTATTTGTCCAATTACTTTTGAGCCCCTGAAATGAGGAGCGTTTGTATAAAAATAGCTACAATTCCTACATGTTTAATCATATATTTTTGTTCAACCCCTTGAATTAAACCTTAAAGTCTGCGCTTCAGTTCCGTTGTAGTCGTTTCATTTCAAATCCAGTGTGGTGGCATGCAGAGCCCAAATCATGAAGATTGTGTCACTGTCCAAATATTTCTGGGCCTAACTGTTTACAGTATTTCTGCAGTACTTATGAGCTTGTTTTGGATGGAAAAATCACCAAAAATCCTTCAATGTGATTTTCTGGATTTTTTTTTTCTCATTTTGTCTTTCATAGTTGAGGTATACCTATGATGAAAATTGGAGACCTCTCTCATCTTTTAAGTGGGAGAACTTGCACAATTGGTGGCTGACTAAATACTTTTTTGCCCCACTGTAAATGCAGAATAAGGGTAGATTTTCAGTCAGGGCTTCATGACGGGCAGCTGCCTTCATGTAACATTTGTATTGAATGACACATTTAATTTTGGACTTCTAGCACTTAAATGAGAGATTTAAAGGTAATAATAATAACAACAATAAAATGAAAATGGCTGAATTAATGAAAGCACCAAGGTGCTGATGCCTCGGTGCCAGAGCTTTGGTGGAGGTATGCATTCTCAGATCATCACCAAAATGTTATGGGTCCCTGGTCGTCCAAGGACCACCTCTGATAAAAATTTCATTTAAATCCATCCAGTAGTTTTGGAGTACACGCATGCCCAGTGGAAGTAATCTGCAGTTCACATGCCTGTACTGTTGGCGGCAGCCAAGAGCCACCAAATGGAACAGCTGCAATCCAAACAAAAGAAGAGCATGGTGGCAGACATTTTAAATGGTGGAAGTGATGGAGGTATGTGAATACAATGACAATCAAGATGAATAGGAGCTTTTGCTGTTTAGTGACAGAGGAAGAAAACAGATGGGCAAAAAGATGGACCTTTGTTCACCCAGTATTGGCAAATTGATCAGTACTTCCCTCTGGTGGGAATTTCCGGGCGCATGCACAGTTCACTGTGACCATTTGCGTGCAAGCAATGTTGGGACTTGGAGTTTTTAGCAAGTTTTTAATGAGTTTTACCTTGTCCTTTCTCTGCAAAACTAAGCGGCAGAGCCAGTGTGAAAGCAATCGATGTGATGAATAAATGGTGTAGTTGCTGAATACATATTTTTTTCAGTAACTGCTATTTTATAACAGTTCAGCTCCCCGTGCTGTAAAAAAAAGTGCTGTGTTGTGCTGTAAAAAAGTCACAGTGCTGCCTCTAGTGGCCCGACATAGTTATTACAATACCTTTTTCCCCAGCTTCATTGACGTTAAAGGTGAGTTAAATTTTTGTTTATTTCGAAAACAAAGCCTTATCTCAGAATTCTGGAAAATTAAGTCACCAAAGCCACCAAACCAGGTACACAGCCTCACCTTGGGATCCTGACCTCAGACTATGGGTTTGGAGTCCAAAGGTCAAGGTTAACATTCCCTATGCCTTATTACTGTACAGCAAGTAAAGTTAGGGTCACCAAACTTAATACACAGGCTCACCCTGTGACCCTGAAGTGTGACTATGGTTTTGGGATCGCAGGGTCAACATCAGATGACTTATAAACTATATCTCAACAACAAAGAAAGTTCGGGTCACCAAACCTGGTACACGGGTTCACTCTGAGACCATAACCTTTGACTACAGGCTTGGGGTCAAAGGTCAAGGTTGGCAGTCCCTATGATCTCTTACTATAGAACGTGTAAAGCTCTCTAGGGTCACCAAACTTGCTACACAGGCTCACCTTGGGATCCTGCTCTACAACTATGGGTTGTTTACTTTGTTCTATATTCATGGATGATGGGCTTATTATAATTTGATTCTGCCACAGTAATTGTATTGAAAAGTTGAAAACTGCTCTCTGTCAGTAAGTGTGTGGGTCTTCAAAGAAAATGGAGGTGGGGGATATTGCACTCGCCTTAGAGTGCTCTTGTATTAAATGTCACTTTATGTAGTTGCACTTGCCAGTCCATGGCTTGGATTGATCAATCGGTTAAAGTTGCCACATTCATAAGGCTGCGTGTCCACCAAACGCGTGTTTTGTCGCCCCACCGCCCTGAACGTCTTTTTTTCAGCGTTTGTGCACGGCGCTCTGGGAAAAACAGTCTGTGCCCTGTATCCCAGCAACAGCTTGTCACTCACAGCTCAGCACTTCCGCTTTTCCTATGGTTAGACTTTCTACTGATTTTTTTTAATAGCAGTCTCTAAATAACAATAGACAGGAAACGTTTTCTAGCAGCTCTGAATGTAAAATATGACACGGAAAACAGGAGTCTGAGTAGAGACTGTATCGGCCTCCCATGTCCTGCCCTTCCTTATTCTGATTGGCTGCTCAGAACGATCTGACTGACGAGCTCAGCTGCAGTCTGAAAAGTTTAACTTTTTTCAATGCTGAGCGCCCTGAGCACCACGACAAAAAACAGCCACTGCCGAGAGTGTTTCAGCACCGAGGACGCTCAGCGCTGAATAGAAAACCATTTCCCAGAGCGGAATAAACGCATCTGGTGGGCATGCAGCCTAATTGCTAAACTATAAACCTGTAAATTTTTTATCGCTTCCTTGTAACAGTGTTCTTTATACTGTTTATACAATAGATATGTAATACTATATTTGATTTGTTACCTCTTGCTTTTAAATAGAAATGGCTTTAAGTCTTTGACTAACCGGTCGGAACATGTTAGCCTTATACTTCTGAGAAGCAAGATCAGCTCTGAAGACTACTTGGTATCTGCCCTCAAGATTAATTGCAGCCAATTTTAGAACAACAGTATTATTAGTAAGTTAACAGGCTCTTCTTCGATTGGCTGCTTTAAGCACAGCTTCACCCACTGCAACAGAAGTCAATTTACTGTGGTAGCTCTACTTTCTAAAACTTTAATAGTGTGGGGCAACACAGTGGTGCAAAACAGCACAAACTCATTAAAGCAAAAACAGGAAAAAGTGTAAAAAAATAAATAAATAAAATCCCTCAGTGGATAAAGGCGGAATAAAGAGGCAGTGGATTAACGGTGACAGCAGTGACGTCTGTGTGGCTCATTTGCTCCCTCCATCTGTGTGAAATGCAAGCATGGCTCTGACACTCACTTTCTTCTTGTTTTCTCATGAGGATGAAACACTGGGGGAATCTGGATTTGCCGAGTATTGTTGAAGTTGCTTTTCTTCTTCACTTGCCTCTTCAAGCTGACTTTCTAGCTGAATTTTTCTCACTTTTCTCCTTCTTCATTCTTCAAGCTTGCATCCCCCCCTCCCCCTCCCCTTCCCGTGGGTCTGAAGAACATCTGTCCCCGCTTAGACTTGTAATCCTTTCTCATGCTTTCATGGTCTGATGCTCTCTTTTTATCCCATGAATTTGACAAAAGTGGCACCAGCTCACAGGCAAGTAGCTTTTTTTTTTTTTCCCACAATATCTTTATTGAACCTTTTTTTTTTTTTAACAAACATGATACAAACAATCAAACACTAACACTAAAGTACTACAAAAAAAAAATGCACTAAAAACACCAACAACCACCAACAAAATCAAGTCTTCAACAATGCTCCTCTGTTTAGTCTAGACAATCCAACACATAAGTATACATATTATGTTCACCAGTTTGGAATTTACAAGGTCCACACACATCATTCACCTTCTTCTTCAAGAGTTATGTTTAAATTTTTTACATAATCAATAAAAGGTCTCCATATATTCTCAAACACAATTTCCTTTGATTTCAGTATATATGTTATTCTTTCTAATGGAAGGTTTGTTAACATCTGTCTTAGCCACTGAGTCACATCTGGTCTATGAGTCTTTTTCCATAATAGTGCAATACATTTTTTGGCATTAAGCAAACTGAGGTCTATGAATGTTCTTTCACTTTTATTAAAATTATGCTTTTCTGGGTACAGACCCAACAAAAACAGTTTAGGATTCAATATGATTTGTTTTGAGATTATTTTTTCAATTGTTACCCTCACCTCTTCCCAAAACATTCTTATTAATCTACATTCCCATAAACAATGAAATAGGGTTCCTTTACTTTCCATGCATTTTGTGCATGTATCTGGTATATTTTTGTTGTATCTATTTAACTCCTCCGGTGTAACATACATCCGCATTAACCATTTGAAATGTATCAATTTAAGGCGTGCATTTATTGATTTGGTTTGAGCTTCTGTACAAGCCAATTCCCATTGTTCCTCTGAAATTTCAATTTGCAGATCTTCTTTCCAGTAGTTTAATCTTTTCAGTGAATTTTCACTTGAAGATAGTGTCAATGAGTTATAAAACTCTGAAATAATACCCTTTCTTTTACTATCTTTCATCATCATTTTTTCCAAGGATGAATAGATAGGTCGAGTGAGAGCTTTATTTTGATTTGATCGAATAAAGTTTCTAAGTTGAAGATATTTAAAAAAATGTGTTCTATTGAGATTAAATTTGATCCTCAGCTCTTCAAAAGACATTATGTTGTCTGCACATGGCAAATATAAATCCTGAATCTTTTGTATCCCTTTTAAATTCCATACTTTAAATACAGCGTCCGCTCTCCCTGGTTTAAAATATTGATTACCCCATATTGGACTAAATTGTGACAATAACTGTGGTTCTTTTAAATAGTTTTTAGCTTCACACCATATTTTGATCATATGCTTTACAAATGGATTTTTAACTTGTTTTTGTAATTTTTTTGCCGAATCTGAGTATATGAATATGGGAAGAGGTAAAGGTAAATTGTATGATTCCATTTCAGTCCAGTGAGGGAGATCATTTGATGAAAAATAATATGTCATAGACCTCAGTTGTGCCGACCAATAATACAACATAAAATTTGGACATTTCAGACCTCCACGATCAAATGGTAAATATAATAAAGACAAACGTAATCTAGCCCTCCTGTTGTTCCATATAAATTCCACTAACTTTTTTTTTATTCTTGAGAATAGATCTAAAGGTGGTGATAAGGGAATGTATTGAAATAAATAAAGTATTTTAGGTAAAATATTACTTTTAAGTATATTGATTCTCCCGATCATCGACATTGGTAGTGACATCCATCTCTGAGTTAACTCATTGATATCTGACATTAAGGCTTCATAGTTGACACTGGCGACTGATTCTAGCTTAGGCATAATTTGGATTCCTAAATATTTAAACTGATTTACAACATTGAATTGATTTACCTCAGGGGCTGGGTAATTTCTCTGGGTCTCATTTAGCATTAATATTGAAGATTTAGTTTTATTTATTTTATATCCTGATATTTCCCCAAAATTCTTTATTAAATTCAACAAGGTTGGAATTGATTTTTTTAGATTCGACATAAACAAAATTATATCATCGGCGTACAGGGAGATTTTATGTTCTGTTGGTCCAACTTTAATTCCATATATTTGTGAATGTAAACGTATCGCTATCGCTAAAGGTTCAATTGCCATAGTAAACAGTAAAGGTGAAAGTGGACAGCCTTGTCGACATCCTCTATTGATTTTTATTGGTTTTGAAATATTGTTATTTGTTAGGATTTCTGCTGTAGCATTATTGTATATTATTTGAACCCATTTTATGAAATTATTTCCAAGTCCAAACCTTTGTAGGACTTCAAAAAGAAAGGGCCATTCAACTCTATCAAAGGCCTTTTCGGCGTCCAATGATAGGAGAGCTGTATCTGGTGCTTCTTTTTTCCACAATATCTTTATTGAACCTTTTTTTTTTTTTTTTAACAAACATGATACAAACAATCAAACACTAACACTAAAGTACTACAAAAAAAAAAAATGCACTAAAAACACCAACAACCACCAACAAAATCAAGTCTTCAACAATGCTCCTCTGTTTAGTCTAGACAATCCAATACATAAGTATACATATTATGTTCACCAGTTTGGAATTTACAAGGTCCACACACATCATTCACCTTCTTCTTCAAGAGTTATGTTTAAATTTTTTACATAATCAATAAAAGGTCTCCATATATTCTCAAACACAATTTCCTTTGATTTCAGTATATATGTTATTCTTTCTAATGGAAGGTTTGTTAACATCTGTCTTAACCACTGAGTCACATCTGGTCTATGAGTCTTTTTCCATAATAGTGCAATACATTTTTTGGCATTAAGCAAACTGAGGTCTATGAATGTTCTTTCACTTTTATTGAAATTATGCTTTTCTGGGTACAGACCCAACAAAACCAGTTTAGGATTCAATATGATTTGTTTTGAGATTATTTTTTCAATTGTTACCCTCACCTCTTCCCAAAACATTCTTATTAATCTACATTCCCATAAACAATGAAATAGGGTTCCTTTACTTTCCATGCATTTTGTGCATGTATCTGGTATATTTTTGTTATATCTATTTAACTCCTCCGGTGTAACATACATCCGCATTAACCATTTGAAATGTATCAATTTAAGGCGTGCATTTATTGATTTGGTTTGAGCTTCTGTACAAGCCAATTCCCATTGTTCCTCTGAAATTTCAATTTGCAGATCTTCTTTCCAGTAGTTTAATCTTTTCAGTGAATTTTCACTTGAAGATAGTGTCAATGAGTTATAAAACTCTGAAATAATACCCTTTCTTTTACTATCTTTCATCATCATTTTTTCCAAGGATGAATAAATAGGTCGAGTGAGAGCTTTATTTTGATTTGATCGAATAAAGTTTCTAAGTTGAAGATATTTAAAAAAATGTGTTCTATTGAGATTAAATTTGATCCTCAGCTCTTCAAAAGACATTATGTTGTCTGCACATGGCAAATATAAATCCTGAATCTTTTGTATCCCTTTTAAATTCCATACTTTAAATACAGCGTCCGCTCTCCCTGGTTTAAAATATTGATTACCCCATATTGGACTAAATTGTGACAATAACTGTGGTTCTTTTAAATAGTTTTTAGCTTCACACCATATTTTGATCATATGCTTTACAAATGGATTTTTAACTTGTTTTTGTAATTTTTTTGCCGAATCTGAGTATATGAATATGGGAAGAGGTAAAGGTAAATTGTATGATTCCATTTCAGTCCAGTGAGGGAGATCATTTGATGAAAAATAATATGTCATAGACCTCAGTTGTGCCGACCAATAATACAACATAAAATTTGGACATTTCAGACCTCCACGATCAAATGGTAAATATAATAAAGACAGACGTAATCTAGCCCTCCTGTTGTTCCATATAAATTCCACTAACTTTTTTTTTATTCTTGAGAATAGATCTAAAGGTGGTGATAAGGGAATGTATTGAAATAAATAAAGTATTTTAGGTAAAATATTACTTTTAAGTATATTGATTCTCCCGATCATCGACATTGGTAGTGACATCCATCTCTGAGTTAACTCACTGATATCTGACATTAAGGCTTCATAGTTGACACTGGCGACTGATTCTAGCTTAGGCATAATTTGGATTCCTAAATATTTAAACTGATTTACAACATTGAATTGATTTACCTCAGGGGCTGGGTAATTTCTCTGGGTCTCATTTAGCATTAATATTGAAGATTTAGTTTTATTTATTTTATATCCTGATATTTCCCCAAAATTCTTTATTAAATTCAACAAGGTTGGAATTGATTTTTTTAGATTCGACATAAACAAAATTATATCATCGGCGTACAGGGAGATTTTATGTTCTGTTGGTCCAACTTTAATTCCATATATTTGTGAATGTAAACGTATCGCTATCGCTAAAGGTTCAATTGCCATAGTAAACAGTAAAGGTGAGAGTGGACAGCCTTGTCGACATCCTCTATTGATTTTTATTGGTTTTGAAATATTGTTATTTGTTAGGATTTCTGCTGTAGCATTATTGTATATTATTTGAACCCATTTTATGAAATTATTTCCAAGTCCAAACCTTTGTAGGACTTCAAAAAGAAAGGGCCATTCAACTCTATCAAAGGCCTTTTCGGCGTCCAATGATAGGAGAGCTGTATCCGGTGCTTCTTTATTAAAATAGATAATATTAAATAGTCTTCTTACATTATGGAAGCCTTGTCTACCCTTTATAAAGCCATTCTGATCTCGATTAATAATATTTGGTAAAATTTCTTGTATTCGTCTTGCTAAAATTTTACAGATTATCTTAAGGTCGGCGTTTAATAGGCTTATTGGTCTCATATTTTCACATTTATTAGAGGGCTTACCTGGTTTTGGCAGCAGTATAATTAAGGCATTATTTATGTATGATGGTAAATTATTATTTTGAAATGCTTCTAAAACCATTTCCAAAAAAGGTTTTATTAATTTATTCTTAAATTTTTTATAAAGGTCAACTGGAAGACCATCTGGTCCTGCACTTTTTCCTGATTTCATATTATCAATGGCTAGCCCAACTTCTTCTTGACTAATTTTAGACTCCAATATCTCCCTGTTTTCATTTGGAATACACGGTATAGATAGTTCGTTCAAAAACCCATTTAGTTTTGTTAAATCAGGTTCATTTTTGGTATCATATAATTTTTCATAGTAATCTCTAAAGGCTCTATTAATTTCTAAAGGATCTATAACTACCTGTCCATTACTTATAATACTGGTAATTGGTGTTTTAATTTCCAATTGTTTAATCTGCCATGCTAATAATTTTCCTGATTTTTCACCTTGTTCATAAAAAGATTGTTTCAATCTTAGAAGACTCGAGGCAGCTCTATTCGCTGATTTTTTGTCGTATTCAGCTCTCAAAATCAGTAATTCATTCTCCAACCTTGGGTCACTTCCTGCATACACTTTTTCCTGAAGATTTTTTATTTTATGTTCCAATTTAGCTCTCTCCTCTCGAGTCTTCTTAGATTTTGATCCTGTATAACTAATAATATGCCCCCTAATAAAAGCTTTGAAAGCCTCCCACTTTACACATGCTGATGTTTGTGTAGTATTGATGTCAAAGAACTCGTCTATCTGTTTTTCTATATACTTGACAAATTCCTCATCCTGAAGCCATTTATGCTGAAATTGCCATCTACCTGATTCCTTTGTCAATTTTTTATCTACATATATTAGACAACAGGGTGCATGATCAGAGATCACGATGTTATCATAAAAGCAGTTTTGAATCTTGGACCTTAATTCTGTGGAAATCAAAAAATAATCAATACGTGAGAATGTCTTGTAGGTACTGGAATAACAAGAATAGGCTTTAACTTGTGGTTTCATTTCTCTACATATATCTAACAATCTCAATTCTTTCATAAAATGATTAATAGTCATCCTACATCCAATGTGCGTACAATCCAGTCCTGTTGATCTATCCACACCTGGATTCAATGTACAATTAAAATCCCCTGCTATTATATGTTGCCCTGTAAGTGATGATAAGATGAGAAATAAATTAGCAAAGAACTTCTGATCATCTATATTGGGACCATATAAGTTCACAAGATTTATATTTTCTAATAGCAAAGAACCTTGAATGATTACATATCTTCCAAATTTGTCTCCAATTACATTTTTCACTTGAAAAGGAACTGATTTATGTATGAGAGTCATAACTCCCCTGGCTCGGGATGAAAATGAAGAGGTGAATACACTTCCCTGCCATCTACTCCTAATTCTTTTAACATCCTCCTCTATCAGATGAGTTTCTTGTAAAAACACAATTCTTGAACCCATGTCCTTTATTTTATTCATAACTTGTTTAAGTTTTTTTAAATTTTGTAGACCTCTGCAATTCCATGAAGTTAAATTAAGATTAACACTTTGGTCCATGATCAATAGAGAGTTTGGGATTACCTTGCAGTGTAAACATGCTCATACAGAGAAGCAAAAACATGAGTGGTTGAACATTCATCCTACAAACTACACACAAACAAATTTCCCCTTCCCACACTTGTGGCAAACCCCCCAAAATCAAAAGAAAAATTCTGTCTCCCGATATAGCCATCGACCGTTCCACACCCACGGGGAACAGCCTAAGCCACTCCTTCTTCATCCTCCCAATCACCCTAACTCTACTGCTTTTAATGACGTAACATTAACTCTCCTCTGTAGTTTTCCAACTTAACTCCAAAATTTTTAACAACTTTGTACATCATAGTTTTTTTTTTTTGTTTGTTTTGTTTTTGTTTTGTTTTTTTTTTAATATATAATACAATCTATATTTTGTAAACTTACTATTTACTTCAAGTCAGTCAGATGCCTGTGCAAATGTTTAATTATTCTACCTTATATTTTGTTCATGCTTAGCTCCCACCAGTCTCTTCTTCTTCTTTGATCTTCTTGATGAACTCCTGCGCCTCCTCTGGGGTCTTGAAGATGTGGGTTCTGCCCTCATACGTGGTCAGCAGTCTCGCAGGATAGATTACACCATGACGAATCCCAAGGTTGCGCAGCTCCTTACGTACGGGATCAAACTGCTTCCTCAATTGCTGGATTCCTGTGGCCAAATCTGGGTAGAACCGCACCTGCTGGTCCTGGTGTTTAATCTCTCCTTTTTTAGCTCGTGCAGCGTTGAAGATCTTCATCCTGTCTCTGTTGTTAAGAAGCTTCATAATTAAGGTCCTCGGCGGTCCCTTATCTCTCCGTGGGCCAATGCGATGTGCTTTTTCCAGAACCACTGCTGATTGCAACTCCTCGCTGCCCAGCACCTCCGGAATCCACTTTTCCAGAAAGGAACATACGTCCCGACCTTCTGATTCCTCTGGAAGACCCACCAGCCTCAAATTATTCTGTCTCGACCGAGATTCCAAATCCAAAATATTATCTTCCAGAGATTTATTTTTTTTTTCCAAAGTGCGCACCTTTAATTGAAGACGGGTGACGTCATCTTCAGCACTAGCGAGACGGAGCTCCATCTGCGCCGTTCGTTCTACACAGTCACCCAATTCCTTTCTTATTCCTTCCAACGCTGTCATAATCCCATCAAATCTAGAGGAAAAGTCCGCTCTCATTGAACTCATGGCAGCCATCAGCGCATCTGCGCCATTCCCCGCAGAAATCGCAGCGTTGCCAGCCTCCTCCGCCATATATGGAGCCCTGTTTGCTGCGTCACAGACCTGAAAGTCCGTTAATTTGGACTGTTTCGGCGGCTCGCTTTTTCCTTTTCCTGGTTTTCCAGCCTTAGGCTTCGCCGACATATCCTCGCCCAAACGCTGGGATACGTTCTGTCCCAAATGAGAGAGTTATTTGCCGATTTTTTTTTCTCCAGGAGCAGAGCAGAGCGAGACACGTCCGTCCTACGTGGCAGCCATAACCGGAAGTCTCCGGTGCTTCTTTATTAAAATAAATAATATTAAATAGTCTTCTTACATTATGGAAGCCTTGTCTACCCTTTATAAAGCCATTCTGATCTCGATTAATAATATTTGGTAAAATTTCTTGTATTCGTCTTGCTAAAATTTTACAGATTATCTTAAGGTCGGCGTTTAATAGGCTTATTGGTCTCATATTTTCACATTTATTAGAGGGCTTACCTGGTTTTGGCAGCAGTATAATTAAGGCATTATTTATGTATGATGGTAAATTATTATTTTGAAATGCTTCTAAAACCATTTCCAAAAAAGGTTTTATTAATTTATTCTTAAATTTTTTATAAAGGTCAACTGGAAGACCATCTGGTCCTGCACTTTTTCCTGATTTCATATTATCAATGGCTAGCCCAACTTCTTCTTGACTAATTTTAGACTCCAATATCTCCCTGTTTTCATTTGGAATACACGGTATAGATAGTTTGTTCAAAAACCCATTTAGTTTTGTTAAATCAGGTTCATTTTTGGTATCATATAATTTTTCATAGTAATCTCTAAAGGCTCTATTAATTTCTAAAGGATCTATAACTACCTGTCCGTTACTTATAATACTGGTTATTGGTGTTTTAATTTCCAATTGTTTAATCTGCCATGCTAATAATTTTCCTGATTTTTCACCTTGTTCATAAAAAGATTGTTTCAATCTTAGAAGACTCGAGGCAGCTCTATTCGCTGATTTTTTGTCGTATTCAGCTCTCAAAATCAGTAATTCATTCTCCAACCTTGGATCTCTTCCTGCATACACTTTTTCCTGAAGACTTTTTATTTTATGTTCCAATTTAGCTCTTTCCTCTCGAGTCTTCTTAGATTTTGATCCTGTATAACTAATAATATGTCCCCTAATAAAAGCTTTGAAAGCCTCCCACTTTACACATGCTGATGTTTGTGTAGTATTGATGTCAAAGAACTCGTCTATCTGTTTTTCTATATACTTGACAAATTCCTCATCCTGAAGCCATTTATGCTGAGATTGCCATCTGCCTGATTCCTTTGTCAATTTTTTATCTACATATATTAGACAACAGGGTGCATGATCAGAGATCACGATGTTATCATAAAAGCAGTTTTGAATCTTGGACCTTAATTCTGTGGAAATCAAAAAATAATCAATACGTGAGAATGTCTTGTAGGTACTGGAATAACAAGAATAGGCTTTAACTTGTGGTTTCATTTCTCTCCATATATCTAACAATCTCAATTCTTTCATAAAATGATTAATAGTCATCCTACATCCAATGTGCGTACAATCCAGTCCTGTTGATCTATCCACACCTGGATTCAATGTACAATTAAAATCCCCTGCTATTATATGTTGCCCTGTAAGTGATGATAAGATGAGAAATAAATTAGCAAAGAACTTCTGATCATCTATATTGGGACCATATAAGTTCACAAGATTTATATTTTCTAATAGCAAAGAACCTTGAATGATTACATATCTTCCAAATTTGTCTCCAATTACATTTTTCACTTGAAAAGGAACTGATTTATGTATGAGAGTCATAACTCCCCTGGCTCGGGATGAAAATGAAGAGGTGAATACACTTCCCTGCCATCTACTCCTAATTCTTTTAACATCCTCCTCTATCAGATGAGTTTCTTGTAAAAACACAATTCTTGAACCCATGTCCTTTATTTTATTCATAACTTGTTTAAGTTTTTTTAAATTTTGTAGACCTCTGCAATTCCATGAAGTTAAATTAAGATTAACACTTTGGTCCATGATCAATAGAGAGTTTGGGATTACCTTGCAGTGTAAACATGCTCATACAGAGAAGCAAAAACATGAGTGGTTGAACATTCATCCTACAAACTACACACAAACAAATTTCCCCTTCCCACACTTGTGGCAAACCCCCCAAAATCAAAAGAAAAATTCTGTCTCCCGATATAGCCATCGACCGTTCCACACCCACGGGGAACAGCCTAAGCCACTCCTTCTTCATCCTCCCAATCACCCTAACTCTACTGCTTTTAATGACGTAACATTAACTCTCCTCTGTAGTTTTCCAACTTAACTCCAAAATTTTTAACAACTTTGTACATCATAGTTTTTTTTTTTTGTTTGTTTTGTTTTTGTTTTGTTTTTTTAATATATAATACAATCTATATTTTGTAAACTTACTATTTACTTCAAGTCAGTCAGATGCCTGTGCAAATGCTTAATTATTCTACCTTATATTTTGTTCATGCTTAGCTCCCACCAGTCTCTTCTTCTTCTTTGATCTTCTTGATGAACTCCTGCGCCTCCTCTGGGGTCTTGAAGATGTGGGTTCTGCCCTCATACGTGGTCAGCAGTCTCGCAGGATAGATTACACCATGACGAATCCCAAGGTTGCGCAGCTCCTTACGTATGGGATCAAACTGCTTCCTCAATTGTTGGATTCCTGTGGCCAAATCTGGGTAGAACCGCACCTGCTGGTCCTGGTGTTTAATCTCTCCTTTAGCACGTGCAGCGTTGAAGATCTTCATCCTGTCTCTGTTGCTAAGAAACTTCATAATTAAGGTCCTCGGCGGTCCCTTATCTCTCCGTGGGCCAATACGATGTGCTTTTTCCAGAACCACTGCTGATTGCAACTCCTCGCTGCCCAGCACCTCCGGAATCCACTTTTCCAGAAAGGAACATACGTCCCGACCTTCTGATTCCTCTGGAAGACCCACCAGCCTCAAATTATTCTGTCTCGACCGAGATTCCAAATCCAAAATATTATCTTCCAGAGATTTATTTTTTTTTTCCAAAGTGCGCACCTTTAATTGAAGACGGGTGACGTCATCTTCAGCACTAGCGAGACGGAGCTCCATCTGCGCCGTTCGTTCTACACAGTCACCCAATTCCTTTCTTATTCCTTCCAACGCTGTCATAATCCCATCAAATCTAGAGGAAAAGTCCGCTCTCATTGAACTCATGGCAGCCATCAGCGCATCTGCGCCTCCCCGCGCAGACATCGCACCGTTGCCAGCCTCCTCCGCCATATATGGAGTTTTGATTGCTGCGTCACAGACCTGAAAGTCCGTTAATTTGGACTGTTTCGGCGGCTCGCTTTTTCCTTTTCCTGGTTTTCCAGCCTTAGGCTTCGCCGACATATCCTCGCCCAAATGCTGAGATACGTTCTGTCCCAAATGAGAGAGTTATTTGCCGATTTTTTTTCTCCAGGAGCAGAGCAGAGTGAGACACGTCCGTCCTACGTGGCAGCCATAACCGGAAGCCTCGGCAAGTAGCTTTTGAATAAAAATGTAGATCCACTAAATAATTTGTCATTATAGTCATAAGATTTTCTCCATTTTTGATTTAAAATTAGTCTTTTTGAGACTGAATAGACTGTCAATGCCGTCAGAGTCCACATAATTTATATTAGCAGATGTCCCTGTCTTTGTCCCACCTTTCCCTTCTCACTCACACACTCCACTCCTGATGCCCTGCTTCAGATCGTAAAAGATTAATTGCTCACCATGTTTCTGCTGCAACACGGCGCTTAATGGAATCTGTGTCTGTAAGGCACCAAACCCTGACTTTTCTGACTTCCCTGTTTGGAATATTTATGAAGTTATTTAGAAAGGGCCAGGCTTGGTGAGTAATGGCCCTGCTGGATGATTCACGGTGTCGTCTCCTTGCTTAAATGGAGGGTTCAGCGTGGCAGGTCCAGGTAGGACATTTATATTCTAGCAGACATGCACGGGAAGAGACGGGATTCTGTTTGCAAGGACCTCACATACAGAGAAACAGAGGGAGAGTCACATGACACCCATTAGAGAGCCATCACATCAGGTCAGAACAAAGGAGCGTGTTCAACACCGTGGACAGATCCAGATAGCACCAGATTCACAACACATTATGACAAACATTTAGATGGATTTCTAATTAGAGGCTATACCCTGTAAGGCAGGGGTGTTGAATTCAATCTTTTCCACAATATTTTTTATTGAACCTTTTTTTACAAACATGGCACAAACAGTCAGACACTAACACTAAAGTAATTTAAAAATTTAAAAAACCACTAACAACAACAACAACAAAAATGTACTAAAAACAACAACCATTAACAAAAGCAAGTCAACAACAATGCTCCTCTGTTTAGTCTAGGTAATCTATTACATAGGAATACATAATATACATTCACCAGTTTGGAATTTGCAAGGTCCACACATATCATTCACCTTCTTCTTCAGAAGTTATGTTTAATTTCTTTACATAATCAATGAAAGGTCTCCATATATTCTCAAACACATTTTCCTTTGATTTCAGTATGTATGTTATTCTTTCTAGTGGAAGGTTTGTTAACATCTGTCTTAACCACTGAGTCACATCTGGTCTGAGTCTTTTTCCACAGTAGTGCAATACATTTTTTGGCATTAAGCAAACTGAGGTCTATGAATGCTCTTTCACTCTTATTAAAGTTATGTTTTTTTGGATACAGACCCAACAAAAACAGTTTAGGGTTCAGTGTGAATTGTTTTGAAATTATTTTTTCAATTGTTACCCTCACCTCTTCCCAAAACATTCTGATTTTTCTACATTCCCATAAACAGTGAAATAGGGTTCCTTTACTTTCCATACATTTTGTGCATGTATCTGGTATGTTTTTGTTATATCGATTTAATTCCACTGGTGTAACATACATCCACATTAACCATTTAAAATGTATCAGTTTAAGACGTACATTTATTGATTTGGTTTGAGCTCCTGCACAAGCCATTTCCCATTGTTCCTCTGAAATTTCAATTTGCTGAATTCAGTCTTACTGAGGACCAGCATGATGGTATCAAAGTCATGAACTGGGCGTTTATTATTATTACCTCCACCAAGGAGGTGATGTTTTTTTTTATTGTGGTCTGTTTGTCCGTTTGTTAGCAGGATTACACAAAACTACTGAACAGATTTTGATGAAATTTTCATCAGACGTGGCCCTTGGGCTACACATGAGCCCATTAGATTTTGGAGGTGATCTGGGTCAGGATGTGGATTCTCAATCACTTTTTCACTTATTTTAAACATTGTGAGATAGGGCCTTGGTGGAGGTATCTGTTCTCTGAGTGCCCTCTAGTTAGAATAGTTTTTTTAATTGGAGAAACACTATTATATTTATAAGTGGATTATAATATAGCATGGATGTAGTGTTCACATGTTTTTCTTGGCTCATCCGTCCACATTTCACAGGAATCACTACTCCTCCTAGGCATCCGTCCCTACCTTCCTCCATCCAGCTGTCCATCTGTACATTTTTGCATTGCTAGATAACGCCTTGTGGAGGTATGTGCACGCTCAGGGATCACCTCCACAATGTAATGGGTTCATCTGTAGCCCAAGGGCCACCTCTGGTGAAAAATTCATCAGAATCCATCCAGTAGTTTTTGTGTAATTCTGATAACAAACTGACAACAAACAAAAACCACCCAATCAGGGGGGTCTGCATCCAGGTTTAGCTCAAGGTCATGGTCAAAGTTCAGGAATCTGGGCATTTATGATTTCATGAAGATTGTTCATCCTCCTAGGCAATTGCCTCAGTGATCGGCAGACTTGTGCACAATGATCCTCGGGTGGGTCTGCATCTAGGCTGTGCTTGAGATCAGTGGTCAGGAGCTCTGAGCACTCTTCAGGTGATTTCATCAGGCCAGAATGAGCTGCTCCGTCACTGACGGTCTGGTTTTTCATTATTTATGGATTGTTCTAAGCAGTAGGTTTTTGTGTAAAATTATGACTTCATAACTAAGGAAACATATTTGCAGCAGTGTGATTTACTTTTACCTCCAGCAAAATGGCTCATAACATTTTGTTTTCACCTTTGATTTATGCATCAAAATAGTAATTCTGCCAACTTACTACTGAACTAAACCACCTCTTGCTCCAAAATCTAATGGATTTGTTAAGTTCTAGTTTTCTACCAAATTTCATTAAAATTTGGACAGTAGTTTTTTTGTGTAACCCTTTTAAAAGACAACAACACAAGCCTCACTGGTAATGTAATATGCATTTGCATTTGAATTAAATTTAAAGTTTAATTAAATTCACAGTTAAATGGGTTTCATAATGGACTTCTCTTACTTTCTCAGTGAACTAATTTTCAGTTCAACACTAAAGTAACAATGATTTATACCGATTCATACACTGGCTCATGCATGCATGTGTAATCAGTCGAGTCACCCTTCATCAAAGGTGTGCGTTGCGTGTCTGAGTGCAGCAGGCGACTCAGTCATCAGCTGCTGCCATTCTTCTTAAAAACAACACACAAACACTTACAGCCTTTGGGAGTTTTTTTCAGTGCGTGATTGGAACACGGTGATTTGTTCAAGCTGGACCACTGTGTGTCACCTATATTTATTTGTTATTGCGCTGTATGTATACTCACAGATGCGCACACAGAGCCGTGGTCAAAGATTAAATGTTCGTTTTTGAGTGTACATTATAAAGAGATGGTGACAGCAGTCATATTTTAGATTCTCAGGCTGTGTTTCAGGCTGTTTTTTGTCCAAAATGGATTAAATAAATGAGATTGTTTTGCTTCCAGGATTTTGAAAACTCACTTTATTTGCCTCATGTTATCATGATTTTATGGTTTCTGCTCATGCTGTATTATATTAACACTCAGTGTTCAGGCTTTTAGTCAGTTATGGGATGAACAACTACATTGTCAATACAAAAAACAAATTAGACGTTTTTTTAATATCAACAAATTATTATTTGGAAGGGTTTCATTTAGATTTTTTTTTCCAAACATGCAACTCAGCAATGGATTGAGCACATCCAGTTCAGACTACAGGAAGTACCCTGAACTTAATCAGTTTTAAGTAGTTTTGCCCTAATACCATTAATTACATTTGAGACTTTTTCCTTATATGCTGACAAGTCATTACATTTACCAGTAAGTAATTGGATCTATTAACTGCTCAAGGGCAAACAATAAGCAAGATATGACTTTCTACAAGACTGCCTCAGAGCTTTAATTTTCTGCTGTTCAAATTACTAGTGGTGCTTATAAATAAAAAAAGAAAGAAGAGCATGCTTAAATATATTACACACATTGCAGCTTTCATGACAAGTTTTGTCAGTTTGTCAGAAATGGTTTATATCAGTAAAAACCCAAATTCTCACCTGACTGTCAAGGAAGAATCAGCAGCATGATTTATATGTTTGAAGGATCATGCATTAAAAACTAATATTAGCAAGGACCCCAGATGAGATGATTTAATCAAAACTAAAACGAGGAATTCCTCTCTTGAGTCTGTCCGTCAGTGAATCATCAGTGGGGGGGAAAAAAAGCCAAGTGCAGAATTTGTAGTGTCCCTTAAGTGGTGACATGAGCATCATATTTGACAGTCAGCAGCCACTTCTCAGTTTTCATTTTGTGAGCTTGTGCTAAATGGAGGTGAGCGTTCTTGAGGGTTTTCCACTTTATAGCCTCAGGCATACACCAGTAAAAGGTTTGTAAATTGGAGTGCCCAAACATCAACAAACTTGACAAATGGGAGCGTGAGAATTTCAGGTTTTGCGCATCATCCCCTGTCTGTTCGCAGCGTACCATGACAGAGGACAGTGGTGGCCTGGTTAGGGATGTGGGCTGGTGAGCGGAGGGTCGCTGGTTCAATCCCCAGCCTGGCAGGATCAGATCTGGGTGGGACAGATAATGTAGCAGTGTTTACCCCACCCTGCTTAACCCCACTGTGGTGCCCTTGAGCAAGGCCCTTAACCCCAACTACTCCAGTGGAGCTGCTCAGTGGCCACAGGTCAGTCTGTGGTTGTACTGGGCAGCTTCCAGGTGTGAATGTGTAGCTGTGTGAACAGGGTGTTCTTGAAAAAGAGAGGTTGCCTCTCAGTAGAACTTCCCTGTATAAAAGGTTAAATAAAAAAATAAATAATGAAGTGGATGAAACACACCTGAGCCTGTGAATCGGTAATACTGGTTTGAATTTTCATTTAGGTGCATGGATGTAATTTACCATCAGTCCGTCATTAACCTATACGTGTTCTGAAAGATTTCTCTGTAGCAGTATTTGTCAAGAATGAAATCAGATAAATAACTGTGGCTTAGCTCCAACATATCTATTGCACTGTGGTATTTATTTTTATCCCCCAACGGTTGAAGACCAAAGGGGTCAAACACCGAAGGGGGATTATGTTATGGGGCTATCTGTCCAGCCATTTCTCCCACTTTTGTGTAATCAGTTCCTTCTACAGTTTTGTTTCGATTGTTCTGAATCTTGGTACCATGGTTCAGTATACAACGATGATGAGTATATTCCAATTTAGCTCCAATCGAAGGATTTTTGCAAGAGTTACAGGCCCTGATTTATGATCTCCTATTTCACCTCAGTTAATAGACAGTAACTGCCTTGTGAAATCAACTCCTCCTACAGTTTTGCTCCAAATGTTTTGAAACTTGGTACCGGAGTTCAATATACACCGAGGATGTGCACATTGCAGTTTAGCTCTGATTGGAGGATTTTTGCAGGAATTGTAGACCTTGAGGTCAAGGTCAGAGGTCAGTTTTTCCCTAAATTTTGTAAACACAATATCTACTGGAAGAAATAATGTAGGCTTTTCAAATCAATACCATAGTCGGTTCTAAGACAAACTTTGGACGACTTACACCCTGACCTGACTGAGTTTGGGGTCAAAAGGTCAAGGTTGGCATTACCTATGCACTATTACTCTACAATGAGTAACAGGGTCAACAAACTTTGTACACAGGTTCGCCCTGAGACCCTGAAGTGTGACTATAGTTTTGTTTTTGTTTTTTATCACAAGGTCAAAGGTCGGTGTCAAAATGGCATGTACACTATATCTTGACAACAAAGAACACTAGGGTTACCAAACTTGGTACACAGGTTCATCCTGAGACCCTGACTATGGGTTTGGGGTTCAAAGGTCAAAATTAACATTGCCTATGCCTTCTATAGAAATTCTCTAGGGTCACCAAGCTTGCTACACAGGTTCACCTTAGGATCCTGACCAGTAACTATGGGTTATATACAACAATTTTTGTTGTATATTTACGGATGAGAGGCTTATTATAATTTTGTTCTGCCCCAATAATTACATGGAAAATTTGAAAACTACTCTCCTTCAGTGAAATATTGGGATCTTCAAAGAAAATGGAGGCGGGGGATACTGTACTCGCCACAGAGGGCTCTTGTTAGCTAATGCGATGATGCGTCATCTGTCCGTCCACGTATCACAGGGATCACTACTCCTTCTAGGTATTTTCCCCAATAGTCACTGCACTCACTCACATTGGTCCTCAGGTGGGACTGCATCCCAGTTCAAGATCAATGTCAAGGTCAAAGATTAGGAGTTCTGGGCACTTAAGTGATTTCAGAAAAATCAATAATCTTCTTAGGCAGTTGGCCCATTTGTCACCAAACTCACTGACAATGATGATCAGATTTGACAACATCCAGGTTGAGGTCAAGGTCATTGTCAAAGGTCAGGAGATCTGGGCATTTATGATTTTACTCCTCCTAGGCAATTTCCCCAATGTTCGGCAAGCTCATGCACAGTGATCCTCCGGTGGGTCTGCAGCTAGGCTTTGCTCAAGGTCAACAGTCAGGTGATCTGATTACTCTTGCAATGATTTCATCAGGCCACAATGAGCTACTGAGGGTCTGGTTTTATTGTACAGTAAATGTGGTTTTGCAGTGTATTGCATTTCTATTTTGTTGAACTGATCATCATGCTTTACATTTACCCCATGGGGAATAGTTAATTTAATTTAATTTATTACAATTTAATTAAACTGAATAATTGACTTTTCTAAAGGGAGAACTGTCTGCTAATGCAATTTTGGCTTTTTGTTTGGATATTCATTATGTTGCAGAGATTTTCTCCAAATAAGACTGTGTCTGCTATAGAAAAAAGTTACATTTTCAGTCTGTTTTTAGGTTATATATTAGTTCACAGTTGCTCCATTTACATGCATTTTTATTTTTTCTGTTTACACAGCATGACTCACTTACCATGCATGCTGTAGTTTGGTTCCTCTCTGTGCATACTGTATCAGTGCATGAGGGCATATGTGCATGTAAGCTGGTGACTTCTCTGTTGTTTTGCAGTGATTAACAAACATTTCCGCTTCTGCATTTGGCCTGACTCAGATTGTGTGTTTGTTTGCATAAGCATGAGTCAGACCATCTGAGATATTTCTTCTGAAGCTTCTGGCATGAGGCGTAATAAAAGGAATGGCCTAGCCCCCATATGTGATATATTAAACGAGCAATTGTGTTTAGTGTGTTTAAGAAATGCAACCTGGAGCTGTGCAAAACTCAAACGTAGATGCAGTTGTCAAAAGAAGACTTGAAAAGCAGATGCAGCTGAATTTGTTAGATTCTAGTTTCACTCCACAGCACTGATGAATTCGGTACACACTTCCTTATCCCTCATTTTCCTCTCTCTCCATCTGTTCTTCTCTTAGCTTTCCTGATAGTGGTCAAGATGCATTAAAAGGTTTTGTTATTCAGTTAGAAATCAAAGACGCAATAAGGCCGTGGCATTTCCTGTTTTAGTCCTTCTTCACTTTTTTTTCACATGATGAATTTTCTACAATGTTAAGTAGCGCTTCTAGTTTTTCTGCTCTTTGATCATACACTTGAGTGAGTCCTGGAGGAGTGACCTTGTTCTGCTGGCAGCCTTATTTAATGCTCATTATTTCCATGATGGAGTTTCTTTAATTAGAAGAGAGTGTACATTTGCCTTACTGATGCGACCTAAATATTATCATGTTTTTCATTATCACTTCATGCTTCATAGTTTCATACAAAATCTCATGAGACATTGCATTTCAAAGTGACACACTAACCCAACAAGACTAGCTAATTTCTTAGTAAAAGCATGTAAGCCAGTACATCAGGCTTAGTTAGCCAAAACACTGTCTGATAGAATCATCACCATTCCCACTGTTTAACCAAATAATGGACTGTCGAACTGCATTTTTTTTAATCATTCATTCCATCCATCTTCTTCCGCTTAATCCTTTTCGGGTCGTGGGGGGGGGGGGGGTCTGGAGCCTATCCCAGCATCTTTGGGCGAGAGGCAGGGTACACCCTGGACAGATCGCCAGTCCATCGCAGGGCCAACACAGAGAGACAGACAACTATTCACTCTCACAGTCATAATAATCAATTCACTGAATCTTCCACAGTGTGCTCTGACTGACTTCTAAAGATTGGCATTGATCATAGAAAATTTTGTATTAGTTGACCTCTAATGCTAAACCCATTTTTCTGTTTTAAAGAGAGACGAGGCTTCAAATCCAGCTTTGTACTACAGATATGGACACTGCGTAATATATCACAAGAATGCTTGAAGGGGCTGTGGTCTTATCCAGATGACTGTCTTAAGATGGTTTAATAATAATGTTGGCTAATTTGTTTGTTATACTTTAATCCCAGAGGGAAATCCAAGGGCATCCACCTGGATGAGACAGCCATGGTGTGGTGCCAATCCCTTCACCATTCACACACACATTCACACCTAAGGCTGCTTTAGCATCTCCAGTTAGCCAAACTTGCATGCTTTCAGACTGTGGGAGGAAACCGGAGCACCCAGAGTAAGCCCATGCAAGCCAGGGTAAGAACTCCACACAGGTAGGCACTGCTGGCTGGTGCATTTGAACCCATGACTTTCTTACTGTGAGGCAGTACTGCTAACCACTAAACCACCATTCACCAATTATCTATAGTGGTATTAAAGGTGTGGCTGACTAAAACTATTTGACATATAATAACAATAATAATAATAATGGATTAGATTTATATGGTGTTTTACATGTCAAGTGACATCTCAAAGTGTAAGTCCATTATTCATTCACTCCAGACAATGATAGTGGTAAGCTACCTCTGTAGCCACAGCTGCCCTGGGGCAGACTGATGGAAACACGGTTGCCAGTCTGCACCAACGGCCTCTCTGACCACTACTGAACATTTATACACATTCATACCCAGTGTCATGGACACTGGAGGCAAGGTGGGTAAAGTGTCTTGCCCAAGGACACAACAGCAGGATGGGAAGAGCGGGATTCGAACCACCAACCCTCTGGTTATTAGACGACCCGCTCTACCTCCTGAACTGCTGCCACTTAAAATACTTCCCCTCATGTGTTGGGTTTAATCGTGTCGAGCAGCACGGTGGTGCAGTGGTTAGCACTGTTGCCTTACAGCTAGAAGGTTCCTGGTTCGAATCCCCAGGCTGGCAGGGGTTGGAACCTTTCTGTGTGGAGTTTGCATGTTCTCCCTGTGCTGCGTGGGTTTACTCCGGGGGCTCCGGTTTCCTCCCACAATCCAAAGACACGCATCTTAGGTTAATTGGTTGCTCTAAATTGTCCCTAGATATCTGTTTCCTATAGGCCCTTAGAATAGAGGGTTAGTATTAGTGAAAGCGCTTTGAGTGGTCTTTGTGACTAGAAAAGCGCTATATAAGTGCAGGTTAGTTAGTTAGTTAATATGAAGGAACTGCACATCTGCAAAATTAATAATTTTCCCCCAGATTGAAGTGAAAGGAGCATGCACGTTATTGACAGGCTTACTTCTACAATAATTAAACCTAACATCCAGAATTTGTGTGTGTTTGGCAAAGCTGTGCCGCCGTTTGCTGTAAAAATGCACAACCTGCTAAATCATCCAACTATTCATGGTTTGCATCTCTGTGTACCTGCTGCTCTGGCATCCTGCACACACTCGCAAATGGTGACTGGACCAGAAAGATGCTGCTGACATTGCTTGCTGGACACAATTTTACACACACACACACACACACACACACACACACACACACACACACACACCTTGTCACAGTCAGACAAGACGCCATGCTGGTATTGTAATTAGAGTGAGGATGACACTTTTGGCTATGTATTCATAGAATGACATAGCTGCAAGGTGACTTTGGGTGTTGTTCCACCTACTTTGTGCAAACTCACTGGCAAATATGCACACAAAATCAGGCACGCACACACTGGACCTTGACAGATGTCAGGGTGGTTCATAGCATCTTATCTTTCTCTCAGTAGATGCAGAGACACACAAACCTACACACTCGCTCTTTTAACACGTGTGCCTAGTCGTCTTGTGTCTCCGGCTCATCTGCATGATAACCATTTGAATAATTAGCTCTTAGTTGATGTCACTGAACCCTCAGAGCCTTCGAGTTGAATTAAATATGATAACATGAGGAAAGGTGTCACATTCAAGCTTTCACACAGATGCACATTCATGTCTGTAACATGACAGTGACCCATGACCCCTGCCCATATTTCAGAAGATGGATGGAAACTGAGAGGAGCTATGTGAGCCCTGCAAGTGGCCTTTCTCTCTTGAAGAAAGTGGTTGATGTTGTGGAACGTCACTGCATCAACGTGTCTAATTTAGTCTGCAGGCAGTGACTCGCAGCTCTTCTCAGCTGATAGTGCTCGTGACACATTTATGCCATTGGGGTCAGAGCAAATGAAGCAGGAACAGCATCATGTCACAAAAGTACTGATAAATTCTGTTTTGTTTTGTTTAAAGTGGCTCGGATCCAATCTGAAAGATCATATTTTAGATTAGATTTATGCAGAGTCCTAAAAAAATTTGTTACATAAAAGGTACAAAAAGGTACAAAATTTGAGTCACTTCAGGTGAACCTAGCCATAGTTTTTGATTGAAACACAGAATTTGTGATGGTAATTTTTTTTTTATTAATCTATTCCAAGTTTGTTTGTTTTTTTTGTTTTTTTTGTCAACAGTCAATGAAAGCGTTACTCATTCTGACCTGATGAACACCTTGAGGTCACCAAAAGCCTTCATTTGTCTATATATTTGTGATTATATAGCCAAGGCCAACTCTAAATTGAAATATGTGGGGTGGACACAGCACCATGGCGTTAGGTCATTTCTCCCTCTCCAGAATGAGCTAAAAATAGCTTCTTCTTCTTGCCACATTAAAACCTGCATTGGACGCCATATTGAGTTCAAATATTTAAGCAATACTACACGAGAGGGAGTACAGTATCAATGAATATAGTAACTGCAGGTGTGTATCACTCCCGTAGTTACTATATTCATGATACTGTAACGATCTCAAGTGTAATATTGCTTTTATACAACAGTTCTGGCAAGCACAATTTATTAAATGACAGTAATATTGGACAAAATATAATGATTTGTTTAACCAGTTATTTTGCGCAGCTGAGAAAAAATAGTCCCCTCTAAATGTAGCCAGTAACTGTTGCTAAACATCTCAATCAGCATGAAGACGTCTATTGTCATTTTGCACACATGTAAACAAATTAAATATTATCAATTGCAAGAATAAGTTCACATACCGGTCATCTGAGTCCATACGGCAGAGGACCCGCGATCAAGATGCCGGTGTTATGCTGAGAATTGCTCACTTGCCGAGAATTGCATCCCATCTGGGAAAACTATAAAAATATAACACTACAGCCAGACTTGTAACCATTTGTGCATTTTTAGAAGTACCCATTATACATTTTTAGAAGTAAAAATTGTTATTACCTCTTGTAAATTATCTTTGAATCATGTTTATTCACCAGACGTTTGTGTTTCAAAGAGGGTTAGAAATCATAGTGATCGAACTCCACGTTTTGCAATCTTCAAAGTCAAGATTTTGCATTTATGCATTGTTGGTAAAAAGGGTAATCACTTTTTCAAAGTATATAGTTGTATTGACTTTGACTTACACTAAACACCTGCTTGCAACAATGGTATGCAATTCTCGGCACGCAAGCAATTCTCAACACAGTTCTGTTGACTTGGACAGTATGGGTTGCAATTCTCGGCAAACCACCAGTAGCTAGCCCTCTTACGCAGCGCACGGAGAGGGAGGATGAAATAACGAGGATTTACATGCAGGGTTCACCACAGCACATTTAATACAGAAAGACAGACAATTCCCAAAAAGGTGAAGATGTACAAAAAACACAAACACGCTTACTGATGGCGTTCGGGGGCCGGCATCACCCAGCGAACGAATGAGAGGAGACGTCTTAGCCACAGGTGCGCCCCATAGCCAACATCGCTTCAAGGATGCACGAGAACCACGGCGAACATGGAGTGGCTCACACATCGTGAGAGTGCTGAAAATACTGGCTGACTAACAGCACGGATGACAATACTATGAACCAGCAGTGCGTGACTGGCAAACGGCCGCTAAGTACACGCACTGCTGGTGATGGTGTGATGAGAAGTACCTGGGCGAGGACCGGGAAACATGATCAGCAGAAGTGGGAATCAGCTGGTGATAATGAGAGAGGGGGCGTGGCCAGACCGGCGAGCCGTCTAACAGCTGCCGGCCAGACAGTGGCTAAGGAGAGGAAAGCACACTGAAATACATACTATACATGCATAAACAGCGGCACCTAAACCCACAGAGAGGTCAGGACCGAGCCCAGGGAAATCAAGCCGGCTCGGCTTCTGACACTCCTCCTGCGTTAAAGCGCACGAGGAGGCTTATGACAGCTCGAGCTGAAGTGTGTGATGTGGTCTTTCACGGCCTGCTGTTTATCTAAGCCTGCGACACAACGCAAAGGCATAGCCGTAAAACTAAAACAAGAAACCAGAGAAACCGCGTGCTACAAAGCTGCTGGCATTCCAGTCAACAACACCGGTGTCCGTTCTCTCGCTGACGTCATTTCAGCCTCCTCCTTCATTTGGTGAGCGGCGCCACAGTCCAGTCAGCGGCTGCAGTTTTTTGATGATAACTATGTTATGCAGGTGTGGTTGCAAATATTATATTGATTATCGACAGTGACTTTTGGGTTTACACAACATGCTAAAAAAATGTCAGAATCGTGTCATCAGACATTTAAGTTTAACATAACAGATCATTTACTCAGTTGCAATCGCTTGACTAAATATAAAGGAGATACGTAATTCACTCTTGTAAACTGTATGAGTTGTGTTATATTTTTGTGCTTTATCCAAATAAGAAAAAAAACCCAGACACTATCATCAGCTGCCACACTACAAGACAACCAGTTGTTAGAGATTTGTGGTGAATTTTTATAGTGGAAAGTCATACCACACCATGAAACATAAAGTTCTGATTACTCTTGTAGCCATATGGTCAAACAAAACCAAAACCGATCATCATAGTGTCCGGTTACTTTCTCCGTGGACATTTCTGGCACTGAACATCTGGCTGTGCAGATGGATGAAGTGCATTCAGGACAAAGAAAACTCATTAGTGACCAATTTGTTGCATCTCTCCAGATTGTCTGATTTGTTCCCATATGCTCGGCCACAAAAAGAGTCATAAATTGTGATTTAAACTGACTAAGAGTTCACATCTGCCCTGTGGTGAGTTCATCCATAACTGTGTTGATTCTTCCATCAACGTGTCTGTCTTCTCAGAATTGCTTTGCTGCTGGTTTCTCTGTACTTTTAGGTCCATTTGAGGGCATGGTGTAGTTTTTAGATATCACTTTATCATTTATTAGATAGAAAATACAGAGCATTTAATAAACAATGGCAATAAAGGTAGAGCAGAGGAGAGTACTGGTGGAACTGTACTTATAACAAATGAGATGGAAAATTGCTGCCATTGATCACATGATTGCACAATAATAGGGATTTTATTTAAAATAAATAGAATAAATCAGCGTAAACAAACTGTCTGATTGAAAAAAAAAACCCAAAACCCATGTTCAGTGGGATTCCTGAGCTTGTTTCTCTGCAAGTAAGACTATCCCAGCTATTGATGATTGGAGAGAGTGACATCTGGAGTGTGTTCCTTATGACCAGTCTATTTCTACACTTCGTTTTGGTTTCAGTTACTGCTGAAAATCCCACTTCACACACAAAGATACAAGGTTGGAAATAGGAGCAGGCTTGTCAGTGCTTTGCGGCATTCTTGGAATATTGTGCCCTGGCTTTAACCCAAAATGTCGGCAGTGAGGATGGTGCCTCAAACATGCTTTTAAGCCCACCGTCATTTGCAATCTTACAGTGCTGATCTCCTTGTTTCACGGACAGGGTTGACTCACGTAGCATGCTCGTGAAAGGGTCACAGATCCACTCCTTCACAATCCATGGGTCTTTTGAGTTCGGGAAGTAACGCTCACACTTTTGAAAGCAAAAATAGGTAATCATGTACCAGCTGGTATACAGAAGGCAGGTTTAATTTTTGCAGATCACCCCTAATTACTGACTCAGATGGGTCTATGTCAGAACTGAGCAGAGGTGGAGACGGACACATCAGGCACAGGAAGACAGAGGATGTCCAGTAATTTTTCAAGACTTTGATAATCATTATAGAAATGAACAGATAAATTATTTATTTTTTTCTCTGTGGTTGAGAACCACTGCTCTAGTACAGTAAATAGCGCATCCAAACTGGCTGTAAACCCCCATATGTCAGAATAATGGCTTTTTTCTTGTCCATTCAGTTTCATTTTTTTGTATCGCATTGTACTGTAGATTCAGTAACTGTGTCAATATTGCTGAGCCATTGTTGTGGTTAAAAAAATAGCTTGAAGGGCCAGTTAAAAGGAAGTAAGGCATAGTAAAGTAAAGCTTTAGTTAGCTGATCATGCTAGCATGGCTTTGCATTCACAGTTCCATTTTCATTCACGTGGATGCTTTTAAGTGCCTTTGTGAAGTATTCAGAATACTTCGGTAGTATTTCAGCTTGTGGGAAAACATCAGCATCCTGAAATACCCTAAGAGTAGACATACTAAGTGATAACCTGAAAAAGAAGTGTTAAATTGCATCTTTGTACAAATTATAAAATATTGTTCGAATGTCCTGCAATACAAAAATCATTCACAGATGTGTCCTGACTTCTAAACTTGTATTTTTTAATTTGCAAACATGTACAATGTTGAATGAATTATCCAATTATTTATTGTGTAAAAATTGTAATTTAGTGTCAGTGCACTGTAGCGACCATCTTTGCTGCTTCAGATCCAGCTGAGCCCTGAGGGAGATAATGAAACTCTTAGATTCAGCATGCTCTGCAAAACCATATGATGGAGAAATTTCTGCAGAGTCACACGATGATGGTTCACTGTGTCCGTCGCACAAATCAGCCTTGACGTATAATCCACGTCACCTTGTCACCTCAGGGCTCTGTTGGTCCTATCAATAAACAGCACATTTTGCTATAAGGTTACTCTAAATGTCGACCTTCTCAACACCTGTCAGACTCATTAAAAAGGGGAAAAAAACATGACTTGTTTAATTCATTTTTTTTTTTCCTCTTTCTTTTTCTTTTTTTGGGGGGGGCCCCCAGAGAAAAACGCTATTCACTAAGCAGGTGGTCAGCATCTGTTTTGGCTCACCTCTGTTTGTCTCCTGATTGACTACTGGCATCTGTAACATGTCTCTCCACATTCCCCCTCCCCTTAATCTCCCATCCATCGCTCTAAATCAGGGTTCAGGTCACCTTAGCCATGGACTCAGGGCATCACTCATTATATTCTGAAGTTGCAATTGCTGCCTGACCCCCTTCTGTCCAATTCCATGGCTGCCCATGGTGGGCGAGCACTCCTGCCGCTCCATTCAAAACCTCTTTAAATAAACCGACCTTTGGCTCAAGGCTGCCACTCATCTTGCCAAGACGAGAGGGAGACAAATTTAGTTCAAATGAATGTCAAGCCTTGTTGTTGCACTCTCTTGGTTAGTACAGTTTGGGCACTCCAGAGACCCAGCTTTTCCTCTTCAATCTCATTCTTATTTCAAACTCATTCTTACACAAATGCTGGAGACTAAAATGATTCATCATGCTGCTAATAAAGGGAAAAAAAAAACACCTCAGTCTTTGGAAAATGAGAAAATGCAATGTAGATTAGGACTTTGTCTCAAACGGAATTTTTTTGCATGTTTCCTGTTAAATTTTAACCATCAAATTCCAGCTATCTGTAATGCAAAATAAGATGATTACACAGAGGGCTTGAGATTTTTTTCAGTATAAAATTCTTTATATTTTCAGATCATTCTGTATAGGTCTTTAGCATACATTGATGATTTTCTCGTTAAACCAAAACAGTCACCAAAGGCTTTATTTGCAGTGTTTTCTTGCCAGGTGACATTAGCTTGCAGTAGCTGTGGTTGTGTGGGCTGCTCCAGCCTGTGTGCAATAGTCAGGTGTTCAGGTCCGGGCTTGAGGCCACATCCCTTCAGACCCAATTGTGTTTAACTGAATCCTTATATGGCATGAGTTGCTCAGAGGAGAAATGTAAACGCAAAAGGACCCTTTCCTGGCAGCAGGCATTTTATGTGTTTTTGTGTTTGATGGCATGCGGTAACTATTGGGATCAATGTGTGGAAATGCTTCGATGTTTATTGTAATGTTAATGTGGATGGTATACAAACTCGAAGCTCAGATTGAAATATAAAATTGGGGGTAGTTAAGTGGTATGCATTTTAAAGGGTTGGTTATTTGGAAAAAATATCCTCATACTAAGCCTCTTATCAAAAGCACAATTAAAAGGTGATCACCAGTCTTCTGATGTGGAGTAAAATATAGCCTACATATTTATAATCCACCAACACATTTTTTATAAAGCCAGCAACCGGTCTAGTGATGGTGCTACCAGCAGATGTGACAATCAGGGATTTTATGGCCAGCATTTAAATGCATTTTATTGCAATCGCATAGCGCTTGTCCACATAAAAGTACGCTTATGAATACATTTGAAACATGGATTGGGATCCAGTCTGCCAAACGCCATCATAATGTGGATGGGGATGCACTGGGAGCACATTGAACGCAAATGGGAATATGTCTCCAGCCCAGATCTACAAATACTAAAGTAAATACATTTATTATCATTGACATTTTTCCCTAATAATCAAACATTTTATTGTACTTTAATACTTTATCAACTTTACACATATAGATACCTAATTAATTGATTTATGCACTCATATCTTTTTGTATTATTTTCTTCTTGTTTTTGCCTGCACCTGTATCTATGGGTGCATGTTTGTGTATACATGTAGGCAGGGCTTGACGTTAACACCCACCCACCCGCCCCTGGCGGGTATATTTCGGGTGTGGTGGGTAAGACGGCGACTCCCACTAGCCACTTTGGCGGATTGTAGTTTTCTCAAACAAAATCTAAACCGTAAACCTATTGAAAAGTAAGACTACAAAACTACAACTCCCATAAGCACTACTTGCGCACACAGTGTATTCTCATTGGTCTAATGTCAGCCAGCTACAGCCCAGAAGTCTGGCTCCGCAGGTCGGCTCATTTTCTTCCAGTCGAGAAACTGCGATGAACAGACAGCAACCGCGCTCAGTGATCAGATCATGGAGACAACTGCCCCTGATCCCCCGTTGTCCCAGCAGTGAGAATAACCTGTGCTCTCCCCCCCACTTCAGCTCCTACCTCTGTGGTTAAATATGATTAGTTTGAGAGCAAGAAGTTCCCATTTGCTGTCTGCAATTGTGCAAATTTAAGTTTTCATATGACAGAGAGAGAAAAAGGAATTAAACTTTAGATAGATGTACTTTATTGATCCCAAACTGGGAAATTACAGTGTAACAGCAGCATGACTGTAGACAACGAAAACGACAGAAACACACACAGCATAATAGACAAAGGAATTACCCATGGAAATTAAACTGCTAAAAACTTGTATATACAGTATATCATAGATGAATAGATGGTGACCCATATAGATACATGAATCATACCTGCTGTACAATGCAGGACTGTCGGGTGCAGAGTGAAAAAGTGAGGCACCAATTGGACTGTAAGGTGCAGTATGGTAGTATAATTATGACCAGAGTACAACATCATAGTGAGTTATTGTACAGTGAAATGGTATGTGGCAGGAACAATTTCCTGTACCTAACCGTTCGGCAGTGAAGCTGTAGCAGTCTGCTGGAGAAAGTGCTCCGCTGTCTGTCCAGTGTGTGGTGGAGGGGGTGATTAGGATTGTCCATGATGGATCACAGTTTTAGTGTCCTCCTCTCCACCACAGTCTCAAAAGTCTCCGGCCTCCGACCAATTACAGAGCCAGCCCTCTTGTGAAGTCTGTTGGTGTCACTGGCTCTGATACTGCTACCCCAACAGACAGCAGCAAAGAAGATGGCACTGGCGACAGCGGTCTGGTAGAAAAGCTTCAGCATCCTGTTGCACACATTGAAGGATCTCAGTCTGCTCATCCCCTTCTTCAAATCAAATCAAATCAACCTTTATTGTCATGTTGCTGTACATACAATTGTAGTGCAGGCAAGATGAAATTGCGTTTCTCTCGGCATCCATATAAGTAAAAAGAACTTAATTTAAGACACACTCACACACACCCTCACCCCCCCACCCCAACACAGCCATTCACACTTCCCTGAGACATACTTGAAAACTAACCAGAACTATAATATACAAATAATATACTGTACTTAATGTCCATAGGTGCAGTAGTATGTATGAGACATTCCGGATCAGCTGTTCAGCATCCTAACAGCTTGTGGAAGGAAGCTGTTAATCAGTCTGGTGGTTCTGCCTCTGATGCTCCTGAATCGTTTGCCAGATGGCAGAAGTTCAAAGTGTTTATGCAGAGGGTGAGAACGGTCCTTGACAATGTTCAGTGCCCTGCTCCTACAACAGTTCTGAAAAAGTTCTTGGACAGAGGGGAGAGAGACTCCAATTACCTTCTCAGCTCCCTTAACTATCCTCTGCAGGGCTTTTTTGTCTGACATACTGCAGCTGGAGTACCATGTTGCAATGCAGTACGTCAGAACACTCTCCACCACACCTCTGTAGAAGGATCCTGGGGATGCAGATGGGGAGAGAGGCTTGTTTGAGTTTCCTCAAGAAGTGCAGTCTCTGCTGGGCCCGTTCCTGATCCCCAAGGAATTCTTGTACAGAGCATCGGTGTTGGATTTCCAGTCCAGTCCATTGTAGATCCTGACACCCAGGTATTTGTAGTTCTCAATTACCTCCACATCCTCCCCCCTAATCTGCAATGCTGTGAAGGTGTCCTCTTCTTCCTGAAGTCAGTTACCATCTCTCTGGTCTTGCTGACGTTCAGCCTCAGGTGATTCTGCTCTGTCCACTCCACAAATCTGTCTACCAGTGTCCTGTACTCCCCCTCCTCGCCCTCTCTTATACACCCAACAACTGCTGAGTCGTCAGAGAATTTCTGCAGGTGGCATGACTCGGTGTTGTACTGAAAGTCTGTGGTGTATAAGGTGAAGAGAAAAGGAGAAAGCATAGTTTCCTGTGGAGCTCCTGTATCGCTAACCACCACATCAGACAAGACACTGCCCAGCCAGACAAACTGTGGCCTGCCCGTCAGGTAGTCAGTAATGCAGGAGATCACAGACCCCCATCACCCGTAGCTTCTCACCCAGCAGCAGTGGCTGGATGGTGTTAAAGGCACTGGAGAAATCAAAGAATGTGATTCTCACAGTGTCTCCTCCACCATCCAGGTGCAGATGGGCTCGTTGCAGCAGGTAGATGGTAAATGGTAAATGACGTTCACTTATATAGCGCTTTTTCTCATCTCTGGATGACCAAAATGTTTTACAGATCCTGCTATCCACCCATTCACTCACACATTCACACACTGATGGTGGCAGAGCTGCCATTCACACACAGGCACTAGCCAGGCCGCCAGGAGTAACTGGGGGTTCAGTGTCTTGCTCAAGGACATTTCGACAGGCAGACTGCAGACAGAGTGGGAATTGAACCCATGACCCTCCGATCAATAGTCGGTCACATGACACCTGCGCCACAACTGCCCCCCTAGACAGCCTAGATGACAGCATCTTCAACTCCTAAATGGGGCTGATATGCAAACTGCAGAGGGTCTAGCCACGTCTTCACCTGCGGCCTCAGGTGGGCTAAGACCAATCTCTCAAGGACCTTCATCACATGGGATGTGAGAGCAACTGGTCGATAGACATTCAGGTTAGATGGAGACGACTTCTTGGGGACAGGAACCAGGCAGGATGTCTTCCACAGCACCGGTACTCTCTCCAGACTCAGGCTCAGGCTGTACAGGTGTTTCAGTACCGGAGCTAGCTGACTGGCACAGGTCCTCAGGATCCTGGTGGAGATCCGCTGATGGAGTCTTTCCAGCTGTTTCTTAACCTGGTCTGTAGTCACAGTGATATGTGTGTGTGTGGGGGGGGGGGGAGAGACTGGTGTCCCCAGAGGAGGGGGAGTGGGGGGATGAGGAGAGGTGCTGCACAGGAGGGTGGAGGGGAGGGGTGTGTGTGGGGGTGACAGTGAGTTGAACCTACTAAAAAAACAGATTCAGCTCATCAGCTCTCTCAAGGCTCCCCAGTATCAGTCTGTCTCTCCCCTTACACCCAGTGATTTTTCATTCCCGTCCAGACATCCTTAGTATTGTTTTGCCTGAGTTTATCCTCCAGCTTCTTCCTGTAATGTTGCTGTAAAGAGCAAATGAAGCTTCTTCTGAGGTGAACTTTTGTTTATCTGTGATTATCTATGATGGCTTGAATTTGCAACTGTTTCATGGAAGTAAAACTTCTAATTATGTATTTTTAATGTGCTGGTCCAGGGGTGTCAAACATGTGGCCCGCAGCCCAAAAAAGGCCTGCCAGGGGGTCCAAGTTTTTCTCGAAATTTACAGCTTTATTCCTAGTAAATTTCTGACTTTTTCTACTGATTAAAATTGTTCATGTAAATTTGAGACATCTTTCTCCATAAGATGACTTTTTTTCTCATCAGTTTTCTTTTCTTTTTTTTTTTTTTCTAGTGAAAACAGGTAGTGTTGAATTAGATTAAATCCATCAGCAATTACTAATGACATCGTGCAGCCCTGAAGGGGTGTCTCAATTCATAGGGGTCATTTTCAACCCCTACCCCTTGGCCTTCGATTTCAAGGACCAAGGGGTGGGAGTAGGCAAAGGGGAAGAGGTACAAATGAGAATTGGGACAGGCCCCAAATTTGCCTGTACTCCACTCTCATATTGCAAATATTTTTCTCAACTGCTTTACAGTATTTACTGCTGTTAATAATTAAACAGTGTTTCTCTTGCTATTTATGTATGTATAAGGGTCATTTACATGATGGACTGGCGATCTGTCCAGGGTGTACCCTGCCTCTCGCCCAAAGATGCTGGGATAGGCTCCAGCCCCCCCCCCCCCCCCCCCCCCCGGTGACCCGAAAAGGATTAAGCAGTAGAAGATGAATGAATGAATGAATGAATGAAGGTTATAAATTTAGTTCAAGTAAAATTTAGCATGCGATAGTCAGATTTGATCATATTAACTAGAAAAGCACTCGAAGAGTGCAGACCTCCGCCAAGCGCCACAGTTCCCCCGTTGATCCAGATCACCACCAAAATGTAATCATCTGTAGGATACCCCATTTCTGACAATCTCTGAAAATTTCATGAAAATCCGTCCATAACTTTTTGAGTTATCTTGCTAACAAACAAACAAACAGACAGACAGACAGACAGACAGACAGACAGACAAACCAATGCTGATGAAAACATAACCTCCTTGGCGGAGGTAAATATAATTTTCCAACCACAAAATTGTGGCTAGTGACTTTGGAAAATCACTAGCCACAGTGGCCGGTGAGCAAAAAAGTTAATGTCAAGCCCTGCATGTAGGTGTATATGCCTCAATTTACACATGCATGTATATGTATGTATGTATATTTATGTTGTCAGGTGCAGGTGAATGTATACATGTATATGTATATACAGTATCATGATGATGTTTGCAAAGAAGAGTGGGCAAATATTGCCACATCAACATGTGCCACGCTGATAGACTCCTACCCAAAAAGACTGAGTGCTGTAATAAAAGCCAAATGTGCTGCAACAAAGTATTAGTTTAAGGGTATGCATATTTATGCAAGCAGGTTATTGTAAGTTTATTTTTATTTTTCTCCTTTGTTTTTGTTGTCATAGATGTCATTAGCATTGTTATTAGTACTCTTATTGTTCCTTACTTTAACATAGTCATTATGCACTTAATCACTTATTAAAGTGGCTCATCAGTCACTTTATATAGTAATGGACTGCTCTCTTTGCACTACACGCCACTTTAACGTCTATGTGCCTTGATACAGTGGATATAAAACGTCTACACACACCCCTGTTCAAATGCCAGGTTTTTGTGATGTAAAAAATGAGACCAAGAGAAATCATTTCAAAACTTTTTCCACCATTAATGTGACCTATAACCTGTACAACCCAACTGAAAAACAAACTGAAATCTTTTCAGAATCAACTTTATTGGCCAAGTATGCACAACACATACAAGGAATTTGACTTTGGCTAAAAACTTGCTCTCGTTGTTCAGGTGGAGGATTTAAATAAGGATTCAATGACAACAGAGTATGTACAGTAAATTTTAAGTTAATTTTCTTTGCAAAAACCCTCCAAAATCTGTCAGATTGCAAGGGCATCTCCTGTGCACAGCCCTCTTCAGATCACCCCACAGATGATTGATTGGATTCAGGTCTGGACTCTGGCTGGGCCATTCCAAAAAGTTAATCTTCTTGTGGTGAAGTCATTCTTTTGTTGATTTGGATGTGTGCTTTGGGTCATTGTCGTGCTGAAAGATGAAGTTCCTCTTCATCTTTTTAGCAGAAACCTGAAAGTTTTGTGCCAACACTGACTGGTATTTGGAACTGTTCATAATTCCCTCCACCTTGACTAAGGCCCCAGTTCCAGCTGAAGAAAAACAGCCCCAAAGCATGATGGTACCACCACCATGCTTCACTGTAGGTATGGTGTTCTTTTGGTGATGAGCAGTGTTGTTTGCGCCATATATACACCTTTTCAAATTATGGCCAAAAAGTTCAACCTTGGTTTCATCACACCATAACACATTTTCCCACATGTGTTTGGGAGATTTCAAATTTGTTTTTGCAAAATGTAGCCGGGCTTCGATATTTTTCTTCGTACGATAAGGCTTCTGTCTTGCCACCCTACCCCACAGCCCAGAAATATGAACAAGATGGGAGATTGTTGTCACGTGTACTAAGCAGCCAGTACTTGCCAGAAATTCTTGAAGCTCCTTCAGTCTTGCTGTTGGCCCCTTGGCAGCCTCCCTGACCAGCTTCCTTCTCATCTTTTCATCAATTTTGGAGGGACATCCAGTTCTTGGTAATGTCACTGTTGTGCCATATTTTCTCCACTTGATGATGACCGTCTTCACTGTGTTCCATGGTATATTTAATGCCTTGGAAATTCTTCTGTACCCCTCTCCTGACTGATACCTTTGAACAATGAAATCCCTCTGATGCTTTGGAAGCTCTCTGTGGACTGTGGCATGTGCTGTAAGATGTGACTACAAAAATGTCAGGAAAAGCCTACTAGAACAGCTGAACTTTATTTGGGGTTATTCAGAGGCACTTTAAATGGTGTGTGCTGACTCCCATTAACATGAGTTTGAATGTGATTGGTTAATTCTGAACACAGCCACATCTCCAGTTATAACAGGGTGTGCATATTAATGCAACCAGGTTATTGTAAGGTTTTTTTTTGTTTTTTTCCCTTAAAAGATTTCAGTTTGTTTTTCAGTTGGGTTGTGCTGATTATAGGTCACATTAATGGTGGAAAAAGTTTTGAAATGATTTATCTTGGTTCCTTTTTTTTTTTACATCACAAAAATCTGGCATTTGAACTGGGGTGTGTAGACTTTTTATATCCACTGTATGTGCCTTAAGTCACTACATGCTGTCTTAATTTTTATCGTATTTAGTTATTTTGCACACCCTTCGTATTTTTAGTTATTTTTTGGTTGGTGGGCACTGATGTTTGATGTTTATTGTTTGGTGTTAGATGTTTTACTGTATATTTTTTACTTAGTGTTTACCTTGTTGCACCGTGGGTCTCAGAGTAACGTAGTTTCAATTTTCTGTATTTGCTGTACATATGGCAGAATTGACAGTAAAGCTGACTTTGACTCAACTTTGAATGCAGAATGCACCAATTCATTCATATATGAATAACTAACTCACTGTTTATGCCCTTTTTATCCAATTTATTTCTTTTGACTTGTCTTGTCTTTTGTTCATGTCATGATATTTTTTTTCAAATAATGGCAAAAAAAGACATTCTTTTATTATTATTATTATTATTATTATTATTATTAATCCACTTATTCAGAAAGCAGACAGCTTGGTGATGCCCAGTATTACTGTATATGCCATTACCAGATTTGCTTCAAAAAGAAATAGAATATGGTAAGTGCAAAGGTGGAAAATTTATAGATGCATGGCTTTATGAATAATAAAACAAATTGTTAATATATGGTGCTGTCTGTTTTATTTACTCCTTAAGATTTACATACCTGCTGTGTCCTAGTCTAGATTTGTTGGTTGCAAATGCAGTCAGCTCTTTTTAGAGAATGATGGAAGCTGGCACTTGTTTTTCCTTCCTAAAGTGGTGCTAAATTTGGCTGAATTCTAAAAGTCAGAAGTAATAAAATGAAGAGCTGCTTGTGAGCTGAAAGATCTCTTCTTGATGAGCTGAGCCAAACGATCTGGCTTACTAACAGACGTGGAATTCCCCACTCACGATTGGTGGGTCCTACACTTCTGTTTTAAAGCAGCTGGAAATGGCATAATTGTATAACTATGAAATCTCAATGTAGACACTGGAGACGTGTGTTAATACGCATGTAAATGTGTGGTCAAGCATTTTCCATGTATAAAGGGGGCTAAGTTGTTTTTGTTTTATTTATTTAAAAGGGGACAGTGTACATTTGTTAACATGATCACTTTGATCAATGAAAATGTGTCACATGTATCCATACAGGTTAGTTTTCATCTGTAATCCAGTTGTTGATTCACAGACACAAACTGGGGAGATGTACTGTAAATCCTCACACTTACAGCAGTGTGACAGACAATACAAGTGTGTTTATTCTACAGCCTCAATGCAGAAACCAGAGGCCAAAATGACATCACGTCCAAATTGGCAGTGTTCACTGCAACAAGTCAGAAAATCCTGATTGTAGTGGTAGCCACTGTTAGCAACAGGGAGTGAAAACAACACTGTATAAAGTAATATAAGTATAAAAACACAGCAAGTTTAAAAATGGAAGTTAAGCAGAACTTTGTGTACAACAGACCAGAAAAGGAAATGTTACATTTTTTACTGCTGTTGATGGGTGCATCCATCTTAATTTTTCTAGTCAGTCATGTCCAGGGTTGCCTGCCATCATGAGCTACAACACAGACTTAATGACCTAAAGTACTTACTGGGTCTCGAAGGAACATCACAGAGTGACACATGGTATGAATGAGGAAAGTAAAATCGTTTTAAAAGTGTAAAACACTCCAAACTAATAGTTTTTTGAATGCAAAAGATGCAATAGACTTACACAATGGTCCTCTCCGGCATACAACTAGGAACATACCGGTCGCTATGGAGGGTGAGAATATGTATGGGCACATAATCATACCATGTAGGATAACTAAATAGACGGTTATGCTGTTTCATCCCACCTAGCAACAATGCTCTGCACTGTGTGTGTTTATACTGTATATTTACATATTTATTCCATCTAGCTACAATGCTCAGCACTGGGTGTGTTTATATTTATATATCTATATATTTATTCCATCTAGCTACAATGCTCCGCACTGTGTTTTTATATATCTACATATTATTCCATCTAGCTACATTGCTCCGCATTGTGTGTGTTTATATACTTGCATATTTATTCCACCTAGCTGCAATGCTCCGTACTGTGGGTGTTTATATATTTACATATTTATTCCATCTAGCTACAATGCTCTGCACTGTGTGTTCATATATTCATATATTTATTCCATCCAGCTACAATGCTCTGCACTGTGTGTCTGTGTGTGTGTGTGTGTGTGTATATATATATTTTATAGTAATATGTACATATGTATATTAGCTGCTCTTGCTTGCTTGTTTTTTTTCTTGCCTTCTGATTGTTGCTCTGAGTGTTGCTATCCCTGTGCTGTTGCAATCCTGGAATTTCCCCATTGTGGGACTAATAAAGGCTTATCTTATCTTATCTTATCTTAATAAAGCCAGTGGTTGTGATAGAACAGTTGTTTTAGACAAATGCTAGGTGTATACTTTAAAAAAGTGTATCAGCTCAGGGCACCATGTGGAACTTTTGGAAAGTCTGGTTTTAGTGACACCTTGTGGTCAAAAAAAGAATCACAGCCTCCTTCATACACATCATACTCTGCTGCTTTGGCAGTGAAGTAATGGAGTTTATAGTTTTAAAGTTCGCTTTTGGAGCACAGAGTGTCACTAGAACTCAACTTCTCAAAATTTCCGCACAGTTCTTTAAATGCAACCGAACACATTAAATCATTTAAACTATCAGCCTAAAACTTGTGTATCTAATGGTTTTTATCATTCAGTGGTGTCTGCTGCTATATGACGATTGTGTCCTCCCATCCACAGCGAGTGAAAACTGCCATGACTTCCACCCCATGTTCTTCACCCACGATCGTTCCTTTGAAGAGTTCTTTTGTATCTGCATCCAGCTGCTCAACAAGACCTGGAAGGAGATGAGAGCCACAAGTGAAGACTTCAACAAGGTAAGCTGTGTTTGTTTTTGGGAGAACAGTTGGCGTGAATAGCCCTGTGTTCCGTTTCCATGCATATCCTCAGGTCTAGTTTGCGGGTTTATAGTCTATTAGAATATTGACAAATTAAAAAATACTTCATGCCAATAAGTATTTTTTGTGATCAGCTAGAAATTATGTGCTTTGTGAATGCCCCCCTGATGGTACAGCACTATATTTTGCTTTATCCCGGGATAGCTGTCAATTTAATCACTGTGAGTAATGGAATGTTTTTAGATAAATTGATGGATATCTTAAAAAAAAAAAAAAAAAAAATCTGTGTCTGAGGGGAGCAAAAATTAAAGTTTCAGTTTATGGATGAGTTTTGGGCTTTACTATCATCATCTGAAGTTCTAGCTCATGAACTGCACACCAGTGTCTTATTTTTGGATATTTACTTAAACTGAAACACTGCAATGCTCCACAAATGTTATCTGCATTTGTAGTATTGCCAGTTATTGCTAAATTGTTATCCACACTTTTTGCCTCATGCATAAACTGCAGTGCTTACCTGTTTACACTTGGTTAAAAATTCAAAGGACGATTGTTCACTGATGCACTCATCTTGCATCATCATGATTTTGGCATCATTAAATTTAGATTACAGTAAGACTTTAGATTGTGATAGACTTTAGCTGAACATACAGTATACAGTGAGACTGATGATTCTGAGTTTGTGAAGCCGTCTGCAACTTGGATCAGGTCAGTAACATTGTGTTTTTATTATCTGCCTATAAACTTTTTTTGGTTTGCAAGCTCTGGCTTTGCAGTAATGTTTTTTTTTTTATTTTGTTCCTCTTTTACACCTTAATCCTAGTGTAAATGATTTTGTAACCTCCATGTTGTAAGGTGCTATGCCTACTTACTTGGTTAACTTAGTTTGCTTTACTTTATGCTTTATTCTAAATGGTAAATGGTGTTCACTTATATAGCATTTTTCTCATCTCTGGATGACCAAAGCCCTTTACAGATCCTGCTGTCCGCCCTGTCACACACACATTCACACACTGAGGGCAGCAGAGCTGCCATACAAGGCACTGGCCTGTCCCACTAGGAGCAGCTTGGGGTTCAGTGTCTTCCTCAAGGATACTTCGACATGCAGACTACAGACAGAGCAGGAATTGAAACACTGACACTCCGATCAAAAGTCAACCACACTACACCTGTACCAGAGCCGCCCAAGACTCTCAGGCCCATATCATCATAAAAAAAGAGGAAGAAAAAGTGAAACATGCACAGTGTAGTACAAATACATGGAATAAACAATGAAATAAAATCACAACACAAATGGCCCCGTGGTGGACTGGCAATCTCTCCAGCTTGTACCCTGCCTCTCACCCAAAGACGTTGGGATAGGCTCCAGCCCTCCCGTGACCCAAAAAAGATTAAGTGGTAGAAGATGGATGGATGGATAAAATCACAACAGTTCATAGATTTTTAGTTATTTTAGCACAAAGAGGCATCTGTACAAATGTTTCCAGAAACAAGAGTACCTTGAATCACTTAGACTAGACTGAGATAATGTCATTGTAATTATGTTTTCTGAATCAGTAAATGCACACACACACACACACCACTAATAATAATGTAAAGTAAAACATTGGGTGGAAATCTAACTGAACTGAAGAAGTGCCACCTATAACTTTTCCAACTTGGCTTTATTACAACCCAATTCCTGTGAAGTTGAGAGATTGTGTAAAACTTAGAGACAAAATAAAATGATTTAAAGATCCTTTTCAACCTATATTCAATTGAATACACTACAAATACAAGATATGTAATTGTCAAACTGATAAACTTTGGGGGGGGGGTCGGTTTTTCTTGCAAATATTCATTCACTTTGAATTTGGTGACTGCAATATCGTCCCAAAAAAAGCTAGAACAGGGGTATGTTTACCACTGTGTTACATCACCTTTCCTTTTAACAACACTCAGTAAGCGTTTAGGAACTGAGGACACTAATTGTTGAAGCTTTGTAGGTGGAATTCTTTCCCATTCTTGCTTGATGCACGACTTCAGTTGCTCAACAGTCCAGGGTCTCCATTATCGTGTTTTGTGCTTCATAATGTGCCACACATCTTCAAAGGAGGACAAGCCTAGACTGCAGGCAGGTCACTCTAGTACCTGCACTCTTTTATTACGAAGCCACACTGTTGTAACACATGCATAATGTGGCTTGGCATTGCCTCACTGAAATAAGCAGGGACATCCCTGAAAAAGACGTTGCTTGGATGGCAGCATATGTTGCTCCAAAACCTGTATGTACCATTCAGCGTTAATGGTGTCTTCAAAGATGTGCAAGTTACCCATGCTGTGGACACTAATACACTCCCATACCATCACAGATGCTGGCTCTCCTCCAGCTACAAGACTGCTTTGCCTGCACTGATTGGAGCATCTTTAAACAGCAGGACTTGGACTCCTACACCGATTCTGTCCTTTTCTACATCAAATGCTGTGTAGAAAATGTGACAGTCGCCAAACACAAGTGGGTATTTCCAAACTGCAAACTGTGGATGACCAGTGAAGTCCAGGCTCTGATCAGAGCCCACAACTCAGCCGTCAGAGAGAGGGACAGCTCTCTGTACAGCACTGCTAGAGCCAACCTGAGGAGAGGCATAAAACTCACTAAGAGCTCCTATAGGAGGAAGGTGGAGGGCTTCCTCACAGACAACAACCCCCGACAGATGGGGATAGGCATCCAGGCCCTCACCAACTACAGTGACCAGGGCCCCCCAACATCAGACAGCAGCCTCACTCTGGCAGAGGAGCTTAACAGCTTCTTTGCCCAGTTTGAGCACACACACCCCCAAACTCCAAACTGGTCCCCCTCTCCCCCCTCCCCTCCCCTCTCTCTACAGGTGCAGGAGGTGAGGGGGCAACTGAGAGCAGTGAACCCCCACAGAGTTGCTGGTCCAGACGGCATCCCAGGACTAGTAGTCAAACCATGTGCAGACCATCTGGCAGGGATCCTCACCAAGCTGTTCAACCTCTCCCTGACGCACACCACCGTCCCCTCCTGCCTCAAGGCCTCCACCATCATCCCCATCCCCAAAAAGGCCACAGTTGACAGTCTGAATGACTATAGACCCATAGCACCCTCGTCTGTAGTCATGAAGTGTTTTGAGCGACTGGTGTCCCAGCACATCAGGGTCAGTCTTCACTCTTCCTTTGACCCCCATCAGTTCGCCAACAGGGAGAACTGGTCTACGGAAGACAACATTGCCACCACTCTCCACAGATGCTGAGCCACCTGGAGAACCCAAGGAGCTACGTGAGGATGCTCTTTGTGGACTACAGCTCAGCTTTCAACACCATTATCCCGGACATCCTGATCAACAAACTTCACCTCCTCCAACTCTCCCCCCCACACCTGCTCCTGGATTTAAAAAAAAAAAAAAAAAACTTTCTCACCAACCACCCACAAACAGTTAGATTCGGCCCCACCACTCCTCCACACTGTCTCTCAGCATTGGCTCCCCCCAAGGCTGCATGCTAAGCCCTCTACTGTACTCCCTATAAACCTTTGACTGTATTCCAACCCACCCAACCACCGTCATCGTGAAGTATGCGGACGACACCACCTTGGTTGGGCTCATCACCGACGACGATGAGAAGGCATACAGGGTGGAGGTAGAGAATCTGCTGCTGTGGTGCCAAGCAAACAAGCTGAAACTGAATGTCCAAAAAAACCAAAGAACTCATACTGGACTTCAGGACAGACAGGAACCCCCCCCTTCATAAATGGTGACCGCATGGAAAACATCCCCGCTTCAGGTTCCTGGGTACCCACATATCCTCTAACCTTTCCTGGACTGTCAACACCAAGGCGCTGGTGAAAAAAGCCCACCAGTGACTGTACTTCGTCCGTGTTCTGAAGAAGCACAACCTGGACCAGAAGCTGCTGCTGGCCTTCTGTCACTGCTCAGTGGAGAGCGTGTTCACCTACTTTCTGGGTGTGTGGTACGCCGGCTCCACGGCCGAGAACAGGAAGGCTGTGTAGAGGGTCATCAACACCGACCAAAAAATTATCAGCAGCCCTCTGCCCTCCCAGGAAGACATCTCCAGATCCTCCTGTCTCAGAAGCATCAAGGCCATCACAGGAGACTCCTCACATCCTGCCCGCCACCTGTTCGACCCGTTTCCCCCTGGCGACGGTTCAGATCGATCAGGTCCCACACATCCAGACTGACAAACAGTTTCTTCCCCTGGGCCATTGGAACTGCAAACAGTCAAAGGCCCCACCCCCTCCCTCTGTACGCACGCATGCACAGAACAGAGGACCTTTTAATTATCACTATTACTCACCTGTCTTTGCACTCCTCACTTTCATGTATACTGGCCCATCTGTGAAATCACTACTGTGCATCCATCCATCCATCTTCTTCCACTTAATCCTTTTCAGGTCGCAGGGGGGCTGGAGCCTATCCCAGCATCTTTGGGCGAGAGGCAGGGTACACCCTGGACAGATGGCCAGTCCATCGTAGGGCCAACACAGAGAGACAGACACCCATTCACTCTCACAGTCATACCCAAGGACAATTTAGAATCCCCGGTTTGATGCCAATTAACTTAACTTGCATGTTTTTGGCGTGTGGGAGGAAACCGGAGAAGTCCTGGAGTAAACCCACGCAGACACGAGGAGAACATGCAAACTCCACACAGATCATTGTTGGTCGGGGGCTGGGATCGACCCCAGGATCCCCCGGCCAAGGGTGAGTTGCTGTGCTGCCGCAGTGCTAACCACTCCGCCACCGCACTGCCTCACTACTGTGCATATTTTCCATAATCCATGGGCCATTTTACTCAGTTGTGTGTTCTGCACTCCGCACTCATGTGTACATAGTTCCATCAGTTAATCCACTACCGTATCTGTGTATATACCTATGGGCTATTTTTATTTCAGTTGTATGTTTAATTGTGTGTTCTGTAACTGTGTTTAATTCAAATCCTTCTCTCTTACTTTATTGCACAGTAGCCTGGTGGCGCTCCCACAATTTTGTTGTACTGTACAACTGTACAATGACAATAAAGCCTATTCTGTTCTATTCTGAACTTAAGGGACTTTACCGCTGTGTTTTTGGCCACTGTATACATATGTCCACAGAGCAACTCCACAGTAGCGCTAAACAAACTCAACAGTGTCATCAGCACAGTAGAAACGAAACATCCTGATGCTGTTTTTATTGTTGCTGGCGACTTTAACCAGTGCAGTTTACGGACCGTACTCCCCAAATATTGCCAGCATGTGGACATTCCCACCCGCGATAAAAGCACATTGGATTATGTTTATTCCAATATAAGTAGCGCCTACAGAGTAGCACCCCGCCCCCACTTTGGACAGTCAGATCACATCTCACTGTTTATGTACCCAGCCTACAGACAAAAGCTGAAACAAACAAACCCAGTTATTAAGCAAATTAAGCGCTGGACTCCAGAGACTGAGAGCACCCTACAAGACTGTTTTGCCTGCACAGACTTGGATGTGTTTAAAGCTGCAGCCACCCGAGAGGATTCTTCTGTAAACATACAGGATTATGCTGAATACATGACTGGGTACATCAGGACATGCGTGGATACCATCATACCCACCATACAGGTCAGGAAGCTCCCCAACAAGAAGCCCTGGATCAACCGTCAGGTACGTCAGATGCAGTGTGCTTGCTCTCATGCATTTAAATCAGGCTGTGAGGTTGAGTGCAAAGCTGCAAAGTATGGACTGAGGGACTATAGCAACAGCCAAGAGGCAGTACAGAGAAAAGCTGGACAGCCTCTACTCCACTCCTGACCCGGGGCGCATGTGGCAAGGCCGGCAACACATTACAGACTACAAGAGAACCAACAGCAGCACCACTAACTCTACAGACAGCCTGCCGGACGATCTCAACATCTTTTACACCTGCTTCGAGACCACCAGCCACAGCACAGAAGAGATGCACACTCACACCATCCACCCCCCACTAAGAGTCACACCAGGCCAGGTAAACAAAGCACTGAGGAATATCAACCCCCGCAAGGCAGCAGGACCAGACAACATACCTGGGTGGGCCCTCAGAGCATGCGCTGCAGAGCTGACTGATGTTCTCACAGCAATCTTCAACCTCTCCCTCAACCAGAACATAGTCCCCTCCTGCTTCAAAACAACAACCATCATCCTCCTCCCCAAAAGTAGCCTGCTGACCTGTCTGAATGATTACAGACCAGTAGCACTCATTCCAATCATCATGAGGTGCTTCGAGAGAGTGGTGCTGCCCCTCATTCAGGACAGCATACCGGGCACCCTAGACCCCCTGCAGCATGCCTACTGGCCCAACAGGTCCACCTCAGATGCCATCGCTGCAGCACTCCATTATTCTCTCTCCCACCTGGAAGATGAAGACTCCTACATTAGGATGCTCTTTGTTGACTACAGCTCTGCCTTCAACACGGTCACCCCCCAGAAATTCACCGACAAACTGTCTTCACTTGGCCTGCACCCCACCCTCTGCGACTGGCTACTGGACTTTCTAACTGGCAGGCCACAGTCTGTCAGGATGGGTAACAGGACCTCAGCCAGCATCATCACAAGCACAGGTGTGCTGCAGGATTGTGTTCTCACCCCCATTCTCTACAGCCTCTTCACCCACGACTGTGTTGCCTCCCACAAGGACAATATCATCCTAAAGTTTGCAAATGACACAGTAGTGATAGGATGCCTCACTGGTGATGACAAAGCATCCTACAGGAGGGAGGTGGCCAAGCTGGTGTCGTGGTGTGAGGACAACAACCTCACCCTCAACACGGACGAGACAAAGGAGATGATAGTGAACATGAGGAAAGGGAGGAGGAGACCCCATCGGCCACTGTTCATCCGGAAGCTTGAGGTGGAGAGGGTGAGCAGCTTTAAATACCTGGGCATCCACATCAGCAAGGACCTTAAGTGGACACACAACACCACAGAGCTGGTTAAGAGAGCTCAACAGCGACTGTACTTTCTGAGGCTGAAGAAGTTTGGCATGTGTTCCAGGGTCCTCAACAATTTCTACAGCTGCATCATTGAGAGCATCCTGACCAACTGCATCCACTGCCCTGGACCGCAAACGCCTGCAGAGAGTGGTGAAGACAGCGGAGAAGATCATCGGGACTCCACTCCCCTCTCTGCAGAGCATCTACCACCGCAGAGTCCAAAAGAGAGCTGACGCCATACCCCGGGACCCCACCCACCCCCAGCACAGACTGTTCACACTTCTACCCTCAGGCCGGAGGAAGTGTGAAATGCAGGACAACCAGACTGGAAAAACTCCTTCTTTCCCACTGCCATCAGACTCCTGAATAGATAACAACTCCCAAAACTCTGTAACACAGCTTTGCATGTAGGAACTCACACACCAGCTGTTAAATTTGCACACTGTTCACCTGTACAGTAGATATAGTCTCACCCGTCTGATGTCCATATCATCTCTGCTGCTACTTATCATGCACAGTCTACTGGTACTACCGTTACAGAAATAATTTGTAATCATACACTGCTCGTTGCACAATGCTCATTTGCACACTGTACATAAGTCTATGCCTTCTCAGGTTCACATCATCTCTGATATCAATATACCACTATCACTTTAGTCATCCAGTGAATTTTCAGTTTCATTCCTCTACTACCTAACTTTGTGTTGGTATGTGTGTTATTAGCATTCATTAGTATTAGGATTGAGTTACTGTGTTTGTGTGTCATGACCTATTAGAAATGTTTCTGTACCTTTACCTTTGCATTCATTCGGACAGCAAAGTGAGAATTTCATTGCTCAGGAAAAGTAGCATTTCTTAACTGTGCACATGATAATAAAGCCTTTGAATCTCTTAACACTGGTGACAATCTGGATGGTCGTTTTTCCTCTTTAGCCCGGAGGACACAACGTCCATGATTTCCCAAAATCACAGCACACTTTTCCACGTTGTGTCACTCGGGCCCAGAACAACCAGAGATGTTTCTATGTGTTGTTGGGGTATGGCTTTTGCTTTGCATGTTAGAGTTTTAACTTGCACCTCTAGATGTAGTGACAAACTGTGTTAACTAGCAATGGTTTTTAATGAAGTACCACCTGAGGGATTGAAGGTCACGGGCATTCAGTGTTGGTTTTTAGCCTTGTCACTTACGTGCAGAAATTTCTCCAGATTCTCTGAATCTTTTTGATGATATTATGGACTGCTGATGATGAAATCACTAAATTCCTTGCAATTGTACACTGAGAAACATTGTTTTTAAACTGTAGGACTATTTGCCCACACTCACCTGTTTCCAGTTAACCTGTTCACCTGTGGAATGTTCCATAAAGGTGTTTTTTGAGTATTCCTCAACTTTCCCAGTCTTTTCTTGCCCCTGTCTCAGCTTTTCTGGAATGTATTGCAAGCGTCAAATTCAAAATGAGTGAGTCTTTGCAAAAAAACAAACTATCATTTTGAACATTAAATGCCTTGTCATTGTAATTTATTTAATGGAATATAGATTGAAAAGGATTTTTAAATCACTGTATTTTGTTTTTGTTTACATTTTGTGCAATGTCCCAACTTGAACAGAACTGGGTGAAGTTGGGACGATGGGCTGTAAAAAGTTTTTTCCATTCATTATCTGTTCACATAAGAAGTTTGCATGCAACTGTTAGCTTGTGCATACAGTTTACAGCACTGGCTCTGCACATTCCTGATAATATGGCCTAAATATTTCACGTCATCCACCGCACTAAGAGCTGGATCAGAGATAGAGGTTTTAGTTTTATCAAAAACACAGGAAACTGCTTCAGCATTACCGTTTTAGAAAAACATCCCTGAATTTATCGCAAATAACCAAAGCTTTGACACTGAATTTATAGTAGCGTCTTTAACTGAAAATTAACAAAGTATTCATAATTTGTTACCTTTTAAGAATTGTATATTACAAGAGAAACTGGCATACAAGGCTCTGAGGCCTTTTCTTTTAGAATATTTGCTTTGCATTTTTCCTCCATTGTTGTTTTTCACTTTGATATGATCCATTAACTGCCTCCATTGTCTCAGCCCGTTTTAAAGCTCCTATGTCTTTATTTGGAGCTCACTGGAGTTTGGATAAAGATGAAAGTTCCTGTTAGTTGGCTAATGTTGAATGAGCTTGCACATGAAATGTGTGCATGCACAAGGCCAGGTGGTGATAGTTATGCAGTCAGTTGGGCACCCATTGTAACAGTTAGCAGATGCTCTGTGCCTTTTCCCTGATATATCAAACTAATTATGGTTGTATTTAGTGTCAAATATGGAAGTACTACACAGGCTGCAGTACATGTCAGACTGTCAAAGTGGCTTCCAGTTCTATATAAATGATGTCAGGTATTGGAAATGTCTCATGCACAGTCAGCAAGACCTCGCCTCTACCCAGTAGGCACATTTGGATCCAGTTTTCGACTTTAGGAGACCTTTCTGTTGTAAAATGTTTAGAAGCAATGCCTCCATTCACAATCACCAAAATACATAAGTTTATCTATGTGATTCAAATGCAATTTCCAAAATTATTTCACTTTTTCCACATAATGACTCCATCATGAGCCAGTCTGGCATTACAGCAGAACTTTGTACAACATTATTGTTAATACAGCCTCACTCTCAACTTTAAACAAAACCAAAGATATGAAATATGGATTATTTTTGTTGATTTGAGACTTGTTACAGAATGTTTAATCAACTGCATGAATAATAAAAACTGCAAGACTCTACAAGAGGATACATGACACAGGACAGTCGAGACAGAAAGCTGCCAGGTAAAATCATCCTCTGTAGTTGAATAAATGTTCACCTGTGGTCTAATAATGTCAGAACTTTTAGTTGTAAAATAATTTGACAGTATGACTTATGAAGGTAAATCTATAGAAATGGTAATTCTCCTGGCTGTGCAGCAGATTTATCTAAATATGCTAATAAGCAAAAACATTAAAATTATTTATTGATAGATAAAGCAGGAGCGTTGCACCTGAAGCACTCATCTATTTCACATTCACCCAGCAGCAACGCTTGTATCCAGTGACCTTTCTTCACAGTCTTCCTTTGAATATGTAATCAGTTTCGATTGAGTCGTTGTGGATGATGCCTCCCATTGTCTTCTTGCCTCCCAAGCCTCGTTTTTCTTTGGAGTATGAGATTCAACAGTAGCTGTCGATAGTAAGGCTGCTTGGTTTTGAGGGGCGTGTGCACTTTCCACCTTTAGCACGTCAACCTTAAATAGGTGTTTTGGGACATCAGGGCATCTGATGATGTTGGAAAGATGTCAGTTTGGCATAATTTGCTAAACAAGAATCTGAGGTGCTTATCGAAGCGTGAAATATTCATTGGCTGCATGTTCCATACAGCAAAATGACAGATGTAACATTATGCAAATTCCCAAAGGGAAGGGTGATGGTCAAATCTCTGAAAGTTTTAATAATTAGCAAATAGCAATAAATAAGTGCAAAATGAGGAGAAATGGGGTAACTTGAAGGTGTTTATGTGGTTGAACCTGTAGATAGTAATTTAAGAAATTCTGTCAAAACACAAGATATGTTGTGGACAAAAGGGACTGATGCATCTCACCATCTTCACCTCTTCAGTTAAGCGAGCCATTTTTTTCACCAGTCATCAACAACTAAGAAATTACGTAAAAAAAAAAATGTATTTACAGTAATCCTCAGTGGTCAGAAGGATTTTCTTATCCGTGTTTAGACAATTCTGTCCACTTTGCAAAAAGAAACGGCGTGTGACTGCATGCCATCGTTGAAAATGTCACATGCAGACAGTCTTGGCGGGTTTGTCCTTTTTGGAGATGATGCATTATGATGTGGGTGTGGGCACAGAGACGTGTCAAGGATGATTCCGAGGCCGTCCACTTAGAAATGCAGTTCATGCACGGCCAGATTTCCTTGCAGCTCCACTGACAGCAGCGGACTTTCTGAGGTGTAGAATACTAAAAGACTGTGTTCACGGGTTTATCTGTGTTTGGGCGTGCATGCGGCGGAAGACTCTTAACGTCTGTAAGCATGTTGTTGTAAATGCTGACGGCTCTCTCAGTAGCCGTCTCTGCATGGCTGACTGAGCATCTGCCCAGCATGCGCAGTAGCACATGGATTTAAGTTCATTTATGTTAAATGTGCAAAGGCTTGATTGAAGCTCAACAACAGTGACAGTCCAGTGCACACACAGCAGGAGAGTAGAGGTATCATGTTTTTTTTGTTTTTTTTAGTGTAGTGTATTGAGGAAAAAAACATGGCTACAGAGAACAAAAAGGTGTGTGCGCTGTGTACATGATGCATGTGTGTTTAATGGAGGCAAGTCTGATGCTCTCAGGGCACAGCTTCGACCGTCAGAAACCGTTTCTCCTGTTTCCATAGCAACCCCTGTTCAATTACCTCTGCTGGGCTGCACTGCTCTGGCTCCGTGTCGGTAAGATGGAGCTGCTCAGTTCCATCTGTACATGCCTGTGTTTCTATGCATCAGCATCTATCAGAGATTGTGCCTTTTCCTCTTTTCATCCAAACGTCTGTTTGGAGCTTCTCTCCTTTCTCCTCTTCTCCACAGGAATAAGCATCTCTCTCCACTCGGGCCCTTGGAAAAAAAAAAAAACAACAACTCCCTCACTGCTGTAGCGGCTCGCAGCCACTCACAGACCCCCTCCTCCTTCTTCTTCTCCTCATCTCCCATCTCTTCCTCCCTCCCTCTTCGTCAAAGCCTCTCTCCCACACACAAACACACACACATGGCTTCTTATCATGTGATCCACTTGCTGCACCACTATTGGTGTCTCTGATCGTGGCGTGTGTCCAATCAGGGCATAAGCCCCGAGATCAACATAAATGAAGCAGAGCAGCCTGGCTGATGCTCCTAGAGTCACTGAGGGAAGGGGGAAGGCAAACACAGAAGCATGCAGAGATATCATAGTAGAAGGATGATGGGTAACGTTTGCTTGAGAGAAAGCATCTAAGAGAATCTTAGATGGATTACTGAAGAAATCACTGTAGAAACAACAAAAGAAGAGAAAAAGGCAAATGAAGTGATGCAAGAGCTGTGTTGACAGGCGGATCTCCTCTTATTGTGGCTAACGCTAAAGCTAACTATCTACAGTCAGCTTGACTGCTCTTCCGAGGAGCCATCTGCTCCCTCCAGCCATCCTTCTATCCATCCCAGTCTCCTGTTGAGCGCTAAAAACTCCTTCTGTGCCAAAAGCGCAAGGATTCATCAGTCATTGTGGAGAGTATCACACCACACTTGGAACCATGGAGGTGACACGTAAGTACTAAGAATGGAAACAAGAATGAGACAAGAGGGTCCGTTTTTCAATTAGCATGGACGGATGGAGCAAAGGGGAGGTGGCAACAGAGGAGGAAGAGGGACTGTTTGTGTTGTTGCTTGGATGGGGTGGGGGGGGGAGTAGATGGAGGAGATGGGACAGAGCAAAGTAGCAGGGAGAGGGGAGGGACAGATGGGGCAGGATGGACGTGGCAAGGCGTAATCAGGTTAGCCCAGCTCAGAGCATTTTCATTAACACACAAGCAGACACACTCAGTCACACAAATGTAATCTGCAAGATTACAGTTTCACCCAGCTTTAGGAATGCACACACACATTCCCTAGTGCACCCCCAGTTGCATCTCCACGCATCATCTTTAGTGTGTGTGTGTGTGTGTGTGTTTGCGTTGGCGTGCGTGTGTGCGTGCAGTTGGGGGTTGGGTTTCGTTGTTGTGAATGGGATTACTCCACTTCTCCAGCACCCACTATTTTGTCACCAGAGGATTTCAGAGGCAGTACTACAGAGTTCCTCCACTCTGCTCCATCTCTCAGCTTTGGATGAGCTTCAACCAGTATTTTAGCCAGAGGGGGTTTGACATGGGATTAGAGTGAGGTCAGCCCCGTACTGTAGAGCAGGACTGGCAGAGCTTCATTTCATTTGTTTGGAACAGAAACACAGCAACACCAAATTCATTTATTGTCTTGTTCAGTGTGGTTTTGTGCTTGGAAGTTTATTTGCTCACTGGTGACCTTCATCTCAGGGGTTAGAGCAGAAATAATTAAATTAATCATCACCAAAAAAGCATAGTTATTCAGCTATTTTTGCTTAATTCTTTTAGTTATTTTTCAATCATTCTCAAATTGCAAAATGAATGTATTCAAACTCTGTTTTGAGGGAGAATATTATAGGCATAAATAAATACAGTATAGCTGAATATTTACTATAGTTCTTGCTTCTTCTCTGCCTGCACTAAAAGAGTAGCAAATATGGTAAAAGATGAAAATGTAAAAAAATAAAGCCATAGTCCAAAATCCTTGTAGTTATGCTTGGATTATTATACCACACACACTACTGTATTTATCAATCCAATGGCAGGGGTGGATGCCATTCAGACCCTGCAAACCTAAATGTACCGTGAGGGTGTGCTGGGAACATCTGGCTGAGGCCACTGTCCGAGAAGTCTTCAACTCCCAGTACCAGAAGAACTTCAGCCACATTCTAAGGGAGTCTGGAGACATGGAGTCTGAATGGGCCATGTTCTCCAGCTCCATTGTTGAAGCAGCTGCCCATAGCTGTGGCTGCAAGTCGTTGGTGCATCTTGTGGTTGCAACCCCCGAACCAAGTGGTGGCCACCAGTGGTGAGTGGATCCATCAAGCTGAAGGAGGAGTCCAATCGAGCTTGGTTAGCTTGTGGGACTCCTGAAGCAGCTGAGGTGTACCAACAGGTCAAGCGGAGGGCAGCTCGGGTGGTTGCTGAAGCAAAAACTCAGGTCTGGGAGGAGTTTGGTGAGGCCATGGAACAAGACTTTCAGTCAGCCTTGAAGAGATTCTGGCAAACTGTCTGGCAACTCAGGAGGGGGAAATGGCTCTGTATATGTGCGGCTCCAGAGCTGCTGACTTCAGCTGGGGATATCGTTGGGCGATGGAAGGAATACTTCGAGGATCTCCTCAATTCCACTGACACGCCTTCCACAGAGGAAGCAGAGCTTGAGGACGAGGGGACTGACTCGCCCACCACAGTGGCTGAGGTTGCTGGAGTGGTTAAAAAAAACTCTTCTGTGGCCGGGCCCCAGGGGTGGATGAGATTCGCCCTGAGTACCTCAAGGCTCTAGATGTTGCAGGGCTGTCATGGTTGACACGCCTCTGCAACATTGCATGGAGATCAAGGACAGTGCCTTTGGCATGGCAAACTAGAGTGGTGGTTCCTCTCTTTAAGAAGGGGGGCCAGAGGCTGCGTTCCAACTTTAGGGGGATCACACTCTTCAGCCTCCCTGGGAAGGTCTATGCCAAGGTATTAAAGAGGAGAAGTCTGACCGTTGGTCGAACATCGGATTCAGGAGGAAAATGTGGTTTTCGTCCTGGCCGTGGCACATCGGACCAACTCTTCACCCTCTCAAGGATCCTCGAGGGTTTGTGGGAGTTTGCCCAACCAGTCTACATGTGTTTTGTGAACTTGGAGAAAGCATTCAACCGCGTCCCTCGTGGTCTCTTGTGGGGGTGCTTCCAGAGTATGGGGTATCAGGTTTGTTGCTATGAGCTATCCGGTCTCTATATGACTGCTGCAAGAGTTTGGTTCATATTGCCAATACTCAGTTGGACTCATTTCCAGTGAGAGTTGGACTCTACTAGAGCTGCCCTTTGTCACTGATCCTGTTCATAATTTTTATGGACAGGATATCTAGGCAAAGCCAAGGAAGGGAGGGTGTCATGTTTGGTGACCACAGGATCTCCTCTGCTGTTCGCAGATGATGTTGTCCTGTTGGCTTCATCCAGCAATGACCTACAGGTCTTATTGGTACGATTTGCTACTGAGTGTGAAGCGGCTGGGATGAGAATTGGCACCTCCAAGTCCGAGTCCATGGTCCTCAGCCGGAAGAAGGTGGATTGTCCTCTACAGGTCGTGGACAAGCTTCTGCCCCAAGTGGAGGAGCTTAGTATCTCAGGGTCTCATTCACAAGTGAGGGGAGAATGGAGCAGAAAATTGACAGATGGATCAGAGCAGCTTCTACAGTGATGGGGACATTTTACTGGTCTGGCGTGGTGAAGAGGGAGTTGAACTCTGTTGCAAAGCTGTCGATTTACCGGTCAATCTACATTCCTACCCTCACCTATGGTCATGAGCTTTGGGTAATGACTGAAAAAGTGAGATCACGGCTATAAGCGGATGAAATGAGCTTTCTTCGTAGGATTGCTGGACTCACCCTCAGAGATGGGGTGAGGAGCTCAGTCATCCGGGAGAGGCTCAGAGTGGAACCGCTGCTCCTCCACATTGAAAGGAGCCAGTTGAGGTGGGTTGGGCATCTGATCAGGACACCTCCTGGACGCCTCCCACTTGAGGTATTTTGGGTACATCCCACTGGGAGGTGACCCTGGGGCAGACCCAGGACACGCTGGAGAAACTGTCTCCCAGCTGGCCTGGGAACACCTTTCTATCCTCTCTGAAGAGCTGGAGCAGGTGGCTGGGGAGAGGAAAGTCTGGTCTTCTCTGCTTGAACTGCTGCTTCCATGACCCAGACCTCCGGAAGAGCAGTAGAAAATGGATGGATGGATACTATTTACCTAACTTGGACAAGAAAATGTGAATGATTTAGCTTTTCATACATTTTGGCTTTTTTAATACACAAACACTAATTCATGAGAGACTGGAGCAGAAAGACCAGTGAGATACATGTACAGAAGACTTTGTGGGTATATTTCAATGAAAGATCATCCATATAGGATTAATTTACATCTTTAATTTTGTTCAAAATATAGTGTGCATAATACTGTGTTATTGCATTATGACTGGTGTGCTGAATTCCATCAAATCAAAATTTTCAGATTTATTTGGTTATATTTTTTTTTATTTAGCAGAGCTGGCTTTGATTCTGCTCATGAAGATTCACATTAGTGTAGCCAACTTTTCATCTAATGTTCAGCAAGGAAATATTACAAAAAGTTATAATAATGGTATTGTTCTCAAAAAGACAATGTTTTCTAATGTTCAGTTTTAAAAAGCCTTTGAGTAAGAGAGTTAGAGGGAGTAATTCAGCTAAATGAATTAAGAAGAAGCAGTGAGGCAAAAATCCTTTTTTACTGGTGTTTGACATTTCTGCTCCTGCCCGGGGCGACATTATAGAGGAGAGCTGATAATCTGTTTTGTTCAGCCATGGCGAAAACCGACTGTCCCATGTGGGTTTATTCATAGGCAACGCTCAATAGCCCTGGATACAACAGTTTAGAACCTCTCATTAAACCCTTATAAATCTATAGCTATTTAGCGACAGTTTAAGAATATTAAACTGCGTATTTCTGTTTCACTTAAAGGTCCCATTCACTGCACATTTCCCAAATTTTGACAGTTCCCATGAGTCTTAATGAAATGTTTGACATATTTTAGTCAAATTGCCTTTAAATGTTTAATTATTTTGGCATCATTGTGAATCATCTTTTACAGCCTTACTAAGACTGGCTTATTTCATTGCATGTCTCTTTAAATTCCTAAGAGCCACATGTAACTCCACCCTCCCTTTTGTCACTATTGGTAATCTTAGCTGGCTCGCTCCTAGCTTGGGTGTGAGCCTGAGCCAACTAGTGTAAATCTGTCTCAAAGAATGAATAAAATAATGCATCTACTGGCGGACAGGAGTGTGGTTTCAGTGGTCGATAGGATATGACCAGTCCCTGGATTACAATAAGCACAGAAACATTCATGAATGAGTGGCTAAACTGCTAGCTTCAGCTAGCCACCATCTGCCTAGCCAAGCTAATGCTACCAGACAATGTAGCAGCACGTAAAAAAATATAACAAAATAAGCCAGAGTGAAGCAAGATATATCATTGACTGTGGATTAGTGAACCAGATTGAAACAGGGATGTTTATTAGGATGATTTAAGTCAAAAGAAAATAATTGGGGCAGTGGTGGTCTAGTGGTTAAGGATGTGGACTGGTGACCAGAGGGTTGCCAGTTCAGTCCCTGGACCAGCAGGATCAGATCTGGGTGGGGCAGATAACATAGCAGTGTTTTCACCCTCCTTAGCTCCACTGTGGTGTTCTTGAGCAAGGCCCTTAACTCCACCTGCTCCAGTGGAGCTGCTCAGTGGCCACAGGCCAGTCTGTGGTTGTACTGGGCAGCTTCCAGGTGTGAATGTGAACAGAGCATCCTTGAAAAAGAGGTTGTCTCTCAATGGACCTTGCCCTGTATAAATAAAGGCTAAATAAATAAATAATATGAACCATGTTTGGTAAACCAACTCCCTAGCTCTGCAGCTAATGTCTTGGCTGGATTCCCAGCTCATCTATGTTTGCAGACAGACAGCTGTGCTGGCCAATAGTGGAGCAGCAGTACATTTCAAGGCTGGGCTTATCTTTTCTTGACTTGGAGGAAAAACCCGGAAGAGTTGAAATGGCTAATTGGACACAGAAACAATATAAAGACTGACTTTAAGAGACATGAACGTTTTTATTTTTTTATTTTATTTTTTTTTTAATATCACATGGCCAATAGATGCTTCTTAGAAGGTTAAAACCTACAAAATCACACTTTTTCAGTGAGTGGGACCTGTAAGACTGCAGTTAAGTGAAGGGTGTTTGATGCAGATCAACCTGAGTGGTAGCCTAGTAGGAGAGTATTGACCCAGCACCCAGGGCCACATACCAAAAGACCATATAAAAATGGTCCTTTCCACTGTCTAGCTTGGTGCTCAGCATAATAGAATGGGGAAAGGAAAGTTCGTTTCCCAGCCACGGGGGAAGTACAAGCCAGTGTACTCCTTGTGTGGTCCCAAGCCCAGGTAAATGCAGAGGACTGTGTCAGGAAGGACATCCGGCATATAATCCTTGCCAAATCGAATGTGCAAACCGTAATCCGCTGTGGTGACCCCAGATAAGGGAGCAGCTGAAAGATGTTTGATGCAAATCAGTCCAAATGATGTCTTTCTGTATTCTGTAGGAAGAGGAGAGTTCCTCTAGTTTTTTGTTTTTGTTTTTCTTATATATTACATGCATGCACACTTGATTAAGGAAATGGGTGCTGGTGCTTCAAGTCGGGAATGATGTGACAATAATGTGAGTGCAGGTGCCAAAGGGTTTGGGTGGATGCCATGTTTGGATTCCAGGAAGCAGCTTGGGACAGTTGGAGATAGCGCTGCACATGCTCATATTACCATATGCTAACAACCGTGACTGCTGCTGTCCTGTTTTAGTACTAAAGACCATTTATCTGTTTCCTCTCATTGCATTTTGGCTTTCACTTTTCTCATTTTATTTTAATCTACCTGCTACATGCCTTCCTGCATGTTTATGTTGGTCTTCCCTTTTTTTTTGTTCTTTCGACAACTCTTTGCTCTCCTCGCCTTCGTCGCAATTTTCCTCTTGACCCCACCCCTCCCCCCACACCAGAACCACCACCACTTCTATGTTTTCAATTCAGACAGGCTATTTATATCTTTCTGCATGGCTGCCTCACCTCCCACTCCCTTAACAAGATTTGCTTTATTGTTTTTGCACACGTGTAAGCAAGCACACTCGGATAGTGGGGGAGCTTGTGTTTGTAAATGCACCACCCATGTATTTGTGTTTGTGCTCTCCTAGTTGCGCAAGAGTTTTGCAGTGCAACCATATGAAAACTGTGAAATAAAATACACAGAGTATCGTTTGCATCTATGCAGGGATGTGTGCTGTTCATTGCCACCCTCAGCACATTAGTTTTTCATGACTGTGTTTGTGTGAATGCTCCTGAGGGAGTAACTCTGATCTCCGGCAACGCTGGTCCAATCTTGCTGAGAACACCAAAGCTCAGCTCACTAATCAGACCAAAGAGATCATCTGTCATTAGTATCAAACCATCCGAGCAGCACGAGCAGAGCAAGTGTAGAAACAGTGTTGTTTCATCTCCTCACTGGAAATCAGCAGGGGAAGAGAGGAGTAAACCCAAGTTTGCTTGTTTTTGATGCAGTTATCAGTCCCTCCAGGATTTTGCGATGCTGCGATCACACCAATTCATTGGAAATCAGCCAATCAGCGCAACTATTGCGTGACCTTGCAACTTTGTCCAATCACCGCAACTTTCCCGCAATTTTGGCCAATTCTCATCAACATCCGCCAGTTTCACCATTCAAATTTGTCTGTAACTGGCGCTGAAATGTTCAGTCTAACCAATCAAATGCATCACTGCACCGCGTTCTCTTCCATGTTTACAGTGAGTAGTGAGTTTATAGTATACAGTGAGTAACGGAACACATCAGCAGAGTGTGTGATATAAAAAAAAAAAACCACTCACCTGCGAGGTTTTCAACACCGTCCCTTCCTCCCTGCCAGCCTGCCCGTGGACGCCTCGCCATGTCTCCGTCCTGACCATGTGTACAAAGCGCTGGGTTTGTGTTGAAAAACATGCGCCTGCTCAAAAGCACCCCATCTCGGGAGCGTGTGCGAGGAGAGTACACTACACTACAGCCAGTGTTTGAACATTTATACATCTTTAGAGGTAATATCATTACTACATCTGGTCAATGAGCTTTAAAACTGAATCTCCGGTGTGGACAGACAAACGCATCCACCCCACCCCACCCCCCCAGCTGTAAATGAAAGGTGTGTGTGTGTGAGAGAGAGAGAGATCAACATGCAGCAGACAGTCAGGTAGGCATGGAAAGACAGAGAATATTCTCTGTATTTTTTTTTTTTCAGAAAAACACAGACTCCAATAGTCAATACAGAGCAACAGAATGAATAATTTATTTTTTCCTCTCCGCTCGGTACCGAGTGGTTGGGAACCGCAGGGAGTTTTCAAATGAAGGTGCTGCCAATAATTTCCAAATCTCTACTCTTTAACATGCATTCAGTGCAATTTAGCTGTTGTAATGAATATTGTGTTAATGTTTGTATTTTCTGTTGCACCGAAGAGTTTTTCTGTATAGTAGAAGTTTCTGCTTAATTTACAAATCACTATAATAGGAAATTTTTGACAATCCTGTGCTTTTCTTGTATTGTTATATAGAATATCACTGCAGTAAACTGGAAAAAAGCATCTGCTTTAAAATTTGGAATTCTTCCCACAACTTTTAGTGCAGAAAACACTAAAAACATTGCAACTTTTTAAAAAAGCTCCCGCAAATTCAGGCTTTTTGGCCTGCAACAATCATAAAAACATCCCGCGAAATCCTGGAGGGACTGAGTTATTTATCCATCTATTCAATTATTTATGCGTGTGTGTGTGTGTGTGTGTGTGTGTGTGCACTTTTTTCTCTGTAGCAGTCCACAGTATATGCAGCTCCTTACAAACACAAAGTCTCTAAAAAGGCTCTTGAGCGTGGGTGAGACTTATTGTGCCTACACACCAAAGGCCCTATAATTAGTATTTTGTAATAATCTAGTTTTGCTGTATCACTGCTTGAATCGGTGATTAATTTGAGTCACTTCCTCTGCATATTTGATTATACACAGAACGAAGAGAGACACAGATCTGTTAATCAGATGTTCTGTCTGGTGATTTTTGACGTTTCACCTTAATCAGTCTGCTACAAAAAGACAGCTTTAATTGCTCAAGGTAATCTTTAAAGGCAATGACACAAGCACAAATTATTTGAATTTTTTTTATGACAAAGATGCTGTCTTGTGAAGATGCATACAATAAACTGAATCTTTGCATTACTAATTATACAGTAAATTCTGGAGTCCTCAGTAGCCTTGAAGTTTTTTGTCAAACATGAAGTTATACTGACTGTTCAAACTATGACTGCATATATATAATTTGATTCTTAATTGAGCAAAACTGCCTTACTTGTTTAGTTATTTCTTTATGCAAGGTTGACCTTTTTTCTGGACAAGTTGGCAATCTACTGACCCAGTTTTTTCAGCTTATTCCACCTCATGTCGTCTCTGTTCTTCCATACAGTTTGCAATAATCACTAGTCCTGCTAGGCAATTGCCCAGATGCTCACCAAACTCTCACACAGTGATCCTCTGGTGGGTCTGCATTAGGGGTGTGCCATATTGTATCCTTCAGGATAATGCCAGTTTAAATTTTGATACCCATGTAAAAATGAATATCACGATATTTTGGGCATGCTGCATGATGACGTCACACCGTTATGCTGCTGACGGACGTTATGCGTTACCATAGAAACAGCAAAACAAACGGCGCGAGAAGCTATCACTCTATGGTCAGGGTGTCTATGTCTAGTTGTGTTGAAATAGTTTCATTTTAAGACGGTTTCAGACTGCTGCCATTTAAAAAAAAAAAAAAAAAAAAAAGGTGCAGCAATGCAGATAATCTCCCCACATCTTTTTCCGCATGTACAACATGCCAACAACACCGCTTGCCTTGGTGCAGTGTTGGCATCCGAATTGTCCAGAGTTTTATTTTTGTTCCCTTTTGGCTGCTTCAGCTTGATTTTATTCAACCACCCAAACCAAAAACAAAAAAAGCATCCCTTCAGGGGGACAAGAGCCACAAAGTCCCAGGAGATGTCCATGCAATGGAGAATACTGGTGCAAGTAAACTTATTCAGCATAAAACCCTGACTACGTAGGTACACTTACAGTGTGTTTTATATTATTTTCTTATAATATTTGATACAGAATAAAAAGAGGTGTGGAGTCAAACTGAGTATGGTCTGTGCTGTTGCAGTAGAGCATGCGCCATATACCCCTAGTATATGGCGCACGCCATATACTGGCCATCAGGCAAGTGGAGGCCACCATTTTGAAGGTTCATTTGCACATGCAGAAGATGTTTACACAATGGAATCCCCAGTTGCTCACAACTTTCCAGAAGCAGGAACAAGTCACATGCTCCCAGGCTCTTTTGACCATGTGCCAAGAAAACCAGGAGGACCTCTTCAGCAGACTAATCATGAAGGACAAAACATGGGTCCATTACTATGATCCACAGACTAAAGCCCAGTCGAAGCAAAGGAAGCACTATGATTCACCACCTCTGAAAAAGACACATGTCCAACCCTCGGTGGGCAAGGTCATACTCACAGTTTTTTGGGACCAGCATGGAGTACTGATGATGGAGTTCCCGGTAAAAGGTACCGCAATTACTCAGACTTACTACGCTTCACTACTGTGGAATTGTAGAAAGCAACCGGAACTGAGAGGCGTGCACGCTGACCAAAGGTGTCCACCTCCTGTTGTTGCCCAGATGGAATCACAGTTCTACCTCTATGAAATCCTTCCTCACCCCCCTTTACTCTCCCGATCTCGCACCATCAGACTTCTACCTCTTTCCAACCATGAAGTCATTTTTGAAGTGCAAGGAGTTCCCAGATGATGAAACACTGATTTCCAAACTTAAGTCGTGGCTTCTTACACAACCTGCAGACTTCTACAGGCGAGGTCTCCACAGCTGCATAATCTGATGGGAGAAGTGTGTGACTCTTGGTGGTACCTATATAGAGAACGACCAATAACTGTGCCAAATTTGATTTCTCCCAGTCCACAGGAAATGTGCCAAGGCAAATATTTAACAAGCAGATGCAGCCCCTGTTGGTTTATCACACCAATATACTTAAATGAACTCCTTTCAGACCAATGTACATGAAAGGTTGTGGGGTTTTTTAGCTTTCTTATTCAAATTCTCTTTAAAATTTAATAGCCTGTATCTTTAACTGACAACTTGCTGCATTATTCAAAGAAAAGTTGTCTGAATAGTGAAAGTGCTGAACCTTTGCTGTTTAGCTTCTTCCATGTTGTGTTAGCTCTCCTACTAGCAGATGGTGTCTTGCTGCTAATGTGGGGTATAGTAAACACAGCGGAATAAAACTGAAATTAATAGATCGGGAGGGACATTGTCAACGATACCCAGTCTAGCTGTGTGACTCAGCACTGGACTGATTTTCGATTCAAATGTTGAAGTGGTGTATCTCTAGTAAAATCCCTTACGCTAGCCCAAGTAGGAGCTGTCTGTATTATTCAGGTGGCAGCCGTGTGATTGAGTTTTTCAGATGACTTCAGTTTCCCAGCAGCGATTCACTGCTCTTATGCATGATGTACTGCATGTCCCTCATGCATTATTTGGTACAATAAAATAATACCTGTTTTTATGTCCTTGAAGAGGTCGTTAATCTCATCCAGTTTACTCATCCCTTTGGGACAGTTAATGTTGAAAGTTCTTATTTCCTGCAGCAAGTGTGCCATCACAAAACACTCATTAATGTGGTGCTGTACATGAGCTAAGGTCGGCACTTGGCTTTCATCAGCATTTCTTGATAGACCCACAGTAAGTGGTGAGATCCCATGCGGCTGTCTCCTCCAGTCATCCATATGCGCTGCACCTCTCACAGAGCTGGCTGTTGAAAAAGAGTTCCTCTGACAGTTTTTTTTTTTTTTTTTCCTGCACACATCGCTAGCCCTCTAAATATGGAAGCAGCAGCAACATCCGATGTCGAGTCTACACTCATGAGGAAGAAAGAAAAGAATTGACGCAGGAAGGTCTTCAGATGCAGTTTTACCATGTGGGGGAAAAGTTGGGAATTTAGATCGATTTGTCAACTAATAGCCACTACTAGTGATTGTTTGTGTGTTTGTGCCTACACAGCAGCAGCATATTGAAAAGACGACTTTACCAGTCATCTTAAAATATCATGGATATATGTGGCCCGGAACTTCTCCTAAATTTGGACCAACTACAGAATCGATGATAACCATTTCTGGTGAGCTAGATTTATAGCCCATAAAATAAGCTTCATGAACATCATTTTTCTGCTGTTTGGGTCTTGACTCTTCTTTTAATAAATTTCTGTGCACTGTGAGCACGTTGAATATACCTACAGTAGAGGTTTTTTTGCACTCGTCTGTGGCACACTAATGCTGTCAAATGTGTCCCTAAGGCATTCATTTAGGGAGAAAAGTGCTGCTTTTCACTGCACTTTAAAGTGACATTTACCCCATACTGCTGTATTTTACTTTATTGAAATACCGGAGTGGTGGCTCAGTTGGTAGAGCATCCGCCCTACACCCGGGAGGCCGGGGTTCAAATCCCAGCTGGGTCATGCCGAAGACCATATAAAAGTGGAACCTCCTGCCGTCCAGCTTGGTGCTCAGCAATAATAGAACGGAGGAGGGAAATTTGTGGCGGTGCCTTGCATGGCAGCGACCCCTCTGATTCTGTATATGTGTGTGATTAACATTGTAGATAAGAGAAACATAATTTTGTTCCACTTTACATGATTGGCTGTGTGGATTTGAATGACAATAAAGATGGCTTATCCTATCCAGCTACCACGACTCCTTAGATTTGAGCCGTGGGGGCTGGTGCGTAATTTAAATTTTAATTAATGGAAGTAGTGCTTTTCTGCTTGATTACTCTCAGACTCCACTGACAAACTTTGTCATGGCTCTTTATTATGTCTACTGAAAGGAAAAGGTGAAATGTCACCCTGAATGTGTCTTGTTTGACATTTTATTGATGTGGCCAACGTAGTGGTTAATTCAAGATAAAATTTTAAAGTTATGCATATATTTTTAGAATTGTTATCTTTGCTGAAGGCATGTTTTACCCTCTAAACAGCACTCATTCAGGATAACATCACAATTCTAACAGAGCAGCAATCATTGCTGCTATAGCTTAAGCTTTTTTTCTAATTTAGGCTAGTTTGAAGCACAAACCAAAAGCTGTTGTTTTTATTGTCTAAAAGATTTCTGATGGTGATCTATGTTTTGTTGAACACCTCCTCTCATGGACTGCAGGGGTGAGTTAGAGCAAAAAAACTGGCATGGTTAGCGTTGTTGACATAGATTAGTGTCACTATAATTTCATCAGTAAACGAGAACAGCACTCAGAGAGCGCATACCTCCACCAAGGCCCCTTCTGTCCCTCATGGATCACCTCCAAAATGTAACGGGTTCGTGTGTAGGCCATGAGCCATTTCTGGTGAAAATTGCATCAAAGTCTGTCCACTAGCTTTAGAGGATTCTTGTAAACACACTGTGAGAAGATAAGAGCCTTGGTGGAGGTATGCATTCTGGGATCATCACCAAAATGTTATGGGTTTGTCTGTAGCCCAAGGACCACCTCTGGTGAAAATTCCATCCAAATCCATGCAGTAGTTTTTGTGTAATCCTGCTGCACAAATACAAACAAGCTCCTTGGTGGAAATATGCACTCTCAGATCATCACCAAAATTTAATGGGTTCATCCTTGACCCAAGGGCTATCTCTGGTGAATATTTCATCAAAATCTATCCAGCAGTTTTTGTGTAATCCTGCTAACAGACAGACAAACAGACGGACGGACAGACAGACAAACCACCCCGATTACATTACCTCATTGGCAGAGGTGAAAATGGAGGGAAACAATGTCTGGAGGCCCATCCTAATGTTAATTCAATACAATGTAAGATACACTCTTGTGTCCTTTAAAACACAATACTTCTTTGGTATATCATATTTTTAAGTAAAATTCCAAAATATGTTGTTAAACAATGCAAACATATCTGCTTCTTTTTAAATTATTTATTTGTATATCAATATGCACAAATACCCAAACAGATGAGACTAAGCCAAATAACAAAGCATGGTTGAGGAAACTGCCATGATATGTTTTAGTATGCTAGGAAAGGATTACATAAAAATGAAAGTGGAGATTAGAATCAATTCCAGAATTCCTGTTAGGGACTTCATGATATACCTATCACAGTACTTGGTCACAATGCAGTACTATCATGACACTGTGATTCCTTAAGTGCTGTGATACCATATACATTCCCCCCATTCAGTGTCATATTTTGTCCCCAAAGTGCAACTGTCAGTATCTCTTTCATATAAGTTTTCACTCTGTAACTCACGACGGCCACTTTTGTTTCAGTGGCTGCAGGCTGTCAGACCAGTGTGGGATGGTGTGCTCTTGTGGGGTCCTTTCTGCTGCCCACGTGCCTGGGCTCCAGTGTCTCGTGTTCCAGAGGACTTCATTTTCTGCGGCAACATGACTGTGCTCACAGGAAGGGGGTGGACTGAGTTGTCTTCTTGGCTCGCTCTGGGTTTGGAGATGACTTTGTTGCATGAGGCTTGTCTGGAGTTGGTTGTTTGCCAGGGTTGGCACCACTCATGGTGTGTTTTTCACTTAGCTGTCATCTGCTGATGCTGCTGTTACTGGGTGGCTCCATGAGGAATGTGCTGGCCCGTGTATTCCAAGTGCTTCTTGTGGGTTGGGTGTGTCACGTCAAGGATTTGAGTTAACTTTTCTGCACATCCAACTACCTAACTTGTACACCTGGCTGCAAATTTTACAAGATGAGTGATGACTTCATCTGACAATGCATGCTTACTTTGCCCCATCTAGTGGATTGAAAACTCAGTTGGTTGATTAATACCCAAGAGTTTGCAACATCTACATAAATATATATATATAATTAATAAAAGATAGGTACATGCATTTCTAAGATTGTTGTGTCATCACGAGTGCCATGTATCACGATACATCGGTCTATTGGAGCGGCTGTGGCGCAGGTGTAGTGTGGCCGACTACTGATCGGAGGTTGAGTGGTTCAATTCCCGCTCTGTCTGCAGTCTACATGTCGAAGTGTCCTTGAGGAAGACACTGAATCCCCAGTTGCTCCTGGTGGGTCAGGCCAGCACCTGTACATGGCAGCTCCGCGCTGCCATCAGTGTGTGAATGTGTGCGTGAAAGGGTGGATAGCAGGATCTGTAAAGTGCTTTGGTCATCCAGTGATGAGTAAAACGCGCTAGATAAGTGAACGGCATTTACCATTTATTGCCCAACCCCTAAAAAAAAATATAAAAGATGATGCCTTATCTAACCGTGGAGACTTCCACTTAATTGTAAAGCCTGTTTTTGATGAAAGGATGCAGTCCTTCTTTCTGCAGAACACCCAGATATTGCTACATTGGACTCAGACTGTAAGCTAATACCATATTGCTTAGAAAATAAATGAAATACTTTAAGCTCAAAATTATTTAAAACTAAGCAAAACTAAAATCAGTGAGAGGGGGTTCCTTAGCTTATCATACAAAGGAAAATAAATGTAAGCAAACCATATTGGCCTCCTCTATCTACACATGAGACACTGACTTCCCTTCATACAGTGTCTTTTTCTGTGGAGCTGCTTTAATTTTATATACTGAGTTGTCATAGTTTACTTTGAGACAGATGCATGTGGACATAGTTTCTTGGAGGTGTACCTTAATTATGTGTAATTTTTGTGCACACATTTATAAGTACCTCCCTTCTGTATGTGTATAAGCGTCCTTCAGTAACAGCCCTGTTATCCCTAGCAGATTCCACTTTCTCATTGCTTTCATGAAGGCATCAGCACAGTCATTATTCTCTGATTACTACCTTTGCATCTTGCCCACTGAAGTGTCTCTCCTGGACGTCCCCCAGACTTCTCCTTGGTGGAGTGGCAGGTGAGCCCGTGACTGACAGCTGCTAAGTGATATCATTAGCATCCTCTTAGGCAAGTGGAACAGCGATAACAGCCGACTGGTCATTGAGGAAGGGAGGCTGATGTGCTGCTGCTGATGGTGCCATTTGAGGAGAGAAGACTGAGGATGAGGATGGCCAGCTCTTTGTTACGTGGACTTGATGACTCATGGGATGGCATTTAATTACTTTTTACTGACACTTGCTCCACTCTCTCGCTTCTTGCAGAGGGAGCTGCGAGGAGAAACTGGTGGTCTGGTGTGTGAGAGATTAGGAAGCATGAAAGGAAATTTAGAGACACAGTAATACAGGTGAAGAATAGAGAGCTGATGAGCATTTCAGGACTAAAGTTGAAAACTGAGGCTAAATTTAAACTGAGAGAAAGTTTGTTTCCGTGCTGACGTCACCTGACTCCTGCCAAGGTGCTCTCAGAGCAATCAGCAGCTAACAAGGAAGGATGAAGATAAAATATTCATAATGCCCTGTTGTGAAAGGACCATGTGTTCGTATTAAATGTGATGAATATTTGCAGTGTTAATTAGCATGAGAGCAGCCGCATGGGCCAGCAGAATTGTTTTCCTGTTAAAGACATGACTGCAAACGAGGCATATTAATGAACATTCCCCCGGGAATGAAACACCGGGCTGGGCGGCAGTTCTCTAAAAATCAGGATCGAGTTAGAAAACTAGGTGCAGGTGATGTCACCTTAAAAAAAACAGGTCTCCTGCTGTTGTTATGATTTTAAAGAGCAATTAAAAGATTTGTTTTGCTTACAACGTGTTGTTGTCACTGCACTCCAAACTGTAACCACATCCACTGTTATTAAATTTAGCTGTAATTTTCTTTTATTTCTGAATCCCGTCTGAGGGGAATATTGCTCTTTCCAGGAAAGCTGACACACCATTTGTAATCTTAATGGAAAAGCAAATTAATTGTAAGCATAATTATCACTATTGCAGCATCATGCATGCAAAAATATATGGTGTTGAAATGCTGAGAAGTTATGAAGTAAGTCTAGCAGACAGGAGTGATGAATCTCTTTTTACATGATTGCAAGCTGTGGCCTCATCCATTTGCATTTTCAGCTTGAACAGGAGGAGGGGAGGAACTGGATGGGGCTTTAGGGAAAAACTGAAAATATAGTTTTGGGGGTTGTATATCTACAGTGGACTGGATGCCTATTTCTCCCTCTGAAAATGTGACGGATGTATTGGAAAACATTTAGATGTCTTGACAGAATGATCTTTCATGTTGATAAAACTCAACAGTAAGAGCTGATTTATATTTCTGGGTATTTCAGCTAATAGAGGAATTTGCAAGTGTTTTAAATGATGCACTGAATTTACGTCTGTAATATGAAGTGTGTGTTGTATAAAAGTAAAACTGACTTGATTTAATGCATCGATAAAACCTTAATACAAGGTGACATTTTAGCCAGCAGTCAACGTGCTCTTCACCTGTAGATGATTGTTGTAATTTTATAACTGCAACAATCACAAAGTCTATAGAAAAATTCTCAAAGCAAATTAAAAGTAGACAACGGAAGATTAGCCTACCATGGTTAAATAATGAAATAAGAAAACTTATGAAGAGGCGAGACTATGCACTGAAAACATCACTAACCTCCAAACTACAAAATGATCACCTTGTGTACAAAAGTTTAAGAAATAAAGTGGTACATGAGCTGCGAAAATCAAAAATATCTTATTACAATAAACTGATAGATCATGCAAAGGGTAACAACAGTTCCCTATGGAGGCATTTAAATAACTTAACTAATAAAAAAAACGATCAGAAGGGGGTAAAGGAACTTAGAATCAATGGCAAGACCGTCAGTGACAAGGCTACTTTGGCAAATGAATTTAATTCACACTTTGTGGGCTCTGTGGAAGACTTAACAAAAATTTTTGTGCTGCCAAATGTGCTCAACAACACAAATTCCATACTCCCAACAGATACTTTTCACATCGATGAGGTAAATGAGAAGTTAATTGCTGGTATTGTTAAAACACTGTCAAACTCAAAAACTAGTGATATCTACAATATGAGCACCTCCTTTCTCAAAATGCACAGCAAAATATTAATCAAACCACTGACTCATCTCATTAATCTCTCCATTAGGTCTAGTACATTTCCATCTGGCTGGAAAAAAGCTGTCGTCATACCAGTTCATAAATCAGGCAGTAAAGACGATATATGCAATTACCGCCCAATCTCTATCTTACCAGTCCTATCTAAGGTTCTTGAAAAAGTTGTAGCTACACAGCTGATAGACTACTTACAAGACAGTCAACTTCTTCATCCACATCAATTTGGTTTTAGACCAGGATACTCAACAGAAACAGCAAATTGTTGCCTTATTGAAAACGTCAAACAGTCCTTGGACAGGGGTAATGTGGTAGGAGCTGTTTTTCTAGATCTCAAAAAGGCTTTCGATACTGTAAACCACAGTTTGCTTTTATCCAAAATGGTATCTTTTAACTTCTCCCCAAATACATTAGAATGGTTTGCATCTTATCTCCAGAATAGAGAACAGTGTGTAAAAGTTCACCAGGATAAATCCTCATTTTTAAACAACCGCATGGGTATCCCACAAGGGTCCATTCTTGGTCCTTTACTTTTCAGCATTTTTATTAATGACTTGCCGTTACACTGCTCAGCTGCAACATGCCAACTTTATGCAGATGATGCAGTTATTTACACAGCTGCCAAGACTCCAGCACAGGCTGCAGATGTACTGTCTACAAGTATGGTTGATGTCCAAGAGTGGCTCCTCAAGAACCATCTATTGCTGAACCTTCAGAAAACAGTCTCAATGTGCTTTTCAATCAAAAAATGTAACCTGCAACATTTTAAAGTTAATATACATGATCATGACATCAGTTTAGCTACAGAATTCAAATACCTTGGCATTGTACTAGATCCTCAACTCAAATTTAATCTTCATATAAAGAAAATTTCAAAAACAGTAAAAAAAAATCTGAACTGCTTTAAATTAATTAGATATTACATACCTTACGAAGCAGCTGCACTGTATATGCATTCTATGGTTTTTTCTCATATATCATACTGTTTGACAGTCTGGGCTCAAGCAGCCCCTTCCACAATAAGACATATAGGTTCATTATATAATCAAACCCTAAAAATCTTGGACAAAAAGCCCATTAGGTGGCATCACTGTAATGTTTTAAAAAAATACAACCTATTGAGTTTTGAGAGCTTCATTGACCTCTGTCTTCTGAAATTAACGTTCAAATGTTTCCATAAATCAGCACCCGAGCCACTTGCTGGTTTCGTCCAAAGACAGGACAGCAGCAGAGCCACCAGGAGTTCTGTTAACAATAACTGTAAAATATTCCACCGCAGAACCACATTTGGACAAACAGCTTTCTCTATAAAGGGCAGTCACATCTGGAACACAATGCCAAATGAAATTAAAATAATAACGGACTTTAAAACATTCACTAAAAATGTTAAAAACTGGCTGAAAAATAAACAAGAATGTACTCATGTATGAATTATTTGTCTGCAAAGTGAGAGTGAATGAAGGGAAGGAATAAATGTGTTTGTTTATAGTGAGTGACGGAGGGAGGAAGGCCTGAAATAGGCAAATGTGAGTTATGTTATATGTGTTAAATGTGAGTCAGGCTGTTATATTTGTGTATTTATAATATTTATGTTAAAGGTGAGTCAGGCTGTTATATTTGTGTATTTATAATATTTATAATTGTGTATTTATAATTTTTCTGCATTGATGTATGTGGTTATTGTGTATATTTTTATCTTGATTCTTTTTTCTAAAGCCCATCCAGGGACAAGAGTTGCAAATTAGCTAATAGCTATACACTCTATGTGCAACACATCAGATTGATTGTCTTTGATTAATTGTCTATGTTTATTGCACTGTCCCTGTCAAATAAACTAATCTACTACTACTACTACTAACAATTCCTGACCAGTGGAAGAGAAAAATGTTGATTCTCATCCTCTAGTGGGTGGACATTTTTATGCAGGCATTTCCCCTCTCAGAAAGCGGTCTTCTTGATAACGTTTGTGTGACTGCAACGTAAACATTTAATACAGCTTAGTAAGTTATAGGGCGGTTGAGCACTGATGCTTGTCTTTTGTCTTAACGGGCAAACCTCAAAACGTCAGTAATAACAAAGGGAACGATGCCTTTTGACTTTGTAGTTTTCCATTTTAGAGCCATGTGACATATTATCTGATGCTGTCAGAATTTCTTAAGGAATGAAATGAGGCCATTTTTTTTTTTTTTTATCACACACCGGTTTTAATCTTTGCCCAGATCAGAGCTTCTTTTCTTTTAAAAACACGTCTGTCACTTGGGAAAAAATGTTTGGATTTTTTTTCATGCTGACTGAAGCTTTGTATCAGTTGTAGTTCCAGTTAGATTTTGATCAACTTACTGAAGACTACTTTATGCATACACCAGTTCATCTGCTCATTTACGCAACTAGTTAAATCAGCCAATCACGTGGCAGCATGTAGACACGGTCAAGACGAGCTTCTGAAGTTCAAACTGAGCATCAGTTGTTGGTTCCAGAGGGGCTGGTCTGAGTATTTCAGAAGTTGCTGATCTACTGGGATTTTCATGCAGAACCATCTTCAGGGTATACAGAGGATGGTCTGAAAAAGAGAAAATATCCAGTGAGCAGCACTTCTCTGGACTCAGATTCTTTGTTGGTGTCAGAGGAGAACATCCAGACTGGCTCGAGCTGACGGAAAGTCAGCAGTAGCACAAATGACCACTCAGTCTTGAAGCAGATGGGCTATAGCAGCAGAAGACCTCAACTGGTGCCACTTCTGTCAGCTAAGAACAGGAAACCAAGGCTACAACTTACAGGCTGACTGTAACTAGACAGTATAAGATCAGAAAATGCTGCCTGGTCTGAGTCTCAATTTTTGGATGGTAGGATCAGAATTAGGCATAAATGACATGAAAGAATGGATGGAGCTTCATGGATGTGCAGCCAACAAATCTTTTCACTCAAACTTGTGTATTTCAATTTTTTACATACGAATTTTGGCTGTTATTTTCTTATGCATATACATTGATTTAGATCCCTTTAGTTATTAGGAATTTCATCTCTATTAAATTATTGATCTAATTTTTCCACATACTTCCTGAGCAGAGGAAGCACTAGAGTTTCTTGTTCTGTCATTTTGGCAGGCAGGGTTGTAAAAGTTATGTCATACTAATCTATTATTACCTGTAATTTAAATTTTTCATATAATAATACACGCAATAGTTTTTGTTTTGGTTCACATGTTCACTTTTATTCAGCACTTGTTTGTACTTCATTCACTGCTTCCATCTGTTTTTATTTTTTCACTTTTCTCATCAATAACATCATAACTGCTTGACTGTTCACAAAAAGTTTTCAGGCTCAGCTGCTTTGACTTTTTTGCAGTTGAAGCGCAGTGGAAGCTGTGTAGCTGTACGCAAATGGAGACATCTGAACTGTCATAAAGACTTGCCACACTAAAATAAAAGGCAGGACCATAATAGATAATTGCTTTTGAATATGTGCTTTAAAGAGGACAGGTGGGAATTACTAGTAAAAGTTAGAATAATAGGTCATGCTCAGTGTAATCTGTCAAAATGACAACCTTCAGGTTTTTGTCACTGCTAAAAAAAAAAAATAAATCTGTCAATGACGAACAATTTTCAGTTAATGCAACCGCTGTCGCCGAGGTACCAGGCTTTCCAAAAGCTAATCCCTAGATCAAATTCTGTGTAGTTTTTTTTTTGTTTTAATGCTTCTCTTCTATCTTTCTGTTTTAAAATGTTAATGTCAGCATATTACTGTCAAACCCGTATCGGCTGTGGATTTTGAAATGGGTTAATTCTTTCTTCTGGCAGCAATTTCTCAAAATACAGCTAAATACAGTAGTCCAGACTACTACTTATGCATTTCAACACAGAGCTAGAGTCCTCATCCAGAATCCACAATCATCTTCAGTGTTTTGTTCGAGGTGTGTGCTGTGCTCGTTTTATTCTTAGAAGTTCACATTTTCTATTTTAAGTCTCTCACCCTTTGCCCTCGATACTATTGAAAATCCAGGGGTGTGCAACCTGATGAGTAATCACCTTGTAGTCTACACAAACAAAAATAATATTATATAAGGCTGTGTTTTGGGTTATTGTTAAGGGTTGGGTTGCTAGATGTGGGAGAATAACAAAACATGCTGGAGATGAACGTCTTGATCATAAATAAAAGCCTCAGATGTGTCAGATGCACGCAAAGCATTATTAGAATAGGTTAATGTCTTATACTAATTGGAGAGGACATACGGTGAGGAAGTAGCTTTTGAATCTAGAAATGAAGGTGTGTCTGAGAGCGTTTGATCAAGCAGAGAAAAGTGAAAATAAACAGCTTAAAATCAAAGAACAAAAGGGAGTTTGGTCTATTCATTTCTGTCTGCTCAGTATGATTTGATCCAATGAATCAGCATCTGCAGGCCCAGAGGCAGCCGCTAACGAGGCTGATCCATAATCAGGACTGCTCGTCACGTCTGCTATCAAATCATCTGCAGTCATTGGAGCGGACCTGCTTGGCCAGAAAAATGTTAAATTTATTAAGAAAAAAAAAAAGTTGTTTTTACAGCCAAATATTACAAGCAGCATCTCTGCAGGATTTATAGTCCCAGCACCATAAGAGGAAATGGATTTTGCAGCAAAGTTTTTTGCACATTAACAAAGAGGGGCTGCTCTCAGCCAAGTTTCTTTAAGCTGGCTGATTACATTCACAAGTAATGTGTCTTGTGCTTATACTAATGTTCAAATTTAATTTTAATTATGCAAATTGCAAATCACTTGTCAGAGTACAAAGTTAAATGGAAGCAGCTGTCACTGAACATGTCAGTGGAAGTCTAATTTTCTGAAGGCACGAGAGCGTATGCTGAAGGATAGTGATTTTTTTTTTTTTTTAATTTAATGCATTTTTAATAAATCTGCGCTTCTGGATTGTGTTTGGTCTTCATTCTCGTCTTATATTGTAGGAACAAATTCAGAAGTTGTAAGTTGTCCATAATGGGCTTTCAAATTTAGATAAATTTTAAAGTCATATCATACTTTCTACTTGGTTATTAACTGTTGATTTAGACTACATGTCCATTATTGTGTTCTCTGTTCAGCACTCTGTTTCTGCCAAATTAACTTCATCACTTAGATTGGTTTGATATGCAGTTTCTTTCATGCATTTTTCTGATGAATTTCTCCAACATTAGACCACCCACTGCTGAATTATTCTCCCTGTTTTTCTTTCTAAAAGCTCAGTGCATTAGGAAGGATTACAGACTCTAGCTGTGGGGGGGGGGGGGGAGCAGAAGATATTATAAATCCCAGAAGGAACAAAGTACCTCTAGTTTTGACTTCCTGTGTGTAACCTCAGAAAGTGTATCCACACATTTCAGCTTACACTCCTCCACCTTTTTACCTTTCTCTTGTGCAGGTAATGCAGGTGGTGAGGGAGCAGATAATGCGAGCGCTCACTCTAAAGCCTAACTCCCTGGACCAGTTCAAGAGCCGCCTGCAGAACCTGAGCTACACTGAGATCCTGAAGATACGCCAGTCCGAAAGGATGAATCAGGAAGACTTCCAGTCCCGCCCCATCCTGTGAGTGATCCAAGCATTAGGTTGTCATAGGTGGGAAAGGATTTTAGTGTTTGTCGATGCGAGCTGGTGTGTTCTTTTATCCAAAATTCAGGCCTCAATTATCCTTTTAAAATAACAATTTAACTTAAATCTGCCTTTCAGAGGTCTTACAAATTACGCAGACATGATGATAAACACATTAACTGTGTGTTCCTGCTGTGTTTTGCATTTTAGATGTAATGGAGAGTGAAATTAGAAGAATGAATGGCAATCTTATAAATTTTTAAGAAGTTTTCTTCTAAATGTGACTCTTTCTTATAAATTTGTGATTTTTTCATCATAAATTTGTGATTTTTTTCCTTGTGAATTTGATATTTCCCATAAATTTGTCATTTTGTCATTCATTTCTTGTAAACAACTTTTTTTCCTCCTAAATTTACAGCCTTTTTCCTCCTAAATTTGCAACTTTTTTCTCCAACATTTGTAGCTTTTTTTCTCCTCTTAAATTTTCAGCTTTTTTCTCCTAAACTTGTGATTTTTTTCCCCCTTTGGCCAAAGCTACTTCCAGTGTGGTCACAGACTCTTTGCTGTTTTCCAAAAGTAATGTCTCAAAATTGCACAAGAGACCTGGGGGAGGGGGGGGGTGCTTAAAAGTCTTAAAATTAAGGTCTTTGTAGATCGAGAAAGCCTGTGTGCACCACTTATACTTGTTGGCAATGTTAAAATGAGCAATATACACAGAAGGTGTTGATGCATGCTAACTGGTCTTTCAAAGGAGAATTCACTAAAGTAATTGGTGAAAAGATATTCGTGCCCAAGTTTAAGCCGCCCATCCTCTGATCCACCTGATCAGACTTTAAAAATTATGCAGAGTTGAGCTGTAGCACTTAATACATTTGTAACTGTTTCTTTTTCCCCCCATTTACATTTATTAAGTGACAGCAGCTCACCTAAAGCAGGCTATGTCTGTGCTTTCCTCTCATGATTGAAAATATGCATTAAATGTAAATGGTCTGCAAATGACATTCCAAGTGAATACCCCATTAATGAGCCTCTAGCTCATTCTGCATGGGCAGATAGCCTGTAATAGATCGTTTGGTGAGTAATCTTTAATGGTGGTGCTGTAATGGAGAACACGGTTTCATCTCGCCTGTGTTTAATGGAGTAGGTAGCACTATTGAAGAATCGTTCAATAGCTTGTCACTTTGAACATCAATCTACGCACAGCCCGGGGCTTATTGATTCATTATTGGAAGGGCAAAAACCAAATTTTTAGCGGGCAATTAACTAAAGTGAAAAAAGTAGAATATAAACTCAGGAAGTTGCCAAACACTCCTAAAACTTATAGATTGTTCAAAAGAAAGTTGTAGTTTTAATAGATGTTCTTATTCCAATTCTTTGTACTAATTCAGCTGTACTGTCCTATTTTGCCGAGAAAAATACAAGTTAAATCCAACTAGTACACACCCAATTTCAGGTTTTCATGATTGTTTAGTGAGAAAGCATCAAAAGGCAGCACTCACACCAAAATGGCATTTTTATGTACAGTGGTGTGAAAAAGTGTTTGCCCCTTCCTGATTTCTCCTTTTTTTGTATGTCACAATTAAATGTTTCAAATCGTCAAACAAATTTAAATATTAGACAAAGATAACACAAGTAAACACAAAATGCAGTTTTTAACTAAAGGTGTTTATTATTAAGGGTAAAAAAAAATCCAAACCTACATGGCCCTGTGTGGAAAAAGTGATTGCCCCCTTGTTAAAACATAAATTATCTGTGGTTTATCACATCGTTGGCGGAAGAAGATGGATGGATGGAAAGCTGAATTCAATTCAAAGAAATCAAAAAGAAAGAGACGAAAACGACTGATAAGCAAAAAGAACATAAAGACTCATCTCAGTTTTGCCAGAAAACATCTTGATGATCCCCAAGACTTTGGGGAAAATACTCTGTGGACTGAAGAGACAAAAGTTAAACTTTTCAGTTCAGTGGAATCTGCTGTTGAAGACACTGGTTGGAGGTAAAGCCTGCAGGGCCTTGGCCCTCAATGGCACATGATTGGATACCCCTGGTCTAGGGCAACAACTGATGAGGGATTTTGGCATTTTACTTTCATATTTAAGCACTCTATGAATTTATTACTACAAAGAAGCTTCATGGGTTCAGATCAGTGTGAATCTAAACTTTTTTCAACAATTATTTAAATGCTTATAGCCAATGAGATGATCACCTTCACAAAATAATTCCCCATTAGTATAGATGCTATTGACATGCTTACAATGAAAAGTTAATCTACATCTTAATTTAATTCATCCCACAGAAAATTAGGATTATAAATGGCTTAACCTAATTATTTTATTAATTTCCCTTTTCACCTTTGTATGGCAGTATTTTACTGCTTGATTATTGCACATTACACCAAGGCTCACTTTCATAATTTCAACATGAGTGCTTCCTTTTACAGAGGTTTATCAGTAGGAATCAATCCTGAGAAAGAATCAATTTAAATCAAAACTGAAGCCTCTACCTAAGACAGAGAAGCAAAATCCTTCTCACCTGCATATAGCTCAGCCAAAGGAAAAAGTTACAGCTGAAGTAATCGATCGTTCCTGAGCAACGCCTTTCCAACTCACTGTGTCTTTAAGGATGTCTGAACGATTGTCCTCACACAGATCAATGTAATGACTGGAATCACCAATGAGGCAAATATATACCCAGGGAGGAAAGTGGGGAGATGGATGGAGAGGTAAATGAGGGGATGAGCCTGAAGGAGGTGAAGACATGAAAGGAGTCAAAACACCAATGACAAAAATGTATGTGCTGAGAAAACATCCTCTCTTCAAAAAAGGGGACCGGAGGGTGTGCTTTAACTTTAGAGGGATCACACTCCTCAGCCTCCCTGGGAAGGTCTATGCCAAGGTACTGAAGAGGAGAGTCCGGCCGTTGGTCGAACCTTGGATTCAGGAGGAGCAATGTGGTTTTCGTCCTGGCCGTGGCACATCGGATCAGCTCTTTACCCTCTCGAGAATCCTCGAGGGTTTGTGGGAGTTTGCCCAACCAGTTTACATGTGTTTTGTGGACTTGGAGAAGGCATTCGACTGCGTCCCTCGTGGTTTTTTGTGGCGGGTGCTTCAGGAGTATGGGGTATCGGGCTTGTTGTTACGAGCTATTCAGTCTTTGTATGACCGTTGTGAGAGTTTGGTTTGTATTGCCAACACTCGAGCGGACTCATTCCCTGTGAGAGTTGGACTCCGCCAAGGCTGCCCTTTGTCACCGATCCTGTTCATAATTTTTATGGACAGGATTTCTAGGTGCTGCCAGGGAACAGAGGGTGTCATGCTTGGTGACCACAGGATCTCATCTCTGTTGATTGCAGATGATGTTGTCCTGTTGGCTTCATCCAGCAATGACCTACAGGTCTTACTAGGACGGTTTGCCACTGAGTGTGAAGCGGCTGGGATGAGAATGAGCACCTCCAAGTCCGAGTCCATGGTCCTCAGCTGGAAAAAGGTGGATTGTCCTCTCCGGGTTGGGGACAAGCTCCTGCCCCAAGTGGAGGAGTTTAAGTATCTTGGGGTCTTATTCACGAGTGAGGGGAGAATGGAGCGAGAGATTGACAGACGAATTGGAGCAGCATCTGCAGTGATGCGGATATTGTACCGGTCTGTTGTGGAGAAGAGGGAGCTGAGCTCTAAGGCAAAGCTGTCGATTTACCAGTCAATCTACGTTCCTACCCTCACCTATGGTCACAAGCTTTGGGTAATGACCGAAAGAACGAGATCATGGATACAAGCGGCTGAAATGAGCTTTCTTCATAGGATTGCTGGACTCACCCTCAGAGATGGGGTGAGGAGCTCAGTCATCCGGGAGAAGCTCAGAGTAGAACCGCTGCTCCTCCACATTGAAAGGAGCCAGTTGAGGTAGTTTGGGCATCTCATCAGGATGCCTTCTGGACGCCTCCACTTGAGGTGTTTTAGGCACGTCCCACTGGAAGGAGACCCCGGGGCAGACCCAGGACTCACTGGAGAAACTTAGTCTCCCAGCTGGTCTGGAAATGCCTTGGTATCCTCTCTGAAGAGCTGGAGCACATGGCTGGGGAGAGGGAAGTCTAGGCTTCTCTGCTTGAACTGCTGCCTCCACGACCCAGACCTCCGGAAAAGCGGTAGAAGATGGATGGATGGATGGATGGAGAAAACATTCTGTTTAAATCAACAATATTTTCAATAAAAATAAAGAGTAAATTGGAAGACAAAGGAGTCTGTTAACCTAACCTAGTTAGGTTAATTGGCATCAGCTGGGGATTCTAAATTGTCCTTAGGGATGACTGTGAGAGTGAATGGTTGTCTGTCTCTCTGTGTTGGCCCTGTGATGGACTGGTGATCTGTCCAGGGTGTACCCTGCCTCTCGCCCAGAAATGCTGGGATAGGCACCAGCACCCCCCCCCCCCCGCCCCCCCGCGACCCGAAAGGATTAAGTGGTAGAAGATGGGTGGATGGAGGAGTCTGTTATGAAGGTGGTGAGAGGCTCTGCTCAGGTGGATGATATACATAATTCATGTTGACTAGTGGTGCGTGCTTTGCATTCATATGCAGTACAGACACACACACATGACACTGCATGAATAAACGACGAAGAATCAAGCAGAAGCAGGGCTGCACAGATTTCTATTGATAATGAAATTCCAGGGCAGATATTGCATTCCTTTATTCAAAGCAGGTCAGATTTGGGGCATACCCAACAAATACTACGACAAACTTAAGGATTCAAGGTGGCCGCACCCATGCACCACACATCAAAAGTATTGTAAAATGTACTATTTATTAGCACTTCTGTTTTCTCTGTACTGCCCAGCTTTTGTCTCTGAATGTGTCACTACCAGAACTGGGAATCAATAGCTTCCAGAATAAACTCGATTCTTGAGGTTCTGAATCTATTCAATTCAAATTCGATATTGATTCACTCATAGAAATTACCATTATAATAACTCTTTTACTTACACAGGAAAACAAATTCTGAGACCCAACACTGTAAATTGTACTAGGAATACCCTGACTTGCTTAATTAACCCTGATGCGGTGCCCCACCTCCTCATACAAACCAGGATTACTGTTCCACTGAAATGTTTGCACACCCACAAAATGCAGCAGACTTCAGTAGCCATTATCCTCAAAAACAGCATACAGGGAGTACATCGTTACATAAGTCACGACAGCCAGGCACGAGAGGTGGACACCAGTCCCACCGCAGACGCCCCCTCCAGTGCAGCCTTCCACCAGTCGAGCACTTATGCTGGCGCCATACCGGTCGCCGAGACCTACGGTCTTTCACTTCTGCTCCATGGGTCAGACATGAGCTCCTCGTTGTCCTCGCTGCTCTTGATTCCGAGATACCATCCACCGCACACAGTGCACAGCCGTGACAGTCTACACTCTGTAACAACCAAACTCTCATGTGAATGCCGACCCCCACGAGAGCTCAGCTGACCCAGAGACCTCGTTCCAAGTTTCACACATGTAAAAAGCATTATATTAAAAGATCAATCCGCGGATTTTGTGACTCGAATCGGAGAATCAATCTTTTTGACCCACTCCTAATCACTACAGTGTTTTCATACATGAACTACAGTGAACTATGTTTTCAGCTGACGTTGCCAGGAATGGCTAATGGCTAACTGACTCCAGCAGACCCCACGTCGTACAGTCAAACACAAAAAGTAATTTGAAGTGCAAATTATAGCTTAAAAGCTGAAGAGTTAAAATCATTTTAAAACAGGATTACATCACCCAAATCACAAAGTATTTCTGCTGAATTTGCCTAAAAACACTGGTAAATGATCTTGGTTTTCTTGGTTGTCGTAATTGAACACCATCGATGTAATATCAGATGGTTTTCAGCCTCAGACTGAAAAGAAACACACCTACATGCCATATGATAACCTAGTCAAAAATGATGCAATTGCGCTTTATTTTTACTAAGACTTACAAAAATCTGGGGTGTCATTGATTTACAGCGTCTGCGGTGGCGGAGTGGTTAGCACTGCAGCAGCACAGCAACTCACCCTTGGCCGGGGGATCCTGGGTTCGATCCCAGCCCCCGACCAACGGTGATCTGTGTGGAGTTTGCATGTTCTCCCCGTGTCTGCGTGGGTTTACTCCAGGATTTCTCCGGTTTCCTCCCACATGCCAAAAATATGCAAGTTAGGTTAATTGGCATCAAACTGGGGATTCTAAATTGTCCTTAGGTATGACTGTGAGAGTGAATGGTTGTCTGTCTCTCTGTGTTGGCCCTGCGATGGACTGACGAGCTGTACAGGGTGTACCCTGCCTCTCGCCCAAAGATGCTGGAATAGGCTCCAGCCCCCCCGCGACCCGAAAAGGATTAAGCGTAAGAAGATGGATGATGGATGGATGGATGTATCTCATAAACACCTGGCGTGTGCTTGTTACTCTGCAGGGAGCTGAGAGAAAAGATCCAGCCAGAGATCATGGAGCTGATCAAACAACAGAGGCTCAACAGGCTGTGTGAGGGCACCTGCTTCAGGAAAATCAGCAGTCGCAGGAGGCAAGGTGAGACTCCATAGTCACACATGTATACAAGCAACTGTACCTTGTAGGCACTGAAAGTCACAGCTCGCAACACATATTCTTCACTTTTCTCCGTTGTCTCCTTCTATTCTCTCTCATCTTTGCCTTATTCCATTTTCCTTATGAAAAACCCACGGGACACATTTCATCTGCAAGCATCTTTGAAGCTCCGGACGGCTGTGGATCTGCTGTCATGATCACTCATGCAAGTTTTCTGGCACCATGGGCCTTTGAGGCAGACGCATATCGTGAAATGCTGCCTGTCTTACTACATACAGGAAAAATATAGAGCATATCCATCCATCATGAAGTGCAGGCTTGGTCTTCCGTCCCTATTTTTGCCCCTGCACATTCAGATAAAGGCACAAGCAGAAATGCCAGGATACATAAAGCCAAAAGAAATGAAAATGTGCATTTATACTTGTCAAGATTAATTCTAGAGAAAGTTTTGAGATAGGACTGCAGTAACTCTCAACTTTACTGCATACTGTTTTGGGGTTTTTTTTTTTTGCTGTGACTTCCATTTAGATGTCACTTAAAAGCTGGCTTTTAAATGTCTTATTCACACATGCAGAGGACAGCAGGAGGAAATCCAGCAGCCTGTCTGGAGAGCAGCGTAGTCGAATAATTCAGCCTAATATCGTATTTCACACTCGCTGCCACAAGAGAGAAAGTGAGCAGTGAGACAGAGAGAAAGAGAGGAGTAGCAGGTATAATATACTGCTCTTCACTCACAGAGGACTTAATCTTCTTGAGATGTAATCCCGTCACTCCTGTCCTCCTTGTTGTACTTTCCATAACCTTTTCTGACTGTTTTGCTTCTATAAATACGTGGATTTTTTTTAAAAAAGTGGTCTGCTTGCTGTTATTAGATATTTGGTTTTTTTTTCACAGTTTATTCCTTCATTGAAATGCCTGCTTACAACTGGTCTTGGCAACTGTCATCCACATGATGTCAAAACTGGGTTACAGAAACAGTGGAGTTGAAGTGAAACATTGAACTGGGGAGATGGGATTTAAAAGATTACTCCAAGCAGAAGCGTCAGCTGGATTAAGTATCTGGTGGTCCCACTGCTATAATCTGCTGATTTATGCTCGTCTGATTTTGTGGTCACCACCTCAGACACCATAGAAAGAAACTGACAATAAAAGACAAAAGCCGTCCTGGCGCACTAGAACCATGAGCATTATATAAAGATGTTTATGATCCTCGCTGAATCTGATTCAGCGCTCTAGCCTGTAGGGTTGTGCTGACTTTAATCTGCAACAACAACACAATAACCTCAGCCAAGTCCTCCGACTGCTACCAGCCAGCTGTGACTGTCGTTGCCTCTGAGGACTCTGTGGAGATGTTCTCACACCACAGCACTCCTGCAACCCCATTCCTTATTTTTACTTCGTGGTTTGCCTGTTCTTCCTCTCACTGTGCTTGCTGGTTCTGTCTGTTTTCCCACTTGCCTTGCAGACCAAAAGCAAGCAGAACAAGAATGAGGGGAGTCCTGTAGCTAGTTTATGCTCCTGATGTTTAAATAATGAGGTGTTAAGAGATGTGCATATCTGCTGAATCTTGCATTGCTAGTCTTGTTTTTCTCTTGATTTGTTGTTTGCTTATTCACACTTTCACAGTCCTTTACAGACTTATTGATTCCATTTGTTAGCTCTTTGTATGCTGGGTTGTATTTTTTTTTTGTATACAGTTTCTAATCTGAATTCTGCTTTCCTTTTCCTAACCCTCCAAAAGCATCTTGTGTACAACATGAAATATTAATTATAGCCAACTAGAGTGCAGATAAATCTTCTCTCTATTTTCCATCCAACCAATTACAAGGGAAGGCTTTTCCTAAAAATTCGGGTTGATGGTGAAGTTTGTTTTAAGAGCATGATGCTGCAGAAATTAGGACAAAAGGCTCTTTTATGTTTTACAGCAGATGCACAGACAAAATGTTGCAGTACCACTGAAAATCTTGGGGGCAGTGCTAGGCAGTGTAGTCGACAATTAAAGTAAGGCCAAAGAGATGCAGTAAAGAAGAATACTTTAAAAAATGACGGCCAGACTTTCTAAGGAGGAATCGTGCAAATTATTAAGAAATAGTTGGCATATTTATAATGTTGCTTTCGTGTGTGTTGTTAGAAATTTTGACTTTTCTTCTTCCATAGGGTAACTTTTGGCCGCCTCTAGTGTACGTGTTGCTAATATAAGTGTTTTTGGTGATGGCTGTAACTTTTAAAACATACGCATCTATTTTGGTATGCAAAGACAGCATGTTTAGGTGGTTTTAGTGTAAATGGTATATAAAAGGAAAAGTAAACTCCTATTGTGTTTACGGCTGTGCGATATGACCAAAATTTCATATCCCGATATAAGCAATCTTATACCCTATGTATTCTGATGTACATTTTCTGTAATTTCTGTAATTTATTATATACAAACACATAGAAAGAATCATCTTTTTTATTAACAATTATATATTGGGAAAAAAAAAACAATTGTACAAATTCATCCATCATTAATTTTTCTCCTTTTATTTAAAGATGTAATAATGTCCAATCAATATTCCTCTAATTTTCCTCCTCTGCTATTCTAATGTCTGATTGGAAGACATTAAATATAACAAGGTTTACTTTGACTGCACACCAACATTTATTCAGACGTTTCACATGCTTGTTTATAGGGCTGTGCGATATGACCAAAATTTCATATCACCATATAAGTAATCTTATTTGACGATAATGATATACAGTGGTGTGAAAAAGTGTTTTCCCCCTTCCCGATTTCTCATTTTTTGTATGTTTGTTGCACTTAAATGTTTCAGATCATCAAAGTAATTGAAATATTAGACGAAGTGTTTATTATTAAGAGGAAAAAAATCCAAACCTACATGGTCCTGTGTGAAAAAGTGATTGCCCACCAGTTAAAACATAAATTATCTGTGGTTTATCACATCTTTGGAAAGCTGAGTTCAATTTCTCTAGCCACACCCAGGCCTGATTACTGCCACACCTGTTCTCAATCAAGAAATCACTTAAATAGGACCTGCCTGACAAATTGAAGTAGGCCAAAAGATCCTCAAAAGCTAGACATCATGCTGCGATCCAGAGAAATTCAGGAGCAAATCAGAAACAAAGTAATTGAGATCCGTCAGTCTGGCAAAGATTACAAAGCTATTTCTAAAGCTTTGGGACTCCAGCGAACCACAGTGAGAGCCATTATCCACAAATGGCAAAAACATGGAACAGTGGTGAACCTTCCCAGGAGTGGCTGGCCAACCAAAATTACCCCAAGAGCGCAGCGACAACTTATCCAAGAGGTCACGAAAGACCCCACAATAACATCCAAAGAACTGTAGGCCTGACTTGCCTCAGTTAAGGTCAGTGTTTATGACTCCACCATTAGAAAGAGACTGGACAAAAATGGCCTGCATGGCAGCATTCCAAGACGAAAACCACTTCTGAGCAAAAAGAGCATCAAGGGTCAACTCAGTTTTGCCAGAAAACATCTTGATGAGCCCCAAGACTTTTGGGAAAATACTTTGTGGATTGACAAGACAAAAGTTGAACTTTTTGGAAGGTGTGTGTTCCATTACATCCGGCATAAAAGTAACATAGCATTTCAGAAAAGGAACATCATACCAACAGTAAAATATGGTGGTGGTAGTGTGATGGTCTGGGGCTGTTTTGCTGCTTCAGGACCTGGAAGATTTGCTGTGGTAAATGGAACCATGAATTCTGCTGTCAACCAAAAAATCCTGAAGGAGAATGTCCGGCCATCTGTTTGTGACCTCAAGCTGAAGTGCACTTGGGTTCTGCTGTAGGACAATGATCCAAAACACACCAGCAAGTCCACCTCTGAATGGCTTAAGAAAAACAAAATGAAGACTTTAGAGTGGCCTAGTCAAAGACCTGACCTGAATCCCATTAAGATGCTGTGGCATGACCTTAAAAAGGCGGTTCATGCTGGAAAACCCTCCATTGTGGCTGAATTACAACAGTTCTGCAAAGATGAGTGGGCCAAAATTCCTCCACAGCACTGTAAAAGACTCATTGTCAGTTATCACAAACGCTTGATTGCAGTTGTTGCTGCTAAGGGTGGCCCACCCAGTTATTAGGATTAGGGGGCAGTCACTTTTTCACACAGGGCCATGTAGGTTTGGATTTTTTTTCCCCTTAATAATAAACACCTTCATTTAAAAACTGCATCTTGTGTTTACTTGTGTTATCTTTGTCTAATATTTAAATTTGTTTGATGATCTGAAACATTTAAGTGTGCAAACATACAAAAAAATGAGAAATCAGGAAGGGGGCAAACACTTTTTCACACCACTGTGTATCACGATATACATTTCCAGCAAATTCTGTAGTTTATACACAATAACCAATAAAAGGACCATTTTAAATTACATGCTGAAAAAAAAATCAATTGCACACATTCATCTGTCATTAATTTTATGCACTTTTTCCCTCTTAATTTTGCAGTGTTATAAAATTGTTTTTTAATGTGCATTTGAGATGACTTCAACTTTATTCATTATTGCTACTTGACATTAAAAATTATTAAAAATCAAGTTACATTAAGAGCCAGTTTGTTCCTCTGACATGTTTTAATTTATTTATTATTTATTTAGTGTTTATGCGGTCGCTGTCACACACTGCAGCATTACTAATATTTTTTCCAGACAAAATTAAGAAAGCAGTGATTTAAACCAGAACAATGGTCTGATACACTATGTTTCCTATTAGCAACAAATTAGCATCGTCATTTAGCATTTGCCATTTTATAATTAGAGAGAAATGGTGTTAACGTTACTTACCTCCAATTAAAACGAGGTTAGAGGACTATCCTCTCTGACGCAGCATGATGGGAAAAAAGTCCCACATTCCTGGCACAGAAGTAGCGGCTCCACACAAGCAGTGGCAAAACATTAGCTTGCTGTTAGCTGCTGTGGCGCTTAACCAGAACCCTACTGGCGCACTGCGGGGGAGAGGCAGGGCGGTGACAAGGTGACGAGGTATGTGTCCCGATATAAACAATAAAGTTTCATATGATACAATAGACGTTTTTTTATTGTGTCACCAATATATATCGTCGTATCGCACAGCCTAACTAGTACATTAAATTCTACATGGCCTGTTATGATTTATCATTCATAAAATACATTCATATACATTCAGAAACTCACCAATGGCTTAATGAAGACAACTGAAATGGCGGCTGTTATCCCTTCCATCTTCACAAGTCTTTATTATACAGCGTTGACGTGGACAAAAGCCTGTTTTACTGTTTGACTCCGGTGTTTAGTTTTACCAGCTGATTATTCTTTAGTGCCTCTAATTTGTAAACGCTGTCCGTAGTCTTTCACATGCATTCTTGTAGCGGAGGTCACCATGTTGGAACGTGCTGGGACCAGGCCAGTGCATGCACAGATCACAAACCGTCACCAGAATGGCGTAAAGACACTGCTATAAACAGTGTATTTTGCAACACCTCGATATAGACGATAGTTTTATCTATAACGGTAGATGTTTTGATCTCATTATCCGATATATATCGTCATATTGCACAGCCCTAATTGTGTTGTTTTCACTGATAGAGGAATTACAGTAAATCTTAAAAGGAGGAGCATATTCACTTGTATATAGACACAAATGCACACGCTAATCAGTCGCCCTATCAGTTGAGCTTGAACAGCTGATTGTGTCCCATCCTCTCACATCCATCGCACAGATCCTTATCTGCTCTCCATGGACTGATGCCATTCTGCACAGGCCTGGCATCATCAGCGCTCTATTTTTCAGCAATTAGGATTTAGATTGTGCTCTCTCCAGCCAGACCATCCCAGTCTGTCCCAACTCACTGCCAGCTCAGCTCGGTGCCCACCTTGGCACCAACCCGCTGAACAACACCAGGCACGCCAGAGAGGGCTGGAGCGATCGATGCTGCAGCTTCAGGCCGGCACTACTGGAGGACTACACAGGAAATCAACCACAACTAAGCAAACCTGTCCTGACCTTTACTAGATCAGTCTGCATAAATGCCTTGCTTAAATTGGTTCAGAACGTCAACAAAATGTTAATTAGAATGGCAGTAGAGATGTTTTAAATGCTCTATGCCATTGTTTTTCAACCAGAGGTCCTAGGACCCCAGGGGGTCCCAGAAGAGACTGTTTGGGTTCTTCAGGAAATTGTCTAATTTCATTCTTAATTGTTCCAAAACAAATTGCAAATAATTTGTCATTGTTGTGCATGGGTGCCTGTAGTGGCTCTTCCATGTCAAGAGATGGGAGTATGAGCTCAGTAATCATGGCTGCCTTCCTCTTATTCTTCATGTGTTCTACAGAGGTTACGATGTGCTAGCTGTCGTGGTGACTAAATGAAAACCAGCGATGGCTAAATATTTAAAGAGGAAAGATTCAAACTCTGGACTGGGCCCTGGACAAAATTCTAACCCAGATAAAGGGCCAAGTGGTGGTCAAAAGAAAGCTGAGACAGTGAAGACAAGGCAGTACAGCAAAAACTACCTTCTGTTTGGATTTACTTTCACTGGAGATCCAGCTGCACTGAGTCTGTTATGCTTGGTGTGTGGAGAAAAGCTATCCAACAGTGTCATGGGCTTAAACATCATCTCGAAACAAAACACCCATCAGCCTTTCCTCAGTTCCTGCCAGGATATCAACTTTGTGTTCATCTAAACAGGCCCAAGTTTCACACCGAGTATAACCTAAATACAAGGGTTAAATTGTCATTACATATACTGTAATAGGCTACAGTGTTATTACCTCCGCCAAGGAGGTTATGTTTTCATCGGCGTTGGTTTGTCTGTTTGTTTGTTTGTTAGCAAGATAACTCAAAAAGTTATGGACAGATTTTCATGAAATTTTCAGAGATTGTCAGAAATGGGGTATCCTACAGATGATTAGATTTTGGTGGTGATCCAGATCACTGTCCAGAAGAAAACCGCCATTATGGAAAATGCGATTTTCGTCAATAACTACTGAACCACTAATCCTATCATTGTGAATCCAATTGCTAGTCAGATGTTTTCATGGTCAAGGAATCTGAAAACGTACACACAAACACTGTATGGGGGGAACTGTGGCGCTTGGCGGAGGTCTGCGCTCTCCGAGTGCTTTTCTAGTTTTGTAAATTTTTTGGTTGGTGGGGTTCCACAAGATTTTTTTCAGTATAAAAAGGGTTCCTTGGCACAAAAAGGGCTGAAAAACACTGGTATGTTCTACTGCAGTGTGACAAAAAATGAGCTACTAAAATACAGGTGAACTTTTTCTGTTTTTGTAAAGGGAGGACATTTTAATGCTTCCGATAATTCCAGATCAACCTCAATTTTTATTCTCACATAAATTTGGGCTGTTCTGTGCTTTTATATGTTTTTGTTTTGGTTGAATTATAAATAAAACATTAACGTCAGCCACATAAATAGCTTGACAGCTCCAACCACACTTGTAACAGCCTAGTAAGCTGCAGGAGTTCCTTGTTCTTATTTCAGTGCACATTTTGCATTTAACGTGGTATCACGACAGCTTGGTTATTTCATTGTTTTGTAAACAGAGCCCTAATCATTTAAGTGAAAACATGTTATAATACCAAGGAGCGTTTACCTGAAAACTGAATGCTGTGAGCAGCAAACACATTTTGAATTTTATGCATCTGTTAAGAACCTGCTTGAATATGTTTTGTTTTTTGTTTTGTTTTTTCCCCATCGGGTCACAGTGAAGTTTTAATGGCATCTTTAGGGGGAAAAGCATTGTATTTCCATTTGTGAATCTTAATTCGAGTGTATATTGCTGTTGAATGTTGATTTTAAAAAAAACAAAAAACGATGAAACGTTTTTCTTGCCAATCAAGCCCTCTCCTGATTTGCGTGGAGTGCTGTGGTCCATCTGTGGATTTTCCTCAAGGCCTTTTTTTGACACACATTTATTGCCATGCTAATTTTCTCTTCTGTCGATGACTCATGCAAAATCATGCCCGTATGATGCCAGCGCTCATTTCATAACACCTCTAAATCTGTCTCTTACTCCCTTGTGTCTTCCGCTTTTTCTCTCTTCTGTCAGATAAGTTTTGGTATTGTCGTCTGTCCCCGAATCATAAAGTTCTGCACTACGGGGATCTGGAAGAGAGCCCTCAGGGTGAAGTGCCCCACGACTCTTTACAGGACAAACGTGAGTGTCAAGTTAAATTCTGGCTGTATTGTATTTGTAGCAACAATGAATATTTACTCCCTTTTCCCAAAACATCGCAACTGCTGCGAAAACTAACTGCTAGACAAAGTGTTAACATCAGTTTTACTTGTGGGTCTTGCACAGTGGCAGACTGGGGTGAAAATATTAAGTTTTAATCACTTGAGTAAACCAGACAGGCACCCATCTGGGATGGCACAGTTGTCAGAGGGATGCTGTTGTTGTTGTTGTTGTTGTGAACTCACTTCTGTCCTTTCTGCAGTGCCTGTGGCAGATATCAAAGCTGTTATCACCGGCAAAGACTGTCCTCACATGAAGGAGAAGGGAGCCCTGAAGCAAAACAAGGTGCGCGCGCGCATGTGTACCTCTGCGTGTGTGTGTGTGTGTGGGTGCGTGTGGGTGGGTGAGTGGGTGGGTGTGGGTGTGTATGCAGGCAGGGAAACGTGACTCTGTGTGCACAAGAGTTGCATAATATGATGTCTGTTATATAATTTTGCTTTAGGAAATAACACAATAACTCACGTCCCACCACTCTGCGCAGAGACGAACGTCTCCGCGAGCGGCGTTGCATACAAACAAATGACTGAATGGTCTTTTACATGAAAAAAAAACAAAAAACCTCACCATAGAACCTCTAAAACCACCAAGATGTGATAGTAACAGTTGATTGCCCCCCCTCTGTGGTACTATAACAGGAGGAGAGAGCCATCTTTTCAGCATCTTTGCACACGTCACCACTTGCCTTGCAAACCTTCGGCCCCCACCCATGGGACTCTGATATATTGGATCTTGGATAAATAGCCTTGAAGACAAAGGGGCGCGCCTTCTCCATGCTTTGTCTCTTTTATCACCCTGTCGATAAGCACAGGTCTAACTGGATGACCGGTGGGGGGCAGGCCTGTCCCAGCCTTGTGCATGTGGACATTACCACATTTCATTACTCACTGTTACAAGGCCAGCCAAAGTCACCTCCACAGACTTTAGAGCATAGCTGGCATATTGGAACGTTTGTGGGCCACTCAGGTCTGCAAACTGTTCGCTTGGCCAGCATTATTTCCTGTATCTCACACGAGTGTGCCACATTGTCTTCACTGCAGATGCATCTTAAACAAATAATTTAGAAATCGGGGCTCATACACGGAAGAACAGTTTTCTTCACCCAGTGGGTAAACCTTGGGGGAGGAGAAATTTGGTGAGGGCCATTCCTGTATCTGGCCCTCTCACCTGTCGTATCTTCATTGTGGGGGTGGGACCCGTGAATCTCCAGAGATTTAATTCATGATGTAAGCATTTGACAATTTCGACTGTGATGCAGCGCACCAAATCAAATAAACGACACTCTTTAAAATACACTGAAATCATACAGAAATGATAAAATAAGATAACCCTTTATTAGTCCCACAACGAGGAAATTTACACTATTGCAGCAAAGGGATAGTAGTGCTCAGAGCAATAATAAAATAGGGCAAAAATGGTGTATATACACGGTGCAGAAGTTTAAATAGTAAAATAGTTTTTACAGTTAAAAAAATAAGTGTCATATAGTTAATCTGACGAATCCTCTTTATGATCACAGCATTAAATCCTCACTATGCTTTTTTTTTTCTGGTGGCTTTTCGGTGCTTCAGGGGCACAAAAAACTAAAGGACACGGGAGTGTGAATGATCAGATGTTCCACCATGTTTAGCAGTCATGCGACTTGCGATGGCTCTGATTTGTGGGGGAAAACATCTGCTTCTGAAAAGCAGGTGCAGTTTTTTTGTTTGTTGTTTTTTTTTTGTTTTGTTTTTGTGCAGTCGCATTAAAATAAAGCTGTGGGAGTGGAGAAGAAAATGTAATCAGCCAGCGTTCCATTTAAATCACAATAACAGGAGGTTTGGCGATGCTAAAGGAAAGCTGCATTTAATAAGTTCATAAAAAGAAAAGGAGAGCAGCCACGATCAATATGTGGTTTATTAGAGTTAAGAGCACATAAACTTGAAAAAGTAGCAAAGCTGTAAATGCATTGTGGGTATTACACTTATTTCATGGCTAAAAGGGCAGCTGGAGACTTCCTCTGTATCATCTGTCTTCTCTGTATTTGTTTTTTGCCGTTCTAGCTGCAAGGCTCTGTGGACTTCGATCTGTGTGCCACTTTGTTCCAGACTAAAATATCTCAACAGTTTCATGGATAGTCTAGACATTTTGTGCAGACATTCCCTCTACTCTCCAGTTTAGTTCTAATAAATAATAGTCTTACTTGCTAAAACATGTAAGTAATAAGTAAATGAGGAGATTATCACTCCTTCACAGTAGCAGGTTGGGGTGTGACCGTGCTCATGGCAGCTTCACCGGGCTGAGAGGAAAAGTTGATTTCAGCACCACTGCATCTTTTCTGCTCCCAGCTCTCTGATCTGAGACAAATCTCACCACAGCACTCAGTCTCTACAGCTCTCCCTCACCTCAACTGCAGACCCCAGTCCCTGCTACCATTGGAAACCAGATGCTAATTTCACACAGATTGCATGCAAGCTTTTAATGAGTTGGTGGTATGTACACAAAGTCTGGTTGTGACCCTATTCTCTCTTCATACCCCGTTCGATTTATCCCACTAAAATGAATTTTGAGATGACTTCCCATCCATCAGAACTCCCCAAACATTTTATTACTTCTAATGTGGAATTGTTACGATCTCGCTGGTGCCTAATGAGTTAAGGTGCAGCTGATGTAACAGATGTGAGGAGAAGTGAGGAGGAGGACTGCATTGTGGTGTAAATCTCACTTGTTATTCCTTTTTTTCCCTTTACCTCCAACCATCCCACCTCCTCCACTCTGTCGCTCACCGTTTTCTCCTCCTCACTTTCTCCCTCTTTACTGTCCATCCTCCAGGAGGTGTTAGAGCTGGCCTTCTCTATCCTCTATGAGTCTGATGAATACTTAAACTTCATTGCTCCAGACAAGCATGAGGTAAAGTATCCACATCCCACCTTACAGATGTTAACATTATGTGACTGCATATGTAGGCACAGGCTAAGTTACAGTGTATGCATGTTGTGTATACAGTTAGGTTCATATGTATTTGGATACTGACTCAAGTTTTATTTTAGCTGTTTACCAAAGCATATTCAAGATACAGTTTATAATAATCAATATGGTCTTAAAGTACAGACCCTTAGCTTTAATTTGAGCTATTCATGGGCTACATGGGCTATTCCCTCGTTAATCCATCATTAGTGAAGCAGGATCTGGAGCCAGAAGCCAGCCCAGTTCTGGAACAGCATTCTTTGGACAGATGAAACCGAGATCATCTTGTACCAGAATGATGGGAAGAAGAACGCATGGAGAAGTCTTGGAACGGCTCATGATCCAAAGCACATCACATCTTCTGTAAAACACGGTGGAGGTAGTGCGATGCATGGACATGCATGACTTTCAGTGGCACTGGGTCACTAGTGTTTATTGATGATGTGACAGAAGACAGAAGCAGCTGGATGAATTCTGACGTGTATAGGAATATACTGTCTGCTCAGATTCAGCCACATACAGCAAAGATGACTGGACGGCGCTTCACAGTACAGATGGACAATGACCCAAAACAAACTGCGAAAGCAACCCAGGAGTTTAAGGCAAAGAAGTGTAATATTCTACAATGGCTGAGTCAGTCATCAGATATCAGCCTGATTGAACATGCATTTCACTTGCTTAAGACAAAACTTAAGGCAGAAAGACCCACAAACAAGCAACAACTGAAGACAGCTGCAGTAAAGGCCTGGCAAAGCATCACAAAGGAGGAAACCCAGCATTTGGCGATGTCCATGGGTTCCAGACTTCAGCCAGTCATTACCTGCAAAAGATTCTCAACAAAGTATTCAAAATTAACATTTTATTTATGGCAATGTTAATTTGTCCAATTACTTTTGAGCCCCTGAAATGTGGAGTTTTTGTATAAAAATTGTTGCAATTCCTAAACCGTAACACCTATTTAGATGTGAATATTCTCAGAATTAAAGCTGAGACACTGCACTTTCAGGCAATATCAATTATGTAACTGTATCTTGAATATATTTTGGTAAACAGCTAAAATAACAAAACTTGTCACTAGCTCAAGTAGGTTCATTTTGTCTTCTTTTAATTATTTATCTTTTGTTCTTATTAAAGACAAAAATAGAATAGAAAGGAGATGTCTTTACCTTCTTAACATGTTTCGACTGTACACTGCAGCCTTCGTCAGGCTGACAAAACTTGTCACTGTATAAATATATATGGACCTAAGTGTTGAAACGGGTAATGCAATAAACAAGGACTTGTGTTTTTCTTCATCATCTAGTTCAGACTTCTGCAGCCTGTGGGTCTGGAGTTACATGCAACTCTTCACCACACCCAGTGACGGTTAAAAACTAGAAAATTTATGAGAGAAAAAAGATGCACATTTTATAACAATGAGACATTAAAAACACAAAGCTGATGGTTATTAGTACACACATTCAGATCATGTGGACATATCGATATGCAACAAAACTGGATTTTATCATTCATTAATTTTCTGCGTGTGTGTGTGAGGGAGAGTGAGACCACCATTTACTGCTAGCAAAACTTCAATTCTGTGTGGGACTGATGCCACTAAGTTGTCATTTGATGCTGAGCAATGTGGTCCCATTCAGTCAGGGCCCCTTTACACAGCATGGAGATCATTGAGAGATTGGGCTAATTTTTTGTTTTTGGGATCATTTTGGAGGTCCTTCTCTGTTTTGGACTGAGTCAAAACTTTGAGGAGACTGTGGCAGCTCTAGAGATCATTGATAGATCAAAAATTGACCAGGTCTCTCAATGATCTCCACCCCTGTGTAAAGGGGGTATAAGCAGCGTCAGCTCAAGCCCAGCAGAAATATAATGAAATTTTGCTCAAAGTGCACTGTGCACGTGAATGACAACAAAATTTATCTATTTATCTAGCATGACTTGTTGTTGCAGGGTAGCAATTGTGTAGATGCTGATCCGGAGCATCCCATAGATGTTGGGAAGTTTTATGCATTGAGATGACGGGAATTGTTTTATTGTACATGCATTAGCATGGTAAAACACATTAAAAGTTTTAAAGTGCGTAATTATTATGAAGACATACAGGCCTTTGTTTTCTTTGTACATTGTTTTTAATGACGCTCGGTATAAAAACAGTTGCAAATTTATAAGAAAGACATATTTGAAAGTTGTATACTGTATTTAAGAGAAAGTTTAGAACTGTAGTTGAAAAAGTACAAAATTTAAGAGAAAAGAAAAAGCTGCCAATATAAAGGGAAAGTTGCAAATTTATGAGAAAATGGGAGCATATTTAAGAGGAGAAATTTGGCCTGTGGCTTCATGTAGATTTTTGATTGCAATGGCTCCTTCCACAGCAAGAGGTTGGCAATCTCTGTTCTATGTGGATAACTTTTTGTTTTACTAAAAACAAACAACAAAAATAAAAGATGTTCACTTTATTTTTTCACCTTTTTGTTTTATAATTATGTGCCTGTATTTAAAATTAAACAATTATCAACTTTTTAAAAGGTTAGCAGAATGTTTTTTCCAAGCAAGCGGAGAGAGTTTCTGAATTGTAGCAACACCGTGCCTTTCGCCGACAGCCTCCGCTGCCCAGGGCTCATCAATTTTTCTTCACACTGACCACCAGAGTGCTGCTGCAGGGACTTTGGCTTTTAATGGATAGATGGATGGACTTTATTGATCTCAAACTGGGGAATTACAGTGTAACAGCAGCATGACACAGTAGACAACCAAAATGACAGAAACACACACAGCATAAGAGAAAAAGAAATTACCCAGGGAAAGCAAAACTGCCTAGATAACTTTGTATACATTGCAGACCACCTCTAAGATGAATAGGTAATGACCCGTATAGATACATGGATCGTACTAGCTGTACAATGCAGGACTATTGGGTGCGGGGTGAAATGTGAGGTACTAATTAGATTGTAAGGTGCAGTGTGACAGTTGTATTATGACCAAATTTCAAGAATTAGAGTGCATTATTGTACAGTGAAAAGGCATGTGGCAGAAAAGATTTCCTGTACCTGACCGCAGCGAAGCTGTAGCAGTCTGCTGGAGAAAGTGCTCCGCTCTCTGTCCAGTGTGTGGTGGAGGGGGTGATCAAGGTTGTCCATGATGGATACCAGTTTGTGCAGTGTCCTCCTCACCACCACAGTCTCAAAAGTCTCCAGCCTGAGACCAATTACAGAGCCAGCTCTCTTGATAATCTTGTCAAGTCTGTTGGTGTTGCTGGCTCTGATACTGCTACCCCAACAGACAGCAGCAAAGAAGACAACGCTGGCAACAACGGCCTGATAGAAAAGCTCCAGCAGCTTGTTGCACACGTTGAAGGATCTCTGCTTACTCAGAAAGTAGAGTCTGCTCATCCCCTTATTGTATACAGCATTGGTGTTAGATTTCCAGTCCAGTCCGTTGCTGATCACGACACCCAGGTATTTGTAGTTCTCCGCCACCTCCACATCCTCCGCCCTAATCTGCAGTGGCTGTGTAGGCATCCTCTTCTTCCTGAAGTCAATCACCATCTCTCTGGTCTTGCTGACGTTCAGCCTCAGGTGATTCTGCTCCACCCAGTCCACAAATCTGTCTACCAGTGCCCTGTACTCCCCCTCCTCTCCCCCTCTTATACACCCAACAACAGCTGAGTCATCAGAAAATTTCTGCAGGTGGCATGACTCAGAGTTGTACTGAAAGTCATTTGTGTATAAGGTGAAGAGAAAAGGAGAAAGCACAGTCCCCTGTGGAGCTCCTGTATCACCAACTACCACATCAGACAAGACACTGCCCAGCCGGACAAACTGTGACCTGCCTGTCAAGTAGTCAGTAATCCAGGAGATCACAGAGCTGTCAACCCCCATCCCCCGCAGCTTCTCACCCAGCAGCAGTGGCTGAATGGTGTTAAAGGCACTGGAGAAATCAAAGAGCGTGATTCTCACAGTGTTTCCTCTACCATCCAGGTGCAAATGAGCTTATTGCGACCAGTAACTGAGTCTCTGGGCCAGTCAGTTACCAGTCCGCAGGTTCCCTTTTGGCCTGACACGGAGCTGATAAGCGGGGAGCTTCTGTTTCTGTTTGCTGCACATTTGGCAATGGAACAGCCTGTCTGTACCGGGCTTCTAGCCACAAAGCACCATCGTCATCCGTGTTCATGAGCTGATCAGAGGTCACCAATCTACACTGTACCATGCTGAAATAAACCTTAATATACTGTTTTATGGAAATGATGGGGGCATTTTTGAAGAGAAACAGCAGCTCACCTTGCAAGCCAGACTCTCTCTGTGACTGGGAAAACCTGTGCTACACACACAGTGAAACTGCAGCAATAACTCAGTAGAGTTTTGTGTGTTTATTTGTCTCAGAAGCTCCAAACATCTAAATTATGGAAACGCAGGGCCCTAAAAATTATTTGCAATACTACCACATATTGCTCTGTTGAGCTACCCACCATCACTACATGGAAAATTCCTCCACCGTGACAGCCTTAGTTGTGGTGGATTATAATGGCTCATGACAGAATTTTTACAACCCTGTCTGTCAAGTTAATGGACTACAATAAATTCTAGCACAACCTCTGGTTGAGTTCTTGGTGTAAAAAGCCAGGCTCTGATCTAAACAATTATCTATTAGCCTTTATAAACTCAAGTTATCTTTAAAAAGAAATTCTCCTTGTATGAAAATTTGGCCTCATACAGAAACCACACTGAATGCAGCCATTCACTGTGGTTCAGAGTTGGACATAGTATGCATTCTTTTCTATGTATAGTAGTGGTGTTGACGTTATCGCGTTAATCACCCGTTAACACTTTGCCCCCATTAACAGCAACAAATTTTGTGATCACAGTTAACGGCAGAAAGTGCAAATAGTACTTTTGGGCCTAGCGGCTCTCCGTACCAAAGCCGTTCTGGCCACAGACACTGTGCGCGCCATGCAGACATTGCAAAGTCAAACAAGCTGGATTACAGCCATGGAAATCCCCAAAGAGCTGTCATGTTTAAGTTTACAGTAACTTTATCTGTTGGAGCTCTCACCTGGATAATTGTTACAGCCTCCTGCAAAACTTCGCTTGGATGTTGGGTTGTTCTTCTTCTGTGAAAGCTAGCTAACTAGTAGCTACATGTTAGGTTATAGCTGACCTCCAGCAGCAGACATGGACAGAAATTTGCCTGTTTTTATCCTCATAGCTTTGGGTCCAACTGTTGGTGAGTACCAGTCTAAAAAAATTCTCAAGCAGTGTTTCAGGTTCAGGTTACTTTATTTGTACCCGTAGGTAGATTTGTTTTGCAGTCTGGTGACATCCATATTTACAAACCTCAATTACATTCAACGTAAACACTAACACAGGCACACATGAAGCTGACTATAAACATGATAATGTCCATTTGACATTTGCAATGTCCATTCACTCCCTTGCTGTTTTTGCAGCATGGTGAGGTGTCATCACGGGTGAGATGGTTGTTTGTTTATGTTTGCAATTTTTCTGCTAAAAGGGAAATTGTGTCTGTTGTGATACACCAGGTCCATGGTTTTGTGTTGATCTGCTTAAAAGTTGTGGGTGTTTGCTATGGGAGAAAGAGCAAGCTCCATTTGTGGCTGCTGGCTGGTTGTTGTTTAGTGATGTTATTGAGTGCTGGCATTCTGTTGTTTGCATATGCTGTAATACTTTTGAGAATTTTCTGGAGAATATTCTGGATAGTTTTTGTCATTTTGGTTATGTTGAGAGTGTTAATAAACCTGCAGGTGAAGACGGCAAGCGTATTTGTCCACTCCCAAGTTCATAACAGTATGACAAACTTGAAAAATTAACGACTTAAGGTACACTGTATCTGAATGGAAAAACACGCAATTAATGCGTTATTAATTATGATTAACTCGACATTCCAAAAGATTGGTCACAATTAAAAATTTTAATCGTCCAACACCACTAATATATAGTATTTGCTTTTTTCTGCATTGACTAATTGAGCACTTGGAATTAAAGACTGCATCATGTTGTACTGCAAGTAAATTATAAATACCTGTTGTATGCGTAGCTGCTCTGAGGACAATAAAAGGGCCCAAGTTCATATAGGAGTATGTAGATTTGTCAAATAAACATCACTTTATTATGCAAGATTTCACCTTTATGGGTTAAATGGTGAGAAGAACTAATGATTGATTCCAGTGTTGGCTTAGAAGGAAGTTTTAATTCGGGGCAAGAAACAAAAAGATGTCCCTTCTCTGTTTCTCCAAAATCAGACTATAAAAACATGTCGCAAATTTGTTGAGCATTAAACTTTATCCATTCATCCTAATCAGCCTGTTCCCTCTCTATGCAGTACTGCATGTGGACCGATGGTCTGAACGCCCTCCTGGGTAAGGAGATGACCAGTGATAACACCAAATCTGACATGGACACCCTGCTCAGCATGGAGATGAAGCTCCGCCTCTTGGATCTAGAGAACATCCAGATTCCTGAGGCCCCGCCCCCGATTCCCAAAGAACCTAGCAACTATGACTTTGTTTACGACTGTAACTAGACCCCACAGAAAAGCCTGAACCTACTGTATCCACTGGACCAGTCCCTTTTTTTCGTATCAACTGGAACAAGAATGAATATTAAAGAAAAAAGCATAGAAAATTGAACTGTGATTGAAAGAAAAGGGATTTATTGAACTATTGTCCTTTTACTTCTTGCTACACGTTTATAAGGGATAAAAACAGTGCATAATAATATTGATTGTTGCACTTAAGGGACTCGGGGTTGATGCTGGAAAAGAGAAACCAGGAAGTGTTCATTTTTTTTGACCTGTCGTCGCACGTCCTCTTCTTCACCCTCCTGCTGTGTCCGATGTTTTAATACGCTGACTTCTTCTACTTCTTCGCCGTGACACTAAGTGTCATTTTTGCTTCAGGATTGTTGTAGACAAACACATAGAAATACCATTGATCCAGTTTCCCTGTTGTCCTTTTGTTATGTTTATGTTATTACTTTTTCCTCAGGGTTTTTGTGGGGAAAAGGGGTGATAAATTCTAGGGAAAAGGACTGTGCTTATGAAGTTTAGGAGTAGGGAGGGACCGGGGGGGTGCTTTTGATTTTAATTTTTGTTTCCCCACCAGTATTTTCAGTCACATTCCAACTCGCGGTGAGTTTTTTGTTTTTGTTTTTTAATTGTGGCAGCTAAATGTTTCTCAAGAGGCTGAATTTTAAAACGAGTATTCTCCTCTCTGTTCTCTGCCCGGTGTCACATTAACTGAAGACTGTTAGAATAAAAGTCAGTTCACAAAATCCAAACCCCATATGACAATTCAAAGCCTCTCGCTTCAATATTATTGTTAATGTCCCACTGCTGCTTATTGCTTATTGTACACACCTGCACAGCAGCTTTGCCGGTAAACAAGTGTAAAAGCACCATTATTGTGAAACACACATTTAAACACACACTTGTCTTTTTCTCATTTGAGTCTTATAAACCCTGCTGTACACAACATTCCTAAGCAATATTTGAGCTTTTTTTGTTCATCATTTGTAAGAACATGATTTAGGGTTGTTTATTTTGTTTTGTTTTAATTTGTGAAAGTGCCAGGTAGTTAGTATTGGGTCAAGGGAGGTTAACTTTTTTGTGTGTATTTGTGATTTTATGGCCACAAAATTGAGAGTTTATGTATTTTTTTAATTTAAAAGCAGATCATGTTTATTTCTAGTATGATTTATATATTTTTCCCTCCCTATTTAAATGCCTTCGGACCTTTTTTCTTTAAGATTTTTGAAAGCCCCTCAAAACTGCTGTTTACATTAAAGATTTACGAACTGAAACTAAATGACATCGTGCCTGTCTTCATTCATAAACCACACACGCATACACATACACACACACTAGATAAGTCCAAAGCCCTTTGGAGTGACAGTGAATGCTACAGATGAACTGTGTTCTTCCAGTAAACCATATATAGGTGCATCTCAATAAATTAGAATGTGATCAAAAAAGTTTAATTTATTTCAGTAATTTAATTCAGAAAATGAAACTCCTATATTATATAGATTCATTGCATGCAGAGTGATATTTCAAGTGTTTGTTTCTTTTAAATTTTGATGGTTATAGCTTATAGCTCATGAAAACCCTAAATTCAGTTTCTCAAAAATTAGAATACTACATTAAATGATTTTTTTTTTAAAAATGGATTTTTAAAAGAAATGTTGGCCGACTGGAAAGTATGTCCATGTACACACACACAATATTTGGTCAGGGCTCCTTTTGCATGAATTACTCCATGAATGTGGCGTGGCGTGAAGGCGATCAGCCGATGGTACTGTTGAAGTGTTATGGAAGCCCAGGTTGCTTTGATAGTGACCTTCAGCTCATCTGCATTGTTGGGTCTGGTGTGTCTCATCTTTCTCTTGACAGTACTCCATAGATTCTCTGTGGGGTTTAGGTCAGGAGAGTTTGCTAGCCAATTGAGCACAGTGATACCATGGTACCAGGTTTTGGTACTGTGGGCAGGTGCCAAGTCTTGCTGGAAAATGAAATCAACAAAGGAAAGAATGAAGTGCTCTAAAATTTCCTGGTGGAAGACTGTGCTGACTTTAGACTTGTGTTACGACCCACTCTCTGGTCCAAGGCCAGAATCGCCTACTAATCCTGGAATTGTCAAAGTCCGTTTTAACCCTCAGTCAAGGTGGACAGACCCAAGTCACTTTCGCCCTCAGGCAGGGTAGACATAGACATACACATCCAAAGTCACTTTCGCCCTTAGGCAAGGTAGACATACACCTCCTAATATCCCAGGCCAAGACTCAAACCCATGACACCATGATCTGAAACCTCTTACTGTACCACCAAGCCAAAGACGAAATCCTCACTAGTTCTCGGCTAGTAGCGGAGGTGTACTCTAAGGTATTAGGGATTGCATCACTGACTAATTCCCTATGGAAGAGTGCATAACACTTGATAAAACACTGGACAAATACCAGCAGATGACATGGCTCCCCAAATCATCATTGACTATGGAAACTTCACACTGGACCTCAAGCAATTTGGATTCTTTGCCTCATCCACTCTTCATCCAGACTATGGGACCTTGATTTCATAATGACAGGACTTGGCACCTGATTTAGGGAGTCATGTCATCTGTTGGTGTTTGTCCACTGTGTTTTATCATGTCCAAAGTCAGCACAGCTGTTTTATCTGGAAATTTTAATGCACTTCATGCTTCCCTCTGCTGACAAGCTTTATGGAGATGTTGATTTTATTTTCCAGCAGGACTTGGCACCTGTCCATACTGCCAAAAGAACCAAAACCTGGTTCAGTGACTATGGTATCACTGTACTTGATTGGCCAGCAAACTCTCCTGACATAAACCTCATAAAGAATCTATGGAATATTGTCAATAGAAAGATGAAAGACACCAGTGTGGCGACATGGGATAATAAGCGGCGAACTGAGGAGTTTAAAGTGCCTTTATTAAGTCACATCGCCAACACGAGCTCACTCTGGTGCTGTGCAGAGCGGCCCAGAGCAAGCCCTGAGGGCTCTCAGTAGCGTGGAGACAAATGCAGTCAGTTGGGCAGTAGCAGAGAGAGACATACATATCAAATAGGCAGATTGCCAGTCCCTGCTCCAGCTTGCAGGACAAAGAGGTGACAAGTCACACCTACATATTGATCTGTCTCTAGGTCAACAGTGAGGACAGGACGTGTGAACACAAAGCATGAATGGCACATTAACATCACACTAGCGCTGTGGAAAATAACCAGGAGTAGCGAGCTGTCTGTCCTTAGTCTGTGGGGGATGTCCCACACTGCTCCCCCCCAGAGGGCTCGGCTGGGGGCCGAGACCTTGATAGTGCAGCATGGCAGCGAGCAGGGAAGGCTCTGTGCCGGTGAAGGTGGAGGGGGGTGGGGGTTGCCGGGGACGGTGAAATCGTCCAGGCCGCGCAAAAATTGCTTGTTGATCCGCGATGTCGAGGGGCTGTCCCGTTGAGCGTGCGGAGATAACAAGAAGAAAAATTAGTCTCTGGCTCCTCTCGTGGCCATGAAGAAAAGCAGGGGCGGCTGTGAGGGAAAAAACAAAAGCAGAGGGACGTGGCGTGTCTCTTTAGGTGCGGGCGCAGCCCTAAAGTCCTCGGGAATCGCAAAACAGCTGAATTCCCTATGTGTGCCGTGGCTGAGACCATTAACAAATCCTTCGAGCATGCTGCATGCGTGCCTCAGGTGAGCGAGCAACCCTGAAGGGCAGCGGCGAAGGAGGAAGGCAGTCTGTGGAGCCGTATGTGTCCCGTGCGTGGTGCGCCGTGCCCGTGAGTCCCCGGTGCGTGTGCCGGGGTCCCGTGCGTGGGTGGGCCGCTGGAGAGGAGAACCAGGGTCAGGGAGCTTGCTGGAGATCATCCCTGTTGTCTGTTGCGTCATTCGGTCGTGGTGCGTTGGAGCGGTGCGAGGAAGTAGACGATCTCTGTCCCTCGGGCTCGTGGAGATGCGTTGGAGCGATGCGAGGCAGTAGACGATCTTTGTGCCCCGGGCTCGTGCAGCTGCGTTGGAGCGGTGAGAGGGAGGAGACAATCGTTGTCGCTCGTGCGGCCATGGTGCGTTCAGGTCCACGCACTGCGCTCTCCGTCGGCCCTGGAGGTTGCCATCGTGGAGAGAGGACGAGGTGCGTGCGCTCTCTTGTGGAGGAGCTGTGAGAGCGGCCGGTCCAGCGTGGATGTGCAGATCTCAGGTGTGCAGATCTCACCGTGAAGCGTGAAGTGGTCACCAGTGTCGCGGTCCAGACCAGAAAGTTGCTTTGCACAAAGCGTGTGCTTTCAAGCGGGGTCACCAGTGTGGCGAAGGGTGATAATAAGCGGCGAACTGAGGAGTTTAAAGTGCCTTTATTAAGTCACATCGCCAACACGAGCTCACTCTGGTGCTGTGCAGAGCGGCCCAGAGCGAGCCCTGAGGGCTCTCAGTAGCGTGGAGACAAATGCAGTCAGTTGGGCAGTAGCAGAGAGAGACATACATATCAAATAGGCAGATTGCCAGTCCCTGCTCCAGCTTGCAGGACAAAGAGGTGACAAGTCACACCTACATATTGATCTGTCTCTAGGTCAACAGTGAGGACAGGACGTGTGAACACAAAGCATGAATGGCACATTAACATCACACTAGCGCTGTGGAAAATAACCAGGAGTAGCGAGCTGTCTGTCCTTAGTCTGTGGGGGATTTCCCACACCAGACTCAACAATGCAGACAAGCTGAAGGTCACTATCAAAGCAACCTGGGCCTTCATAACACCTCAGCAGTGCCACAGGCTGATCACCTCCATGCCACGCCACATTGATGCATTAATTTGTGCAAAAGGAGCCCCAACCAAGTATTGTGTGTACATGGACATACTTTTCAGTCGGCCAACATTTCTATTAAAAATCCATTTTTTTCTGAGTGGTCTTATGTAATATTCTAATTTTCTGAGAAACCAAATGGGGGTTTTCATTAGCTGTAATCCATAATCATCAAAATTAAAAGAAAACAAACATTTGTAATATATCACTCTGTGTGTAATGAATCTATGTAATCTACAATGGGGGGGGGGATGAAAAGTTCATAGTGGTCAGATTTGACCAAATGTGGTTTATTTTTCAACATGTCTCCCCTTCGGTCCACACAGTTCTTCCATCAGTGTTGCAGTACTTGGATTCCTGTGGTTGAAAAATAAACCACATCTGGTTTAAAATTTGACCACTATGAACTTTTCAGCCCTCCCACCCCTCATATGAGTTTCTTTTTTTTGACTGAATTACTGAAATAACTTTTTGATTATATTTAAGTTATTGAGAAACATCTGTACTTGGTGCTTTTTCTAGTCTCAAAGCACTTCACTAGTACATCTATTCTAAGGGCCTATTAACCTCGCCAGCCCACGTGACAAACGCGCAATGCATTCTGGGTGGGGTAGGTACGGTGATTCTAAACAGACTGCAAGCACACAGCGCCTTGGCATTTGTTGTGAATGAAAAAAAAAAAAATTACCAAATGGACCGTGCAAAAGAAAATTTAAAGGGACCGTACTCCGCCAAACTGAACGGGACTGCAAAGGCCCGCTATTTTGGCGAAGCTTGAAGGGGTTAATGGACTAGATCCCTACCAACATGCCATGTGGAGTTTGGACCTAAACATTCTGCTAAACTTCGACCATGGCTTCATTTATAATTATATGATTTTAAGCGTCAGTCCATACACACATGAAGTTTTTAGTAACTTCAGGTCTTTGAAGCAAGAAAAAGTGCAGTTCACAGATGGATGGGTGCATGACTTGGAGATGTACAAAGCAGGCGTGAAGACAATTGTGCACACAAAGGTATGTTTTTTTTTTAATTTCTTGTCTTGATTACAAGTATTTATTTACTAAATAAAAAAGTGCATGCCATAAATTGAATTATGCACCCAATATACATGTGACTGTGTGCTTTTAATATTGTAACACAAGTTTTATATTGCAAAAATTTTTTAATTTTTTTTTTTTTGTATTTCTTAGTTTAATCACTCCATGCGGCTTGGCCAACAGCCTCTTCAGCCATGGGTTATCCTAACATCCTGTGGAGAAGTGGGGAGTGCTCACTGCACCTGTATGGCTGGGGTTGCAGAGAAGTGTGTACATGTTGCAGCGCTGTTGTACAAAATTGATGCAGCTGTACGTTTGCGGGGGAATATAACACCAACAGATGTCACAGCCTACTGGACAATGCCTGCCAATGTGAGTAAAGTGCGTGGAGTGGCAGGCCACAGCATTGACTACACCACCGGTACAGCCAGGAAGAAAGCACTTGATAAATCAATCAATGACAGGTGTATGGACGTACCCAAAAAGCGGACACGCTGCGGAGGCAGGCCAATCGCACCACGTACACTTGATGATTTGGAACCCCTCACCAATGCTATGAACAAACACAAGTCTTCAATCTGTTCTGTGATGGAGCAATTGTGCCATCTTTATGCAGACCCTATTCAGCCATGCATTCTGCCCAAGTCCCTGCTTCGGCTTCGAGACCCTGGAATGGATGGGTGTGATTTATCAGTCCTGCAGCAGCACTGCAAGGGCCTGGCACACCGGGTTGCAGTAACGGACACAGAGACAGATAGCTAGGGACAATGTAGAATGACCAATTAACCTAATATGTATGTCTTTGGATTGTGGGAGGAAACCTATGCAGCACAGGAAGAACATGCAAACTCCACACAGAAAGGTTCTCACTCCTGCCAGCCTGGAGATTCAAACCTGGTGTAGAGGCTGGATTAATCATCTCAGACTGGATGCAGAGGGTAAACAGAGAAGGACAATAGGTATGGAGATGAGAGATATTATGGTGAGGTAGCAGGAAGAAGCAGTGGGGGGAGAAGGGTTGAATGTATTGTGATGCGAGATGTCATGCAGATGTGAGATGGGTGGTTGATATAAAAGGAAAGACCCTGGTGTATTGAGATATGCTTTTTCTGTGTATGACTGATGTGAGAGTGAATAAAGTCGTCTGCTGCATAAATCTGCCTCCGTTATTTACACTGTCCACACTGGTGACCCCTTGACGAATTATGGAACATAAGGCAAGAACCCCGGAGTCGGCCTGGACGGTAAGCCCCAGCAACGCGGCAAGCATCCCAGAGACGGCCCGGACAGGAAGCCCCAGCAAAGCGTGCGCTGTTTCGGTCAAACTACCGGACTTTTAGCTGCACAACCCACGGTCTTGGTTCCACCACATCGAGGCTCAGTTTGCCCTCCGGGGAATAACAGCAGCCAACACCAGATATTACTATGTGGTCGCAGCGCTGGACGCTCGCACGTCTCAGCAAGTAGCGAGCCTGCTCCAACAGCCCCCAGCCCACGACAAATATGGGGCTCTCAAGGCCGCGCTGACCCGGCGCTACACGCTCTCGGACTGTGAGAGAGCGGAGAGGCTCCTGAGGCGCTCCGAGTTAGGAGATGGGTCGGCAGTCGAACTGATGGAGAAGATGTTGGCGTTGATGGGCACGGATGACGGGCATTTTCTGTTTGCCCACCTTTTCCTCTGGAACCTCCCAACAGAGGCGAGAACGGTTCTTGCCAATTCGCCGTTGCTGGCCATGCGTGACTATCGTGCGCTAGCCCAGGAGGCAGATTGGATCATCCTCACCACCAGAGCCCTCACAGTGAACGCGGCAGCGTCAGAACCCAGCGAGACGACCAGCGGAGGTGAGAAGCCGGCGACAATAGCGGCAGCGGGGGCCAGGAAGCGCCAGAGAGACACGCGCTGCTTCTACCACTGCCGCTTTGGAGAGAACGCACGCAGATGTGTGCCACCGTGCCAATTCAAGCGTTCGGGAAATGCCAAGGCCGGCAGTCAGTAGCAGCTGCGACCGCCGGTGAAGAAAACAAGCTGCTCTACGTGACGGACTCGCACTCAGGGAGACGGTTCCTCGTAGACACCGGCTCCCAAAAGAGCCTCATCCTGCCGTCCTACGCCGACCGGCTAGTGGGAGTTAGCGGCCCCCAGCTGGTAGCCGTAAACAGCTCGGACATTAAGACTTTTGTTGAGAGAACACTGACTTTATCCCTACATGGCCGTATGTACGAGTGGACTTTTGTCATAGCGGCATTGAGTTTCTCAATCCTGGGAGCTGATTTTCTGTGTGCACATGGGTTGCTAGTCAATGTTGTTAACAGACGCCTGGTTAATGCAGTGTCTTTTGATTCTTTCCCCTGTACAGCTCGAGGGGCCGGGCCAATAACGCAAGCCAACGTCACAGCTCCAGGCGGTAAGTTCCACACGCTGCTCACACAGTTCCCAGCACTCATGGTCCCGACGTTTTCGGCGGCCAGCACTAAACACGGGTTGGAACACTTTATCACCACCACTGGGCTGCCTGTTTTCGCACGACCTCGGCGCCTGGACGCAGCAAAACTGGCTATAGCGTGCGAGGAGTTTGCCAACTTGAAAAGGTTGGGCATCATCAGGCGCTCAAACAGCCCATGAGCATCCCCGCTACACATGGTCCCTAAGGCCGAGGGATCGTGGCGACCGTGCAGAGATTTCCGCAAGTTGAATAACGCCACAGCGCACAACCGCTACCCGATTCCCCATATTCAGGATTTTTCCGTTCACCTCGCCGGGGCACGCATTTTTTCTAAAATAGACCTGGTCCGTGGTTACCACCAGGTCCCGGTGCGCGCGGAGGACATACCCAAAACAGCGGTAATAACTCCGTTTGGCTTTTTTGAGTTTTTACGCATGCCCTTCGGATTAAAAGGAGCGGCACAGACATTCCAACGCATGATGGATGCGGTGTTGCGCGAACTGCCGTTTGTGTTTGTCTACCTGGATGACATACTGGTGGCCAGCGCGTCCGAGGATGAACACGTAGCCCACCTCAGAACGGTTTTCCGGAGGTTGGAGGAGCACGGGTTAATAATCAACCTGGCAAAATGCCAGTTCAGCGTGACGGGGATTGATTTTTTGAGGCACCGCGTCTCACCGGAGGGAGCGATACCCTTGCCCGAAAAAGTCTGAGCCGTGGCGAATTTTCTCCGGCCTCAGACGGTCAGGGCGCTGCAAGAGTTTTTGGGGATGGTTAACCTTTATAACCAGCTCCTCCCCCGCGCAGCTCAGCTCATGCAGTCATTGTACACCGCGCTCAAGAAACGGAAACCCGCGGACAGAGTCGATTTCTCTTAATAGCTCTGTGAGGAGCCTTGGAATTATTTTTGATCAGGATCTGTCCTTCAATTCACATATTAAATTTGTTTCTAAGACAGCCTTCTATCATTTGCGTAATATTGCCAATATTAGGAGCATCTTGTCTCAGAGTGATGCTGAGAAACTGATCCACGCTTTTGTTAGCTCGAGATTAGATTATTGTAATTCTTTATTATCAGGCTGTCCTAAAACATCTTTAAAAAGTCTTCAGCTGATCCAAAATGCTGCAGCAAGAGTTTTAACAGGTACTAGAAAGAGAGATCATATCTCTCCGGTTCTGGCCTCCCTTCAGTGGCTTCCCATAGAGTTTAGAATTAAGTTTAAAATCCTTCTTCTTACTTACAAAGCTCTAAACAATCAGGCTCCTTTTTATTTAAAAGATCTAATACTACCGTATTATCCTAACAGAGCACTACACTCCCAAAATGCAGGATTACTTGTAATACCTATAATCTCCAAAAGTACAATGGGAGGCAGAGCCTTCAGTTATCAAGCTCCTCTCCTGTGGAACCAGCTGCCAATCTGGATTCGGGAGTCAGACTCGATCTCTGTTTTTAAGAATAGGGCTAAAACCTACCTTTTTGATATAGCCTACAATTAGGGAGGGATCATGTGTTTCTGAACCCTCCCTTAGTTATGCTGCTAATAGAGTTAGTCAGCCGGGGGACCTCCAGTAATGCACTGGGCCTCACTCCTTTTCTCACTCTCAATGAAATATTTTTTTTGCTGGTCATTAACACTTGTTTGTTCTCTCCCATAGATTGAGTCCCCATCGTGCTGTTTGCTCTCTACATGTCTGTTCTTTTCTTCTTCTCTATCCCCTCACCCCCCAGCCAGTCGCAGCAGATGACTGCCCCTCCCTGAGCCTGGTTCTGCTGGAGGTTTCTTCCTGTTAAAAGGGAGTTTTTCCTCTCCACCGTCGCCAAGTGCTTGCTCACAGGGGATCGCCTGATTGCTGGGGACTTTCTGCAACTGTGGGGGTTCCCCCTACAGTTGATAGTGCTATGAGATGACTGTTGTTGTGAAATGGCGCTATATAAATAAAGTTGAGTTGAATTGAATTGAATTGAATGGACTCCGGAGCAGGAGCAGGCGTTCTCTGAGGTTAAAACCGCCCTGGCAAACGCCACACTGTTGGCGCACCCGGACCCGGCAGCCCGGATAGCGTTCACTACCGACGCCTCGGACGTGGCCATAGGGGCCGTCGTGGAGCAACGCGTCACCGGTTCTTGGCAGCTGCTCGCTTTTTTCAGAAGGGCTTTACGCGACAGTGAGCGTAAATACAGCGCTTTCGACAGAGAGTTGCTGGCTCTCCACCTGACCATACGCCACTTCCAGTTCTGGCTGGAAGGGCACAGCTTCACCGCGTTCGTGGACCACAAGCCGCTAACGTTCGCGATGGCCAAGGTTTCGGAACCATGGTTGGGCCAGCAGCAGAGACAGCTGGCTGCGATCTCGGAGTTTACGACCAATATTCAGCATGTGTCGGGTAAACTGAATGTGGTGGCGGACTGCCTCTCGCGCGCAGTAGTGGCCCCGGTCTACGTGGGGATAGATTATACAGCCATGGCCGCAGAGCAGATTGGCGATGCGGACGTGTGCGCGCTCCAGTTTGGACCAACAGGGTTAAGGCTGGAGAGCAGAGTACTGCAAGACGGCAGCCCCCCCCCCCAATCTGCGACGTCTCCATGGGACGCCCGCGCCCGGTGGTCCCAGTTGATTGGTGCCGCCGAGTGTTTGAGTCAGTTCACGCTTTGGCGCACCCAGGAGTACGCGCGTCAGTCACAATGGTGGGAGTGAAGTTTGTTTGGCCAGGCCTGCGCAAACAAGTGAAAAAGTGGGCTGCAGCCTGCGTAGCGTGCCAACGAGCCAAAGTACACAATCACACCAAGGCTCCTTTGGAGCCGTTTCGTATAATGGCTAAGAGGTTCGACCATGTTCATGTGGACCTCGTGGGCCCCCTCCCGCCATCGCAGGGGTTCACGCACCTTCTGACAGTGGTGGACCGCACCACATGCTGGCCAGAAGCAGTCCCGCTGGCGGCAACCACGTCTGCGGACGTGGCGCGCGCTTTTTTGATGACATGGGTGGCACGTTTTGGCATCCCGTCGGACATCACATCCGATAGGGGCCCTCAGTTTGTTTCCGACCTCTGGTCCGCGATGGCCTGTTGCCTGGGTGTTGCAATTCATCGCACAACCACGTACAACCCACAGGCCAATGGGTTATGGGAGCGTTTCCAAAGGTCACTGAAAGCAGCGCTCAGGGCTTCGCTGACGGATGCAAATTGGGTAGACCGGTTGCCGTGGGTTTTATTGGGGTTGCGTTCCACACCAAAAGAGGATTTGGAAGCTTCCCTAGCGGAGCTTGTTTTTTCTCAGCCACTGCGGCTGCCCAGGGAATTTTTGCCAGATAATCCCGTGCTGGACAACTGCCCGTCTCAGCATTTGCAGCATAGCACAGACACAGGCACGCTGCCCGGCCCGGCCCACCGCTGTTTTCCACGCGCTTTTGTGCCAAAAACTTTGAAGAACGCGGCTTTCGTGTTTGTCATGCATGATGCCCACCGCCCTCCATTGCGCCCACCCTACGATGGCCCGTTCAGAGCGCTGGAAACAGGGGAAAAACATTTTTTGTTAGACTTGGGGGGTCGTAGGGAGTAAATATGTATAGACAGAAAAAGGAGAGATTAAACACCAGGACCAGCAGGTGCGGTTCTACCCAGATTTGGCCACAGGAATCCAGCAATTGAGGAAGCAGTTTGATCCCGTACGTAAGGAGCTGCGCAACCTTGGGATTCGTCATGGTGTAATCTATCCTGCGAGACTGCTGACCACGTATGAGGGCAGAACCCACATCTTCAAGACCCCAGAGGAGGCGCAGGAGTTCATTAAGAAGATCAAAGAAGAAGAAGAGACTGGTGGGAGCTAAGCATGAACAAAATATAAGGTAGAATAATTAAGCATTTGCACAGGCATCTGACTGACTTGAAGTAAATAGTAAGTTTACAAAATATAGATTGTATTATATATTAAAAAAACAAAACAAAAACAAAACAAACAAACAAAAAAAAAACTATGATGTACAAAGTTGTTAAAAATTTTGGAGTTAAGTTGGAAAACTACAGAGGAGAGTTAATGTTACGTCATTAAAAGCAGTAGAGTTAGGGTGATTGGGAGGATGAAGAAGGAGTGGCTTAGGCTGTTCCCCGTGGGTGTGGAACGGTCGATGGCTATATCGGGAGACAGAATTTTTCTTTTGATTTTGGGGGGTTTGCCACAAGTGTGGGAAGGGGAAATTTGTTTGTGTGTAGTTTGTAGGATGAATGTTCAACCACTCATGTTTTTGCTTCTCTGTATGAGCATGTTTACACTGCAAGGTAATCCCAAACTCTCTATTGATCATGGACCAAAGTGTTAATCTTAATTTAACTTCATGGAATTGCAGAGGTCTACAAAATTTAAAAAAACTTAAACAAGTTATGAATAAAATAAAGGACATGGGTTCAAGAATTGTGTTTTTACAAGAAACTCATCTGATAGAGGAGGATGTTAAAAGAATTAGGAGTAGATGGCAGGGAAGTGTATTCACCTCTTCGTTTTCATCCCGAGCCAGGGGAGTTATGACTCTCATACATAAATCAGTTCCTTTTCAAGTGAAAAATGTAATTGGAGACAAATTTGGAAGATATGTAATCATTCAAGGTTCTTTGCTATTAGAAAATATAAATCTTGTGAACTTATATGGTCCCAATATAGATGATCAGAAGTTCTTTGCTAATTTATTTCTCATCTTATCATCACTTACAGGGCAACATATAATAGCAGGGGATTTTAATTGTACATTGAATCCAGGTGTGGATAGATCAACAGGACTGGATTGTACGCACATTGGATGTAGGATGACTATTAATCATTTTATGAAAGAATTGAGATTGTTAGATATATGGAGAGAAATGAAACCACAAGTTAAAGCCTATTCTTGTTATTCCAGTACCTACAAGACATTCTCACGTATTGATTATTTTTTGATTTCCACAGAATTAAGGTCCAAGATTCAGAACTGCTTTTATGATAACATCGTGATCTCTGATCATGCACCCTGTTGTCTAATATATGTAGATAAAAAATTGACAAAGGAATCAGGTAGATGGCAATTTCAGCATAAATGGCTTCAGGATGAGGAATTTGTCAAGTATATAGAAAAACAGATAGACGAGTTCTTTGACATCAATACTACACAAACATCAGCATGTGTAAAGTGGGAGGCTTTCAAAGCTTTTATTAGGGGACATATTATTAGTTATACAGGATCAAAATCTAAGAAGACTCGAGAGGAGAGAGCTAAATTGGAACATAAAATAAAAAATCTTCAGGAAAAAGTGTATGCAGGAAGTGACCCAAGGTTGGAGAATGAATTACTGATTTTGAGAGCTGAATACGACAAAAAATCAGCGAATAGAGCTGCCTCGAGTCTTCTAAGATTGAAACAATCTTTTTATGAACAAGGTGAAAAATCAGGAAAATTATTAGCATGGCAGATTAAACAATTGGAAATTAAAACACCAATTACCAGTATTATAAGTAAAGGACAGGTAGTTATAGATCCTTTAGAAATTAATAGAGCCTTTAGAGATTACTATGAAAAATTATATGATACCAAAAATGAACCTGATTTAACAAAACTAAATGGGTTTTTGAACGAACTATCTATACCGTGTATTCCAAATGAAAACAGGGAGATATTGGAGTCTAAATTTAGTCAAGAAGAAGTTGGGCTAGCCATTGATAATATGAAATCAGGAAAAAGTGCAGGACCAGATGGTCTTCCAGTTGACCTTTATAAAAAATTTAAGAATAAATTAATAAAACCTTTTTTGGAAATGGTTTTAGAAGCATTTCAAAATAATAATTTACCATCATACATAAATAATGCCTTAATTATACTGCTGCCAAAACCAGGTAAGCCCTCTAATAAATGTGAAAATATGAGACCAATAAGCCTATTAAACGCCGACCTTAAGATAATCTGTAAAATTTTAGCAAGACGAATACAAGAAATTTTACCAAATATTATTAATCGAGATCAGAATGGCTTTATAAAGGGTAGACAAGGCTTCCATAATGTAAGAAGACTATTTAATATTATTTATTTTAATAAAGAAGCACCGGATACAGCTCTCCTATCATTGGACGCCGAAAAGGCCTTTGATAGAGTTGAATGGCCCTTTCTTTTTGAAGTCCTACAAAGGTTTGGACTTGGAAATAATTTCATAAAATGGGTTCAAATAATATACAATAATGCTACAGCAGAAATCCTAACAAATAACAATATTTCAAAACCAATAAAAATCAATAGAGGATGTCGACAAGGCTGTCCACTTTCACCTTTACTGTTTACTATGGCAATTGAACCTTTAGCGATAGCGATACGTTTACATTCACAAATATATGGAATTAAAGTTGGACCAACAGAACATAAAATCTCCCTGTACGCCGATGATATAATTTTGTTTATGTCGAATCTAAAAAAATCAATTCCAACCTTGTTGAATTTAATAAAGAATTTTGGGGAAATATCAGGATATAAAATAAATAAAACTAAATCTTCAATATTAATGCTAAATGAGACCCAGAGAAATTACCCAGCCCCTGAGGTAAATCAATTCAATGTTGTAAATCAGTTTAAATATTTAGGAATCCAAATTATGCCTAAGCTAGAATCAGTCGCCAGTGTCAACTATGAAGCCTTAATGTCAGATATCAATGAGTTACTTCAGAGATGGATGTCACTACCAATGTCGATGATCGGGAGAATCAATATACTTAAAAGTAATATTTTACCTAAAATACTTTATTTATTTCAATACATTCCCTTATCACCACCTTTAGATCTATTCTCAAGAATAAAAAAAAAGTTAGTGGAATTTATATGGAACAACAGGAGGGCTAGATTACGTTTGTCTTTATTATATTTACCATTTGATCGTGGAGGTCTGAAATGTCCAAATTTTATGTTATATTATTGGTCGGCACAACTGAGGTCTATGACATATTATTTTTCATCAAATGATCTCCCTCACTGGACTGAAATGGAATCATACAATTTACCTTTACCTCTTCCCATATTCATATACTCAGATTCGGCAAAAAAATTACAAAAACAAGTTAAAAATCCATTTGTAAAGCATATGATCAAAATATGGTGTGAAGCTAAAAACTATTTAAAAGAACCACAGTTATTGTCACAATTTAGTCCAATATGGGGTAATCAATATTTTAAACCAGGGAGAGCGGACGCTGTATTTAAAGTATGGAATTTAAAAGGGATACAAAAGATTCAGGATTTATATTTGCCATGTGCAGACAACATAATGTCTTTTGAAGAGCTGAGGATCAAATTTAATCTCAATAGAACACATTTTTTTAAATATCTTCAACTTAGAAACTTTATTCGATCAAATCAAAATAAAGCTCTCACTCGACCTATTTATTCATCCTTGGAAAAAATGATGATGAAAGATAGTAAAAGAAAGGGTATTATTTCAGAGTTTTATAACTCATTGACACTATCTTCAAGTGAAAATTCACTGAAAAGATTAAACTACTGGAAAGAAGATCTGCAAATTGAAATTTCAGAGGAACAATGGGAATTGGCTTGTACAGAAGCTCAAACCAAATCAATAAATGCACGCCTTAAATTGATACATTTCAAATGGTTAATGCGGATGTATGTTACACCGGAGGAGTTAAATAGATATAACAAAAATATACCAGATACATGCACAAAATGCATGGAAAGTAAAGGAACCCTATTTCATTGTTTATGGGAATGTAGATTAATAAGAATGTTTTGGGAAGAGGTGAGGGTAACAATTGAAAAAATAATCTCAAAACAAATCATATTGAATCCTAAACTGTTTTTGTTGGGTCTGTACCCAGAAAAGCATAATTTTAATAAAAGTGAAAGAACATTCATAGACCTCAGTTTGCTTAATGCCAAAAAATGTATTGCACTATTATGGAAAAAGACTCATAGACCAGATGTGACTCAGTGGTTAAGACAGATGTTAACAAACCTTCCATTAGAAAGAATAACATATACACTGAAATCAAAGGAAATTGTGTTTGAGAATATATGGAGACCTTTTATTGATTATGTAAAAAATTTAAACATAACTCTTGAAGAAGAAGGTGAATGATGTGTGTGGACCTTGTAAATTCCAAACTGGTGAACATAATATGTATACTTATGTATTGGATTGTCTAGACTAAACAGAGGAGCATTGTTGAAGATTTGATTTTGTTGGTGGTTGTTGGTGTTTTTAGTGCATTTTTTTTTTTTTGTAGTAGTACTTTAGTGTTTGATTGTTTGTATCATGTTTGTTAAAAAAAAAAAAAAAGGGTTCAATAAAGATATTGTGGAAAAAAAAATATGTATAGACAGACTTAAGCCCGCTTTTGTGGTGGCGGACGAGCAAGTGATGTTGGCTTGGGCCCCTCGGCGTGGAAGACCCCCACTGAGAACTCCCCAGGTAAACGATTCATCAGAGCAGCCACACGGGCAAGTCGAAGGCTCCCCCCCCCTCACCATTGCCCATAAGACAGACACACCCCCAGGAGCCCCCCACCGGCACAGCAGCGCCATGGAGGCGGAAAACCCCCGTTACAGCAGATATGGGAGGAGACTGAAGCCAAAAGGACGTGAGGACTGAAACTCGGTCTGAGATTCTGGGGGGAGGGGGGGGTAGAGGCTGGGTTTATCATCTCAGACTGGATGCAGAGGGTAAACAGAGAAGGACAATAGGTATGGAGATGAGAGAGATTATGGTGAGGTAGCAGGAAGAAGCAGTGGGGGGAGAAGGGTTGAATGTATTGTGATGCGAGATGTCATGCAGATGTGAGATGGGCGGTTGATATAAAAGGAAAGACCCTGGTGTATTGAGATATGCTTTTTCTGTGTATGACTGATGTGAGAGTGAATAAAGTCATCTGCTGCATAAATCTGTCTCCTTTATTTACACTCTCCACACTGGAACCTTTTAGCATTAGGCAACAGTGCTAGCCACATCTACACTTAAATATACTGTTTAAAGTGTACATTTTACTTGAAGTAACAAGTAGACTTACTTTACCAGTTTGAACAGGAATAACAGTCTTTTATATCAAATGTCAAAATTATCTTTGACAATTAAAATTGTCAAACTAATTCAGTGACCGTCAACCTGTGGTTCTGGGGCTACACGCAGCTCAGAATCAGAATCAGAATCAGATTTATTGCCATTGTTCATGTAGTACACAAACTAGGAATTTGACATGATAAAATAAAAGAAATAAACTATACATGCAATAAAGTGTAGAATAAGAGTGAGTAATACTAGTCAGCAGTTTAAATATATTAGTGAGCAGCAGATAATGTGGAGAACCATATAGTGCAGTCGGTAATGCAGGAAGAAAACAGTGATGATTGACATGAGTCTGGTTGAGCTGCTGTACATAGTGCACGAGAGTCAATAAGTGTTCAGCAGTCTGATGTCAGAGGGGAAGAAGCTGTTCATGTGACGGGAGGTTTTAGTCTGGATGGACCGAAGTCTTCTACCAGAGGGGAGGGGGGCAAACAGTACGTGACCAGGGTGTGAGGGATCGGCTATGATCCGGCCAGCACGCCTCCGGGTCCTAGAGATGTACAGATCCTGGAGAGATGGGAGCTTGCAGCCGATCACCTTCTCAGCAGTGCGCACAACGCGCTGCAGCCTTAGTCTGTCCCTGGCAGTGGCTCCTGCGTACCACATGGTTATGGAGGTGGTGAGGATGGACTCGATGATGGCTGTGTAGAACTGCACTAACATCTTGGTGGGTAGCTTGAGCTTCCTCAGCTGCCGCAGGAAGAACATCCTCTGCTGGGCCTTTTTGATGAGGGAGCTGATGGTCGGCTCCCACTTGAGGTCCCTGGTGATGGTGGTGCCTAGGAAGCGGAAGGAATCAGCAGTGGTGATGGGAAAGCCTGTGAGGGTGAGGGGGGGCAGAGGGGTTGTGACTTTCCTGAAGTCCACAATCATCTCCACTGTCTTCAGAGCGTTCAGCTGCAGGTTGTTGTTGTTGCACCAGGACGCCAGCTGGGCCACCTCTCTCCTGTAGGCGGATTCGTCGCCGTTGGAGATGAGCCCGATGAGGGTGGTGTCGTCTGCAAACTTGATCAACTTGACAGACAGTTGGTATAAAGGGAGAAGAGTAGGGGGGAAAGTACACAGCCCTGGGGTGATCCGGTGCTGATGCTAGCAGAGTCTGTCTTTCCCAGCCGCACATGCTGCCTCCGGTCCGTCAGGAAGTCGGTGATCCACCTGCAGAGGGAGTCAGGCACGTTGAGCAGGGACAGCTTGTTCCGGAGCAGATTGGGGCGGATGGTGTTGAATGCGGAGCTGAAGTCCACAAACAGGATCCTGGCGTAGGTTCCCGGGGAGTCCAGGTGCTGCAGGATGGAGTGGAGGGCCAGGTTGACTGCGTTGTCTACAGACCTGTTGGCTCGGTAGGCAAACTGCAGCGGGTCCAGGAGGGGGGTGGTGATGGACTTGAGGTGGGGCAGGACCAGGCGCTCAAAGGACTTCATGACTACAGAGGTGAGCGCTACAGGTCTGTAGTCGTTAAGTCCAGTGATCCGTGGCTTCTTGGGGACAGGGATGATGGTGGAGGATTTGAGGCAGGACGGCACGTGGCATAGCTTAAGGAAGGTGTTAAAAATGTCTGTGAAGACAGGAGCCAGCTCTTTCGCACAGTGTCTCAGGGTGGAGGGAGACACGCCGTCCGGACCGGGGGCCTTGCGCGGGTTCAGTCTGGAGAACTGTTTGAGCACGTCCTGCTCACTGATGACAAGGGCAGGGGGGAGGAGGGGGGCGCCTTTGATGAAGTAGGGATCGTGGAGGCTGTGGAGCTGGAGGGAGGGGGGGAGTTGGACACAGATGACGGGGTGTCAAAACGGGCATAGTGTTGGGACAATCTTTGACAAAGGGCTTTGTCATCCTGACCTTTAGGAGCCTGAGGCCGATAATTGGTGATTTGCCTCAGTCCTCTCCACACAGAAGCCGAGTCATTAGCAGTGAACTGCTGCTGGAGTCTCTCAGAATACACAGATTTAGCTCTCCTCAGCTCTCTGTTAAACAGATATTTAACCTCCCTGTAGCAGTCCCTGTCTCCACTTTTCAGCGCTGCTTCCTTCTCCTTTTGCACATAACCAGTGGCTTCCTGTGCTTTTTTTTTTTAATCAAAAATCAAGTGTATTAGATAAAAGTCACTAATTTGCAAGGTAAAAATTGCAAATTCACTATCCATCCATTCATTTTCTACCGCTTTTCCGGAGGTCCGGGTCGCGGAGGCAACTGTTCAAGCAGAGAAGCCAGACTTCCCTCTCCCCAGCCACCTGCTCCAGCTCTTCAGAGAGGATACCAAGACGTTCCCAGGCCAGCTGGGAGACGTAGTCTCTCCAATGTGTCCTGGGTCTGCCCCAGGGTCTCCTCCCAGTGGGACATGCCCAAAACACCTCAAGTGAGAGGCTTCCAGAAGGCATCCTGATCAGATACCCAAACCACCTCAACTGGCTCCTTTCGATGTGGAAGGGCAGTAGTTCTATTCTGAGTCGCTCTCAGATGACTGAGCTCCTCACCTTATCTCTAAGCAATCCTACAGAGAAAGCTCATTTCAGCCGCTTGTATCCGCGATTTCATTCTTTTGGTCATTACCCAAAGCTCACGACCATAGGTGAGGGTAGGAACGTAGATTGACCAGTAAATTGACAGCTTTGCTTTTGAGCTCAGCTCCCTCTTCACCACAACAGACCAGTATAATGTCCGCATCACTGCAGATGCTGCTCCGATCCATCTGTCAATCTCTCGCTCCATTTCTCCCTCACTCATGAATGAGACCCCGAGATACTTAAATTCCTCCACTTGGGGCAGGAGCTTGTTCCCAACCCAGAGAGAACAAGCCACCCTTTTACGGCTGAGGACCATGGACTTGGAGGTGCTGATTCTCATCCCAGCCACTTCACACTCGGCAGCAAACCATCCCAGCAAGACCTGTAGGTCATTGCTCGATGAAGCTGTAGCGGTTATGTGGATACAACTATTAATATACATATATACTCTGTGTGTGTGTGTGTGTGTGTGTATATATATATATATATATATATATATATATATATATATATATATATATATATATATATGTGTATATATATATATATATATATATATAGAGAGAGAGAGAGAGAGAGAGAGAGAGAGAGGATTTCTCTTCATTACCAGCATACATAAACTCGTTGGGGCATGGACAATTTTATTAATAATTCAATATTTGTACCGGCGATGAATCATTCTCAAAAACTTGAGTTCTTTCTGCTTTTAATCAGGAAGATGGACGTGAAATTAACAATAACTCCAACATGCCTTTTTAACAGTTTAATAAGAAATTTCAGGATAGATGAACACATTTAGATTATTTTAAGGCAGTGAATTCAACATGTATCATGAACACATTAAACTGTTAATGGATTACTGAGTATAACACAAATGTTTGGTTCCATCAAACATTTGGGGAACCCAAGAAAAATATAGCTTAAATTGGCACTGTAATGGAAAATGAAAAAAAAAAAAAAAAGCTGTAAAATAGAATGGTTAGGGACTTCCGGTCTGGACACCATGGTGGTAGCAGCTTAACGCTGAAACTCCAAGACCCCATCCGTGAAAATACTTTGAAAATCAGATTTAACGGATTTTTGGAAGAGTGAAAATCAAAAGACAAAGTCATTATGCCTAAAGGAAAGCAGAAGAGATCGACATTTGCCAGGCCAAGACGCGCATTGGCCGGAGAATCTGACCTGGTGGACATCCACACGGAAACAGAGGAGCTGAATGAGGCTAGCAACACGGTTAGCTTAAAAACGATAATTCAAGAATTAAGAGAATTTCGCCGAGAGTGTTGGGCCGAATTTCGTGAAATTAAAGACGAAATAAAAAGGACAAACAGCAGAGTGGACCAGGCTGAGGACCGACTCATGGAAGCAGAGCAAAGAATAAAAGGGCTGGAAGAAACCGTGCTGGAACTACTCAAACGACAGACAAGACTGGAGGCTAAGCTAACCGACCAAGAAGGAAGACTAAGAAGGGCTAACATAAGAATTCATGGTCTGAAAGAAGGAGTCGAGGATGGTTTCACCACAATGGCTGCATGCGTGGAATCCATACTGAGCGAGAAGTTGGAAATTCCCCAATCCACCGACATGAAGAGAGAAAGTGCGCACCGTTCATTAGCCCCAAGGCCGTTGGCGGAAGAGCCTCCACGATCAGTGGTAGTGAAGTTTTCCAACTTCAGAACAAAAGAAGAGGTTGTGAGACTGGCTTGGCAGAAAAAAGGATTTATGCACCAAGAAAGAAAAGTTTTTGTGGAGCACGACTACGCCCTGGAGGTCCTTAAAAAGCGTCGGGAATACAACGACGCTAAAAAGGTACTAAGAGAGAAGAAACTGTGCTTTCAAACTCCATTTCCGGCGAAGCTGCGGGTTTTTTTACGGGGAAGAGACGTGTCTCTACAACTCAGCGGAAGAAGCAACCAGGGATATGGCCAGAAGAGGGCTCCCGGTAAAGGTGTATAAACCCGCAGCAGACCCGTTCGAAAGAATCAAGGCTCAAACGTGGTGCACACAGAGACCCTCAAAATCCATGGGCCAGCAGCGGGAAACCCAGCGCCAGGGCTATAAGGAAAAACTGAGTGCTTTCAGGAGGGAATAACGATATTTTTAATCAATCTGCACATCCAACCCTCCTCCTACAAGGTAACAAACATTAAAGGAGATGCTGAATCAGCAAGTGGTAAATCATTTAATGGAACAATCATAATATTAGAAACAAGTAAATCTTTAAAGAGACAAAAAAAACTTGTTGAAATAGAAATGTGACAATGAACCATATGAACTCTCCACACTAACAAATACTGTATTAACGTGATTGTTTGCTGTGACGGTGGTGGGAGGTTGCGCACAATTTCATAGGGTACAGGCATTAAAAAAAAAAAAAATCATTACAAGTTCGGATTGGGATCTGAAATTCACGTTAAAAACATGGGACAACTTACAGGGGTAAGAGAGGGCCCTCAACACGTAACAGAGTTTGAGGAATTTCCCTCAAAGCCAACACACCATCAAGGCTCTTCTAAGGTCACTAAAAAGACTTCAGCTCAGGAAGATCTTTTGACAGTTTTTTGTTTTAAAGTTTTATATACTATGTTCTTAATGTTTTTTATGTTCTTAATGTTCTTTCAGTTTCTGAGTAGCATAAAAGAGGGCCACTACACTGTTATACTAAATAAGACAATACAATGGAGAAACAGGGTGTAACCAAAATAATCTCATATAATGTAAAAGGGATCCTGAATCCAGTTAAAAGATCCAAGATTCTTGGCAAAATGAAAAAAGACAAAGCAGGAATAATATTTTTACAGGAAACCCGCCTAACAGACTTGGAGCACACTAAACTTAATAGACAAGGGTTTAAACTGATCTCTTCATCCTCATATAAGTCAGGGAGGAGGAGGGGGGTAGCGACATTGATCTCAACCAAAATTATGTTTGAAAAAAATTCAGAACACAAAGATAAAGTAGAAAGATTTAGCATGGTACTTGGTCGGCTAGAGGGAGAAGATATCACCCTGCTGAATGTATATGCACCTCCAGGGGCTAACTGGAAATTTTATAAAAATGTATTTGACCTAATGATAACTAAAGCCAAAGGTTTAGTGATATGTGGTGGAGACTTCAATCTAAGACTGAATCCATACTGGGATGCATCAGGTAATTCTCCACATCAAAATAACACTCAAAGTAGAAAAACTTGGATGCTACTAAAAGAAATGGGAATCTGTGACGTGTTGAGGGAACTCAACCCCAGTGTAAAAGATTATACATTTTACTCAGCACCACATTCATCATACTCAAGGACAGACTATTTTTTTTATGTTTAATAGAGACATTGGAAGAGTAAAAACATGTAAAATAGGACTGATGGATCTCTCTGACCACAGTCCGATCTATATGGACTTAAATATCCAAAAATACACAAATAATACATTTTCTTGGAGGTTAAATTCAAATGTGCTGAAAGGACCACTGAAAGATGAATTGGAATCAGATATTCTCAGATATTTGGAAGAAAATGATAATGGAGAAGTATCCCCTTTAATACTGTGGGACGCATGCAAAGCTGTAATAAGGGGAAAGATTATCACAAAACTGGCAACCCAAAAGAAACTGAGACAAGAAAAACTAATCACATTAGAGTCAGAACTTAAGAAACTAGAAAAAGAGCACAAAGACAACACTCATTCTACTGACTCGCTCAAAATTAAGGAAATTAAAAAACAAATAAACGAGATCTACACAGTAGAAATCCAGAAGAAACTTACATTTCTGAAAGCAAATCGGCAAAATTACTAGCCTACAAATTGAGGAAACAACAAACGGAGAGAGCAGTCTACAAAATCAGAGACCCAGTATCAAAGGAAATAAAATTCAGAATTCAGGAAGTTCTTAAAAGCTTCGAGAATTACTACAAGAACTTATACTCCCTCAAAAAACACAAAAATGCATCCGAAGCCTTCCTAAATACATTAAATCTCCTCCAACTTACTGAGTCACAAAATAAAACACTACTGTCAGAAATACAACCTAAAGAATTAGAAAAAGCAATTATGAAACTTAAAGCTAACAAATCCCCAGGAGCAGATGGCTATACAGCAGAATGGTACAAAACCTTTAAACAGCAACTATTTCCTCTCCTCCTGAAAACATTTAACTGTCCTCCACACAGGGGAAATGACCCCCCCTCCTGGAGAGAAGGGGTCATTGCAGTCATACCTAAACCTGAAAAGGATAAACTAGACTGCTCCAACTACAGACCAATCAGTGTGTTAAATCAGGACTATAAACTTTTTACCGCTATCCTTGCCAAAAGGTTAGAAAATATACTGACAGACTTAATTCATTTAGACCAAACAGGTTTTATAAGACAAAGACAGACACAAGATAACATTAGACGCACTTTACACATAATTCATCATATAAAAAAATATAATTTAAATGCAACCATATTGGGATTAGATGCTGAAAAAGCATTTGATTCGGTTGACTGGTCTTTCCTATATAGAATAAGATAAGATAAGATAAGCCTTTACTAGTCCCACAATGGGGAAATTCTAGGATTGCAACAGCACAGGGATAGCAACTCTCAGAGTAACAATCAGAAGGCAAGAAAAAACAAGAGCAGCTAGTATACATATGTACATATTAATATATATATATATATATATATATATATATATATATATATATATATATATATATATATATATATATACACAGTGCGGAACATTGTGGTTGGTGGATGTGCAGCAGAAAGTCTAAGCTCTCTCTCCGCGGATGCGGCGGGCCAGCTGGATGTCACTGGAAAGAGGATGTCGTCAGGGCTGCCCCTTATCTCCACTGCTCTTTGCAGTCTTCATAGAACCTCTGAGCCAATGGATAAGACAGAATCAAAAAATTCAAGGTATTACACTTGGTCAGAAGGAACATAAAATAGCACTCTTTGCCGATGACATCTTAATATACCTTGGGCAGCCGGACACCTCTTTTCCAGAACTAATCTCAGTTTTTTCAGAGTATGGAGAGTTATCGGGGTATGAATTAAACATGCATAAAACCCAAATTTTAACATTCAACTATGACCCAAATCAATATTTACTAAGCAAACTCAAAACTAACTGGGAGATGGAATCTATGAAATATCTGGGGGTCAATATCCCGAAACAACTCAACAAAATTATAACACTAAACTATGATCCACTGATGGCAAAAATAAAATCTGATCTAGCAAGATGGAATGTGATACCATTCTTGGGTACTGCACAAAGAATTGAAGCAGTCAAAATGAATATACTTCCACGTCTTCTATACCTTTTCCAAACAATACCGGTAGAACCTCCCAAAAAAACATGGCAAGAACTGGACAGAAGGATCTCAAGATTCATATGGCAGGGCAAGAGACCAAGAATCAGGTATAGAACCCTACAGCTAAACAAAGACAAAGGTGGGCTCGCGCTGCCAAATATCAGGGACTATTTTAAAGCCACACAAATTAAAACTTTAGTAGAAATATGTAACCCAGTCTACACTGCACAATGGAAGGAGATGGAATGCCAAATAACAAGTGACATTCCCCTACAGGCGATAATAGGGAACAACGCCTTACCTAATCTTTTGAATAACACTAACCCGTGGATAGAGACCCCGCTAAAAATTTGGTTTAAGATAGTCAGAGAGAATCAAACTAAAGAACCCTATCGATTATTGCAATGGATTTCCTTTACAGGTTTTTTCAGCTTAGACACCACATAAACAAAATACTTAAAAAGGAGGATTTGGAAAGGTCCCAGTCAGGTGTTCTGAAGGTTTTCTTAATGGCATATAAAGGGATCCCAGGGATCAGATACATTTCTAAAATATACCATGGTCTTCAAGACTTAAAAGGAGAAAACACATCATATATAAAAGAGAGATGGGAAAATGAGGGGAATTTCACTTTACAACTGGAAACATGGGAAAAGCTAAATAAACAACAATGGAAAAGTACTTCATCCCTGCAGTGGAGAGAATTTGGATGGAAAAATTTGGTAAGATTTTTCAGAACACCTGCACAAAACAAATTTACTCGTAAGGGGTTGAATTGTTGGCGCTTGTGTGGTGAAGAGACTGCAAATCATTTTCAAGTGTTTTGGTCATGCCCATTTATCCACCAATATTGGACCAATGTACAGACAATATTGGGGAAAATATTCAAAGTAACAGTTCCCTTTTCTTTTGTAACTTTGTATTTGGGTTTACTACCGGAATCACTGGAAAGATGAGGGGAAAAATACCTCTTCACTGTTTTAATATTGGCAAGTAAAAAAGCTCTAACAAAAAAATGGATGTTGAAAGACTGTCCTACACCTGAAGATTGGATTAACGTGATTCAGGACATTTATTCGATGGAAAAGTTGACATTTGCACTGAGACAGGACATGGATAGGTTCTTGAACTTTTGGCAACCCTGGAACGCATATGTGTCTTCCATTAGATTTAATCTTTGACAAATACCATTTCAATAATGGCACCTTCTTTGCTACTCAGATGCTCTTATTTTTCTGCTCTTTTGTTTTTGTTTTTTTCTTTGTTTTTTTTTCTTCTTTTAATTTCTCTTTTTCTTTCACTTAAAAAAGGGGTGTTGTAATAATTTTTTTCCAATGTTGTCAAAAAACAAAAAAGGGGGAATATGTGATGAAAATGTAAACAATGCAAAAAAAATAGAATGGTTAGGAAAAATTGACACAATTTTGTGAAGAAAGTGATGACAAAAGTTAGTTTATAAAAAGGAAAATTTGTGTTACTCTGAAAAGGAACAGAGATTAATGAAAAGAAATGTATTTGAAGTTCTGAAAGGAGTTCAAAGATGCTGGGTTTATAGAGCTTATAAAAGCAATAAGATAAGATAAGATAAGATAAGCCTTTATTAGTCCCACAACGGGGAAATTCCAGGATTGCAACAGCACAGGGATAGCAACACTCAGAGCAACAATCAGAAGGCAAGAAAAAACAAGCAAGCAAGAGCAGCTAATATACATATGTACATATTACTATAAAATATATATATACACACACACACACACAGACACACAGTGCAGAGCATTGTAGCTGGATGGAATAAATATATGAATATATGAACACACAGTGCAGAGCATTGTAGCTAGATGGAATAAATATGTAAATATATAAACACCCACAGTATGGAGCATTGCAGCTAGGTGGAATAAATATGCAAGTATATAAACACACACAGTGCGGAGCAATGTAGCTAGATGGAATAATATGTAGATATATAAAAACACAGTGCGGAGCATTGTAGCTAGATGGAATAAATATATAGATATATAAATATAAACACACCCAGTGCAGAGCATTGTAGCTAGATGGAATAAATATGTAAATATATAAACACACACAGTGCAGAGCATTGTTGCTAGGTGGGATGAAACAGCATAACCGTCTATTTAGTTATCCTACATGGTATGATTATGTGCCCATACATATTCTCACCCTCCATAGCGACCGGTATGTTCCTAGTTGTATGCCGGAGAGGACCATTGTGTAAGTCTATTGCATCTTTTGCATTCAAAAAAAAAAAAAAAACAAAAAAAAAAAACTATTAGTTTGTTACGTCTTTTTGCTATCTCTGCGAGCAGCCCTGCTTAGGTTGTACAGTCTGACAGCCGTTGGTAGGAAGGACCTACGAAACCTCTCGGTTGTGCACCTGGGATGATGTAGTCTGCTGCTAAATGAGCTCCTCAGTGCATCCAGTATGTCCTGCATAGGGTGGAACTCGGACTCCAGCAGAGATGACAGTTTAGCCACCGTCCTTCTCTCTCCTATCTCCTCCATCGGATCAAGGCGTTGCCCCAGGACAGAGCTAGCTTTCTTAATCAGTTTGTTCAGTCTCTTCCTATCGGCTGCAGTAATGCCACTGCCCCAGCAGACCACTCCAAAAGTGATGGCTGATGCCACCACCGTGTCATAGAATGACTTCAGCAGCGCCCCTTGTACACCAAAAGACCTGAGTCTCCTCAGCAGGAACAGCCTGCGCTGTCCCTTCTTGTAGAGTGCGTCAGTATTGTGTGACCAGTCTAGTTTATTGTTCAGATGAATACCCAGGTACTTGTAGGATGTCACCATCTCGATGTCTGTTCCCTGTATATTTACTGGTGCTGTGAGGGGCTGCCCATGCCTGCGGCAGTCCACCACCAGCTCCTTAGTTTTCCTCGCGTTGATCTGGAGGCAGTTCCGATGGCACCAGTCCACAAAGTCCTGGATAAGCCCTCTGTACTCAGCTTCATCTCCGCTGGAGATGAGACCAACGATCGCAGAGTCATCAGAGAACTTCTGTAGATGGCAATGTGTTGTGTTGTGTGAGAAGTCCGCAGTATAAAGAGTGAACAAGAAGGGAGCCAGCACCGTTCCCTGGGGGGCCCCCGTGCTACTGATGATCGTGTCGGAAACACAGTCCCGGGTTCTCACAAACTGAGGCCGGTTCGTGAGGTAGTCCAGGATCCATCCATCCAATATTCTGGAGGATTAGATTTAATTTGGACAACAAACCTTAAGCACAGCAGATGAAGTCAGATTGTGCCTGTATGATGGTAGCAGGCCTTCTGGGTACCAGCCTTGGTCCAGATGGATGTTCATTGGTGAAGTTGAGAGGAAAGGGCAGGTTCTGCCACAGAACGGTCTGGTACCGGCCACTGCTCCTTCAGGTCACAACCGTAGAAGTCTGGATGCTGGTCACACAGGTCAGCATCTCGGTTTATACTCATAAAAAAGAATTTGACATCTGACCAGATTGTCACATTCCAGGTTGTCAAATTTTGTTTATAGTTCAAAGTCCAATCCTTACAACAAACTTGATACATACCTGCCAACTACTCCGGTTTTGCCGTAATGGTTACGGTTTTCAAGACCCCATTCCGGGTTACGGCTTTATTAATCAAAATTACGGTTTTTCACTAAAAATTCAGTCAAAAATTTTAAATCGTAAAAAAAACCACGAAAGCAATTCCAAACACGAGATTGCTAGGAATCGTATCTAAATTTACCTGAAGCGTTTGCTAAGCTAACGCTATCGCTATAGCTAACGCCATAGCTAGTCGTAGCACCTAACGCCGATACAAAGAAGCGACTCCGTCCCCGGTGATTGGGGCTCGCCGGAGGAACCAACTGAGGCAACAGTTGGACGGGAGCCGGATCGGAGCTCAACTACAGCGGCGGTGGGCGGCGGGACTCGGTGGAGGAGTTGCCGGTACCCCGGCTGGACAGGAGCTCAATTGCAGCGGTGGTAAGCAGCGGGACTAGCAGCGGAGGGGGCTAGCTGAGGCCCAGCTGGATTCGAGGTCGGTCGGATCGGATATTGGCGTCACAGCAGAGATTGTTTTACTATCAACAGGTCAGTAAAAATGCCACCAAAGAAGGAGGAAATAAGATAAGATAAGCCTTTATTAGTCCCACAATGGGGAAATTCCAGGATTGCAACAGCACAAGGATAGCAACACTCAGAGCAACAATCAGAAGGCAAGAGAAAAAAAAGAAACAAGAGCAGCAAGTATACATATGTACATAAAAATAAATATATAGACACACAGTGCGGAGCATTGTAGCTGGATGGAATAAATATATGAGTACATAAACACACAGTGCGGAGCATTGTATCTAGATGGAATAAATATGTAGCTATATAAACACACAGTATGGAGCATTGTAGCTAGATGGAATAAATATGTAAATATATAAACACACAGTGCGGAGCATTGTAGCTAGATGGAATAATATGTAGATATATAAACACACAGTGCGGAGCATTGTAGCTAGATGGAATAAATATGTAGATATATAAACACACCCAGTGCGGAGCATTGTAGCTAGATGGAATAAATATGTAAATATATAAACACACACAGTGCGGAGCATTGTTGCTAGATGGAATGAAACAGCACAACTGTCGACTTAGTTATCCTACATGGTATGATTATGTACCCATACTGATCCAGACTGAACCCGCGCAAGGCCCCCGGCCCAGACGGCGTGTCTCCCTCCACCCTGAGACTCTGTGCGAAACAGCTGGCTCCTGTATTCACAGACATTTTTAACACCTCCCTTAAGTTATGCCACGTGCCGTCCTGCCTCAAATCCTCCACCATCATCCCTGTCCCCAAGAAGCCACGGATCACTGGACTTAATGACTACAGACCTGTAGCGCTCACCTCTGTAGTCATGAAGTCCTTTGAGCGCCTGGTCCTGTCCCACCTCAAGTCCATCACCACCCCTCTCCTGGACCCGCTGCAGTTTGCCTACCGAGCCAACAGGTCTGTAGACGATGCAGTCAACCTGGCCCTCCACTCCATCCTGCAGCACCTGGACTCCCCGGGAACCTACGCCAGGATCCTGTTTGTGGACTTCAGCTCCGCATTCAACACCATCCGCCCCGCTCTGCTCCGGGACAAGCTGTCCCTGCTCAACGTGCGTGACTCCCTCTGCAGGTGGATCATCGACTTCCTGACGGACCGGAGGCAGCATGTGCGGCTGGGAAAGACTGTCTCAGACTATACTAGCATCAGCACCGGATCACCCCAGGGCTGTGTACTTTCCCCCCTACTCTTCTCCCTTTACACCAACTCCTGCACCTCCAGCCACCAGTCTGTCAAGTTGATCAAGTTTGCGGACGACACCACCCTCATCGGGCTCATCTCCAACGGCGACGAGTCCGCCTACAGGAGAGAGGTGGCCCAGCTGGCGTCCTGGTGCAGCAATAACAACCTGCAGCTGAACGCTCTGAAGACAGTGGAGATGATTGTAGACTTCAGGAAAGTCACTACTCCTCTGCCCCCCCTCACCCTCTCAGGCTCTCCCATCACCACTGCTGATTCCTTCCGCTTCCTAGGCACTACCATCACCAGGGACCTCAAATGGGAGCTGACCATCAGCTCACTCATCAAAAAAGCCCAGCAGAGGATGTTCTTCCTGCGGCAGCTGAGGAAGCTCAAGCTACCCACCAAGATGTTAGTGCAGTTCTACACAGCCATCATCGAGTCCATCCTCACCACCTCCATAACCGTGTGGTACGCAGGAGCCACTGCCAGGGACAGACTAAGGCTGCAGCGCGTCGTGCGCACTGCTGAGAAGGTGATCGGCTGCAAGCTCCCATCTCTCCAGGATCTGTACATCTCCAGGACCCGGAGGCGTGCTGGCCGGATCATAGCCGATCCCTCACACCCTGGTCACGTACTGTTTGCCCCCCTCCCCTCTGGTAGAAGACTTCGGTCCATCCAGACTAAAACCTCCCGTCACATGAACAGCTTCTTCCCCTCTGCCATTAGACTGCTGAACACTAAGTGACTTATTGACTCTCGTGCACCATGTACAGCAGCTCAACCAGACTCATGTCAATCATCACTGTTTTCTTCCTGCATTACCGACTGCACTATATAGTTCTCCACAGTATCTGCTGCTGGCTAATATATATTTTAACTGTTGACCAGTATCACTTAATCTTATCCTACACTTTATTACATGTATAGTTTATTTCTCTTATCTTATCATGTTTAATGTTGCAGCATTGTACCGAGACAAATTCCTAGTTTGTGTACTACATGAACAATGGCAATAAACCTGATTCTGATTCTGATTCTGATTCTGATACATATTCTCACCCTCCATAGCGACCGGTATTTTCCTAGTTGTATGCTGGAGGGGACCATTGTGTAAGTCTATTGCGTCTTTTGCATTCAAAACTATTAGGTTATCACGTCTTTTTGCTATCTCTGCGAGCAGCCCTGCTTAGGTTGTACAGTCTGACAGCCGTAGGTAGGAAGGACCTGCGAAACCTCTTGGTTGCACACCTAGGATGATGTAGTCTGCTGCTAAATGAGCTCCTCAGTGCATTCAGTATGTCCTGCATAGGATGGAACTCGGACTCCAGCAGAGATGACAGTTTAGCCACCATCCTTCTCTCTCCTATCTCCTCCACTGGGTCAAGGCGCTGCCCCAGGACAGAGCTAGCTTTCTTGATCAGTTTGTTCAGTCTCTTCCTATCGGCTGCTGTAATGCCACTGCCTCAGCAGACCACTCCAAAAGTGATGGCTGATGCCACCACCGTGTCATAGAATGTCTTCAGCAGCGCCCCTTGTACACCAAAAGACCTGAGTCTCCTCAGTAGGAACAGCCTGCATTGTCCCTTCTTGTAGAGTGACATGGAAGAGATCAAAAAAATCTCTGAACTAAGTTCAGAGATTTTATCTTCTTGGAACATAAGTCAATATTATACAGTAATAAGTGGCATTCAGCTGTTTGTTTTATGTCATTTAAGCACAGTTCTGGTACTTAAAAATCATAAAAACCCAGGAGTTTTGGGGGGCTTTGCCCCCCCAATGTACTTTTTAAACAATAATTATATGTTAAATGTTTGGTTGATTGTGAAATGTTTCCCCTTTGTGGTTTTTTTTTAATTTTTACACCTTTGGCATTCGCTGAGGGAAAAGGTCAAGAGAAATGTCTTTTATCAACATTCGTTAAATGCATGATTGTGTATTAAGAGAATATTACCATAGAGTTTGTCCTTGATGTTTTCCATCAGCATATCTGCATTGACAATTTAAGGAAAATAGAAACATGATTGTTGAAGAAATATGAGGTTGTTAGCCACATTTTAACTTGATTTAATGCTAATATTTGTTTGGCGTCGGGGGGCTTCGCCCCCCCGAACCCCCCACCAGGACTTTGTCCTGGACCTACCGGGCCCTGCGGCTCCTGGACCCCAGTTAGCTACTAGGCTTTTCAGGTTTGAAAGCTGAAGAAATATGAGGTTGTTAGCTACATTCTAACTTGATTTAATGCTAATATTTGTTTGGCGTCGGGGGGCTTCGCCCCCCTGAACCCCCCACCAGGACTTTGTCCTGGACCTACCGGGGCATGCAGTCCTTGGACCCCGGCTAGCTACTAGGCTTTTCAGGTTTGAAAGTTGCGGTGTAAACAAACGACACAGTATTATCTTGTCTGTAACTAGTGATCTTTGGTCACGCATCTGACGTCGTGACGTAATTATATATGTGCTGTCTCTTTTTCTCATGCAAGCGTCAAGTAAAGTTCATGTTCAACAGCACGCAGTTGTCCCACGTGTTGCCAGGAAATAATACACACTGAACAACAAATGTATTTTATGGGTTTTATCTGATATATAGAAAATAAAGAGCAGCACGCTTCAGAATGAAAAGATTTACAATAATTTTTAAATGTAAATAAAATAAAATGAAATGTACAAATTGTCTCTTTGTATATAACTCTCACGTTTGTGTTACAGTTTGTACTGCCTCAAACACACAGGAGGCGGATCTTAAACAAAATGGTGGATTACTAACAAAGAAAAATACAATCTGATAAAATGCTCAGTAAACTAATGACCCCAAATAAGTCCGTACAAACGGTAGTGGTGATACTGGAAATGAGAAAGGCACATAATAGCTTTAGTACACCACAAACCTTAAGTTCACACTCCAAATATGCTCAAAACTTAACAAGAAAAGCTTTTCACTTACAACATACACATGACGCCACACCAGCGCGTGATCACTGATTGATCTTCACAGGACACCCGAGTCTCCCTGGTTTGATTGACAGTATAAAATGTTTCAGTACTCGTCACCGTGTAAAACAAAAAAACACATCATAACATTGTGACCAGAGTAGCAAACAACACACTTTTACATTTACACTCATGCTTACATCGTACATAGCCTGATATTTTAAACTATATCCTCTTGGATAGGCACTATGTTCAGCCACGGTATACCATGCTAGTCAGGCAGCAAATCTGTAGGTCCATCTACGTCTTATCTGTTACTAGGCCGACTTTATTACATCCTCCTCGGCATAATTCACCGTGTTCGTTAAGAGTAACAATATATTTTAACTGCATTGGTGAACTTACAACGTTTCTTTATGAAGATTATTCCTCGTCTTGCTTGCTTTTCAAATCCGGTCTCCTGAACCGTTTTCCCAACCGAAAAAACCCAGATATTCAAAATCCTCTACCTGGCATATCCCGCCCACACCCTGAAGTCACTTCCTGTTGAGTCAAGTTCAAATCAAAATATTTAAACGCAAATCAAATCAACAAAGATCCATAAATATGACCCGGTTACATTCTCCCCTGCTTACAAGTCAACGGCCTCGGTGACTACAAATGAGTTTTTGATTTCCCTCACAGCTTCTCTAAACAAGACCGTGCCTAAGTTTGCAAAAATCTGAGCGATTATAGCTGAAGAACTGGGATCCAAAACTGACTTTGGCTCATGGTACGGGTTTGAGTGCTGGCCTGCTGTTGACCTTTGACTCCTGCGGGGAAAGGGAACAGGTTCAGGCATGGCTTCATCTTCTGTATCAGACCGTGTTTCTTGTGAGTCTACCTCAGATTCTGGTTCAGGAAATTCATCATCCTGCTCTGACTCACCATTGATGCTACCTTCCGCACTATTCTCACTGCTAGGGATCCTGACCTGACCATCAGTGTGAGCTGGGTTACGGATGGGACTAAGAGCCCTCACTTCTTCCAAAACTAAACCATCAGTAGGGTCCTCTGAATTTAGACTGTCCTCCGGCGGGGACTCTGGGGACTTTCTAAGACACTGGCTACTCGGTCGTGACCTGAAGACGGGTGGGGACACACATGGTCTGATGTCAACTCTGTTAACTCTTTTTGTCGGTCCTCCTTCTACAGGTTCTACCGTGTATGTAGTTCCTTGAATCTGCACCACACGGTGGGGAATGGGTTTCCAAGCATCTTGAATTTTGTTTCTGCCTGGGGGCCGGTTTCTGACATACACAATCTGACCTAGCTCAATAGGGGGACAGTACACCTTCTCGTTATGCATTGAAATGCGTTCAGCAGCTTTCTGTTCACAGTACTCTTTGGCCCTGGCATGAGCATCATTCAGATGCCTTTGGTGGATCGCCAGCCAGTCGTGACTGGGCTCTGCAGTGGACTCCTGTCCTAAAAGGGCATCAACAGGAAGGTGTGGGTCCACACCAAACAGAAGGTAGTAAGGGGAGTAGCCTGTTGTTGAATGCGGGGTAACATTGTACGCATAGACTAACTCTGGCAAAGACTCTGGCCATCTGCGTTTTTTCTCAGGCGGGAGGCAACGTCCTATTAAAACGTTCACATTGGGCATTCCCAGTAGGATGATGGGGGGGTTGTACGACTTCTTTTTACACCATACAACTTGCAGAGTTCTGAGATCACCTCGCTTTCAAAATTCCGGCCCTGGTCCGAATGCAAACTCTCAGGGACACCATACTTGAGAAACCACTCTCGCAGCAGAACCTTGGCTGTTGTGTCAGCTTTTTGATCACGCGTTGGGAAAGCCTGCGTAAACTTTGTAAACACATCGGTGATCACTAGAACATTTTCTCTACCATCGCTAGAGGGTTCTAGAAGAGTAAAATCAACTGCGACTACCTCCAAGGGCCTACTAGCTAGAAATGATTTCATGGGGGGGTGAATCTTGGGATTTGGCATTTTTGTTAACACACAGCGTTCACATTTCTTTATCCACTGTTTGACATCCTCATGAATCCCTACCCAAAAACATCTTTGTCGTAGCAATTCCAGAGTACGCTCAATGCCTTGGTGCCCCATCGAGTCATGCACACTCTCTAACACCTGAGACTTTAAACAGCCTGGCACTAGTAGTTGAAAACGTTCCCCATACCTCACATCCTCAATCACCCGATAAAGCAGTCCCTCCTTCTCCCTAATATGTGGCCAATGTTTCAATAAAGAGAGCACTGGTTTTTCAAGGTCTTTCCTCTCCTGAAAGTTAGGTTTACTTTTGCCGTCCCAAAACCTTCTAAAAACTCCCAGTACTGGATCCTGCCCCTGAAATTCCCTTAATTCCTCTTTTGAGTAGCCAGGTAAGGTAGGAGTATTACCCTGGGCTCCAGAACCGGAACCATCTCCCTTTTCGTTCGCCCGCATTTGCCTAATCCTGCAACTCTCAAGACCAGCACTGGTTAGCTCAGTGCCAAGTGTTGTCCCTTTCTGTATCACATTGCAGATAGCCACACACCCATCATAATCCATGTCGTCCAACATTGGTTCCTGCTCCCCTGCAAACGGGTGCCTAGATAATGCATCAGCAGCCCGGTTAGACCGGCCAGGCCGATACTGAACATCAAAATCAAACACTGCTAACTGAGCCACCCATTGCTGTTCTAGTGCTCCTAATCTAGCAGTGTTGAGATGACACAACGGATTGTTATCAGTAAGGACCGTGAATTTAGAACCTAGTAGGTAGCCTCTGAATTTTTCTGATATTGCCCATTTCAGAGCTAGAAGTTCTAATTTCATACTGCTATAATTTCTGTCATTCCTCTCTGCATTTCTGAGCCTACAGCTTGCATATGAAATTACTCTTTTCTTTCCCCCTTGTTCTTGATACAATATTGCTCCCAACCCTTGATTACTGGCATCTGTCTCAACAATAAAGGGACGAGTAAAATCCGCATACCCTAGTACTGGGGCGCTAGTGAGTTTCTGTTTCAGAATATCAAACGAGCTTTGGCATTGCGGCGTCCATAGACTGCACATCCATTGATTCACCTTGGAAGGAGGCCCTGAATTCAAACAGAGATTCACCAGGTCGTGAAGCGGGCTAGCTATCTGGGAAAAGTGCTCAACAAATCGCCTATAATAACCGCAAAAGCCTAGGAACGAGCGCAACTCTTTCAGTGTGGTAGGCACTGGCCATTGCTTCACTGCCTCTATTTTACCTGGGTCTGTTTCAATTCCATCTGCTGAAACCTGGTGACCTAAAAACTTAACCTTCTGCTGCAGAAAGTGACATTTCTCTAGTTTGACTTTAAGACCGGTATCTTGTAGTCGTTTCAAGACTATGTCAACTCTTTCTAGGTGCTCCGTGAATGTCTTGGAAAACAGCAAAATGTCATCCAAAAACACCAGCATTATTTGGAAAATCAAATCATTCATCGCAGTTTGCATCAATCTTTGAAACGTTGCTGGACCATTACAGACACCCATGGGCATGCGCAAGTACTCAAAGAGACCAAAAGGGGTTGTGAAGGCTGTTTTATGTTGGTCATGCTCTTTTACTGCCACCTGGTGGTACCCACTTGCTAAGTCAATTGTTGAGAAAAACTTTGCTCCCTGCAAAGCATCGAAACTCTCATCAATTTGCGGCAGTGGAAAAGCATCTTTTCGTGTCTTCTGGTTAAGCTTACGGAAATCCACACATAGCCGTATACTACCATCAGTTTTTCTCACTACCACCACAGGAGATGCGTAAGAGCTACAACTCTCCTTGATTATCCCCTTTTTCAACAGCTTGGATATGTGCTCTTTAACCTCTGTGTATTGGTTGGGTGGAATTCGCCGATAGGGTAGGCTCACAGGTACATCATCCACTAGGTTTATGTCATGTTTGACTCTGTCTGTGTACCCCAAGTCATCATCATCGACAGCAAAAACATTAACATACTTGGCCAACACAGTTTTCAATTGATCCTGTTGCTCTTTACTCCCTCCAATGTCTAATTTGTCCAAGACAGACGAGGTGCTGGCATCAAGGGCACTAGGCTGATCAACTGAGACATGTTCGATACTTGCTGAAATACGGTTAAACTTTACTTTAACTGGGGGTTCGTCACTTAAGCACTCCACAGGGGAAAATACCCCAAGCCGGGTCCTCGCGTTTAGCCACACATCCTCCGATGAAAGATTCACTACTTGCACTGGGACAGTATTACTGCTAGCTTCAACCAATGTGGGTAGGACAACCAGACCACTTGGCAAAGTCATGTTCCCCAGCTCTAGTAATCTCAAGCCGTTACCCTCTTGTACCTTGGGAAACCCTTTTGCCATGACTGTAACTACTGATGCTGAGGGGATGTGGGCTCCATCCCTACCTATCAGCCTAGCCACACTCCGCCTAGTGACTGTACATTTCTGAACCTGCTGAAAGGCACTTCTCCAGTCTGAATCGAGTTTCCCCCCAAGGACAGTATCAAACTCAGCATGCACCAGTTGACGGCAGCGGCTAATGATATTCATGCCGACAATCCCTGCAGTTTCTGAATTCGGTGGGTCTTTCACAACGAGGAAACCGCAATCAGGTATTTTCAGTCCCATGGTCTCAATCTCTAACTCAAGATATCCTAAGTATGGGATTTCTAATCCATTAGCAGCAGTCAACCTTAACCACCCCGCTGTAGTCACCATGTCATCATCCTCCCCACACAAATGCTGACGGAAAAACGGTTCAGTTATGATGCTGACCTGGCTGCCCGTATCTAGTAAGCAACGGGTTACCACACCACGTATGTTAATCTCTACCGTGGGACATGTTCCTACTGCACGGGCCAGTAACTGATCCTGAGTAATCTGTGCTTTAACTGAGTCTGAAGTGTTCCCCCTAATCGCTTGACTCACGGCGACCGGGGCCTCTAGTTTCCCTGATTCTGACCGCTTTGCTGTGCCTTTTGCTTCTGGGTGCAATTCTTGGCTATATGCCCCTCCCCTTGACATTTAAGACAGATGGGTTTTCCATCATCTGTAAATTTCAACTGAGCTCGACGGCGGGTATTGGTCTGTTCACTTGAATTTGTTCTCTGCATAGTTAGGGTCTTAACCGCAGCAGCCAGCTCACTGATCTGCTTCCCTTGCTCTGCTACTACTTTGAAAAGATCACCCACAGTTCCCACTTGCTGTTCCTGAGCCGTTATGGCACTGCACTGGGTCTCTCTATCTCCACTGTCTCCTTTACTTTGGCTTTTAGAAGATCTGGAATGGCTAGCATCCTCCACTGACCACAAATAGGCTTCTTCTCGGACCTGTATCATAATGGAGTCTGGTTTCTGTCTTGCAAACTTCCTCAGTTCTCGCTTAAGGAGTGGATCACTAAGGCCTTCAATGAACTGATCCCTAAGAACTTTCTGCTCATTAGCTAAGGCATTTGCGTCGTGCTTTGAGATCGTTCTCAAAATCTGACATAAGGCATGTGAGTAGCCAAGGATATCTTCACCATCTTTTTGTTTTCGACTGTATAGGTCATGTAAGAGCTGAGCGGTGCATCTTTTATCTCTAAAGGCTTCTCTGAGGTACTTGAACAGGTCAGTAACGGGTAGTGATTTCCCCCCACTACGAAATCGCATCTCCTCTAGAGCGGCACCCTTTAGAAGTGACATTATGAAGTCATACCGGTCACTGTTTGATTGCTATCTAGAATGCACTACACGCTCAACCTCCTCAATAAAATCCTCAACAGAACGACCATCCTTATCATAATCACCACTGAAAGGGGGGATTTGCCGTTCTCTAGGTACATAAACATAGGATCTCTGTGGTTCCTCACTCAAAGCCGCGATGGCTGTCAAGGCTTCAGTTTGTTTACGTTTCAGTTCAGAAACCTGTTCTAAAAGGTCTCTGTTTTCAGGTGATACCTCAGCATTTCTGCTCGCAGAGGAGTCCTCAACGCCTCTGTTTTCAACGCCCCCCACTGCGCCCTCTTCCATGTTCAAAAGTCTCTCTTACAAGTAGTCGAGGATATTGTGTTGAACTGTCCAGTCTGATGGAACCCCGGGAATTGCAGTCTCTTGGCCCCGAGTCCTCTCCGCTGATCCAAGGTCCACGATCACTCCGGCTGGTCTCTCCGTCTGCACCCCGTCAGGCTCCAACCGTCCAGCCGCTCTCGTCTGCTTCGTATCACCACTACTGTTTACTGTACACCAACCCACTCTAAACTATCAGATAATTGACCCCACTCCTGGTACCAAAATTTGTTGCCGGGAAATAATACACACTGAACAACAAATGTATTTTATGGGTTTTATCTGATATATAGAAAATAAAGAGCAGCACGCTTCAGAATGAAAAGATTTACAATAATTTTTAAATGTAAATAAAATAAAATGAAATGTACAAATTGTCTCTTTGTATATAACTCTCACGTTTGTGTTACAGTTTGTACTGCCTCAAACACACAGGAGGCGGATCTTAAACAAAATGGTGGATTACTAACAAAGAAAAATACAATCTGATAAAATGCTCAGTAAACTAATGACCCCAAATAAGTCCGTACAAACGGTAGTGGTGATACTGGAAATGAGAAAGGCACATAATAGCTTTAGTACACCACAAACCTTAAGTTCACACTCCAAATATGCTCAAAACTTAACAAGAAAAGCTTTTCACTTACAACATACACACGACGCCACACCAGCGCGTGATCACTGACTGATCTTCACAGGACACCCGAGTCTCCCTGGTTTGATTGACAGTATAAAATGTTTCAGTACTCGTCACCGTGTAAAACAAAAAAACACATCATAACATTGTGACCAGAGTAGCAAACAACACACTTTTACATTTACACTCATGCTTACATCGAGGCACTATGTTCAGCCACGGTATACCATGTAGTCAGGCAGCAAATCTGTAGGTCCATCTACATCTTATCTGTTACTAGGCCGACTTTATTACATCCTCCTCGGCATAATTCACCGTGTTCGTTAAGAGTAACAATATATTTTAACTGCATTGGTGAACTTACAACGTTTCTTTATGAAGATTATTCCTTGTCTTGCTTGCTTTTCACATCCGGTCTCCTGAACCGTTTTCCCAACCGAAAAAACCCAGATATTCAAAATCCTCTACCTGGCATATCCCGCCTACACCATGAAGTCACTTCCTGTTGAGTCAAGTTCAAATCAAAATATTTAAACGCAAATCAAATCAACAAAGATCCATAAATATGACCCGGTTACACACGTTATTATGTTCAACTAAAGAACACGACATGGTGTCAGAAGTGCTGCGTAGCTGTGAAGACAGACACTAAAAGTCATTCTAGTGGGAAGAGGGAGAGAGGTGAGCTAAGATGCCCGAAGATAGAGATGATGAACAAGTGAGAGCAGGAGTTAGCATCGCGGCTAGCACGCCCAGCGCCACGTTTAGCATTCAGCCACCGGAGCCCTTTGATTTCTCCAAACCACATAAATGGACCAAGTGGATTCGGCGCTTCGAAAGATTTCGCCAGGCAAGCAATTTGTCTTCAAGTTCAAATGAAAATCAAGTCAGTACATTAATATACTGCATGGGAGATGAAGCAGATGATGTCCTGAGAGGCTTAAAGTTAACCGAAGCAGAGCAGCTCGAATATAGCAAAGTGAGAGACGGCTTCCACAGCTTTTTCATTGTAAAGAAAAATGTTGTTTATGAACGTGCACGTTTCAATATGCGCAAACAAGAGCCAAATGAAACCGTAGACGCATTTGGAACGGCCCTGCATGCATTAGCGGAGCACTGCAACTACGGTCAGCTTCACAATGAGCTCATAAGAGACAGAATAGTAGTGGGCTTGGCTGACACAAGCCTGTCAGAGCGCATGCAAATGGAAAAAGACTTGGACTTGGAGAAAGCCGTAAATATGGCAAAGCAATCAGAAGAGATCAAAAAGCAACAAACAACTTTGAGGAATGAAGGAAACATGATGCAGATGAACGCGAACTCTGTGGATAGAGTTACTAAAGACAAATACGACAAGACAAAGTTTAAGTTCAAAAGCGAAACAGTGAACGCACGCCAGCTGTCTAAAAGTAAAAGCAAAAGTACACCAAACGCATGGTGCTATAAATGTGGTGGCTCTCCTCACCCTAAATACGAGTGCCCTGCAAATGATGCCAAATGTCATGCATGTGGAAAGAAAGGCCACTACCAACGGGTCTGCAGGCAAAGTAAGAATGTTCAAAGTATTGAGGAGGAAGAGGAGCGAAGTTTTTTCCTCAGCTCAGTCACAACAGGCCACCAGGTATGGACAGCTGATATTCTGGTGAGGGACACTAAAATGTCTTTCAAACTCGACACTGGAGCCGATGTCACTGCAATAGCGGAGTCAGACTTGGAACAAATATTTCCAAGAGCAAAAATGCCTGTTCTCCAGCAGCCGGAGAAACCATTGTTGGGTCCTGGAAGGAAACCACTGGAGGTCGCAGGTTTCACAAAGCTTCAGCTCAACTATGGGACAAAACAGACAACAGAAAAGGTCTACATTGTCAAAAATCTCAGCACGCCACTGTTAGGCCTTCCTGCCATCATAGCTCTAGGCCTTCTTGTGCGAGTTGATGTTATTTCAATGGACACTCTGAAAACATCCTACCCCAAACTGTGCAGCGGTCTGGGTGAAGTGCAGCAGCCCTACCACATAAAACTCAAACCAAACGCTGTGCCATACTCATTGAAAACCCCAAGGAGGATTCCAATACCTCTAATGGGTAAAGTCAAGGAGGAACTCCAAAGGATGGAACAGCTTGGAGTCATCACCCGAGTGGAGGAACCTAAGGGCCTTTTCCACTAGCACGCTTTAGCGCGACATGGGACGGCTCAGCACGCTTTGTACGCTTTTCCACAAGCCCCAACACGGTTTAACAGCCGCGATTCTCAGCCCCGCTCCAGGGCAGGGTACAGCAGTGCTGAGCTGTGCCGTGTTGTGACGTTAACAGACTGGTCGCCGCTGATTGGTCAGGTCGTAACCGGCGCTGATTGGTCAGGTTGTAACCGCCCCTATCCTCCTCCTCATCTACCAAATCTTCACGACCTTCTCAATAAAGTTTTTGAAAAAAAAACAAAAAACAATCTTCACGACCGCCTTTACTCAGCACGCAACCACTGTTGGCGGTTCCTTTTCAGTGTATTGCTGTGCTATTTTCATTTATTCTCTATCAAAAATGTCTTCGCGTAATAAGGGTGTTCCATGGACCAGTAAGGAGCTGCAGTGTCTACTCACTGCATTGTCAGACGAACGTGTTCAGCGCGAGTTAGACGGAGCCGCCCGGAATGAAAAAATATACCGGGAGGTCTGGACATCGGAGTCCTTTAAAGGTGAGTTTTAATTTTTTTTTTATTGTGCGTTTTTTCGCAAATATATTCGGTAAGACGCTCAGTTTATTTATGCAATAAAAAAGCTGTTCATTTGTGGATGGATCGCTGCTTTATTGCAGCACACTGCGGACTAAAGCTTTTATTTTAATTATTCATGTGAACAATACGCTGAAATAAGCTTATGTATTCTTGTTAAAAACTATTGTCTTTTCTGTATATATTGCACTTTTGTGCTGTATTTTATTGTGTGTATTTTCCTTGTAGAATCATCCCACGCGTCCGCCGCAACAGCGACAGGATTATTCAACCGAGCCTTCCTGACCCACAGCAGGCAGAGACGGCTTCATTCAACTTGTGACCCAGTTTGGGAAGCTGGTGTAGACACTCAGTGGTCGGCGTGTATAAAATGTCGATTAACCTTCATGTTGTGTTGCAAAGTTTTTTTTTTCTTTTAATATTTTGTATATAATAAAATGGAATTGTTTTGGAAAGTGTGGTTTGTCTGTTATAACACTGAATTATAAAACAGTATAATTACATGGAAATTCCATTGCCTAGTCTGATCTGATCTTCCTGTCAGGGGTCAACCATTGTAAAGGTAATGTAATTTTTAACTAGACCAAAAACAAATGTTTTTGTAAGCTTTCTGTTCTTTTTATTGAAATATCATAAAAAATTAGCCCCACATGATCCAGTTCTAAACTTTGGGTACATTTTTTATGTTAACTTATAAGAAGTTGCACAGTTGGACTTTAAAATGCAGCAGGAGAGACTGATCAAGCTTACAAGTCAAAGTAGGTAAAAAAAAGTAAGTATATGTAAATTGAATGTTCTATCGGCATTCCAAATTCAGAGAATTACAATACTTTAGAAGGAGTGTAGCATCATCTAAACGGAAAATAATAATACTGTTGTTCCAAACGTTGACCTGAAGGTGAAAAACATGATTTTTTTTAATTCAGTACATCCAAAATGCCCTAGGATGTGGTGTTGGACAGTGTGCCACCGTCTCATTATTTAATACGAATAAAAACAAGTTTCAGCTCATTATTTCTAGGTCATTTGGCAGTTAATTCAAAACAAAAGTGACTTGTGTTGTTGCAGCTTAATTATGAGATAAAATTAATTGTGAGATAAATCCACAGAGCGAGCAAGGCAATAATCCTTGAATCCTTTTTTGTCTCGTGTAAATAAGGACTCAGTCGGGTGCATAACGTCACGGGAGTGTGGCCCCGCCTCGCTGAGAATCTGCTGCTGCCCCGCTTCTAAAACCTCCTAACACAAACCATCACAGCACAAGCACAACAGCGTGCTAATGGAGACAGAAGCATTCCGAGCCGTACTGAAGTGAATCGAGCCGTACCGAGGTGTGCTGGGCTAGTGGAAAACAGGCTCTACAGACTGGTGTGCCGGCATGGTCGTTGTTCCGAAGAAAAACAGTCCGAGGCTGAGACTGTGCGTGGATTTTACCAGACTAAATGAGTATGTGTGCAGAGAAAAGTTTGTGCTGCCCTCTGTCGAACAAAGTCTTGGGATGCTAGCAGGAGCCAAAGTGTTCAGCAAACTGGACGCCAACATGGGCTTCTGGCAAATTCCCTTGTCGGAGGAATCTGCCAAACTGACCACATGCATAACACCCTTTGGGCGGTTCCACTTTAACCGCCTCCCCTTTGGCATCAGCTCTGCGCCCGAGCACTTTCAGCGCAAAATGTCGGAGGTTATCGAAGGAGTTGAAGGAGTGGTCTGTCACGTTGATGATGTGCTGGTATGGGGACATGACCAAGAGGAGCACGACGCCCGACTCCATACCACCCTGCAAAGACTGGAAAAAGCAGGTATAACTCTGAATGTGGAAAAATGTGATCTGTCACAGACCAAAGTGACTTTCCTTGGCCACATCATTACGGACACTGGCATAAGTCCTGACCCAAAGAAAACAGAGTCCATCACAGAGATGAATGAGCCATCAAACGTGACAGAGCTAAGAAGTTTTCTGGGCATGGTCAATCAGTTGGGAAAGTTTATCCCCCATTTAGCAGAGAAAGACAAAGCTCTGAGAGATCTTTTGTCCAAGAAGAACAGCTGGTATTGGGGTGTAGACCAAGCTAAAGCATTCAAAACGCTCAAAGATGCTCTAACTTCACCCCCAGTGCTTGCTATTTATGACCCAAACAGAGACACTAAAGTATCGGCTGATGCTTCTCCTTATGGTCTAGGTGGTGTTCTCCTGCAGCAGTGGGAAGAAGGATGGAGACCAGTCGCCTACGCTTCAAGGTCGCTGTCTCCAACAGAACAACGCTATGCACAAGTGGAAAAAGAAGCCTTAGCATCCACATGGGCATGCGAGCGATTCCGTGATTTTCTAATAGGCAAACACTTCTGTCTGGAAACTGATCATAAACCTCTTGTGTCACTCTTAGGAGCTCAAGCCTTGGATCTACTGCCACCGAGGATCCAGCGCTTCAGGATGAGACTCATGCGTTACTCGTACAATGTACAGTATGCCCCAGGTAAATCGCTCTGGACAGCAGACACTTTGTCTCGCTCACCATTGAAAACAAAACTGACAAAATCAGATGAGGAACTCATGGAGAGCACAGACATATATGTGGACAGCATCATTGAAAATATGCCTATCAGTTCATCATATATGCAAACACTCAAGGAACAACTGAAAATGGACAGTGTGTGTGCTCGTGTAATGATCATGTGCAGTCAAGGTTGGCCTGAACATGCAAAACAAGAACCTCTGTTGAGAAACTACTGGCCCGACCGAGCCACACTTACCGTGAAAGACGGCTTGCTGTTGAAGGATTCAAGACTTGTTATCCCTTCAGCAATGCGAAACGATGCCTTAACAAAACTACATGACGGACACCAAGGAGTTGTAAAATGTAAAGCCCGAGCTCGCCAGTCAGTATGGTGGCCTGGTCTCAGCCAACAGATAAGTGAAATGGTGTTAAAGTGCAGGACATGCATACAAGAGAGACACAACCACAGTGAGCCATTAATGCCAAACGAATGCCCTGACCGCCCGTGGCAAAGAGTGGGTACAGATTTGTTCGAGCTGGGAGGGAAAACTTACCTTCTTGCTGTGGACTATCTTTCCAGGTTCGTTGAGATTGCCCTGCTGAACAAAACGAAATCCAACGACGTCATTACTCACCTGAAGTCTTTCTTTGCCCGTCATGGCATCCCTGAGGTCCTGATGTCTGATAATGGGCCAGAGTTCTCTGGTCGGACTTTCACAGACTTTGCGGCTGCCTATGGCTTTAAACACATCACAAGCAGCCCAAGGTTCCTGCAGAGTAACGGAGACGCGGAACGTGCTGTACAGACTGTGAAAAACTTACTGAAAAAGGCTGCTGATCCATATTTAGCTCTTCTTGCCTATAGAGCTACTCCTCTCCAAAATGGTTACAGCCCTGCTGAACTCCTCATGGGCCGCCGCCTGAGGATGACACTACCGACTCTTCCCTCTCAGTTGGATCCGACACTGCCGGACAGCGTCACTCTTGCTCATAAGGAAAGGGAGAAGAGGATGTCGGACATTTCAAACTACAACAGACGTCACCGAGCAAAACCCTTGTGTAACTTGTCACCAGGAGAACAAGTGTGGGTGACAGATGCTAAAACACCAGGCACTGTTATCCAAAGTCACTCAACACCGAGATCTTATACAGTGGACCTACCACAGGGGACAGTGAGACGCAATCGCATGCATTTGATTCCTCTACACTCACCTTTGCAACAGTGTACCAAACAGCAGAGTGGGTCAGATGAACTTTCAGAGCAGGTGAAACAAATGCCTATTGTACCTCCTGTTACTCCTATAAAGTCTGATGTTGTGAGAACTAGATCGGGAAGAACTATTGTCAAACCTAAAAAGTTAGATCTCTAAAGAATGGTAAAAAGGTACAAACACAGAATGTTCTTAGCTGTGGTATTGTTAATGTTTAGAAAATAATAAGCGAAGGTTTAAAAAGTACATGTTAAGTTCAGAGAAAATGTACACGTGAATACTAGTTACATGTATGCATACGCTCAAAAAAAAAAAGAAAAAAAGGGAGATGTGGTGTAAACAAATGACAGTATTATCTTGTCTGTAACTAGTGATCTTTGGTCACGCATCTGACGTTGTGACGTAATTATATATGCGCTGTCTCTTTTTCTCATGCAAGCGCCAAGTAAAGTTCATGTTCAACAGCACGCAGTTGTCCCACGTTATTATGTTCAACTAAAGAACACGACAAAAGCTGAAGAAATATGAGGTTGTTAGCTACATTTAACTAGATTTAATGCTAATATTTGTTTGGCAAATATTAGCATTATTAGCATTAGCATTATTAGCATTAGCATTAGCTACTAGGTTATCCCATCTAGCTAGTAGCTAGCATTAGCTAGCTACTAGGCTTTTCAAGTTTGAAAAGTTGGCAGGTATGTTGATAAATAATACAAACAATCCACAAAGTCTGATTCTTCCGATGTGTCATGGTCAGAACAAAGTTGACTTAAGCTTGGTGAAAATCAAGACAAAATCTTCTTAGCACGGTAATTTAAGAAAAAGGTGTAAAATAGGAGAAAGGTGAATTTGAAAGGAAAAAGTTGAAGTTACATGAAGAACACAGAACTTGCGCTCCACGCCTGGGCTTAGAAAAGGGGGAAGATTGTTGACTCTCCCCAGACTTCTCAGAACTGTCCTCTAACAAAGGGAAAGTTTCCCAACTTGTTAGGGGTGGCAGGGTGGCTCAGTATCTATGAATGACAACTGAGCTGGATCAATTACATTCAAAGATTAGGATTGGATCTGTCCATTAGCATAAACTTTTGACCAATGGCACTGAGTTCCTTTGTTTGAGCCGAGGTCGTAAAATTGACTAAAAAGGGTACAAAGGAAAGAATGAAACCTGATTGGTCAGTTCACAGTTTTTGGAATGTGAGCCTCACACAGGGAGAGACAGGGATGCATAGTATTTGATATGAAGATTGGAAATTATCTTAAAATATATGCTGCTTATTAAAGCATAAATTCTTTAAAACTTCAGTGACTAAGATATTATACTTAATAAAGGAACAAAACAACGTGTCTACATTGTAATATTTTTTTTTATAGGGGACATGCAAAATTAATTTTTCCTGAAAATAAAGAAACACATATGAAATCATATCAATAAAAGCATTTCAAACCATAATTGTCCATCACAGGGTCCAGCCATAGTCTTCAATAGATGCTGCTGTATGTAGAGAATGAGAATGAGAATGACAAGTTAGTTCATTGTTCACAATTCATAGTTTTAAATTCCAGAGAGAAAATATTCAGTCTCCAGGGTAAATATTCCTACATTATCCATCGGAGGGCAATGTTGGACTTTCTGAGTCCTAATGAGAGGAACCCTTGCAGGTAAGCTGATTATTATCAGCTTGACAGGTTATCGTAAAAATGCCTAAACATGAGTCCTCTGGGTAGACTGATGTAGGGAGTTGAAACCAGTTCCTTGCAGAAAGTTGCTTATCTTATTTTATGGCCGATGGCATAGGCTTCAAAGCTCCAGTCTTCTTGTGTGTTTTGGAAAGGGGGTTTTATGACCACACTTTTGGGTGAAACAATTTTTCCTCAGCAAACAGTAATTTTACATATTTGGATCCCGCTGATGATGCTACAAAGCCAACAGGATGCCATCATCTGCAAACAGCAGAGATTAGATCCTGTGGTCACTAAACATGACACCCCCTGTTCCTTGGCTCTGCCTAGAAATCCTGTCCATAAAAATAATGAACAGGGTCGGTGACAAAGGGCAACCCTGGCAGAGTCCAACTCTTGCTGGAAACGAGTTTGACTGAGTGTTGGCAATATGAAACAAACTCTTGCAACAGTCATATAGGTACCAGATAGCTCGTAACAACAAGCCTGATACCCCATACTTTCGCAGCACCCCAAACAAGAGACCACAAGGGACGTGGTCGAATGCTTTCTCCAAGTCCACAGAACACATGTGGACTGGTTGGGCAAACTCCCATGAACCCTCGAGGATTTGAGCACATTTACTATAGGTTTCAAATTTATCAGATTAAATGTGGCAAATTTATAAGAAAAATGAAATGCATTTATAAGAAAAGCAAATTTAGAGGTCAGTTTATATGTGTTTGTAACTTGACAGTTTTATGACAAATCTTTGATCCATAGAGAGAGAAATTTGGTTGTCACAGCAGCTAAAAAAACAAAGGAATATAGGAATAAAAGAATACAAATGTACATAATGAAAACAATACAGTTAGGCCCAGAAATATTTGGACAGTGACACAATCTTCGTGATTTGGGCTCTGCATGCCACCACATTGGATTTGAAATGAAACAACTACAACGGAATTGAAGTGCAGACTTTAAGGTTTAATTCAAGGGGTTGAACAAAAATATGTGATTAAACATGTAGGAATTGTAGCTATTTTTATACAAACGCTCCTCATTTCAGGGGCTCAAAAGTAATTGGACAGAGGACTTCCAGTTATGGCTGCCACGTAAGAAGGACACGTCTCACTCTGCTCTGCTTCTGGAGAAAAAAAATCGGCAAAAAACTCTCTCATTTGGGACAGAACGTATCCCAGCGTTTGAGCGAGGATATGTCGGTGAAGCCTAAGGCTGGAAAACCAAGTAGAGGAAAAAGCGAGCCGCAGAAACAGTCCAAATTAACGGACTTTCAGGTCTGTGACGCAGCAGAGAAAGCACCAAATATGGCGAAGGAAGCTAACAACGGTGCGGGAGCTGCGGGAAGCGACACAGGTGCGTTGCTGGCGGCTATGAGCTCAATGAGATCGGAATTTTCCTCTAGATTTGATGGGATTATGGCAGCGTTGGAAGGAATGAGAAAGGAATTGGGTGACTGTGTAGAACGAATGGCGCAGATGGAGCTTCGTATTTCCAGTGCTGAAGATGAAGTCAATTGTCTCCAATTAAAGGTGCGCACTTTGGAAAAAAAAAAATAAATGTCTGGAAGAAAATATTCTGGATTTGGAATCCCGGTCGAGACAGAACAACTTGAGGCTGGTGGGTCTACCGGAAGAATCTGAAGGTCGGGACCCATGTTCCTTTCTGGAAAAGTGGATTCCGGAGGCGCTGGGCAGTGCGGAGCTGCAGCCGGCGGTGGTTTTGGAGGGCGCGCATCGTATTGGCCCACGGAGAGATAAGGGACCACCGAGGACCTTAATTATGAAGTTTGTCAGCACCAGAGACAGGATGAAGATCTTCAACGCAGCACGAGCTAAAGGAGAGATTAAACACCAGGATCAGCAGGTGCGGTTCTACCCAGATTGGGCCACAGGAATCCAACAATTGAGGAAGCAGTATGATCCCGTACGTAAGGAGCTGCGCAACCTTGGGATTCATCATGGTGTAATCTATCCTGCGAGACTGCTGACCACGTATGGGGGCAGAACCCACATCTTCAAGACCCCAGAGGAGGCGCAGGAGTTCATCAAGAAGATCCAAGAAGAGACTGGTGGGAGCTAAGCATGAACAAAATATAAGGTAGTGTAGGAGCATGCTCAAATAACGAGGCTGAGTTTCAGTCATAAACCAGCTTTATTTGACAGAACACAAGCTCCTAGCATTCTCAAAGCAGGAAAGAGAAAGAATCATACTTCAACCCCCTTTTATACATTTCCAGCATCAGAATTCAAGTCACATGGTGTCTTCAGTCAACATACAGTTACAAAGCATCCCTTTGAAGCTTCACCATTGTCTCTCATTTCTTGATGAACCGGAATACCCTCCGGGGCGTCTTCTGTGGGACAAAGAGACAAATCTCACACTTCCTTGTTACCTCCTGTAGATTTGAGTCCTCAGTCCTTGCAGACGTGACACTCCACAATACACATTCAGTTCTGTCTCTGTGGCAGCGTGAGCCCACAATGTGTGTCGGCCACACTACCCCCCCCAAACGTCGAGTAAGGCAAAATCTGCATGGCATAACAAAAAGAGAAACACAAAGCACTCCATACATCGCTAATCAATCCACCAACTGCCTAGGTTTTAATCTTCTGCCGAATCTGCTGCAACTTGGCTTGGCTGCCTCTGCAACATCTCTCTGCACCTGTGGATTAAAGCTGTTAGCACCTCTCTGTGAAGACTTTGGAGAATGTCTTCTCGGCGGCCTGCCCCGGCAGGGGGGCCTCGCGAGCTGCACCTCCTCGTCAGCCAGAACAAAAGCGGGTTTGAGCCTGTTAATGCAAATCAGCTCCCTTCTGCCCCCTAAATCTAGCAGAAAATGCTTCTGCCCGGTCTCCAGCACTCGAAACGGTCCGTCGTAAAACGGCCGCAAACTTGGACGCTGGGCGTCATGTTTAACAAAAACAAACTCTGCATTTTTTAAAGCCTTGGGCACAAAAACGTGTGGGAAACTGTGATGGACCGGGCCAGGAAGCGTGTCTGTTCCTGAGCCGCTCTGCCACGGCTGAGCGGGGGGGCCATTAGGTGCGGGATTATCAGGAAGAAATTCCCCGGGCAAACGGAGCGGCTGAGCGAAAACTAATTCAGCCGGGGAAGCATGCAAATCTTCCTTAGGTGCAGAACGCAACCCTAATAACACCCATGGAAGTTTGTCTACCCAATTTGTATCCGTTAGCGACGCTCTGAGGGCTGCTTTCAATGACCTGTGAAAGCGTTTGCATAAACCATTGGCCTGGGGGTTATACGCGGTGGTGCGATGAATCTTCACCCCCAAGCTGCGGGCCATCGATGACCATAGCTCGGAAATAAATTGGGGACCCCTGTCGGACGTTATGTCCGACGGTACACCAAAACGTGCAACCCATGCTGTTAAAAATGCTCGCGCAACTTCTTCCACTGTGGTTGATGTCAGAGGAATCGCCTCTGGCCAGCGCGTGGTGCGGTCTACCATCGTCAAAAGATGTGTGTGCCCGTGTGATAACGGAAGCGGGCTGACCAGGTCAATATGCACGTGATCAAAACGCTTAGCGGGGATGTGGAAAGGTTCTAACGGGGCCTTAGTGTGTCTGTGTATTTTAGCTCGCTGACACGCTACGCAGGCTGCTGCCCATTCCTTGACCTGTTTGCGCAACCCGGGCCAAACAAATTTCTCCCCCACCAATTTGATCGATGCGCGCACCCCCGGGTGCGCGAGAGAATGGACCAAGTCAAAAACACGGCGACGCCACGCGGTTGGCACCACAGGACGGGGCCGTCCCGTGGAGACATCGCAGATTAGCGGGGGCATACCGTTTTGTTGCGCCCTGTGCTCCAGCCTTAACCCTGTTGGTCCAGACTGGAGCGCGCGCACGTCCGCGTCGTTAACCTGCTCCGCAGCCATGGCTGCATAATCTAACCCAACACAGACCGGGGCTGCGCGCGCTCCCGCGTCGCTGCCCGGGCCCGCGGCCATGGCTACAGAGTCTGCCCCTATAGGGCTTGGCGGTGCTATTGCACGCGAGAGGCAGTCTGCTACAACATTGTGTTTACCCGCGACATGCTGAATATCAGTAGTGAACTCCGATATTGCGGCTAGTTGCCTTTGTTGCCGGCCTGACCAGGGTTCTGAAATTTTGGCCATCGCAAACGTTAGCGGTTTATGATCCACAAAAGCGGTGAAACGTCGCCCCTCTAACCAGAACTGAAAATGACGGATGGCCAAGTGTAGGGCCAAAAGCTCCCTGTCAAATGCACTGTATTTCCGTTCATTATCGCGCAAAGTCCTGCTGAAAAACGCGAGGGGTTGCCAGGTACCTGCCACAAACTGTTCAACTACCGCCCCCACCGCTACATCGGAAGCGTCAGTGGTGAGCGCCATGCGGGCCGTTGGAACTGGGTGCGCTAACAAAACTGCATTTGCCAGGGCTGATTTGACCTGGGCAAAAGCGCGCTCCCGCTCCGGAGACCATTGCGGGCTTTTGTTTTTTTAACGCGGTGTACAATGGCTGCATGAGTCGTGCTGCGCTTGGGAGGAAACGGTTGTAAAAATTAACCATCCCTAGAAACTCCTGAAGCGCCTTAACCGTTTGAGGTTGCGGAAAATCTGTTATGGCACGCACTTTATTTGGAAGGGGAACTGCTCCCTCTGCCGAAACGCGATGTCCCAAAAAATCAATCTTCGCCACCCCAAACTGGCATTTCGCTGGGTTCACTATTAACCCATGCTCTGCCAACCTCTGGAAAACTGCTGTGAGGTGTTTTTCATGTTCGCCTTCGGACGTGCTGGCTACCAAAATATCGTCCAAATAAACAAACACGAAAGGCAGGTCGCGTAAAACTGCATCCATCATGCGTTGGAAAGTCTGCGCGGCCCCCTTGAGGCCAAAAGGCATGCGCAAGAACTCAAAAAGGCCGAAAGGAGTTATGACCGCTGTTTTGGGTACATCCTGCGTGCGTACTGGAACCTGGTGATAGCCGCGCACCAAGTCTATTTTAGAAAAAATGCGCGCCCCCGCCAAATGAACAGAAAAATCCTGAATGTGCGGAATCGGGTAGCGGTCATGAGCTGAAACGTTGTTCAACCTGCGGAAATCGCCGCAAGGCCGCCACGAGCCGTCAGCCTTTGGGACCATGTGTAACGGCGAAGCCCAAGCGCTCTTGGAGCGTCTAACGATGCCTAGTTTTTCCAGATTAGTGAACTCCTCGCGCGCGATGGCCAGTTTAGCTGGGTCCAAACGCCGAGCCTTTGCAAAAACGGGAGGGCCGGTGGTGGTTATGAAATGTTCTACCCCATGTTTGGCCACTGTTGCTGAAAAAGTGGGGACTGTGAGTGCTGGAAACTGAGCAAGCAGAGTGTGAAACTTACCACCCGCGGCTGAGACGCTGGCATGTGCAGTTGGCGGGGCCACCCGAGCTGTGCAGGGAATAGAATGAAAAGACAGTGCATTAATCAGACGTCTATTAGCAAGATCAACCAATAAACCATGTGAGCACAAAAAATCAGCCCCTAACATGTTGAAACTGACTGCTGCTACAATAAATGTCCACTCAAATGAATGGCCTTGTAAGGACAGAAGCATGGTCCTCTCACCAAACGTTTTAATTGTGGAGCCGTTCGCTGCTGACACTGACACCCAGGGGGCTTTAGAAGGCGACAGCCGTTCCGCGTAGGTGGGCGTGACGAAGCTCAGCTGCGAGCCCGTGTCCACGAGGAACTGTTTCCCCGAGCGTGGATCCGTCAGGTAAAGCAGCCTGTTCTCATTGCCGAGAGTCGCGGCTGCTACTGGCCCTCGGTCCTGGCGTTTAAAATTGCACGGTGGGACGCACCTGTGCGCTCTCTCTGCAAAACGGCGGTGGTAGAAGCACGAGCCGTTCTCCGCTCCGCGTCGTCTGGCTCCGGTCGCCGCCGTTGTTGGTGCATCTGGTGCCGCTGGACCCAAGCTGTCTCCGGACGCCGTTCCCGAACTAGCCGCCGCGGCCGAAACCGCGTTCTGCTTGTGGGCGTCGACCAACTTCTGCGCCTCCTTGCTCAACCCATGGTAGTCTCGCTTGGCCAATCGGGGTGACTCTGCCAGGGCCACTCTCACTGCTGGTGGCAGGGTTCGAAGGAATAGGTGGGCGAAAATGAATTCGCCATCCTCGGAGGCTTTGAGCTGCAGCATCTTCACCATCAGGTCCGCAGGTCTATCGTTTTCTGCCTCCGTCAGCGCCAGGAGCCCCTCTGCTCTTTGTTGGACTGAGGGGGTGAAATGGCTGATCAGCGCGTCTTTCAATGCGCTGTACTTGTCGCTGTCTGGTGGATGATTAACCAAATCCTCCACTCTCTGGACCGTGTCGCTGTCCAGTTTCGCTACCACGTGGTAGAATCTTGCGTCGTCGTTGGAGATTCTCCGGAGGTTGAACTGCGCCTCGATTGCGCTAAACCATGAGCGCGGGCTGTGCTGCCAGAAATCGGGCAGCCGGAGCGTGGAGGCGGCCATCAGGCTGGCTTCCACCGAGCCCGGTTCGGAAGAATTCTCATTGCTCATTCTCCGTCGTAGGTCACCAGTGTAGGAGCATGCTCAAATAACGAGGCTGAGTTTCAGTCATAAACCAGCTTTATTTGACAGAACACAAGCTCCTAGCATTCTCAAAGCAGGAAAGAGAAAGAATCATACTTCAACCCCCTTTTATACATTTCCAGCATCAGAATTCAAGTCACATGGTGTCTTCAGTCAACATACAGTTACAAAGCATCCCTTTGAAGCTTCACCATTGTCTCTCATTTCTTGATGAACCGGAATACCCTCCGGGGCGTCTTCTGTGGGACAAAGAGAAAAATCTCACACTTCCTTGTTACCTCCTGTAGATTTGAGTCCTCAGTCCTTGCAGACTTGACACTCCACAATACACATTCAGTTCTGTCTCTGTGGCAGCGTGAGCCCACAATGTGTGTCGGCCACAGTAGAATAATTAAGCATTTGCACAGGCATCTGACTGACTTGAAGCAAATAGCAAGTTTACAAAATATAGATTGCATTATATATTTAAAAAAAAACAAAACAAAACAAAAAAAACTATGATGTACAAAGTTGCTAAAAATTTTGGAGTTAAGTTGGAAAGCTACAGAGGAGAGTTAATGTTACGTCATTAAAAGCAGTAGAGTTAGGGTGATTGGGAGGATGAAGAAGGAGTGGCTTAGGCTGTTCCCCGTGGATGTGGAACGGTCGATGGCTATATCGGGAGACGGAATTTTTCTTTTGATTTTGGGGGGTTCGCCACAAGTGTGGGAAGGAGGAATTTGTTTGTGTGTAGTTTGTAGGATGAATGTTCAACCACTCATTTTTTTGCTTCTCTGTATGAGCATGTTTACACTGCAAGGTAATCCCAAACTCCCTATTGATCATAAACCAAAGCGTTAATTTTAATTTAACTTCATGGAATTGCAGAGGTCTACAAAATTTAAAAAAACTTAAACAAGTTATGAATAAAATAAAAGACATGGGTTCAAAAACTGTGTTTTTACAAGAAACTCATCTAATAGAGGAGGATGTAAAAAGAATTAGGAGTAGATGGCAAGGAAGTGTTTTCACCTCATCATTTTCATCCCGAGCCAGGGGAGTTATGACTCTCATACATAAATCAGTCCCTTTTCAAGTGAAAAATGTAATTGGAGACAAATTTGGAAGATATGTAATCATTCAAGGATCTTTGCTATTAGAAAATATAAATTTGGTGAATCTATATGGTCCCAATATAGATGATCAAAAGTTCTTTGCTAATTTATTTCTTATCTTATCATCACTTACAGGGCAACATATAATAGCAGGGGATTTTAACTGTACATTGAATCCTGGTATAGATAGATCAACAGGACTGGACTGTACACACAATGGATGTAGGATGACCATTAATCATTTTATGAAAGAATTGAGATTGCTAGATATATGGAGAGAAATGAAACCACAAGTCAAAGCCTACTCTTGTTATTCCAGTATCTACAAGACATTCTCACGTATTGATTATTTTTTGATTTCCACAGAATTAAGGTCCAAGATTCAAAACTGCTTTTATGATAACATCGTGATCTCTGATCATGCACCCTGCTGTATAGTATATGTAGATAAGAAAGTGACAAAGGAATCAGGTAGATGGCAATTTCAGCATAAATGGCTTCAGGATGAGGAATTTGTCAAGTACATAGAAAAACAGATAGATGAGTTCTTTGACATCAATACTACACAAACATCAGCATGTGTAAAGTGGGAGACTTTCAAAGCTTTTATTAGGGGACATATTATTAGTTATACAGGTTCAAAATCTAAGAAGACTCGAGAGGAGAGAGCCCAATGGGAACATAAAATAAAAAGTCTTCAGGAAAAAGTGTATGCAGGAAGTGATCCAAGGTTGGAGAAAGAATTACTGATTTTGAGAGCTGAATACGACAAAAAATCAGCGAATAGAGCTGCCTCGAGTCTTCTAAGATTGAAACAATCTTTTTATGAACAAGGTGAAAAATCAGGAAAATTATTGGCATGGCAGATTAAACAATTAGAAATTAAAACACCAATTACCAGTATTATAAGTAACGGACAGGTAGTTATAGATCCTTTAGAAATTAACAGAGCCTTTAGAGATTACTATGAAAAATTATATGATACCAAAAATGAATCTGATTTAACAAAACTAAATGGGTTTTTGAACGAACTATCTATACCGTGTATTCCAAATGAAAACAGGGAGATATTGGAGTCTAAAATTAGTCAAGAAGAAGTTGGGCTAGCCATTGATAATATGAAATCAGGAAAAAGTGCAGGACCAGATGGTCTTCCAGTTGACCTTTATAAAAAATTTAAGAATAAATTAATAAAACCTTTTTTGGAAATGGTTTTAGAAGCATTTCAAAATAATAATTTACCATCATACATGAATAATGCCTTAATTATACTGTTGCCAAAACCAGGTAAGCCCTCTAATAAATGTGAAAATATGAGACCAATAAGCCTATTAAATGCCGACCTTAAGATAATCTGTAAAATTTTAGCAAGACGAATACAAGAAATTTTACTAAATATTATTAATCGAGATCAGAATGGCTTTATAAAGGGAAGACAAGGCTTCCATAATGTAAGAAGACTATTTAATATTATTTATTTTAATAAAGAAGCACCGGATACAGCTCTCCTATCACTGGACGCCGAAAAGGCCTTTGATAGAGTCGAATGGCCCTTTCTTTTTGAAGTCTTACAAAGGTTTGGACTTGGAAATAATTTCATAAAATGGGTTCAGATAATATACAATAATGCTACAGCAGAAATCCTAACAAATAACAATATTTCAAAATCAATAAAAATCAATAGAGGATGTCGACAAGGCTGTCCACTTTCACCTTTACTGTTTACTATGGCAATTGAACCTTTAGCGATAGCGATACGTTTACATTCACAAATATATGGAATTAAAGTTGGACCAACAGAACATAAAATCTCCCTGTACGCCGATGACATAATTTTGTTTATGTCGAATCTAAAAAAATCAATTCCGACCTTGTTGAACTTAATAAAGAATTTTGGGGAAATATCAGGATATAAAATAAATAAAACTAAATCTTCAATATTAATGCTAAATGAGACCCAGAGAAATTACCCAGACCCTGAGGTAAATCAATTCAACGTTGTAAATCAGTTTAAATATTTAGGAATCCAAATTGTGCCTAAGCTAGAATCAGTTGCCAGTGTCAACTATGAAGCCTTAATGACAGATATCAATGAGTCAATTCAGAGATGGATGTCACTACCAATGTCGATGATCGGGAGAATCAATATACTTACAAGTAATATTTTACCTAAAATACTTTATTTATTTCAATACATTCCCTTACCACCACCTGTAGATTTATTCTCAAGAATTAAAAAAAAGTTAGTGGAATTTATATGGAACAACAGGAGGGCTAGATTACGTCTGTCTTTATTATATTTACCATTTGATCGTGGAGGTCTGAAATGTCCAAATTTTATGTTGTATTATTGGTCGGCACAACTGAGGTCTATGACATATTATTTTTCATTAAATGATCTCCCTCACTGGACTGAAATGGAATCATACAATTTACCTTTACCTCTTCCCATATTCTTATACTCAGATTCAGCAAAAAAATTACAAAAACAAGTTAAAAATCCATTTGTAAAGCATATGATCAAAATATGGTGTGAAGCTAAAAATTATTTAAAAGAACCACAGTTATTGTCACCATTTAGCCCAATATGGGGTAATCAATATTTTAAACCAGGAAGAGCGGACGCTGTATTTAAAGTATGGAATTTAAAAGGGATTCAAAAGATTCAAGATTTATATTTGCCATGTGCAGATAACATAATGTCTTTTGAAGAGCTGAGGGTCAAATTTAATTTTAATAGAACACATTTTTTTAAATATCTTCAACTTAGAAACTTTATTCGATCAAATCAAAATAAAGCTCTCACTCGACCTATTTATTCATCCTTGGAAAAAATGTTGATGAAAGATAGTAGAAGAAAGGGTATTATTTCAGAGTTTTATAACTCGTTGACACTATCCTCAAGTGAAAATTCACAGAAAAGATTAAACTACTGGAAAGAAGATCTGCAAATTGAAATTTCAGAGGAACAATGGGAATTGGCTTGTACAGAAGCCCAAACCAAATCAATAAATGTACGTCTTAAATTGATACATTTCAAATGGTTAATGCGGATGTATGTTACACCGGAGGAGTTAAATAAATATAACAAAAATATACCAGATACATGCACAAAATGCATGGAAAGTAAAGGAACCCTATTTCATTGTGTATGGGAATGTAGAATAATAAGAATGTTTTGGGAAGAGGTGAGGGTAACAATTGAAAAAATAATCTCAAAACAAATCATATTGAATCCTAAACTGTTTTTGTTGGGTCTGTACCCAGAAAAGCATAACTTTAATAAAAGTGAAAGAACATTCATAGACCTCAGTTTGCTTAATGCCAAAAAATGTATTGCACTACTGTGGAAAAAGACTCATAGACCAGATGTGACTCAGTGGTTAAGACAGATGTTAACAAACCTTCCATTAGAAAGAATAACATATATACTGAAATCAAAGGAAATTGTGTTTGAGAATATATGGAGACCTTTTATTGATCATGTAAAAAATTTAAACATAACTCTTGAAGAAGAAGGTGAATGATGTGTGTGGACCTTGTAAATTCCAAACTGGTCAACATAATATGTATACTTATGTAATGGATTGTCTAGACTAAACAGAGGAGCATTGTTGAAGACTTGATTTTGTTGGTGGTTGTTGGTGTTTTTAGTGCATTTTTTTTTTTTGTAGTACTTTAGTGTTAGTGTTTGATTGTTTGTGTCATGTTTGTTTAAAAAAAGGTTCAATAAAGATATTGTGGAAAAAAAAAGTAATTGGACAAATAAACATAACCCTAAGTAAAATGTTACTTTTCAATATTTTGTTGAGAATCCTTTGCAGGCAATGACTGCCTGAAGTCTGGAACCCATGGACATCACCAAACACTGGGTTTCCTTCTTTGTGATGCTTTGCCAGGCCTTTACTGCAGCTGTCTTCAGTTGTTGCTTGTTTGTGGGTCTTTCTGCCTTAAGTTTTGCCTTGAGCAAGTGAAATGCATGCTCGATTGGGTTGAGATCTGGTGATTGACTCGGCCATTGCAGAATATTCTACTTCTTTGCTTTAAAAAAACTCCTGGGTTGCTTTTGCAGTATGTTTTGGATCATTGGTGAAGCGCCGTCCAATCAACTTTGCTGCATTTGGCTGAATCTGAGCAGAAAGTATATCCCTATACAATTCCGAATTCATCCGGCTGCTTCTGTCTTTTGTCACATCATCAATAAACACAAGTGACCCAGTGCCATTGGAAGCCATGCATTCCCATGCCATCACACTGCCTCCACCATGTTTTACAGAAGATGTCGTGCTTTGGATCATGAGCTGTTCCAATTCTTCTCCAAACTTTCTTCTTCCCATCATTCTGGTACAGGTTGATCTTAGTCTCATCTGTCCAAAGAATGCTGTTCCAGAACTGGGCTGGCTTCTTCAGGTGTTTTTTGGCAAAGTCAATTCTGGCCTTTCTATTTTTGAGGCTGATCAATGGTTTGCACCTTGTGGTGAATCCTTTGTATTTAGTCTCATGAAGTCTTCTCTTTATGGTAGACTTAGATACTGATACACCTACTTCCTGGAGAGTGATCTTCACTTGAGTGGATGTTATGAAGGGGTTCTGCGATCATCCACCACTGCTGTCTTCCGTGGACGTCCAGGCCTTTTTGAGTTACCAAGCTCACCAGTGCACTCTTTTTTTCTCAGAATGTACCAAGCTGTTGATTGGCCACTCCTAACATTTCTGCTATCTCTCTGATGGATTTCTTCTTTTTTTTTTTCAGCCTCAGGATGGTCTGTTTCACCTCCATTGAGAGCTCCTTTGACCGCCTGTTGTGCGTTCACAGCAACAGCTTCCAAATGCAAACGCCACACCTGGAATCAACTCCAGACCTTTTAACTGCTTAATTGATGACAGGTTAACGAGGGAAGAGCCCATGCAGCCTTGTTATATTTTTTTTTGCAGCATTCTGAGTCAATTGTCCAATTACTTTTGGTCCCTTGAAAAAGAGGCGGCTACGTATTAAAGAGCTGTAATTCCTAAACCCTTGCTCCAATTTGGATGTGAATACTCTCAAATTACAGCTGAGAGTCTGCACTTTAAGCCCATATTGATTATATAATTGTATCCTGAATATATTTTTGTAAACAGCTAAAATTACAAAACTTGTGTCACTGTCCAAATATTTTGGGGCCTAACTGTATATAGCCTAAACCATCAAAATGGCAACAGTAAAATATAAGAGACGATACAAAGATAGAGGCATGGACGTATGGGCAGATGCATGGACAAAGGGAGGGAAGGAAGGAGCTCTGGCACAGGTATGCGCTCTCTTGAGTGCTGTTCTAGTTCTCTTTAATATTTTTTCACTTGATAAACTCTGAGTGGCATTTTAATTCTGTTATGTCTGGAAAACTGGGGAAGGACCGACAGAGAGTGGCGTTTGCTGAGAACACAAACTTTATTACACAAAATATTATTATCAAATACAGATGGTTGTCCGGAGGCTGAGTGCTGTAGTAGTGGGCCGTAAGATGGCCGTCCCCTGCTTTTATAAGCTCGGCGTGATGACATTACCAAGTGGCCACGTCACCACGCTGATGCCAACCAAACCTGTGGTTACCTTACACCACGAATTCCAAACTAATTATAACCATGCCAGTTTTTTGCTCTAACTCACCCCTACAGTCCATGAGAGGAGGTGTTCAACAAAACATAGATCACCATCAGAAATCTGTTAGACAATACAAACAACAGCTTTTGGTTTGTGCTTCAAACTAGCCTATATTAGAAAAAAGCTTAAGCTATAGCAGCAATCATTGCTGCTCTGTTATAATTGTGATGCCACCGGAGCGGTGGCCTAGTTGGTAGAGCATCTGCCCCACAACCGTGGGTTCAAATCCCAGCCGGATCATACCAAAGACCATATAAAAAAATAGTACTTTCTGCCTTCTAGCTTGGTGCTCAGCATAATAGAACTGAGAAAGGAAAGTTCCATAGCAGTTATTTTAAATATTTATGGGAGATTTTAAGAACTGGAAAAAAACTACCTTTGCTTTTGAACTCAACATCAGTTTGCCTTCTGTGTGTAAGTGTCCTTGGTTTTGGTGCCTGGGTTTGCCTATTACATGCCTGGCTGTGTCACAGGATATTTATTTCCCAACACACACAGGTCATAATAGTTTACTACTCAGTGTGTGACACCATTTCCTGCTTGACGGCTCTATCTGCCACCCAGTACAGGAGGCCTCCACTGAGCCTCATCTTCAGGGGGAGATTGGTGCCTCACTAATGGATACTGGCGCTCCCGTGCTCATTAGGAATAGAAGTTTCACACTCCCTTCGGCAAAAAAAAAGGAAAAAAAACTCTCTTGCCTCCCTCCTAGTCTTTGTTTCAGTCACCCCCTCTCTCACTCTCACACACAGCATGCAGCCATTTGAACAGCCACACTTAATGGCTCCACTCCTGTGAGGTGAAAGCTGTTGTCCTGTGAGCCCAGCAGAGCCGGTCTGTGGAGTGGAGTGCATGATTACCCAGTGGAGCTGATGGTCCTGATGGTCTATTAGCTGCTTGTTAGGAAAAACCAGTGAAGAGGGACAAAAAAAACATTAAATCCGTCTGTACATGGCAGACAGAAACGTGCTTCAGTTGGACAAAATGAAAGCGACACCCCGATACTGAAATATTTAATCCATTGGCCTTGTATTTTTCAGAGTGTCACCAAAACATAACATCCGCTTCACATATTAATCAATTAGGAAAGCATATCTTGACAGTGGTGATATTTTATTTTCATTATCCCATTCTGGTGAAGGCAAAATGATGTGACGCCATGGCTCTGGATAACATCTGTCCAGCCACAATTTGCAAACATCACTACTCCACCTCCTACCTAGGCAATTGCCCAGACATTCACCAAAGTCACACACACACACGTGATGCTGTCAGGTTGGTCTGCATCCGGGCTGTGCACAAATAATCACTGTAACACATGTATGACCCCGATGATGATTAGATGATAAATGAGTAATGAATCCAGTGATTCTAAAATAAACTCAAAAACGTTTGGAAATGTTATTTCAGTCATTGTTATCGCCCCTTTAAAAATACCAAATGGTATTGTATTTTATATCGCTGGAAAGCCTGATTTGTCACCTTTACAACGAGGTACAACTTTGAAAGCTAAACATGTTGGTAGCACCCCCCAAAATTTGCCAAAACCCCCTGCAATACAGTTGGTATTTATTCTTGTTTTGAGCTTCAAGCACTTCCAGGTGTGTGCCAGTCACAGGTGTAACTGAACACTTGTGGGATCAACTTGGGCATGCTGTACATGCTAGAGTGACCAACACAACCACGCTGGTTGAACTTCAACAACTCCTGGTTGAGGAATGGGATGCCTTCCAACAGCAAAATGCGGCCTACATGAGGAGGAGGTGCCAAGCTGTTGTGGCTGCCTGTGGATCTTCCACACGCTGCTGAGCTCCCTGACAGTGTAAAATGAATAAACTGTAAAAATGGCCGATAAATTTATGTGTTGTTTTTAATTTATTGCTGTGGGAGAGTGCACTCATCAAATCCCGCAAGCAACTCAAAACAAGAGTGAATACCAACAAGAGAATATTGTAGGGGATTTTGGCACATTTTTGGGGGGCACTACCCACACGTTTAGCTGTGTTGCTCATTCCACGGGTGCATGATCCATATAAGTTGTAGCTCGTTGTAAGGGTGACTAATCAGGCTTTCCAGCGATTTAAAATACAATAAAAACTGTTATTGGCGGCGCAGTGGAAGAGTGGTTAGCACTGCGGCAGCACAGCAACTCACCCTTGGCCGGGGGATCCTGGGTTTGATCCCAGCCCCCGACCAACAGTGATCTGTGTGGAGTTTGCATGTTCTCCCCATGTCTGCGTGGATTTACTCCGGGATTTCTCCGGTTTCCTCCCACATGCCAAAAACATGCAAGTTAGGTTAATTGGCATCAAACTGGGGATTCTAAATTGTCCTTAGGTGTGACTGTGAGAGTAAAAGGTTGTCTGTCTCTCTGTGTTGGCCCTGCGATGGACTGGTGATCTGTCCAGGGTGTACCCTGCCTCTCGCCCAAAGATGCTGGGATAGGCTCCAGCCCCCCCCCCCCCCCCCGCGACCCGAAAAGGATTAAGCGGAAGAAGATGAATGAATGAATAAAAACTGGTATTATTAAAGGTGAGAAATAATTTACTGAAATAATGTTTCCAAATGTTTTTGGAGGAGTTTACATTACAGATCAACATTCAAATAAAAGATCCTTAAATATGCCCCTAAACCCACTGGTTAATTGGAAAGTCATACACACATCAGATATTACACTTCTGTACACACACAAAAAGCAATATACAGTGGTGTGAAAAAGTGTTTTCCCCCTTCCTGATTTCTCATTTTTTTGTGTTTGTCACACTTAAATATTTCAGATCATCAAACAAATTTAAATATTAGACAAACAGAATGAATGAATGAATGAATGAATGAAAAACAAACATAACACAAGTAAAACACAAAATGCAGTTTTTAAATGAAGGTGTTTATTATTAAGGGTAAAAAAAATAAATATCCAAACCTACATGGCCCTGTGTGAAAAAGTGACACTCCCCCTCTGTTAAATCATAAATTAACTGTGGTTTATCACATCTTTGGAGAGCTGAGTTCAATTTCTCTGGCCACACCCAGGCCTGATTACTGCCACACCTGTTCTCAATCAAGAAATCACTTAAATAGGACCTGCCTGACAAAGTGAAGTAGACCAAAAAAAATCCTGAAATGCTAGACATCATGCTGCGATCCAAAGAAATTCAGGAACAAATGAGAAACAAAGTAATTGAGATCTATCAGTCTGGAAAAGGTTATAAAGCCATTTCTAAAGCTTTGGGGCTCCAGCAAACCACAGTTTCCCAGTTTGGGATCAATAAAGTACATCTATCTATCTATCTATCCACAAATGGCGAAAACATGGAACAGTGGTGAACCTTCCCAGGAGTGGCCGGCTGACCAAAATTACCCCAAGAGCACAGCAATGACTCATCCAAGAGGTCTCAAAAGACCCCACAACAACATCCAAAGAACTACAAGCCTCACTTGTCTCAGTTAAGGTCAGTGTTCATGACTCCCCCATAAGAAAGAGACTGGGCAAAAATGGCCTGCATGGCAGAGTTCCAAGACGAAAACCACTGGTGAGCAAAAAGAACATAAAGGCTCGTCTCAGTTTTGCCAGAAAACATCTTGATGATCCCCAAGACTTTTAGGAAAATACTCTGTGGACTGATGAGACAAAAGCTGAACTTTTTGGAAGGTGTGTGTCCCATTACATCCAGCGTAAAAGTAACACAGCATTTCAGAAAAGGAACATCATACCAACAGTAAAATATGGTGGTGGTAGTGTGATGGTCTCCTGCCGTTTTGCTGCTTCAGGACCTGGAAGACTTGTTGTGGTAAATGGAACCATGAATTCTGCTGTCTACCAAAAAAACCTGAAGGAGAATGTCTGGCCATCTGTTGGTGACCTCAAGCTGAAGCGCACTTGGGTTCTGCAGCAGGAGAATGATCCAAAACACACCAGCAAGTCCACCTCTGAATGGCTTAAGAAAAACAAAATGAAGACTTTGGAGTGGCCTAATCAAAGTCCTGACCTGAATCCGACTGAGATGCTGTGGCAGGACCTTAAAAAGGCAGTTCATGCTCGAAAACCCTCCAATGTGGCAGCATTACAACAATTCTGCAAAGATGAGTGGGTCAAAATTCCTCCACAGCGCTGTAAAAGACTCATTGCCAGTTATCACAAACGATTGCAATTATTGCTGCTAAGGGTGACCCAACCAGTTATTAGGTTTAGGGGGCAATCACTTTTTCACACAGGACCATGAAGGTTTGGATTTTTTTTTTCCTCTTAATAATAAACACCTTCATTTAAAAGCTGCATTTTGTGTTTACTTGTGTTATCATTATCTAATATTTAAATTTATTTGATGATCTGAAGCATTTAAGTGTGACAAACACAAAAAAATGAGAAATCAGGAAGGGGGTAAACACTTTTTCACACTACTGTATGTATGACTGCACCGAGCCTTTAAAGTTTGATCACCATACTAGTCACATCATTTGCACTACTATACTACAGTGAAGCAAATCATTAATTCCCCTACTATAGCTATCATACAATCAGGGTAATATGCCAACTATTAGTCCAAATGAGGAAACAGTATTCGTCCCATTTATTCATTTCTGTTAAATGAGAACTAGTAAATATGGTTTGTTTGACTAAATGTGGGTCAACAACATCAGTGACCTAAGTCATGATATGGCATATTTTTATGGCTGCTTAATCACAGCTCATTTATGTTAATGCATTTAGTTAGCTGGACACAGCTAACTAAACGCTAGATGTTCTTCCTGGCACAACCCTCCCCATTTACCCAGGTCTGGGACTAGCACTAGGAGCACACTGGTTTTGTTGCATTCATCTTTGTCGAGGCCTTCCCCTCTCTCATTGCCCACCACACTTACTGTAGCATGCGACTCTTCTGTAGACTGTTGTCCTGTTTTATAATGTGGCCCAAGTACTTGAGTCTGCGCTTCACAATTTCAACTTTGAGGGAATTTCAGGGTTAATTTTCTCCACTACAGATTTGTTGGTTTCCTTCTCGGTCCAAGGAATCACCAGTACTCTTCTCCAGCACCACAGCTCATATGTGTCAATATGACGTCTGTCCTGCTTTCTTACTGTCCGAGTCTTACATCCGTATATATCCACAGGAAAAACAAGAATTTTAACCATCTTTATCTTGGATTGTTTACTGAGCTTGCTGCTTTTCATGAGCCATTTGAGTTTTAACATTGCTGCTCTTGGACTTCCGGTTATGGCTGCCACGTAGGACGGACGTGTCTCGCTCTGCTCTGCTCCTGGAGAAAAAAATCGGCAAATAACTCTCTCATTTGGGACAGAACGTATCCCAGCATTTGAGCGAGGATATGTCGGCGAAGCCTAAGGCTGGAAAACCAGGAAAAGGAAAAAGCGAGCCGCCGAAACAGTCCAAATTAACGGACTTTCAGGTCTGTGACGCAGCAAACAAAACTCCATATATGGCGGAGGAGGCTGGCGGCGGTGCGATTTCTGCGGGGAATGGCGCAGATGCGCTGATGGCTGCCATGAGTTCAATGAGAGCGGACTTTTCCTCTAGATTTGATGGGATTATGACAGCGTTGGAAGGAATAAGAAAGGAATTGGGTGACTGTGTAGAACGAACGGCGCAGATGGAGCTCCGTCTCGCTAGTGCTGAAGATGACGTCACCCGTCTTCAATTAAAGGTGCGCACTTTGGAAAAAAAAAATAAATCTCTGGAAGATAATATTTTGGATTTGGAATCTCGGTCGAGACAGAATAATTTGAGGCTGGTGGGTCTTCCAGAGGAATCAGAAGGTCGGGACGTATGTTCCTTTCTGGAAAAGTGGATTCCGGAGGTGCTGGGCAGCGAGGAGTTGCAATCAGCAGTGGTTCTGGAAAAAGCACATCGTATTGGCCCACGGAGAGATAAGGGACCGCCGAGGACCTTAATTATGAAGTTTCTTAGCAACAGAGACAGGATGAAGATCTTCAACGCTGCACGTGCTAAAGGAGAGATTAAACACCAGGACCAGCAGGTGCGGTTCTACCCAGATTTGGCCACAGGAATCCAGCAATTGAGGAAGCAGTTTGATCCCGTACGTAAGGAGCTGCGCAACCTTGGGATTCGTCATGGTGTAATCTATCCTGCGAGACTGCTGACCACGTATGAGGGCAGAACCCACATCTTCAAGACCCCAGAGGAGGCGCAGGAGTTCATCAAGAAGATCAAAGAAGAAGAAGAGACTGGTGGGAGCTAAGCATGAACAAAATATAAGGTAGAATAATTAAGCATTTACACAGGCATCTGACTGACTTGAAGTAAATAGTAAGTTTACAAAATATAGATTGTATTATATATTAAAAAAACAAAACAAAAACAAAACAAACAAACAAAAAAAACTATGATGTACAAAGTTGTTAAAAATTTTGGAGTTAAGTTGGAAAACTACAGAGGAGAGTTAATGTTACGTCATTAAAAGCAGTAGAGTTAGGGTGATTGGGAGGATGAAGAAGGAGTGGCTTAGGCTGATCCTCGTGGGTGTGGAACGGTCGATGGCTATATCGGGAGACAGAATTTTTCTTTTGATTTTGGGGGGTTTGCCACAAGTGTGGGAAGGGGAAATTTGTTTGTGTGTAGTTTGTAGGATGAATGTTCAACCACTCATGTTTTTGCTTCTCTGTATGAGCATGTTTACACTGCAAGGTAATCCCAAACTCTCTATTGATCATGGACCAAAGTGTTAATCTTAATTTAACTTCATGGAATTGCAGAGGTCTACAAAATTTAAAAAAACTTAAACAAGTTATGAATAAAATAAAGGACATGGGTTCAAGAATTGTGTTTTTACAAGAAACTCATCTGATAGAGGAGGATGTTAAAAGAATTAGGAGTAGATGGCAGGGAAGTGTATTCACCTCTTCATTTTCATCCCGAGCCAGGGGAGTTATGACTCTCATACATAAATCAGTTCCTTTTCAAGTGAAAAATGTAATTGGAGACAAATTTGGAAGATATGTAATCATTCAAGGTTCTTTGCTATTAGAAAATATAAATCTTGTGAACTTATATGGTCCCAATATAGATGATCAGAAGTTCTTTGCTAATTTATTTCTCATCTTATCATCACTTACAGGGCAACATATAATAGCAGGGGATTTTAATTGTACATTGAATCCAGGTGTGGATAGATCAACAGGACTGGATTGTACGCACATTGGATGTAGGATGACTATTAATCATTTTATGAAAGAATTGAGATTGTTAGATATATGGAGAGAAATGAAACCACAAGTTAAAGCCTATTCTTGTTATTCCAGTACCTACAAGACATTCTCACGTATTGATTATTTTTTGATTTCCACAGAATTAAGGTCCAAGATTCAAAACTGCTTTTATGATAACATCGTGATCTCTGATCATGCACCCTGTTGTCTAATATATGTAGATAAAAAATTGACAAAGGAATCAGGTAGATGGCAATTTCAGCATAAATGGCTTCAGGATGAGGAATTTGTCAAGTATATAGAAAAACAGATAGACGAGTTCTTTGACATCAATACTACACAAACATCAGCATGTGTAAAGTGGGAGGCTTTCAAAGCTTTTATTAGGGGACATATTATTAGTTATACAGGATCAAAATCTAAGAAGACTCGAGAGGAGAGAGCTAAATTGGAACATAAAATAAAAAATCTTCAGGAAAAAGTGTATGCAGGAAGTGACCCAAGGTTGGAGAATGAATTACTGATTTTGAGAGCTGAATACGACAAAAAATCAGCGAATAGAGCTGCCTCGAGTCTTCTAAGATTGAAACAATCTTTTTATGAACAAGGTGAAAAATCAGGAAAATTATTAGCATGGCAGATTAAACAATTGGAAATTAAAACACCAATTACCAGTATTATAAGTAATGGACAGGTAGTTATAGATCCTTTAGAAATTAATAGAGCCTTTAGAGATTACTATGAAAAATTATATGATACCAAAAATGAACCTGATTTAACAAAACTAAATGGGTTTTTGAACGAACTATCTATACCGTGTATTCCAAATGAAAACAGGGAGATATTGGAGTCTAAAATTAGTCAAGAAGAAGTTGGGCTAGCCATTGATAATATGAAATCAGGAAAAAGTGCAGGACCAGATGGTCTTCCAGTTGACCTTTATAAAAAATTTAAGAATAAATTAATAAAACCTTTTTTGGAAATGGTTTTAGAAGCATTTCAAAATAATAATTTACCATCATACATAAATAATGCCTTAATTATACTGCTGCCAAAACCAGGTAAGCCCTCTAATAAATGTGAAAATATGAGACCAATAAGCCTATTAAACGCCGACCTTAAGATAATCTGTAAAATTTTAGCAAGACGAATACAAGAAATTTTACCAAATATTATTAATCGAGATCAGAATGGCTTTATAAAGGGTAGACAAGGCTTCCATAATGTAAGAAGACTATTTAATATTATTTATTTTAATAAAGAAGCACCGGATACAGCTCTCCTATCATTGGACGCCGAAAAGGCCTTTGATAGAGTTGAATGGCCCTTTCTTTTTGAAGTCCTACAAAGGTTTGGACTTGGAAATAATTTCATAAAATGGGTTCAAATAATATACAATAATGCTACAGCAGAAATCCTAACAAATAACAATATTTCAAAACCAATAAAAATCAATAGAGGATGTCGACAAGGCTGTCCACTTTCACCTTTACTGTTTACTATGGCAATTGAACCTTTAGCGATAGCGATACGTTTACATTCACAAATATATGGAATTAAAGTTGGACCAACAGAACATAAAATCTCCCTGTACGCCGATGATATAATTTTGTTTATGTCGAATCTAAAAAAATCAATTCCAACCTTGTTGAATTTAATAAAGAATTTTGGGGAAATATCAGGATATAAAATAAATAAAACTAAATCTTCAATATTAATGCTAAATGAGACCCAGAGAAATTACCCAGCCCCTGAGGTAAATCAATTCAATGTTGTAAATCAGTTTAAATATTTAGGAATCCAAATTATGCCTAAGCTAGAATCAGTCGCCAGTGTCAACTATGAAGCCTTAATGTCAGATATCAGTGAGTTAACTCAGAGATGGATGTCACTACCAATGTCGATGATCGGGAGAATCAATATACTTAAAAGTAATATTTTACCTAAAATACTTTATTTATTTCAATACATTCCCTTATCACCACCTTTAGATCTATTCTCAAGAATAAAAAAAAAGTTAGTGGAATTTATATGGAACAACAGGAGGGCTAGATTACGTTTGTCTTTATTATATTTACCATTTGATCGTGGAGGTCTGAAATGTCCAAATTTTATGTTGTATTATTGGTCGGCACAACTGAGGTCTATGACATATTATTTTTCATCAAATGATCTCCCTCACTGGACTGAAATGGAATCATACAATTTACCTTTACCTCTTCCCATATTCATATACTCAGATTCGGCAAAAAAATTACAAAAACAAGTTAAAAATCCATTTGTAAAGCATATGATCAAAATATGGTGTGAAGCTAAAAACTATTTAAAAGAACCACAGTTATTGTCACAATTTAGTCCAATATGGGGTAATCAATATTTTAAACCAGGGAGAGCGGACGCTGTATTTAAAGTATGGAATTTAAAAGGGATACAAAAGATTCAGGATTTATATTTGCCATGTGCAGACAACATAATGTCTTTTGAAGAGCTGAGGATCAAATTTAATCTCAATAGAACACATTTTTTTAAATATCTTCAACTTAGAAACTTTATTCGATCAAATCAAAATAAAACTCTCACTCGACCTATTTATTCATCCTTGGAAAAAATGATGATGAAAGATAGTAAAAGAAAGGGTATTATTTCAGAGTTTTATAACTCATTGACACTATCTTCAAGTGAAAATTCACTGAAAAGATTAAACTACTGGAAAGAAGATCTGCAAATTGAAATTTCAGAGGAACAATGGGAATTGGCTTGTACAGAAGCTCAAACCAAATCAATAAATGCACGCCTTAAATTGATACATTTCAAATGGTTAATGCGGATGTATGTTACACCGGAGGAGTTAAATAGATATAACAAAAATATACCAGATACATGCACAAAATGCATGGAAAGTAAAGGAACCCTATTTCATTGTGTATGGGAATGTAGAATAATAAGAATGTTTTGGGAAGAGGTGAGAGTAACAATTGAAAAAATAATCTCAAAACAAATCATATTGAATCCTAAACTGTTTTTGTTGGGTCTGTACCCAGAAAAGCATAATTTTAATAAAAGTGAAAGAACATTCATAGACCTCAGTTTGCTTAATGCCAAAAAATGTATTGCACTATTATGGAAAAAGACTCATAGACCAGATGTGACTCAGTGGTTAAGACAGATGTTAACAAACCTTCCATTAGAAAGAATAACATATATACTAAAATCAAAGGAAATTGTGTTTGAGAATATATGGAGACCTTTTATTGATTATGTAAAAAATTTAAACATAACTCTTGAAGAAGAAGGTGAATGATGTGTGTGGACCTTGTAAATTCCAAACTGGTGAACATAATATGTATACTTATGTATTGGATTGTCTAGACTAAACAGAGGAGCATTGTTGAAGACTTGATTTTGTTGGTGGTTGTTGGTGTTTTTAGTGCATTTTTTTTTTGTAGTACTTTAGTGTTAGTGTTTGATTGTTTGTATCATGTTTGTTAAAAAAAAAAAAAAAGGTTCAATAAAGATATTGTGGAAAAAAAAACATTGCTGCTCTTGCCATGTTGAGCCTTCTCTTGATTTCTTCAGAAGATGAGCTGTTATTGGTAACCAAACTACTGAGAAAGTTGAAAGATTGGACCACCTCTATGTTCTCCCCATTCATTCAGAAGTTCCGTGTCTCAGCCACCATCATCACTTTGGTCTTCTTGATGTTCAGATACAACGCAGCCTTGGTGCTCTCTTCCTTGACCTTTGGAATCAGCCTCTGCAAACCATAACTAGCTTCTGCCATTAGAGTTGTATCATCTGCATATCGCAAGTTTCTCAGCCTTAATTCACCAATTTTAATTCCAAGGTCTTCTTCATTGTTTTTCATCACCTCATCACATCTAGACAAAGAAACTACATTGGGTCAATTTAAAACATATTTTATATTCTCTAAATTATCTTAATTTCCTGATATGCTCATTGGATGTGTGCTTGTATGTTTCCATGCACCCTAGGCGGGGAGATGCAGGGGAGAAAATGACTTGGCTGGCCTCATTACAAGTTCTTGGAGACTTCATGCAGAGTGTGAGACAGCGGCCTGAGGGCAGCAACCAGCAGGGCCCATCTCCTCTCCTCGTCCAGCATGACACACTAATCAAATCAGATTAAGGCTGAAACTGACTGCATGGGCACACGCACATGTACAATCACCGCAGGCTCTCAGACAAATTGGCACAGCATCTAAACCCACTCCCCTTCTGGTATCCACTCTGCAGTGTTTAAGGGTCAGTCCAGATAAAAACGGAAATAAGAAAGTTTTTGATGTTTGCAGATCATCAACATCTTCCTCTCATGATTGTTACCTCTTTATTCTAAACATTCCTCTCATTTCCATACAACACTGTTTTGTTTTTTTGTTTTTTTTTCAGAAATTATATTGTAGTTTCTGAAAGTTAAAATATGTGTTTTAACTTTGTCCAAATCAAACCCAGGCCTCCATTTCTATTGCAGTATCTGACTGGGTCAGGAATCTTGGTACCTTTTACAGATTTTATACCGCATCATTAAATTGTCTTCAAAGCAAGATTAAGGGTTAAGCCAACTACAAACAAAGAAGCTATACTTTTATTATCGATTCTGTTGCCATAGCACAGTCTCTCCTTCAGGGTGTTTATTGACAAAATGTCATCTAACTTCAGTAATTCACAAATCTTATGGTCCAAATGGCTAAAAGGCAGAGAAATAATGTGAGTGAGAGTCTAGAGATAATCATTTGTACGGACTTGTTTTCTCAGCTTGTTCTCACTGAGTCTGTCATTACTGGAGACATTTGTTCAATGTGGACTCATCTGCAGACCGCAAAGGGGAGCTTTACTGCATGGGTGTATTAAAGAATAGTAGGAAAAATTCAATTACAGTCTATATTAATATTCACCTGATGAAACATTCCCCAAAAGAGCAGTGTTAATAGTGTTGAGTGATGCAATTTCTAAGCCAGTGTGAAGTCTGAATGGAAGTCTTTTTTTATCATTCAAATTTCATTTGAATTTACAATTTTATAAACAAAAACAAGACAAAAATCTAAACAAAATTAACACAAATTGACAGTACAGATTAATTGGTCACAAAGAATCTCTAACAGCATTCACAGTAAAACAAAGAGGATTAAATATACACAGCACTGGATTCTAAATTGAAAATAATTCCTGTAAAACAAACACACGGACCCTTCTCATTTTTCTTTTTTCTCTTCTTCCTTTCTTATTGCTTTCATATTCCCTTTCCTTTATTTCTCTTCTTCTTCTTGTCCTCACATTAGTCCCACACAGTTGCAGGGTCCATGTGTTATTATTGGATTTGGCAGAGAGTTTTATGCTGGATGCCGTTCCTGTTGCAATCCCCCATTTTACCCAGACTTGAGACCAGTACTAGGACTTACAATGGCTTGTGCTTCCCCTCCCCCGGCTAGGTAACCAACTTTCCGTTCCCCATGTCATTATGCTGAGCACCAAGCTAAAAGGTGGAAAGTACCATTTTTTTATATGGTCTTTGGTATGACCCAGTGGGGCTTGAACCCACAGCCTCCTGGCTGTGGGGTGGATGTTCAACCACTATTCAACACTCCGGTCTCATCTTAAGTCACCACTAGGTGGCGCATGAACATGCAGCGGCCTCCCCTCTTACTTCATGTTTGTGCCATTCAGTGTCGTTTTGAACTACGAGTAAGTGTATATTCCTATATATATAGGAAACAGGGAGCACGGGTGGAGCTCTCTGCCAAGAACCTGAAGGTGATGGACCAGATGCCTTCAGCAGCTCCAAGGCTCTACAAGCTGTGTCTGCCGCCTTCAGATGGAGACCTGTAGGAGCGCTGGGGGAGGGTGGAGCAACAGACACCACCATTAACAACCCAAGGATCATTCCAGCATGGACGCCGCGAGAGTCTTCGCCATGACTGAAACTGATACGACTTCTGACGACCAGTGCAGAGTATCTGATGATGGAGGAGAAGGAATTGTAGAGATGTTACTGCTCGTGTTATTAACTGGAATTAACCAAACTACCTGTAACCCAGATCATTTCGCCTTGGACTGCAAGCTCTGCCTCAGCATGGGATGGCATCCCCCAGGGCTCCATGCTGGGAACCCCTTGGTTTTAGCTGCAGGGAAGTCCCAGAACAGACTTTGGAAATTTGATTTTGGAAATAGGAAGTGACGGGAATGATAAAGATGGCAGCGGGGGGGGGGGCAGTTGCATGTGCAATTACTGTAGGTGTAGTGTGAGTACTGTATTACTGCACTATATGAAGGATAGCTATTTATTGTGTCCAGAAGGAGTTTTTATTCTTGTTTGTATTTTTTAATGGCTCACTTACTCGTATCAGGTATTAGAGTCTAAAAACATTCCAGTACTGAACAGTATTTAAAGGACCAATGGCTTGCCGTCGTAAACTGCTCCTGTTTTTGTTTTTTTTTGTTTTTTTAATTTAAGTGCGGGGATCTCAGCGATGTCAGGAAGTGTTGGTCTTCAGGGAGCGAAAAGGGACAAGGTGGAGTCGAGCTAGCTATAATCAGGAGTTTGGATGGTGGAAGCTAAAATCAAACTATAAGATAAATTATTAATATATTAATGCTAGTGGAGAGTTTTTAGCACATTTTTTAAAATTGACTTTTGTGTTGTTTGTTGAAAGAAGTGCACCGATTGGTCCATTCAGTGTTAGCAGAAGAAAAGTGTACTGTAACAAAAAGAGACTGTAGCATCAGTTTACTCTATTTTTTTTGTGTACATACAGATGTTAACGGCGTCAACAGATGGGAGATGAGATTCATTTTACATTATTGCTATAAATTAAATCTTATTTTTTATGGGAATAATATAGATTATAAAGTGGGGTTTTTGCAATTGTGCATTTGAAGAGAAGCTGTGTAACCTCACTGACGACACGTTGACAACTGTTAAAGATGGCTGACATTGAGGAAGCGTGGTCTGGTTTGAACTGAGCGGCGTCGCTCTGCTGTAGCATGACTAGCTTACGACAGACGTCCAGTTTAATTATCGTTTCAGTGTAAATTCACTAGGCCTCTAAGGATAATTAATATATCAACTTATCATATGAAAATTATTTTTTACACTTGTACAAAATGAGGAGGAAGAATATGAAGGCAGCTCATTTCAGTGTAAACAGCATTATATCATAAGTTCATTTTTTAAAATTATACTTAACACACTGATTTATCGAGGTAATTTTTATAACGTTTGTATACCACTGTTAATAGTCTCTCGGCGCCACACCAGTCGGCTGCCTTTTGCAACAGCGGCTCGATTCCGAGTTTTTTTTCCCCTTCCTCTCTCTTTTGATGCTCTGAGTGTTGCTATCCCTGTGCTGTTGCAATCCTGGAATTTCCCCGTTGTGGGACTAATAAAGGCTTATCTTATCTTATCTTATCTTATCTTATTCTGTTATGTCTGCAAACCTGGCAATGACCAACGAACGAGAGAGCTGTGCTGGAACTGGAACTTTATTACATAAATGATTACTAGCACAACACATGTGACTGAACACTCAGCTCTGACTGAGCTGGCATGATGACAGCACCAGCCGGCTGCGTCATCACGCCGCTCCCTGGTATTACATTCACCACCACCCCCTTGAAAAAACAGAATCGGAATCAGAATCAGAATGAGATTTATTGCCATTGTTCATGTAGTACACAAACTAGGAATTTGTCTCGGTGCAATGCTGCAACATTAAACATGGAAACATAGAACACTAACAAATTGCAACCCTCCCCAATTTGGCATAAACAACAATAACAATAATAACTAGGGTAAGCGGGTGGACCGCCGCTCAACCCAACGCGGCTGAGTGGATTATTCTGCCACTCATCCTGGTAGCCATGCTCTGAGCTAATCAGTCCTTCTTTCTGACAGTCTTCCATGGGAAAGGCAGCTCTGTTGGAGGGGCCTTGTAGTGGGCCCACAGTGGATGCGCCCCTGGCGGTGCCAATTTCAGCAGGCCCAGGTGCCATCCTGCTGGAGCCATGGCACGCTTGTCAACAATGTCCCAGCCTGGATCCCACACCAGCTGGGTCGGCTCCAACACTGTTTCTTGATCCGCGGCAGCTGCTCTTATCCTCTGCAGACGGCCAGCCTGCCATCTTGATCCAGCCGCCATCTGAACGATGGCTGGTCTCCACTGCGTGGCAATCTTCATACATGTTGGTGGTGGTGACGATGCCAAGGCCAACTGTGAGCCCGGTCGCTTGGTTCTGCAAACCCAAACCCAGTTCATCACTGTGAGTGGTGCTCTGTACGGCTGCATTCGACATTGTGGTTGTGATGGTGTGGCACTCACGTTTGCTGCGGGGCATCTGTCAGGTTAAAACAGCTCCACCGTTGCCAAGTTGGTCACGGACTCTTCACCTAATGCTACAGTAGCAGTCCCTGGGGGCCAAAACCGGTCATGGGTCCAGAAGGTGTCCGGTGCTTCTCCTGCATCACTCACTGTCACAGACTCTTCACCCGTCGGCTCAGCAATGGCTCCTGTAGACTGGTGCTGAGCAAAGATTTTGAAGCAGTCTGGTTCCTCTTCTCCTTACCTGATATATGTAGTCGTGCTGTGTCACCATAATCACTGATCCGTACCGGGTCGCTGTGTTCCGGGATTATCTGTGTGCATGGGCTTCCTCTCCTGCAACTCCGCAGCGGCTCCTGCAGGTTCTTGCTGGGCAAGGATGTGAGGTGAGTCTGGCAGCTACCCTCCCCCTCCGGGCAGCACTCCTCCTGTGCACATGGGATGGCTGTCTTCTCGTAAGGCTTCACCCTTTTGAATCTCGTCCCACTCCATGTCATCGTCACCGATGTAAGTCGTGTCCCAACCACCGTGGCCAGTCAAGTTGAGCCTGTTACTGTCTCAGATGGAGAAACCCAGTCGTAAGAATATGTTGCATTCCAGTATGTTGTCACCATGCGTAGCCACTTGAAACTCAAAGTCATAAACCACTCTCGACACGTAGCAGACCGTTACCATGATGGTCCCTACATTGCCAACTCTGTGACCACCATATCCATACAGTGCCGCTGGGTTCTTTCTAATCGGGTGGTTGAGGAAAAATTTCTTCACTGTGGCCCAGTTTAACATTGACCTCACTGCAGCAGTGTCGAGCAACTGCAGAAAAGCAACGTCGTCCAACTCTACCATGTTGTATGTGTACGATGTGTTCTCAGGGTTTACTGCATGGACGGTCATCACGGGCGGGCGGCTTTGCTTGACTGGTGGGCTTTTTCCTTCTTCTTCTTGCCTTGAGAGAGAGCAGTCGCATTTTTCTTCCCTCCTCTCGTCTGCCTTCCTGATCTATTCCCAGCTTTGCAATGTTGCGTTTTTGTCTGTGTTTAGTCGCTCTTCTTCTGCTGAATCTTAATCTAAACGGAAATTATGGATTTGGAAGCGGCTTAAACGTGCTATTGTCACTATTTTTCAACAAGAATCGGGCCAAGGGGGAGCCCAAGAATTGGAACCTGCGAGGAGACTCATGGACACTGGAATTCATGCGTCTGTGGAAACATTATTGGTTATGATCTCAGGACTTCTATTTTTGGCTGTGAAGTTCCCTGATGCATCAGAAATTGAAGGAAGGTGAGAGAGCTGATCAAAGCGGATCCGGCAAGCTCCTTCATCAAATTCGACCAGTTGGGGAGGGCACGAGTAGCGGCAAACGGTGAACTGAATGACAGTGATTCAGTGGAGGAATACATCTGGAGCCCTGTGCTCTCCATGGAAAAAAGTTTAAGCCTGCACATGGAAATTATGAAAGCACAGAATTGCACGGGTGAGGAAAAATTCTATTCTCTGAGTGCACTGTGCTGATTTGATTTGACCTTGTCTTTGGAGCCCCGTATTTACATTCCTCCTGACGAAGATAAGCGGAAGAAGCGGCTCTGCCTGCTAACCCAAACAATGACACAGTTGTTATTGTTCCAGCAGATGAACGCTCAAGGACAGTGCACCATGTGACAATTTACCATCTGCAAGCAAGACAGAGAGACTCTAGACTGTTTAGATCACATGACTTTAACATCTATCTACTGCCAGGAGGCGCCCTCTGCTGTTCACTAGCAATTGACACACCTACACTTGCATTCAACATTACACTACTGACACAATTACTGTACTGATATATTCACAATACACTGACTCAACTACTGCTTTGTCGTTGTGTGATCTATTGTCTGCTCATTGTGCATTTGAGAGTTTTTTTCTTGTAATCAAAATTTTGGTCATAAAATGAGCTCTATTTTGATCAACAATGCTTTTTTCTCTCTCCTATTGTGTTTTTTCCTATCCTTCCCCCCCTCCCCCCTCTTTCACCCCCACCTATATGACAGGCGCCCTTCATGGCTGCCGCGTCATTGGGATGCGCCTTTCGTGCGTGCCCAGTGTCAAGTCAAATTCCTCGTATGTTTACTTGTTTACTTGTAAATGTGCTTGGCAATAAATCTGATTCTGATTCTGATTCTGATTCCATGGCATCGGTGATCGACAAACCTCGGCAAAGTGATTAAATCTCCTACACTTCTTGCACCATTGTCCTCTTGCCAGGCAAAAACGTGCTCTCTCATGGTGTGTCGGGGAACCACAGTTACCACACATGGGGCCTCTCAAAACGGTCCTCCGGTTCACGGCGTCCGTCTCAAATTCTTCTGCCATACCACCATGTTCCTCCATGCCTACTGCGTAGGTTAGCGACATCTGTCCTGGCTATCGCTGCTCTTGGTGCACACTTAGCTCTGATGCTAACTTGTCTGCTGACTCAAGCTGGAACGCTAGCTCAATTGTGTTAGCTAGCGTCACATCATTTGGCGCCGTTAGCATCTTCGCCCACAGCCACTGGTTGTTCATGTGCTCGGCCAATTGGTCCCGCACCATTTCGTCCTCCAAAAGCCCAAATCTGCACATGCTAGCCAGATGACGAAGGTCTGTGACAAATTGCTGGGTGGACTCACGAATTCCCTGTCGCCGTTGGCGGAATCTTATGTGCCACGCCAACAAGTTGTCCAGTGTAGCAAAGTAGCTAGCTAGCAGCTCCACAGCCTCATCGAACAAGTCTGTTGGTCCAAGCGTATGAAAAATGTGCTTCAATGCCCAGGTTGTGGACCAATAGAGTCCACTTTCGTCCCTTGTCCAACTTGCCCAAATCCAATGCTGCTACATACGTCTCAAAAGCATCGAGCCAACATGGCCAAGGAACAGGTGGCTCACCGGGGTACTCCAGAAACGGTCTTAGTGGCCTTAGGCCCACCTCCATGGTTTAACTCTCATCGACAAATGTCTGCAAACCTGGCAATGACCAACGGACAAGAGACCTGTGCTGGAACTGGAACTTTATTACATAAATGATTACTAGCACAACACATGCGACTGAGCACTCAGCTCCTATGTAGTAGTGTATTGAGAGAGGCCCAAGATGGCCGGCTCTCTCCCTATATAGGCTGGTGTGATGACGGCACCAGCCAGCTGCATCATCACGCTGTTCCCTAGTATTAACCCCTTCACTACATATTCATGCATTTAATGACCACATATGTTGCACACAAGTCACAGTCGCCACAACCCTCTAGAGATAAGGAATATGACCAAACATTACATCTTAGACCAGAGCATTACAGAGGAACTAGGACTTCTCCACCAGACTTCACCACCCCTGGACTCGGCCACTACGTTTCATCCCAAATAGAGATGCCGTAGACGGTGTGAGAGAAAGTGAAAATGAGGTAAGTGTGGAGGAATCCAAACGAAACTAGCTGCTAGCCCATACAGACTCCCAATCCCAACCCTCATTCTGGCCAACATACGCTCACTAGACAACAAAATAGACCACATACAGCTCCTGAGATCTACGCAACTTGATGCACGGAACTGCTGTGTTTTTAGCTTTACGGAAACGTGACTAAATAACAATATCCCAGACTCTGCTATTCAGTTAGCGGGACTAACATGCCTCCGTGCTGATCGAGTGTTCACAGAAGGAGGGAAAACCTGAGGAGGAGGCATGTGTGTTTACATCAGTGACGCTTGGTGCCAAGATGCGACTGTTGTGCACAAACACTGTTCTCCGTTGGTGGAGTTTATGATCATCCAGTGCCGACTGTTCTAGTTACTGAGAGAATTTACATCCATCCTGCTAGTTGCCATGTATGTCAGGCACTAAATGAACTCTATCAGGCTATAAGTGAGACACAAACAGCGCATTCAGATGGATTCCTCATCACAGCAGGAGACTTCAACCATGCAGATTTAAAGGCCATCCATCCATCCATCTTCTACCGCTTTTCCGGAGGTCCGGGTCGCGGAGGCAGCTGTTCAAGCAGAGAAGCCCAGACTTCCCTCTCCCCTGCCACCTGCTCCAGCTCTTCAGAGAGGATACCAAGGCGTTCACAGACCAGCTGGGAGACATAGTCTCTCCACCGAGTCCTGGGTCTGCCCTGGATGTGCCTGAAACACCTCAAGTGGGAGGCGTCCATTTAAAGGCCCTCCTACCAAAACCACACCAACATATGGACTTTCCAACAAGAGGAGACAACTTGCTGGATTTGGTGTACACAACCCACAAGACAGCATATGCGGCCTCCCCCCTTCCCCACCTTGTCTCTCTGATCACATCACTATCTTGCTAAGGTCTGCATACAGACCCAGAGTGAAAGCCATCAGACCAACTAAAAAGCAGGTACATGTGTGGCCAGAGGGGGGCCTCCGATACCCTGAAAGACTGCTTTAGCACGACAGACTGGGACATTTTCAAGCATGCAGCCACTCACAGTGAACACACAAACTTAGAGGAGTATACTGAGGTTGTTGTAGCATACATAGCTAAATGCATTGATCATGTCACTCATTGCAAAACCGTCACTGTTCATGCTCACCAGAAGCCATGGATGACAGCAGAGGTCCACAGGCTCCTGAGGGCTTGGGATGCAGCCTTCAGGGCTGGTGACATCGCGGGACTAGCAACAGCTCGGGCCACCCTGTCCCATGGCATCAAGGAAGCAAAACGACAGTACAGCAAGAAAATATCCAGATATTTCAGCAACACCAGAGATGCACATTCTCTCTGGCATGGCATACAGACTCTCACCAACTACAAACCTCCACCTCAGACCTGTGCAAGTGACATCACACTGCTTAACAACTTAAATGACTTCTTTGGCGGCTTTGAAGCACGAAACAGCACATCAGCACAGAAGACCACCCCTCCCCCAGACAAGCAGGCTACAAGTCTGGGTCCAGCTAGCGTGAAGAGGAACCTCTCCAGGATCAACCCATGCAAGGCAGCTGGACCAGAAAACGTACCAGGTTGCGTTCTGAAGGACTGTGCGGAGGAACTCAAGAATATCCTGGCCAACATCTTCAACATCTCCCTGAGTCAAGCTGCTGTCCCCACGTGCTTCAAAACTGCTACCATAATACCAGTCACAAAGAAGCCCGTCCAATCCAGCTACAACAATTACCAGCCAGTAGCACTGACCTCCATCATAATGAAGTACTTCGAGTGGCTGGTCATGGAGAACATCAAGTCCACCCTCCCTCCCTCCCTCCCTCCCTCCCTCCCACAACCTATCTCAATTTGCATATAGGTCAAACAGATCCACAGAAGATGCCATCGCTGCTGCTCTCCATCCGACCCTCACCCACCTGGACTCAAAGAACTCCTACGTGCAAATGCTGTTCTTGGACTTCAGTTCAGCATTCAACACAATCATCCCCCAGCACCTAATACAAAAACTCAGACACTTGGGGCTCAAAACCTCGCTGTGCTGGTGCAGGACTTTCTCACAGGGAGGCCATAGAACGTGCGGGTCAGCAGCACCATCTCCAAGACCATCACACTGAGCACAGGGGCCCCACAAGGGTACGTGCTCAGCCCGCTACTCTTCACCCTGCTGACCCATGACTGCGTACCAGCCTACAGCACCAACCACGTCATCAAATTTGAGGACGACACAACAGTGGTGGGCCTCATCACAAACAATGATGAAGCCAACTACAGAAATGAGGTAAGCCAACTGGTCCAGTGGTGTAAAGACAATAATCTCTTCCTAAATGGGGAAAAACCAAGGACATTGTGGTCAACTTCAGGAGGGGACACACACAGCATCCCCCTCTGATCATCGATGGAGCAGCTGTGGAGAGGGTGAGCAGTAGGGCTGAAATGATTAGTCAATGTTGTTGATAACGTCGATCATAAACATTTGTCGATGCAGATTTTTATTGTCAACAAATCGTCGAATTTTAAAGTTTATATGCATGCTGCAGCAATGTTCAGTTTAACTGTTCCAGTGAAGAAGGAGAGAAACGCATCATGTTAACACGGAGAGAAAATCACGGAGAAGGCCAAAAGTTTCCAAAGTATGGGAGGATTTTACTGAAAATTAATAAATGAAACAAGTTAAATGTAGACTGTAAAGCAGTGCTGTTATATCACAGCAGCACTACAGCGATGCATCCATTCCCTCCTCTCTGTTCCTCCATCTCTGGCCACCTGTCAGTGGACTGCACCGGTAAGGTTAGAAAACTGACCACACTATTAGTGTGTGCTGTTTAAATAGTTTACCTGTTGTTGGGCAGTAATCTCTCTTATGATAGTTGCTGACAGCTGAGCTGCTTCCGTTATGCTGGCTAATATGTTAACTGCAGTAAATGGGAATTACATGAGCAACTTACTCATAAGTTGTAAGCCACCGTAATATCAGCCTTCATTCTGAATAATAGTGCATCTCGGTAAATTAGAATAGCATGATTTGTAATTTAATTTAAAAAAAGATAACCATAATCATCACAAATAAATCTAAAATGGGTAAATATTTCACTGTACGTGTAGTGGAGGCTCACATTCCTGCACTGATATTTAAAGTTTTTTATTCATCCATCCATTCATCTTCTTCCACTTAATCCTTTTCGGGGCACGGGGGGCTGGAGCCTATCCCAGCATCTTTGGGCGAGAGGCAGGGTACACCCTGGACAGATCGCCAGTCCATTGCAGAGCCAACATAGAGAGACAGACAACCACTCACTCTCACAGTCATACCTAAGGACAATTTAGAGTCCCCAGTTTGATGCCAATTTACCTAACCTGCATGTTTTTGGCATGTGGGAGGAAACCGGCGAAATCCCGGAGTAAACCTTATTTTTTGGGGACTGGAAGAAGTTCTTTTAATTTTTATCTGAAGCCTAATTAACCTTTTAAACTTCAAGACCCAGCTGCCTCTAGCCCAAAGATGCTGGGATAGGCTCCAGCCCCCCCGCGACCTGAAAAGGATTAAGTGGAAGAAGAAGGATGGACCCAGCAAGGTTTTAAACAGGATGGACTAGCTTGTTATTTTCTCTCTTTACTTTAATGGAGTTGAATATTACTCTAGTTTGCTTTTAACACATAGTTACAACAGCGTTTATGGAGCAGTCAAGCTGCTATTTGAGTTCTTACACTTTAACATCTATTATTTAATTGTGTTACTACAAACACTTCTGATTAAGCTGTAAAGTTCAAGTTTCCAACTCATGTTTGATGGGTCATTATTTTATTTAGCTATGGGAACTTTTTATAATAGGCTACATTATATTAAGACAGAGACTGACAACAAAGTGATTTTCACAGGTATGCAGACTTAAACAGGTGAGTTAAAACATGACCTAGAGCCCTGAACAGGAGGCTGTGCCAGCAGGAAGCTGAGCTGGCGAACATGACAGAAATAATCGCGATGTCGGGTGGCATCTCAGGGCGCCTGTGGTGGTCTGCTGATTGGTCGCTCAGGTGGATGCTGGTGGTCTCCCTGGTCACTGCCAGGCACTGGTGCGTGTTCAGGCTCGCTGCATCTGCTTCGCAGCCGCCTTATGAAACAAGGGTGAATGAGGGGTGAGTTTGAATGGGTACAGAGGGCCTCTTTCCACCAAACCGGTTCCAGTGCTAGTTTGGTTCTGGGGCTGGTGCTAGTGCTTAACCAGTTCTTCTGGAGTGGCTCATAAGAACCAGTTGGCTTTCCACCGATATGGAGCTAGTCGGGAATTATGTCAGAGCTACGTCATTACGTAGTGTGAAGCGCCCAACCCCCGCAGAACACCAGAGAAGACGGAAGGTGGTGGTATGCACCTCTCACTTGTTTGCTATCCGCCAGTAACCGAGAGAAGAAGAAGAATTAGCAGCGCTATTTCTTTTTTTTTTGGGAGCGCTGCTTTTATTCCAAACCTGTATTACCATCCAAAAACAGTTTTATTCTTAATGGCAGAGAACGGTGGCTACGTTTAAGGACACCGGTAATCATCAATATTTCAGTTATCAGCCGTTGTTAGATAAAGTCTGTAGCGCGAGCATTGACTACACTTTTAAACATAATATTTATGTCATTTCTGTAATAGGTGGTGTTACGGCGCATTACGAGACGGAGGTCACCTGTTATGTCATGCCAAAAAGTGATCAGCTGTCACAAAAAATGATCGCCAGGGGCCATATTGTTATGGGTTATATTAGCCGGTAAATATATATATTTCAACAGATAAACAGTACTTAGTTAGGTATAACAAGATATATTTAACACTTACGATGCATTTTGAACCCAAAACAAACTTGATCTGGGATTAAAAGCAATTAAAATAATGCAGTCACAAGGTTACATGGAAAAATGTATAGATTTACTGCATATATACATGAAGATACTGTGACGTATGCAGGGTTCACACAAAGACAATGGAGCAGATGGTTGTGATCAACCTGATTTATTTTTCACACCCCGACCCCCCCTGCTTCTGAGCACAGAGGAGTGGAGGTCATTCTCCCAGACCCCTGTTTGAATCATGGTTACACACACATGGTACATCTTGCCCTAATCCTGCTAAACACTGCTGGGTCATTATAATGCAGTTATAATGACACAGCAGTATAACTCAGAAATAACACATTTAACACACACAGTAACGTTTCAAACTGGCAAAGCATGCTGGGAAATCCCTGGCTCCCTTAAAATGGCCCCGACGTTACAATACTGTATAAATGCATATTCTATGTACCTCCAAACTACAGAGTTGTGAAGGGTATACCCTTCTGTACTTGTGTCATCTATTCTGGTTAAAGTACTGATTCAAGTTTTTATTCATGTAGGGATAACAAGAGACAGACTGTAAAGTGTTCAAAGTTCTTTCCCCAGAAATGATCTTGTCCAGAGCTGACAGAATGTCACGTGGTACGTTGTCAAAACAAGATAAACTCATCATTTTTGAAGCTGGCAACTTGGAACATTTTCCACAGAAAAAGTATATAGATTTAAAGTTTGTTGCTGCTTGTTCTTTAAAAAATGTGAAAGAAGTTGTCAAAAATATGAGTAAGTCCACAAATACCTGATATATTGTCCAATACCTGGAAAAATGAACTTAAGTGCAGTAATTCAGTACTTGTACTTTCACTTCCCACCACTACAATGTTATAGTGATTTGTATTGTCCTAAATAACTTTATATTTCATGCATATGAAATGTAAAGTCTTTAACTTTTTAATATGACCCTTCTCTCATGTTTTTTCTCTTATCTCGTTGTCTTATGTCCTGATTGGTGGAGCCTTGAGCACTTTTATCATGTTTATAGTCAGCTTCATGTGTGCCTGTGTTTGTGTTCATGTTGAATGTAACTGTAGTTCGTAAATATGGACGTCACCTGAGTGCAAAACAAATCTACCTACGGGTACAAATAAAGGAACCTGAACCTGAATATGTTTGGTGTGAGGATAACAATGTAGAAGCAGAAAAACAAAAAAAGCTTTTATTTCCAAAATGTGCAAAAACTTCAGACTGCTACATATGAAATATTATGTACACACAGCCAAAAATATCAATGCTGTGATAGTTACTTTTTTTACAGTCCCTCAAGCACAGACACAACACGTCCCATCAGTCCAACAAGGGTGTTGGTATGCTTTGCAGCAAAGCGAAGTTCAGCTGCTCCTCCCTCCTGCTCTGCTCCTGCTGTCTCATCTGATCGTAGTCAAGAAGCAGGTCCATGTTTGTGTCACACTTCTGTTTCCCTGTTTTAAAGTACAAAAATAAGCAATATAAAATAACCACACACTGAAAAATGCAGGAATCGTCAATCCAAGATTGAATGTGTCTATTCAACATCCATTTACTGTTAGGAGCATCACAACATTCAATTCAAGTGTATAATTGGTTTAATTCACTCCCTCCTTTGTGTGACTGGGTCATGATCCATCCAGGTGGATGCCCTCAATTTCCCCTATGGGGATCAATAAAGTACACAAAATCAAAATGATCTGAACATAAATTACCTAATCTGGTCTGATTAGAAGAGCAGGAGGAGGACAAGCTTGGAGCTGGTGAAGGTGAGCTGGACACCACAGGTCTGGCTGCTTCTCCCTCATCATCCAGCTGTGATAAATCTATTAAAAAAAAAAAAAGTGTTTTAGTTTGTGCAGTGAACAACTTAAGCCTTCCATTAAATGTGCAGACATAGAAGACAATTTTATTCAATATCAATGTTAGCAAAGCTTACATGTCTGATTATGGAATAGAAGAATAGGAATAGATGAAACTTCATTGTACTGTACAGTTGTACAGTACAATGAAACTGTAGGAGCTCCACCAGGCTAGTGCGCAATAAAGTAAGAGAAGGATTAGATAAAATACGGCTACACAACATACAATTAAACACGAGTGAAATTAAAAATAAAAAAAAAAAGGCCTAAGATTATGGAAATATTACCAAAATAGTAAAAAAGACGACGTTACTAGTGTCTGGTAGAAAAATCTCCCATAACACAACGCAAGGCACCCATTCATACACAGTATTCATACCATAAAAAACGTATTTTGCGCTGGATGTCTTTATAAAAAAGTATTCTGTAAGACGCTAAGATTTCTGTTCTAGTTTCTCAAACGCGCATTTCTGTACGGCGAGGAAGCGTTCGTGCTAAAAACAGTTAGCTTGTTAGCATAGCTAACCGAAAATACTATGGACACAAGAGTGAGTAAAAAAAAAAAAAAAAAATCCGCACTTTGGCCGTTACATATCAATACAAGCGGATATATATGTATACATATATTGGTTAACGTCTGGCATTTTAAAGACAATACACTTACCAGCGTGTTTTAAGCAGTTTGTTGTCCAGACTAATCCACAGCAGTGACGATGGTCCGGCTGGCTGGCCTGTCCTCCAAAACAGTTCAGATGAGTGGCCCCCTCCAGCTGATCTTGTACTTCTGCTTATGTCCATAGAGCCAAGAAATATTTCTACTCTTCGCTCTAAATCTGTTTGGTTTTGGAATCCGTCACGTGCTCCGCTGTTTGGAAAGCAACATGGCGGTCAGTAATGTTTTGAAGCTGGTCAGTTAACCACGCCCATGGCTGTGGACCTAACCAACGTAAACTGGTGCTGCCGTTGGCCCAGCTAGGAGTTGGGGCCACGATAGCCCTACTTTTGGGAGCCCGGGACTGGTGCTTAAGTTGGTGGAAACCCAAAGAACTGGTGCTAATGACGCAATGGCTCCAGTTAAGCACTGGAACCGGTTTAGTGGAAAGAGGCCCCAGAGTGAGAGATAATGGGTTGGTCCGGATGAGTGAGAGGGAGTTAGTGCATATGGGTGCGAAGGTGTGGGAGGGGTGTGTCTGCGAGTTGGGAGGTGCTGGATTAAGGGAGGGGGTGGGTAGTGCATCTCGGCAATGTGGGCTCCCCTGGGCGGGAGAACTTCTTTGGGCATGGGGGTCCCCGGGGTGTGTGGCAGTGGTGCTGGGGCGGACCCGCTGTGGGGGTGCCTGGGGGGGCACGGGCCGGTCTCCACCCCAGGGGTTGGAGTAGCTGGCCTCCTGGTGCCTGGGGCCCGGGGGCGGGTGTTGGCCCTGCTGGGGGTGGGGGGGTCCGGTGGGTCTGGGGGTGTGGGCTTGCCACACCAGCCACCGAGCAGCCTGGCCTCCCTTGATCGTCCCTCTGGGGGCGGATGCCTGGCTTTCCTGGGGCTTGCTGACCTTGGACGTTTGTGCCCTGTGGGGGTTGGTGGTGCTGCCTTGCCTGCTTGGGGTTCCCGGGGGGGAGAGCTGCTGCGACTGATCCTCCACTTTGTATGTTTCCTGACAAACCACTCACATGCACACACTTACTGTACTTTGCGAGCGCTCTCATATATATGCACGCAGACGTACACGCACAAGTGTCTCTCCTTTAACAGGTGCGGAAACCAGACTCATGTTGAGACATCTTTAGTGGAAGAAGCAGTTTGTCTTTTGTTTGTTTTAGTTGTTGGTTTGTTTGGTTTTTTTGTCTGTTCCCCTCCCTTCTCTTTCTCCCCTCCATGCACTTCCTTTCCATCTTCCCCATCCTGTTGGGTCTTCCATGGGTAAAATAATTAAAATAAAGTATTAAAAGTTGTTACAGGAGGAGTTTACAACAATATACAATACACAGTGTCACGCTGCCCGAGCGGTCAAGGTACACCAGAGAAGGAACGGAGGCTTCCAAACAGTTTTGCAATCAGCAATTTTCTTTATTACAAAAAATACTTTGCGGGCAACAACTCACGTGAACATCCGACACCCATCACAAACCAAATGACAAACACCTGTTATATACTAAGTGAGATAATTAGACTTAATTGGAACATACCAAAATCCCAAGCAAAACAAACATTTTCATATTTCCACATACCCAATAACATCTAAAAGATACATAAATAATTTCTCACCTATTTACAGAATAAATACCACACTATAAATACAATAAATAGTTTAAACCCTTATTTACATATTAAATTACCCCTTACTCAACCATCACATGCCTCCTTCCTCCTGGCATCCTTTAAAAGGCACTCAAACCCCTAAGGAGTCTTTTGCCTGGATACCACCAGGAAGCATGCTTGCAAAGGTACGTGGTCTTATTAATCAATTGCCTCACCCAATTAATATAATTAACCTTAACATTTTATCTCACAAAAGGAATTCAAATCAGTCAAAACAGATCTCCAATTATATGTGCACTTTATCAATACAATTCATGTTAACATTTACAAATTCTACACATAATATAATTCTCAATTACAGAAGACCGTAGCAGTGGCGACACTCCGTCATCACATTTCCTTCCGTCCTCTCCCAAGAGTACAATACTCTATGAGTCACGTACTCTGGAGAGGCTGTCTGCCACAAGGTTGATTTTCCCTGCCATATACTGAACAGTAAAGTTATAAGGCTGAAGGGACAGATACCACCCTGTAAGACGACTATTCGTGTCCCTCATCCTATTCAGCCACTGTAGGGCCCGATGATCTGTCTCCAACGTGAAATGACGCCCAAGTAAATAGTATTTAAGAGACCCTATTGCCCATTTCATGGCAAGACATTCCTTCTCTACCGTAGAGTATCTCGTCTCCCGGTCCAACAACTTACGGCTCAAGAACAGTACCGGGTGTCTCTCTCCCTTCACCTCCTGGAGAAGTACTGCTCCAATACCAACTCCTGAAGCATCTGTCTGTAGAATAAATGGACAGACAAAATCCGGACTGTAGAGAACCTTCTCACCAGAAATAGCACCCTTCAGATCTTCAAAGGCTCTGCCACACTCCTCTGTCCATTTTACCCTATTTGGTGCTGAAGCCTTAGTGAGGTCAGTCAGGATTGCTGCTCTTTCAGCAAAATGGGGAATGAATTTACTATACCATCCTACCATTCCCATAAATGACCGTACCTCCTTCTTGGCAGTAGGCACAAGATAGGTCCGAATGGCATCCACTTTACCCACTCGTGGTCTAATGACCCCCTGACCAACCACATGTCCCAGGTACTCCACCTGCTGCTGTCCAAACGCACATTTGCATGAATTGATAGTCAGTCCTGCCCTCTTAATCAAATGAAGGACCTGCCTAAGATGTAGCAAATGTTCCTTTCAGGTCTGACTATTAGATGACTACGTCATCCAAATAGGCAGCCGCAAAGTCTGATACCCCTCTTAATACCTGGTCCATGAGCCACTGGAAAGTTGCAGGTGCCCCCTGGAGGCCAAATGGGATAACCTTGAACTGAAAATTGCCATAAGGTGTTTTAAAGGCTGTAAATTCTTTTGTTTCAGGTGCCAAGGCCACCTGCCAATACCCCTTGCTTAGGTCTAGCATGGAAATAAACCTAGCCCTGCCCACTGTCATTTTACATCCTTAATTCTTCTTGTCATATATTGCACACACCACTATGAGAGAGAAATGGCATTTCAATTCTTCTGTATGTCCTGTACATATAGAAGTATTGACAAATAAAAATCTTTGAATCTCCTTGAATCTTAAAAAAATGATTAATAGCTTTTCCTAAAACCACAAAAACAAAAAAGCATGAAATATTTCACTTTAACACATTAATATTCATTTGTCTTTATTCCTTCTCTCTCTGAGTGTCTTTTTTATCATTTACTGAAGCACTATTGTGCAAAGGTAATTCTTGACCCTGGAAAACCAAACTTGCATTCACACTTTAACTCAATAACTGATAAAGCTAAGATCACCAAACTTTGTACACAGGTTAACCTTGGGCCTTCACCTGTGGCTATGGATTTGGAGTCTGTAGAACGGCACCGAAGGCGTTATTTCACAGATGCTTTTATTCAGCAATGCAGGAAGAAAGCAGGTGTACATATCAGTAGTCCTGGCTGTGTGTGTGTGTGCCACGTACGTGACGTGACGACGTGATGACATCATTCTACATCCCCCTTCTTTAGTATAGAACTTTGGTACAAAGAGAACACTATTGACTCTTGGATTGGTATGAGAAAACATGTCACATTCCTGTGAGAGTGAGTATACTGTGACGAATAAACAACTAATAAAATAACTTTCAATGGCACCACATAACATACCTATCTTGAAAATAAACTAATGCCTGGCTTGCAAATAAAATAAATTCCCGTGACACAACATAACTGATCTAATTTGAAAATGAACTTATGCCTGGCTTGTAAATATGTCTATATTTCAACACGAAACTACAAAACATCAGCTTCAGTAAATGTCACAATCAGTCTGTATTGTACTTGGGATTAGGCTTCAGGAGTCTACCAAACCTGGAACGGGCCAGGGGGGTCTCGGTGACTTGTGGGAGCGATGGCTCTCCGAGGAGGCCAGGCGTGTGGTCAGTGTGCGCAGCAGGAAGCCTGGGAGGAGCGTGCACAGCGGCCTGCCTGGGGGAAGTGTGCACGGCATCATGCCTGGGAGGAGATGCGGGTAGACTGGGCACAGTCTCACTGCTGGTCTTCTGTGTTGGTGAGTCTGCCGGTGAGGCTGGATCTGGTTCTGGTTCTGTTGGTGGTGGTTCTGTGACTGGCAGCAGGTGTCGCCGGTTCCGGCGGTATTCTTTTCCTCCTGATTCCACCACGTAAGACCGTGGCTCTGCTGCGATTCTTTTGATGATGCCAATTTTGTCATGTCCTTTCTCTGTTTGCAGGCGTACTACTTGGGAGCTTTGGAGCGGGGGAAGTGGCCGGCTGCCACGATTGTAGAATCCTTTTTGTGCTTGCCTCTTCTTTGACAGGTGGGTGTGGATCGACTCTGGATTCTTGGACATTGGCTTAAGCAGGTGCCTGCTGATGGGAATATTTGTACGTGTCTCTCTGGACATCAGTCTTTGTGCAGGTGAGCCCAGCGTGCCGTCTCGTGGGATATTTCTGATGCTCAGAAGATTGAGGAATAGGTCAGTACCGTCTCTTTTGGATGTTTCCAACAGTCGTTTTGCACTCCGTACGGCTCTCTCTGCCAGCCCGTTTGCTTGATGATACTCAGGGCTGCTGGTGACATGAGTGAAATCCCAGCTTTTCGCAAAGTCTTGGAACATCTGACTAGTGAATTGTGTTCCACAGTCTGACAGCAGCTTGTGGGGGACTCCGTGGACTGAGAAGTGACGTTTCAGCTTGTTAATTACACATTGTGATGTGATTTTCTTGACTGGATCCAGTTCATACCATCCTGAATAGGAGTCTACGAGGACCAGGTAGTGCTGGCTGTTCCATTCGAACAGATTTGTTGCCACTATTGACCACGGGAGCTCTGGGACTGTGTGTGGTTGCATTGGCTCCTTTTGCTGATGTGGTTTAAGGGCATTGCAAGTGCTGCATGACTGTACATAATTGTCAATGTCTCTCGTCATTGTGGTCCAATAGACTATGTTGCGTGCTCGCCGCTTGGTGGCTTCAGCACCGGGGTGTCCTTTATGGAGCAGCAGGAGATATTCTTTGTGCAGCGTTTGTGGAATTGTTGCTCTTGTACCTTTCATGATTATTCCATCTTCCATACAGAGCTCATCACGGAACGGGAAGAATTCTTTCACTGTGTCGGGTACTTTGCTCAATCTATCTGGCCATCCATGCTTGATGATGTTGCTCAGGGCCTGGAGTGCGGTGTCTTTCGCTGTATGTGTGCGGAGTTCTTCCTGACGACTGGATGAGATGTGCTGCACCGTCATTACCTCAAAGTCCTCACGTTCAGTGGCATGTGAGGCTATGGCGTTGCTCGGTGCACGGGACAGCATGTCTGCCAAGTGCAATTCCTTTCCTTTCTTGTAAACTAGCGTGAGGTTGAACTTGTGCAGCTTCAGCATCATGCGTTGTAAACGCGCAGGCGCTGTGTGGAGAGGTTTCTTCAGGATGGAGACCAGGGGCTGATGGTCTGTCTCCACGATCACTGGTTTTCCGTATATGTAGTCATAGAATTTGAAACAGGTGAAAACGACAGCAAGCAGCTCTTTTTCAATTTGTGCATATTTTCTTTCTGTTTCAGTAAGAGTGCGAGAGGCATATGCGACAGGACTGCCATTCTGGAGACATGCACCACCAAGGCCATACTGCGAGGCGTCACATGTCAGAGTGACTGGTGTTTGTACGTCATAGTACCGGAGTACTGGAGGTGACGTCACACACTGTTTCAGAGTGTCAAATGCATTTTGTTGTTGTTCAGTCCAAGTCCATGCTGTGTCTTTATGCAAGAGCTGGTGGAGAGGTGCTGCAATGTTGCTGTGGTTTGGAATGAACTTGCCCAGGTAATTTATCGTACCCAGGAAGCGTTGTAGAGCAGCTTTGTCCTGGGGGGCCGGGATGTCAGTGATCGCTTGGATCTTTGCTGGATCGGGTTTCAACCCTTGTTCAGTGAAGACATGGCCCACGTAGCTGACTTCCTTTAGCTGGAATCTGCATTTTTGGGGGTTCAGCCTCAATTTCACGTTCCTTGCCCTGTTGAGCACTTTTTGAAGGTTCTCGTCGTGTTCTTCAAGATTTCTTCCACCGATTATGATGTCATCAACAATTATTGCGCAAGGGAGGCCGGCAAATATTTGCTCCATGGATCTCTGGAAGACCTCAGACGCTGCATTGATACCATATGGCATTCTCAGGTATCGATATCGCCCAAATGGAGTGGCGAAAGTGGTGAGGAATGATGACATTTGGTCCAGTTTGACCTGCCAAAAGGAGCTCTTGGCATCAAGCACAGAAAACACGGTTGCGCCTGCCATTTGTGCAGCAACTTCCTCGATTGTGCGCATGGGATGATGGGGGCGCATAATTGCTTCATTTAGGTCTCTTGGGTCGATGCACACACGGATCTTGTCAGTGTCCTTTTTGTGTGTCGCTACCATTGAGGATACCCATTCAGTGGGTTCTGAAATGGGTGTGATGACTCCTTGCTGCACCATGTTTTCCAGTTCTGCTTTCACTTTGTCCATCATGGCAACTGGAATGCGGCGAGGGGGCCGGATGACGGGTGTCACATTCTGGTCCAGTTTCATGTGATAGGTTACTGGGAGTGAACCTAGTTCGCCATTGAAAAGCTCAGCATAGTTATTAAACCACTTTTGAGAGGAGCTCGGTTCGGTCACGTTCACCTGGAAAACCTGGTCTTTCAGAGTCATCAGATCCATCTTCATGCAGTCCGGGAGCCCTAGCAGTGGTTGCACTTTGCCGTTTACTACATGGAAACGCAGGTTGTAGGATCTTTGGTCACTGGTCTGGCACTTGAACAACACAGTCCCCTCAGTGTTTATCACCGTGCCTCCATAAGCGATGAGCCTGGCCTTGTTGTCTTTGTTTATTTTTTCTGCGTTTCTCACGTGCCTGAATGCATCCAGGGAGATTACGTTACACTTTGCGCCAGTGTCTACTTTCAGTTTGAGTGTCTTGCCATTGAGTTTTACATTGCAGTGTAGTTCTTCTTTCACATCATCAGTAGACAGTGTGTTTATCTTATTTGCGGCTGGTGACAGCCCGTTGATGTCGAATGATTCAGAGTCCTCGCCGTCACTGTCGGAGTCTGCTTGGGCTATTTGGTTGACAGGTTTGTACTGCTTGTTTCTTGCTGCCGATCTGCAGTAGTTTTTGAAATGGTTGGGCTTTTTGCAGTAATTGCATTGCTTCCCATATGCTAGACAGAGTTCCTTCTTCGCTGGATGTTCATGTCCACAGTTGGTACAGCTTATGTTGTCTGATTTGGGACTGTAATGTTCTTTGTACTGCTTGTGGCGAACTGTTTTTTGCATTCTGCGGTCTTGGCGTATTGCATCCACATTTGTTGAACTACGTGGTGTTGTTGCTAGAGTTTTAGTATGTTGTTCTGTTTGTTCATTGATTTGGCATATTTTGATGGCTTTTAGTAGTGTTAAATCGCTCTCTCTCAGTAGTATCTTCCTCACGCTATCGGAGCTGATACCAACAACCAGCCGGTCACGAATTAAGTCGTCATGCAATGCTCCAAAGTCACACATTTTAGCCTTATTTCGGAGTGCGCTTACATAAGCCTCTATGGTCTCACCGGGTTTTTGGTTCCTTGTGTTGAATGCATGTCTCTCCATTGTGATGTTTGTCTGTGGACTGCAGAGGTACCTGAACTTTGTTTTTAGGCATTCTGGATCCTCCCGTGACTCTGCCGGACGGATCTCCTCCCCCTCGTTATTCCGTTGAGCTGGTGCATAGGTGAACGTGCGTTCCCTTTCAATAGCCTCGCTACCTGCCAAATTGAGGAGTATGTAGGCTTTGGTTCGGTCGGGCTTGTCGTTGTGGGCAGCCGCGATGAAAATGTCGTATTCTTGTTCGAACACTCGCCAGTTTTCTGCAATTTTGTCGTTGAACACGAGCGGGTCCGGACGGCGGAATCCATCAGCCATGCTAGCGTTAGCTGGGGGAGGCACACGTGTACCACAGAATACGCTTCTGACGTCTAACTAAATAATTAGTTGACTTACTGGGTCTATGTAGAGTTCGGCAGGAAAATTAGTTTCCGCTGCTTTACTTCTGACACCATGTAGAACGGCACCGAAGGCGTTATTTCACAGATGCTTTTATTCAGCAATGCAGGAAGAAAGCAGGTGTACATATCAGTAGTCCTGGCTGTGTGTGTGTGTGCCACGTACGTGACGTGACGACGTGATGACATCATTCTACAGAGTCAAAAGTTCAAACATGTTTACTAATCCATATGCTGCATTATGTAAAGCTGTTCATATCTTATGACATGAGAAAGAAGGAGCTACTCAGCTGTTGCTACAGAATGCAAAGTGGTCCGTGTCTGCATTTAGTTATTTGTTTCTGATGTTGGGGGAAAAAAATCCTTCTCTCCAAGTTGATGTGAGAATATTCTGCACTCTTAACATGCTTAAATAACTCCAGAACAATGGTGACTGTATTCGTATGATGTCCTACATTTTTCTTGCGCCTTGCAGTCAAACTGGCGCTTGCCAGGAAATGTACCTGTCAGGAAGAAACAAAACCTAACAGAGCTAAAACGGTCCCACACACACTCATCCGTCATCCCTGCCTCTCACTTCTTTATTTACATTTTAGTCAACTCCCAGCACAGCACCTTATTTTTCTGATGTTCCTTTTCCTGTGCATCAACGAACCACCTTCATCTGGCTTCTGTGTCATCAGAACCTGTCACAACCAAGGCCTATTCTATTTTGCATTGATCAGCATCTGATTTTTGTGAAGGCTGATGCCTCTTGATGTTGTAAAACAAATGTGTGTTGTGTTGTACACCACTTGGGATGACTTTGAAAAGAAAGAGCACCATTGACAAGGAGGAGGAGAAGACAATGCAGCTATAAGTGAGCTAAAGTTTGCTTTAAGTGTGAGTCTTTGGAGCATAAGCTTTGCTCCTCTAAGGCCTGGTGTTTTCAAAAGTCACCATACATTTGGCTGTGCTGGGCTTTGACAAAGAGGAGCAGTGGGGAAAAGAGAAATAAAGGAAATCAGTTTAAGCAACAGTCAATCTTTTGGATTTCCCCTATGCAGGTTGACTGCACCTAATGAAACAACTGATGGAAAGAGTCCCTTAACCAGGAGAGCTGATGTATTTCTGTTTGGAGGCATTTTCAGATCTAAACCTTTTGCCTCCTGTGAGAAACATGTCTGCTTGTATCTCACTTCCTCTCTTAAAGAAATGCTGCAATTTATATTTAAAAGCATTTTTGTAAACATTACTGCACAAACTTGCATTTTTAGCTCATTCCGGCAAAGCTAAAAGGAGCTAATGCAATGACATGTCAGTCCACATTTTATGGGAATCACTACTCCAGGGCTATTCAATTACAAAATCAGTTGCACCATAATTTGAAATCAAGACATGTAACTGGGCCACACATGTTCAGTGATCTGTTGAATATGACAAATTTCAAACCAACACAGATCAGTATGACGAAAAATATGCACTTTTTATTCATTGTCTTGGTTTTAAATGTGTGCACATCAAAAGCACATAAAAACACAATAACAGTGCTGGGGTTGAGCAGAACTTGAAGTGGTAGAAATATTTTTCTTCTTGAACAACAATTAAATAAATAGAATGAAAAAAAATAAAATTCTGTAAATAACCATTTTGGTCACATCTTACTTAGGCATATCTCAGCGTGCATTAAAAACTCAACGTGCATTATTAGTAGCATTAACATTTGTTTCCCTTTTGAAATAAAAATACTACATCCTGGTCATAACTGACCTTGGCACATCACAAAGTGCATTTAGCTGAATAAAAAATGAATTGTCAAACACTTCAGTGCACAAACCCCCAGGAAAAGACTGATAGCATTAACAAACATTGCACATCCACTATTGTGGTTTGTTTTGTTTTAAATCACCACGTGTGAGTAGGAACCTCTTTTTATAACTACACATTCCATTACACACACATATCAGTCAACCAAAAATTTCTGGTAGAGTTAAGGATGCAAAAAGCACCCACTTAAAAACTTGAGTAATGACTTTAGTCTTGAAGGTTTGAGGTTTTTCTCCAAAATTTATAATAATTTTCTTATAGTTTTCTACTTTTCTCTGTAAATGTATCTAAATTTGAAATCATTTTCCTCAAATTTGTAATTTTCTCTTGTAAAATTGACTTTTCTTGTACATTTGAGACTTCATTATAAATTTGTGTATTATTTTATGGCTAATTTTTGTCTATTTTTTAATAAAATTACTGTTTTTTTTATATAAATTTGAAACAAATTGTGGTAAAATTTTGACTTTTTTTCCTTATATAATTTACACTTTTGACCATAATTTTGCAGAGCCAGAGCAGAACAATAATTTAACTGATTCCAAAGGAAAAAAATATTTATAAAATTACATTTATTGAAATAAATTAAATTACCACAGATTCAGTTATTTCTGTTATAATATTTCCATATATTTATAGTTTTTTAGAATTCTCCTCACCAACCAGACAGCAGGAAATCCAAATGCTGGCACATTTGTTTGTCTGAAGGCTGTTGATGGATTAAAGTCATTGACTTCGTGAATTTTGGTCATCTTAACTTGCCAGGTACATAATAATGAACATAAATTATTGTAAAGGCTGGTGAAGTAAATCCTCAGTGATTCAGTCACGCTTGCCTCTTTCCCTGCATATGAATCCTAACCACACCTGTTTGTTCAGCGACTCTGTTCCAGTTACCAGCGGGTTAAAACCATGATAAATGCCTCCACTGCTTACATACCTCTTCTGCTTTTCCCCCCACATTTAAAGTACTTTAACAAGCTCATGCTTCTCTTGGACAGTGACGCTAGCGAGACACTCTGCTTGGCCTGCTGACTGGAACGGTCACGCGGGCGGGGCACTTCTGAACTCCATGCAGATGGCGGTCACGTGCGTTGTTTGTGTGCGCGCTTGCAGACTGTCATTCCTTTATTTTTTTTTTCTTGAATTTATATTTCCTTGGCATGGCCTGGGTCTGGGCCACTCGGAGCTTGGTTGTGGCCCACATGTGGCCCACGGGCCACTAATTGAATAGGCCAGCACTACTCTGTTATGTCTGGAAACCCGGAATGAGGCACAGGGTGTGGCATCTTCTTTGAACATGAACTTTATTACATTAAGTTATATAACGTACAGTACAGGTTTGCTATATACTGAGCCAGCTGGAAAAGATGCCCTAAGATGGTGGTTCTCCCCTTATATGGGCTGGCGTGATGACAGCACCAGCCGGCTGCGTCATCCAGGGCCACCTTAACTTGCCATTAGGGCCTTGGGCTGAGAAGTTTTGTAGGTCCCCCCAACAGAATCTCAGTTTAAAAATATGTAATAGCTATGTTTTTAATAATGGATTGCATTTATATAGCACTTTTCATGACACCCAACAACTTTACAATGAGTACATTATTCAGTCACTCCACGGACAATGATAGTGGTATGCTATTTCTGTAGCCACAGCTGCCCTGGGGCAGAATGACAAAAATGTGGATGCCAATCCATGCCAACTGAACATTTATTCACATTCATACACCAGTGTCATGAACCGTGAACGCACTGAAGGCAAGGTAGGTAAAGTGTCTTGCCTAAGGACTCAGCAACAAGGTGGGGGTAAGCGGGATACAAATTGCCAACCTTCCGGTTATTGGACAACTTGCTCTACGTCCTTAGCCACTACGGCCTCATTTTTTTTCTCTTTGAGAAATAATGCAATTGTGAGCTAGAAACACAACTACACTGCAAAAAGTCAAATATTAGTAAAATGAAATAAATTAAGGCTGTTTATGTTTGTCTTTTCGTCTGACAAGATATTTATTCTTGCTGTGCAGTTTATGTGTGAGAAAATTTTCCATGCTTTCAGATAGTTTTAACTTGTTTTAAGCAATTTGATAAGTCTTTTTTTTTTCTTTTGCTCTGTTGGCAGATAATTTTTACTTAAAATAAGCAAAAAATTCTGGCAAGAGATAATTTTAGTTAAAATTAGAAAAAAAAATCTGCCAGCAAAGTAAGATTAAATTTCTTAAAACAAGTAAAAACTATCTTAAAGCAAGTAAAATCTTACAGAAAACTGCACAACAAAAAGAAATTCTTGTCTTGTCAAAATTATCTTGTGAGAGAAAAACAAACATAAAGGCTTGATTTAGGATATTTTATCTTACTAAGATTTTCATTTTTACAGTGACAGATACTATTGCTTTCAGCATAAACACAAATTAGTCTAATCTCTCTCTCTCTCTCTCTCTCTCTCTCTCTCTCTCTCTCTCTCTCTCAGACACAGATAGCACCATAGCCTAAACAACACCAGGTATCAGAGGATGACACTGATCAACAATTACAGTCTAATGATGACAGCAGAACAAGGTTATATCAATCAAGTATTCCTGATTCAAACAATGCACAACAGCAGCAACTAGAAAAGCACTTAGAGAGTGCATACCTCTGCCAGGGCTCCTTCCATCCCTCATGGATGACCTCTAAAATGTAATGGGTTTGTGTGTCGGCCACGAGACAGTTCTGGTGAAAATTGCATCAAAGTCTATCCAGTAGTTTTGGAGGATTCTTGTTAACACACTGTGAGACGAGCCTTGGCGGAGGTATGCATTCTCCAATCATCACCAAAATGTAACGGGTTCCTCTCTAGCCCAAGGACCACCTCTGATGAAAATTTCATCCAAATCTATCCAGTAGTTTTTGTGTAATCTTGCTGCACAAATACAAACAAGATCCTTGGTAGAGGTATGCACTCTCAAATCATCACCAAAATTTAATGGGTTCATCCTTGGCTCAAGGGCTACCTCTGGTGAAAATTTCATCAACATTCATACAGTAGTTTTTGCGTAATCCTGCTGATAACCAGAAAAACAAACAAACAAAGAAACCACCCCGATCACATTACCTCCTTGGCAGAGGTAATTAAAAACCTGCACAGGTGACTGGAAAGCTACAATAGCATGTCTTACCTTTTTTAAAGTTCTTTCTTCTGGCCTTCTTTAATGAAAAATCCTTCATTATGTCCTTTAAGTCCACCTCACAAATAATGTCATAAGCCTTATTCATGCTGTATTTCCCCTCTAGTCCACTTTGGTCCTCATGTGCTTTGGATGAGCCCAGTGCGCATGCGGCGCTGTACATGCTCACTTTTTTCCATCTATCCAGGCCAAGCGGTTGACACATGCGCACAACCATCATTTGTAGTTTCACTCCCGCCCTATAGGTAGAGCCAATGCGCTGATGCGCCAGGATTTTCACCAACGAAGAAACGCGAGAGCAACACATATCAACAACAATGGCGTCGTTTAACCATCACCAAGAGGAAGAGGAGCTGCTGTTACTATATTCTGTGGCAGAATTGCAAAAAGTATGTTTATTCTTGTCTTCCGCCTCCTCGTTGTCTTCTTTGTCTACTTTGTGTGCTGTGTCGATATTGCCACCTCGTGAATGGGACGTTCAGTCTTGCGGATGCGCTATCAACGCATTCAGGTCATGGGTAGAAGGTGCAGTCAAAATTTGGGCTGCATTTGGTCGAGCACTCTAGACACTAGCAGACTGGAGACGATGACGTAAATTTCGTCACACAAGGATTCCAGTTGCACGTACGCGGACAGCAGAGGTGCAGCATGAATCCAGCTTCACTCTATGGACATCAGTGTGAGATTACACAGTCTTTTTAAGCAGCATGCTTGATCTAGTCTACTTTTTACCAAGCTCCGAGTCTACTGTCCCATGCACAGCTGTCTGATGTAAGCAATGATGGCCTTTCCAAGTGACCTGGATTTTGTTGTGCTGGTCTCCATCTCTCAGCTTGCCTTCTCCACTAGCCTGCTCTCTTTCGGCAGGATCTGATGGTCTTCTCCTCCAGGTGAGTGCTTTAATGGCCCACCTGTCTCCTTGTGCAGTAATTAGCAGCCCCGCCTCCACTTGTTGCTCCAGCTTAGAAAAATCCTTTACCGTACTCTTTGGGAGCTTTTTGAGCAATTCATTTTCCCTAAGCTCTTTTCCTCTTAATAATTTTGTAAGCGCCACTCACAAACTTTTTTCCGGACATTTTGACCGAGCTAATTACTTCTTACCTCTCACTGGCACTTGGATAGTCACATCAAAACAACTCCTCTGACAGGCTATTGTTACATGGTACCCACATGGGCCACATGTAAACTGGACCAATCAGCAGTCAGCCACACAAGAATATCAAGTGATGGACATAGAATTTAACCAGTTAACAACAATGTGATCTTTTTTATTGGCTCATGATAGACCCCTGGGCTTCAGCCCAGCCTAGCCCATTCATTAAGGCAGCCTTGGCATCATCACGCCACTACCTGTGATTAACCCTTACATCACATACTCCTCTTAGGTATCTGCCCCGATGCTCACTGTCGTGTGAGTTTGGCCCTTGGGGCTTGCCGTAGCTGTCTGGGGGGATGACGTCAGGCAGGCTGCGGCTGCTGTATATATTGCCTGTGGTTTGCAATAAAGTGGAGTTGGATGTTTGGCATAAGACGACTCGCTTCTCACTCATTTCCATACATAACATTGGCAACTGAGGATTAACTCATGGTGGCGTGTGGGGCACCTCTATGACCGTTTCTGCAGTATCCAGGAGAACCAGCAATTCTGTGGCCTCGCTGAGTGGCCGAGTTTGAGAAGTACATTGCGGCGTTGGGCCTGGGCAAACTCGACGGAGCACGGAGGTGAGTGCTTCTGGTTCACAATCTCGGCGTAGAAGGTCAGAAAATTTTCCATATGTTAGGGGAGATGGAGTCTTATGCAGATGTTGTCGGGCTGCTCGCTGACTACTTTGCCAAACACACACGGAGCACGAAGCTGTGGGTTGAAAGGCTGTTGGCGCCAAAAGATGCTAAGCTAGCTAGCTCGGGGGAGCTAACAACCCAGCTAGTAGCAACAGAGAAATTAGCCACGGAGCTAGGTGGGCGCCAAACACAGAAGCTAGAAGCTACAGGCTACAAGCTAGATAACACAGTGGAATCGGAGCCACAAGAGAGGGAGCCCATGTCCATCGGGAATGACAAGCCAGCCGAAGAGTACAGCACTAAGAGTGACCGCAGCATGGAGGGTGAGCAGTGAAGAACTTGGCTCAGTTTTCCCCGCAGCCAGAGCCGGAGCAGCAGGAGGAAGAGCGTGAGCATGGTGAGAGCCCCAAAAAGCAGCAGCGACAGCCGGGCATAGAGACAGCACAGCGGAGCACCTCAGACGACAGAGAGGAGGTACCAGACTGCTTTTGTACCCGAGACGAGCCGCAGTCGAAGGCGGACACTGGGAGTGAACAGTACGAAGAGCTAACAGCCGCCACGGGGGTCAAGCAGGGCCAGTTTAACTCAGTGCCGTGGGTCTCAGTGCCAGCGCTCGGGACATGGCAGAGGGGGGTACCGAGTGTGGCAGCACCTGCGTCAGTGACTGACACCGAGGTACTAGACCCAGATGCCCCCAGTACTTGGCCGCAGAAGGATGAAGGATCTGCAGCTACGATGGTGCACGCTACAACAGCCTTAGAAGAGGCCGACAGGCATAGAGAAACCACGTGCCGAGCAGCGCCATATCGGGCTGAGCAGAGCCTCTCTTAGGATTATGGATTTGGTCTGGGTTTGAGGAGAGGAACGTCCACAGCGAATATGGGCCAGATGACAGCCAGCAAAACACCAGGAACACCTGCACATCGTGGCTAAGCTGGGCGCAGTGTGCTTCGGATGGTCTGACGGCTCGATGAGGCATGCCAATCAGTTTTGACGTGTCCGGGAAGATGCTCCAGGTGGTGAGGCTGGACGGGAGTCATGATGGCAGTGTGGGATCCAGGCTCCGCCATCCAGAGGTTCAGCCAACAGTCCGGGGGTCTGCGGTCTCCAGAGGCGTGCCTGCTGAAGGGCTGCCCTGGGCCCCCCATGCAAGTTCCAATTTTCTCCACCCCAATGACTGTGCAGTAGCACTTTTATTAATAGTTTTGGTGTTCATGTATATATGTATGTTGTAAAATGGGATTATTTTGTGGCACGACAGTAATTTTAGTTTATTGATGGACTCTTTTTCCTTTTTAGTTTACCAGTGGCAGAATAATCCACTGTGCCGTGCGGGTTGTGGGGCGGTCCACCCACCAACCCTATTTTAGTTATTTTGTGTGAATGTGTTAAGTCATTTAGCACATTGTTTTTGTTATCTTAGTGTGTGATTCGGGTCCCAAATTTGGGGAGGGTTTCAATAGTATGTGTGGTTTTGGACTTTTCTAAAGCAAGGGGGGGTCATGCGTGGGTTTGGCCCTTGGGGCTTGCTGTAGCCATCTGGGGGGATGACGTAAGGTGGGCTGCGGCTGCTGTATACTGTACATTGACTGTGGTCTGCAATAAAGTGGAGTTGGATGCTTGGCATAAGACAACTCACGTCTCACTCATTTCCATATATAACACTCATCAAACTCCCAATGATCTTCAAGTGGGTCTGCAACCATGTTGCACTCAAGATCAAGAGGTCTGGGTACTTACTGTATATGATTTTAGAAGAATCACTACTCATCCTAAGCAATTATCTCGATTCCCACCTGCATCCAGGACGAGGTCCTTGTCAAAGGTCAGGAGATCAGGGCATATGATTTCACAAAAATTATTACTTCTCCTAGGCCACTGATTTCAACTTTAAACACATCCTAGATGGGTCTGCATCTAGGCTGTGCTTAAGGTCAAGGTCAACAGTCAAGAGATCTTAGAATTCTCGGGGTGACTTCGCCAGGCTTGAATGAACTACTCCATCATTAACAGTCTGACTCTAGATGTGTTTGTAATGCAATTTAATATCTGACTTGAGAAAAATGATCATTTTAGTCTGCATTTTCCTCGTTAACAAAGCGAGTAGATTCATGAAACCTTCCATTTGAAAAGAAAAGGTACATCATCACTCTATATATAATTCAAGAAATCTCTGTCTGTCTGTGTGTGTCACGATCATAGGACTTGCTAAAAGATCATAGGACTCACTATGACATCATCAAAGATCAAAGGTAGGCATCATTGAATAAGTGGTGATGTCAAAGATGAAAGGCAGGCATCACTGAGCGAGTGGTGATGTCAAAAATCAAAGGCAGGTTTCACCATGGTTACTATTGCCATGGTAACAGTAACTTTCTACAGGCATGCAGAAATGCTTGCTTACATTTGCTTTCTACGGGCATGCAGAAATACTTGTTTATACTTGGTGTCTACGGGCATGCATGGGTATGCACTAGTCTATAATTCAAGAAATCTGTGTGTCTGTGCCACGATCATAGGACTTGCTATGACATCATCAAAGATCATAGGACTCACTATGACATCATCAAAGCTCAAAGGCAGGCATCACTGAATGAGTGATGACGTCAAACATCAAAGGCAGGCATCACCATGGTTACTGTTGCCATGGTAACCATGTCAAAGATCAAAGGCAGACATGCAGAAATGCTTGCTTACGCTTGCTTTCTACGGGCATGCATGGGTATGCACTAGTATAATTGAAATTATGTTGCAATTAGCAATATTTGGGGCCATAATCTCAATCACAATTTTTACCAAATCATGCTTCCCCACTCTAAAGTCTCCTGTTTCACCAAAAGAAGATTTAAGGGTTTTTCTGTCTCCTAACTTTAATGCATCTTTATTTATTTTCATAATTAAATGTATTAATTCTAAGAAAATAGTTCCCAAACAACTGAATTAAATCATGACTTCTTTAGAAGAAAACAAATGCCTCTTCACAAATTTCAGCAAAGCCTTTAATTGAATAAACAGGGGATGTCTGTTTGTGATTCTTCTCCACTACAGAATTTCTGACTGCACTGTCAAGGCCTTTATGGTTCTACATGACAACTCACAGGGTGCAGCTCTGTTAAATGGGACAACCTATGGGTATTCTACAAGGTGATATGCCTGGCCAACCTGTTGTATTAGACTACATCATGACCACAGCCACTGTGAGGAGAATGACTTGTAGAGTGGTGTCAGGAAAATAAATACATTATTTCAAACATTTGGTTCAAGAATCATTCAAGGTGGTGTTATACATGGGTTCATCTCGGGGGGGAGAACAAGAAACCAGATTGATTTTATCCTAGTTTGTGAACATTTCAGAAATGCAGTAACAAACGCTCGAGCTATGACAGGAGCAGACTGTGGCAGTGACCACAACCCAGTAGTCGCAACTATTAGAGTCGAGCTGAAATGCAGAAAGAAGCCACAAAGGCAGCTCTAACTACAATTCGACCTGCTAAGAAAAGATACAAGTATTCAAGAGCAATTTTCCATACCATGGCTAATCGATTTGAGGTGTTAGACAACATAACTGACCCTGAAGAGAGATGGGCAAACTTTAAAGAAATCGTTCATGAGACAGCAAAACAATTTGTGCCCAAGTCAAAACAAAAGCCACACAAGAAATGGATGACCCAAGAGATCCTTGACCTCATGGACGAGAGGAGAAAAGTCAAATCACAGCCAAATAAATACAAAGAACTAGATAAAGGCATAAATAAAAAAATGCAATGAAGCAAAGGAAACATGGCTGGACCATCAGTGTGTTGACATTGAGAGGACAAGAACCAATGATCTGAGGTACATGTACCAGAAAATCAGGGAAGTGACTGGAATGAGATCCTCATCATCATCATCATCCGGAAGCATTAAGGTGAAGGATGGTAACATCCTGCTCGACAAAGAGCAAATACTTGATCATTGATCAGAGTATATTGAGGACCTCTTTTATGATAACAGAGCCCCCCACCACCCATCAAGAAAGACATGGAAGGCCCTCCCATCCTACCATCCGAAGTAAGACACGCTCTATCTAAAATGAAAGCCGGAAAAGCCCCTGGCCCAGACAGTATTCCAAAAGAAGTCATAGAGGCGCTAAACGAAACCCCAATCAAGGAATTGACTTGCCTTCTTAATATAATTTATGACAGTGGAGTAATTCCTGAAGACTTGAAAAAAATCAGCGTTTATCACTCTGCCAAAGAAACCAGGCACCGATGACTGAACAACACAGAACAATAAGCCTTATAAGTCACACTACAAAAATATTATTATGAATTCTCATGGCACAGGCTAGAAACAAGATACATTTGTGGCACACTTTGAATTTCTTTCTGACAAAAGCACAAGAAATGCAATCTTTACACTCACCACTCTATTGGAACGTTGCATAGAGGTTCAAAAAGATGTGTACCCATGTTTTATTGATTATTCCAAGGCGTTCGATAAGTCAGACATGAGGAACTATTTAACATTCTGTAAAGTCTAGATAGACATTGATGAAAAAGACCTGAGAATTGTAAGAAACCTTTATTGGGAGTAGAAGGCAGCAATCAGGATAGACGGACAATACAGCGATTTCAAGTCAATCCAGAAAGATGTCACACAAGGCCGTTTTGCTCCCTGACTTATTCAACCTAATATACTGTATAGCGGTATGATCCTACGAAACATAGAGGACAAAGAGGGAATCAAGATCGACGGACAATCCATAGCTAATCTTAGGTATGTGGACGACACTGTACTGATTGCCAGCAGATCTCCAACAAATGCTCATTGTTGTTTCAGCATGTAGTGAAGCAAAGGGATTGTCACGTAATGCAAATAAAACAGAATGTATAGTTAAATCCAAGAAGTTGCAACCTCCTACATGCAACATCACATGCAATAACCAAGTCATTTAACAAGTTAACCGGTTCAAATATCTTGGTTTTGCAATCACATCCAACAGTAAATGTAATAAGGAGGTGAAGAAAAAATTGCTCTATCAAAAGATACCTTAATTACGATGAGTGCAATATTCAAGAACAGAAATACTGTATATCCTTAAACAGCAAAATACCCATACTAAAATGCTACGTTTGGTCTGCACTACTTTATGGATGCGAATGTTGGATTATTTCCAGAGATCTGAAAACATGCCTGGAAGCTACTGAAATGTGGTTTTTCCAAAGAATCTTGTGCATTTCGTGGACAGAAAAGAAAAGCAACAAAGAAATTTTGGAAATGGCAGGCAGGGAAAGGAACTTAATAAAGACTATAAGAAAATTACAACTGGAGTTTCTCGAACACAGTCAGAAAGGATGAATTAAAAAACTTAGTCTTGACTGGTAAGATAGAAGACAAAAGCAGCAGAGGTAGACAACGAATTACATAGCCTAAAAGATGTCATCCCTAACATGAAGCAGTCAGAGGTGATACACCTAGCTGGTGACCGAGAAAGGTTGAAAGCCATGATTGTCGATGTCTGTTCCAGACCTGACACCTGAAGAAGAAGAAACCTAAGTATGACATGCTATAACCTCTGCTCACATTGACAGTCAACGGCAAAGAAATCAGCTCTGTCTCAGACTTTAGATATCTGGGTTCTGTGGTTGGTTGTTGCAAAATGGAACTAAGTAGGTCAGAATCAGAATCAGAATGAGCTTTATTGCCAAGCATGTTTACATTGTAAACATACGAGGAATTTGACTTGACATTAGGCGCACTCGATAAGCGCTTCCTAATGACGCGGCAGCCATGCAAGGCGCCTGTCATACAGTGGGGGGTAAAGAGGGGGAGGGGGAGGGAACACATTGGGCAGAGAGAAAAAAACCATATTTATCAGAATAGCGCTCGAATGAGCAAGATTATGATCATATAGAAAAAAAACCCTCAATGCACACTTAGCAGACAAGTTACAATACACACGTTACAAAGCAAGAGCAAGAGAGAGACCAGTGTGTGTATCAGTCATGAGATATCAGTATGAATGCAGTGTGAATGTATCAGTTGCTGGTGCACAACAAAGGACATCTCCTAGGCAACGGCTGGATGCTATGTTTATGTATTCTAAACATAGATAAGCATGTCCATAGAGTCCATCTCTCTTCAGTGCATGCCAGATGGTAAAGTTCCATATTAGACACATGATCACGCTGTCCTTGAAGAGTTCAGGTTGCTGCATAACAGCAATTGTTTGTTAATTGTTTGGGTTAGAGAAGAAGCCAAAACTCTCTACTGCTTTATCTCATTCTCCTGGAGGAAGGATGCCGAATCAAGGCCTGATAAGCACAGTTCACTTAGAGCATAGAAGTTTCCTCTCTTATGCGAATCTGTGCATCACAATTTACATACACAGGCTTTAAAATCATTCCCTGGAGAGCACCCAGCGACTCCAGATGTATCCCACCTTCCGAAACATAGATAAACATGTCCCCAGAGTCCATCTCTCTTCAGTGCATGCCAGATGGTAAATTCCATGTTAGTCACAATTGCCGCTATCAGTGCTCCCCCCAGCTGGTCGAATTTGTTGGAGGAGCTACGCATTTTGATTAGCTCTCCCAATTTCTTAAATTTTCGATACACCAGGAAAACTCCAGGGCCAAACAACAGAAATCCTGTGATCATGAAGCCAAAACAGATCGAATCACGCAGACACATGAGTTCCAATTGTTCCATGAGTCTCTCCCCTTGGGCTCCCCCCTGGCCCGATTGCCTGTTGAAAAGTGGTGACAATAGCATTAAAGCCCAAAAATTCCATAATTTCCATAATTTCCGTTTGGATCGAGATGCAGCAGAAGAAGAGCGAGACACAGACAGGACACAGCAAGCTGGGATCAGTATCAAGGGAGGAGGAGAGGAGAGGAGGAGAAATGCGTCTGCTCTCTCTGAAAGCCGGAAGGTGCTTACGAGGTTGACTTTTTGAAACTGCACAAGATTTGGAAGAGTGACACCATCTCTGGTCCTCTTCAGAACAATCCGTCACCTTGTTCTGCTGTACATACAGTGGGGCAAAAAAGTATTTAGTCAGCCACCAATTGTGCAAGTTCTCCCACTTAAAAGATGAGAGAGGTCTCCAATTTTCATCATAGGTATACCTCAACTATGAGAGACAAAATGAGAAAAAAAAAATCCAGAAAATCACATTGAAGGATTTTTAATGAATTAATTGGTAAATTCCTCAGTAAAATAAGTATTTGGTCACCTACAAACAAGCAAGCTTTCTGGCTCTCACAGACCTGTAACTTCTTCTTTAAGAGGCTCCTCTGTCCTACACTCGTTACCTGTATTAATGGCACCTGTTTGAACTCGTTATCAGTATAAAAGACACCTGTCCACAACCTCAAACAGTCAGACTCCAAACTCCACTATGGCCAAGACCAAAGAGCTGTCAAAGGACACCAGAAACAAAACTGTAGACCTGCACCAGGCTGGGAAGACTGAATCTGCAATAGGTAAGCAGCTTGGTGTGAAGAAATCAACTGTGGGAGCAATTATTAGAAAACGGAAGACATACAAGACCACCGATAATCTCCCTCGATCTGGGGCTCCACGCAAGATCTCACCCCGTGGGGTCAAAATTATCACGAGAACGGTGAGCAAAAATCCTAGAACCACATGGGGGGACCTAGTGAATGACCTGCAGAGAGCTGGGACCAAAGTAACAAAGGCTGCATCAGAAACACTACGCCGCCAGGGACTCAAATCCTGCAGTGCCAGACGTGTCCCCCTGCTTAAGCCAGTACATGTCCAGGCCCGTCTGAAGTTTGCTAGAGAGCATTTGGATGATCCAGAAGAGGATTGGGAGAATGTCATATGGTCAGATGAAACCAAATTAGAACTTTTTGGTAAAAACTCAACTTGTCATGTTTGGAGGAGAAAGAACACCATACCTACTGTGAAGCATGGGTGTGGAAACATCATACTTTGGGGCTGTTTTTCTGCAAAGGGACCAGGACGACTGATCTGTGTAAAGGAAAGAATGAATGGGGCCATGTATCGTGAGATTTTGAGTGAAAACCTCCTTCCACCAGCAAGGGCATTGAAGATGAAACGTGGCTGGGTCTTTCAGCATGACAACGATCCCAAACACACCGCCCGGGCAACGAAGGAGTGGCTTCGTAAGAAGCATTTCAAGGTCCTGGAGTGGCCTAGCCAGTCTCCAGATCTCAACCCCATAGAAAATCTTTGGAGGGAGTTGAAAGTCTGTGCTGCCCAGCGACAGCCCCAAAACATCACTGCTCTGGAGGACATCTGCATGGAGGAATGGGCCAAAATACCAGCAATAGTGTGTGAAAACCTTGTGAAAACTTACAGAAAACGTTTGACCTCTGTCATTGCCAACAAAGGGTATATAACAAAGTATTGAGATGAACTTTTGTTATTGACCAAATACTTATTTTACCGAGGAATTTACCAATTAATTCATTAAAAATCCGACAATGTAATTTTCTGGATTTTTTTTTCTTATTTTGTCTCTCATAGTTGAGGTATACCTATGATGAAAATTGGAGACCTCTCTCATCTTTTAAGTGGGAGAACTTGCACAATTGGTGGCTGACTAAATACTTTTTTACCCCACTGTAAGTATTGTCCTGGTCCTTGATTTATTTAGTAGTGTTTCTGATATTCTATGTCCATTCTTAGTTTTTACATTTGCTCTTATTTTGAAGTCATTCCTCATCCATTTCCTGTAGCCTTATTGTTGTAGTCCTGCTTCCAGTTCACATTACGATTTGCTATTTACATTTCTGGTACCCAATGCTCATCAGCTGTAACTCCGCTGAAATTTAAGCCCATGTCATGTCTTCTTTCCTGTCGCTTTTCATGTTCCCGTCTGGTCTGTACTTTAAGTTATGCACAACATACTTCCTTCTGCTCAGTTCTTGACAGAATTCGGCATACTGCTTTACCATGATACTTTAAGTGTTTTATCAGGTTGGTGGTATTAAAATTGTAAATGCTGGTACCACTCCGCGAAACAGTTCTGTAATTTCACACAGCAAACATACTGAGGCGAGTCCCACAGACAGGCTCCAGTGACATGTGATAGTTGTTGCTTCTGTTTATTGAAGCCGCCTGAGAACGGTGACTGGACCTTCATTTTAATATTGTTATTGTATCGGATCAGTAAATTACTTTTATTCCTTACCAATACCGATCCAGCAAGTTTGCGTGGATGAAACTCGATACTGATACCATGGATTGGATTGGCTCATTCCTAGTTAAAATTGAGGGTTATCTTTTAATTTATCCAGTGTACAGTAAAAACTTCAGCAAGGGTTTGAGCTGTCACTCGCGAAAGAATCATGCCAAAAACAAATCAGTTTAGACTTGAGAAAAAGAATTGTTGATGCTCACAAAGCATGAGATGGATATATAAAGTTATCACAGCATTTCCAAGTGTCAAGAACTGGAGTGAGACATATCATGAAATTCAAAGAGAGCCACACAGTACAGATCAAGCCTGACAGAGGTAGGAAGTGAAAGATTGCAAAGACTCTGGATAGAAAACTAGTGAAAGATGTGTCTAAAGACCATAGAACAACTGCCAAGACACTAGTGAATGACATAGCCAAGTTGGGAGCTGTAGTCTGAAAGAAGACTAGAACCCTGTAAGACTAGAACCCTGTACAGTAATGGACTGTGAGGTTGCAGACCAAGAAAAACTCAATTTCTGCAGAAGAGACACCTTCAAGGCAGACCGAAGTATGCTAAGGACAACCTGGAGAAAGATTATACATACTGGAAGCCCGTCCTTGGGTCAGGTGAGAAGAAACTGGCGCTCTTTGGCCATAGAGATAATGCTGATGTTTGGAGAAAGAATGAAGAGGTGTACAACCCAAAGAACACCATCCCCACAGTGAAACATGGTAGTCTGACTATTATGCTGTGGGGATGCTTCTGTGTGTCTGGAACTGGGAATCTCGTCAAGGTGGAAAGAATCATAAAGAAAGAAGGGTATGTGAAGATTTTAAAAGAAACCCTCAAGCAGTCAGCAGCAAAGCATGTGTCGCTCCTAGTGAAGAACTACCTCCAGAAGACCAAAGTGAATGTTATCTACTGGCCTGCACAAAGCCCTGACTTGAATCCCACTGAAAAATCTGTCGGGTGAAATGAAGACCAAGGTCCACGCCAGAGGACCACCAAATTTTAAGATTTGCTAAAGAAGAATGGACTGGGATTGCCCAGGAGACGTGTGTGAGACGTTGAAAACTACAATGAATGACTGCAGGCTGTTATCCTGCAAAAAGGATACACAATTGACTATTAGCATTGGGGGGGCTCATAATTTTGACCCTGGTAGTTTTTGATTTTTGTGAAATATTTTTGTTTCTGTACACAAAGTAAAATAATGTAGGTCTCCAAAGTAAAACTAGGATGTTTGGAAAAGTTTTGTTAAAAGTTTTTTGCACTGTTTAATAACACTTGGGGAAATACTTCTTTAAAAATATAACAGTTTCTTGGGGGGGATCATAATTCTGTCCCCAAGTGTAACAAACACTGTGTGAAATGAAAATGTCCTAGCTTAAAAAAAGGTAGGAGGAGTTAGCCGGACAAACCATGTACCCTTTATTGAAATTTAATTCAAAATATGACAAAGTTCTAAAACCTCCAATTTTCACAAAAATGATCCAAAGTCCTTGTAATATGCACATCTCCAATACATGTACAAACACTGTATGAAATTTTTTAAAAAAGTGCTAGCTTGAAAACAGTGACATCCATATGGGACAAACTCATATGGATGGATGAACAGACATCTTCATACCATAAATCTCCTCCCCGCTCCCCCCCTGCCCTTCCTCCTGGGGGTGGGTGCCTGGCAGTCCTGGGCCCAGGTGGCCTTGGGGCATTCGTGCTCTGTGAGACTGCAGGTTACCCGGGCGATTGGGGGGGGGGGGCTGTCTTGTTTGCTCATGGTCCCAGGATGATTTGAATCCATCTATTATTAAATGCTTTTCTGAATAATATATTCCCTACAGCATGGATTTAAAAAGAAAGACTGCACCATTGGTGATGTTAAAGTCCACGTATAGCCATAGTTAATGCCCGTGGGATTTTTCATTCAAAGGCAATAAACAGATGAAGACTGAGCTCCCATGCAGGATTGCCCCTCTTGAGCCAGATGCTAACTTACACCTTAATCATTCTCATCAGTTTCTGACCTCATGAAAATGACCTTTTTACACAGCAGAGAAGCACAGGAAAATACGTGTCCCAGTAATAGCTGCATTCCACGTAAGACTGTTCATGTTATTCATTGTTGTGGCGTTAAGAAGTGCTTAATGGAACTGAGTCATTGTTAATGTTCATTCCTCCTCTCTGATGTTGCTGTCAAAATGTCTGCCGCCATCCCACCCGGTGTAGCTTGCAGAGTGCCAATTAGCATAAGTGAAGACACCTGTGTGGGTGAACAGTCTTTAATTACCCAAATATCTCTCTCTCACACTCGCGCGCACACACACACACTTACTTCTGTTTCTAATCATGTTTTAAACCCAAAATACTTTAATGGAATATTTAATAAATGTTGAGATGTTTGTGCATTAGAATGTACTACTTGCATCCAGTGGCTGTACACACCGAGCACTTCTGCTTCTAATGAAGACAAAGTTTGTAGAAAAATTTCACTTTTTATTAAATTCAATGCATAATTTATGATGAAAATGTACATTATACACATGTTAAGTAATTACATTAAGTGGTTGTCTCATTCATATCTGAGTCAAGGTATATTGCTACAAATAATTTATTCATTTGTTTAAACTCTGAAACAGTCAATTTCAGAAATAATGAATTAAATCAGATTAATGCATTTTAAGCTAAAGTCACACGTTCTCCTGGTTTAAACATCACAGAGGGAAGAGATTTGCCATCTCTTTTAGCACCAAAGCTTTCATACCTGAAAACACAAAGACATTAAAACAGTGCTTTAATAATCAAAGATACGTCTACATACTGACATCTAAATGAATCAGCAGCTATATATAGTTCTGTAATCTTTCTACGGTGTATTTTGTAGACTGGAAAGATTTACAGCTGACCCGGAGCAAAGTAATGCATAAAACCCAAAACAAGATTAGATTAAAATATTGATTAATACTCCTTCACTGCTGCTATTTGGCAGCAGCTTTGAAATATCAATTTTTCAAGTATTTTTAATTTCCTCCTGTAGGTAAGACCCTATTGTACGCTTGATAAATAGAGCCTATCAAAGTCACTTTTTAACGAATGAACGTAATTTATTTTTCTGTATCCTGTAAATTCCTTTAGAATAAACGATTGCTTCAGAGAGCTTTCATCGATCAACACCAGCCTCATGTGCATCAGTGTAACTGTTGCACAGATTATGGCCCATCACCTCTCCTGATACTCACAGCTTTGTGTATCTTTTCCAGTCAGCTTGACTGAGAGAAGGTTTGGTCACAGCCATGGCAGTGTTTATTTGGGCCTGACCCAGCAGCAGGTCCGGCTGGCCCAAGGCTGGACGCACACAGACACATTCTTCCTACACAAACATACAGACAATAGCTATGATGAGAAGTTTATCACGGAAAAAGCAAAACAATCTGAATCCAACAGGGGTTAGATATTTTCCTTTAACTGCTGTCACATACATGTTCTCTCCTGTAGTTGTTCTTGATGTTATTAATCTCTTGTTGTAGGCGCTCCAGCTGCTCCAGGCTGAGCTCTTCAGAGCCACTCTGGAGGGAGAACATGTAAGTGGAAGGGACTGATCCTCCAGAATTGGGTCCAGACATACCATGGGAATTCTGTGAAAGGAAAAAAAAAGAATGAACACAAAACACATGAAATAACTGAAAATATTTCACTGGATAATTACATTAGAGAGAAACTAGAGGATAGAAGGATCAGTGTGACAATAGAGGTCTGAAAGTAAAAACTTGTACTGGAATTGCAATCAGAACACTAAACATTTAAAATGGTGCTTATTATGTACTGAAACTTAATACAAGAATAATTCCAAATATATGATTAAGATTAATGAAAAATCTTCACCCCTCTGGGGATCACCATCTTATCATGGTGGAGGGGTTTGTGTGCCCAGATGATCCTAGGAGCTACGTTGTCGGGGGCAACTTGCCCTTGGTAGGGTTTCCCAAGGCAAACTGGTCCTGGGTGAAGGGCCAGACTAAGAGCGATCCAGTGGATCCCCATGGAAAAAGTTACATCAAGGACCCAGTGTACCCAAAGGAGGCACATGAGTCCACCCTCCAGTGGGCTCACCACCTGCAGGAGGGACCATGAGGATCATGGTGCTATGTGAACCGGGCAGAAGACTGGGCCACTCTGCCTGAACTGATGCCCCCACAACCCGGATCCCCGGATAAGCAGTAGAAGATGGATGGATTAATGTTCAATTTGCAACTCGACATATGAGGGCTGCTCATTAAAGATTCCCCGACCTACTTCCTGTTATTGTAGGAGGCTGAAATTGCAAATGTATAATAATAATAATAATAATACATATTTCTATAGGCCACATGGTAATTTGCAGCTCTGAACGTCTAAGAGTTTTTCTTTTACCACTGCTAAGGTGGAGTAAGATGTGATAATGGAGCCAGTTGAATGCAGAGCAGACAACAGGTTCCTGTACTTGAGAGACCGCACACCACGGGAGAGGTCCGATGAGATGAATGAGACTTATGGGGAGGATGTCCCATTGTGTAATGTAGTCAAGCACTGGTATCGACAGTTCAAGCATGGTTGGACATCGGTGGAAATGGCACAAATTACTGGGTGATCACAGTGCACCATTGATAAAAACGCCATCCAGCAAGTGGAGGCCACCATTTTGGAGGATCGCCGCATTACCGTTCACGAACTAGCCCATGATGTCAAAATCAGTGTGTGGTCTGTGGAGAAAAAAAAATCATCCATGGCCATTTGTACATGTGGAAGTTATATGCAAGATGGGTTTCCTGGTTACTCACACCTTTCCAGAAGCAGAAACAACTCACGTGCTTCCAGGTTCTTTCGGCCATGTGCCAAGAAAAGCGGGAGGGTTTCTTCAACAGACTAATCATTCAGGACAAAACATGGATTCATGACTATGATCCAGAGACTTCTACAGGCGAGGTCTCCACAGCTGCATAAAGCAATGGGAACAGTGTGTGGCCCTTGGTGGTACTTATGTAGAGAAAGATTAATAACTGCCAAGTTTGGTTCCTCACAGTCCATGGGAAAGGAGTCAGGGGAACGCTTTAATGAGCAGTCCTCATATGTTCACATAAGTTTAGCTAATTTAACAATATCTTGTTAAAATACCTAAAGCCCAAATGCTTTAAAAAAGAGCAAACAGAAAAAATCTATTTGAGAGAAATTGTCACATGTAACATCAGATGTATCACATGAAAGTATTTGATTTAAATATATATATATATATATCTTCATTAGAGACGAGTTGTACTCACCAGTCCTGAAATCTGCAAATTTCCTGACTCTGACTCAAAGGAACTTCCAAAATAAAGTCTCCACACATTGCTACGACTTTGTTCATCTTCTGCTTGAAGTTCGCTGGACTCCAGTAAAACCATGGACTGGTCCACTCCCACACCCGACTCACCATCTCCCACTGAGTCATCGGAGCTGCTGCTGCCGTTGTTATTCGGGAAGATCATAGATGACAGGCTCATCTCACTTTCTGAGCCAGGGGCGAAATCCTGGTTGACACACAAGAATAGAGGCATTTAAAAAAAAATAAAAAATAAAAGCCCAAAACATGAGCAAGTAATGATGCTGTTGCTGTCGCTCAGTCTGAAATGACTTTTGGCTCCTGCTGCCTGAGGTAAGCGATTCAATCATGTTCTCATCACCAAGTTTTGAGATCATTTGAAATATGTCGTGACCTGATCGTGTATTCAGAAGTGGAGTAGCTTGACACATGCAGGGTTGCATACAAAACACAGCACTTAAGTAACCTTGAGGGAATTTAAACTGCTTGGCTGCTTCAGGATGACCTAAAATTGCTTGAAATGGGGCCAACTACCAGTTTCCTGCCTTCCTGTTTTATAAACCTGAGGAAATCTGTAATAATCTTATCAGGTTTGTCTTTTGGAAAAGCAGACTTGCATTTACTGTGCTGGTGCCGGAGTTGTTGTGGACAGCCTCCAGCTGGGCATTGTAAAGCAGCGCTTTGAGGTCTGCTCCGGTGAACTGCTCCGTGGCAGCTGCCAACTGGTCCAGGTCAACATCAGGGGACAGGGGGATGCCTACACTCAGGGCTCTCAGGATCTCTACACGGGCCTCCTGGAAATGTGGCAAAGGAACAGTTGAGCACCTGGAGATGGCATTTTATTGTGAATAGGAGTAAAACAAATGCAGCTGAATTTAACTGAAAAGCAACACCACTTCCTGAAGCATTACTCAATGCTATCTAGAGTTATTAATAATTATTAATTCTTAATAGCTATCAGGGAATTTAAATGAACAAACCAGGTCAGGTGGGGGGCAGTAGAGCGACTTGTCCAGTCGTCCGGGTCTCAGTAGAGCCGGGTCAATCAGATCTGGACGGCTAGTGGCGGCAAGCACGTACACACCTACAATATACAGAAGTCAGACTAGAGGTAATTCAAAGGTACAGTAGGGAACTTTTGGAAACTCTGGTTTTAGTGACACCTGGTGGTCACAAAGAAAAAAATCTGCAGGATTTGCTCCATTCCTGTCATGTCCTCACTTCATGAATGGACCAAATCAGGCTGCAGTTCAGAGTGGTCAATAGATATCACTATAACCAACATTTTAAAAAGCTTCAAATAGTATCCTCAAGGCTGGATTACACCAACGAGATTAAACTATTAAACCATGAAATCCTGTCAGTCAGTCATCTCCACTTACTCCTGAGGGGAGCATGGTGCCTTGGGATAAAGTCCTCCATCTGGGTCTGTCCCTCACCATTTCCCAGGCTGTGGTGACGCTGAACCCAACAATTCTGAGGTCAGTCTGCAGCTGGTCATACCATGTGTATCTGGGTCCGCCTCTGGGACGGGACCAATGGGTTGATGTTGGTTTTTAAGCAGGGCGGCTGGTTCCAGTGGCAGCTCTGATCTGGTGATCCGGCCAAAGAGACGGAGGCGGGATTTTGCTGCCGAGTGGCGGGTGGTTGGTGATCTGTCTCAGGGTGGTGCTAGATGTGAAATTGTGCCATCTGAGCCCCAAGATTCTGCGTAGGCACTTGGTGGCGAAGGCATCCAAGTGTCGTTCCTGTGTAGTCGCGAGGGTCCAGGTTTCTGCTCCGTGAGCAGGATTGGCAGCACTCAGTCTGAGCTTAGTGTGGATGGAAAGATGTCTGTTGGACCAGATGTTATCTAGGTTTCCCATAACAAAGACAGCATGGCCAACAGGAATGAAATCATGGTTTAACTTAAAATTCCAATTGCACCAAACTAGTACAATTAAGCAAGATTAAATTCAAACTATTTAAACTCAGTTTAATTTTTACTTTAAACCAAAATTGAATTTTCTTTTCTTTTTTCTTCTTTTCAACAGTCTGCCAGTTGTTGCTAAACAGCCTCTCTCATCCATGATATTGTTGCCCATTTTATATTTTTTTAAAAATGTTCTATGATTTGGCCACATATATAGTTCAATTAAGCCAGCCCATTTTCCTGTGATGAGGAAATACCCGAGCTCCTCTGCTGAGCCATCATGACTTATGTCAAACTACTGAATTTTAGATAGATAGCAACAATGTGAAGCTGTTACTCCAAATAAACTTGATTTTATTCAACCAAGTTAGATTTGGTGGTGCAATAGAGGTTGACTTAATTTTAAACCTGGAATAACTCATTTGCTTAAACTAATTGGAACTACTCTTAGATTAAAATGAAAAAAAAAATGAATCTCCACTGTGATTCGATAACAAAACCACACTAAAGTGTTCCCAATTACTTTTCTGCACAATATTTTTTGATCACCAGATTACAAAGTACTGGCCCAAAAAGTTTCTGCTATGTGTACACCAGTTCCTGCTATCAATCAATAAGCTCTTCATTTAGACTTGGTGTAGATGGTTGATTGACTTCAGGAAGAAGAGGATGCCTTCTCAGCCATTGCAGATCGGGGGAGAGGATGTGGGAGTGGTTGAGGACTACAGATACCTGGGTGTCAGGATCAGCAGCAGGTTGGACTGGAGATCCAACACCGATGCTGTACACAAGAAGGGGTTGAGCAGACTCTACTTCCTGAGGAAGCTGAGATCCTTCAACGTGTGCAGCAGGATGCTGGAACTTTTCTACCAGACCGTTGTCACCAGTGCCATCTTCTTTGCTGCTGTCTGTAGGGGTAGCAGTATCAGGGCCAGTGACACCAACAGACTTGACAAGATTATCAGGAGGGCTGGCTCTGTGATTGGTCTCAGGTCAGAGACCTTTGAGACAGTGGTGGAGAGGAGGACACTAAATAAACTGCGATCCATCATGGACAATCCTGATCACCCCCTCCACCACACACTGGACAGACAGCGAAGCACTTCCTCCAGCAGACTGCTACAGCTTCGCTGTCGAACGGCCAGTTACAGGAAATGTTTCCTGCCACATGCCATTTCACTGTACAGTAACTCACTATGATGTTGTATTCTGGTCATAACTATGCCGCCATACTGCACCTTACAGTCTAACTGGTGCCTCACATTTCACTCTGCTCCTGATAGTCCTGCATTGTGCAGTGGGTATAATTCATGTGTTTATACGGGTCATCATCTATTCATCTATGATGTAGATAGGCTTTTATAGTAGTGTTAGTTTTACTTTCCACGGGTAATCCCTTTGTCTGTCGTGTGTGTTTCTGTTGTTTGGTTGTCTACTGTCATGCTGCTGTTACACTGCAATTTCCCAGTTTGGGATCAATTAAGTACATCTATCTATCTAACTATCAAAAGTGAACTGGCTTAAAATCAGCCCAGGTCACACTGACTAAGACTCCAGGATCAGTGCTACCTCTAGATAAAACTAGTCCCTACCACCACAACCAAAAATCAAAATGTAATGGAGAAAAATAATTTTTGAAAAAAAAAAATAAATAAAAAAAATACAAACATCCAAGAAAAAGTCACAAATTTCAAATAAAAGGATTGCTGCTCCTTGTACTCATTTCACTTTGCTTTATGTTAAAATGAAAACGTTAACTAGATGTTCACCAAATATTAACACATTAAGATGTATCCTGTTTGTCATATTTGTGGTCATTTAAAACCTTTGAAAGGCAGATTTAAGGACTGATTGTAATTTTTAAGAGTAATAAAGACCTTTATTCTGGATAAATGAATTTCAGACTTTAAAGATCTCTGAACACTCAGCACACAGAAGCGTGACCTTACCCTGCAGTCCCTCCACCCCGTCCAGCTGGGTGAGGAGCTGGTTGACCACACGGTCAGTTACACCTGTGCTGTCGTGGCCTCTTCTGGGCGCCAGAGAGTCAAACTCATCAAAGAACAGGATGCACGGTTTGGCGGCCTGTGCTCTGGAAGAGCCAGAAGGAGTGATCAAATGGAACGAATACGAATGACTCCAGTTATATGAGAGGCTGTTACTTGGGCTTATGACTGCTGTAAATATTTAATGGAGCTTACATTACTAAAACAATCTCAATAAATGAGAGGAAAGAAGGCTTTAGGAGTTCCGATGTTCACTGACCTCTGAAAGACGTCACGGACTGCCTGCTCACTGGCTCCGATGTACTTGCTCAGGAGTTCAGGTCCCTGCAGAGAGGAAAACCTCCTAGCTTAGTGAAGACATACTTTGAAAAAAACACAGTCCTCTTTTTTGATTGGCCAGTATAACTCCCAGCCTACCTTGATGCTGATGAAGTTCATACCGCTGTCTTTGGCTACAGCTCTGGCCAGCAGCGTCTTCCCTGTACCAGGAGCTCCATACAGCAGGATGCCCGAGCGATGGCGGATGGGAAGATTGGCAAACAGGACGGGATACTGCCACACAATCAGGGGTTATGCAATCAGTTATAATGTATTTTATGCTTTGGAATTATTTTCACACACAATGTTATTGCATCTAAAAACAGAGTGATTTTATCATAAACAGTCCCATTTTTCCTCACAACTACTACATGGACACATGTAGCACATGACCACTTTATGGAGTGCCTAAGAAGAATGAAAAGCTTCCATGTTGAGAGTTCTGCACCGATTTGGACCGTAAGAACACCAACACTGTAAGAACATTAGATTGTGTTTGCTAAGGAGACTTTTCAGGTATAGTTATGAAGAGTTTTTGGACTGTTTAGAGTGAACATTAAAAATACAAAAAAGGAAAGTGTTTAGTCAGCCAAGCATTGCCCTGGGAGACTGTGACAGCTTTGGTTAATACACTTCGCCGTCACAGAGGAAATAAATTAAAGAACAGAAACTAAAAGGGATGTCAAAGCTGATGAGCTGAAAATGACAAGGAAAAAAAAACTATCAGAAAGAGGAACTTGTTAACACAGACAGAAGGGCTCTGATAGCAAAGCCCTCAATCAATATTCTGAATCTTTTTTCTTCAGTATTGCAAATTCCAATTCTTTGAAATCTTTCACTGTTAAATTTCATGACAAACAGTTGTAATTAAGTTGTATACAGAATACGATAAATTAAAAATACACTGGGATTGATGTTATTTATATGCTCATGTAATCTTCCTACCTGACATGACGGTGTTTCGTCTGAACACGCTGGGGCATTTTATAATGAACAACACTCTACTAACCTTAGCAGGGAGCAGTATGGTGTCCATCAGCTGCTGCCGCACCTCTTTCAACCCCCCCACCCTGTCCAGACCAGCTCCACTCAGAGAATGGAGGTCGACTCCCCACAATGAGGGAGGTGTGAATCCCTCAAGAGCCTGTTCAAAGTCTCTCACTGACAGACAAATACCTGGCGGGTAAAGGACACAAAAATATGCACAATAAAATCAGCTAAAAGAATTAGACACACAAAAAACACTGATCAACGATTTTTTTTTTTTTAATTGTAAAAACATATGTTCACCATGTTAAGTCTTTTGTACCTTGATCAGTGTGTCCTCTTTGTATTATATTAGCGTGGGTGGCCCGCTCCAACAGCAGCACAAGATCTTGAGGTGTGTATCCCTCTGTCTCCTTGGTAACGGCTTTCAGGTCAAGAGTCTGCAAAGTCTCCTCAGATAGGGAGGCCTTCCTGAGGATCAGCTGCTGCAACATCTCTCCTCTCTGGGCCTGTACACCAAACCACAGGTTCTGTTCTAGTTTTTAACAGTTCTGTCAGTCTGCATGTGTGAGTGCATGTGAGATGAACTGTTACATGCGTTAAAGCAAGGGATCTGCAACCTGTGGAACATGAGCCATATGCCAATCTCGTGGGTCTCTAAGATTTTTTTTTTAAATAAACAGTTTAAAAGAAAACCTGCAAATTTATGAGGGGAAATAAAGTTAATTTACAAGAAAAAACACTGCAGATTTACAAGAGAAATATTGTGGATTTAGAGAGAAAAAAATGTAGATTTATGAGAAAAATATTGCAAACTTGCATGAGCAAAGTTGAGAATTGACAAGAAAAACTTTACACATTTTATGAGATTTATGAGAAAAATGCTGTCCATTTACAAGAAAAATGCTCCAGAATTACAAGAAAAATATTGCTAATTCAATTCAATTCAACTTTATTTATATAGCACCATTTCACAACAACAGTCATCTCATAGCACTATCAACTGTAGGGGGAACCCCCACAGTTGCAGAAAGACCCCAGCAATCAGGCGATCCCCTGTGAGCAAGCACTTGGCGATGGTGGAGAGGGAAAAACTCCCTTTTAACAGGAAGAAACCTCCAGCAGAACCAGGCTCAGGGAGGGGCAGTCATCTGCTGCGACTGGCTGGGGGGTGAGGGGACAGAGAAGATGAAAAGAACAGACATGTAGAGAGCAAACAGCACGATGGGGACTCAATCTATGGGAGAGAACAAACAGATGTTAATGACCAGCAAAAAAAAATATTTAATTGAGAGTGAAGAAAAGAGTGAGGCCCAGTGCATTATTGGAGGTCCCCCGGCTGACTAAACCTATTAGCAGCATAACTAAGGGAGGGTTCAGAAACACATGATCCCTCCCTAATTGTAGGCTATATCAAAAAGGTAGGTTTTAGCCCTATTCTTAAAAACAGAGATCGAGTCTGACTCCCGAATCCAGATTGGCAGCTGGTTCCACAGGAGAGGAGCTTGATAACTGAAGGCTCTGCCTCCCATTGTACTTTTGGAGATTCTAGGTATTACAAGTAATCCTGCATTTTGGGAGCGTACTGCTCTGTTAGGATAATACAGTAGTATCAGATCTTTTAAATAAAAAGGAGCCTGATTGTTTAGAGCTTTGTAAGTAAGAAGAAGGATTTTAAACTTAATTCTAAACTCTATGGGAAGCCAATGAAGGGAGGCCAGAACCGGAGAGATATGATCTCTCTTTCTAGTACCTGTTAAAACTCTTGCTGCAGCATTTTGGATCAGCTGAAGACTTTTTAAAGATGTTTTAGGACAGCCTGATAATAAAGAATTACAATAATCTAATCTCGAGCTAACAAAAGCGTGGATCAGTTTCTCAGCATCACTCTGAGACAAGATGCTCCTAATCTTGGTAATATTATGCAAATGATAGAAGGCAGTCTTGGAAACAAATTTAATATGTGAATTGAAGGACAGATCTTGATCAAAAATAATTCCAAGGTTCCTCACAGAGCTATTAAGAGAAAGAGTAACCACATCCAAACTGAAAGTTTGATTTGGAAAGGTATTTCTAAGGTTTTTTGGACCAACAAGAATGACTTCAGTCTTATCTGAATTTAATAGCAGGAAATTACAAGTCATCCAAGCTTTGATTTCCTTAAGACATGCTTCTAACTTGGCTAATTGATTATTATCATCTGGCTTCATTGACAGGTATAATTGTGTGTCATCTGCATAACAATGAAAATGTATGAATTGAATGAATTGAATTGAATGAATTTATTTCGGATAGTACATTACAGGTTAAAAGAAACTGTATAATATAACAACAAGGTCAAATTAGACAAAGACTCCTTCTACTATACAATTCCACGTGAGTTATCCGAAATGGGTGATGGCTGAAGCCGCAGCTTATATTGCCCACCCATATTCCATCCAAGAATTCAAAGGAGAAAAAAGAGAAAACAAGACAAGAGCGATTACAATTTAAAACAAGGCTAAGACAAAATATGACTGAGAGAAAAAGAAAACTGAGCTAGTCTAAGTTAAGCGGTTACTATTCAAAAACAAATCTAAGACATAGTGTCACAGAGAAAAAAGAAAAACTAAGCTATAACACAACACAGGCTGGAAATGTCAATCCTTATGTGAGTTTACATGTCGTCTTGTAAATATGTTTGGAGTATTTCTTCCTTTAGTTTTTGTTTAAATTGTCCAAGCTTTGTACATGATTTTAATTCAGGTCCAAAATCGTTCCATAATCTGACACCTTGCACTGAAATACAGTGTTGCTTGGTAGTTGTTCTCACTGTAGGCTTTTGAAATATACATGTTCCTCTGAAGTGATATCGTTTCTCCCTTGTTTGGAACAACTTTTGGATATTTGCGGGCAGTGATAGATTCTTCACTTTGAACATTATTATTGCGGTTTTAAAGTCGATCAGATCTTTCAACTTGAGAGTTTTTTGTTTAAGAAAAAGTGGGTTTGTTGGTTCCCTGTAAGCTGCTTTGTTGATTATTCTAATAGCTCTCTTTTGAAGCATAAAGAGTGGATATATGTTTGTTTTATATGTATTTCCCCATACTTCATTACAATATGTCATGTATGGGAGTATTAATGAATGATACAAGGTGTATAGTGTGGGTTGATTCAGCAAATTTTTCACTCTGTGTAATATTGCAATTGATTTGGATACTTTACCTTTTATATAATTAATATGTGGCTTCCAACACAGTTTGTTATCAATTATTACTCCAAGGAATTTAGTTTCGGATACCCTTTCAATCTCTACACCATTTACACTGAGTTTGGGTACTGGGTAGTTGTGATGGTTGTTAAAGACTATAAATTTTGTCTTGCTTAAATTGAGCGTTAATTTGTTTGAATCAAACCACAGTTTAAGCTTTCCTAATTCCTTTCCGAGTGTATCCAGAAGTTGTTCCAAGTTGTTTCCACTGCATAGCAGGTTAGTGTCATCAGCAAACAATATTAAGTCCATTTTTTCTGAAACTTTACATATATCATTTATATACATATTGAATAATAATGGTCCCAAAACTGAACCCTGTGGGACTCCACAGGTGTCCTTCAGTAGCTCTGAGTTTTTGTTGTTAACACATACAAACTGATATCTATTCTTTAAGTAACTTCTTAACCAGGACAGTGCTACCCCTCTGATACCACAATTTTGTAGTTTCTTTAATAATAGATTGTGATCTACTGTATCAAATGCTTTTTTAAGATCCAGGAATACTCCAACTGAATACTCTTTATTTTCAATGGCTGTTGATATTTTTTCTGTAAATTCCATTAAGGCATATGCTGTTGTCCTTTTGTGTCTGAACCCATATTGCTGCTCACACAATAAATCATTCTTCAGTATGAAGTTGTCAATTCTCTCATAGAATATTTTTTCAAGTATCTTGGAAAATTGCGGTAATAGTGAAATTGGTCTGTAGTTGGAGAGTTCCCCTCTGTCGCCTGTCTTGTAAATTGGAATTACTTTAGCTATTTTCATTGCATTGGGAAATATACCTGATTGGAGAGACAGGTTACAGATATACGTCAGTGGTTTTACTATGCATTCGATAACAGTTTTGACTAGTAGCATATCAATACCATCGCAGTCAGTAGATGTTTTACTTTTGAACGATTTAACAATTTCAATGACCTCTCTTTCGTCTGTGTTCTTTATGAAGATGGTGTCTTTTACAGCAGTGTTATTGCATATTGAATCACCTGTTGGCACCGTAGTGGGTATTTCTCGGGCCAGTTTAGGTCCAATGTTAACAAAAAAAATTATTAAATTCATCTGCAGGTGAAGCTATATTCACATTCGGAGTCGATTTATTATTTTTTGGAGTGTTAGTTGGGTAGCTGGTATTTCTGCTTTTATTTCCAAGGATACTGTTGATTATTGTCCATGTATTTTTAATATTGTCTTTGTTTTTTTCCAGTTCTTTACTGTAATAGTCTCTTTTACTACATCTTATTATATATGTTAACTTATTTTTGTATGTTTTATACCGCTGCTCTGCTTCTTTTGTCCTTTTCTTTATGAAAGCTTTATATAATAAATTTTTCTTTTTACACGCCTTTTGTAGTCCTTTGGTTAGCCATGGTTTGTCAGTAAATTTGTGTTTAAGCTTTTTTTTAACTAATGGGCAGTTTTTTTCATAAAGAGTGGTTACAATGTTTGTAAATGTGTCATAGGCTTCATTTACATCTGATACATAGACTTCTGTCCAGTCTTGCTTCAGCAAGTCCTCTTTAAAAGAACTGATTGCGTTTGGTGATTTGTGTCTGAACGATTTTGAGATTTTTTCTGGGTTGGGCCCCGTGTGGCCATGGATAAGTGCAAAGATTGGCAAGTGGTCGCTTATATCATTTATCAATAATCCACTTTCTATTTTCTTGTCGAGAACATTGACAAACAGGTTGTCAATAAGTGTAGCAGAGTGAGCTGTGATTCTACTGGGATGTGTTATTGTGGGATATAGACTCATGCTGTACATAGAGTTCATGAACTCTGTAACTACATTTTGTTGATGTGGATTAAGTAGGTCAATATTGAAATCTCCACAAATTGCTACCATTTTCTTACTAGTAGTATTATTGTACAGCTCGACTAATTTATCTCTGAATGTCTCAATGCAAGTTCCCGGCGTTCTGTATATGCAGCTTATGATTAGATTTTTTGTTTTGTCTAGGTCAATCTCAACAGTAACACATTCCAGAATCCCTGGTAGTGCTAAGGACATTTCATTTACAAGCTTACATCTATATAGGTCATCAATATACAGTGCAACACCACCACCCTTTTTTTGAGATCTGTTAATGTTAAACATCTGATATCCCTCTACAGTGCTTTCTAATAATGTTGCCTAACAGAAGCATATATAAACTAAAAAGAGTAGGGCCTAGCACAGATCCCTGTGGAACTCCATGACTAAGCTTTGAGTTGAAAGAAAACTCATTATTTACATGAACAAACTGGAACCTATCAGATAAATAAGATCTAAACCACTGCAACGAAGTTCCACTAAGTCCAACATAGTGTTCTAATCTATCAAGTAGAATATTATGATCGATAGTATCAAAAGCTGCACTAAGGTCTAAAAGGACAAGTACAGAAACCAGTCCATTATCAGATGCGATGAGGAGGTTGTTGGTGACCTTCGCTAAGGCTGTTTCAGTACTATGATGGATTCTAAACCCAGATTGAAACTCTTCAAGTAAATCATTTCCTTGCAGGTGGTCAAATAATTGCGTAGCAACAACTCTTTCTAAGATTTTTGAAATGAAAGGGAGATAAGAGATTGGTCTACAGTTAGCTAAAGCTCCTGGATCTAGTGTTGGCTTTTTGAGTAAGGGTTTAATTACAGCCATTTTAAAAGCCTGCGGTACATGGCCTAAAGTTAATACAGAACTGATTATATGAAGAATAAAGCTACCAATAAGTGGGAAGACTTCTTTAAATAACCTGGTAGGAATAGGGTCTAAAAGACAAGTTGAAGGTTTGGATGAGGAAACTATTTTGTCTAACTCACAAAGGTCGATTGGAGTAAACTCATCAAGACAGACATCAATTGAAGGAGTTGTAGTAGTTACAGTATTTAAGTTAACTGTGGGAAGAATCTGATTGATTTTATCTCTGATGGATGAAATTTTATTATTGAAAAAGTTCATAAAGTCCTGACTAGTAAGCTCTAAGGGAATGCTAGGATTGACAGAGTCCTGACTCTTTGTCAACCTGGCTACAGTGCTGAAAAGAAACCTGGGATTATTCTTGTTCTCTTCTATTAATGCAGAATAATAACTCGTTCTAGCTTTTCTAAGAGATTTTTTATAAATTAAAAGATGATTTCTCCAAGCTAAATAGATTTCATCTAAATTAGTGGAGCGCCATTTTCTTTCTAATTGACGAGTCTTCTGTTTTAAGCTACGAGTTTCTGTGTTGAACCAAGGAGTTAGAAATCTCTGATTAGACTTTTTCTTTTTAAAGGGGGCCACCAAGTCTAGAGTCTGATGCAGAGAAGCTGTAACACTACCCACCATGTTATCAATTACAGAAGGAGCAAGCTGTCTATAGCTTATTTCCGTTGTGTTGACACATGGCATAGAGGAAACAATCTGCATAAATTTGGTAACAGCATCATCTCAGAGGCATCTACTGTAATAATATTTTTCTTTAGGAGCCAAATAGTCAGAAATAGTAAAATCAGAGGTTAACAGACAATGGTCTGACAGTACAGGGTTATGAGGAGACACTACAAGATTTTCTATTTCTATGCCATATGTCAGAACAAGGTCCAATGTATGGTGGAGGTAATGAGTAGAATTTCCTACTTTCTGAGAAAACCCAATCGAGTCTAATATTGAATTAAATGCCACATTAAGGCAGTCACTATCTACATCCACATGTATATTATTATCAGATTTCAGCACTAAATCAGCTAAGAAATCAGCAAATTCGGATAAAAATTCTGAGTAGGTTGATGGGGGACGATAAACTATGGCAAATAAAATTGGGTTTAACCTAAAATTGCTAAAGTGCCCAATACTGAGGACCAGGCCCTCAAAGGAATTATAACATGTTTTTTGCTTTACATTAACTAGCAATTTGGAATGGTAAATTGTTGCTACTCCTCCTCCACGACCAGAACTTCTGGGATTTTGACAGTTTAAATAACCAGAGGGAGTTGATTCATTTAAACCAACATAATCCTCTTGCCCTAACCAAGTCTCTGTAAGGGAAATTAAATCAATCTGATGATCAATTAACAGATCATGGACTAACAGAGACTTGGGAGTTAGAGACCTAATATTTAATAAACCACATTTAAATTATGAGGAGGAACAGAGGCCAAATCATTCAATTTAGAGGCTTTATGTTTAATTTGAGTTTTACCAATATTTTGCTTAATCACTTTGGGATGCTTATACATGATATTTTTATTTACTTTGGAGGGAGCAGACAATGATTCTCTGATGGGGAAGACAGGGGCTAAGTTGAGTTGGTGGCGGATGAAGAGGAGCTGCAGAGAGGCGTGTAAGACTGCGACTCTGCTTCCTGGTCCCAACTCTGAGTTGTCAAGGTTTTGGAAATTTGGATAAAAAAGATGCCAGATTGTTAGATAAATGAGAAGCACCATCCAAAGTGGGATGAATGCTGTCTCGTCTCATAAGACCAGGTTTTCCCCAAAATGAGCTCCAATTGTCAATGTAGCCCACGTCATTTGCAGGACACCACACAGACAGCCAGCGGTTCAAGGATGACGAGCGGCTAAACATGTCATCACTGGTCAGATTGGGGAGGGGCCCAGAGAATACTACAGTGGCAGACATCGTTTTTGCAAAGTCACACACCGATTCTACATTAAGTTTCGTGACTTCTGACTGCCGGAGACGGATGTCATTAATGCCAGCGTGAATAACAATTGTGGAATATTTACAGTTACTTTTAGCCAGCATTTTCAAATTTGACTCGATGTCGCCTGCTCTGGCCCCAGGAATGCATTTGACTATGGCCGCTGGAGTCTCTAGGTTCACGTTTCTGACTACAGAGTCGCCAATGATCAGAGTTTTTTCCTCAGCGGGTGTGTCGCTGAGCGGGGAAAAACGATTAGAAACGTGAACAGGTTAATTCACAAGAAAAATGCTGTAGATTTAATGCTAAAAAATAATAATGCATCAGATTTATACAGCGCTTTTCATAGACACTCAAAGATGCTTTACAATGGATACATTATTCATTCACTCCACAGACAATGGTAGTGGTAAGCTACTTCTGTAGCCACAGCTGCCCTGGGGCAGACTGACTGAAACATGGCTGCCAATCCACGCCAACGGCCTCTCCGACCACCACCAAACCTTTATACACATTCACACGCAGTCATGGACACTGGAGGCAAGGTGGGTAAAGTGTCTTGCCCAGGGACACAACAGCAGGATGTCATTATTTAAAAGTTGTTATTTATAAGGAAAAGAAAAATAACAACCATTAAAGCTAAAGAAAAAAGAAATTTATATGAAAAATGTGAATTTGCAAGAAAAAACACCAGAAAATTTCTGAGAAAATTTGACATGTTTAAGAAAAAACAAAACAAAAAAATCACCAGGGCTGTTTATTCTGATTACTCTATTGCTGTGTGGTTATTTTAAAGTGACAATCCACCAAAAATCGAGTTTTGTTTCTTGTTTTTATGACTTACAAGACATATCAAGAGCTAAACCACCCATATGTGTAATGTCTCCGTTTTTTTGCTGTGAAAGTTCAGTTAAGCTCCTCCCCTTGGAAAAACAAGTTTACACAGAGCGTTTTTGTTGATGTAACTATAACAGGGCCGTAGTGTTGAGCCAATCAGGACTAAGAACTGGCTGTTCAAATTTGCCAGCTTGCAGACTTCTGGGTCCTGGTGGGCAGGATGTGGATGTGTCCAATTAGATCCTGGCATTTGAAGGAGGAGAAAAAGGGCAAAAAAATTTACAAGCAACTGTAAGACAATGAAAGATTTTTTTGAGGGGAAAAAAGGGCAAAAGATACCATTTTAGACAATGTAGATTTGTTTTTTCTAGGGGATTTATAGCCACTGGAGTGCGTCTTTAAGGATAAAATGCAACTGTCAACCCCCAGTTTTAAGTCCTTACCTGGTCTGGTAGCTGAATGTTAACAACCCCCTGGATGAAGTGGGAGCCCTGCACCTCGGTCAGAGAGGGCTGGAGGGACTGCTGACTGTGACTGGTGATTATCAGGCACACCAGGCTGGAATGACTCACCACCTCATCAACCACATCCTTCAGACCTGCAGCCACAAACGGATAAAATCGTCAAGGTTTGAAACGCTTATCGATCCCGTGTGTCAAGAAGATATTTTGAAGTTTACTTTGAGCGATGTGCTTTTGAAGCACCGCCTCGGGGCCGTGCTCGTGTTCTGAGGAAGCTGGTGCCCGCGCCAGATGATCCAGGTCATCAAGCAGAACAACCGAGGGCTGCCTCCACTCTGCCTGTTCAAAACAGTCCTGCAGAATCTGCCTTACAGTTTCTACCCTTTTGCCTGAAACAAAATATATATTTAAGTAAATACAGTTGATTTATTTTTTTTCCCTCAGTACAGCGTGCTAATATAATAGAGAACACTTTCTGAACCTTGTAGCTTTTTGCATTTCACCACCTCCACATGTGCATCCAAATCTTCTCTAGCTTCTCTGCAGAGGGCTTGTGACAGAGCACTCTTCCCACTACCCTATGAGGAGAAGACAATGCCACAATAAAGAAATAAGCTAAAAACAAAATACTGTATAGTTTCAGATAATCGATTACCGTCTTTCCTCGAGCTGACAAAATCAGCAGCTTAACTAATGTCAGCTTGCTCTTAGTGCAGTAGAGGTGGGCGATATGGCCCAAAAGTGATATCATGATATTTCTGTGATTTAACATGAAAACGATATTCTTCACGATATCACAGAGTACAGTTTTTTTCTTTTAAATTTATAAAGTACAGTTTCACAGGTCAGCGTTAATTATGTTTAACATATTCAACATAAACTCTTATTTCTCCAGTTTATAAAGAGTGGTTACATTACCAGAAAATATTATAAACCACCACATCTTAAGTGCACTGAGGGGTGGACTGAGACAAAAATTCGAGCCGGGAATTTGACTTCATCCTAGGCCACCCTGTTGTTGGAAACCAGAAACCACCACAGTTTTAGTAGGTTAATACTTTAAAATGACAGGTATCAAACTAGTTATAAATGTAATTAAAACCTTCAGCTGGGAGGAAAATTATAAATTTGGATTTTAATAGTCAACTGTTCTACTGATTATTATTAAAACAACTGATTGACTAATCTTAATTTTAATCTGGTGCTGCTTCTCATTTGTTCACCTTTTCCGAATAAAAACACAAGGTAAGAGACTTTAGGTAAAAAGTTACAATTCTGCATGAAAAAGGTCACAAATTTGTCACCAAAAACATTATTATTTTTTTAAATGTACCTTTATGAAAAGATGTTTAAAAAAATGAGAAAATAAAACAAATTTAGGAGAGAACGGTAACAAGCAGATGAGAGTGAAGTTGGTGTTGCAGACTACATATAGCCCATAGTTTTGAAAATTATAAAGGTTTTTCTTAACCTTAACATCTGAACAGTCCTGAAAACATTGCCTTATTAATGTAAGAGCAATTTAGCTATGGTTAATGCAACCTATTTATTACATTTAAAAACATAAACCCTAAACTACAGCATCCATCCATCTTCTACCGCTTTTCCAGAGGTCCGGGTCGCGGAGGCAGCAGTTCAAGCAGAGAGGCCCAGACTTCCCTCTCCCCAGCCACCTGCTCCAGCTCTTCAGAGGGGATACCAAGGCGTTCCAGACCAGCTGGGAGACATAGTCTCTCCACCGAGTCCTGGGTCTGCCCCGGGGTCTCCTCCCAGTGGGATGTGCCTGAAACACCTCAAGTGGGAGGCGTCCAGGAGGCATCCTAATCAGATGCCCATACCACCTCAACTGACTCCTTTCAATGTGGAGGAGCAGCGGTTCTACTCTGAGCCTCTCCCGGATGACTGAGCTCCTCACCCTATCTCTGAGGGTGAGTCCAGCAATCCTACGGAGAAAGCTCATTTCAGCCGCTTGTATCCGCGATCTCGTTCTTTCGGTCATTACCCAAAGCTTGTGACCATAGGTGAGAGTAGGAATGTAGATTGACTGATAAATCGACAGCTTTGCCTTAGAACTAAGCTCCCTCTTCACCACAACAGACCGGTACAACGTCCGCATCACTGCAGATGCTGCTCCAATCCGTCTGTCTATCTCTCGCTCCATTCTCCCCTCACTCGTGAACAAGACCCCAAGATACTTAAACTCCTCCACTTGGGGCAGGAGCCTGTCCCCAACCCGGAGAGGACAATCCACCTTTTTCCGGCTGAGGACCATGGACTCGGACTTGGAGATGCTGATTCTCATCCCAGCCGCTTCACACTCAGCGGCAAACCGTCCCAGCAAGAGCTGTAGGTCATTGCTGGATGAAGCCAACAGGACAACATCATCTGCAAACAACAGAGATGAGATCCTGTGGTCACCAAGCATGACACCCTCCATTCCCTGGCTGCGCCTAGAAATCCTGTCCATAAAAATTATGAACAGGATCGGTGACAAAGGGCAGCCCTGGCGGAGTCCAACTCTCACTGGGAATGACTCCGACCGAGTGTTGGCAATACGAACCAAACTCTCACAACGGTCGTACAGAGACCGAATAGCTCGTAACAACAAGCCCGATACCCCATACTCCCGAAGCACCCCCCACAAAAATCCACGAGGGATGCGGTCAAATGCCTTCTCCAAGTCCACAAAACACATGTAAACTGGTTGGGCAAACTCCCACGAACCCTCGAGAATTCTCGAGAGGGTAAAGAGCTGGTCCGATGTGCCACGGCCAGGACGAAAACCACACTGCTCCTCCTGAATCCGAGGTTCGACCAACGGCCGGACTCTCCTCTCCAGTACCTTGGCATAGACCTTCCCAGGGAGGCTGAGGAGTGTGATCCCTCTAAAGTTGGAGCACACCCTCCGGTCCCCTTTTTTAAAGAGAGGAACCACCACCCCGGTTTGCCATGCCAAAGGCACTGCCCCCGACCTCCACGCAATGTTGCAGAGGCGTGTCAACCATGACAACCCAACAACATCCAGGGCCTTGAGGTACTCAGGGTGAATCTCGTCCACCCCTGGGGCCCGGCCACCAAGGAGATTTTTAACCACCTTGGCGACCTCAGCCCCTGTGATAGGCGAGTCATCCCCCTCGTCCCCAAACCCTGCTTCCTCTGTGGAAGGCGTATCAGTGGGATTGAGGAGATCCTCGAAGTATTCCTTCCACCGCCCGACGATGTCCCCAGTCGAAGTCAACAGTGTCCCATCCGCACCATACACAGTGTGGACGGGGAGCTGCTTTCCCCTCCTGAGCCGCCGGACAGTTTGCCAGAATCTCTTTGAGGCCGACCGAAAGTCTTGTTCCATGGCCTCACCGAACTCCTCCCATACCCGGGATTTTGCTTCAGCAACCACCCAAACTGCACTCCGCTTGGCCTGCTGGTACACCTCAGCTGCTTCGGGAGTCCCACAAGCCAACCAAGCTTGATAGGACTCCTTCTTCAGCTTAATGGCCCCCCTCACCACTGGTGTCCACCACTTGGTTCGGGGGTTGCCACCACGAGATGCACCGACCACCTTGCGGCTGCAGCTCTGGGCCGCCGCTTCAACAACAGAGGTGGAGAACATGGCCCATTCAGACTCCATGTCTCCAGACTCCTTCGGAATGTGGTTGAAATTCTTCCGGAGGTGGGAGTTGAAGACCTCCCGGACAGGGACCTCAGCCAGACGCTCCCAGCACACCCTCACTATACGATTGGGTCTACCAGGTCTGAATGGCTTCCTCCCCTGCCATCGGATCCAACTCACCACCAGGTGGTGATCAGTTGACAGCTCTGCACCTCTCTTTACTCAGGTGTTCAAGACATACGGTCGCAGGTCTGATGACACGATAACAAAATCGATCATCGACCTGCGACCTAGGGTGTCCTGGTGCCAGGTGCACATATGGACACCCTTATGCTTGAACATGGTGTTCGTTATGGACAGACTGTGGTTAGCACAGAAGTCCAATAACTGAACACCACTCGGGTTCAGATCGGGCAGGCCGTTCCTCCCAATCACCCCCCTCCAGGTTTCACTGTCGTTGCCCACGTGGGCATTGAAGTCCCCCAGTGGGACAATGGAGTCTCCAAGAGGAGCACCCTCCAGCACCCCAGTCACAGACTCCAAAAAGGGTGGGTACTCTGAAACATCATTTGGTGCATAGGCACAAATGATGGTCAGGACCCATTTCCCAACCCGAAGGCGCAGGGAAGCAACCCTTTCGTCCACCGGAGAAAACTCCAATATAGAGGCAGCAAGGTGGGGCGATACAAGAATACCCACCCCTGCTCGTCGCCTCTCGCCCGGGGCAACTCCAGAAAAGGCCAAGCTCCAGCCCCTCTCCAGGAGACTGGTTCCGGAACCGGAGCTGTGTGTTGAGGTGAGGCCGACTATATCTAGCCGGTATCTCTCAACCTCGTACACCAGCTCAGGCTCCTTCCCCACCAGAGAGGTGACATTCCACGTACCAAAAGCCAGTTTAGAAAGCTTGGGATCAGTCCGCCAAGGTCTCCGCCTTTGACCGCCACCTGATCCACATAGCACCGGACCCCCATGATCCCTCCTGCAGGTGGTGAGCCCACTGGAGGGCGGACCCATGTAACTCCTTCGGGCTGAGCCCGGCCGGGTCATGTGCTGCCCGTCCCCTCATGGATCGTCACCTTATCGTGGTGGGGGGGTTTGCGTGCCCCAGTGATCCCAGGAGCTACAGTGGGGCAAAAAAGTATTTAGTCAGCCATCAATTGTGCAAGTTCTCCCACTTAAAAGATGAGAGAGGTCTCCAATTTTCATCATAGGTATACCTCAACTATGAGAGACAAAATGAGAAAAAAAAATCCAGAAAATCGCATTGTCTGATTTTTAAAGAATTTATTTGCAAATTATGGTGGAAAATAAGTATTTGGTCACCTACAAACAAGCAAGATTTCTGGCTCCCACAGACCTGTAACTTCTTCTTTAAGAGGCTCCTCTGTCCTCCACTTGTTACCTGTATTAATGGGACCTTTTTGAACTAGTTATCAGTATAAAAGACACCTGTCCACAACCTCAAACAGTCAGACTCCAAAACTCCACTATGGCCAAGACCAAAGAGCTGTCAAAGGACACCAGAAACAAAATTGTAGACCTGCACCAGGCTGGGAAGACTGAATCTGCAATATGTAAGCAGCTTGGTGTGAAGAAATCAACTGTGGGAGCAATTATTAGAAAATGGGAGACATACAAGACCACTGATAATCTCCCTCGATCTGGGGCTCCACGCAAGATCTCACCCCGTGGGTTCAAGATGATCACGAGAACGGTGAGCAAAAATCCCAGAACCACACGGGGGGGTCCTAGTGAATGACCTGCAGAGAGCTGGGACCAAAGTAACAAAGGCTACCATCAGTAACACACTACGCCGCCAGGGACTCAAATCCTGCAGTGCCAGACGTGTCCCCCTGCTTAAGCCAGTATATGTCCAGGCCCGTCTGAAGTTTGCTAGAGAGCATTTGGATGATCCAGAAGAGGACTGGGAGAATGTCATATGGTCAGATGAAACCAAAATAGAACTTTTTGGTAAAAACTCAACTTGTCGTGTTTGGAGGAGAAAGAATGCTAAGTTGCATCCAAAGAACACCATACCTACTGTGAAGCATGGGGGTGGAAACAACATGCTTTGAGGCTGTTTTTCTGCAAAGGGACCAGGACGACTGATCCGTGTAAAGGAAAGAATGAATGGGGATATGTATCGTGAGATTTTGAGTGAAAACCTCCTTCCATCAGCAAGGGCATTGAAGATGAAACGTGGCTGGGTCTTTCAGCATGACAATGATCCCAAACACACCGCCCGGGCAACGAAGGAGTGGCTTCGTAAGAAGCATTTCAAGGTCCTGGAGCGGCCTAGCCAGTCTCCAGATCTCAACCCCATAGAAAATCTTTGGAGGGATTTGAAAGTCCGTGATGCCCAGCGACAGCCCCAAAACATCACTGCACTAGAGGAGATCTGCATGGAGGAATGGGCCAAAATACCAGCAACAGTGTGAGAAAACCTTGTGAAGACTTACAGAAAACGTTTGACCTCTGTCATTGCCAACAAAGGGTATATAACAAAAGTATTGAGATGAACTTTTGTTATTGACCAAATACTTATTTTCCACCATAATTTGCAAATAAATAAATTAAAAATCAGACAATGTCATTTTCTGGATTTTTTTTTTCCTCATTTTGTCTCTCATAGTTGAGGTATACCTATGATGAAAATTGGAGACCTCTCTCATCTTTTAAGTGGGAGAACTTGCACAATTGGTGGCTGACTAAATACTTTTTTACCCCACTGTATGTTGTCCGGGGCAATTTGCCTCTGATAGGGTCTCCCAAGACAAACTGGTCCTGGGTGAAGGGCCAGACTAAGAACGATCCAACAGACTCTCATGAATTGTATATCAAGGATAAACTACAGCAGTATAATTTAATCACAGCCATCACTCACCACATTACTTCTGTCTTCATCTCATTTCTATGCTCTGGGGCATGAGGGGCTTTTGGTCATTTTAACATATTAAATTAATTTAGTATGTTATTTCACCAGGTCAGGAAGAGGGTCTAAATAAAGCAGTGGGGAGTGGGCTTATTTAAAAGTATTATTTCATCATTTGGCCTACTCGTCTGCCGTTCGCCAAACAAGACCTCCCGTCTCTCTCTCTTTCTCTCAATTTACCCACCCTAGAAATCTCTGCTGCACAGACAAGTCCTGGGGCTGTTAATAGATTTTCTTTTTCCTTTCGGTTGGTTGAATAAATCAATGTGGACCAGCCACAAGGGAACAAAAATAAACGTCTGGACACTTCGGAGTCCGGACGTCAACAACACTCCTTCAGGGTGAAGTAAAACTTTTCACTGAAGCTGTGTTCGTCTGAAACAGCCTTAAAACTAACTTACTTCCTCACAACTAAACGCAGACATTCCAAGCACAGAACGCCGCTTCTTGCGCCATGTTTTTTTTAAATCATTTCTATGGTAACACGTAACTTCCACTGGCAGCGTAACAGACCCCAAATATCGCAATATTCATTTTTACACTGGTATCAAAAATTATACCGGTATTATCGTGAACGATACAATATGGCACACCTCTACTGTGCAGTAAAGAAATCTCTAAAAAGCTCTGAAGAAGCACCTTAGCACCAGTGATGAGTAACGCTCCACCCTGCAGTCCACGTCCAATTGTTCCAAGCTCTTGTGAGAGGGGACTACCCAGGAGGCTGTGAGAGATAAATTCAAACCCCGTCCTGCAGAGCTCATGGATCCCACTGGAAGAAAGCAATGAAAACAAATACAAAATAAAATAAAGTAATTCTTTTTTTTAAACCACAGATAGTATCAAAGCAAACCAAAGGTGCTCTTAGCAGCAATGAACCATGAGTGGGAATTAAGAATCATATTAGGTGATGATAAGTTAACTCCATAGCAGCACTGTTAGCTCTGAAACTGATGTGATACTCTGGGTGGGGAATGGGTTGTTAACAACACAGCGATGGGCTGGAAATGAATACCAGATCATGCGTAGTGACTTAGGGAAATGGAACCAGGAAGAGCAATACCAGCTTCTGTTCATTCTGCCAAAATGTAAAAACGTTTCTCAATAGAAATTTTAATATTTTTACTTTGATTAAATGGCCCAAGAAAACATTTCTGAAGGTTAAGGCTACATGTCCACAGAGAGTGCATTTTCTCACAGAAAACACTTGACGCTTATTTTTCAAGGCACTTCACAGGTGCTCTTAAAAAAAAAAGTCTCTGTCCAGTGTCCTAGCAACCACTTGACCATCACTCACAGCTCGGTGTCAGCATTTCTCATTGAAACTATCTGCTAACTACACTGCATCGCATCAAACTGGTAAGAACGTTTCAGCTGCCAGTGCTGTGAGCTGTCTGCTGAGAGCAGTTTTGCACCAAGCATGTTGAACGCTTTAAATGCTGGACTACATTGAAAATGAAGAGAAAATGTTCTATGTGGACACGCAACCTAAAACCTACAAACACACCATGTTTTAGGGAACAGGGGCCACATGTACAAAGGGTACTTACGCACAAAAACATGGTGTATATCCTTTTCCATGGAAAATTTCAGCTGTATCAAGAATGAAATGACCATGGGAATATGCGCAGCCCCACGCCAACTTCATGGCTGGATTACAGACATTTCTACTGTTAATGGTCTGTTGGCGACACTTAGAGGTGGTGTTGGGAGACTGATAATGACGTGAAAATTATTGTACACACCAGAGACACATGATGAACAAACATCCAAGTGTGCGCAATTAGATGAGTAGATATAAAAGCAAGCGCAAAGAAGTGCAGAAAATGTCTCTAACAACAGAGGATTAGAGGATATTGCAAATCGCGCAGTGAGAAGAGAAAGGGTATTTAGAGACAGAAGATTTTCTGGCTCAGGATGATGACTGGCTTGTCAGCCGGTTTAGGTTTCCAGTCCCAGTGGAACTGATCTGAACAGAGCTACTGCTGGTCTTGGAGCATGACACAGCGAGAAGCTGTGTGCTGCCCGTCCCAGTGCAGATACTGACAACTCTGGGGTTTCTGGAAATGGGCATTAAAGAGGGAGCTGGCAGACCCATTGGGAATTTCGCATTCAACCCTGAGCCGAGCTATGCCAGCTGTGTGGGATGGCATTATCTGGCTGTCACCCAGGTACATCATAATCCCATACAATGCAGTTGAACAGGCCAACATCAAAGCACAATTTGCAGCAAGAGCCTGTTTTTCTTGATGATTCTAATGAACAGCATTGTTGGGAACAAACTACAAGCTGGCACTGTGTGGATGGGTGGCTTCTTGGGCAGCACGGTGGTGCAGTGGTTAGCACTGTTGCCTTACAGCTAGAAGGTTCCTGGTTCGAATCCCCAGGCTGGCAGGGGTTGGAACCTTTCTGTGTGGAGTTTGCATGTTCTCCCTGTGCTGCGTGGGTTTACTCCGGGGGCTCCGGTTTCCTCCCACAATCCAAAGACATGCATGTTAGGTTAATTGGCTGTTCTAAATTGTCCCTAGATATCTGTTTCCTATAGGCCCTTAGAATAGAGGGTTAGTATTAGTGAAAGCGCTTTGAGTGGTCTTTGTGACTAGAAAAGCGCTATATAAGTGCAGGTTAGTTAGTTAGTTAGTTCTTGGTGAATAAATTCATGTAATTGTCCTAAGAATAACCCACCTCATGTGCAACATGCCTGTGCACCCTGCAAATATCACCCTGTCTTCAAGGCTTCATTGCAACTTCGTGGTTTGAGTAAGTGACTTACTTTTTTTTTTGCTGATTAAACTACAGTTTCACAGCATTCCACCAAGCCCCCAATTGCCTCTGTGTGTACAGTAGTTATGTCATTAAACACATGCGTAAAGTCTGAAATGCAACATTCTCACCCTTTTCCCGACGCACTTCATTCATTTAGTAGTGTGTGTAATCCATGTAAGTTGTATATAACTATAAAGGATGAGATTTGCATTTTGGACATGAAATATGTACTTGTCAAGTCTAATATGATCTGCTTTCAACTGACAGGTGACAGTGGCTATCCACTACATAGGTTTAGTGGTCTTTGTGACTAGAAAAGCGCTATATAAGTGCAGGTTAGTTAGTTAGTTAGTTTATATTGTCTTCTTTTTCGTGACTGTTTTCCTTTAATTCAACCAGCTGATCCTCCCGGCTGGTCACAAATTGATTGATTGATTTATTCATCGTTTAAAAAACACTGTATAAAAGATACAACATACATTTAAAAATAATGCAATGACACAAGAAAGTGTGCATTATTTCCACTGGGGTCCCTAAAAAAAGATCGCAGCTGGTCTTGTACCTGCAACCTTCTGGTTTGACAGCTGGCAGTTTAACCACTGAGCTATACATGCTCCGATTCACAGCGATCAGCTGACGCTTCTGAGGACGACTGCAGACTTCGGTTTATACATGTCAAAGTTAAAAACATCTCCTTCTTATCCCTGTCTGAATAAAGGAGACAATAAACTAATCTTCTACGGCTGTGAGCAGGCTATTGAATTACCTGTATCCGGCGCTAATGCCAGAGGACAGTGTGCCATACAAAATGTTTTTAACGTGTCTCTACCTCATTCAGCAGCACTGCTTGCTCACAGTCCATGAAATTCCATTAAATCCATTATTTTTGATCGTGGATACAGAAGAATCAAATATGCAGTGCTTGTATATATCTATTTGCATCTAATTGCATATTCAAATGGAGGTGTGTTAAGGGAGGTGTCCGGTATTTCCTCACGTGCGTTCAGTTTCAAGTAGATGGGCATGTGCAAAGGAAATATGCTTGGATTCCTGCGTACGGACGGTTTCATACATCTGGATTTTTTTTTGCTTACGGTGTTTTCTTGATTTAAACGTATGTCATCTTTCAGTAGGAAATCCACGCAAGTCTTTGCACATGAGGCCCCAGGACCTTTAACAATTTTCCCGTGCCAATTCTGATGCAGAATGTGGAGTGAACGCATTTGTTCACCTCTGGGTCTACAATCCCAAATGAGCTAAAAAACAACAGAGAAGAAATAAAAACTCACCCCAGAGTAGTGATGGAGGGAAGCTCCGGTTGGAGAGTTTCTGCTGCAGCTTTCACAGCTTGGACCGGTACTGGTTCTTTGTTTATCTGAGAGTGATTCAAAAGACAATCAGTCAGTTCTGAAAATATGACTGTTGATTATGTTCTCAGAACTGTATACAGGTTTGGATCGAAATATTAATGATTACAGCATGCATACAGAATACCTGAATGTCCTCCTTCTCGATAACAGTGGGTGCTAGCAGAAACAGCTGATCTAGGGGGTCATTCTGTGGTTCTGGTTTCAGCACAGTTAAAGCAAACTCTAACTTTGCTTTAATTAAGAAAACAGAATAAGACAAAATAGTTATTTAATTGATTTAATGAATGCATTTTATTTTTTGACCTACTTTTGCCACTTGGCCGAAGATTTGTCTGCACATGATTTAAAAATAAACTTCTTCAGCTTGTAACAGAAGTGTAGAAATGATTCACCATCAGTTCCATGTAGGAGGATGGTGCCAGACCGCGCTGTCAGACAGGCTAAGGGTTCATGACTCTGTGCGTGCAGCCATCCGAGGAAAGCTGTCTGAATCTCCTCATCATCGTCTTCGGGCTGAGAAGAAAACGCCAAAGTTTGGAGGGACATAACAGAGAGACACAGATTCAATTACAATGACTGGAAAGAAGATGAATGTTCTTATGTGCTTTCATTGATTTTACACACTCACTAGCGGCTGTAGAGGTTGTAGGTGAATAGAAGAAGCTACTCTGACAGCTGATTTCACTGCTTTGATTTGCACAGTTGAATGTGGCGGGATATTCAACCTGCTGGCCAGAGGCTGAGGGATCTGTAAAAACACATGTGAAACTACCACAATTCAGCTGTGGTTAATGTGTGTTCAGGCATACTCACCCATACTCTCCCACTATGGATCGCTCCCTTGCTTTGACGTCTCCCCTTCCCTGCTAGAAACTCAGTACCATGGCATACTGCTCTGACCACCACAGTTTCCTCATCCTTCCCCTCCTCTCCTTCAACAGAAGCACCATCTTTAGAGGCTCTTCTGTTCTTTTTCTCAATGGCCTGCTTGCTTTTGTCCCTTGTTTCTTTAGGCGATGAGACTTTGGAGAGAAGGCCGTATGTCACCGAAGACTGACCCTCACTCAATTTGGCATTAAAGCAGTGGCTCCAGGGAAATAAGTGGATAACACCAGCAGCAACGTGGTTGATGGTGCAGAGAGAGTGAGGAGGCGAGCTGCAGACTCTGTAGACGGAGTCAGTGATGAGGGCGGGGATGTCAGGGACAGGTGGCAGCTCTTTAGCGGGGTCATGAGTGCCCTTCATCACATAGCGAATCATGCTTGTAATGTTTGCTAAGCCACTCCATGGGTGGCTCTGAGTGATGGTGGAAGGACTATCCGCTGATGCACAGGAGGGAGAAGAGAAGGAGGAGTCCATACTTTGCTCTCCATGAGAATGTTCTGATCTATAGGTCGATCTCGCTCGAGAACCACTGAGGGTGCCAACCCCAGCACGGATTTTTGGAGATACGACAAGTTCTGTGAATTGCTCCAGGCGACCATAGGGCACACATGGGGAGACTGAAGCTGTGCAGAAAATATTTTTGCAAAATGACACTGTGACTGTAAATACTGCATATGATGAATATAAAGCAAGGAAAAAAATAGCTAAACAAATGCATTAGTCTACAGCCTACAGACATGGACCCACATGTGTCTCTTTGGCCCATAATCAATGGGGCAAAAAGTCACAAATTTACAAGTAAAAACTCACAAATTCAAGAGTAGAAAGTTGTAAATTTATGAGAAAAAAACTAATTTACAAAAAAAATGCATATTTACTGTACATGAAAAGATTTACAGTTTTTGAGAGAAGAGTGACAAATATATTAGACTACAATTAAAATATGAGACAAGCTACATATCTAAAGGGAAAAAAATTGCTACCACTGACAGCAAGTTTTTTTTAACAGATTTTTAAAAAACGTTTTGTCATTTACTGTAATGCAATTTTTTTGCTTTTTGGCCAAGTTACTTAAAATGTTTCTTTCCACAGTCGTAGTTATGAAGGCTTTTTTGTATGATAAAAATGGTAACATTTCAGTATCTTAGCATATTGAAAACCTGAAACTACACATTCTTTACACATCAAAATGTTATCAGAGCCTGTGTCGTGGGCCTCTTGGATACATAATTTGTTTTATATTTAACAGAAAGTACCTATGTCACACCATCACTTAAACATAAAACAAGCATACAGATGTTGCTAACAAAGGTTCATTCTGTTCTGCTCTAGCCAGTACTGACCTACTCGGATGTAGATTACAGTGTGGCTGTCCACCCACACAGGAAACACGGCCTCTAGGAAAACGACTCTGATCTGATCCAGTAGTTGCTGCTCCAGAGCAGAACTGTGGAGCTCCTAGGGTTATCAGTCATATGAAAAAATAATTAATTTGTATTTCTCATATGTGTTTCGTATCCCTGATGAGTTTGTGCAAATCACAGTGCATCTTTTTAAGAATGTATAATTCACCAAAATCTCCCAGTCATCAGGTGATAAAGGCTCCACGAACACCTGTTGCAGTGATGAGACGTGATGGCAAGGTCTCAGAAAGCCCTGAGGGAAATCACGTAACCAGTCAATACAAAAACCTATTCAGCACAAATACTAAAGGACCATAAGGCTACTGTACACTGTTGCAAGTTGAAGAAACAGGCTATTTCTATCAGGAATCACACTGAAGATTAATATTCCTCCCAGCAAACTTTACCTGCTCTCCATCTTTCAGACCCAACTTCTCACACAGCTGACGACACAGCTCCACTTTGAGGCTATCTGGGTTGGAGGAGGCTCTGCTTTGAGTCCAGCTGAGAAACACTGGAGATCCATGACCACAGGACAACTCCAGAGGTTGATTCTGAAATACAGAAATAAAAATTATTTTTTTAAATATAATTTAATTACACTAAACACTTTATGCCCTCCGTGGATCGCCACCTTATCGTGGTGGAGGGGTTTCAGTGCCTGAATGATCCTAGGAGCTATGTTGTCGGGGGCAACTTGCCCCTGGTAGGGTCTCCCAAGGCAAACAGGTCCTGAGTGAAGGGCCAGAGCGGTCCAGTTGATCCCATGAAATAAAGTTACATCAAGGACCCGGTGTACCTAAAAACATGGGTCCGCCCTCCAGTGGCCTCACCACCTGCAGGAGGACCCATGGGGATTATGGTGCTATGTGAACTGGGTGAAAATCTGGGCTACTCTGCATGGACTGATGCCCCCGCGACCCGGATCCCTGAATAAGCGGTAGAAATGGATGGATGGCTGGATAAACACTTTATGAAATACCTCAATCACAATAATATTCCTTTTTTTTTTTTAAAAGAAGATTCACCTTAGTTCTTTCTCAGATGAGATGCTGTTCATTACAGATATGAAATTATACAGTAAAGTGGACATAAGGTAGTATTAATGATTGCAATACATCCCTCTGCAGTCTCCATGTCATTTCTAATGCAACGTTTTGTCACCGCCAAGTGAAACTGTAAAGGAACTGCTGCAAAACTACAGACCACGATGGAACCCAATGGAGAAAAATGGTTACTGCCAAGTATTAGAGTCTATACTCTGTTACCTTAAAGTGAGGCTTTATAAGGATTCAATGGTATGGTTTACTGTATCTAATCCTTAATAACCCCGCTGTTTGTTTCTGAAATCTCCAATTTGGCACTGTTACATGTGTTTACTGACAATGTATGATGCAGTTACAAGATCCCTTATCCACTTAAAAACATAACAAAGGAGCAGCAGAAATGCATAAAACAGACTACAGTTTTTGATTTAAATGTTTTCCCTGGGTGGAAAAAGAACTGCAAAACCGAGACCACAGGTGATCAGTTGGCTAACTTACCTCGACTAGAGAGAGGTGCAAAATTAGCTTCGAGGGAAGGTGAAGGAAGCAGTTTTTTGCGTTGTTGAAAGCGACAGTCACCGGTTGAATGCCCTGATTATTGATCATTATGTTCACATCGCTTCATTAGCTCTGTAATTGACAGGGAAGCTGCTATGCTTATGCTAAATGTGCAATAAGTCGTATCGATGCGCTCTGTTATCACTTAGCCAGACCAGAGTAGTCGATTTCGAGTGTTTTTTCAGAATAAGACATTGCAACGCCTACATGCTGCCACAGAGAAAGCAGGCATAGCCATACAACACGTTTATGGGCACTTATTTTGAAACGTACGGGTCGGTAAATTATTCCAGGAAGCATGGCGGCACCAATCAACAGCACCTCGGGTTGTTGGAACGCTCCAGAGGTTTACAAGCACCATGCACAGCAAAGAGTTTGTATTTCTCGCCCAAATTATAGAGAGGGAAGAAAAGCTAAAGCGGTTAAGGTGAGAATATCATCCTGGCTGTAAAAATATATTATCTCGGCCTACGAGTGACTTGACTTCTGGCTAGGTGGTACAAGGTTCTGTTGTGTGGGGCTATACGTCGTTTCCACATGACCTAGATGTAAAGTTGACAAGAAAATACTACGTAATGTAATAGAAAGTCAGTGAGCAGATTACAACATCATATAAAGGCAGTGTCTGCCGTTCACTGGTTCTTCGTCTTTTTGTTTTATTAGGTCTACACTATTAACTTAGAGTCCCGTTACCTGATGGTTCAGGGGGTCCCAGCTATTGGTGTGATGGCGGAGCTGATTCAGCTGTGTGCCCTGTATGGAGTCGTGGAGGAGTACAGACCCCTCGATGAGTATCCCGCCGAGGAGTTCACTGAGGTTTACCTTGTCAAGTTCCAGAAGCTCACAAGTGCCAGGTACTTGTAACTACAGTGGGGTGAAAAAGTCTTTGCCCCTTCCTGATTTCTCCTTTTTTTTTGTTTGTTTGTCACACTTAAATGTTTCAGATCATCAAACAAATGTAAATATTAGACAAAGATAACACAAGTAAACACAAAATGCAGTTTTTAAATGAAGGTGTTTATTATTAAGGGGAAAAAATCCAAACCTACATGGCCCTGTGTGAAAAAGTGATTGCCCCCTAAACCTAATAACTGGTTGGGTCACCCTTAGCAGCAACAACTGCAATCAAGCATTTACAATAACAAGCAATGAGTTTTACAGCACTGTGGAGGAATTTTGGCCCACACATCTTTGCAGAATTGTTGTAATTCAGCCACATTGGAGGGTTTTTGAGCATGAACCACCTTTTTAAGGTCATGCCACAACATCCCAATCGGATTCAGTTCAGGACTTTGACTAGGCCACTCCAAAGTCTTCATTTTGTTTTTCTTAAGCCATTCAGAAGTGGACTTGTTGGTGTGTTTTAGATCATTGTCCTGCTGCAAAACCCAAGTGCACTTCAGCTTGAGGTCACGAACAGATGGCCGGACATTATCCTTCAGGATTTTTTGGTAGACAGCAGAATTTATGGTTCCATTTACCACAGCAAGTCTTGCAGGTCCTGAAGCAGCAAAACAGCCCCAGACCATCACACTACCACCACCATATTTTATTGTTGGTATGATGTTCCTTTTCTGAAATACTGTGTTACTTTTACGCCGGATGTAATGGGACACACACCTTCCAAAAAGTTCAACTTTTGTCTTGTCAGTCCACAGAGTATTTTCCCAAAAGTCTTTGAGATCATCAAGATGTTTTCTGGCAAAACTGAGATGAGTCTTTATGTTCTTTTTGCTCAGCAGTGTTTTTTGTCTTGGAACGCTACCATGCAGGCCATTTTTTCCCCAGTCTCTTTCTTATGGTGGAGTCATGAACACTGACCTTAACTGAGGCAAGTGAGGCCTGTAGTTCTTTGGATGTTGTTGTGGGGTCTTTTGTGACCTCTTGGATGAGTCGTCGCTGCGCTCTTAGGGTAATTTTGATCGGCCGGCCAATCCTGGGAAGGTTCACCACTGTTCCATGTTTTCACCATTTGTGGATAATGGCTCTCACTGTGGTCCGCTGGAGTTCCAAAGCTTTAGAAATGGCTTTAGAACCTTTTCCAGACTGATAGCTCTCAATTACTTTGTTTCTCATTTGTTTCTGAATTTCTTTGGATCACAGCATGATGTCTAGCTTTTGAGGATCTTTTGGTCTACTTCACTTTGTCAGGCAGGTCCTATTTAAGTGATTTCTTGATTGAGAACAGATGTGGGAGTAATCAGGCCTGGGTGTGGCTAGAGAAATTGAACTTCGCTTTCCAAAAATGTGATAAACCACAGTTAATTTATGTTTTAACGGGAGGGCAATCACTTTTTCACACAGGGCCATGTAGGCTTGGATTTTTTATTTACCCTTAATAATAAACACCTTCATTTAAAAACTGCATTTTGTGTTTACTTGTGTTATCTTTGACTAATATTTAAATTTGTTTGATGACCTGAAACATTTAAGTGTGACAAACATCCAAAAAAATGAGAAATCAGGAAGGGGGCAAAAACCCTTTTTCACACCACTGTATGTGGTATGCATTTATATAGCACCAGTCCACAACATTAGAAGTTCAGAGATATTTAACCCTCTGCAACTGTGGTCGGTACTGCGAAGACCCTGTAATGTTCGAGATTAGAATTGGAGACAGTGGGGGTGAAGAACTCAATTTTAAGAAGGAGAGAGCACAAAGAATAAAGGAGGAGGCACAATTTTCCCAGAGTAATGTGGAGTTTTATTGGGATAACGTGTTATTATGAGATGGGGCAGTGGTGGCCTAATGGTTAGGGATTGAGCGGAATGTCGCCGGTTCAATCCGTGGACTGGCATGAGGGTGGTGGGTGGTCGGTGGGCTTGCGTGGGCGCTCGGGGGTGTCGCTTGGCATGTGAGGCGCCGTGTGGGTCCAGCTCATTGTTCACTATTGTGACTGTTGTTGTCCATGTTTGTGTGTGTAAGATGAGTGGGAATGGGTATGGCTGCCCCATCATGTTTGTGGTGCTGGGAGCGCCAGGGCGCAATGCTGGTGGGTCCTGGGCTGCTTGCACTGGCAGCCCTTGCCCTGGGTTGGGATTTGGGGGCAGTGGGTGGTCTCATGAACCGGTTTGCAAGCTGGCTTCTGGGGGGGGAGACGGCCATCGCTTTTAGACCACCTCCCTCCCAGTCTTATTTCCCGCCCTCCTCCTCCCCCTGACTCTGGGTGGAATATACATCTTCTTGGATACATTTAGGGCTTTGGGGTGGGGGTGTGCCACACTGTGTCGGTGAAGGGGATACCTTTGCTACGCGGTGGGGCTGCACTCACCTCAATTTTAATTGCATTTTAGACACTGAGGGCTTGGAGGGATGGGGGGATAGGGGCCCCGCTGCCCATCGAAGTGGCTAGCGGTGCTCCAGTCACCATCCCCCCAATTTTAATTGCACTTTGGTAGTCCACACATTTACACACAATTACATCATATAACCAACATACACCCACCATGTTTTGTGCAGGGGGGAGGGGGGGTGGGGGAAGACCCCCACCCCTGTTGCCCTCCTCCTGCTGGGGACGTGGGGGCCCGATGGGGAACCTGGGACCCATCATGTTGTCAAAATCCTTGGGTGCTACTGAATGTATAGATACAACCAAGGGAGTGAGAGTGGGACTGAATATGAGAGTAGGTGAGAGTGAGTGGGTGATGAATGGAGGTGGTGATGGTGGGTCAGTTTTGTGCAGCGCTTTGCATGTCGGGTGACATCTCGGGGTGCCTGCGGTGGTCTCCTGATCAGTCGCTCGGGTGGGTGCTGGGGGTCAGGGTCTATTTCTGTGGCCTGCACCGGCGGTCTCCCTGGCCGTTGTTGGGCGCTGGTGTGCGTTCAGGCTCGCTGCATCTGCTTTGCATTCACCTTATGAAACAAGGGTGAATGAGGGATGAGTTTGAACGGGTACAGGAGTGAGAGAGAATGGGTTGGTCCGGGTGAGTGAGAGTGTGTTAGTGCATATGGGTGCGCATGGGAGCATGTGGGTGTGAAGGTGTGTGTCTGCGAGTCAGGAGGTGCTGGATTAGTGGGGGTAGTGCCTCTCGGCAATGTAGGCCACCCTGGGTGGTGGGACTTCTTTGGGCATGGGGGTCCCTGGAGTGTGGGGTGGGGTGGGGGGGGTGCCTGAGGGGGCTCGCACTGGGGGGCGCGGGCCGGTCTCCGGCTCGGGGGGTGGGGTCGCTGGCCTCCTGGGGCCCGGGGGCAGGCATTGGCACCACTGGGGGGGGGGGGCTTGCCACGCTGGCTGCCTGGCGACCTGGCCTCCCTCGATCATCCCTCCGGGGGTAGATGCCTGGCTTTCCTGGGGGTTGCTGACTTCGGATGTTTGTGCCCTGTGGGGGTTGGTGGCGCTGCCTTGCCTGCTCGGGGTTCCCAGGGGGTGAGAGCTGCTGCGGCCGGCCCCCGCTTCGTATGTTTACTGACAAACCACTCACATGCACACACTTATTTTGCACACGCTCTCATATAAATGCACGCAGACTTACACGCACAAGTGTCTCTCCTTTAACAGGTGCGGAAACCAGACTCATGTTGAGACATCTTCGGTGGAAGAAGTGGTTTGTTTTTTGTTTGTTTTAGTTGTTTGTTTGTCTTTTTGTCTGTTCCTCTCCCTTTTCTTTCCCCCCTCCACATACTTCCTTTCCCTCTTCACCATCCTGTTGGGTCCTCCATGGGTAAAATAATTAAAATAAAGTATTAAAAGTTATTAGAGGAGGAGTTTACAACAATATACAATACATAGTTAGGTACTGTATAAGCTCCTCTTGACAAAGTAAATCTGTTTTGGCACAATAAGGATGACAGATCCCTGTTCTGCTTGCCTAGTTGCCTGACAGGACAAGGGGAAAAAAAAAAAACAAAACATGGTCAGTGATGTAACAAGAATCCTGCTTGCAGCTTGATATGACGATTTCAGTGCATTTATTTTTGTTGTTCTTACCTCTGAATTTTGAGGAAATGTCTCTTCAAAATTCCTATGCTTGCTCTCATAATGCCATTTCAAATTGTAAATCTTTATCAAGCTGTGGTCTCCTGGCATATTAAGAACGTTGGTCTTGTGCTGGTAGGAGAACAAATGAAAATTGCTCAGTCCATTCATCTTTGAATTGTCGATTTCCACTGTCCACTTTTCTTTTAGCAGTAAACTTGGAACATGCCATTTTTGTTCAATCTAGGCTCCCACTGCTGCTCCGAAAGTGAAAGTAAAAAAAGTGCCGCTCAGCTGCAGCCGCTCGCACAGTGACAGGCTGTCAGTGCATCGTTGGCATGGAGATAACAGTCCACGTTTACAGGTGCTGACCTAACCAAAACACGTAGTGAAGGAATCACAACTCGGGGTCCACAAATAGGAAGTTCGCGGGCTGCTGTTATAGGAGTATCATGTTTCCCCGCAGCCACACGGGACACACTGGAAATCTGGCACAGTGCCGGAAAACTTTAAGCCCTGCATCCAGAAGGGAGCAGGTCAAACAGGTGGTGGCCTTGATCTTTCTGAGACAGGAGGCTCTGGAGATGTCCTCCAGGGACAGGGAGGGCAGAGGGCTGCTGATAATTTTTTGGGCGGTGTTGATGACCCTCTGCACAGCCTTCCTGTTTTCAGCCGTGGAGCCAGCGTACCACACACCCAGACAGTAGGTGAGCACGCTGTCCACTGAGCAGCGGTAGAAGGCCAGCAGCAGCTTCTGGTCCAGGTTGTTCTTCCTCAGAACACAGAGGAAGTTCAGCCGCTGCTGGGCTTTCTTCACCAGGGCCTTGGTGTTGAAGGTTCTTGGGCACCCACATCTAAAGAAGTTACAATAGTTGAATCTTTTTCAGCATCACTCTGAGATAAATTGTTCCTTGTCTTGATAATAGAGGGTGTCTGTCTCCTGAACTCAAATGCAAAGCTCTAATTCTCATTTTACTTCTGGAAACTTTTGGTTTCACAAGTAGGTTTGCACTCCAGAAGCAGGGACTAATTTAAAATCGGGCCTGGTCATTCAGGACATGTGACAAGAAGGATTTTGAATTCATTTCTGGATTCTTTAGGGAGCCAGTGGACATGTGTTACTTAATTGTGATAAAATATTTCTGTTTCAGAGCTGCAAAGCGACACATGGATGAGAAGAGTTTCTATGGTGGGGTGTTGCATGTGTGTTACGTTCCAGAATATGAAAGCGTGGAAGACACAAGGCTGAAGCTGCAGGACCGCAGGAGTTACGTGATGCGAGCTGTTAGGAATAGAGGTAAAAAAACTGTGTCAAACATATAGATGAGATACACATTAAAGAGAGAAACTTGAATCTACAGTAGCTACAGACTTCACAGTAACAAGATCTTGGCCAGAATAAACATCTGTGGGAGGTCTTGGTGTCAGACAGCACTCTCTAGCATGGTCACCGATTGGACGAAAAGTGTTTATTACTCCTATAGATGTGAACACATTAAGAATTAATGCACTGCAAACATCTGTTCCTTATTTCCTGTCGTAAGGCCGTTTCACACTGCTGCGATGAGAAAATGTAGTGCAGCAGGGCAGAAAATCTGCCTATGAATTTTTCCGCTCGACAACTTGTGCACCATTGCAAAACGTCTTTTGTGTGGAGTTCCTTTTTTGTTCTGCTTTGGCCAGTTCAGGCTTTTTCTTTTTTGGCTGACATTGGAGCAGTTTTGGCATGCCAGCCTCAAGCAATGTTTCATGATGGAGGCCCATAAGGCACATCTTCTTGGACATATCGACTTATATTTTGTCTTTGATCTGATAATTTAAATACTCGTTGTGGTTCGTATTCTATAAAGTTGGATGTTTTTGTCTTTCCCCTGACCTGGAAGTGGTTTCACCTGAAATAAAAGATCTCATTGGTTCAACATATAATATTTCCTCATTAAAGGTCCAATGGGATCTAGGTCTGAGTGGGTATTTTTTCAACAACAGGAATGTTCCACAGCTGTGCGTATATGCTGATAAGAACCCATTAAATCTGTTCAAATTAATTCTGATGCCTTTTTTCAGATCATAATCCATTCTTGGCATAAAGCAGCCTTTTGTACTATTAAAATGGTGGAATGGTCATATTATACAAGTTTTTCATATTGAGGTCAGTGCATTTACAAGTAGAAATATTAGATGTCAGACTGCCTCAAACACTCATTGTAAAGAATTTTTTTCTACTCTTGGTTCTCAATGATACCATTGACTGCAGATGTCTTTAATAAGGTCCTCTCAGGCAACAGCCCAGGCACTCGGCACTGTGCCAGAAGAGAGTAAGAAAAAAAAAATCTTTTCTCCTTGAGGCTAAAGTGAAGATTATTTTAGATCAAAAATGTCAGCTGCACTAGCACAGACCAAGAATACTGATGTGGAAATTGGCTTAACACATCCCTTTAACAGCTTATAATATCATTGCTTCTGTAATTATGCATTGTACTGTATACATTTAATCACTTGTATTTGAATTTTAAGGGTGCACTCACACTAGTGCCAGTTCTTCTGACAAAGTACAGTTGTCCCTCCTCCCCCGCCCCCGTCTGGCCTACACTCACATCGCTCCCGGCTTGAGGATGGCTAACTCTTGTACATTCATCAATATGTAATACAACGCACAGCTGTACGTCATAATGAAGCTCCCTTCTGTTCACAAGAAGAGTGGTTGCTAATTTTCACAAATACCTCAGAGTTCTTGTAGGTTTTATCTAATTTGCTCTGTATGTGTGATTATGCAGAAATAAAAGTAAACTCAGCTTCTCCGTTGGACTAACACAAACTCTTTGCCACCCATTGATGTTCAAGGTCCTGTTACCTGCAAATTTAAAAAAAAAAAAATTAACAATATAAACTATGTCTATTGGTCAGATGTATGCCATTAATCTATCAAAACACTCTCTTCACAAAGAAATACACACGATTTTTATTATTTAATTATATTCTTAAAGAAATAGGCAGATTGTGCTTCCTGGGCTTTGTGATGTCACAAACCAACAGCCCTTGCCTTCAGTTGTCTTAAATTAGCAAATCAAACGGACTGACTGCTTTGCAACTTGTGATTGGTCCATTCAAAAAAATCTTCACCCAGTCAGACTAGGCAGGGTTAGCGTCAAAGCAGGCTGCACAGAGCTTTATTGAACAGTTTTGTGATGAGCTGTGAAAGCCTGAGAATGCCAAAACTTGAAATTAATATCTGGAAAATGCACAGTGTGGGATCTTTGAATGACTGTCGAGAGGAAGGGTTGACTCAATTATACATCATACTCGCATTGTGCTGGGACACAGCTGAAAACATGAGTAATGAGCTGCATGCCTATCAGACGCATGACACCAGGGCTTGGCACACTTGAGATGGGCATTACACTAGTCAGACAAACTGGACTTTGGAGGTCAAACGTGCTTGGGCACAGTAAAGATTGCCTAGTGTGGGTGTGCCCTAAATCTGTATATCTCTTGTTGATGAACTTTACTATTATATTTTATTGCACTGAAAACAATTTGTTGAGACTGTTTTCTCTCCTATATTATTACAAAGCAAAAGAAAAGGAACAGAAAGAGGCATTACATGAAGAGCCAACACCATCAGACTCAGCCACCACATCCAACATCACCACCAAACATAATCACACCTCAGACGACGTAGCGACAGAAACTCCAATTGTTGGTCTCTATTCAGACTTTCCTCTCCTACCATTACCTCCCCAAGAGCATTACTCTGGACCTAAAAATCCGCAAGTGGTTGTACCAACGGAGGACAAAATGGGAGCTTTGCATAATGCTATTCCCAACACTAGACTCTCAGTGGAGAGTTCAAGCACCAACCAAACCTCCTGCAGTAGAGGCCGAGGCACAGACCACAGTCCAGCTTCTAATCAGGTCTCGGCAGTCAGATTTGTCCCACGAACACAATACCTGGAGAACCGGAAACGCAAAATGGAAGAAGCTGCAGAGAACGCCACTAGTAGTTCTCAACAAAATGAGCCTTTGATTGGGCCAAAACTTCCAGAACTGCCTATACTGGACATGGAGGATCAATCCCTAAACACAACTGTCAGCCTGATTAGGAATACAATGAAGCAGGTATGGTAACTAGATAAATTGATTGTAACTAAGAATACAGTTTCCAGTGTAATCTTACTGCCTTTTTTTTTTTTTTTTTATAAAGGTGGGATCAGTTTCTGACATCAGACCAGTGGAAAAAAAGATCAAACCACGTCGTCGGATCTGATAAAGGCTGCTGTGTCTTTTTTGTTGAGATTTCTTTGAGGACGTTGAATTTCAGTCAAGTAGAACATTTTCTTGTTTGGTGCTTTTTTAAATTTTAACATTATGAATCCTATAATTGAAAAACAGAGATGATGGGGGAATGCTTGTTAATATTTCTTCACTGTTCCATTTCTTCCTTAAATACATTCTTCTCAAACATTGCAATACTCTGAAAAGAAAAAACAAAATACCAAGTTGAGAATTATTGCAGTAGAAATGTTGAGAATTCAGCTGCCTTTTATGTGTGTTTACCGTGATATTGGGTAGGCAGGTTCCAAAGGCTTCAAGCAATAGTTCCTCCTTTCTCACAGCACTTTCAAATTCTTCCAAAGTCAGTTTGCCCTCAGAATTATGATCCTGTGGCTGGAAGCAACAATGACATTACTAAATCAAGATAAACATATCTCACTGTCTCCCATTAATGTATTAAACCAATTTGCTTGTCCAAGTACCGAACATCTCTTCATCTTCTTTAGTGTGATCTCCACCAGTTCTTTGACTCCTTCATCAGGGTCCTCCTCTGTGGGCTGTCTGATGAGACAGTTCTTCAGCATATGCACTATCTCCTCTCTGGAGATGTAGCCATCGCCGTTCAAGTCATACACCTGAAAACAGTCTGATCCAGGCAAACATAGAAGGTTAGGAGAATCTTGTAACTGTGAGTTTGAGCCTGTGTGCACAAAGTGACTGAGAGGTGGTACATTTTATTTGTTCGTCCAAGGTCCCTCGAAGGAAAATAGACAGCCCCTCGATCCACTCTCTCATACTAATGCGTCCATCGTTATCTTTGTCAAAAGTCCTGAAAACTGGACAACAGATGAATGGGGCATGCTCAGATCATGTCCAGATCAGTACACAACCAGTCATTCATATAATGCTGTGAAAACGTATTTGTCCCCTTCCTGATTTCTTATATTTGTCACACTTAATCTTTCAGATCATCAAACACATTTTATTATTAGACAAAGACGATCCAAGTAAATACAAAATGCAGTTTTTAAATTATGGGGTTTTTTTATTAAGGGGGAAAAAAGCTGTCCAAACCTAGCTGGCCCTATGCTAAAAAGTAATTGCCCACCCCATTGCATCATGAATTAACTGTGATTAATCACTTTTTCTTTTTTTTTGTGGGGGGGAGGTGGGGGGGCTGGTTCAATTTCACTAGCAGCACCCAGGCCTGATTACTGCCAAGCATGTTGAGTCAAGAAATCACTTACAGACGTAGACAAAATTGTTGGTACCCCTCTGTTAATGAAAGAAAAACCCACAATGGTCACAGAAATAACTTGAATCTGACAAAAATGGTAATAAATAAAAATTCTATGAAAATCAGACAATGTTTTTGAATTGTGGTTCAACAGAATTATTTTAAAAAACAAACTCATGAAACAGGCCTGGACAAAAATGATGGTATCCTTAGAAAAGATTGAAAATAATGTGACCATAGGGACATGTTCAACCAAGATGTGTCCTCTAATTAACATCACAGGTGTCTACAAACTTGTAATCAGTCAGTCGGCCTATTTAAAGGGTGACAAGTAGTCACTGTGCTGTTTGTTGACATGGTGTGTATCACACTAAACATGGACCAGAGGAAGCAAAGGAGCGAGTTGTCTCAGGAGATTAGAAAGAAAATTATAGACAAGCATGTTAAAGGTAAAGGCTATAAGACCATCTCCAAGCAGCTTGATGTTCCTGTGACTACAGTTGCACATATTATTCAGAAATTTAAGATCCACGGGACTGTAGCCAACCTCCCTGGACGTGGCCGCAGGAGGAGACGGATAATACGAATGGTAACAAAAGAGCCCAGAACAATCTCTAAACACATTCATGGTGAACTCCAAGGTCAAGGTACTGTACATCAGTGTCAGATCGCACCATCCGTCGTTCTTTGAGCCAAAGTGGACTTCATGGGAGATGACCAAGGAGGACACCACTGTTGAAAACAAATCATAAAGCCAAACTGGAATTTGCCAAACTGCATGCTGACAAGCCACAAAGCTTCTGGGAGAATGTCCTATGGACAGACGAGACAAAACTGGAACTTTTTGGCAAGGCACATCAGCTCTATGTTCACAAATGCAAAAATGAAGCATACCAAGAAAAGAACACTGTCCCTACTGTGAAAGATGGAGGAGGTTCTGTTATCTTCTGGGGCTGCTTTGCTGCATCTGGCACAGGGTGTCTTGAATCTGTGCAGGGTACAATGAAATCTCAAGACTATCAAGGTATTCTAGAGAGAAATGTGCTGCCCAGTGTCAGACAGCTTGATGTCAGTCGCAGGTCATGGGTCTTGCAACAGGATAATGACCCAAAACACACAGCTAAAAACACCCAAGAATGGCTAAGAGCAAAACATTGGACTATTCTAAAGTGGCCTTCTATGAGCCCTGATCTAAATCCTATTGAACATCTGTGGAAGGAGTTGAAACATGCCGTCTGGAGAAGGCACCCTTCAAACCTGAGACAACTGGAGCAGTTTGCTCATGAGGAGTGGGCCAAAATACCTGCTGAGAGGTGCAGAAGTCTCACTGACAGTTACAGAAATTGTTTGATTGCAGTGATTGCCTCAAAAGGTTGTGCAACAAAATATTAAGTTAAGGGTACCATCGTTTTTGTCCAGGCCTGTTTCATGAGTTTGTTTTTTAAAATAATTCTGTTGAACCACAATTCAAAAGCATTGTCTGATTTTCATTGGTTAATTTTCATAGAATTTTTATTTATTACCACTTTTGTCAGATTCAAGTTATTTCTTTGACCATTGTGGGTTTTTCTTTCATTAAAGCGAGGTAGTCGGATACCCAAAAGCCGATAGTGTATAGAACACGTATATTAGGATTTGTATGTGAAATTTCGGCATCGAAACTGCTCCCGTTTAGCTGTAATTAATATTAAAAAATGATATTTTCGGGACGAAAGAATTCAAGCGTCCCGGCATTTGTTTACTTCTCGGGGCCGCCACCGGAGAGCGAGCCGTGTGCAAAATGCTAATTTTGTGACCATTCGAACGCGCCGCACTTCAGTGACTGGATGGTTCGGGTGTCAATCACACAAACAATATGGCGCGTGGAAGGAAAACAATTGTCGGAGTCAGCTAGAAAAAGACGGAAAGTAGAGCAGGATAATCTTCGAAACAAAAGTCGTGTAGCATTAAAAAGTGAGAAGGATCACTGGGAAGCTTTCAAGAACAGGCATCACTTGAAGGATGATGAAGAAGTTGCCAAAATTCTCTTGGATACGTAAGTAAACGTATCGGATTTGTGCAGCGTGTTTTCATAGATATTCTGCAAAGCCAGGGGCCATACAGTGTAACTTCCTATGTTGTGAAATAACATCGTAGTCTAGTTTGTGATATGCATCTCATTCGATCATGTTGTTAATATAGCACATTTTTTGTGGAAATGTTACTATTATTAGTTGTGAAATGTGTTATAAAACGATTAGACGACGATACTATGGCTCTTCCTGTTGTTCCCGTTTCACTGGTTTTTTTTGTTTTTGTTGGGGGAATAGGCCAGAAATAGGCCACAGGGGTTATACGATGTTTATCCAGTTTATCCGGCACTGATCACCCGGATGTAAAATACGGTATCCCTACGGCCCATCGGCGCACAAAGTATCCTGGCCAATATGGCGATGTAAACAGCCACGGACCAAAAAACATACATTTGCTCGTGGAACAGGTCATTCACACTCGCAGACAATCGCGCTATATCTGGCACAGGCTTCCCTATATCTGTATTCCCGGGCTTGTCCACCTGGAGAAGCCCAAGAATACAGTGAGGATCATGTTCTTTGACTTCTCCAGTGCTTTCAACACCATCCAACCCATGATCCTGAAGGACAAGCTGCTGTGCGCAGGGGTGGACCAGCACCTGTCATCATGGATCCTGGACTACTTCACAAACCGGTCACAGTTTGTGAGAACCCGGGACTGTGTGTCCAACACGATCATCGGTAGCACGGGGGTCCCCCAGGGAATGGTTTTGGCTCCCTTCCTGTTCACCCTTTATACTGCGGACTCTGCGATCGTTGGCCTCATCTCCAACGGAGATGAAGCTGAGTACAGAGGGCTTATCCAGGACTTTGTGGACTGGTGCCATCGGAACTGCCTCCAGATCAACGCGAGGAAAACTAAGGAGCTGGTGGTGGACTGCCGCAGGCAAAGACAACCCTCACAGCACCAGTAAACATCCAGGGAACAGACATTGAGATGGTGACATCCTACAAGTACCTGGGTGTTCATCTGAACAATAAACTAGACTGGTCACACAGTACTGACACACTCTACAAGAAGGGACAGCGCAGGCTGTTCCTACTGAGGAGACTCAGGTCTTTTGGTGTACAAGGGGCGCTGCTGAAGACATTTTACGACACGGTGGTGGCATCAGCCATCACTTTTGGAGTGGTCTGCTGGGGCAGTGGCATTACAGCAGCCGATAGGAAGAGACTGAACAAAATGATCAAGAAAGCTAGCTCTGTCCTGGGGCAGCGCCTTGACCCAGTGGAGGAGATGGGAGAGAGAAGGATGGTGGCTAAACTGTCATCTCTGCTGGAGTCCGAGTTCCACCCTATGCGGGACACACTGAATGCACTAAGGAGCTCATTCAGCAGCAGACTACATCATCCTAGGTGCACAACCGAGAGGTTTCGCAGGTCCTTCCTACCAACGGCTGTCAGACTGTATAACCTACACTACCGTTCAAAAGTTTGGGGTCACTTAGAAATTTCCTTATTTTTGAAAGAAAAGCACTTTTTTCAATGAAGATAACTTTAAACTAATCAGAAATACACTCTATACATTGCTAATGTGGTAAATGACTATTCTAGCTGCAAATGTCTGGTTTTTGGTGCAATATCTACATAGGTGTATAGAGGCCCATTTCCAGCAACTATCACTCCAGTGTTGTAATGGTACATTGTGTTTGCTCATTGCGTCAGAAGGCTAATGGATGATTAGAAAACCCTTGTGCAGTCATGTTAGGTCTCCAATGCTGTAATTGCTGCAAATGGAGGATTCTTTGACGAAAGCAAAGTTTGAAGGAAAAAATTATTATTTCAAATACAAATCATTATTTCTAACCTTGTCAATATCTTGACTATATTTTCTATTCATTTTACAACTCATGGTGGTAAATAAGTGTGACTTTTCATGGAAAACACAAAATAATTGTCTGGGTGACCCCAAACTTTTGAACGGTAGTGTAAGCAGGGCTGCTCGCAGAGATAGCAAAAAGACGTGACAACCTAATAGTATTGAATGCAAAAGACGCAATAGACTTACACAATGGTCCCCTCCGGTATAAAACTAGGAAAATACCGGTAGCTACGGAGGGTGACAATATGTATGGGTACATAATCATACCATGAAGGATAACTAAGTAGACGGTTATGCTGTTTCATTCCATCTAGCTGCAATGCTCCGCACTGTGTGTGTTTGTATATTTATATATTTATTCCATCTAGCGACAATGCTCCACACTGTGTGTTTATATAGTTACATATTTATTCCATCTAGCTACAGTGCTCCGCACTGTGTTTATATATTTATATATTTATTCCATCTAGCTGCAATGCTCTGCACTGTGTTTATATATTTATATATTTATTCCATCTAGCTGCAATGCTCTGCACTGTGTTTATATATTCATATATTTATTCCATCTAGCTACAACGCTCCACACTGTGTGTGTTTATATAGTCACATATTTATTCCATCTAGCTACAATGCTCTGCACTGTGTGTTTATATATCTATATATTTATTCCATCTAGCTGCAATGCTCCGCATCGTGTGTCTATATTTTTGTTTATATGTACATATGTATACTCGCTGCTCTTGTTTTTTCTTGCCTTCTGATTGTTGCTCTGAGTGTTGCTATCCCTGTGCTGTTGCAATCCTGGAATTTCCCCATTGTGGGACTAATAAAGGCTTATCTTATCTTATATGTGTCTGTAATGACTATAGATAGGATTTTCTTTCCATGCACGCAAAAAAAAAAAAAATTCCCGGATCCGACTGCCTCGCTTTAACAGAGGGGTACTAACAATTTGTCCACGTCTGTAAATAGAACCTGTCTGACAAATTGAAGTCTGTTAAAAGATGTCAGAAAGCAACACATCATGCTGCAATCTAAAGAAATTCAAGAACAGATGAGAAACAAAAACCCAGAACATCATCTAAAAAACTTCAGGCCTCACTCACCTCAGTTTGGACACTGGTCCATGATTCAACAACAACAGACGGTGCAAAAATGGCATCCATAGGAGAGTTCAAAAACCACTGCTGACCAGAAAGAACAAAGCTTCATCTTACATTTGCCAAAAAACATCTTTATGATCTCCAAGACTTTTGAAAAAATACTGTGTATTGACAAGACAAAAGTTGATCTTTTTGGAAGACATGCATCCCGTTACATAAACTAACAGCATTTCATAAAAAGAACGTCATATCAGCAGTCAAACGTGGTGGTGGTGTGATGGTCTAGGTCTTCCCACCAATATTACTGAATTAAAGTAATCCTGCAAAGAAGAGGGCCAAAATTCCTCAACAGTGATTTAAAAGGCTCATTGCCAGTTATCGCAAAGGCTTGATTGCAGTGGCAACAACTGCAACTGAGTTATTAGGTTCAGGGGCAGTTACTTTTTCACATAGGGCTAGGTAGGTTTGGATAGCTTTTTTCCTTTAAAAAATGAAATCACCATTTAAAACTGCATTTTGTATTTACTTTGGTTATATATTAAAATTTGTTTGATCTGAAATATTTGTGTGACAAATATGGAAAAATGTCATAGGCTGTGCAGTACTGTTGCCCCAACGAAAGGGGGCATGCTTGAGCACCGTAAGCACAGGGTTGTTTAAAATAAGGGTAGATCAGGATATTTTAAAGTCACCGATTTTTGTCCAGAAGGACAGGCAAATTTACTTAATTTACAAGTAAAGGTAAGACCATGCATGCATCGTAGTTGTAAATACTACTAATAATTTATAATAATGAGTGTAAATTGTGGAGCTGCAACACACACACAGATGCAGCTCTCTAAACCACTATAATTAATTATTCCTTGGCCATAAACAAAGTATAATGAATTGTGTGTACAAAAAAGTTGTTTGTAAAGTAAGTTAATACATTATACTTGTGTAACCGAGGGTCTTTGCACATTGTCTATACTCAGGAGAATGAAAATGAAAGCATGGACTTCTATTACTGCCTTTCCTGTGCATTCTATTAAAAGGCAATTCAATAAAATACCTTACACTTGTTAAGTTATTTATAAAATCCGATTTGTAAATCTGACCCTGAACGCATCACAGCCTCGCCGGAAATTGAACTCACCGCACGTCACTTGTGATAAGAGGTGAGGCGCAATACTTCTGTTGATATGTGTGATGAGAAGTCAGAGCATCGGGAGAAATTTTAAGAGAAAACGCCTGCAAAACCAGAATACCTCCATCCAAGATCAAGCCGTCAGTCAAACCAAACGATTTTTGCAGTATGTCACTGAAGTTGCTCCTGTCTAGGCTCTCTGCCGTCTCTCCAGGGTTGGTCTGTTTCTCCAGCAGTGAGAGAAACTCTTCAACAAGGCACTCGATCTCTCTTTTACTGACTACGAGACAGAAATAGCGACTTAATGTAAATTCTGTGCCAAACAATGACATGCGAAGCAGAGTCTAGTAAGCGCTGCAGAAACCCCGCTGTTCAGACTGGGGTAATTAGTCCGGGACGCTACTCACAGTGCTGCACTTGTTTGGAGATCGTTTCAGCGAACGTTTTTATTGCCTTTTTGTTCACAGCCGACATTTTTGTCATTTTCAAGTGATAGCCACCAGCCAGACGCCGAGGAAATCCTCAGCAGCGTTGTTGACGTACCGTCGCCATAGCAACAGCGACTGCCTCGAGCCTTCAACGAGAGAGTGGCGCTAAAGTGCACCAACATGAATTAAAAACTAAACACTGGAAAGATTTGAAAGAAGGTACATTTATTTTTCAGAAACATTTATTAAAAACATATTTTTTTTTGTTATTTTTGCATTTTTGATAGCAACATTGTTTTGGCAGCTTTGTGGAGCAGTGGTTAGCACTGTGGCAGCGCAGCAAGAAGGTCATGGGTTTGATCCCACCCCTGACCACTGTATGTGCAGCCTCCGCCCCCACCATCATAATTTGAGGGCTTTTGCAGGTTTTTTTTTAAACAATTTTTTTCTTTACCATTTTGTTTGCTAATGTTTATTTTGAAGCATTTCTTTTATCAAACTCAGTTGAACCAAGTCGCTCACTAAGCAATGACTAGCAAATAGAATTTAAACACCCAGGATTACCACAGGTCTGGACGGTCTGGTTGTCTGGTTAGACAACATTGAGTCTTTCTGCACCAAGTTGCTCATTGAGTACAGACTTAAATTGATAATTGTTATACATATGTTAACACTTGTGGGTCGAGAATGGGGAGTTAAAACCTCTTGGGCCCCAGAGCCCCTAGAGCTGGGGCCTGACATCACTGCTCACTAAAAAATAAATAAATAAAAAATCTCATATTAAATAAGACATGCTTGGCCCAGACTGTCCTACAGTTGGAATTACATGGAATGAATATAGTGATATCTAAGTGAAATATAATTATTTTTATTCGTTGGTACCTGAGAAATCTAAAATGGCACAAGTGATGTAAACACTGCCAATTTGGAGAGTCAACCTAAATATTTAGTTTAGTTTATTGGTTTAATTTGTCAGGGACCATGTACAGAAAAAAAACCCCCAACATTAAACACAGGGTAAAGATGCTCTGTAGCAGATTATAGTTTTCTCACTAATTTCCATCTGTAGTCCCTGAGGCAGGCTAGTGATGGTGAAACTGAGGCCTTATGAAACAATGAACAACTCTGAGACAACTGCTTAATGATTGACACAGTAGCCACAGTTACATGTGCAAAATTTCTCCAATCTGATTACAGTTCAGATCAGAACTTTACTGTTTACATGGATCCTGAAAAAGTTGATCCGATTAGGACGTGTGTTTACATGTGTCACATGTTTGAATGGACTAAATCATTTTGACATGTGCACAATTATCCGACATTCCAGAAATAGTAGAAGAAGAAGCAGCAACTTCCGATGTAAACAAACCCCGCTTCGTGTCTCTCTTTTTGAAATGGACCTGTATTGTATTATTCAGACTGTACTTTTGCTTCTGCTGGTCTCCGTAATGAAGCTACAAGTCGAGCAGTACATACTTCTGCATATGACGAACAGAGGGAGACAGCAGGACGATACAGACCACTTCTGTTTCACTCCCGCCATGTCTTCCGCTAGCTGCTGTAAGTATGGAAATATGTCACGTCGACATGTGGCTGGCATACAGACATGCGCAGTGAACATATTTTCTACCCAAACTTCGGAATAGGTGTTTATATGCACACCAATCGGATAAACAATTGACATAACCCACCCGTCTCAATCGGAAGGAAATTTTGATCCGAATGACTGTGATCGGATCAGAATATTCAGATTGGCGTGTTTACATGAAGCATTTTTATTCCGATCAGGCTTTTAATCCGGTTACTTGTGTCCATGTAAACATGGATAGTGTTATGAAACATTTAATAAAGAGTGCCATCTGCTGAATGAGTGTCAGAACTGCATCTGAGTGAAAGACCTGAAAAAATCTCAATACATTTTTTTGAGCATTTGGCCATCCGAGGTCTATTCAGAATTGGATGGTAGGAACAAACAATACAAAGCAAACAAACAAAAAAACTAATTCCAATAGAACCCTCTCAAATTTCCCGCGAGCCCTCAAGTCACGTGACCGACATAACGAGGCCTTGCTTGCTATGGTCACATGGCTGTGGGCGTGCTGAAACAGCACTTGATACACTGCTCATGACACTTCCACTTTATGTTGCTTGAATCAGTGTTGAGTGGGCAGTGTTGAGCGTGACATCACTAAGGCAGGCAGGAAGATATTAAAAGAAAAACAGCACATATAGAAAGCAATTCAGGTTGGGTTACAGAAACTGTTGACCCTGAAACAAGCAGGGAGTAAGTTTAAAAGCTAAAAAGATAAGAGAAACGGCACACATCAACACAATCTGAGAGTACAATTTCAAATCCCATTTAAGGGTGAGAGTCAATGCTGGCAGGCTTGATTACTTAAAATCCATTTTCTAGTCTCTGTGGAAAAGTCTCTAATTTTTTCTGGTCTTCAAAGCAGTGGGGAGCTTGTTCCATTCTGTTATAGCTTTGTATGAGAAAGCTGATTGGCCAAAAGCATTTTTTATTTCATTTCAGTGAACCTGTAACCAAGTGACACCGATCCTTGGGGTAGGAGCATTATACCAAATTAACCACACCTGTGGATGCACACTTTATTATATATCCGCTGCATCCACTCACTCTTCCTCTTTCTTTCCTCCTGGTACAGTAAGAGCTGATACCGTTTGTTTGACATTATGCTTGTGCTGTTCGGGTTGCCTTTACTCTCATACCCCTTTGCTGTGTCATAAAATTGCTGTGGTTTTCTGCTGAATGAGAGAAGGTTTTGCAGCAGCTGTACACTGTGGCCTGCACAGTTTGTGCTCGCCTGAGGTATATAATACACATTTGCTGTCTTCTCAGCCGGAACTGTTGACAAGTTTGCTGGCATGAGGTATGTCTACCTGTTATGTCGGTGATAGGAGCCAAGGACGAGGCCAGGTGTTGAGATGAACACGGGATTATTAGGAGACCTTCCACAATACAATAGCATACCCGCCAGGCAGAGAGGTGGCCAAGAGACTGCCCCTCCCGCTCACTGCTGTCTTATACCCTGGGTGGTAGCGGAACCGGAAAGGTGGAGCCACCACCTGTGTCTCACAGATAAAGGTCCCCAAAAGACAACCCCCCCCCCCCCCACACACACACACACACACACAAAAACCGTAAGGCCACACACAGAATTCGAACCCACCCTAATTTGGAACCTGAAGCACACTCTAAAGACAGTAACATAACAAAAATGGCCTAACACAGTCATACTAAAAAAAACTACACTAGGGGGAGATGGGCAAACTGCCTTCTCATCCCCACACGGCGAAGCAGATTATTCTGCCGCTTATATACCACAACAAACCATATAACACAAAATACCTCTGTGCCTTAATCTAAACAATACATGTATACTTTACTTTATTGATCCCCAGAGGGGAAATTGAGGGCATCCACCTGGATGGATGAAGCAGCCACGGTACGGTGCTATCCCTTTACCATTCACACACACATTCACACCTAGGGCCACTTTAGAGTCTCCAATTAACCTAACTTGCATGTTTTTGGCCTGTGGGAGGAAACCGGAGAAATCCCGGAGTAAACCCACGCAGACACGGGGAGAACATGCAAACTCCACACAGATCCCTGTTGGTCACGGGCTGGGATCGAATCAGGGATCCCATGGCCAAGGGTGAGTTGCTGTGCTGCCACAGTGCTAACCACTGCACCACCACACCACCCACATGCAAGAAATACCCTCTTGAACATAGCCAACCAATAAATTTGAGAGTGTTTATTTTTACAACTTAGAACAAATTAAACATCAAAACATATCCCTGGTCCCCCTTCTCTTTCTTCAGCGAACTGTCCAACCATCAATCTGCCCCAGGTGAAGGACCACTCACCATGTCACTGCTGGCTGATCCGACCCCGGTGTGCCTCCTCTTCACCACCCTCAGGGACAGCCCTTGTTCAGGCTCAAGCCCACCAATCTCCTCCCGGGCATGCCGCAGCTCATTCGGATGCCTCCATGAGCCATCTGATAGCTGGAGATAGGCATCCTCCCATACTGCCAATACCTGCAGCCGCCCCTGGTGTTCCTCCATCCGACACTTGGCCCGAATCCTCTGCAATTGTGCCTCCTCTCGGGCCTGGACCACATCTGTGACCCCCAGAGGAGCCCTACTCGGCTTACAGTGTTTGTTTGGCACGTCGTTCTACGGTCCTAACCCGACCGCTTTCATTTCTGCTGCCGCCCTCGCCGTTGTGACTCCATGTCCACTGGTCCCTTCCAACCGACATCTGGGAACAAATGGAACCAGCCACTTGGTGCCACCCGCCGTCACAAGTGTCCCGCCGTGCCGTTCAGTTCCCTCATCTAGGGCTACTTGGGCTCTGACACAGGAACCTTCCTGTGATGGCCCTGGGTGGGGTTGGTCCCACTCACGCTCCAGGGTGCCAGGCAAGTTCTCGTCTCACACAGCTCCAGCCACCGTTCTTGGGATCGGCTGGTCCCATAAACCGTAGCCCGACCATTTCTCTCCAGTACCACTCTTGATGGCAAAGCCTAGGCCATAAAACAAATCACATCCCATAATGTTCTCTCCACGGGCAGTCACGGTGAACTGCCCAATTTAACACGGAGCCTGCTGCTACTGTGTCGATCAGCAATGGTACTGTTACCCCATCCAGCTCCACCATACAGTAGGAGTGTCCATTGGTACTTGGGGACACAGTGTGAATAAACATGGGAGCAGGAGAATCTTCCTTGTGCTTTGGAATCCCTCGCTCGAACTTGTGGCATGCCCTGGTGAAATGATGGTCCGCGCTTCAGAAGGTGGTTTTGCCCAAAGTCAAAGGAGGAGGCTAGTTTTTCCGAAGGAGCCTCATGGTTCTCAGGTGGTGGAGACACTCATCAGCAGTCTGGGATGGTGTTCCCCTGGGCCAAGAGGGCCGCAGGGTGACCATTATAACTGATGCCTCCCAAGCAGGCTGGGGTGCAGTCTGGGATGGCAGGTTGTTCGGGGACATGGGCTCCGGCACAGCAGTCTTGGCATATGAACCATCCCAAGATGGAAGTGGTGTGTTTGGCTCTGGGGCTTTTTATTCTAGTCATTCAGGGCAGAGAAATTTTGGTACGGATGGACAGCGAGGCTGTGGTGTCATACATCAACCAGCAGGATGAACTGGGATTCCCCTCTCCATGCGAGGGTGCGTCATCTGTTCCTGTGGCCTCGAGCCTGCCAGGTGTACTAGCTACAGATGCTCTGAGCGTGCCTGGCCTCCAGTGAACTGTTTGCATTTCCACTACTGCCTCTTCTGCCAACTTTCCTTGCGAAGGTGAGACTGCTGTCTGTTCAAGTAATTTTGATGGCCTATATTCGCCACAAGACCATGGGTGGCGAAGATCCAAGAGATATTGGGGGGCCTTTCTTGGCCTCTCCCAACCAGATGGGATATGCTCTCGCAGGCACAGGGCGGGAGTTGGCATCCAAATTTCCAGCTCCCAAAGTCTTAATGTATGGCCCTTGGATGGGGGCAATTGTGGAAACTGGGCTTGGAGAAGGAGGTTATAGACACCGCGAAGGCTTCACGGGCTCCATCTACCCAGTTGCGATGCAGTGTGAAGTGGAGAATGTTTGATGATGTCGATGTTGGACCAAGGGGAAGGATCCCTTGTCATGTCACATCTCTGTTGTCTTGTCTTACCTCCAGTACCTCTTTGCCCTAGGTTGGGCGAAGTCGACTGTCAGGGGTTACCTGGTGGCGGTGTCAACTGTCCATGAGAAATGTGATGGCTTATCTCATGGGGTGCTTCCCTTGGCTAAGCGGTTTTGAGAGGCGTGGAATGGAGCCATCCATCTCAGCATCTGTTGCTGCCCACTTGGGATCTCCAGACAGTTATTAGGACTTTATGCTTACCCTTTTTTGAGCCACTCCCCAGTGCTGACCTTTGTCTGCTCTCCTGGAAGACGGCTTTTCTCTTGGCAGTTGTCTCAGCCAAGAGGGTCAGTGAACTGAATGTGCCCTCTGGACGCAGCATGCCTTAGGTTTGATGTGATCAGGTGGTTCACCTGCGGCCCAACCCAGCTTTCAGCCCAGGGTGCTGGCTAATGGGTTGTTTCCCACCTTCTTGTGCTTGAGGCCTTCTACCCACCTCGCACACCTCTTCAGAGGCTGAGAGGCTTCATAGTTGTACCCAGTGGGGCCCTTAAGCTTTATGTTGACCGGACGAGGTCTGTCCATTCTTCAGACGGGCTTTTTGTATCCTATGGGGAACCCACGATGGGCAGGCATATTCCTGAGCAGCACCTGTCCCATTGGATAGTGACCTGATTACTTTGCATAGGTACAGGTTGGAACGGGACCACCGGATAGGCTGGTGGCTCACTCGACTCGAGGAATGGCCACTATGTGGGCGTTGTTCAGGGGTGCACCCCCGGAGGACCTATGCGCAGCCACTGGCTGGCCTCTTCCTCAATGTTCGCCCACTTCTATAGGCTCAATTTGCCCTCATCAGTCATCCCCTCATCTGTTCTAGGGGTCGCAACAGATTCTTAGTTGTATCTTAGTTTTTCCCTCGCTGAGCCGGCATGTGTGTCTTGGGCTCGGAGTGTTTTTTTGTTCAGCTCCAGTTGCCTGGAGGAACTAGCTTTGACTTGTAGATATCCAGTTGAGTGCAATAAGGAGTCGAACTCATCTGTCTGGGGGTCGCAGCAGATTCTTAAGTTGTATCTTAATCTCCCTCATGTGAGCCGGCATGTGTGCTTTGTGCTCGAAGAGGTTTGTTTCAGCTCCAGTTACCGGTAAGAACTGACTTGACTTGTACGTGCTCAGGTGAGTACAATAAAGGAGCCAAACTCATCTGACTGTGTTGTGCATTGTGCTCCTTCTAGCCATGGGTGACGCCCTCCCCGTTCCGCCTCCGGACTCATTTGGTATACGGGTGTCACTTGGTTACAGGTTCACTGAAATTAAATAAAACATACGTTTACGCATGTAAATGCGGTTTTATGAATGAAAGTGAGCCTGTAGCCATTCATTGTCCTTCGTCGGTGGAGGCAGTCTCCTCCCAGTTATCAGAAAGAGGAAGAGTGAGTGGATGCAGGATATACAGTATATATATACTATATATATATATATATATATATATAGGGTGTGCATCCACAGATGTGGTTAATTTGGTATAATGCTCCTACCCCGAGGATTGGTGTCACTTGGTTACAGGTTCACTTTCATTCATAAAACCACGTTTACATGTGTAAACGTACGTTTTACGTAGGGGGATGCAACAATGCCACCTAGAGGAAGTCCTAGTTATTCTGGTATTTTGTTCAGAGGTTAGGTACACAGAAGTCTTAAGAGGTGGGGGTGCAGAACCATGGATGATTTTAAAGACTAACTGCATATTTGCATACATGATCATATTTTCAAAGCTTAACATCTTGTGTTTGGCAAGTATACCACAATGGTGATACTGTTGTCTTATTATGATGGATTGTTTATATAGGGATTCCAAGGGTTTCAGAATCGTACTGTTGGCTTGTGACCAGTATGAGATGCAATAGCAGAAATGTGTCATAATCATGGCATTCAGAAAGGTTTTTGATCCTTTTAGAGTAAGTGAGTTCCTAATGTAACGAAAGTTTGCAAGGTTATATTTCAGAGTGCGGCTCATCCATTTTATGTGCTTTTTAAAGCTGAGCGTGGGATCTAATGTGATACCCAAATACTTAAACTCTGTTACATTTTCTATATTTGCTCCATTTACAGTTATACTCTGATAGTGTGTATGATTTTGTTTATTGGTAAAATACATGGTAGCTGTTTTCCCTACATTCAGAGTGAGGCATGGTTGATTAAGCCATTTTAGGCCCTTTTCCACTAGCCCCACTTGGCCCTACACCGCACCACTCAGCCCGCTTTAGGCGCTTTTCTACTAGCCCCAGCACCGGCTAAGCAGGTACTTTTTTCGTACCTGATCCAGGGCAGGGTCTAACCGGGCCGAGAAGGGCTGAGTATGGCTGTGATATGACTTTAAGAGACTGGTCGCCGCTGATTGGTCAGGTTGTAACGTCATGAAAGCGACTTTTTCTGCTGAATTTACTCCACAACCGCCATTTGTAATTGTTCAGCAGTGAACACAGTGCGCCCCTTTAATACGGTATATTATATTAATATACTGTATAATATACAGTACTTATATAATAATATACTCCTAATATTATATATTAGGAGGTGCGCAATTTTCTTTCTATATTAGGCCACGATCGCATCCAGCGCGAGTTGGACGGATCTACTTGAAATGCAGGTGTCCGAGCAGATGGCTTCTCAAGGGCACATCCGTACTGCCAAACAGTGTCGGGAGAAGCTGAAAAAGCTGAAAAGCGATTACCGAGCAGTGAAGGACCACATTGCTCCAAGTTCAGCGGATGGAAGGAGTGGAAGTGGTTCGCTGAGAGACATTGGGCTCCACACGATCACGGTCACGGTCACGGCCCTTGGAAACCGTGGATGGTGAGTGTTTATTTGATATTGCGCATCTGTTCGCCACTTGATCCGTTCTGTGCCAAGCTCACTGTTTTTAAGAAATAGGAAGGTTGTTAGATTGTGAGTAATGGTTGTTACTGAGGCTTGCGTATTGTTTTGCAGCCAACTGCAGATTCACGCTTGCTTTGTGTTAAGTATTAGCGCGAACAAAACGCTGAATTACGCTTATTGTATTCCGGTTAAAAACTTTAGAGTGTTGTGTACATGTTGCACTTTGGTGTTAAGTTTTAAATTGCGTGCATTTTCTTTCTAGAATCGCATTTCATATCACAGGGGTCCACCTCAGTGGAGATGACTGACACAGCCGACTCTCCTGGCGCTGCGTCTGCGTGTGCGTCTGGCTGAGCGCCAGCTGGATCAGCTCCACATCACCAGCTCCATCTGGATCACGTTCAAGTGCCGGTAAGGCACAATAACCACAATTTTTTGGGGGGGTTGAAACAGGTCCAGCAGCGGAAACCAGGGTCGAAAATCCATCCATCCATCCATCTTCTACCGCTTAATCCTTTACAGGTTGCGGGGGGGGGGTGCTGGAGCCTAACAAGTTATGTACCAAATTGATTAATGCAATTTCCTGTAGCTGCATATTAATTAATTGAAAATGTCTTTTTAAATGTACAAAAAGGTTATTCTTTGGTCTTCACTTATCGGTGTTCCACAACTATTTTTAGGTGTGGTGATTGGTGCTGTTGTAACTCCTGTTTTAGACAAACAAAGCTGATGAACTGCCGTTGAAATCAACATGCTTCATTGAAATGCTTTGCGTCAGCTGACTGTATTAACCCATTCAGATTTCTGCGGCCACACTACAAGCAACTAGTTTAAACATTACCCATCCATCCATCCATATTCTTAATCTTAATCCTTTTTAGTTTTGCAGGGGGGGCTGCAGCCGAAGACAGCACACTGCGTGTTGCAAAATCTGCTCTACTGAGGGGCAGCAACATGACAGTTCAGCTTATATACAGCAATGAAGCATAATATAATAGTGACATTCCACCACAGACTTTCACCTGTGTAATTCCATAATATATGTAGTGATGCAGCTTTAACGACCATGCCTTTCTGTCTTTCCATCTAGGCAAGACGAAAACAGACAACTCCCATCGCTGACCTTACATTAGCGATGGTCAACGTGCAGGACGAAGAGATGCGGCTCTTGGAACGGCAACATGACCAGTGGCAAGAATCAGGAGTACATGCAGCATTTGCGACAGGTGGCCGCAGATGTGCAGGCAGATGCACATGAAGCCCTGGAACAGGACGCTGCGTTACGAAGGGAAGAGCTCGCAGAGATGTCATCGCCCAGTCTGTTTTTTTGTTTGTAAATTTTGCTTCTGGAATAAAATTGTATTGTTTGCATCAAAAGTCTGGTTTATCTGTTATGACACCGTATGAGAAAAGCCAATAATTACATACACATTCCATTCTCTGTTCACTCCACATGCTGCTGTTCATCAGGTCAGGTGTATAGCCTTCTAATGGTAATTTAATTTTTAACAACACAACGAAACGTAATGTCTTGGTAGGTTTTTTTTTTTATTTTAAACAAATTTGCAGTGCTGAATCCATTTCTCTTGAACGGGTACATTTTTTAGGTTATAAGCAGTTGTACAGGTGTGCTTGAACTTGTAGACACTGATAAAGGTAAGTACGTGTAAGTTGAATGTTGCATCACCAGTCAAAATTTAATAAATTAAGAAGGAATCTAGCAAAAAATTTGGCACTAATAACAGTAGACAAATCGGACAAGGATACACAACTGTGTTTTTGTTGCACACAACTGTTGTTACCAACAAGTGCAAAATTTATATTCCCTTTTCCCAAAAATTAAAAATCAATTTGTAAGTAAAAGTGGGAGACCTTTACATGGGAAAATATGACATGTATCAGCACATGATTTATAGTTCAATTTGCATTTCCACCTAAGCAAAAGTGGCTTGTCGAGCTGGATTTTTGTGAAGATGGCCTGTGCGGTGTTTCTGCATGTAATTACATACCTGTCAAGTGATACGGTTTTGCCGTATTTTAATACGGGGAAAATGCAATTTTAGCAAATACGGGCGTATTGCCATTTCTGTACGCCAAAGAGAAAAATATACGGGAAAAAAATTTGAGAGTGTGGGGAGGAACACGTTGTGTGTGACCCCCACAGCGTACGGGGCTGTCAGAGCGCTCAGCGTGAGCAATTATCACAACAGAAGTGTGGACTCATCATTAGGCTGATGGCTTCGCACCTTCTTAACAGATAAGCGTTATGAACAAGAGGACAGGTAGATGGACCATGCACAACATTTTATTTACAAAAAACATTTTTGAAATATGTATGCACATAAATGTGGACAAAATAGACAAGTATTGCATCACGTATTATATTGTAACGTGCAGCTTGACATGGCGACGTCCCACCGGGAGGTTTGAACTCACGTCTCCCGCTCCAGAGTCCCACACTCTACCTGTGTCACCAATAGGGTCAACCCTCTTGTCAAGCCAAGTAGGGTGCTTATATTGAGTTCGCTACAATATCACCACCCTGCTCCTCTGCTCTCTGTGCCGCTGCCACCACTGGTTCATCTACTGCATCAGCCAATGTAGTGTCAAACGTCTCTCCATGACTCTCACACAGATTGTGCAGAGCACAACAAGTCAGCACCATGGATTTAACCAGTTTCATGTCACAGTCATTCCTCTCTCCTTCTCTCCTCGTCATCAGCCATGTTTGTTGTGGAGGATTCAGTCGCGTGTGTTTCACGTCACGAGGGTGTGGCGCCGCCTGCTGTTCAACAAATCCCACCCACAGCAGGTGTGCCAGCAGGTGCGCCAGCAGTAGTTGAAAAGCAACTGAGGCTGAACCGAACCGAAGTGAGTAGAGCCGGGTTTTCAAACCGGGGCTGAGTGGGGCTAGTGGAAAAGCGCCTTTTGACACTTTCTCCATTGCTATCATTAACTTGTCAGCCACTTGTTTGGCATCCTTCCCTTATGTGTGGATGACTGTGTCATCTGCATACATTTTCACATATTGATGGCAAATCATTAACATACAAAGTAAACAGCAGTGGGCCATTTGAACCTTGTGGTACTCCCATTGCACGTGCCTTTGATTGGGATACAGTATTGTTTGTGCACACACTGGGAGTGATCAGATAGATATTTTAACCAGCGAAGGGTATTCATGGACAGTTTAGATCCTGATAGTTATTTCTTCACTATGCATTAAAAAAATCAAATTTTCATTATTTCTGCATGAATTTTGGTGTAGTGATGGATACATGTTCAGGGCCGTGCAGAGACCATTTGAGGGGCAGGGGCTCAAATGTGAAAAAAGGGCACATGGAGCAAGATTTGTTTGCAATATACAGTACTTACAAAAAGTTAGGGATATTTGGCTTTCGGGTGAAACTTCAGGATGCACCTAAAATGAACTAAAACATTTACAGGTGTACTTAATTTAACCTTCTCTAACCTTCTGAATGCACATTTCTAACTGTTCAATGTTTCAGTACTTTTTGCATAACTTGCTGTTCTTTAACAAGGTGCTTAACCCCTTGCACGCCGGTCAATTTTCCTAAAAACGCCAAAAAATAATGTGCCCAAAGTAAATCGAAAGCTGTTATTCAACCCTTTGCAGCATCTTCATGGGGTTGGTCTCATTTAAAAGAAAACACTTTGAATTTTTTGGCAAAAAAAAAAACATGATCTCTCTAAGTGCTCCGGCCACTGAGTTACAGTCATCTAAACATAGTGAACTTGAAGAAAATAAATTTGGCCTGGGTGTTTTTTTGGATACAAATGCTTGCAAATAACACACAGCTTCAGATCCGGGCTGGAAAATGCAACAGAAATGTAGAACCAAGTGTTATCCAGCTGAGGTCCAAATTTTGTAACAATACCACAAAAAATGATTATATTAGACAGCTTTGTTCTCAGGCTGTTCCCAGACGTTTTTGAACTGTGCCAAATTGTGCCAAATGGCACAGTTTGGAAAAACGTCTAACTTTTGAATGATTCAACATAGAAGCTTCATTTTGGGCTCAAATGAAAGGTCACATTCAGGGCTGTGTCTGTGTGTGTGTGTGTGTGTGTGGGGGGGGGTTGTCCCCCCACCCCCCCGCTACAGAGGACAGAGATCGGCCCTCGCTACATTACGGATTACACTCGGATGTGGCATGTTTCCACAGCAACGCCGTCACCGTGGCTCCCCCCCCCCCCCTCGCTACTGTGTGTGTGGGGGGGGGGGGTTGTCCCCCCCCTCGCTACAGAGGACGGCCATCGGCCATCGCTACATGACGGAATAGACTCATATGGCTATGTGGCGACTGCTACGCAGTCACTGCGGCTTCCCCCCGCAGACCGGGGGGCGTTCGGACCACGAACGCCCCCCCCCGCTCCTCTTCTGCAGCGGGGGGGGGGGCCTTCATGGTCCGAACACGGCAAATGAACCGTTTATCGCGGCGCACGCACTTCGTACTTTGTGCGCCGTACAGTTGTAATTTACCGATCGGTCAAAAGTCATTTTTGGATTACAATTTTCAGGGATAAATAATAACTTAGCTTATAACACCTTACCTCTTCACAGCCACATTGTCCTGGCGAACTTCTCTTCCCCATTGTCAGACGAACGTGACGCTGGTCCGCTCGTGGATCCCGGTCAAAACATAATTCCATTATTGCGGTTTTGGCGAATGATTTACGACCTTTGTCGTCGGCCTCCGTCGGTCTATGATGACTGAAGAGAATCCTAAACGTCTATTCTGCTGGAATGAGTGCAGGTCGCACTTGTGGGTGTTCTCCGTGCTGCTGGATCTGTAGCAGGTTCTTCCAGCGTCCTTTTTTTCATCTGTTGTAACGGTAAGTCTCTCTTCACCCAGCCCGAACTTCTGTGCTTCAATTGGCTCCTGCATTCACAGTAGGCGGGTCTTCCTTCCTAGGTTTTCATTCATTGGTTCTTCAAGGTTTCAGAAACCCAATTCAAGGCTCTTATTAGTCGAATGAGAGGTCAATTAGATGAACTAATCTGTTCGCGGCTGTGTCTGCAGCTTTTATTTTCAGTGCGCGCTTGGAGGCAACGCCACCTACATCACCACCATCAGGATCATGTGTCCGAGAGTGCACGAGGGCGCACTGGTGCGCCCTCGTGCGCACTAGGACGCAGAGACTTGCCCGTCCGCGGTACAACGGAACGCAAGAGGTTAACGGCAAAATTCACAACAGGTGTTTGATCCATAAATCAAGCAATAAATTTTCTGGTTCAGTTAGAATTGCTATTTAAACAGTTCTCGTCATCATGCTGTTTACATTTTGACATCATGAGCCCAAGATGACTCCTAACAACCTGATCAACAGTACCTCGCCATTGCGAGGCTTCAAACAGGATGTTCTCAGAGGGAAGCGGCCACTGAGCTTAGAGTGTCACAGACTGTCATCAGCAGGTTGCTACTGATATACAGAGAGACTGGAAGAGTCACAGAAAGGCATAGAAATGGACGTCCTTTGGCCACATCCCACGCTGATGACCACTTCATTGTGAACAGTGCCCTGCAGAACTGGATGATGAATACCACTCAACTACAGGCAAATTTAAGGGAGGTGAGAGGCACCCAAGTGTCACGTCAGACCATTTGAAACCGTTTACATCAGCGTGGTCTGCGTGCTAGACGACCCACAACAGTACCTGACCACACCACCAGGCACAGGTGTCATCGTCTTGCATGGGCCAGGGAGCATTTATGCTGGACAAGGGACCAGTGGGCCTCAGTGTTCTCTGATGAAAGTTGATTCACATTGAGCAGAAATGATGGCCGCCAACAATGTTGGAGATGTCAAGGAGAGCATTATGCATCAGCCACTGTTGTCACCAGAGGAGCCTTCGGTGGTGGTGGCGTTACAGTCTAGGCAGGTGTGTCTAGTCAGTACAGAACTGCCCTACACCTTGTGAATGGTACAGTGACAAGCCGATACTACCTGAATAACATCATAAATCCAGTCATTGTGCCCCTGCATGAACAACACAGGCCTAATTTCATCTTCATGGACGACAGTGCTCCAGCTCATCAAGGTTGCATCATTAGGGAACGACTGCTGGAGGCTGGGGTACCTCAGATGGAGTGGCCTGCACTTTCTCCAGATCTGAATCCCATAGCAAACCTATGGTATCAGCTGAGTTGCCATGTAGAGGCTTGTAACCCTGCACCCCCCAACCTCAATGACCTGAGGGGCCGCCCTTCAAGAAGAGTGGAATGCCATACCTCAGCAGACAATAAGTTGACTTGTGAACAGCATGAGACATTGTTGTCAAGCTGTAACTGATGCTCAAGGGCACATGACAAGTTATTGAAACACTGACATTTTTTGTTGTGGTATACCCACCACTGTCGTTGGCTTTTGTTTTGTTTGTGAGATGAGGAAATCACCATTGCATGCTTCTACTTAAATGCCATACTTTAATTATATAATGTCACTGTAGCGTGAAGTTTTTATATTTTCCATAAATTTCACCCAAAAGCCAAATATCCTTATCTTTTTGTGAGTAGTGTATACCACCCCCCCCCCCCAAAAAAAAAAATTGGAGTGGTATTTACTTAAAAAAAAACCTTGTCAAGTATTTTCACTCAAAAAAATCTAATACATTTTACTGAAGTTATTCTTAAGTAAAGTTGACTTACTACCTAAAGTAAATTTTGCAGATATACATATTCTAGTAAAGTTTACTTAGAACTTTATTTTTCAAGTAAAAAAAAAATTAGCACATTGGTAGTAAATTTTACTCCGTTATCCTTAGTATGTTACTCCAAAATTTTAATATTTATTTTCAGTGTTAATTTTCTAGGGTTTATCTATGAAATTAAGTAATTTTTACTTTGTATTTATATTATCATATATAATATACTTCACCTCTAAATTATTACAGATTTATTGCATTTATATTCATTTTAGCACATGGGTAGCTTAACAGACTGCATAAAAGTCCACTGAAGGTTTAAAGAACACATTTATTTTATGTCGTCAGAAACAAGTCATACACCAATGGGTGGCACAGCACAGTTACATCAATCTTTTACATAAAATCTGTTTCAAGCCTGAGAAAACAGATAAACATTAAAAGCTTATTTCTAATGCTTTTATCTTAACCCCGTAGTATTCCAGCCAATGTGAAACGTTCCACGGGTGGAACACCAGAATTTTAAGTTAACTGGCATTTTAAATAACATTTTAGAGATGAATCACAATAAAATATTAATATAAACTGCACCACTTTGCAAGAAATAAGTGCTGTCACTGAACTGTCACATTTTTAGATTTTCAAAATTATAATGTAACAATTCTAGCATTCCAACATTACTGTACATTCAAGACCAAAAGGTTTGGTTTCCCTGGCTTTGTAATGAGTTTAATTTTTATGATGATTAAATTATTTCATATTTATCTACTATAGGAAAAATGCAGGCACAGGAGAGTGCAAAAGCAAAAATCATGAATCAAATTTGAATATCAGAAGAAAAACAGGAAAAAAAACTAGCAGTACAAAAAAAGTTTTAAATTTGTCAGGAAAAAAATATGTAAAAAAAAAAGTAAAGTTAGGGAGAAAGTTGGGGGGAAAGATTGCACATTCACATTTTTATTTATGTATTTTTTTTATTTTTGGGGGGAAAAAAATTGCTAGAAAAAGTCCTAAATTTGCAGTTGTCAACCCTTAGCAGCAGATAGACCACCTTGTCCAGTCATGCCCTTAACTTACCCACTTTAAAAGAACACGCAGTGTTATATACATTTAAATACTTATCTTTAAACCTTTTTTTAACAGGTGGGTTTTATGTCCACCTGTTAGGATGGAATTATAAACGTCAGTGTTTCCTAGTGGCTGGGGTTCCACTCTGCAAACAACACCAGGAAACACTCTCACTAAAGGTAATGATCAAAGCCCACAAAAAACTCCTGATTCAAAGATAATTAACACTAATCATAAAATAAAATCAAAGAAATAAAACTTTAGACTGTGACTGCTCTCTCAAATGAAAAAATAATAAGTTATGCAATTTTCAAGCAGATATTTTTAGACAACAGTCTTTAAACTCTGTCTTGCTTCAGTGAAAATGTCATTTTGCCTCTGTATGGGACTATGGGCCGTTAAGTCTCTCTCTCTCAAAAAAAAAGTCTGAGCAGTCTGAACTTTTTCAGTCCAAGCAGGAAGAATAATAATGCATCAGAATTATATAGCACTTTTTCCATAGACACTCGGATACATGATTCATTCACTCCACAGACAATGGTAGTGGTAAGCTACTACTGTAGCCACAGCTGCCCTGGGGCAGACTGACAGAAACGTGGCTGCCAATCCACGCTAATGGCCTCTCCGACCACTAGTGAACATTTATACACATTCATACTCGGTATCTTGGACACTGGAGGCACGGTGGGTAAAGTGTCTTGCCCAGGGACACAACGGCAGGATGCCTGGGGAGAGTGGGATTCAAACCGCCAACCCTCCAGTTATTAGACGACCCACTCAACCTCCTGAGCTACTGCCGTCCACATTTCCCTCCTTCATTCCATTTTTGCTGAGCACCAAGCTGGACTGCAGTAAGTTCCATATATGGTCTTTGGCATGACCCGGCTGGGACTTGAACCCCAACCTACTGGTTGTGGGGCGGATGTTCTACCTCTAGGCCATGGGAGTGGTGGCCTAGAGGAATAATAAATTTAGCTCTAGTCTCTTACATAAAAGGATGATGCAAAATTACTATTAAACATCAACACAACAAATTATAAGTGACCTACCTGCTGTCAGGGGAAGGGAGGGGTAACCACCAGCACAGTAATGTTGCATTCACTTCCACTCAGAAATCTGATTTTTCATAAATATTCATTATCAACTAATAAAATGGAGTTTGATGCCAAATGCTTAGCCTGGGGCTTTGGGGGGACACAGGAACTTATTATGGGGGGCACAAACCCAGAATGACCCTCCATGGCGCTGACTCTGTGTGTTAATTATACTGAATGTTGAAAATTTAAATGGCCAGTCAAAAGGGCACTTTGGCAAAGGGGAGGGGCTCAAGCCCCTAAAGCCCCCCCCCCCGGCACGTGCATGCTGAACTATATAATAGTTTACACAGTGTGTCTCTCCAAGTGTGAGGGCTCATTTACTATTTTTTCATGAGGCTCTTGATGTTCACTCAAAGATTCCTTGGATCATAGTGTCACAGAGGGTTTTATTTAACTGTTATTACCATTGAAAAGCTCAGGTTTTAACAAAATAATGCACACCGTTTTGGAAAACCTAAAATACACATTCACAAGGATCAAGAAACGCCACATACAGTATACCCTTAAAAGCAATTTATTCTGAAAGTCAACTCAGTTCTGATGTTCCAGCTTGAAACAATAAACACTACCATCTAGTGGACAAAAGTTTAAACAAGATAAATATTTTACACCACTATCGTTTAAGGATAAATATTTGATTTAAAAAAAAAAGAAGCAATTTTGAGGAACAAACCAACAAATTCTATGTTCTTGACTTTATCATTCACAGTCACTTCAGCAATTTGCCTGAAAATGAGAATGAATAAATTGAGGGAATGGTTGGTTTTGTTATCATAAAATCTTTCATTTATAGTTATGAGTCAGGAGACTCAGACAAATTAGATAAAATATGAAACGGCAATGAAAATAATGTAAAACGAGTGTGTCATCACTTATGTGATAACAGTGAGTAAACCAGATTAGTACAGATTTCCTCAATTAGGGTCAATATTGAAATATTAGTTTACTAAATTATAAATGGCTTAATGTCAGAGTCAACTCAAACACTGACATGACATTTTTGAATCTAGACAGGTTAGATTTAACGACAAAACTGTAACACAGTTATTAGTTTACTAAATTATAAATGGCTTAATGTCAGAGTCAACTCAAACACTGACATGACATTTTTGAATCTAGACAGGTTAGATTTAACGACAAAACTGGAACACAGTTATTACACATTAGAATGTATTTCTTCCATAAAAAAGTTAAGAATCTACAGAAGTTAAACAAAAAAAATTACTCAGACTGTAGCTTAAATGTGCTGAAGAGAAGAGGGTTTCCTCTCAAACCAGTCATTACTATCACCTTCATTAAGAGGTTGAGATTAAATCCCATTGGGCAGTGACAGAAGTATAAGCTCTCTAAGCACTTCTTACATGAACGTACACATACAGTAAGTGAATGTGATTTTATGAAGAATGAGTCACTCAGACCGATGTGTGAGGTTCGTTCTGATTGGTAGCATCGCGTCAATCCAGTGGTTTGGGTTTTCAATCATGGAGTTCCAAACTGTGACTTCCTCTTCTGTGGAATCCATCCAGCTGACAGTTTCACCATAACTCTGACCTGCCATTCAAAATAAGCCACAAAACGGTTTATTATTTATGCTGAAGACATTAAGTCTGAGTTACAAACTGAAACCATACAATATTTCTCTTTATGACAATATCTAGTGCCTCTGAATCTCCTTCCAACAAGTTTTTAAAGCTGTAACTTCACATCACTATGATGAATTCATCATTCCCCACAGTTGGACATACAGTATGTTGGAGCTGGTGATTTAACAGTGGTTCCATCCTGAGTGTTTCCCACATCAGATAACACTGTTCAAATTATCTAAGTTTTCAGTTTTCCAACATCTCCACTGGTGCCACAGAATTTACTTTTTTTTTAAAAAATTGTGGTTAATGTAGCAGATTTCAACAGCTGTCAACTCAGCCCTGGAACATTTACCATTGCACAACAAAGCCAAGACACTGTTACCAGCAATGCATCCTCACTCCAATGACATGGTCTGAAATACCAGAAATACCAGCTGGACAAACGTGTATCAAAATAGACAGAAATGCTGTCACCACATTACTCTGAAACACCACTGCAGGGAACACAAACTGTTCAAAAGATGAAGTCTGTGAATCTGACCCCAAATGAAAGACTCAGTGCTCCCATCCTATTATATTGCATTACTGGGTAAGGAAAGTTTTGTTTTTTTGTTTTTTTTCGACATGTTAACATACTAGTGCATACCTGATAGAAAAATTCCATATTATCCATATTATTATTACATTATTATTCTTATATTATTCCATGACTTTCCCATTTCATGTCTGGTGTTTATGTGTGCATTCCATGTAGAATAAGTTCATGTATTCCTTTATATTATTCTTTCATGTCTGATATATTTTTGGTGTTACTGTGAGCAATTATTTTCTATCTGTGGCCTTCAGTGGATGTGTGTGTGAGTGAATGCAGGTCAGCAGAGACGTAAAGGATAACCTAGATGATCTCTTTTGTTTTATTAACCTGCTCTGCTAAGTTTCTGTGACCAGGAATAAATTAGATTTATAGACACTTAGACTGCCTTCAGGGGATGTCTCTAAGATCCCTCAAGGACTTCTCCCCTTTGTTTATCTATCCTTACTGTGGCAGGTTGACTCAACCCCCCCACAACACACAGGACAGTCAGCTCTTTTCTCTTGGTTTTCCCCGCTGCACTACTGAGATGTAATGTGCCATTCATGTGTTGTGATGCAATGTGCCCTGCATGTATTCTGATGCAATGTGCCCTGCATGTATCGTGATGTAATGGCCATTCATGTATAGTGTTCATGCATCCTGTCCTTGCTGTGACCTAGAGACAGTTCAATATGTAGATGTGCCTTGTAACCCCTTTGTCCTGCACCTGGAGCAGAGGCTAGCAAATCTGCCTATTGTTATGTAGGTCTTACAAATGCAAATGTCTCATGCCTGTTCTGCAGTCCCTGTGATCAGACCAACTGCTGTGAATTTTCTTTGATGTATTGTCCGAGTTGGGTACAAATACTGCACAGGTTCTGTCTCTCGCTCTCTCACTTCAACCTCTGCTGCAGGACATAGACTTTGTGTCCTCCTCTCCTTCTCTGAGAGCCTGAGGATCCCGCTCCAGCCTGCACACACTTGGGCCGGAGCAGGGATCCCGTAACGGCGGTATGATAATAAAACTTGCTTAAAACCTCAGCATCGCTGCCTTATTTTATCATCCGCCGCACTGGTGACCCAACGCTGAAACGAACACGCTGCTGGCGAACGCAGCACCCGGCCGGGATTCTCCGACGACAAGCGAATGCAACAGCTCTCGTCTGCTTCAGGGAGATTTTGACGCAGAGTTTCCAGGTGAAATTCTCCGGAGACCACCCACGACCGAGAAAGCCGCAGCAAACTTCATGGTGAGATCTGCACGCCTAGATCGGCACATCCACGCTGGACCAGCCGCGCTCGCAGCTCCTCCACATCGAGAGCGCATGTACCTCGTCCTTTCTCCGCGACGGCGACTCCCATGGCCGACGGAGCACACGTGGACCTGAACGCACCATGACCGAGCGAGTGACAAGAGCGTCTACTTCCCTTCACCGCTCCAACACATTGAACAGGGATGATTAAGCTCCCTGACCCTGTCTCCTCTCCAGCTGGCCCAACAACGCACGGAGAGTTACGCGGATGGCGCACCACGCACAGGATGCATATGGCTCTACAGACCCCCATCCTCCTTCGCCGCTGCACACAGAGCCTTCAGAGCTGCCCTCACACCTGAAGCACGCACGCAGCATGCACGAAGGATTTGTCAGTGGTCTCAGCCACGGCGCACATGGGGAATTCAGCGGTTTTGCGGTTCCCGACGGCTTTTAAGGTTGTGCCCGCACCTAAAGTCAACACGCCAGTTCCCCTGCTTTTATGTTTCTCTTACAGCCGCTCCTGCTTTTCTTCACGGCCACTATTAATCCTTGCAGGACTTAATTGCGGGAGGAGCCAGTGACTAATTTTTCTTCTTGTGGACCTCTGCACGTTCAACGAGACAGCCCCTCGACGTCGCGGAGCAGCAAGCAATTTTTGCGCGGCTCGGACGATTTCACCGCCCCTGCCGGCACACACTACCCCTCACCTCCCTCCACCTCCGCCTGCAGCGAGCTTCTCCCACAGCTCGCTCCCATAGATGGATTATCGAGGTCACGGCCCCCTGCCGTGCCCTCTGGGGGGGAGCGTGTGTGGCGGGTTGACTCAACCCCCCCACAACACACAGGACAGTCAGCTCTTTTCTCTTGGTTTTCCCCGCTGCACTACTGAGATGTAATGTGCTATTCATGTGTTGTGATGCAATGTGCCCTGCATGTATTCTGATGCAATGTGCCCTGCGTGTATTCTGATGCAGTGTGCCCTGCGTGTATTCTGATGCAATGTGCCCTGCGTGTATTCTGATGCAATGTGCCCTGCATGTATCGTGATGTAATGGCCATTCATGTATAGTGTTCATGCGTCCTGTCCTTGCTGTGACCTAGAGACAGTTCAATATGTAGATGTGCCTTGTAACCCCTTTGTCCTGCACCTGGAGCAGAGGCTAGCAAATCTGCCTATTGTTATGTAGGTCTTACAAATGCAAATGTCTCATGCCTGTTCTGCAGTCCCTGTGATCAGACCAACTGCTGTGAATTTGCTTTGATGTATTGTTCGAGTTGGGTACAAATACTGCACAGGTTCTGTCTCTCGCTCTCTCACTTCAACCTCTGCTGCAGGACACAGACTTTGTGTCCTCCTCTCCTTCTCTGAGAGCCTGAGGATCCCGCTCCAGCCTGCACACACTTGGGCCGGAGCAGGGATCCCGTGACGGCGGTATGATGATAAAACTTGCTTAAAACCTCAGCATCGCTGCCTTATTTTATCATCCACCGCACTTACAGCTATAAAAACACCAGGCTTAGAAATGTATGGTCAGGGATTTTGTGTGCGTGGGATGAGAGCCACTCTCATGTTATCTCTCCTCCAGTAGCCATGGGGTAAATAAATATACTTACATTCAAATATTATGCCTGATTTTTGACTCAGAATGATTATGGTGAAATCATTTGGCACTCCAAGCAAGGAACCCAGATAGCTCCATCCTTCCAGCCCCTCTGCCCGATTTCAGCAAGTGCACAGCTGACGAAAGACCTTCCTAGGCTGAGTACAAAGCTCAGTGTTACTGCAGTGAGGGCATTTCGGAACCAAGGCACTGAAACAGACTGAGTGACGGGTCCAAGAACTCTAAAGGCGGCTTGATTGTGAGTACATTTATCTGTTTTTCCTGCGATGAAAGAGTCCCCGAGGGTAAAATGTTGTTTGTTCCCTGGGATTAAAGACTCCCCGAGGGTAAAATGTTTTGCTGAGCGCTTGACCCCGCAAAGTCTGGGTACACTTCTGCTCACCTTAGCCGTGGTTCGGTTCGATCCGGTTTTTGGTTTGGAGCAGTTCGAGTTTCGACGAGGTGAATGCTTAGCTGTGCTGTCCGCGCAGGGATCAGGGCAAGAGACTGCAATATTGTTGCAAAGTGAGCACTGATGTGCAAGATTCTTCAATAATATTGCAGTGAGCATTGATTAAAGTGACCGGTGTAAGGAGGGTTAACTTTTAAGTAACAGCGCTGATTTAAAAATAACTGCAGTTTTGTTTGTCTGTCTGGTTGGTCTGTCCCGGTCAGACCGCAGAGGCAGAAGTATAAGTGCTGCGATGGTTGGAAGCCGTGCTTGTCCATTGTTTTTCTGGTTATTGTGGAGTGTAAAGGGACAGTTATGTGATTATTGGCTCACAGGGTGATAATGAAAATTGTGGGAGCTTACAAGTAATACTTTTAGGTAAGAAATTGAATTGTGTTCTCAGAACGATAGACAAAAAGCTGACATGAGAACGTGGGGTTGCCAAATTTGTTTTTACAAGTACTTTGGGAGTTTTTTTTTAAACTTTGGGTTGCCATTTCAAGCTTGTTTTACTAGCTGTTTGTGTGTGTGAGCAGCTGACCAAAAGTGACCTTGGAGAGATAAAGGGAGAGAGTTGCGTGAGCTGCGTGTGTGTGTATGTGTGGGCCCTTGTGTCAGAGTGAGTGAGAAAAAGGGAAAATATTTATATGGGTGTTTTTGCAAAGCTTAGGCGTTCTTACAGTTTCTTTTTGTGGGTTTTTGAATCTAATGTTGCGTAACTGGTAAATATTCTCATATTTTTGAAGCCAACATTTTCAGTTACCAGATTTTTGTCCTTATTTTGCTTTTTTTTTAACTTTTATCTTTTGGGACGCCTGAGGGCAGATGAACAACATTGGGCTATTTTATTCAATTTTTTGAAGTATCAGTGTAATTTTTATTAACTCAGTTGCATTATCTCTCCGACCAAGGGATAACGGTAAACTTTACAGGGAAAAAGGACGACGGACTAAGGGTCTGACATGGTTTCTCCTTCCCCCTGCTCCTTGCTCTTCTGCTGCTCAGCCATGACCCTGCCTCAGGAGCCCAGCGAATGACATCGCCTCACCGCTGCTCACCGCACTCCTCCCGTTGACAACCAAGCCATGTCGGATAGCCAATAAGTTAAGTAAAAGTGCATGCATATTAATCACCGCAACCATCATCAGTATGACAAATTAAACAGGAGATTATGGAATCATGCTGTCACTAAATAATGCCCAATATCTGAAAGCTTTAAATACGGCTTATATGACATGATTCAAAGCACAGAATGAGGTGATAATGACAATGTTTGTGCATATGATTTACCTGAGGCTGCTAAATCTCAGAGGTTTTAATGCTTCTGTGTCATATTATTGTTCTTTTAGACATAGTAAGGTCACTGTTAAGGAATGACTGTGATTATTAAAGTTTTAATTGTTTTGGTGTTCATGACAATACACCAAAGCTCTGAAGGATTATAGGATTTAGAAGAGAGAAAAAAACCCAAACAATTAAAGCATCAATATGGAATTATTTATATGTATCTCATTTTGGCCTCGAGTCTCAGAGGTTTTGGGTGACTGAGTTAGGGCAGCGCGGTGGCAGAGTGGTTAGCACTGCGGCAGCACAGCAACTCACCCTTGGCCGGGGGATCCTGGGTTCGATCCCAGCCCCCGACCAACAGTGATCTGTGTGGAGTTTGCATGTTCTCCCCGTGTCTGCATGGGTTTACTCCGGGATTTCTCCGGTTTCCTCCCACATGCCAAAAACATGCAAGTTAGGTAAATTGGCATCAAACTGGGGATTCTAAATTGTCCTTAGGTATGACTGTGAGAGTGAATGGTTGTCTCTCTGTGTTGGCCCTGTGATGGACTGGTGATCTGTCCAGGATGTACCCTGCCTCTCGCTCAAAGATGCTGGGATAGGCTCCAGTCCCCCCAACGACCCGAAAAGGATTAAGCGGAAGAAGATGGATGGATGGACAGAGTTACAAAGTGTTGATAGAGCCGCATGTTTGGACTCATGCTGTAAATTTTTTTTTCCTGTGTGATAACACTCCTGGAGACAGAATGGCTCAAGGAGACAGATAATAAATGCCCGCTGTGACCAAATGTACAGGGAAAAAAAAAGAATAGTGAAGCCAGGCGCATGTGTTTGGCCTCCCTTGCTCTTATCTGCTTAGTGTCTGTGTGTGAGGAGAAGCTCCAAGGAGGAGGGGTCGTAGACCCCCGCTCGCTGCTCCAGTGACCAGACTGTTTGTTTAAAAAAAAAAAAAAATAGAAGGCCAGTTGGTTGGTTTACTGTCTTGTCAATTTAAAGGAATGACAGACTATGTGAAAGTAGACATCACTTTTTCTGTCTTACTATTTATATGGGTGTGCTTGAGTAAAAGGAACTCTTATTTTTCTTTAACCTATTGAAAATGAATCACCAAAATTCAAAGTAAAAGATATCATTTATGGTATTTACATAGAAGAAATGATTAAAATATCAAAGAACATAAAGATATTACTTTTACCTGAGGCTAGAGAAGGAACTCAGGAAGTTCCATCTTGTGGTCAACCATAGCAATTGCATCCTTTAATAACATATCTAAAACTAGAAAAGCACTCAGAGCGCATACCTCCGCCAAGGCTCCTTCGGTTTCTCATGGATCACCTCCAAAATATAATGGGCTTGTGTGTAGGCCTATCGCCACTTGTGGTGAAAATTGCATCGAAGTCTGTCCATTAGTTTTGGAGTTTTGTGGCTGACAGACTGTGAGAAGGGCCTTGGCTGAGGTATGCATTCCCAGATCATCCCCAAAATGTAATGGGTTCCTCTCTAGGCCAAGAACCACCTCTGGTGAAAATTTCATCCAAATCCATCCAGTAGTTTTTGTGTAATCCTGCTGCACAAATACAAACAAAGCCCATGGTGGAGGTATGCACTCTCAGATCATCACCAAAATCTAATCATCTGTTCCCTGTGCCATTACACACCTTTCCTGAAAATTTTGTCAAAATCCGTTCATAACTTTTTGAGTTATGTTGGTAACAGACAGACAAACGGACAAATGGCAGTAAAAGCATTACCTCCTTGGCGAAGGTAATAAACTCAAGTGTTGCTGTTGTGTCCATCTCCTCCATCTCCAAACTCCCAGGCTGCGGGCGTTGCAATTCATCGCACAACCACGTACAACCCACAGGCCAATGGGTTATGCGAGCATTTTCATAGATCAGTGAAAGCAGCACCCAGGGGTTCACTGACGGATGCAAATTGGGTAGACAGGTTGCCGTGGGTTTTATTGGGGTTGCGCTCCGCGGCAAAAGAGGATTTGGAAGCTTCCCCAGCAGAGAGCTTGTTTTTGTGCAGCCCCTATGGCTGCCCGGGGAATTTCTGCCAAATAATCCCGCGCCGGACAGCTGCCCGTCTCAGCTTTTGCAGCGTAGCGCAAACACAGGCACGCTGCCGGGCCCGGCCCACCACTGTTTTCCGCGTGCTTTTGTGCCTAAAACTTTGAAGAACGCGGAGTTCGTGTTCGTCAGACACGACGACCAGCGCCCTCCATTGCGCCTGCACACATGTTGAAAATGGCCGTATCTCACAATGTTAACCACTTGCGCTCCGTTGTTCCGCGGGCGGGCAAGTCTCTGCGTCCTATGACGCACGAGGGCGCACGAGAGCGCCCTCGTGCGCGCTTGGACGCATGACGCATGATGGTGGTGATGGTGATGTAGTGGCGTCCAAGCGCCACTCAAAAAAAAACTGCAGAGACAGCCGCGAACAGATTAGTTCATCTGATTGACCTCTCATTCGACTAATAAGAGCCTTGAATTGGGTTTCTGAAACCTTGAGGAGCCAATGAATGAAAATTTAGGAAGGAGGACCCGCCTACTGTGAACGCAGGAGCCAACTGAAGCACAGAAATTCAGGCTGGGTGAAGCGATATTTACTGCTGCAGCAGATGAAAACAAAGGACGCTGGACGAATCTACTACAGACCCAGGCTCACCCAGCAGCATGGAGAACACCCACAAGTGGGACCTGCACTCATTCCAGCAGAATAGACGGAGGCCGACGACAAAAGTCGTAAATCATTCGCCAAAATGGCAATAATGGAATTATGTTGATCGGGATCCACGAGCGGAGCAGCGTCGCGTTGGGGGAAGAGATGTTCGCCACGACTCTGCTGCTTTGCAGAGGTAAGGTGTTATAAGCTAAATTATTATTTATCCCTGAAAACTGTAATCCAAAAATGACTTTTGACCGATCGGTAAATTACAACTGTACTGCGCACGAATTACGAAGTGCGTGCGCCGCGATAAACGGTTCATTTGCCGTGTTCGGACCATGAACGCCCCCCCCCCCCCGCTGCAGAAGAGGAGCGGGGGGGGGGCATTCACGGTCCGAACGCCCCCCGGTCCGCGGGGGGAAGCATATCAGTCTATTCCATCATGTAGCGATGGCCCTCTTCTGTAGTGAAGGGGGGGGGCGTTCACGGTCCGTTCACGGTCCCCCCCCCCCCACAGTAGCGAGGGGGGGAGTGTAATCCGTCTGTAGCGAGGGCCGAAGTCGGTCCTTGGTAACGGGGGGGGGGGGACGGACGACCCCCCGCCCACACACACACACACAGACACAGCCCTGAGTGTGACCTTTCATTAGAGCCTAAAATGAAGATTCTACATTGAATTATTCAAAAGTTACAGACGTTTTTCCAAACTGTGCCATTTGGCACAATTTGGCACAGTTCCAAAACGCCTGGGAACAGCCTGAGAACAAAGCTGTGTAAAATATTCATTTTTTGTGGTATTGTTACCAAATTTGGATCTCAGCTGGATAACACTTGCTTCTACATTTCTGTTGCATTTTCCAGCCGGATCGGACAGCTGTGTGTTATTTACAAGCATTTGTATCCAAAAAAACACTGTGTCCAATTTTTTTTCTTCAAGTTCAGTATGTTTAGATGACTGTAACTCAGTGGCCGGAGCACGTAGAGAGATTATGTTTTTTTTGCCAAAAAATTCAAAGTGTTTTCTTTTAAATGAGACCAACCCCATGAAGATGCTGCAAAGGGTTGAATAACAGCTTTCGATTTACTTTGGGCACGTTATTTTTTGGCATTTTTAGGAAAATTGCCCGGAGTGCAAGTGGTTAAAGAATCCTTTAAAAAATTCCTGTATCCAGACGGTGATCCGGATCATCCCCAAAATTTAATCAGTTCTTCCTTGTACCATTTCCAACAACGCCTGAAAGTTTCATCAAAATCCGTCCAAAACTTTTTGAGTTATCTTGCTAACCAACAGACAGACAGACAGACAAACGCTGGCAAAAACATAACCTCCTGCGGCCTGGCGGAGGTAACAAAGCAAATCTATTAAGCTGATTTATAAATAAATCAAGCTCTCAAATTAACTTCAAAGCAGTCCATGTTATTCAGAATAACCCAAATTTAACATCAATTCAAAGTTTTATGCCAAAAAAGAAGGAAAAGAAACTTGTCGGTTGTTGAAGGGTTATTCTCATGTGGTGAATCATTGGCCCAATGCAAAATGAATGCCAGAAATGCATGAAGCCTACACTTTACAGTTAATCACATATGTAACCACACATTTTAATCTTTTAAGTTAAAACACATATTTACACAACATTTAAGCAACAATTGCCAAGTTTTAAAGTTATATATGTGTGCTTTCTTTCTATTAAATGCTGCATTGTGTGATTTATTCCACAGGACGCCCATTAAACTTAAGGATTCTAATAAATGACGCTGTTTTATTCAAGACTGATCTTAAAGTAATGCTAGCCTGTGCATATTGGTAAAAGATTTAGTGATTCACTGAATATTTAGCAAAAAGTTGTTTTTGTAATTACAAAATCACATTATTCAATTGATACTGTGGGCACCCAGCACACGTGTGGGCACCCAGCACAATGCAGACTGATAATATTCACGCTCAGCAGGGATTGCATACAAACAGAGAGCCCCTTGGGGGACAACCAGTTAATCACGCAATTGATATGTATGGACTGATATCAATATGTAAATGTTTCTTGCATTCTCTTTTGTCCTATTGTTATACATCCCCGGAGTAAGGAGAGAAGTCTGGCACCAGTTAATCAAGCAATTGATATGTATTGACTGTTAGTATATCAATATGTAAATGTGCCATGCATTCTCTCGTCTGTATAAATGTGCTGACTTGACATGCCTTAGGGAATGCACTCACAATGCACTCGCAGCGCACACAGAGCACACAGTGCTGCTGTGTATCTCAATGATGATGGAGGAATAAAACTCTTAAACCTTCAGCTCGCCATGTCCGCCTGCACTTATTCGTTCCTCCACACTGGTGACCCTTGATGAAAAACAGAACATGAGGCGAACACCCCAGAGATGACCTGGACGGGAAGCCTCAGAACGCGTCACGGTGTGTCCCTCACCTGATCTTTTACCTCCACACTGGAACCGCGCTGTGGATCCAAGAGGACCAGAGATGGCCTACATCCTTCGCACCCACACGGAAGCGTGCGCGCCTTGTCCTCTCTCCACGATGGTGACCTCCAGGGCCGAGAGCGCAGCGCTGGGACCGAGACGCACGCAACCTTCTGATCAGTGACACGAGCGAACGCAGAGAAACAGCCTGAACAGGGAAGACCATCGGCACCGACTGCATTGATTTCCATCAAGCTCCCTGACCTTGACTTCAACTCTCGACAACGGACCTTCCGCGCACAGAAGCCATGTGCGCACACGGCAGGATTACGGGTACAGCGCAACTGCCAGCTATGTGGTCACTGCGCCAAGCGCGCGCCACGCACGGGACAAAACCGGATCCACAGACTGATACATTCATTCTCCGCCGCTGCACAGGCCCAAGAAAAACGGCCGATAACCACCCTCGGAACCTTCAGGGCTTCTCGCGCACCTGGAGCGGACGTGCAGCCAGCACACAGGACTTTGTATGAGTTTTTCAGCCACAGCGCACAAGGGGAATTTAGCTGATTGCTTTCCCCGATGACTTTAGGAGTGTTTCCCGCACCTAAAGCCAAACTGCCGAGTCCCTGACACAGCTTCAGTTTATCACAGCCATCGGGGAATTTGGCCGCTCGCCTTCCCCACATCCTCGCTGGACCAAAACACGAGAGAAGTCAGAGATATGTTGTTTTCAATGTTTTCACAGCCGCTGTGGATCTCCACCACGTTTAACGGGAAAAGTTCCTCACCATCGCGGATCCACACACAATTTTTGCGCGGCCCAGACACCACGTCCCGGGCCGATACTCGCTTATTCCCACCCCCTCAACCTCCTCCTGCACAGAGCTTTTCCTGCACCTCACTCCCAAAGCCGGCTGATCGCCGTCTGGTTTCATTACGCATGAAACACACCGGCCCGTGCGCCCATGATCCACAGTCGTTCAACGTGCTGGAACTTGGAGCGGAGCACACTGCCCTTTCCACCCCTCCCCCATCCCCCTCACGGACTGACATGCCTTCCGACAGTTCTACCGGAGCTGGAGCCAAACTACGGGGGTGGGGGGGTGGGGGGGGGGTGTCACAACCCCTTCTGACCGTTCTAGGGGGAGCGGTGTGGGCACCCAGCACAATGCAAACTGATAATATTCATGCTCAGCAGAGATTGCATACAAACAGAGAACCCCTTGGGAGACAACCAGTTAATCACGCAATTGATATTTATGGACTGATATCAATATGTAAATGTTCCTTGCATTCTCTTTTGTCCTATTGTTATACATCCCCGGAGTAAGGAGAGAAGTCTGGCGCCAGTTAATCAAGCAATTGATATGTACTGACTGTTATGTATATCAATATGTAAATGTGCCATGCATTCTCTCTTGTCTGTATAAATGTGCTGACTTGACATGCCTTAGGGAACGCACACACAGAGCACACAGAGCTGCTGTGTATCTCAGTGATGATGGAGGAATAAAACTCTTAAACCTTCAGCTCGCCGTGTCACGCCTGCACTTATTTATACCTCCACAATACAAGCTTTAGGTGTTGTTTAAATTCATTGTGTTGTTCTGGGTTCATGTTTTTTTTTTTGTTTTTTTTTTTACAGGAAAAGGAAAGCATTAATTAACTATTTATCTTTCACCAGGATTTAAAATTGAAAAGTTAAAAGGTGAAAACCAGCAATCAAACGATCACCTTTTGCTTTAACTAACAAATCCTTGGTGACCAAAATACACAAAAACAATTCACTTGAGTTTCTTAACATTAAAAATTATAATCAACAGTGGGATAAGCACTGTAAAAATTTAAAAAGACAAAAGTTGAATGACTACAGCAGTAACACTTGCAAAAACAATTTATGGGAAGACAAAATTTGCACTCCTGTTTGTGTGATTTGTTATGCAAGGACAGGGTGGAAGCCTATGCCCCCCCCCGATTTTTTTTTTTTCAGGGTGATCCCGGTATTGGACGGTTGTGTTGGGGGGGGAGGACAGAGAGCGGTGTGGGGCAGGCTGACTGTGGCAAGGGGAACACCACGTTTATCATCAACCTGGACATCAGATTCATTGGCTGGGGGCAGTGGCAGCATGAGGGGAGGAGGCCCTCGCAGAGGACAATAACAACAGCACGTGACAAGCAGACCCGAAGCTAAGTAAAACAAATGACATTGACAATGACAAAACGCATATCAATTTAACTGACTTGGACTTTGAAAATGCAGTGTTTACAAGAAGTGACACTGCAGGTCTGACACATTGCAATGATACCTCTCACCAGATAATGGTATGACAGTATCACATTTCAGAAATGTGACAGGAATAAGGAATAATTGTATTGTATGATTTTGATGTGCTAAAGAGCTGTGCTGTGCTCCTGGTGCTTGGCCTCGGCTGAGCCGGGCCTCGGGACTAAAGACCACACCAAAATTTAGGAAGAAACATGGGAAATAAAGCATTCCTTGTGCAACATGAAGCCAGATTCTAATTAAGCAATAGGTCTGTGGCGGTTCGGTTAACCCCCACAACAGATTAAGGACAGTCAGCTCTCTTCTCTTGGTTTTTCCCGCTGCACTACTGGGATGTAATGTGCCATTCATGTATTGTGATGTAATGTGCCATTCATGTATAGTGTTCATGTGTCCTGTCCTTACTGTGACCTAGAGACAGATCAATATGTAGATGTGCCTTGTAACCTCTTAGTCCTGCAAGCTGGAGCAGAGGACAGCAATCTGCCTGTTGTTATGTAGGTCTTTCAAATGCAAATGTCTCATGCCTGTTCTGCAGTCCCTTTGATCGTACCAACTGCTGTGAAACCGCTTTGATGTATTGTCTGAGTTGGGTATAAATACTGCACAGGTTCTGTAACTCACTCTCTCAATTCCACTTCCTCAACTGCTGTTGCTGGACACAGACTTTGTGTCCTCCTTCTCTGAGAGCCACTGGGCTCGCTCCCGGCGCACATGCACGGCGCTGGGAGCGGAGCTCGTGACGGCGGTATGATTTAATAAAACTTGTTAAAACCTCAGCATCGCTGCTTATTTTATCATGCCGCCGCACTGGTGACCCCGAAGACGCACACGCTTTGTGCGACGCAACCTTCTGGTCTGGACATCCACGCTGAACCAGCCGAGGGACACAAGACGTCTCCTCCCTCTCGCTGCCCCAACGCACCATGACCTGAAGGCAGAAAAGAACACGCTGCCAGTGAACGCTTCACTGGTGACCCCGAACATGCACACGTTTTGTGCAAAGCAACCTTCTGACCTGGACAGCTGCACTGGTGGCCCGTTCTTTCATGATGAGATCTGCACGTCTGAGATCTGCTCATCCACGCTGGACCGGCCGCGCTCGCAGCTCCTCCACACGAGAGTGCAGGCACCTCGTCCCCTCTCCACGACGGCGGCCTCCATGGCCGGCGGAGAATGCAACGCGTGGACCTGAACGCACCACGGCCGAGCGGTGACAAAGATAGTCTATTCCCTCCCACCGCTCCAACGCATCTGCACGAGCCTGAGGGACAAAAGATCGTCTATTTCCTCTCACGGCTCCAACGCACCATGGCCAATCTGCAGCCACAGCTCAACCTGGATATCATCGGCGCCGTCTGCGCCGATCTCCACCAAGATTCTGGACCCTGACTCGTCACTCCAGCGGCCCACCCACGCACGGAACCCCCGCGCGCGCACCGGGGAGATACCAGGACGGCGCACCACGCATGGGACAGATTCGGCTCCACAGACAGCCAGCATCCTTCGCCGCCTGCACACAGAACCTTCAGGGCTGCTCGCACACCTGAAGCAACCACGCAGCTCGCTCACAGGATTCTCTAACGGTCTCAGCCACGGCGCACAAGGGGATTCAGCCGTCAGCTTTTCCCGAAGACTTAACACGCCAAGTCCCTCGGCTTTTATTTTTTTCTTACAGCCGCTACGCAGCCTCACCGCTCCTGTTTTCTTCACGGCCACGAGAGGAGTCAGAGACAAATTTTTCTTCTTGTGATCTCCGCACGTGCAATGGGACAGCCCCTCGACGCGCGGAGCAGCAAGCAATTTTTGCGCGGCTCGGACGATTTCACCGTCCCCCTGCCGGCACTTACCCCCCTCCTCCCTCCCCCTCCGCCTGCAGCGAGCTTCTCCCACAGCTCGCTCCCATAGATGGATTATCGAGGTCTCGGCCCCCTGCCGTGCCCTCTGGGGGGGAGCGTGTGGCGGTTCGGTTAACCCCCACAACAGATTAAGGACAGTCAGCTCTCTTCTCTTGGTTTTTCCCGCTGCACTACTGGGATGTAATGTGCCATGCATGTATTGTGATGTAATGTGCCATTCATGTATAGTGTTCATGTGTCCTGTCCTTACTGTGACCTAGAGACAGATCAATATGTAGATGTGCCTTGTAACCTCTTTGTCCTGCAAGCTGGAGCAGAGGACAGCAATCTGCCTGTTGTTATGTAGGTCTTTCAAATGCAAATGTCTCATGCCTGTTCTGCAGTCCCTTTGATCGTACCAACTGCTGTGAATCCGCTTTGATGTATTGTCTGAGTTGGGTATAAATACTGCACAGATTCTGTAACTCACTCTCTCAATTCCACTTCCTCAACTGTTGCTGCTGGACACAGACTTTGTGTCCTCCTTCTCTGAGAGCCGCTGGGCTCGCTCCCGGCGCACATGCACGGCGCTGGGAGCGGAGCTCGTGACGGCGGTATGATTTAATAAAACTTGTTAAAACTTCAGCATCGCTGCTTATTTTATCATGCCGCCGCAGGTCCACCTTTCCATTAACAGAAGGAGTGGGACATAACCTTTTACAAAGATACACTAACACAAATTCAAACTGTCTGTGTTCAACAGGACAGACAGATGTGACCTTAATGACTAATTCAGAATTGGTTACAATACATGCTAAATCACATTAAATCTGCACAGACAGCTGGATTAATTGTCCTAATTGACATTTGTAACCTAGGTCAAGGGAGGACACTCACAAAAGGAGGCATGATTACAGAAACCTCATTTTGGGGGTGTTCTACTACTCACAGAGTTTCACTTAAATTAACCATGTGCCACACATACAGTGGGGCAAAAAAGTATTTAGTCAGCCACCAATTGTGCAAGTTCTCCCACTTAAAAGATGAGAGAGGTCTCCAATTTTTATCATAGGTATACCTCAACTATGAGAGACAAAATGAGAAAAAAAAATCCAGAAAATCACATTGAAGGATTTTGGTAAATTCCTCGGTAAAATAAGTATTTGGTCAATAACAAAAGTTCATCTCAATACTTTGTTATATACCCTTTGCTGGCAATGACAGAGGTCAAACGTTTTCTGTAAGTTTTCACAAGGTTTTCACACACTGTTGCTGGTATTTTGGCCCATTCCTCCATGCAGATCTCCTCTAGAGCAGTGATGTTTTGGGGCTGTCACTGGGCAACACAGACTTTCAACTCCCTCCAAAGATTTTCTATGGGGTTGAGATCTGGAGACTGGGTAGGCCACTCCAGGACCTTGAAATGCTTCTTACGAAGCCACTCCTTCGTTGCCCGGGCAGTGTGTTTGGGATCATTGTCATGCTGAAAGACCCAGCTATGATTCATCTTCAATGCCCTTGCTAATAGAAGGAGGTTTTCACTCAAAATCTCACGATACATGGCCCCATTCATTCTTTCCTTTACACGGATCAGTCGTCCTGGTCCCTTTGCAGAAAAACAGCCCCAAAGCATGATGTTTCCACCCCCATGCTTCACAGTAGGTATGGTGTTCTTTCTCCTCCAAACACGACAAGTTGAGTTTTTACAATAAAGTTCTATTTTGGTTTCATCTGACCATATGACATTCTCCCAATCCTCTTCTGGATCATCCAAATGCTCTCTAGCAAACTTCAGACGAGCCTGGACATGTACTGGCTTAAGCAGGGGGACACGTCTGGCATTGCAAGATTTGAGTCCCTGGCGGCGTAGTGTGTTACTGATGGTAGCCTTTGTTACTTTGGTCCCAGCTCTCTGCAGGTCATTCACTAGGTCCCCCCGTGTGGTTCTGGGATTTTTGCTCACCGTTCACGTGATCATTTTGACCCCACGGGGTGAGATCTTGCGTGGAGCCCCAGATCGAGGGAGATTATCAGTGGTCTTGTATGTCTTCCATTTTCTAATAATTGCTCCCACAGTTGATTTCTTCACACCAAGCTGCTTACCTATTGCAGATTCAGTCTTCCCAGCCTGGTGCAGGTCTACAATTTTGTTTCTGGTGTCCTTTGACAGCTCTTCGGTCTTGGCCATAGTGGAGTTTGGAGTCTGACTGTTTGAGGTTGTGGACAGGTGTCTTTTATACTGATAAAGAGTTCAAACAGGTGCCATTAATACAGGTAACGAGTGAAGGACAGAGGAGCCTCTTAAAGAAGAAGTTACAGGTCTGTGAGAGCCAGAAATCTTGCTTGTTTGTAGGTGACCAAATACTTATTTTACCGAGGAATTTACCAATTAATTCATTAAAAATCCTTCAATGTGATTTTCTGGATTTTTTTTTCCTCATTTTGTCTCTCATAGTTGAGGTATACCTATGATGAAAATTGGAGACCTCTCTCATCTTTTAAGTGGGAGAAGTTGTACAATTGGTGGCTGACTAAATACTTTTTTTCCCCACTGTACTACTGGCACATACTGTATCTCTAAGGAAAAGATTTCCTTCTTCCAATAAAAAAGGGACAACCTATCACGCTGTTCAAGTACGCCATAACTTTGATGCATGAACGTCTCCATGCATGGGGGGGGGGATAACAAATAATTAGCAAAAATCCTCAGAAAAATAGATAAAAAATAAAAATTATCAATCAATGATGTAGGAGAGAAAAAAATGTAAGTGAAACCGCTTGGCAATGGAATCACAACATTCAATAGGAGAAGTTAAATTTACAGCAATAGAGTTGCAGGTATTTAAGAAAATTATGTGCTGAAAAACATTTTTAGATTAGATTCAACTTTATTGTCATTACACATGTATGAATACAAGGTAACGAAACACAGTTTAGCATCCAATCAGAAGTGCAAAGGACAGCAGTGCAGTATATACGGTAATTAACAGTATGTGCAATTTAAGCAAATATATGCAAATATATGCAGCAGTGCAGAAAGTTAAAAGTACTGTTATGTGCAAATAATGTGCAATAAGTTAGATGTAGTTATGTAGTTATGCAGTTATGTACAGGTGAGGATGGTAAAAGATGATTGTAAGAGAGTCAGCGGGGAACTAAGTTCAATAACGTGACAGCTGTTGGAAAGAAACTGTTCCTAAACCTGCTGGTTCTAGTCCGAAGGCTTCTGAAACGTCTTCTGGAGGGGAGAAGCTGGAACAGTCCATGAGCAGGATGGTTGGAGTCCCTAAGAATGCTGCGTGCCCGGCGCAGACATCTTTTCCTGTAGACGTCCTCTATAGCTGGAAGTGGAGTCCCTGTGATGCGTTGGGCGGTTTTCACCACCCGCTGCAGCGCCTTGCGGTCAGCTACAGAGCAGCTCCCATACCAGAATGTGATACAGTTGGTCAGGGTGCTCTCTATCACGCAGCGGTAGAAGTTGCCCAGGATGTCAGTTGACAGATGGTTCTTCTTCAATGTCCTCAAGAAGAAGAGGCGCTGATGGGCCTTCTTGATCAGGCTGGTGGTGTTAACTGACCAGGACAGGTCCTCCGAGATGTGGGTCCCCAGGAATTTGAAGCTGGGGACACGTTCAACAGCTATGCCATTGATATGGCATTTGAGTTTTTGATATGGCATTTGCAGATTATTGTAAAATATATATCATGTTTATAAGAAATAAAGTAAACTGATAAGGAAACACAGACATTTGGAACTTTTCTCATAAATTTGCATGGTTCTAAGGAAGGTCCAAATTATGCTGATGGAGCTTACTGTTGGACTCAATTTAAAATCTACTACAAAGGCAAAACAGATTCTTACTCAATTATGTAAGAAGGGAACAACGCTTTAGGGGGCTCAAAGCAAAATAATTTGACCTTCCCTGCATAAACTTATTCCTTTCAAACCCTTTGCATGGATCTCATTCAGCTAAGTAAGTGTGAAGGCAAAAATGTTGTTTAGAAGTTATTGACATACTTATTAAAAAGACAAAGGCTCTCCCTTGCAATAATCTGAATATTGCTATGGATTGCAATAATCCAAATACTGCTATGGTAACACTGAAACTCTTAACCAAACAATATCAAGATATAGAATAGCTGAAATGATTCAGCTAGGGCGGCGCGGTGGCAGAGTGGTTAGCACTGTGGCAGCACAGCAACTCATCCTTGGCTGGGGGATCCTGGGTTCAATCCCAGCCCCCGACCAACAGTGATCTGTGTGGAGTTTGCATGTTCTCCCCGTGTCTGCGTGGGTTTACCCCGGGATTTCTCCAGTTTCCTCCCACATGCCAAAAACATGCAAGTTAGGTTAATTGGCATCAAAACTGGGGATTCTAAATTGTCCTTAGGTATGACTGTGAGAGTGAATGGTTGTCTGTCTCTGTGTTGTCCCTGCGATGGACTGGCGAGCTGTCCAGGGTGTACCCTGCCTCTCGCCCAAAGATGCTGGGATAGGCTCCAGCCCCCCTGCGACCCGAAAAGGATTAAGCACAAGAAGATGAATGAAATGATTCACTTAGATAATGGAATACATTTAATGGAATACACTTTGTAAATCAAATCATATCACTTTTAGGTACAGTACCCAAATTGTTGGTACCCAGCATTTACCTAGGAAACCATTTAGCTTACCATCAACCATCTACAGGATCAGCATAATGCACAAATAGGATTATGAAAGATGGATTAGGGAAATAGTGAGAAAGAAAGAAAAATAGGAAAATTATGAATGGCAAACCCTACTATTGAAGCCATTTAACTTAGGTGATGAGGAAGGGTTTCTGGTTGATTACATGCAAAGAATGACAACTGACAGAGATGTTATCCATACTGCCCTTCCCAGGAGGGACCATGTGACATAGGAACCATGGGAGGTGCACCCATCTTTTGGCAGAACCAGGGGATCTCGTCATCAAAGAAAACTGGACCAAAACTCTCTGGCAAGGACAAAACAAAGGTTATCCTGGCGACGCCAACAGTTGTGAAAGGCAAAGGACGTGACACTTGGGTGCATCTAATGATTTACCCCACTTGGAACCCTCAGCAAGAGACTGTTTAATACACATTACATACTCATTAAAAAAAAAAAACCCTCAACAAGTGACTGTTTAACTGTTTCTCTATGCAAGTGTTGGCTGACGGCCCCCTGGCCCAGTAACAAGCTTTTGCATAGCGAAGCAGCTGTTTGTTTATCGTGGAGGTTCAAAAATGCAAGGGAAAGAAGGGTGCGCTTGGTGTTGCTGCCTTTTTCATACTCATCATCCTTGTAGTAACACTTTTGGTTATTTTTAAGTTGTTTCCACTGACTATACACCATACAGAATTGTTATGTTTATTCCTTAAATAACACTAACAGCTGGACAAATTATCTGCTACTGCTAAAATAATGCAGCTTCTACAGTCTGTTTCTTAAGAGAGGCTATATACAGGAATAACACAGCAAACATCACTTTGAATCACACCTGTCACAACACTTATCACTCCACTGATCGGAAACATGATGACACTCCTTACTCTGCAAAGGCAAGGTTGGCTTCATCAGGGAATTCCTCTTTTCTGAAGCGGTGATATTCTTTTCGGCAGCTTAACACTCTCTAAGTGTGCAACAACTTACAGTGCGTCTCTCCCCTGTACTGCTACCTGCTTGACCAACGAAGCGAGCAAGTGTTATACTAAAGATCTACATTGTCAAAGGGGAAGGGGGGGTGTTGGTAGTCATTGGGTGTACCCACACCTGGCCGGAAACTGGGCAGGGTTGTGTACCCCGTTTTGGCGGCTGACTGTACCCTCATGTCGGCAGGGCAGGTGGGCAGGGTGAAGACAGATGCTTTCTTACCACATAATGCCATTTGGGGCACGGTTGTACCAGGAGTGGGGTCTCTTCATTCACTGTTTCCTTGAGTGAGAGTGGGTAAGAACACCTTATGGATCGAAACAATTATAGGCTGCAATTATTTGTAAAATGTATGACATAAAATAAAATGGTTTTGATTAACTGCCACCCGTAGGGGTGTGTGCCCTGTTATAGGAGGTTATTGTTGTACTTTTACCCATGAAAATGATGCAAATGGTCATATTATTACTTCGGTTACACACAGCCTCTTTGCTTTGCAGGCAATGATAACAGAATTGATTAAGTAGTGATTCTCTTCATGAAGAAGTTTCATCATGAACTTGTTAATGATTTGATCATTTGAAGTATGGTGATGAGGCTGGTTCATGTAAACTTAGTGATATGTCTTCATACAACTTCTGCAGATGATGAGGGTGGTGAAAGGGGCGATACTAGCCTAAGGAGTATGAAGTTTGCAATATTGTCTGAATCTATTTTGAGTTTTTCCATATCATTTTCTACATTCTTATTTGACACAGTCTAAAATTGATTTTGATTACACATATTCACTTTGAATGACATATTTACACACATATTCTACACATGTTCCTTGTTTAAGTTTGAACCATCTCATAAGATTGCTGCTAGTCTGCCAAGACACATAACATGTAAATCCGTACACCTACATATATCTTTAAATCATTATTACTACCACTTTGTTTGATTATTTTTCTTTTAATCATGATGCTTTATTAAGCATCAAGGGGGGATTATGATAGAAAAATTCCATATTATCCACATTATTATTACATTATTATTCTTATATTATTCCATGACTTTCCCATTTCATGTCTGGTGTTTATATGTGCATTCCTTGTAGAATAAGTTCATATATTCCTTTATATTATTCTTTCATGTCTGATATATTTTTGGTGTTTCTGTGAGCAGTTATTCTCTGTGGCCTTCAGTGGATGTGCATGTAAGTGAATGCAGGTCAGCAGAGACATAAAGGGTGACCTTGATAATCTCTTTTGTTTTATTAACCTGCTCTGCTAAGTTTCTGTGACCAGGAATATATTAGATTTATAGACACTTAGATTGCCTTCAGGAGATGTCTCCAAGATCCCTCAAGGACTTCTCCCCTTTGTTTATCTATCTTTACAGCTATAAAAACACCAGGCTTAGAAATGTATGGTCAGGGATTTTGTGTGCGTGGGCTGAGAGTCACTCTCATGTAATCTCTCCCCCAGTGGCCATGGGGTAAATAAATATACTTACATTCAAATATTCCGCCTGATTTTTGACTCAGAATGATTATGCTGGAAATTATTCTATCAGTACCTGAGCATGCCCATAGAAACCAAGTATAAGCAAATATTTCTGCATGCCCGTAGAAAGCAGATGTAAGCAAGCACGTCACCACTCATTCAGTGATGACTGCCTTTGATCTTTGATAATGTCATAGCGAGTCCTACGATTGTGAGTGATGCTGCATGCCCGTAGAAAGTCACTGTGACCGTGGCAACAGTAACCATGGTGAAACCTGCCTTTGATCTTTGACATCACTACTCGTTCAGTGATGCCTGCCTTTGACCTGTGATGCCTGCCTTTGATCTTTGATGTCATAGTGAGTCCTATGATCATGAGTGATGCCTGCCGTTGATCTATGATGATGTCATAGCGAGTCCTATGATCATGACATCGTAACAGACAGAGATTTCTTGACTTATATATAGAGTGATGAAATAAGAGAGGACCAAATCTTGGATCACAGCTAAGCACACGAGCAATACCCCCCACCTCCATTTTCTTTGAAGATCCCAATACATACTGACTGAGAGCATTGAGCAGTTTTCAACTTTTCAATATAATTACTGAGGTAGAACCAAATTATGACAAGCCCATCATCCACGAATATACAACAAGCTATACAACCCATAGTTGTAGGTCAGGATCGCAAGGTGAACCTATGTAGCAAGTTTGGTGACCCCAGAGAGCTTTACACGTTCTATAGTAAGAGATCATAGGCAGTGCCAACCTTGACCTTTTGACCCCAAAACTGTAGTTGGAGGTTACGGTCTCAGAGTGAACCTGTGCACCAGGTTTGGTGACCCTAGCTTTCTTTGTTGTTGCGATATATTTTATAATGCATTTTGATGTTGACTTTTGACCTTGCAATTCCAAAACCAGAGTCACACTTCGGGGTCACAGGGTGAACCTGTGTAGCAGGTTTGGTGGCCCTACCTTTACTTGCTGTACAGCAATAAGGCATGAGAAATGCTAACCTTGACCTTTGACCCCAAACTCATAATCAGAGGTCAGGACTCCAAGGTGAACCTGTGTAGCAAGTTTGGTAACCCTAGCTTTCTTTGTTGTTGAGATATAGTTTAAAAGCCATTTTGATGTTGACCTTGCGATCCCCAAACCATAGTCACAATTCAGGGTCACAGGGTGAACCTGTATGCCAAGTTTGGTGACCCTAACTTTACTTGTTGTACAGTAATAAGGCATAGGGAATGTTAACCTTGACTTTTGACCTGTTGACCCCAAACCCATAGTCAGAGGTCAGGATCCCAAGGTGAACCTGTGTAGCAGGTTTGGTAGCCCTAGCTTTACTCATTTTATAGTAATAGTAAATGTAGGGTTTGCCATTTACCATAGCGCAACTGCAATGTTAACTTTGACCCCTTGACCCCAAACCCATAGTTGGGTGAGGGTGTAAGTCTTCCAAGATGTGTATTAGATACAACTACTGTATTGATTTGAAAAGCCTACATCATTTCTTTCAGTAGTTATTGTGTTTAAAAGATTTAGGGAATAGTCTGACCTTTGACCTCAAGATTATCCAATGAGAGTGAAATTGCAATATGCGCATTCTCAGAGTATATCAAACCATGGTACCAAGTTTCAAAACAATTGAGCCATAACTGTAGGGGGAGTTGATTTCACAAGACAGTTACTTTCTATGAAGTGAGGTGAAACAGGAGGTCATAGGCCAGGGGCTACAATTCCTGCAAAAATCATCCAATCAGAACCAAATTGCAATATGCATATCCTCAGTTTATATCAAACCATGGTACCAAGTTTGAAAACAATCGGACCAAAACTGTAGGAGAAGTTGATTTCACAAAAGTGGGACAGGCGGACAGACCCATCACATAATTCCTGCGGGATTAAAAAAACTGGTTCGAAAACAGGTTTAACAGATCAAGTTTTACAATGCAACCAGAAAATAAGCACGAGTAACTTATTCTTTTCAGTTCAGCCCTGACAGAAATATGACACAGCAGGGTGATAAGGTGATATTATCTGAATAGACAAGACACATCTACAATAGTTGCAGCACAGGAGTGAAAAAATGTTGCCTTTAATTGAAAGTGCTTTGAAAATTATTTAGAGGTTCATACACATGAAGAAATTAAAACATTATAAACATCTAAACTTTTTAGGAACCATATCTAATTTCCATGTCCAGCTGTTTCTTCTTGGAAGCTTGAACATGAAGTTTATTTTAAACCGTAGATGTCCTGATTAAATCATATTGCTGCAAGCAAAACAGCTACTTGTAAAGGTAACAAGTACTGCACCCAGTAATGAAAACCAACATGTTCATTTTCTTCTGTTCCTTTAATGCAAGCAGAATTTCTCTGTGCATTTGTTTATTTACTAGAACCTTAGTAAAAGTGAAGTGTAACTGATACTTAACGTTTTTATTATCCCTCACCAGTCGAAGCCCAAAGGGGTTGAAGAGCCCTTTGCGCAAAGACCGAAAAGGGATTATGTTATGGGTCTGTCTGACCGTCCATCCGTCCCACTTTTGTGAAATCAACTCCTCCTACAGTTTTGGTCTGATTGTTTTGAAACTTAGCATCATGGTTTGATATACACTGAGGATGCGCATATTGCAATTTGGTTCTGATTGGATGATTTTTGCAGGAATTGTAGCCCCCTCCCTCTCTATATAAACAGTAACTGTCTTGTAAAATCAACTCCTCTTACAGTTTTGTTCCTATTGTTTTAAATCTTGGTACCATGGTTTGAGATACTCTGATGATGTGCATATTGCAATTGCAATTTCACTTTCATTGGATAACCTTGAGGTCAAAGGTCATATTTTTTCCTAAATCTTCTAAACGTAATAACTACTGAAAGAAATGACTTTCCAAATCGATACAGGAGTTGTATCTAATACACATCCTGGACGACTTACATCAAAGATCAAAGTTAACATTGCAGTTGCACTATGGTAAATGCTAAATTTACTATTACGATAAAACAAGTACAGCTAGGGCTGCCAAACCAGGTATACATGTTCACCTTGGGATCCTGACCTCTGACTATGAGTTTAGGGTCAAAAGGCCAAAGGTCAAGTTAATAATAATAATAATAATGGATTATATTTATATGGCGCTTTACATGTCAAGTGACATCTTAAAGCGCTTACAGTGAGTCCATTATTCATTCACTCTAGACAGACATTGAGAATCTTGTGATTGGGGCTCGCCGGAGGAACTAACCGAGGCAACAGTTGGACGGGAGCCGGATTGGAGTTCAAGTACAGCGACGGTAGGAGACGGGGACCAGTGGAGGAGCAGCCGGGGCCCCAGCTGGATAAGAGCCGGAATCGAAGCCCAGTTACAGCGGTGGGGCTTGGTGGAGGAACTACTGAGGAAGACGGCGGTAGGTGGCGGGGCTCAGCAGAGGAACTACCGGGACCCCAGCTGGACAGGAGCAGGATCGGAGCTCAACTACAGCAGCGGTGGGGCTTGGTGGAGGAGCTGCCGGCACCCCGGCTGGACAGGAGCTCAATTGCAGTGGCGGTAAGCAGCAGGACTAGCAGCGGAGGGGGCTAGCTGAGGCTCCAGCTGGATTCGAGGTCGGTCAGTCGGATCGGATACCGGCGACATCAGCAGAGATTGTTTTGCTATCAACAGGTCAGTAAAAATGCCACCAAAGAAGGAGGAAATGGAAGAGATAAAAAAAATCTCTGAACTTCTTGTCAGAAGAACTGATCAAAGTGGCTAGTCAACAGCTTAAACTATTAGGGCTAATGGAAGAAGTCTGAGAATTAAAATTAACAATTAAGGAAAAAGACAAAAAAATTGCAGACTTGGAGCGACGCGTCAAGGATCTTGAACAATATTCTCGTATGGATGATCTAATTATAAGTGGACTAGACATTAAATATCAATCATATGCCAATGTTTCAGCAGGAATGAGAGGTGAGGAAGCTCCCCTGAGTGAATCAGTCTCCCTGGAAAACCAGGTGCTTCAGTACCTTGAAAGCAGAAACATAAAGGTTGAAGTAAATGCAATTTCAGCCTGTCATACTTTACCCAGAAAAGATAAGAAAACAAAGAAATCAATTGTGATGCGCTTTGTGAACAGAAGGGTAAAGAATGACATACTGAGGCAGGCCAGAAAGCTACGGGAAACAGAAGTCTACCTAAATGAACATTTAACAAAGCCTAATGCTGAAATAGCACAGCAAGCACGGATGCTGAAAAGACAAAATAAGATACAGGCAACATGGACAAGAAATTGTAGAGTTTGGATCAAACTAAATGGAACACCTGAGGAAGCGAAGACCATAATAATCAGAGATCTTACTGACTTAAATAAATATAGATGAGCACTGATTAAGAAAATTAAGAGACTATGATAATCCATATCCACACACACGGCAAGAATAGTTCTTTTGTGACATACCATGTCAATATACTTTAAAAAACTAAACAAAACAAACAAACAAAAAAAAACTTATGACTGACTTGAGTAGACATCAATTATCCCCAGTTGGAGGAAGTCATGTGACACAGAGAGAGGAAATTCAAACTCTGAAAATATGCCATTATGCTGAACATAAACTACAAGAGATGGAGAATGATATTGATCCTGATAACCACTTTTTCAGTAATATTCATAATTATTGTGAATATGACACTGAAAAGCAATTCAAAAGTCAAGTGCAACTAGATGGTAAACTATCAATAATACACTTCAACAGCAGAAGTCTTAACAAAAACTTTCCACAGATTCGGGACTATTTAAAACAGCTAGACAGAAAATTTACAGCTATCGCAGTTTCTGAAACTTGGCTTAATGAAGAGCAGGCTCCTCTGATGGCAATAGAGGGATATCAAATGTTTCATATTAACAGATCTCAAAAAAAGGGTGGTGGTGATGCACTGTATATTGATGACCTGTATAGGTGTAAAGCTTGTAAATGGAATGTCCTTTGCACTACCAGGGATTCTGGAATGTGTTACTATTGAGATTGACCAAGATAAAACAAAAAATCTAATTATAAGTTGTATATATAGAATGCTGGGAACTTGCATTGAGACATTCAGAGATAAATTAGTTGAGCTGTACAATAATATTACTAGTAAGAGAATGGTTGTAATTTGTGGAGATTTCAATATTGATTTACTAAATCCATTTCAATGAAATGTAATTACACAGTTCATGAATTCTATATACAGTATGAGTCTATATCCCACAATAACACATCCCAGTAGAATCACAGTTCACACTGCTACACTTATTGACAACCTGTTTGTTAATATTATTGATAAGAAAATAGAAAGTGGATTATTGATAAATGATATAAGTGACCATTTACCAGTCTTTGCACTTATCCATGGCCACACGGGGGCCAATACAGAAAAAACTTTAAAATCTTTCAGATACAAATCACAAAATGCAATCAGTTCTTTTAAAGAAGACTTGCTGAAGCAAGACTGGACAAAAGTCTATGTATCAGATGTAAATGAAGCCTATGACACATTTATGAACATTGTAACCACTCTTTATGAAAAAAATTGTCCATTAGTAAAGAAAAAGCCAAAACATAAATTTGTCGATAAGCCATGGTTAACCAAAGGATTACAAAAGGCGTGTAAAAAGAAAAAAATATTATATAAAGCTTTTCTAAAGAAAAGGACAAAAGAAGCAGAGCAGTGGTATTAAATACAAAAATAAGTTAACATATATAATGAGATGTAGTAAAAGAGACTATTACAGTAAAGAACTGGAGAAAAACAGAGACAATATTAAAAATACATGGACAATACTTAACAATATTCTTGGAAATAAAAATAGAAATACAAGCTACCCAACCAATTTAAAAAAAAAATAAAATAAAATAAAATAAAACGACTCAGAGTGTGAATGCAGCTTCACCTGCAGATGAATTTAATAACTTTTTTGTTAACATTGGTCCTAATTTGGCTCAAGAAATACCCATTACGGCACCTACGGGTGATACAGTAAGCAAAAACACTGCTATAAAAGACTGCATTTTCATAAAGAACACAGACGAGAGAGAGGTCATTGAAACTGTTAAATCGTTTAAAAGTAAAACATCTATGGACTGTGATGGTATTGACATGCTCTTAGTCAAAACTATTATTGAATGCTTAGTGAAACCACTGATGTATATTTGTAGCCTGTCTCTCCAAACAGGTATATTTCCCAATGCAATGAAAATAGCTAAAGTAATTCCGATATACAAGACGGGTGACAGAGGGGAATTCTCAAACTATAGACCAATTTCACTATTGCCGCAATTTTCCAAGATACTTGAAAAAATATTCTGTGAGAGAATTGACAACTTCATAATGAAGAATAATTTATTGTGTGAGCAGCAATATGGGTTCAGACACAAGAGGACAACTGCATTTGCTCTAATGGAATTTATAGAAAAAATATCAACTGCCATTGAAAATAAAGAGTATTCAGTTGGGGTATTCCTGGATCTTAAAAAAGCATTTGATACAGTGGATCATAATTTATTATTAAAGAAACTACAAAATTGTGGTATTAGGGGGGTAGCACTGTCCTGGTTATGTTGTTACTTAAAGAATAGATATCATTATATACTGTATGTGTTGGTAACAAAAATTCACAGTTACTGAAGGTTACTTGTGGAGTCCCACAGGGTTCAGTTTTGGGGCCACTGTTATTCAATATGTATATAAATGATATATGTAAAGTTTCAGAAAAAATGGATTTAATATTGTTTACCAATGACACTAATTTATTATGCAGTGGAAGCAATTTGGAACAACTTTTGGATACACTCGGAAAGGAATTAGTAAAGCTTAAACTGTTGTTTGATTCAAACAAATTAACGCTCAATTTAAGTAAGACAAAATTTATAGTTTTTAACAACCATCACAACAACTTAGTATCTAAACTCAGTGTAAATGGTGTAGAGATTGAAAGAGTATCTGAAACTAAATTTCTTGGAGTAATAATTGATAATAAACTGTTGGGAGTCACATATTAATTATATTAAAGGTAAAATATCTAAATCAATTGCAATACTACACAGAGTGAAATATTTGCTGAATTAACCCACATTATATACTTTGTATCATTCATTAATACTCCCATACCACTGCGCCACCGGGCTGCACGGTGGCGCAGTGGTTTAGCACTGTGGCAGCACAGTTTTACCCTCGGCCGGGGGATCGCGGGGATCATGAGATCGTGGGTTCGATCCCAGCCCCCGACCAACAGTGAGCTGTGTGGAGTTTGCATGTTCTCCCCGTGTTGCGTGGGTTTACTCCGGGATTTCTCCGGTTTCCTCCCGCATACCAAAAACATGTAGGTTTAGGGCGCTCGCGCGCGCAGCGACCGGCAGCCGATGGCTTGTCACCAGACTGCAAACCAAATCTACCTATGGGTACAAATAAGTAACAAAAAAAAAAAAAATAAAAAAATAAAAATAAAATACATGATATATTGTACTGAAGTATGGGGAAATACATATAAAACAAAGATATGTCCAGTCTTTATGCTTCAGAAGAGAGCTATTAGAATAATAAACAAAGCTGCTTACAGGGAACCAACAACTCACTTTTTCTTAAATTAAAAGCTCTCAAGTTGAAAGATCTGGTTGACTTTAAAACTGCAGTAATTATGTTTAAAGTAAATAATCTATCACTGGACTTCCGGTTATGGCTGCCACGTAGGACGGACGTGTCTCGCTCTGCTCTGCTCCTGGAGAAAAAAAATCGGCAAATAACTCTCTCATTTGGGACAGAACGTATCTCAGCATTTGGGCGAGGATATGTCGGCGAAGCCTAAGGCTGGAAAACCAGGAAAAGGAAAAAGCGAGCCGCCGAAACAGTCCAAATTAACGGACTTTCAGGTCTGTGACGCAGCAAACAAAACTCCATATATGGCGGAGGAGGCTGGCAACGGTGCGATGTCTGCGCGGGGAGGCGCAGATGCGCTGATGGCTGCCATGAGTTCAATGAGAGCGGACTTTTCCTCTAGATTTGATGGGATTATGACAGCGTTGGAAGGAATAAGAAAGGAATTGGGTGACTGTGTAGAACGAACGGCGCAGATGGAGCTCCGTCTCGCTAGTGCTGAAGATGACGTCACCCGTCTTCAATTAAAGGTGCGCACTTTGGAAAAAAAAAATAAATCTCTGGAAGATAATATTTTGGATTTGGAATCTCGGTCAAGACAGAATAATTTGAGGCTGGTGGGTCTTCCAGAGGAATCAGAAGGTCGGGATGTATGTTCCTTTCTGGAAAAGTGGATTCCGGAGGTGCTGGGCAGCGAGGAGTTGCAATCAGCAGTGGTTCTGGAAAAAGCACATCGTATTGGCCCACGGAGAGATAAGGGACCGCCGAGGACCTTAATTATGAAGTTTCTTAGCAACAGAGACAGGATGAAGATCTTCAACGCTGCACGTGCTAAAGGAGAGATTAAACACCAGGACCAGCAGGTGCGGTTCTACCCAGATTTGGCCACAGGAATTCAGCAATTGAGGAAGCAGTTTGATCCCGTACGTAAGGAGCTGCGCAACCTTGGGATTCGTCATGGTGTAATCTATCCTGCGAGACTGCTGACCACGTATGAGGGCAGAACCCACATCTTCAAGACCCCAGAGGAGGCGCAGGAGTTCATCAAGAAGATCAAAGAAGAAGAAGAGACTGGTGGGAGCTAAGCATGAACAAAATATAAGGTAGAATAATTAAGCATTTGCACAGGCATCTGACTGACTTGAAGTAAATAGTAAGTTTACAAAATATAGATTGTATTATATATTAAAAAAACAAAACAAAAACAAAACAAAACAAAAAAAAACTATGATGTACAAAGTTGTTAAAAATTTTGGAGTTAAGTTGGAAAACTACAGAGGAGAGTTAATGTTACGTCATTAAAAGCAGTAGAGTTAGGGTGATTGGGAGGATGAAGAAGGAGTGGCTTAGGCTGTTCCCCGTGGGTGTGGAACGGTCGATGGCTATATCGGGAGACAGAATTTTTCTTTTGATTTTGGGGGGTTTGCCACAAGTGTGGGAAGGGGAAATTTGTTTGTGTGTAGTTTGTAGGATGAATGTTCAACCACTCATGTTTTTGCTTCTCTGTATGAGCATGTTTACACTGCAAGGTAATCCCAAACTCTCTATTGATCATGGACCAAAGTGTTAATCTTAATTTAACTTCATGGAATTGCAGAGGTCTACAAAATTTAAAAAAACTTAAACAAGTTATGAATAAAATAAAGGACATGGGTTCAAGAATTGTGTTTTTACAAGAAACTCATCTGATAGAGGAGGATGTTAAAAGAATTAGGAGTAGATGGCAGGGAAGTGTATTCACCTCTTCATTTTCATCCCGAGCCAGGGGAGTTATGACTCTCATACATATATCAGTTCCTTTTCAAGTGAAAAATGTAATTGGAGACAAATTTGGAAGATATGTAATCATTCAAGGTTCTTTGCTATTAGAAAATATAAATCTTGTGAACTTATATGGTCCCAATATAGATGATCAGAAGTTCTTTGCTAATTTATTTCTCATCTTATCATCACTTACAGGGCAACATATAATAGCAGGGGATTTTAATTGTACATTGAATCCAGGTGTGGATAGATCAACAGGACTGGATTGTACGCACATTGGATGTAGGATGACTATTAATCATTTTATGAAAGAATTGAGATTGTTAGACATATGGAGAGAAATGAAACCACAAGTTAAAGCCTATTCTTGTTATTCCAGTACCTACAAGACATTCTCACGTATTGATTATTTTTTGATTTCCACAGAATTAAGGTCCAAGATTCAAAACTGCTTTTATGATAACATCGTGATCTCTGATCATGCACCCTGTTGTCTAATATATGTAGATAAAAAATTGACAAAGGAATCAGGCAGATGGCAATTTCAGCATAAATGGCTTCAGGATGAGGAATTTGTCAAGTATATAGAAAAACAGACGAGTTCTTTGACATCAATACTACACAAACATCAGCATGTGTAAAGTGGGAGGCTTTCAAAGCTTTTATTAGGGGACATATTATTAGTTATACAGGATCAAAATCTAAGAAGACTCGAGAGGAGAGAGCTAAATTGGAACATAAAATAAAAAGTCTTCAGGAAAAAGTGTATGCAGGAAGAGATCCAAGGTTGGAGAATGAATTACTGATTTTGAGAGCTGAATACGACAAAAAATCAGCGAATAGAGCTGCCTCGAGTCTTCTAAGATTGAAACAATCTTTTTATGAACAAGGTGAAAAATCAGGAAAATTATTAGCATGGCAGATTAAACAATTGGAAATTAAAACACCAATAACCAGTATTATAAGTAATGGACAGGTAGTTATAGATCCTTTAGAAATTAATAGAGCCTTTAGAGATTACTATGAAAAATTATATGATACCAAAAATGAACCTGATTTAACAAAACTAAATGGGTTTTTGAACAAACTATCTATACCGTGTATTCCAAATGAAAACAGGGAGATATTGGAGTCTAAAATTAGTCAAGAAGAAGTTGGGCTAGCCATTGATAATATGAAATCAGGAAAAAGTGCAGGACCAGATGGTCTTCCAGTTGACCTTTATAAAAAATTTAAGAATAAATTAATAAAACCTTTTTTGGAAATGGTTTTAGAAGCATTTCAAAATAATAATTTACCATCATACATAAATAATGCCTTAATTATACTGCTACCAAAACCAGGTAAGCCCTCTAATAAATGTGAAAATATGAGACCAATAAGCCTATTAAACGCCGACCTTAAGATAATCTGTAAAATTTTAGCAAGATGAATACAAGAAATTTTACCAAATATTATTAATCGAGATCAGAATGGCTTTATAAAGGGTAGACAAGGCTTCCATAATGTAAGAAGACTATTTAATATTATTTATTTTAATAAAGAAGCACCGGATACAGCTCTCCTATCATTGGACGCCGAAAAGGCCTTTGATAGAGTTGAATGGCCCTTTCTTTTTGAAGTCCTACAAAGGTTTGGACTTGGAAATAATTTCATAAAATGGGTTCAAATAATATACAATAATGCTACAGCAGAAATCCTAACAAATAACAATATTTCAAAACCAATAAAAATCAATAGAGGATGTCGACAAGGCTGTCCACTTTCACCTTTACTGTTTACTATGGCAATTGAACCTTTAGCGATAGCGATACGTTTACATTCACAAATATATGGAATTAAAGTTGGACCAACAGAACATAAAATCTCCCTGTACGCTGATGATATAATTTTGTTTATGTCGAATCTAAAAAAATCAATTCCAACCTTGTTGAATTTAATAAAGAATTTTGGGGAAATATCAGGATATAAAATAAATAAAACTAAATCTTCAATATTAATGCTAAATGAGACCCAGAGAAATTACCCAGCCCCTGAGGTAAATCAATTCAATGTTGTAAATCAGTTTAAATATTTAGGAATCCAAATTATGCCTAAGCTAGAATCAGTCGCCAGTGTCAACTATGAAGCCTTAATGTCAGATATCAATGAGTTAACTCAGAGATGGATGTCACTACCAATGTCGATGATCGGGAGAATCAATATACTTAAAAGTAATATTTTACCTAAAATACTTTATTTATTTCAATACATTCCCTTATCACCACCTTTAGATCTATTCTCAAGAATAAAAAAAAAAGTTAGTGGAATTTATATGGAACAACAGGAGGGCTAGATTACGTTTGTCTTTATTATATTTACCATTTGATCGTGGAGGTCTGAAATGTCCAAATTTTATGTTGTATTATTGGTCGGCACAACTGAGGTCTATGACATATTATTTTTCATCAAATGATCTCCCTCACTGGACTGAAATGGAATCATACAATTTACCTTTACCTCTTCCCATATTCATATACTCAGATTCGGCAAAAAAATTACAAAAACAAGTTAAAAATCCATTTGTAAAGCATATGATCAAAATATGGTGTGAAGCTAAAAACTATTTAAAAGAACCACAGTTATTGTCACAATTTAGTCCAATATGGGGTAATCAATATTTTAAACCAGGGAGAGCGGACGCTGTATTTAAAGTATGGAATTTAAAAGGGATACAAAAGATTCAGGATTTATATTTGCCATGTGCAGACAACATAATGTCTTTTGAAGAGCTGAGGATCAAATTTAATCTCAATAGAACACATTTTTTTAAATATCTTCAACTTAGAAACTTTATTCGATCAAATCAAAATAAAGCTCTCACTCGACCTATTTATTCATCCTTGGAAAAAATGATGATGAAAGATAGTAAAAGAAAGGGTATTATTTCAGAGTTTTATAACTCATTGACACTATCTTCAAGTGAAAATTCACTGAAAAGATTAAACTACTGGAAAGAAGATCTGCAAATTGAAATTTCGGAGGAACAATGGGAATTGGCTTGTACAGAAGCTCAAACCAAATCAATAAATGCACGCCTTAAATTGATACATTTCAAATGGTTAATGCGGATGTATGTTACACCGGAGGAGTTAAATAGATACAACAAAAATATACCAGATACATGCACAAAATGCATGGAAAGTAAAGGAACCCTATTTCATTGTTTATGGGAATGTAGATTAATAAGAATGTTTTGGGAAGAGGTGAGGGTAACAATTGAAAAAATAATCTCAAAACAAATCATATTGAATCCTAAACTGTTTTTGTTGGGTCTGTACCCAGAAAAGCATAATTTTAATAAAAGTGAAAGAACATTCATAGACCTCAGTTTGCTTAATGCCAAAAAATGTATTGCACTATTATGGAAAAAGACTCATAGACCAGATGTGACTCAGTGGTTAAGACAGATGTTAACAAACCTTCCATTAGAAAGAATAACATATATACTGAAATCAAAGGAAATTGTGTTTGAGAATATATGGAGACCTTTTATTGATTATGTAAAAAATTTAAACATAACTCTTGAAGAAGAAGGTGAATGATGTGTGTGGACCTTGTAAATTCCAAACTGGTGAACATAATATGTATACTTATGTATTGGATTGTCTAGACTAAACAGAGGAGCATTGTTGAAGACTTGATTTTGTTGGTGGTTGTTGGTGTTTTTAGTGCATTTTTTTTTTGTAGTACTTTAGTGTTAGTGTTTGATTGTTTGTATCATGTTTGTTAAAAAAAAAAAAAAGGTTCAATAAAGATATTGTGGAAAAAAAAAATAAAAATAATCTATCACTGCCCGCAAATATCCAAAAGTTGTTCCAAATAAGGGAGAAACAATATCATTTCAGAGGAACATGTATATTTCAAAAACCCTCAATGAGAACTACCACCACGCAACACTGCGTTTCAGTGCAAGGAGTCAGATTGTGGAACGCTTTTGGACCTGAATTAAAATCATGTACAACGCTTGGACAATTTAAACAAAAACTAAAGGAAGAAATACTCCAAATATATATACAAGATGACATGTAAAATCACATAAAGATTGTCATATCCAGTCTGTGTTGTTGCTTAGTTTTTTTTTTGGTCACGTTTCGTCTTAGCTTTGTTCTGAATTGTAATCACTTTGTTTTGTTTTTCTTTTGAATTCTTGGATGGAATATGGGTGGGCAATATAAGCTGCGGCTTCAGCCATCACCATTTCGGATAACTTATGTTGAACTGTATAATCAGAGGAGTTATTGTTTGATTTGACCTTGTTGGATTTTTTTTCCCCCTTTGTTATATTGTTCTGTTTCTTTTTTAATCTTTACTTTTAATCTATCCGAAATAAAAAAATAAATAAAAATAAAGATTCATTCACATTGATAGTGGTAAGCTACTGCTGTAGCCACAGTTGCCTTGGGCAGGGCTGGACTGGAACAAAAAAAACAGCCCTGGCATTTGTGATCCAGGCGGCCCACCATGATCAGTCAAACAACAACAGCACAGACGGTCCAGTTAAATATATGCAAGTCTTGTGCCATTCCCCAAAGCTACAGTAAAGCTGAGTAGTAGGTTACATGCAAAACAGGGGACTAGAATAATTAGTCACATGCTCACATTCCTGTTTAAAAGATGCATAACTGGGAATAATTTCATAACAAAGCTTCTCCCCTTACAACAATCGCAGGGATGTGCAGAGACATTTTGAGGGGCCAAAGTAAGGGCACTCTCCCACTCTGACTCCTGTTACTTGAGTAATTACCAGCCTACTGTAAATCTTCTAATATTAGAAGCTTTGTTCATGGCTTCATGTCGACAACAATTTGCTAAGTAGCAACATTCAACCATCACACTTAATGGTCTAACAGAGGTCAGAATTATCCCACTTTTGCCCTCAACAAATGAATCCCTGTGGTTTTGGAGAAAGAAAGAAAGAAAATTACTTTATTATCTATTATGCATAAATATTTTGTCAAAATTTTAAAGTCTCAAAATTTTCCAAAGGTGCAAAACTTTGAGAATGAAAGCACCAAGGTGCTGATGCCTCGGTGTCTGGGGCATGGGGGGCTGTAAAACAGTCACACTGCTACTTGTAGTGGGCGGGCATAGTTATTACAATACCTTTTTTCGCAGCTGCATTGATAGTAAAGGTGAGTTAAATTTGTGGTTATTTTGAAAATAAAGCCTTATCTCAAAATTGTGGCAAATTAAAAGTCAAGAAAATATGGCGATACAATGATACAAGCCTTTAGTTCCAGTTGATTTTGAGCAGGTGAGCTGAAAAGCTGATAACAGACAGATACATACTGTACACAGACACATCGAGTGATTACCGTATGCCTATGTTGCCTTTGCACCGAGGCAAAAATACAGAAGCACAGGAATAAAACCAGAAAAGCACTCGGAGAGCGCAGACCTCCGCCAAGCGCCGCAGTTCCGCCCATACCGTCTTGAGATTCCTTGATCATGAAAACATATGAGAAGCAGTGTTTCAGTAGTTATTCACGAAAATGGAATTTTCTGTAATGGCGGCCACAGTTCCTCCCATACAGTATTTGTGTGTACGTTTTCAGATTCCTTGACCATGAAAACATATGACTAGCAATTGGATTGACAATGATAGGATTAGTGGTTCAGTAGTTATTCTGGAAAATGGCATTTTCCATAATGGCGGCCACAGTTCCTCCCATACAGTGTTTGTGTGTACGTTTTCAGATTCCTTGACCATGAAAACATATGAGTAGCAATTGGATTGATAATGATAGGATTAGTGGTTCAGTAGTTATTCACGAAAATGGCATTTTTCGTAATGGCGGCCACACTTCCCCCCATACAGTGTTTGTGTGTACGTTTTCAGATTCCTTGACCATGAAAACATATGACAAGCAATTGGATTCACAATGATAGGATTAGTGGTTGAGTAGTTATTGAGGAAAATGGCATTTTCCGTAATGGCGGTGTAGTGCTACAGTTCCCCCCATACAGTGTTTGTGTGTACGTTTTGAGATTCCTTGACCAAGAAAACATATGACAAGCAATTGGATTGACAATGATAAGATTAGTGGTTCAGTAGTTATTCACGAAAATGGCCTTTTGCGTAATGGCGGTTTAGCGCTACAGTTCCCCTCATACAGTGTTTGTGTGTACGTTTTCATATTCCTTGACCATGAGAACATATGACTAGCAATTGGATTGACAATGATAGGATTAGTGTTTCAGTAGTTATTCTTGAAAATGGCCTCTTCGGTAATGGCGGCCACAGTTCCCCCCATACAGTGTTTGTGTGTACGTTTTCAGATTCCTTGGCCCTGAAAACATATGACTAGCAATTGGATTGACAATGATAGGATTAGTGGTTCAGTAGTTATTCACAGAAATGGCATTTTGCGTAATGGCGGTTTTCTTGTGGACGGTGATCCGGATCACCACCAAAATCTAATCATCTGTAGGATACCCCATTTCTGACACTCTGTGAAAATTTCATGAAAATCCGTCCATAACTTCTTGAGTTATCTTGCTAACAGACAAACAGACAAACAAACAAACAAACAGACAAACCAACGCCGATGATCACATAACCTCCCCCTTTGGCGGAGGTAATTAGGAGCACAAAGAAAAATGCTGGAGTAACAGATTTTATTAATTTAATATATGTATAGTTACACAGTGGCGTGCAATAGCAGGTAAACATATCAAAATTTCCAGAATTAAAAGCATAATTATGAATATTAAATCAGAACAGTTTGGAATGTTTCACACTTATGTGTAATGAATATTGAGAGTTTCTTAAATCTTGCAAAAAACTAAGGGGCAGATTTACTAACGTGTTGCGCCATCGCAAAATCCTGTGTTGGCATTAAAAAACTACTGCTGAGATTTATTAAAGGGCGCAGGGCAAAATTAGTGGTTGAAAGGCGTGGACTATGTTAATTTTGCATCTGGCCTCAGTGCATAAGTATTTGTGGGAGTTGTCATGTCAAAGTGCAAATTTGAGGGAAGAGAGTATTTAAATGACTGGCACAAGGTGATTTACAAAGGTTTGCAGTTGTCAAACTTCTGCTAAATGCGCCAGGATTTAACGGCCAAAAAAGTTTGTCTTAATTCATCTGCACCTGATGACAGTGATCGCTGGTGCTAGGAGACACGTGGACAAAGAGACAGCTTCTCCCCGCACGTGACTTTATTTGGCATGACAGAACAGATTAATATGAAGAGAAACAATCTCACAGAGATCGGTATTGTGCTGAACTGGACATCAGCCAGCAGAGGATTTTTTTAAAAATTTCATTTGTTTATATATATATAGCCTAATAATAATAATTTACTGTATTTCATTTATAACACACTTAACATCTCGGGGCAAAATCTCTACACAAATAGGATTAAGAACAAGAATAAAAGCAAACATTAAGTACATACAATGGCACACCAGGACATCCCTGGTGAGAGCTCTCAAATATTTTACCTGATAAAGGTCCATCCATCCATCCATCCATCTTCTACCGCTTTTCCGGAGGTCCGGGTCGCGGAGGCAGCAGTTCAAGCAGAGAAGCCCAGACTTCCCTCTCCCCAGCCACCTGCTCCAGCTCTTCAGAGGGGATACCAAGGCGTTCCCAGACTAGCTGGGAGACATAGTCTCTCCACCGAGTCCTGGGTCTGCCCCGGGGTCTCCTCCCAGTGGGACGTGCCTGAAACACCTCAAGTGGGAGGCGTCCAGGAGGCATCCTAATCAGATGCCCATACCACCTCAACTGACTCCTTTCAATGTGGAGGAGCAGCGGTTCTACTCTGAGCCTCTCCCGGATGACTGAGCTCCTCACCCTATCTCTGAGGGTGAGTCCAGCAATCCTACGGAGAAAGCTCATTTCAGCCGCTTGTATCCGCGATCTCGTTCTTTCGGTCATTACCCAAAGCTCGTGACCATAGGTGAGAGTAGGAACGTAGATTGACTGGTAAATCGACAGCTTTGCCTTAGAACTAAGCTCCCTCTTCACCACAACAGACCGGTACAACGTCCGCATCACTGCAGATGCTGCTCCAATCCGTCTGTCGATCTCTCGCTCCATTTTCCCCTCACTCGTGAACAAGACCCCAAGATACTTAAACTCCTCCACTTGGGGCAGGAGCCTGTCCCCAACCCGGAGAGGACAATCCACCTTTTTCCGGCTGAGGACCATGGACTCGGACTTGGAGGTGCTGATTCTCATCCCAGCCGCTTCACACTCAGCGGCAAACCGTCCCAGCAAGAGCTGTAGGTCATTGCTGGATGAAGCCAACAGGACAACATCATCTGCAAACAACAGAGATGAGATCCTGTGGTCACCAAGCATGACACCCTCCATTCCCTGGCTGCGCCTAGAAATCCTGTCCATAAAAATTATGAACAGGACCGGTGACAAAGGGCAGCCCTGGCGGAGTCCAACTCTCACTGGGAATGACTCCGACCGAGTGTTGGCAATGCGAACTAAACTCTCACAACGGTCGTACAGAGACCGAATAGCTCGTAACAACAAGCCCGATACCCCATACTCCCGAAGCACCCCCCACAAAAATCCACGAGGGACGCGGTCAAATGCCTTCTCCAAGTCCACAAAACACATGTAAACTGGTTGGGCAAACTCCCACGATCCCTCAAGAATTCTCGAGAGGGTAAAGAGCTGGTCCGATGTGCCACGGCCAGGACGAAAACCACATTGCTCCTCCTGAATCCGAGGTTCGACCAACGGCCGGACTCTCCTCTCCAATACCTTGGCATAGACCTTCCCAGGGAGGCTGAGGAGTGTGATCCCTCTAAAGTTGGAGCACACCCTCCGGTCCCCTTTTTTGAAGAGAGGAACCACCACCCCGGTTTGCCATGCCAAAGGCACTGCCCCCGACCTCCACGCAATGTTGCAGAGGCGTGTCAACCATGACAACCCAACAACATCCAGGGCCTTGAGGTACTCGGGGCGAATCTCGTCCACCCCCGGGGCCCGGCCACCAAGGAGATTTTTAACCACCTTGGCGACCTCAGCCCCTGTGATAGGCGAGTCATCCCCCTCGTCCCCAAACCCTGCTTCCTCTGTGGAAGGCGTATCAGTGGGATTGAGGAGATCCTCGAAGTATTCCTTCCACCGCCCGACGATATCCCCAGTTGAAGTCAACAGTGTCCCATCCGCACCATACACAGTGTGGACGGGGAGCTGCTTTCCCCTCCTGAGCCGCCGAACAGTTTGCCAGAATCTCTTTGAAGCCGACCGAAAGTCTTGTTCCATGGCCTCACCGAACTCCTCCCATACCCGGGTTTTTGCTTCAGCAACCACCCGAGCTGCACTCCGCTTGGCCTGCCGGTACACCTCAGCTGCTTCGGGAGTCCCACAAGCCAACCAAGCTTGATAGGACTCCTTCTTCAGCTTAATGGCCCCCCTCACCACTGGTGTCCACCACTTGGTTCGGGGGTTGCCACCACGAGATGCACCGACCACCTTGCGGCCGCAGCTCTGGGCTGCCGCTTCAACAACAGAGGTGGAGAACATGGCCCATTCAGACTCCATGTCTCCAGACTCCCTCGGAATGTGGTTGAAGTTCTTCCGGAGGTGGGAGTTGAAGACCTCCCGGACAGGGGCCTCAGCCAGACGCTCCCAGCACACCCTCACTATACGTTTGGGTCTACCAGGTCTGAATGGCTTCCTCCCCTGCCATCGGATCCAACTCACCACCAGGTGGTGATCAGTTGACAGCTCTGCACCTCTCTTTACTCGGGTGTCCAAGACATACGGTCGCAGGTCTGATGATACGATAACAAAATCGATCATCGACCTGCGGCCTAGGGTGTCCTGGTGCCAGGTGCACATATGGACACCCTTATGCTTGAACATGGTGTTCGTTATAGACAGACTGTGGTTAGCACAGAAGTCCAATAACTGAACACCACTCGGGTTCAGATCGGGCAGGCCGTTCCTCCCAATCACCCCCCTCCAGGTTTCACTGTCGTTGCCCACGTGCGCATTGAAGTCCCCCAGTAGGACAATGGAGTCTCCAGGAGGAGCACCCTCCAGCACCCCAGTCACAGACTCCAAAAAGGGTGGGTACTCTGAAACATCATTTGGTGCATAGGCACAAATGATGGTCAGGACCCGTTTCCCAACCCGAAGGCGCAGGGAAGCAACCCTTTCGTCCACCGGGGAAAACTCCAATATAGAGGCAGCAAGGTGGGGCGATACAAGAATACCTACCCCTGCTCGTCGCCTCTCGCCCGGGGCAACTCCAGAAAAGGCCAAGCTCCAGCCCCTCTCCAGGAGACTGGTTCCGGAACCGGAGCTGTGTGTTGAGGTGAGGCCAACTATATCTAGCCGGTATCGCTCAATCTCGTACACCAGCTCAGGCTCCTTCCCCACCAGAGAGGTGACATTCCACGTACCAAAAGCCAGTTTAGAAAGCTTGGGATCAGTCCGCCAAGGTCTCCGCCTTTGACTGCCACCTAATCCACATAGCACCGGACTTCCATGATCCCTCCTGCAGGTGGTGAACCTACTGGAGGGCGGACCCATGTAACTCCTTCGGGCTGAGCCCGGCCGGGTCCCATGGGTGGAAACCCGGCCACCAGACGCTAGCCTTCGAGCCCCTCCCCCAGGCCTGGCTCCAGGGTGGGGCCCCGGTAACCCCATACCGGGCGGGGTACACTGAATCCTTGATATACAATTTATCATGAGAGTCTGTTGGATCGTTCTTCGTCTGGCCCTTCACCCAGGACCAGTTTGTCTTGGGAGACCCTATCAGAGGCAAATTGCCCCGGACAACATAGCTCCTGGGATCACTGGGGCACGCAAACCCCCCCACCACGATAAGGTGACGATCCATGAGGGGGCTGATAAAGGTCAAAGAAATAAAATAAAAATGAAAAAGCTTTCCTAAACAATGAATTTGTATCCATAAAATAGTACAGCCCTTCCTACCTGGAGTGGACAAAAGAAGCACAGATCCATAACGTCCCCCGACATTGCAACATTGTAACTCAATGACAGCAGATGCTGGTGTGGCTGTCTGAGGAATAAGTTAAATCATGTGTGTTTAATTTTATTATGTTCCAGACTTGAGGCAATGTGATGCAGCAGCGAACAGAGCCTCAGATGGATTGTGCAATCCTTTACAACTTGATTGAGCTCGTGCAGTAGTGTGTTCCTGTTGTCAACTCTCTGTATGTCACCTCTGTGATGTTTGTAGGCACTTTTGTGTGTCCTCACTTTCTAGTATAGATATTCAAGCAAAGTTAGGGTCACCAAACTTGGTACACAGGTTTACCCTGTGACCCTGAAGTGTGACTATGGTTTTACGATCACAAGGTCAAAGGTCAACATCAAAATGGCTTATAAACTACAGTATATCTCAACAACGAAGAAAGCTAGGGTCACAAACTTGCTACACAGGTTCACCTTGGGATCCTGACCTCTGACTATGGGTTTGGGGTCAAAAGGTCAAGGGTAGAATTTCTTATGCCTTATTACTACTGTACAATAAGTAAAGCTAGGGCCACCAAAATGGAACCACATTATCAAGCCAATATTTAACTCATGTTCACCAGAACCATCAACGGGGGTTCTCTCAGAAATGCTTGTACCAGCTTCACTAGTATGGAATACATTTATGCTGACATCAAACATGTTACATATAGCTGCTATTGCAATACTGTCATCCCAAGCACCATGACTCAAATGTCTGATGTACTTTTCCCATCATAATGGCTTTTGTATTTGTTGGTCAGTAATAGACTCAGTGTAAGCATCTTCCTCATCAGGTGCGTCATTATCAGCACTGTATTTATCATTGCATGCTACTGCTTGGTGCACAAAGGGACTGTAGAAATCACTGTGACTACTCTAGTAAACCACCATTTGCCTCAGACTGCAAGTATTGACATCAAAACTATTATGTCTGATATGGAGCCAAGGATGAGGCCAGGTGTCGAACCGAACACACGTTTATTAAAGAGGCACAAGTGCAACACCACACAGCCACCAGGCAGAGGAAATGGCCAAGAGGCTGTCCCTCCTGCCTGCAGCCCTTTTATAGTCACGGGTGGCGTCTTCCCGGAAGGCGGTGCCACCACCCCGTGCCACACAAACAAGATCACAGAAAATATGACATAAACCATCTAAACAACTATATAACAAAAACCAACAACTTGCAGCTGATATGCTACTGGGCTCAACAAGTAGTCACCGTCTCTAGCCACATCATGTAATGTTAAGCCATGTTGTCCAGCAAATGACTCCAGCACATTTGTATAATGAGACACAGGGTCACTAGCTTGACAGATGTGATATATATACAGTGGGGCAAAAAAGTATTTAGTCAGCCACCAATTGTGCAAGTTCTACCACTTAAAAGATGAGAGGTCTCCAATTTTCATCATAGGTATGCCTCAACTATGAGAGACAAAATGAGAAAAAAAAATTCCAGAAAATCACATTGTCTGATTTTAAAAGAATTTACTTGCAAATTAAGGTGGAAAATAAGTATTTGGTCACCTACAAACAAGCAAGATTTCTGGCTCTCACAAACCTGTAACTTCTTCTTTAAGAGGCTCCTCTGTCCTCCACTCGTTACCTGTACTAATGGCACCTGTTTGAACTCGTTATCAGTATAAAAGACACCTGTCCACAACCTCAAACAGTCAGACTCCAAACTCCACTATGGCCAAGACCAAAGAGCTGTCAAAGGACACCAGAAACAAAATTGTAGACCTGCACCAGGTTGGGAAGACTGAATCTGCAATAGGTAAGCAGCTTGGTGTGAAGAAATCAACTGTAGGAGCAATTATTAGAAAATGGAAGACATACAAGACCACTGACAATCTCCCTCGATCTGGGGATCCACGCAAGATCTCACCTTGTGGGGTCAAAATGATCACGAGAATGGTAAGCAAAAATCCCAGAACCACATGGGGGGACCTAGTGAATGACATGCAGAGAGCTGGGACCAAAGTAACAAAAGCTACCATCAGTAACACACTACGCCGTTAGGGACTCAAATCCTGCAGTGCCAGACGTGTCCCCCTGCTTAAGCCAGTACATGTCCAGGCCCGTCTGAAGTTTGCTAGAGAGCATTTGGATGATCCAGAAGAGGAGTGGGAGAATGTCATATGGTCAGATGAAACCAAAATAGAACTTTTTAGTAAAAACTCAACTTGTCGTGTTTGGAGGAGAAAGAACACCATACCTACTGTGAAGCATGGGGGTGGAAACATCATGCTTTGGGGCTGTTTTTCTGCAAAGGGACCAGGACGACTGATCCGTGTAAAGGAAAGAATGAATGGGGCCATGTATCGTGAGATTTTGAGTGAAAACCTCCTTCCATCAGCAAGGGCATTGAAGATGAAACATGGCTGGGTCTTTCAGCATGACAATGATCCCAAACACACCGCCCGGGCAACGAAGGAGTGGCTTCGTAAGAAGCATTTCAAGGTCCTGGAGTGGCCTAGCCAGTCTCCAGATCTCAACTCCATAGAAAATCTTTGGAGGGAGTTGAAAGTCCGTGTTGCCCAGCGACAGCCCCAAAACATCACTGCTCTAGAGGAGATCTGCATGGAGGAATGGGCCAAAATACCAGCAACAGTGTGTGAAAACCTTGTGTAGACTTACAGAAAACGTTTGACCTCTGTCATTGCCAACAAAGGGTATATAACAAAGTATTGAGATGAACTTTTGTTATTGACCAAATACTTATTTTACCGAGAAATTTACCAATTAATTCATTAAAAATCCTTCAATGTGATTTTCTGGATTTTTTTTTCCTCATTTTGTCTCTCATAGTTGAGGTATATTTATGATGAAAATTGGAGACCTCTCTCATCTTTTAAGTGGGAGAACTCGCACAATTGGTGGCTGACTAAATACTTTTTTGCCCCACTGTATTCTGAATGCTGCAATAGCAAGTATACCTAAGAAAACAACACAGGATAGGAAGAAGGTTGTACCCTGGTGGAATGACGAATGTAGTATTGCAACAAAAGAGTGAAACAAGGCATTCAGAGAGCTGAGGAAAAATATGACTAGTGAAAACTTAATAGAGTATAAAAAGAAATGGGCAGTAGCTCAAATGATTGTTAAAAACAGGAAATGGTCAACATGGAGAGAATTTTGTTCCACCCTTGGTAGGAAAACAGAACTAGGTGATGTCTGGGGTATGTTTAAAAAAATGAGTGGGAAAAGGGTATCAGTTAAAATTCCAGCTTTAGTGGATGGGGACAAGATGGCTGTTTCAGACAAAGAAAAGGCAGATGTCCTAGGTAGAGCATTTGCAGCAGTGCATAGAGGAGACCATCTTGGTGAGAGTCATAGACAGCAAAGGCAGCATAAGCTCAGAGAAAATGCAAACTTAACAAATGAAGTGAAAGAGGATATGACTGTGTTAGACCTCAAGCTCACAATGTCAGAGCTTAAGAGAGCTCTGCAAGATAGTGGATACACAGCTCCAGGATATGATCAGTTAAGCTATGCTCTGTTCCGGCAGTTGCCTATGCAATCAACGCAACTGGTGCTGAAATTGTTTAACAGGATATGGAAGGAGGGGGTTATCCCAAGTGGGTGGAAAAAGGCTGTAATTTTACCATTTAACTAGAAAAGCACTCGGAGAGCGCAGACCTCCGCCAAGCGGCACAGTTCCCCCCATACAGTGTTTGTGTGTACGTTTTCAGATTCCCTGAGCATGAAAAGATATGACTAGCAATTGGATTCACAATGATTATTTGTTTATTTGACATGGACAGTGCAATAAACAGACAATTAATGAATGACAATCAATGTGATAGTGATAGGATTAGTGGTTCAGTAGTGTAAAACGGGGCTATAAGGGACGGCGGGTTAATAAGGGACACTTTTCTGGGAAATGTTTTAAATGTAATTCTGCTTTTTTTATTTTGAGCAGGACGCTGAGTTGTGTTGTTATTGTCAAATATCCATGAATCCTTCATCAAATCTAGGCGGAAGCAAAATTAAAAAAGCAGAATTACATTTAGAAAAGTGTCCCATATTACCCCGCCGTCCCTTATAGCCCCGTTTTACGGTTGTAAAAGCATTGCCTCCTTGGCGGAGGTAATAAACTGAAGTGTTGGTGTGTCCATCTCCTCCACTGACGGATGCAGATTGGTTAGACAGGTTGCCGTGGGTTTTATATTATATTGGGGTTGCGCTCCGCGGCAAAACAGAATTTAGAATCTTCCCCGGCAGAGAGGTCGTTTTTACGCAGCGCCTATAGCTGGGCGGGGAATTTGTGGCAAATAATCGGGCGGCGGACAGGTGGCCGTGTCAGGTTTTGCAGCGTGGCGCAAAAACAGGCACGCTGGCGGGCCCAGGCCAGCAGTGTTTTCCGCGTGCTTTTGTGCCTAAAACGTTGAAGAACGCGGAGTTTGTGTTGGTCAGACACGACGACCAGCGCAATGTGTGCAGCGCCTATGGCTGGCACAAGCACGCTGGCGGGCCCAGGCCACCAGTGTTTTCCGCGTGCTTTTGTGCCTAAAACGTTGAAGAAGGCGGAGTTGGTGTTGGTCAGACACGACGCCCAGCGCCCTCCATTGCGCCTGCGCACATGTTGAAAATGGCCGTATGTCACAGTGTGGAAAAATGCTTTAAAAAATTCCTGTATGCAGACGGTGATGCGGATCATCCCCAAAATTTAATCAGTTCTTCCTTGTACCATTTCCAACAACGCCTGAAAGTTTCATTGAAATCTGTCCAAAAGTTTTTGAGTTATCTTGCTAACCAACAGACAAACAGACAGACAGACAGACAGACAGACAGACAAACACACAGACAAACCCCGGCAAAAACATTACCTCCTCCTGGCCTTTCGGCCTGGCGGAGGTAATAAGCCATGGAAAGATCCAGCTCATCCAGGCAACTACAGGCCAATAGCATCAACATCACATTTAGGGAAATGGATGGAGAAGGTGTTAGTTTACAGACTCTCATATGTACTAGAGCAAAAATGATTAATAAACGACTATCAGAATGGTTTTAGAAGAGGAAGATCCACAGTGGATGCTCTAGTTAGGGTAAGTAATGATAATGAAAAGACTTTCAAAATGAAAGAAGTAATGGTTATAATTTATCTGGATATTGAAAAGGCTTATGACTCACTGTGGATGGATGGACTTCTTATGAAATTGAATAAAATGGGCATTGGTGGTAGGATGTATAATTGGATAATGGATTTTTTTTAAAACACAGGACAATTAGGGTTAAAGTAGGATCAGAAGTTTCTAATGACTTTGAAATAGAAAATGGTGTTCCTCAGGGGAGTGTGATAAGCCCTGTTTTATTCAATTTAATGATTAATGACATGTTTGAGGATCAAAAGGGATCCGTCAAAACGGCACTATATGCAGATGATGGAGCCATATGGACGAGGGGAAGAAATGAGAAATTTGTGTTCAAAAACATCAGGAAAGCAATGGAGAAAGTGGAAAAGTGGTCGCATGACTAGGGATTTAAATTTTCAAACAGTAAAACCTGCTATATGACTTTCACAAAAAAACGCAGAACTGGTACAAAACCATTAACATTATATAATCAACCAACAGAGAAAGTCTGAGTTCAAATATCTAGGATTGTGGTTTGATAGTGCATACACATGGAGAGTTCATGTTGAAAATCTAGAGACAAAGTGCAAAAAAGTCATTAATCTCATAAAAGCTGTAGCTGGACACGAATGGGATGCAGATAAACGGGCATTAATTGACATTTACAGAGCACTAATGCGATCGACAATGGACTATGGATGCATGATTTATGGAGCAGCGGCAAAGACGACTCTGGAAAAAATAGACAGAATGCAGTATAGAGCGCTTCGCCTGTGCATTGGAGCTGTCAAAACAACACCAAACAATGCAGTTTTAATAGAAGCAGGAGAAATGCCAATGGATTTGAGAAGCGATAAAGTTGCATTATCATACTGGGTCAAGCTGAAAGGAAGTGACAAAGCAAATATTTCAAAAACAACACTACAAGACTGCTGGGAATACTCTAATTTCCAGGGACACGGGTTTGGGTGGACAATTGAAAGAAGGACCAGAACGTATGGGCTGCACACTATTGATATAGCCAACACCACTCCAGTGAGTAATGTTCCCCCTTGGCTGTTTCTGGGAACAGAAATGGACGCTAGTCTGCTAATGAGGAAAAAGGATTGGCATATGAGTGAAGTTGGTGTTAAAACAAGCATTTACCTCAGGAACAATTACTATAACTTCTTACAGCTCTATACTGACGGTTCAAAAAATAAAGAGGGCTCTGTTGGAGTTGGAGTATGCATCCCAGAGTTTAAAGTGACCATTGCAAAAAGACTCTCCAACAACACATCCAGGTTTACAGCAGAGACGGTGGCAATAATTATTGCTTTGCAGTGGGTGAAGGAGGTCATACCGGACCTGGTGGTGGTGTGCATGGACTCACTTGCAGCGTTAAAAATCATACAGACACTAAAATCTACAAGGGAAGACTTGGTGATTGAGCTATATCACAGTTTATTTAGGGTACACAGGGGTTCAGGTTCAGGTTCCTTTATTTGTACCCATAGGTAGATTTGTTTTGCAGTCTGGTGACATCCATATTTACAAGCCACAAATTACATTCAACATAGACACAAACACAGGCACACATGAAATTGACTATAAACATGATAAAAATACTCAAGGCTCCATCAATCAGGGTATAAAAAGACAAAGATGAGAGAAAAACCAGAGGTAAGAGAGAAGAGTCATATTAAAAATTAAAAACTAGTCAAAGAGGTTAAAAACTCAAAGGTCTAAAACCCAATAAAATATTTAGAACCCAAGTAACATCCTACAAAAATAAGTAAATATAAAATGGAGTTAATAAATAGGTACCTAAATTATGTGCAATATATTGTTACAGCTTGTTCAACTCTTTGACAGCAGCAGGAACAAAGCTGTTTTTGTAGCACTGGGTTTTACTTTTTGGGACAGCAAACCTCTGTCTTGAGGGAAGAAGCTGAAAGTTGCAGTGCAAAGGGTGGGAGTCATCATTTAAAATGGAGGTAGCCATCCTCTGTACTTGAGATGAGAGATGAGATGAGATTCAACTTTATTGTCATTACACATGTATGAATACAAGGTAACGAAACGTGACTTGGCATTTGGGCACGCTCTGCAGAGCGCATCCAAGGCCGGGGCAGCCGCTAGGCGCCAGTACTTGTCTGGTGTACAGGGATGTCTGGCTCAGCTGTGACTCACCAAGCAAACGACTGGACCATCTAACTACCTGATCCAAGGATTTCCTCTGTTTCAGTTTTATCTGACCAAACCATGACACTAAAGAAAAGGATAAAACAGATTCAATAAAAGCCCGATAAAACATTGTCATTATGGTTTGGTCAATTTGGAAGCGTGCAAGTTTTCTCAAGCAATGCAAATGTTGCTGACCCTTTTTGCACACCCTTTCACAGTTCTCTTCAAAGTTTAAATTACTATCAATAATCGTCCCAAGATATTTGTAGGATTGTACACATTCGGTGGTCTGGCCTTTTAGTACGGTGATTTTGTGCCTGGGAGTTTTCCTCCTAAAGTCAATAATCATGTCTTTAGTTTTTGTCGTATTCAGCTGCAGGTAGGAATCCTCACACCAGTGAACAAAATCATCAACTACTGGGCCGTGGCCACTCTCACCATCCTGGAGGAGACTGACAATAACTGAATCATCAGCATACTTTATGATGTGTCTGTTGTCATGTCTGTTCCGACACATGTTTGTGTACAGGATGAAGAGTAGTGGTGACAACACACACCCCTGAGGAGAGCCAGTAGAAGAGCACTTTAGGTCAGACAATGTACCATTGACCCTTACTCTCTGCGTCCTGTTGGTTAAGAAATCCAGAATCCAACCCACCAGATTATTGCTCAAATCAAATTGTTGCAGGAGCCTTTCAACTAAGATATGAGGTTGGATTGTATTAAAGGTGGAGGAAAAGTCCACAAATAAAAGCCTGGCGTGTGTCCCATTAAAATCCAGATGTTTAAAAAGCATGTTAAACAGAGTGACAGTGGCATCCTCCACTCCTCTGTGAGGCCTATAGGCAAACTGCAGAGGATCCAATGTATGCTCAGTCTGCTTTAGGACCTCACATCTGACCAGTTTTTCAAAAATTTTCATTGAAATTGAAGTCAAAGCAACTGGTCTAAAGTCGTTTACTGTTTTAGGACAGCTGGATTTTGGAACGGGAACAACCACGGCTTCTTTCCAGATCTTAAGCACATGTTGTGTTTGTAAGGACTTATTGAAAATGTAATGAAATATAGGACTCAGTTCATGTGCACAGGACTTTACCAAGCGCCCACATATATTATCAGGGCCCTGACTTTTGTTCACTTTTACAGCGCAGAACTCCCTTTTAACATCCTGCACCTCAATATTAAAGTGCTGATTGTTTTTGAGTTTCTGTTTCAAATCTTGGGTTTCAGTGCTAAAATCAAAGGAGTCAAAATGACCATCAAAACAATTAAGAGCATTAGCCAGCTCTGTGTCTTAATTTAAACCATCTAAAAACACACGATTACTGCGCTCTGTCTCTGAAGGCCTGCAATAGTTTTCATACTGGGCCAGGCTGAACCAAGTTTCTTTGTTGCCATCTTGCTTTCCAATTCTGATTTATAATTCTGTTTTGCTCTTAAAATTTCGGACTTCAGCTCTTTTGTGGCAACCTGTAGCTCAGAAACAGACCCCTGTTTAAAGGCAAGTGCTTTCCTCTGTAAGCAGGATTTAACTGATTTTGTAACCCATGGCTTGTTGTTGGGATATATTTTGACACGTTTACGTGGAACGATCTTATTTTTACAGAAAGCCATGTAGGAGCATGTGACGTCCACCAAAGAGTCCAAATCATCCCTGCAGACCAGTGTGAACATCGCCCCGTCTGTACAGTCAAAGCATTCCTGGAGGCTGTGCACTGAATCCTCTGTCCACACATCAGTGTCTCTTGTCTCTACCTTGCCTCTTCTGAGAGCAGTTTTATATGTGGGCAGCAAATGTACACAGTTGTGATCTGAGGATCCTACAGGAGGAAGGGGGAGTGATTTATAGGCCCTCTCTATGGATCCATAGCACAGGTCCAATGTCTTTTTTCGCCTGGTTGGGCAGGAGACATACTGATAAAAGTTTTTAAGTGTCTTCTTTAAAGAAACATGGTTAAAATCCCCAAGAATGAAGTTTGGCACCTCTGGAGAAATTGATTGCAGCTGCTGGATCACATCAAAGATGGTGCTGCAGGCGGAGTCAGCGTCTGCCCTCTGGTGAATGTACACAGTTGTGATGAAAAGCTGGGGGAACTCGCGAGGCAAATAAAAGGGGCGTAGTGACACAGACAGCAGCTCCACATCAGGTGTACAGATGCGCTCTCTGACCGTGACAGATGTGCAGTACTGCTTATTAATGTATAAACATACGCCGCCCCCCTGACGTTTCCCCGTTACCTCTTCCTGCCGATCTGAGCGCAGTGGGGCTCCAAAGCCGTCAATCCACAGGTCTGCATCTCGGTCATGCGCATTAAGCCAAGATTCGGTGAAGGCCATGACGCAGCAGTTCTTAAAGTCCTTCTGGTAGCGTACATTCCCTTGAATTTCATCCACCTTATTTCTCAGAGACTGTACATTCCCAAAAATCATAGAAGGTAGAAGAATGTTACCAAACTGACGTCTTCTCAGGCGCAATTTCACACCACCACGCTTTCTGCGTTTCCTTCTTCCGTCTCTCCCGTCTCTCTTTTCACCGCTGTGTCCGTCTCTCAAAATAAAGTCCGGCAGTTGCGGCTTAGGCTCAATCACAGCCGCTGCATCAACCGTGTTTAAATGCAGCAACATGTCCCTGGAATAGTGTATCCTGCCCGCCATGATGCCGAACGCGTTTACTTCAGAGACAAAGAGCCAGAGGACACGTAGCAGCAATACAAAAAAGGGGAGGTAGGGCTTCCGGTTATGGCGGCCGCCTAGAAGGACACGTATCACTCTGCTCTGCTCCTGGAAATAAAAATTCGGCAAATAACTCTCTCATTTGGAACAGAACTTTTCCCAGCGCTTGGGTGAGGATATGCCAGTGAAGACTAAGGCTGGGAAATCAGGAGGGGGAAAAATTGAATCGCCGAAGCAGTCCAAATTAACGGACTTTAAAGTTTGTGGCGCAGTAGAAAAAGCTGCGGATATGGCGGATGAAACTAGCGGTGGTGCGGTAACTGCTGCTGCTGACGATGGCGGCACAGGTGCAGTGCTGGCTGCCATTAGCTCAATGAGAGCAGACTTTTCCGCTAAACTTGATGGGATTATGGCAGCGTTGGATGCAATGAGAAAGGAGTTGGGTGACTGCGTGGAGCGAGTGACGCAGGCGGAGCTTCGTGTTTCAAGTGCGGAGGATGAAATCAGCGGACTTCAAATAAAGGTGCGCACTTTGGAAAAAAAAAATAAAGATCTGGAAAATAACGTTCTGGACTTGGAATCTCGGTCCAGACGGAACAACCTGAGGCTGGTGGGTTTACCGGAGGGAGCCGAAGGTCGTGATTCATGCTCCTTTTTGGAGGGGTGGATCCCGGAGGCGCTGAACAACGCGGAGCTAAAATCATCAGTCGTCTTGGAAAGCTCCCACCGAATTGGCCCACCGAGAGATAACAAGGCAGCACCGAGGACGTTAATTATGAAGTTTCTCAGCTACAGAGACAGGATGACGATCTCCAACGCGGTGCGGGCCAAAGGAGAAATTAAATACCAAGATCAGCAGGTGCGGTTCTACCCAGATTTAAGATAAGATAAGATAAGCCTTTATTAGTCCCACAACGGGGAAATTCCAGGATTGCAACAGCACAGGGATAGCAACACTCAGAGCAACAATCAGAAGGCAAGAAAAAAAACAAGCAATTTGGCCTCAGGAATCCAACAATTAAGGAAGCAGTTTGATCCCATCCGCAAAGAATTGCGCAACCTTGAGATTCATCATGGAGTGATTCACCCTGCAAGACTTCTGGTCACATATGAGGGCAGAACACGCATCTTCAAGACCCCCGAGGAGGCGCAGGAGCTCATCAAGAAGATCCAGGAAGAGACTGGTGGGAGCTAAGCATGAACAGAATATAGGGTAGAATATTTGAGCATTTAACTGATTAGAAGCATATAACAAGATTACAAAATATAGAATGTATTACATATTAAAAAAAAAGTACAAAATTGCTAAAAAATTTTGGAGTTAAATTGGAAAATTACAGAAGAGAGTTAATGTTACGTTATTAAAAGCAGTAGAGTTAGGGTGATTGGGAGGATGAAGAAGGAATGGCTTTGGCTGTTCCTCGTGGGTGTGGAACGGTCGATGGCTATATCGGGAGACGGAATTTTTCTTTTGTTTTTGGGGGGATTGCCACAAATGTGGGAAGGGGGAATTTGTTTGTGTGTAGTTTGTAGGGTGAATGTTCAACCACTCATTTTTTTGCTTTTCTGTTTGAGCATGTTTACACTGCAAGGTAATCCCAAACTCCCTATTGATTATAAATCAAAGTGTTGATCTTAATTTAACTTCATGGAATTGCAGAGGTCTACAAAATTTAAAAAAACTTAAACAAGTTATGAATAAAATAAAAGACATGGGTTCAAAAATTGTGTTTTTACAAGAAACTCATCTAATAGAGGAAGATGTAAAAAGAATTAGGAGTAGATGGCAAGGAAATGTTTTCACCTCATCATTTTCATCCCGAGCCAGGGGAGTTATGACTCTCATACATAAATCAGTCCCATTTCAAGTGAAAAATGTAATTGGAGACAAATTTGGAAGATATGTAATCATTCAAGGATCTTTGCTATTAGAAAACATAAATTTGGTGAACTTATATGGTCCCAATATAGATGATCAAAAGTTCTTTGCTAATTTATTTCTTATCTTATCATCACTTACAGGGCAACATATAATAGCAGGGGATTTTAATTGTACATTGAATCCCGGTATAGATAGATCAACAGGAATGGACTGTACGCACAATGGATGCAGGATGACCATTAATCATTTTATGAAAGAATTGAAATTGATAGATATATGGAGAGAAATGAAACCACAAGTTAAAGCATACTCTTGTTATTCCAATACCTACAAGACATTCTCACGTATAGATTATTTTTTGATCTCCACAGAATTAAGGTCCAAGATTCAAAACTGTTTTTATGATAACATCGTGATCTCTGATCATGCACCCTGCTGTCTAATGTATGTAGATAAGAAATTGACAAAGGAACCAGGTAGATGGCAATTTCAGCATAAATGGCTTCAGGATGAGGAATTTGTTAAGTATATAGAAAAACAGATAGATGAGTTCTTTGATATCAATACTACACAAACATCAGCATGTGTAAAGTGGGAGGCTTTCAAAGCTTTTATTAGGGGACATATTAGTTATACAGGTTCAAAATCTAAGAAGACTCGAGAGGAGAGAGTCCAATTGGAACATAAAATAAAAATTCTTCAAGAAAGAGTATATGCAGGAAGAGATCCAAGGTTGGAGAACGAATTACTGATTTTGAGAGCTGAATATGACAAAAAATCAGCGAATAGAGCTGCCTCGAGTCTTCTAAGATTGAAACAATCTTTTTATGAACAAGGTGAAAAATCAGGAAAGTTATTGGCATGGCAGATTAAACAATTAGAATCTAAAACACCAATTACCAGTATTATAAGTAACGGACAGGTAGTTATAGATCCTTCAGAAATTAATAGAGCCTTTAGAGATTACTATGAAAAATTATATGATACCAAAAATGAATCTGACTTAACAAAACTACATGGGTTTTTGAATGAACTATTTATACCGTGTATTCCAAATGAAAATAGGGAGATACTGGAGTCTAAAATTAGTCAAGAAGAAGTTGGACTAGCCATTGACAATATGAAATCAGGAAAAAGTGCAGGACCAGATGGTCTTCCAGTTGACCTTTATAAAAAATTTAAGAATAAATTAACAAAACCTTTTTTGGAAATGGTTTTAGAAGCATTTCAAAATAGTAATTTACCATCATATATGAATAATACCTTAATTATACTGTTGCCAAAACCAGGTAAGCCCTCTAATAAATGTGAAAATATGAGACCAATAAACCTATTAAATGCCGACCTTAAGATAATCTGTAAAATTTTAGCAAGACGAATACAAGAAATTTTACCAAATATTATTAATCGAGATCAGAATGGCTTTATAAAGGGAAGACAAGGCTTCCATAATGTAAGAAGACTATTTAATATTATTTATTCTAATAAAGAAGCACCGGATACAGCTCTCTTATCACTGGATGCCGAAAAAGCCTTTGATAGAGTTGAATGGCCCTTTCTTTTTGAAGTCTTACAAAGGTTTGGACTTGGAAATAATTTCATAAAATGGGTTCAGATAATATATAATAATGCTACTGCAGAAATTCTAACAAATAACAATATTTCAAAATCAATAAAAATCAATAGAGGATGTCGACAAGGCTGTCCACTTTCACCTTTACTGTTTACTATGGCAATTGAACCTTTAGCGATGGCGATACGTCTACAGTCACAAATATATGGAATTAAAGTTGGACCAACAGAACATAAAATTTCCCTGTATGCCGATGACATAATTTTGTTTATGTCGAATCTTAAAAAATCAATTCCGACCTTGTTGAATTTGATAAAGAATTTCGGGGAAATATCAGGATATAAAATAAATAAAACTAAATCTTCAATATTAATGCTAAATGAGACCCAGAGAAATTACCCAGCCCCTGAGGTAAATCAATTCAATGTTGTAAATCAGTTTAAATATCTAGGAATCCAAATTGTGCCTAAGCTAGAATCAATCGCCAGTGTCAATTATGAAGCCTTAATGACAGATATTGATGAGTTACTTCAGAGATGGATGTCACTACCAATGTCGATGATCGGAAGAATTAATATACTTAAAAGTAATATCTTACCTAAAATACTTTATTTATTTCAATACATTCCCTTACCACCACCTTTAGATTTATTCTCAAGAATTAAAAAAAAGTTAGTGGAATTTATATGGAACAACAGGAGGGCTAGATTACGTCTGTCTTTATTATATTTACCATTTGATCGTGGAAGTCTGAAATGTCCAAATTTTATGTTGTATTATTGGTCGGCACAACTGAGGTCTATGACATATTATTTTTCATCAAATGATCTCCCTCACTGGACTGAAATGGAATCATACAATTTACCTTTACCTCTTCCCATATTCATATACTCAGATTCGGCAAAAAAATTACAAAAACAAGTTAAAAATCCATTTGTAAAGCATATGATCAAAATATGGTGTGAAGCTAAAAACTATTTAAAAGAACCACAGTTATTGTCACAATTTAGTCCAATATGGGGTAATCAATATTTTTAAACCAGGGAGAGCGGACGCTGTATTTAAAGTATGGAATTTAAAAGGGATACAAAAGATTCAGGATTTATATTTGCCATGTGCAGAAAACATAATGTCTTTTGAAGAGTTGAGGATCAAATTTAATCTCAATAGAACACATTTTTTTAAATATCTTCAACTTAGAAACTTTATTCGATCAAATCAAAATAAAGCTCTCACTCGACCTATCTATTCATCCTTGGAAAAAATGTTGATGAAAGACAGTAAAAGAAAGGGTATTATTTCAGAGTTTTATAACTCATTGACACTATTTTCAAGTGAAAATTCACTGAAAAGATTAAACTACTGGAAAGAAGATCTGCAAACTGAAATTTCAGAGGAACAATGGGAATTGGCTTGTACAGAAGCTCAAACCAAATCAATAAATGTACGCCTTAAATTGATACATTTCAAATGGTTAATGCGGATGTATGTTACACCGGAGGAGTTAAATAGATATAACAAAAATATACCAGATACATGCACAAAGTGCATGGAAAGTAAAGGAACTCTATTTCATTGTGTATGGGAATGTAGATTAATAAGAATGTTTTGGGAAGAGGTGAGGGTAACAATTGAAAAAATAATCTCAAAACAAATCATATTGAATCCTAAACTGTTTTTGTTGGGTCTGTACCCAGAAAAGCATAATTTTAATAAAAGTGAAAGAACATTCATAGACCTCAGTTTGCTTAATGCCAAAAAATGTATTGCACTATTATGGAAAAAGACTCATAGACCAGATGTGACTCAGTGGTTAAGACAGATGTTAACAAACCTTCCATTAGAAAGAATAACATATATACTGAAATCAAAGGAAATTGTGTTTGAGAATATATGGAGACCTTTTATTGATTATGTAAAAAATTTAAACATAACTCTTGAAGAAGGTGAATGATATGTGTGGACCTTGTAAATTCCAAACTGGTGAACATAATATGTATACTTATGTGTTGGATTGTCTAGACTAAACAGAGGAGCATTGTTGAAGATCTGATTTTGTTGGTGGTTGTTGGTGTTTTTTAGTGCATTTTTTTTGTAGTACTTTAGTGTTAGTGTTTGATTGTTTGTATCATGTTTGTTTAAAAAAAAAAGGTTCAATAAAGATATTGTGGAAAAAAAAAAGGGGAGGTAGTCCATGTTGATGGAACCAGGGAGCTCTTCACCATACAGTCCACAAACATTCCAGGACAGAAATGACACAGAGAATATCGTAAATACACATTAAAGTGCAAAAAACAAGACACACAGATGATGGACTTTTTCACCAGCTGCCAGTCGCTGCGTGTGCATGCACCCTCATGCGCCCGCATGCGCCTTCACCACCCTCAGGGGTGGTGAAGAAGTTCAGTTTTGTTGGGTTCCTGCACATGAAGGGTTGAAAGGGAATGCCAAATTAGCAAAAAGCACCTCAAAAGGTAATCACTGCAATCAAACAATTTCTGTAACTGTCAATGAGACTTCTTAAATTCTTAAATCTTAAATCACCCTTTATTGTTATTCAACCATACAACCAATCATGTACAGTAGAACGAGATTGTGTTTTACCTATCTACAGTGTTAATCACACACACCCCAAGTGCAGAATCAGAGGGCCGCTGCCATGCAAGGCGCCGCCACAGATTTCCCTCCTCCATTCCATTATTGCTGAGCACCAAGCTGAACGGCAGGAAGTTCCACTTTTATATGGTCTTCGGCATGACCTGGCCGGGATTTGAACCCCTGCCTCCCAGGTGTGGGGCGGATGCTCTACCAACTGAGCCACCACTGGAGTGGTGGCTCAGTTGGCTCTGCACCTCTCAGCAGGTATTTTGGCCCACTCCTCATGAGCAAACTGCTCCAGTTGTATCAGGTTTGAAGGGTACCTTCTCCAGACGGCATGTTTCAGCTCCTTCCACAGATGTTCAATAGGATTTAGATTAGGGCTCATAGAAGGCCACTTTAGAATAGTCCAATGTTTTGCTCTTAGCCATTCTTGGGTGTTTTTAGCTGTGTGTTTTGGGTCATTATCCTGTTGCAAGACCCATGACCTGCGACTGACACTAAGCTGTCTGACACTGGGCAGCACATTTCTCTCTAGAATACCTTGATAGTCTTGAGATTTCATTGTACCCTGCACAGATTCAAGACACCTTGTGCCAGATGCAGCAAAGCAGCCCCAGAACATAACAGAACCTCCTCCATGTTTCACAGTAGGGTCTTTTATTGGCATGCTTCATTTTTGCATCTGTGAACATAGTGCTGATGTGCCTCGCCAAAAAGTTCCAGTTTTGTCTCGTCTGTCCATAGGACATTCTCTCAGAAGCTTTGTGGCTTGTCAGCATGCAGTTTTGCAAATTCCAGTCTGGCTTTTTTATGATTTGTTTTCAACAGTGGTGTCCTCCTTGGTCGTCTCCCATGAAGTCCACTTTGGCTCAAACAACAACGGATGGTGCGATCTGACATTGATGTACCTTGACCTTGGAGTTCACCATAAATGTGTTTAGAGGTTGTTCTGGGCTCTTTTGTTTCCATTTGTATTATCCGTCTCTTCCATTTTTCATCAAGTTTCCTCCTGTGGCCACGTCCAAGGAGGTCGGCTACAGTCCCGTGGATCTTAAATTTCTGAATAATATGTGCAACTGTAGTCACAGGAACATCAAGCTGCTTGGAGATGGTCTTATAGCCTTTACCTTTAACATGCTTGTCTATAATTTTCTTTCTAATCTCCTGAGACAACTCTCTCCTTTGCTTCCTCTGGTCCATGTTTAATGTGGTACACACCATTTCACCAAACAGCACAGTGACTACTTGTCACCCTTTAAATAGGCTGACTGACTGATTACAAGTTTGTAGACACCTGTGATGTTAATTAGAGGACACATCTTGGTTGAACATGTCCCTATGTTCACATTATTTTCAATCTTTTCTAGGGGTACCATCATTTTTGTCCAGGCCTGTTTCATGAGTTTGTTTTTTAAAATAATTCTGTTGAACCACAATTCAAAAGCATTGTCTGATTTTCATTGGTTAATTTTCATAGAATTTTTATTTATTACCACTTTTGTCAGATTCAAGTTATTTCTGTGACCATTGTGGGTTTTTCTTTCATTAACAGAGGGATACCAACAATTTTGTCCACGTGTGTGTATATATATATTTCCTACATATTTATATCTCCTCACCACCCACACAGCAGGAAAAACCTCTCTTATTTTGAAATCCAAATGTTGGCATGTTTAGTTTGTCTGAAGGCTGTTGACAGATTTAAGCAGGGTTTCCTCTGGTAACATTTCTGTGTGGCGGCCCACCTCCGTAAGGAAGTATGCTGCCGCGCCTATATTAAATTAAGAAAAATTAAATATGAAAGAAACGCTCCACAAGCGCGCACACAAACAATGTGTGTGACTTTCCGCGCAGAAACGCCCTGCCTGCCCGGCGCCCGCGTGACTGTTTCTGCAGGCACAGTGTGTCTCTGTAGCGTTGCTGTCCGACAGAAGCATGAGCTTATTAATGTACTTTAAATGCGAAAAAAGTACAAGAGATTAGCAGTGGAGGCATTTATGGTGGTTTTAATCCACTGGTAACTTATCTTGAAATTCTGGCAAATTAAAAGTCAACAAAATATGGCGATACAATGGCAGAAGCCTTTAGTTGCACTTAATTTTGACCGGGCCAGCCGAAACAGACAGGCAGACAGACAGAACCACACACAGACACACTGAGTGATTACCGTATGCCTTCGTTTTCACTGAGGCATAAAAAAACAAAAATTACAGGGAAAAAAAACATCACAAACATATATACAATAAAAGCTTCAAATTTACTAGAATAATGTAACAAATTTATGGGGACAACTCCCCATTTATTTAAAATATGTACTCAATTCATGAGAAAAAATGCAAAATTTCAAGAAAAATAAACTTGAATTTAAAAGATAAAAGTTACAAATTCACTCGTGAATAAAAGAATGGAGCAAAAGATTGACAGACAGATCGGCGCAGTATCTGCAGTGATGTGGATGTTGTACCGGTCTGTTGTGGTGAAGAGGGAGCTAAGCTCTAAGGCAAAGCTGCCGATTTACCAGTCAATCTGCATTCCTACCCTCATCTATGGTCATGAGCTTTGGGTAATGACCGAAAGAATGAGATCACGGATACAAGCGGCTGAAATGAGCTTTCTTCATAGGATTGCTGGACTCACCCTTAGAAATAGGGTGAGGAGCTCAGTCATCCAGGAGAGGCTCAGAGTAAAACCACTGCTCCTCCACATTGAAAGGAGCCAGTGGAGGTGGTTTGGGCATCTGATCAGGACCCCTCCGTTTTGGGCATGTCCCATTGGGAGGAGACTCCGGGGCAGACCCAGGACTTGCTGGAGAGACTACATCTCCCAGCTGGCCTGGGAACATCTTGGTATCCTTTCTGAAGAGCTGGAGCAGGTGGCTGGGGAGAGGGAAGTCTGGGCTTCTCTGCTTGAACTGCTGCCTCTGTGACCCAGACCTCCATAAAAGTGGTAGAAGATGGATGGATGGATGGTAACAAATTCATGGCAAAAGTTAAAAATTTATGAGGAAAAAAATTCACATACAGTGGGTCAAAAAAGTATTTAGTCAGCCACCAATTGTGCAAGTTCTCCCACTTAAAAGATGAGAGAGGTCTCCAATTTTCATCATAGGTGTACCTCAACTATGAGAGACAAAATGAGAAAAAAAAATCCAGAAAATCACATTGGCTGATTTTTTTTTCAATTATATTTTTATTGGTGATCTTGGTCAGATTGTTTACATTGAGAGCAGTACTTTATTACAAGGGAATAAACATTAGTAAAAGCTTAGAATTTACCATCATTCAAATAGGATAAGAGAGGTTAATAAGAGGTAACACACAAGTAAATGCCCTCGATTAATCTTCCCATAAGTTTTTTTTTTTTTTTATAGAATAAAGATAACATGTAGACAAATAAACTGAACAGTGGACAAGTGGTATTAAATTCTTGCAGTTCTGCTCTTTTCTTCCCTTCAATGGGATAATTTACTTAAAGTCTCTCCTTTGATTTCCTGTATATTGGGTCCATTTAAGCCAGTATTTATCAAATTTCTCTCTTTGTAGTCATAAAGACATGGTAATCCTTTCCATCACAAATATCTGGTATACCGTATCATGTAAATCCTGAATTCTTGGTATGTCTGTTTGGAGCCATTTTCTCGTTAAAACTTTCTTTGCTGACAATAGTACAATTCTCATTAAGTATTTGTCTGCAAACGAGGCTATGTTAGGAATTTCCAGACCTAAGAACATGTACAGGAAGTCAAAGGGGACATGGGTAGAGAAAACCTTTTCCAGGCATTTATGTGTGTCTTTCCAAAATGGGGTAACTTTTGGGCAGGCCCAAAACACATGGTAATGATTGGCCTCTTCATTTCCACATAGTCTCCAACAACCGGTACCTAGATTTTGGTGGGTTTTTTTGGACTGGGGTAATAAAGAAGCAAATTAAATTTTTCCATCCAAATTCCCTCCAGATAGTTGAATAAGTAGTTTTCCATTGCACTGTACATAATGATTCCCAGTCACTATCATCTACTGTTAATCCTGTTTCTTTTTCCCATTTCTTCTTAATATATAGGGTATTGATGGATTTGTTTGCTTGAAATCCCTGATAAAATCTTGTTATAATTTTCTGAACAGTAATAGTGCTAAAGGCCATTTGGAATATATTTAGAATTTTACTATCCTTCTTATCAGTCTTGGTCCTTATAATTTCATTATATCTATGTCTCAACTGTAGGTACCTAAAAAAGTCTTGGTTGTTTAACCCATTTTTTGATTTAAGGGTTTGGAAATCTGCTAGCTCCCCCTTGTGGTTAAATGTGAAGTATGAAGTGAGCCCCATTGACGTCCATTTTTGAAATCTTGTGTCATTACGGTTTGGTAAAAATTCTGTGTCGAAAGCGCACCATCTTACGTCGTTCCAAATCTTAAAAGTGAATTTTAGCCAGGGATTATCCAGGTCTTTCAAATGTGATTGCAATTTCCTGTCTGCTATCATTGCTTGTATAGGAGGGCCCTTAGTGGCTTTTTCCTCTATATCTTTCCACCTAGATTTGAACAATGGATCACATAAACAAACCAATGGTCTTAATTGTGCAGAGTAGTAGTAGTCCTTCATACATGGCAAAGATAAGCCACCTCTGTCCTTTGACAGTTGTAATGTACTGTATCTTATTCGAGGTTTTTTCCCGAGCCATATATAGCGAGAAATCAACTTGTCCCATTCTACAAATTGTTGTTTTGAAACTTCAATTGGGAGAGTTTGAAAGAGGTAAAGTAATCGGGGTAAAATGTTTATTTTTATTGATTCTATTGTGGATAACCCCCACAACAGACTGGGACAATCAGAGCGCGCATCTGAAGCGATTAACATTACAGTGAAATGTGTGTATTAATGTCAACAGGCAGCCTCGTTTCGTCTAGCTTTTTCCTGCTCAGTACTGTGATGTTAATGTGCCATTCATGAATTGTGTTCATGCTTCCTGCTCTTACTGTGATGTAAATGTCCCATGCCTTTCATGTATTGTCTGTAGTTGGGTATAAAAGCTGCATTGCTCGGTAGCTCACTCTCTCATCACCTGCTTGCTGACTAGAGCCACAGGGCTCGCTCCTGCGCGCGCTCACAGCGCAGGGGCGAGTCTTGCTGTGCCTTATTTCACCATCCGCCATATTGGTGACCCCGAGAATACACACGCTTTGTGCAACGCAACCTTCTGGTCTGGACAGCCACGCTGGTGATCCGACGACAACGAACGCAGCACCCGGCGGTGATTCTCCGACGACAAGCGAACGCAGCAGCCTGGCGCAAATGGTCTGCCCTCCCTTCTGCTTCAGGGAGACCTCGACGCAGAGCCACCACCAGGCGAAACTCTCCGGAGATCACCCACGACCGGGAAAGCTGCAGAAAGCTTCATGGTGAGATCTGCATGCCTGAGATCTGCACATCCACGCTGGGACCGGCCGCTCTCACAGCTCCTCCACACGAGAGCGCGCGCACCTCATCCTCTCTCCACGACGGCGACCTCCAGGGCCGACAGAGAACGCAGCACGTGGACCTGAACGCACCATAACCAATCTACAGCAACACACTGAACAGGGATGATTATCGGCGCCGACTACGCTGATCTCCAGCAAGCTCCCTGACCCTGACTCGCCTCTCCAGTGGGCCCACCCACGCACGGAACCCCTGCACACGCACCGGGGGGTTACGAGGACGGCGCACCACGCACGGGACAATAACGGCTCCACAGACCGCCATCGTCCTTCGCCGCTGCACACAGAACCTCCAGGGCTGCTCGTACACCTGAGGCACGCACGCAGCTCGCTCACAGGATTTTCTAATGCTCTTAGCAACGGCGCACAAAGGGAATTCAGCAGTCTGCGGTCCCCGAGGGCTTTAGGGTTGAGCCCGCACCTAAAGTCAACACGCCAAGTCCCTCTGCTTTTGTTTTTTTTTTTTTTTTCTTACAGCCGCTACGCAGCCTCGCCGCTCCTGTTTTTCTTCATGGCCGCTGTTAATCCTCGCAGGACTTAACTGCGAGAGGAGTCAGTGACTAATTTTTCTTCGTACAGCTGCTGTGGACCTCCGCACGTTCAACGGGACAGCCCCTCAACACCGCGGATCCACAGGCAATTTTTGCGCGGCCCAGACATTTCTCCGTCCCGGGCCGGCACTTGCTACCCCCCTCCTCCACCTCCACCTGCACAGAGCTTTCCCTGCTCGCTGCCAAAGCCAGACTATCGAGGCCTCAGCCGCCTGCTGAGCCCTCTGGGGGGGGAGTAGTGTGGATAACCCCCACAACAGACTGGGACAATCAGAGCGCGCATCTGGAGCGATTAACAATACAGTGAAATGTGTGTATTAATGTCAACAGGCAGCCTCGCTTCGTCTAGCTTTTTCCTGCTCAGTACTGTGATGTTAATGTGCCATTCATGCATTGTGTTCATGCTTCCTGCTCTTACTGTGATGTAAATGTCCCATGCCTTTCATGTATTGTCTGTAGTTGGGTATAAAAGCTGCATTGCTCTGTAGCTCACTCTCTCACTCTTACCACTGCTTCTGACTACTGCTGCTGAGAGCCTGAGGACCCGCTCCAGCCTGCCTGCACAAGGGCTGGAGCGAGTTCCTATGATGGCGGTATGATTTAATAAACCTACTTGAAACCCTCAGTTCGCTCCTTTATTATCCTTCCGCCATACTATTCTATTAATTAGTCCTAAAGTTGGTATTAGACTCCATTTTCTTAAATCCGATTTTATTTCGGAATTTAATGGGCCATAATTCTTTTCAAACAACTTTCCAATATCTCTACTTAGTATCACGCCAAGATATTTCATGGAGTCTTTGTCCCATTTAAAATTGTATTTACTTTTTAACTCCATTGAGGGTTGGTAATTTAAGGTCATAATTTGTGTTTTTTCAATATTTAATTTGTAACCTGAAAGTGATCCAAACTTCTCTAATATCTCCATCAATCTAGGTAGAGATTTATTTGGTTGACCTAAATAAATTAGGACATCGTCTGCAAAGAGTGATATCTTCTGAATGTCCCCATGTATATTAATTCCCTCAATTAAGTTATCTTGTCTAATGTATTGGCTAAGCGGTTCAATAAATAAAGTGAATAAAATTGGTGAAAGGGGGCAGCCCTGGCAACAATCTTTCAAGTGAGACTGGTTTTGAAAGACTACCATTTATTTTTATTTTGGCTGTTGGTTTGTGGTAAATTGCCTGGATGGCCTTAATGATTATATGGTGAAATCCAAATTTATTCAAAACTTTATAAAGAAATGACCATCTCACTGAGTCAAATGCTTTTTCAGCATCTAAACCCATAAGCAATGCCTCAATATTATTTTTTTTAATATGGTGTATAACGTGGAGGGTCCTTCTGATACTGTCTTGGGTCTGCCTCTGGCGGATAAAACCAGTTTGGTCATGTTTAATAAGTCTGGGTATGATATTGTCAAGTCGTTTTGCTATTATGGATGTGTATATTTTGTAGTCTAGGTTTAAAACTGATATTGGTCGATACTGGCTACAATTCAATTTATCTTTCCCTCTTTTGGGATGACAGTGATAATCGCTTCTTTCCATGAGGGAGGTAGGTCCCCTCCCTTCAACACCCAGTTACACACTTCCCTCAGTCTTGGAATTAATTCCTCCCTGTAGGTCTTATACCATTCACCAGAGTAGCCATCTGGGCCAGGGCTTTTATGTGGTTTTAGTCTTGTAATTGCATCATTGATTTCTTTATTTGTAATTTCTTTTATTAGGTTACTGTTCTCCTGTTCGGTGACACCGGGGAGATTTAGTGAACTTAAAAAAATTTCAATGTGATCACAATTGTTTAATTTAGGCTGTGAGTAAAGGCCTTTATAATAGGTTACAAAACTCTCTTGAATTTCTGTAATATCATCATGTGTAATCCCAGTTTTGGGGTTTTTTATTCTATAGATTGTGTTATCAGCCTGTTGTTTTCTTAGTTTAAAAGCTAGCCATTTTGTTGACTTCCCTCCAGCCTCATAATAGTTTTGTTTAAGATAGATAAGCTTTTTTTGCGTTTCATCAGAATATATCTACTAACTAACCTGCACTTATATAGCGCTTTTCTAGTCACAAAGACCACTCAAAGCGCTTTCACTAATACTAACCCTCTATTCTAAGGGCCTATAGGAAACAGATATCTAGGGACAATTTAGAACAGCCAATTAACCTAATATGCATGTCTTTGGATTGTGGGAGGAAACCGGAGCCCCCGGAGTAAACCCACGCAGCACAGGGAGAACATGCAAACTCCACACAGAAAGGTTCCAACCCCTGCCAACCTGGGGATTCGAACCAGGAACCTTCTAGCTGTAAGGCAACAGTGCTAACCACTGCACCACTGTGCAGTGGTTAGCACTGTGTATATGTTATCAACTTCTTTTTGTAATCTTTTTATTTCATATTGTTTGTCATTGTTTAAAGTAATTTTGTGTTGTCTTTGTAATTCCTTAAGATCCATTTGTAATTTTTCAAGTTTTTCTTTTTTTTGCTTTTTAATGAAAGAAGTGCTGGCAATAATTTTACCTCTTATAACCGCTTTAAAAGCATCCCATAAAATGGATGGTGACACTTCCCCATTATCATTTTCCTTAAAGTATTCTTCAATTTCTTCTTTTAATTTCTCCTTCATTTTTGAATCATTCAGAATATTAGAATTAAGTTTCCAAGTTGTGGTTTTGCGAGTATCATTCATACAGATAGATAAATATATTGGAGAATGATCTGACAGATCAATTGTGCCAATATCACTTGTTTTAATCTTATATCTGTCTTTATCAAATGTGAAGAAGTAATCAATTCTCGAATATGTAGAATGGGGGGCAGAAAAATGTGTATAATCGCGTCCAGAAGGGTTAAAATCTCTCCAGATATCGATAATTCCGGTTTCACTCATGATACTGTTTATTTTCTTTATTATTGATTTTTTTTGTGCTAGATCATTCTTAGAACTATCCAGTTTTGACAACCGTATATTCATGTCCCCTCCACATATCAACATTCCTTCAGTTTCAGATACCATCATTTTGAACATCTGTTTATAAAAATTCCAATTACTTCCTGGTGGTGCGTATATGTTGAGAATAGTTACTAATGAGCCATCAATTTTTCCTTTTACCAATATATATCGCCCCTCTTTATCCTTCTTATCAGATAAATATTCAAAACAAATCTGTCGTGAAATGAGAATTGCGACACCTCTACGGTGGCCATGTTTGTATGATGATCCATAGACATACTTATAAAAACCTCGTTCAAGCTTTTTAAGTTCTTGGTCTAATACATGCGTTTCTTGTAGAAGGGCCACATGTATCTTTTCTTTTTTGAGTTTGGAGAGTATTTTGGACCTTTTTTGTGGGCTGTTAATTCCATTTACATTAAAGGAGATGACATTGATAGTCTGATTGTTGGCTATAATTTGTTTTTCTTTTTTTCTTCCTTTCTGATTAATCGGAATAAACATAGGTATACCACTTGTCCAAACACTGCTGCTCTGAACGGCAGCAAAATAAAGCAATAACAAACATTTAAGGAAATAAAACAGGATTTCCATTTGTGGGGTTTAAAGAAAAACAAACCCTGTAAGACCTGATGTTGTGAGTCTTTAAGAGGGTTAGCCACTTGCGTCGGAGTGGGCCCTCTAATGGAGCGTCCATCGTCACTCAATTCCTCCATACTATGCCTGAACAGTCATTTCCCGGCAGCTGATTTAGATTGGCAATAAGTCTTAGGTTTCACTCATTTCTCGTGTTTAGTTATTGTATTATCTCTTAATAGAAGAAACATGTATAAAGAAAAATAAACCACAGATAAGTCATTGTTAAATCAGATTACCTGTAACTGGGTTGTAAATTGAACAGCAAATTTATATTGGCGTTTTTACATGGATTCCCTTCTGTATTGTTGCAGTCTCTCCTTTATTGATGGTGGTCCCATCTGACCTGGATCCAGCGGTGTGCGTCGCTTTCCTCTTGTGCTTCATTTAGTGGTCCACGCTGTTTTCTGAATCCGTGCCATCAGTGTCTCTGGTGGCTTGTAGACAGTGACTGGGAATCCTCTGTCAAACATGTCTTTAGTTGCATCTTCAGCGGTGTTATAAAGTTTTGTTTCGTCTGGGTAGAACACTCAGAGTTTAGCTGGGAACGGGGTCTGGAAACGTATCCTTCGTTGTTTTAGAATCCTTTTAGCCTCTGCGTATGTCTGTCTCTGTTTAAGGACATCGGGTGCATAATCGTGATCAAGGTTGATCTGTTTGCCCTTCCACTGGAATACCCTCATTTGCCAAGTTTTCCTGAGTACCTCTTTCTTGTTCTTGTAATTGGTAAAGCGTACAATAATGGACCGAGGTGGTGCTCCAGCCGGGGGAACTGCCGTCAGGGCGCGGTGTGCGCGTTCAATATGCAAATCCAATGTCGAGGGCAGCTGGAGCTTTTCCCTCAGAAGACTTTCAACAAAATCTATCATAGTCGGAGCACCTTTCTCTTCGTTTTCAATCACACCATATATCCGTACATTATTTCTACAAGATCGCCCCTCCTGGTTGGTGATTTGGGACTGTAGCTTAGACTGGAGTTTCACAAGCTCTGTAACCACCTCCTCTATTGTTTCAACTCGTTCCTCCGTTTCCAAAATGCGTCCCTCCGCTGTTTCGAGTCTTGCATTAGTCTTACCGATTTCTACCTTAACTTCTTCAAACTGTTGCGTGTTTTCTTTCCTGAAGTCCCTGATTTCCATCATTATCGCCTTCAAATCAATGCTGTCGTCGCCCTCCATTTTGCTAGCATCAGTACTAGCCAAGCCGATGCTATCGTCGTTAGCTTCAGTTTCTTCGGTATCAAACTCCGCGATTTCAGCCTGTTTCTTGGTTTTTGACTTGCCTTTTACCATTGCCCTTTTAGTTGATCGTCTTGAGCTGGTAGTTCTGTACGTTTTCGCGTTTTAAGGGCTTTTTCAATATGAACGTGCCGGGAGCAGAGGTTCTATGCTATTACCTTCATGGTGTGCCCCGGGCTCCTCCCACATTGTCTGATTTTAAAAGAATTTATTTGCAAATTATGGTGGAAAATAAGTATTTGGTCACCTACAAACAAGCAAGATCTCTGAATTTCACAGACCTGTAACTTCTTCTTTAAGAGGCTCCTCTGTCCTCCACTCGTTACCTGTATTAATGGCACCTGTTTGAACTCGTTATCAGTATAAAAGACACCTGTCCACAACCTCAAACAGTCAGACTCCAAACTCCAATATGGCCAAGACCAAAGAGCTGTCAAAGGACACCAGAAACAAAATTGTAGACCTGCACCAGGCTGGGAAGACTGAATCTGCAATAGGTAAGCAGCTTGGTGAGAAGAAATCAACTGTGGGAACAATTATTAGAAAATGGAAGACATACAAGACCGCTGATAATCTCCCTCGATCTGGGGCTCCATGCAAGATCTCACTCACCCCGTGGGGTCAAAATGATCACGAGAACGGTGAGCAAAAATCCCAGAACCACACGGGGGGACCTAGTGAATGACCTGCAGAGAGCTGGGACCAAAGTAACAAAGGCTACCATCAGTAACACACTACGCCGTTAGGGACTCAAATCCTGCAGTGCCAGACGTGTCCCCCTGCCCCTGTGTCCCCCTGTCCCCTCCGCCTGTACATGTCCAGGCCCGTCTGAAGTTTGCTAGAGAGCATTTGGATGATCCAGAAGAGGATTGGGAGAATGTCATATGGTTAGGTGAAACCAAAATAGAACTTTTTAGTAAAAACTCAACTTTGTCGTGTTTGGAGGAGAAAGAATGCTGAGTTGCATCCAAAAAACACCATACCTACTGTGAAGCATGGGGCTGGAAACATCATGCTTTGGGGCTGTTTTTCTGCAAAGGGACCAGGATGACTGATCCGTGTAAAGGAAAGAATGAACGGGGCCATGTATCATGAGATTTAGAGTGAAAACCTCCTTCCATCAGCAAGGGCATTGAAGATGAAACGTGGCTGGGTCTTTCAGCATGACAATGATCCCAAACACGCCGCCCGGGCAACGAAGGAGTGGCTTCATAAGAAGCATTTCAAGGTCCTGGAGTGGCCTAGCCAGTCTCCAGATCTCAACCCCATAGAAAATCTTTGGAGGGAGTTGAAAGTCTGTGTTGCCCAGCGACAGCCCCAAAACATCACTGCTCTAGAGGAGATCCGCATGGAGGAATGGGCCAAAATACCAGCAACAGTGTGTGAAAACTTTGTGAAGACTTACAGAAAACGTTTGACCTCTGCCATTGCCAACAAAGGGTATATAACAAAGTATTGAGATGAACTTTTGTTATTGACCAAATACTTATTTTCCACCATAATTTGCAAATAAATTCTTTAAAAATCAGACAATGTGATTTTTTGGATTTTTTTTTCTCATTTTGTCTCTCATAGTTGAGGTATACTTGTGATGAAAATTGGAGACCTCTCTCATCTTTTACAGTGGGAGAACTTGCACAATTGGTGGTTGACTAAATACTTTTTTTGCCCCACTGTATGTACAATTACAGTAATTGAGAATGTAAATACAGGAAGTTATTTAAAAGATTTAATAAATTTATTAAGAAAAAGAAAATTAATAAATTGTTGAGACAAAGGTCTGAAAATCACAAAGGAAATTTATCTTATTTGCAATAATTAAAGAAAAAATAAAAAAAATCAGTGGAAAAAGGAGGGAAAATTATTGAGGCAAAGGTGCAAAGATGAAAGAAGAAATCATGTCCGTTTATGATACAAAAGTCACAAATTCAAAAAAAATGTCAGTCCACGAGCAAAATTTTTTTTATGAAGTTTCAAAATTTTGTTAAAAAGTCTATAATTAAAAAAAAGAATAAAAATAATCATCAGAAAAAAGTAGGTAATTTATCACAACTTTCCAAATTCCCATAAAAAATTCCACATTTTCAATTAAAAAAAAATTCCTAATTTAGGTGGTAGAGGTAGTGGGCTGCACGGTGGCGCAGTGGTTAGCACTGCGGCAGCACAGTTTACCCTTGGCCGGGGGATCGTGGGGATTGTGGGATCGTGGGTTCGATCCCAGCCCCCGACCAACAGTGATCTGTGTGGAGTTTGCATGTTCTCCCCGTGTATGCGTGGGTTTACCCCGGGATTTCTCCGGTTTCCTCCCACATGCCAAAAATATGCAGGTTAGGTTAATTGGAGACTCTAAAGTGGCCCTAGGTGTGAATGTGTGTGTGAATGGTTAAGGGATAGCGCCGTATCGTGGCAGCTTCATCCATCCAGGTGGTGGATGACCCTCACTTTCCCCTCTGGGGATCAATAAAGTATACTAAATCTAAAAAAAAAATCTAAATCTAGAGTAGCCTGAAACTGTACATGAGTAAAAGTAGGTTATCTTTACATATTATCACTCATACATAAGAGTAATTACCCAAGGAAGAAGTTACTGGACTTCCAGTTTGGTGAGACATGGAGTAGGTCGCTTTGCAATGAGCTCCTGCAGAGTTATTTGACATTTTTATTAATAGGCACTTTTTACTGACTGTACAAGCCAGAACTTTTTTGCTAAGTTCACTATTTAGCACACCACTTTTTATTTTGTTTTTTGATACAAAATGTCCCCTAAGTCACACAAAGGAGGTAATACTATCCAGCCTCACTTGTGGCCTGTTGCTCAAAGCGACTCCTCGTGTGGTGGTGGAGCCTCCCCCCGGGAGATGACAATGACTGACGAGATAGCTGTCGCCGCCGTAGTCGATGTAGCCACGCTGAAAACTGAATTATTGTCAGCTCTCCGGGCTGATGTGGCTGCTATTTTCAAAATGGAACTTCAGTCAGCTCTTGGCGACAGTCTGTCTTCAATCCAGGCTGATTTGGTGACCCTGAAAAGGGAGCTGTCTGCTAATATCTCCGCCATGCAGGTTAGCCTCACCGGGCTAAAAGGTACCATAGCTGAAGTGAAGCGGTCCCTATTCATTTGCACAGATGACATTACAGCTCTCCAAAGGACAGTAGAGCATTTAACTAAAACCGTTGCAAGGCTGGAGGACAAATGTGAAGACTTAAGGTGCCTTCACACCAAACGCGAACGGGAGCGCAAATCCATACAAAGTGAATGGAAAGAGGCGAGTACACGCGAAATTGCGCATTCACACGTTCACGTCTGAGGCAATATGCTAGCTTTTAGATTCTGCCGTCACCGGAATAAAAGTATCACCATTGCAAAGTAAACTAGTTTGAAAATGAGACTGCCACTCACCTGGAAACAGGAGGACCAGGATCTTTTCAGCTAAATCGGGATGTCGGAGTTATTTACCCACGGATTTCTGCCACGGACATAATAACAAGGCTAGCAAGCTAGCAAAGGAAACACTCACCATCTTGTAAGGTTTTGGAGACGGGGACAACTTTTTCAGGTGAGCTCCATGTCGGATAATGTAAACCTAAAGCGGCTCCCTTTCAAGAGCCACTGGTGGATAGAACGCATTGGATTCCCGCATCCAAACCCAGAGCAGGTGAGCGGCCCCGGGCTATAGTGGCAAGGCTTCATTATTACTCTGACTGTGCCCAGATTTTGAAGAAGGCAAAGGAGCTTCAGCGGATCAAACATGGAAACATGACCATCTCAGTCTTCCTGGACCATACTGCCAAGACGGTACAGGCCCGCTCTGTCTTCAATGAGGTTCGCCGCCAATTGCGTGATATTGAGGGGGTCTGGTTCGGTCTCCTTTACCCAGCCTGGCTATGCGTCACCTACAAGGGGGTGCACCGCGACTTTACGTCTCCAGAGGAAGCAAAGACTTTCATCAAGTCAATATCCAAATAGATCTGGTAACAGGAGTCATTTTGGCTGACGTCTTTTCTTTTTTTTAATTTAATGCCTTAATACTGGTGAGTTTTATACCACACACAGTTCAGAGGTTTGAATTTCTTAGTTATTTACAGTAGCTATTTTGGTCTATGTCCAAGAGAGGTGACCTCACCTACAGACATGTTTTTGGTATCTAAACTGAGGTATAAGAGACTTGAATATATTTAGAAATAAGTACAATATATTGTTCTGTACATTGTAGTTTATGCTGGCCCTGGGTTTTCTGTGTGTGAACACAACTTTCTTCTCTGTCAGCCACATTTTTCTAGTATTACTTATTATGTGATCATATTATGTGTATAAGGTGATCATTTTAGACTTAAATGTCCATGGGTTAGTAAGATATTTCACTCATCTTTTAATTCAAAAACCAGAGGAGTAACTATTTTAATCAGTATCAATTTTACTATCTCTGAAATGACAGTAGACAAAAATGGCAGATATCTGATAACTGCAGGTGTGTTACTTAATAATCCTGTTCTTTTAGTAAACATTTATGCTCCAAATTTTGACAGTCCAGATTTTGCAGACAAATTATTACATACTCTTCTTCTTCTTAAGACTCATTGTCTTATTCTAGGCGGTGATCTAAACTGTGTAATGAATCCATCTCTGGATCGCTCTAGTCTCAGATCCTTTACACAATCTCGCATGGCCGAATCAATATCTGATTTTATGTTACAGAATGGGTATGTTGACCCCTGGAGACTTTTGAATCCACATGTCAGAGCGTATTCTTTTTTTTTTTTCTTTTCCACAGGTACATCAATCCTATTCCCGAATTGATTTTTTTTGTTGATGGGTCTTTATTATCTCGGGTGACGTCCACTGAGTATCATCCAATTGTCATTTCAGATCATGCCCCTCTCAGCCTTGACATAGCATTTAAAAATTACCCTTGCTTTTCTTCACCATGGAGGTTTAATTCATTGTTATCGGACAACAAATTTAACACTTTCATCGCATCGGCAATTGATGATTTTTCATTTACTAACAGTAGTGACTCAATTTCTTCCTCTGTATTGTGGGAATCGCTTAAAGCTCATCTACGAAGTAAATAATTTCCTATTCAACACAACGTAGTAGAACTGAAAAAAAAAACAAGTTGAACGACTTGTTATTTAATATTCAGGATATTGACAGAAAAAAATGCTTCTAATCCATCACAGAGACTATTGAAACAACGACAAGACCTTCAATTACAATTAAACCTTCTTACAAAAAATGAGGCTGAACGTCTTATATTGCGATCTTGGGCAAATTATTATGAACATGGAGAGACACCAAGTCCACTTTTAGCTCAACAACTAAAACGCCAAGCTTCTGCTCGATTAGTCCCTCAAATCAAAGACAGGAAATATAGTCTCAGACCCGACAGCAATAAATGAAACGTATAAAGATTTTTACTCAAGCCTTTATAAATCTCAATCCTCCACAGATATGAGTGAAATTATTGCTTTCCTTCAGAATGTGGATATTCCCATTATAGATCCACAGATTGCTGATGGGCTTGGTGCACCGCTCACTTTAGAAGAAATTACGTGTGCAATTAAATCCATGCACAATCAGAAGGCACCCGGCCCTGACGGGTTTCTGACGGGTTTCCTGTTGAATTTTTTAAAATGTTTATTTTTTTAGCTGTCTCCCCTTCTTTGTGCCATTTGTAATGAATCTTTAGAGCGAGGTGTTTTGCCACCTACGCTGACCCAGGCATCTATATCTCTCCTTTTGGAAAAAGATAATGATCCCACATCTTGTATTTCCTACAGACCTGTTTCGCTTCTCAATGCTGATGTGAAGATTCTTGCCAGTGTTAGCAACCCGGTTGGAAAAAGTCCTTCCTGAAGTTATATCTCAGGACCAGAATGGTTTCATTAAGGGGCGTCAGCTGTTTTTTAAATGTTTGCACGCTTTTTAGCACCATCTTCTCTGATCACTCTTCTCTAGATCCTGAAGTTGTTATTTCGTTGAATGCAGAGAAAGCATTTGATCATGTCAAGTGGAATTATCTTTTTGAGGTGTTGAACAAATTTGGCTTTAGGAGGAAGTTTGTGTTATGGATTAAGCTTTTATACACTTCTCCCCAGGCTAACATTGTTACAAACAACACACATTTTGATTATTTTAGCTTATCTCATGGCACAAGACAGGGGTGTCCCTTGTTTCCTCTTTTGTTTGCTTTAGCCATAGAGCCACTTTCAGTTGCTTTAAAATCTCTCCCTTCATTTCATGGTCTTTTTCGCTCTGACACTGAACTTAAGCGATCTCTTTATGCGGATGATCTTCTTTTATATGTGTCCAGGCCATTGATTAGTGTGCCACCAATTTTGTCCTTTGTAGATAAGTTTGTCTCTTTTTCCAGCTATAAGGTAAATTTTGGCAAGAGTGTATGCTTTCCTGTAAATTCTTTGGCCTTAAAGCTTACCCAGTTTGACATTCCTTTCAAAATGTGCCCATTGGGGTTTAAATATTTGAGGGTCAACATCACCCGCTCTTTATCATCACTTTATTCGGCCAATTTTCCCCCCTTGATTTCTCAGATTAAGGCAGACTGTCAGAGGTGGAATTCTCTTCCTCTATCATTGATGGCTAGAATTAATACCTTTAAAATGAATGTCTTGCCACAGTGTCTCTACCTATTTCAGTGTATTCCTCTTTTCCTACCCAAGCACTTCTTTAAATCTTCAGATCAGATTATCTCTTCATTTCTATGGAGAGGGAGGACCCCTAGTTTATCCTTATTACAGAAATTTACTTCTAATGGGGGTCTTTCCCTCCCTAATATTCTTTTGTATTATTAATAATAATAATAATAATGCATCGGTTTTATATAGCGCTTTATCACATATACTCAAAGACGCTTTACAAATAGGTACATTATTCATTCACTCCAGACAGGCAATGGTAGTGGCAAGCTACTTCTGCAGCCACAGCTGCCCTGGGGCAGGCTGACGGAAACGTGGCAGCCAATCTGCGCCAACGGCCTTTCCGGCCACCACTGAACATTTTATACATTTATACACATTCATACCCAGTGTTATGGGCACTGGAGGCAATGCGGGTAAAGTGTCTTGCCCAGGGACACAACGGCAGGATATCTGGGGAGAGTGGGATTCGAACCGCCAACCATCGGGTTATTAGACGACCTGCTCTACATCCTGAGCCACTGCCGCCCCAGTGGCCCATTACTGGTCTTCACATATTCATAAATTGCTATATTGGCTTCATCTTCCTGAAAAGTTATGGTGTAGATTTGAAATTCAGTCTTTTCTGTCTTCTTCACCTGCAGCACTGTTAATCTCTCCGTTACCTTTTAACCCAGCTAAGTTTACAAAGAACCCGGTGGTTTCATCTACTCTTAAGATTTGGTCACAGTTTAGACATCATTTCAAGTTCCTGTTTCCATCTGTGAAGATGCCACTATTCAAAAAACATTTCTTTCCTCCTTCTCTTAATAATGCTTCATACCTTCTGTGGCACAAGAGAGGAATTAGAACTGTTAGCATCTTTATAAAGATGGCATCTTTGCAAATTTTTCTGACTTAGCCACTGACTTTAATCTCCCTGCTTCCCACCTATTTCTTTACTTTCAGCTTAGACACTTTGTCTCGTCCTTTTTTCCTTGCTTTCCTTCGCTCCCTTCTGATCAACAATGGGACAACCTTTTAGCATTTGGACTTGGTCAAAAATTTGTCATCTCCAAAATTTACAATTCTCTCATGGCACTAGATTCTTGTACTGTAGTGAAAAATAAACAGGCCTGGGAGCAGGAGCTGGGAATTGAGATAAGTGATAATTGGTGGGATAATGCTGTTCTCTCTGCTAGATCATGTACACCTTGTGTCCAGTTACAATTAATACAGTTTAAGGTTCTCAACAGAGTTTATTTCTCAAAGTCTAGACTGTCAAAAATCTATCCCAACATAGTGGGCCAGTGTGATAGTTGTCATGCTTCACCCTGTAACCTGGCACACATGTTTTATTCCTGTAGTCGGCTGCAGAAGTTTCGGACGGACTTTTTCATTACCTTGTCCACAGTTCTGAGGACCCAGATTCAGATGGACCCTCACATTGCTGTCTCTGGGATTCCTTGTGTTCCCCTCCCAATAACTCCCACACAACATTAAAAAATTGGCCTTTACTTCTCTATTAGCGAGACGCTACATCCTACTCCTCTGGAAATCTCCTAAACCTCCATCTATCTCTATGTGGCTCAAAGACATTGTGCCATTTATAAAAACAGATAAGATTAATTTCACAATTAGAGGCAATTGGGAACTTTTTCCCCCAAAATGGAACAACTTTATTGACTATTTCACCTCTTTGCAAACATTGTAAATTATCTTTACTCTTTTCATATATTTTAGAATTCCTCCCCAAGGTTTATTTATTTGTTCTTTTTCAATTAATGTCATATTAGTGCAACAGTGCAACTTTGCAATGTTTACTTTCAAATTACTTTAATACAGTTAACTTTAAGTCTAATGTGAACTTTTGATTTGTTTTAGTTGCATTGCTACAGGGACATAGTGGGGTGTTCTGAGTGTTTAAAAGAAAAGCTGTAATGTATATGTGATTTTCACATGCTATTTTAATAAACATATTAAAACCAGAAGAAGTTACTGAGATGCAAGTTTAATTTGGACAATTTGAGATTTTTGTCCTAAATTTATGAGTTTTATTGTAAATTTACTATTTTTTCCTTGTAAATTTGAAAGATTTTTTTCCCACGTAAATAAACTTTTTCTCATAATTTGTGTTTAGTGCTAATTTAGGGCTCTTTTCTTGTACATCTGAGACTTTACTCTCATAAATTTGTGAGGTTTTTCCTCCTTTCCACCCCAGGTGAAAACCTCACATACTTTGAAACCTAAGTATTTGCAGGAATGCATACTCTTACTGAATAAATTCAGACAGACCCAAAAACTATTCACAATGTTGCAAAATATTCAAGGTGAGGCTGGCGTCATGCATCATTATGAGATGTTAAGGTGTTACCTGTAGAAGAACTGCACCGGCCTCCTGTCCGCTCACCTTTCCCACTGCTGGGATAGGGAGGTGATGTAATCTGATGATGCATTCAATGACACTCAAAAGTTTGACTTTATATCGGAACTAGTTGGCTAAAACATAAAGTTTGACACATAAGGCTTTGTTTGGAGCTTTTTTTTAACCAACTAATATGTCCTTTATTTTATTAAATTCAGTAGCATCCATTTCCATTTTTTACATTTTTCCCCTAATCTTTTCACCTCCAATTTTACACTTTTGTTCATTTTCAGAAGAAGCAGCCAACTTTATTGTCATTCAGTCCATACAGCCAATCATGTACAGTAGAACGAAATTACGTTTTCCCTATCTACAATGTTAATCACATTTAGAATCAGCTGGGTCGCTGCTATGCAAGGCGCCGCCACAAATAACTTTTCCTTCCCCCATTCTATTATGCTGAGCACCAAGCTAGAAGGCGGGAAGTACCGTTTTTATATGATCTCTGGTATGACCCGGTCGGGGCTAGAAACCAAGACCTCCCGGCTGTGGGGCGGATGCTCTGTCAACTTAGGCCGCCACTCCAGTGGTTCATCCGACACTTCTGTGGCCACACAGTTTCTTCCACACTAAACTCAGCTCTGAAAGGGGCCGGTGTTCTGCCATTTTACCATACTTTATCAGAATACCATACCCCTATGGCACGAACAGTCATTGTTGCCCCTGACAGACTGCTATGATGATGATGATGATGATGATGGAAAACCGATAGATATAGCTATCAGTTTGGCATACTTATTAGTTGGACTGCAAATATGCCACTAACATTACGTAATTGCTTACCTTCTGTCACCTGGGCCGCGGTATGCTATTGTTTACATTTTGTCAGCTGTACTGAGTAATTTTTAACAGCAGGACATATATATATAATTGGATCAGCCAATCACAGTGCAGCGCCATCAGTTGTTTCAGTCAGCTGTATTGTACGCTGAAATTATGAGCGGAAGCGTATTTCCTGTTATTAGGCATGCGCGCGCATGCTGGACATGCATAGTAACCCAGGGTATGGCCGTTCTGATTAGTATGGGACAAGGGTAGAACAACGGTGTGCACTGGAAAGTTTGCCCTGCTGCACACAGTGCAGAGAGAAGAGACAGAAATGAGCTGCTGCTGCTGTCGTGTAAATAAGATAAATAACATAAGGATATTTAGTTTGTTTAATAAAAGGACAAGGTAATGACTTGTTCAACAGTGCATGCATCTTAAAATGACTTCTGTTGTGATCTGCCGCTATATAGAAAAATAAAATTAAATAAAGTTAACTTGACACTCTGGGGGAGGGGGTCCCCCCCAGTATAATGGTAGGGGAAACACTGGTGTTAGCATCAGCGCTAACAGTGTTACTATGAAGTTAGCTTACCAAGCACAGTTTATATCGCCTATCATTAGCCTGTTTGATTGCAGCTGGTTCTGATGGCTATTTTGTAAAAACTCTATTGACCCCTGCCCCGGATTATCAAAAGGACTTACCGGAGCAGGAGCCCAGGGGCCCTGGCTTGTTTGGGGGCCCAAAAGAAACACTCTTTTTTTTAAATGGGGGTGGAGGGCATCTTTTTTGCTAATTCTGCCATGCTTTACGTTTATTGGGGGTTTGTTTTGGCATATCAATTTTTCATTTGCTGAGGTGTACGTCTGTCCCGCCTGCTTAATTTAATTGGTTAAGAGTTGACATTTGACCTGATTAAGGTTGGACGTGGGCTAGTAGTGAATCCATGGACGAATGAATGAATGAATGTATGATACCGGCATCCAAAAGAGAAAAAAGAAGAAAGAAAAACAGGAATGAGAAAAGGAGGTTTTAAAAAAAAGACTCCTAAATTGACAGGATTTTTTTTTTTTAAGTTGCGATACAGATGGACAGTGTCAACTTTACAGTCACACCAAGATGTTTGTCAAACTGTTAGCATTACAAATGCTAACATGGGATGCACTGACAGAGCTGCTGTCTGAAGATCCGTCAGTCACAGCGGGCAGAAGGTCCAGGTTATCGAAGTCGTAAAACACCTGCGGAAGTGTTAAAGATTCGTACACACCAGGAATGCTGATCCAGAAAAGGACCGAAGAGTTGCCAGAATAAGGACGCTGATATCAGAGCATCTGAACATTCCTACAAATGGCAGAGACAGTTTTTCTCTAAGTGCCATTTCAATCGCAAACTTCCAAATGGTGAGTATGTTTCAGAACAATGGCTTCTATTTTCTCCTTCCACAGCTGTTAGTATCGTTTTGCCTGGTGCATATACAGCGATTTCTTTTCCCACTAAGCTGGGTTCACACTATAGCATTTGGACCGACTTTTACAGTAGTTTTGAAAAATCAGAGAAATTAGTCCAAATGTCGTGAAATTACATTCGTGAGCAGTTTTTTTAATCCAGCGCACACAAACTTTGATGAACTTTAAAGGAGCTTTTTAACTCCACAGCCTTGCTTGGCCATGGATGAGAGCTGTCCGCTACAATTCAGAGATGATGCCAGTTTTTCTCTTTGTCCAGTAGTCGTAAAATTTCCTTCAGTTATATTATCATTCATCTCGGCCAGAGTTGTATTAATCTGTTCTGGTGAATGCAAAATTGTAGATTTAATTCAAAATAACTCAGGATATTTTCATTTTGAATTATTATTTTAAAGCAATGTTTCTCAAAGTGCGGCCCCCGTGCCAATGGCGGCCCGCGAAAACATTTCTGGCGGCCCGCGGCCAATCTGTTAACGTCTTAACCAATATATGATCTGAACTAATTGCTTTGGAAAAATTCCGATACACATCTACGTTTAGTGGTCTTTGGCGCCATCTGTAGGCACAAGCCGTAATTACATGTGTTGTCGACCTTGCGATCACTTCATTGCAGCAGCTAGTCCAATTGTATTATGGGAGATGGAACGTTCAGCGCACAGTGCAGAAGTGTTGGTTGGCAACGGTTTCGGAGCACCATTTTGAGTCAGAAGAAGAATAAGAAATAAATATTAGTGCTTGTGGAAGTCGAAGTGTGGAAATAAAGATGGATCAGCGAGAGAAAGAGGCAGAGATGGAGACCACTCACTCGAGGAAACCGAGAACTGTCAGCGAGGAAAAAAGGCAGTTTCAGGGAAAATGGACTTTGGACTACTTCGTTGAACCTCGCGGGTCAGATAAAGTTGTATGCCTCATCTGCAGACAGGTAATCGCAGTGCGAAAAGACTTTAACATCAGGCACCATTACGAAACAAAACACAAAAATTATGAAAAATTCAGTGACAAGGATCGCACCACAAAGATGGAACAACTTAAAAGGGGCTACACAGCACAACAGTCAGTCTTCACGCAATTTTCAAAAACCAGCGAAGCAGTAACAGAGGCTAGCTATGTGGTAGCTCATGAAATAGCTAAACGGGGCAAGCCGTTTAGTGACGGAGAATTTGTTCGAGACTGTATGCTAAAAGTGGCAGAGCGTGTATGCCCAGACCAAAAAACAAAGTTCCGTGACGTAAGTTTGTCGAATGACACAGTCACAAGACGAATCGAAGATCTGGCAAATGATTTGAAGGACCAACTGGCGATACGTGTGGAGGGGCTAGAAAAGGGAGCGTTTTCCATCGCACTGGATGAAAGCACGGATATTAAAAAAAAGTACGGACGGATGAAAGCACGGACAAACTAAAATTGTATTTTCATCAGTCCCAATTTCTTACTGTTAATATGACTTTACCCAAACTAATTAAATCTGATAATTAAAAGGATTACAAATGGAACTGAATTTTCAGTCTTTTTTTTTTTTTTTGCCTCCGTCCCTTTGGTGGCCCTCGGTTCAACTTTGGATTCCCAAATTGGCCCTCACCCATCAAAACTTTGAGAACCCCTGTTTTAAAGGAATGACAGTGAATGAGGTTAACATTGTAAAAACTGTCATCATCCATCCATCCATCCATCCATCTTCTACCGCTTTTCCGGAGGTCCAGGTCGCGGAGGCAGCAGTTCAAGCAGAGAAGCCCAGACGTCCCTCTCCCCAGCCACCTGCTCCAGCTCTTCAGAGAGGATACCAAGGCGTTCCCAGACCAGCTGGGAGACATAATCTCTCCAGCAAGTCCTGAGTCTGCCCCGGGGTCTCCTCCCAGAGGGACATGCCCAAAACACCTCAAGTGGGAGGCATCCTGATCAGATGCCCAAACCACCTCAACTGGCTCCTTTCAATGTGGAGGAGCAGCGGTTCTACTCTGAGCCTCTCCCGGATGACTGATCTCCTCACCCTGTCAGGATATTTTCATTTTGAATCATTCTTTTAAAGGAATGACAGTGAATGAGGTTAACATTGTAAAAACTGTCATTATTAGATAATGAATACTGTTTTTGTGTGCACATAACTTGCTTTTTCTCTGCAGTCATGGAGAAGAGCAGCTGTTTCCCCAGTAGGGCAGACTGATCTGGCAATGTTTTTGTTTTCCTCTGTGTAGTGGAAAAACCCTGTTCTGGCTTCAAATAGTTAATATTTAACCCTTGAACAGAAAACACCTGCTGAGTGTGTTTTTTCATTGTCATAATTAAAGTTGTGGGTTGATACAAGATATTTATCGGTTGTTAGTTCTGATGGTGCTATATTTTTCTGCTATTCAAGCTAAACCTAGAACTCTGTGGTCATTCACTTTATTTAGTAACTGGCAGTGGCTATGAATACGGAAGCTGTATCCCTATACGAAATGTCTATTGGTATGGAAGAGTTGACAATCTGACAAAACCTTTTCAGATCAGCTCCAAGCCAACTGCTGCTGTGGCTTAGGTAGATAGTACAGTGGGCCTGTGATCAGAAGGTTGCTGGTTTGCATCTTGCTGTCGCCACCTTGTCCAAACCATTTTACTATGAGATGAAATTTAGACTTAAAATTAGGAGGTTAGCCTTCGGATTTGGGAGTGGGTAAGGTTAAAAAGGTAGTACATAGATATTGATTAAAATTTTGCAACAAATAAATGCCTCAGATTTCTGTATCTGTAGCCTGCTGCTTTTAAGATGCACATTAATAGAATGTACTGACCAATTAGATTTGAGCCATATCTGTAACAAGAATTCTATGGGTACGGTTCTGTAGCCATAGCCACTGCCTTAGTAATTTAGGACCTTGAAGATCAAGCTGATCCATCAGTGACCCCGGCTACATGGCCACAATAATCCGATAACTAGGAATAATCAGATAATCAGATAAGTTAAAACAAGATGGCGACCGGGATGGTCACACTTTTTCAGTGCTGAGACAAAGTCGCTGATTTTCCCATTAAAAATAACCAACCAACAATGATCGGCGCTCGTGACGGACACCCACGGGCTGAATTTCCACCTCCGTTAGAATACCGTTGGAATACCCCTTTAATCGCCTTTCACCGGCCACTGTGAGTAAACTGACTAGCGTCTCTCTGTGGTTTGCTGCTGCGCTCTACCTGAAGCGATTGCTAAGCTAACGCTAAGCTAAAGCTAACGCTAGTTAGCTTAGCGCTGGCCCCAGTTGTGCCACCAAACTCCGACACGAAGCGACTCAGTCCCCGGTGAGGGCTTACCGGAAGAACTAACCGAGGCGGCAGTTGGACGCGAGCCGGATCGGAGCTCGGGGGCGGAGTTGGTGAGAGACGGGGACCACCTGGACCCAGCCAGACAATAGCCTGAGTCGGAGCCCAGTTGCGAGGCCCAGCAGAGGAACTACCAGACTGACGGCGGTTGGTGACGGGGCCTAGCGGAGGTACCACCCAGGCAGACAGCGGCAGGCGGCGGTGATCAGCGTAGCATCTACCGTGACGCCAGCGGAGCTCGGCTGCACCGGCGGTGTGCGGCGGAACTCGGAGGAGCTGTACAGAAGCTCGGTTGCGGCGGCGGTGAGCAGAGGGACCAGCAGCGGAGGGGCTAGCCGAGGCCCAGCTGGATTTATTGTTTTTACTATCCACAGGTCAGTAAAATGCCACCAAAGAAAGAGGAAATGGAAGAAATCAAAAAATCTCTGAACTTCTTGTCAGAAGAAGTGGCCAAATTGGTTAGCCAGCAGGCCAAAATAATAGGCCTAATGGAAGATGTACGAGCCTTACAATTAACAATTCAAGAAAAAGACAAAAAAATTACGGCCTTGGAGCAACGCGTCGAGGATCTTGAACAAGGTTCTCGTATGGATGACCTAGTTATAAGTGGACTAGACATCAAATATCAGTCATACGCCCATGCCACAACAGGACTGAGAGGTGAGGATGCTCCGTCGAGTGAATCAGTCTCCCTAGAAAACCAGGTGCTTCAATTCCTTGGCAGTAAAAATATTAAAGTAGAAGCAAATGCAATTTCAGCCTGTTATGCTTTACCAAAGAAAGATAACAAAACAAAGAAATCAATTGTGATGCGCTTTGTAAACAGAAGAGTAAAGAATGACATACTGAGGCAGGCCAGAAAGCTACGGGGAACACAAGTTTACCTAAATGAACACCTGACAAAAACAAACGCTGAAATAGCATGGCAAGCACGGATGCTGAAAAGACAAAATAAGATACAGGCAACCTGGACAAGAAATTGTAGAATTTGGATTAAACTAAATGGAACACCTGAGCAAGCAAAGAGTATAATGATCAGAGATGCTACTGACTTAGATAAATACAGATGAACACTGATTAAGAAAATTATGAGTCAATGATAATCCATATTCACACACACTGTAAGAATAGTTCTTTTGATACACCATGCCAAAGTACTTTAAAAAAAATAAGCAAAACAAACAAAAACTTATGACTGACTTGAGTAGACATCAATTATCCCCGGTTGGAGGAAGTCATTTGACACAGAGTGAGGAAACTCAAACTCTGAAAATATGCCATTATGCTGATCATAAACCACAAGAGATGGAGAATGATATTGATCCTGATAACCACTTTTTCAATAATATTCATAACCATTGTGAATATTACACTGAAAAGCAATTCAAAAGTCAAGTGCAACTAGATGGTAAACTATCAGTAATACACTTCAACAGCAGAAGCCTTAACAAAAACTTTCCACAGATCCAGGACTATTTAAAACAGCTAGACAGAAAATTTACTGCTATTGCAGTCTCTGAAACCTGGCTTAATGAAGAGCAGGCTCCCCTGATGGCAATAGAGGGATATCAGATGTTTCATATTAACAGATCTCAAAAAAAGGGTGGTGGTGTTGCACTGTATATTGATGACCTGTATAGGTGTAAGCTTGTAAATGGAATGTCCTTTGCACTACCAGGGATCTTGGAATGTGTTACTGTTGAGATTGACCAAGATAAAACAAAAAATCTAATTATAAGTTGTATATATAGAACGCTGGGAACTTGCATTGAGACATTCAGAGATAAATTAGTCGAGCTGTACAATAATATTACTAGTAAGAAAATAGTAGCAATTTGTGGAGATTTCAATATTGATTTACTAAATCCACATCAACAAAATGTAATTACAGAGTTCATGAACTCTATGTACAGCATGAGTCTATATCCCACAATAACACATCCCAGTAGAATCACAGTTCACACTGCTACACTTATTGACAACCTGTTTGTCAATGTTATTGATAAGAAAATAGAAAGTGAATTATTGATAAATGATATAAGTGACCACTTGCCAACCTTTGCACTTATCCATGGCCACACGGGGGCCAATACAGAAAATTTTTTAAAATTGTTCAGATACAAATCACCAAACGCAATCAGTTCTTTTAAAGACGACTTGCTGAAGCAAGACTGGACAGAAGTCTATGTATCAGATGTAAATTACTAACTAACTAACTACTAACTAACCTGCACTTATATAGCACTTTTCTAGTCACAAAGACCACTCAAAGCGCTTTCACTAATGCTAACCCTCTATTCTAAGGGCCTATAGGAAACAGATATCTAGGGACAATTTAGAACAACCAATTAACCTAACATGCATGTCTTTGGATTGTGGGAGGAAACCGGAGCCCCCGGAGTAAACCCACACAGCACAGGGAGAACATGCAAACTCCATACAGAAAGGTTCCAACCCCTGCCAGCCCGGGGATTCGAACCAGGAACCTTCTAGCTGTAAGGCAACAGTGCTAACCACTGCACCACCGTGCTGCCCATGAATGAAGCCCAAATGAAGCCTATGACACATTTATAAACATTGTAACCACTCTTTATAAAAAAAACTGTCCATTAGTAAAAAAAAAAAGCTTAAACATAAATTTGCCGATAAGCCATGGCTAACCAAAGGACTACAAAAGGCGTGTAAAAAGAAAAATTTATTATATAAAGCTTTCCTAAAGAAAAGGACTAAAGAAGCAGAGCAGCGGTATAAAACATACAAAAATAAGTTAACATATATAATAAGATGTAGTAAAAGAGACTATTACAGTAAAGAACTGGAGAAAAACAAAGACAATATTAAAAATACATGGACAATACTTAACAGTATCCTTGGAAATAAAAGCAGAAATACAAGCAACCCAACCAATATTCCAAAAAATAATAAAATGACTCAGAGTGTGAATGTAGTTTCACCTGCAGATGAATTTAATAACTTTTTTGTTAACATTGGTCCTAATTTGGCTCGAGAAATACCCATTACGGCGCCTACAGGTGATACAATATGCAATAACACTGCTATAAAAGACTCCATTTTCATAAAGAACGCAGACGAAAGAGAGGTCATTGAAATTGTTAAATCGTTTAAAAGTAAAACATCTACGGACTGTGATGGTATTGACATGCTCTTAGTCAAAACAATTATTGAATGCTTAGTGAAACCACTGACGTATATCTGTAACCTGTCTCTCCAAACAGGTATATTTCCCAATGCAATGAAAATAGCTAAAGTAATTCCGATATACAAGACGGGTGACAGAGGGGAATTCTCAAACTATAGACCAATTTCACTATTGCCGCAATTTTCCAAGATACTTGAAAAAATATTCTATGAGAGAATTGACAACTTCATACTGAAGAATAATTTATTGTGTGAGCAGCAATACGGGTTCAGACACAAGAGGACAACTGCATTTGCTCTAATGGAATTTATAGAAAAAATATCAACAGCCATTGAAAATAAAGAGTATTCAGTTGGAGTATTCCTGGATCTTAAAAAAGCATTTGATACAGTAGATCATAATTTATTATTAAAGAAACTACAAAATTGTGGTATTAGAGGGGTAGCACTGTCCTGGTTAAGTAGTTACTTTAAGAATAGATATCAGTATGTATGTGTTAGTAACAAAAACTCAGTTACTGAAGGTTACTTGTGGAGTCCCACAGGGTTCAGTTTTGGGGCCATTATTATTCAATATGTATATAAATGATATATGTAAAGTTTCAGAAAAAATGGACTTAATATTGTTTGCCGATGACACTAATCTATTATGCAGTGGAAACAATTTGGAGCAACTTCTGGATACACTTGGAAAGGAATTAGGAGAGCTTAAACAGTGGTTTGATTCAAACAAATTAACGCTCAATTTAAGTAAGATAAAATTTATAGTCTTTAACAACCATCACAAAAACTCAGTACCTAAACTCAGTGTAAATGGTGTAGAGATTGAAAGGGTATCTGAAACTAAATTTCTTGGAGTAATAATTGATAATAAACTGTGTTGGAAGTCACATATTAATTATATTAAAGGTAAAGTATCCAAATCAATTGCAATATTACACAGAGTGAAATATTTGCTGAATCAACCCACACTATATACCTTGTATCATTCATTAATACTCCCATACATGACATATTGTAATGAAGTATGGGGAAATACATATAAAACAAACATACATCCACTCTTTATGCTTCAAAAGAGAGCTATTAGAATAATAAACAAAGCAGCTTACAGGGAACCAACAAACCCACTTTTTCTTATAAAAGCTCTCAAGTTGAAAGATCTGGTTGACTTTAAAACTGCAATAATAATGTTTAAAGTGAAGAATTTATCACTGCCTGCAAATATCCAAAAGTTGTTCCAAATAAGGGAGAAACGATATCATTTCAGAGGAACATGTATATTTCAAAAGCCTACAGTGAGAACAACCACCAAGCAACACTGTGTTTCAGTGCAAGGAATCAGATTATGGAACGATTTTGGACCTGAATTAAAATCATGTACAACGCTTGGACAATTTAAACAAAAACTAAAGGAAGAAATACTCCAAACATATATACAAGATGACATGTAAAATCACATAAGGATTGTCATATCCAGTCTGTGTTGTGCTGTTACTTAGTTTTGGTTTTTTTTTTTTTGGTTTTTTTTGTCACATTTTGTCTTAGCTTTGTTCTGAATTGTAATCGCTCTTGTTTTGTTTTTTTTTCTTTTGAATTCTTGGATGGAATATGGGTGGGCAATATAAGCTGCGGCTTCAGCCATCACCCATTTCGGATAACTTTTGTTGAACTGTATAATCAGAGGAGTTATTGTCTAATTTGACCCTGTTGGATTTTATTTCCCCCTTTGCTATATTATTCAGTTCCTTTTAACCTGTACTATCCGAAATAAAGATTCATTCAAAAATGGTAATCAGATTTGACATGATTACATGCACTGAATAAATGGATAACTGGACAATAAGCTATGTGTGTTAATGTAATTTCACTTCATGTAACACAATAAATGCCTTTTATCTGGTTGTTTTTACATGACTACTTTAATAATCAGATAACTCCAGAAATCCGCTTATTAACGGTTTATTACCATGCATGTAAACATGGCCATTTTGCATATCATACTCCCATAAATATACGGGAGGGCCCAAAAAATTGCTTTAGCCCAGGCTCACAACCTCCTTAATCCGGCCCTGACTGACCCCCACTGGAATCCATGTTCATCCACCAACACTTGGCCATATACAGTATATCCTCCTTTGATGTAATTTTAGCTTATTTTAATATTTTACTATGACTGGAACAAAAGGCAGCTAGCAGCCATTAGTATTTTCCCATTCACTCATTCACAATTGTTTCTGTGCTTACTGTACTCCAGGGACCGGTCATATCCTCTCCACCACTGAAGCCACACACCCCTGTCAAACACTGAAGATGAATTTACACTAGTTGGCTCAGGCTTAGTTAGCTACCCGAACTAGGAAGCAGCCAGCGAACATTAGCCAGTGACATCAGCAACCTAAGTGATGTATGAGGAAGGGTGGGGTTAACTGGAGCTCATAAGCACTTAAAGACATGCACTGAAATGAGCCGTTCTGAGTAAGGCTGCAAAAGATGATTCACAGTGATGCTGCAGTAATTAAATATTTAAAGGCACTTTGACCAAAATATGTGACTGATATTTCATTAAGACCTGCGAGACCTGTCAACGTGTGGAAAAGTGAAGTAAATGTGACCTTTAAATAATAGCTCACCAGTTCCACAGCTCAGACGTATGCCGCCAAGGATGTGTGATTTTAACCCTTCACGATGCCACACAGTGAGCTCAGCACAGGCATCTCTCAGGTCGCTGGTGTGGAAACCGTCATACACCATGGTGTGGTTGTATGTAGGACTGATGGAGTGTTTCACCACACGTGTCTTCTGACCACTCTGCTGGCTAGCATCTGGGAGTATGTAACTTGTGGGATGAAGGGGGAAAAAAAACAGATGGACAGTAATTTAAAGGCTGATGTTAGAGGTGTGCAAAAACATTAGAAAATGCATAGAAAATTGTGACTGATTTAAAAATAAATGGCGACACAACATCACAAAGTATGTTGCACAGCTGACACACCTTCTAACAAAAGAGTCTATGGGGCCTCCTTTGTTAGACAAGAGACCTTGAGCTTCCTGAAGCCAAATGTGAAGCTCTCCAGTCAGAGGTAGGCCACCACCTTAGCAAACACACACACATTTATGAGACTCCAGTTATTGTGTTATTAACTTGCAGTGTAATGTGCACACATTTTGAAACCATGTCCTTTCCTCACCCTCAGATCCTTCTGGAATAAATTTAATGGCGAGCCTGATATTCCCGCGACTGTTAATCAAGTCTGGGCTCAGATAAACCTGCGACAGGGCATACAAAGACATAAAAAGGTTTAGTCAGAGGAGGAGACAATGTAAGAAGAAGAAAGGGAAGAAGCAGAGGAGCAGGAGTGCGGAAGCTGGGAGAGATTAAGGTTATGTAATGCCTTAGTTGAAATTCGCAGCATGTCTTCGTCTCCCTTCAGCTCTACCAGACACAAGAGATACACTCCTCCTCATTTTATGTCTCCTACAAAGCTGCTGCACAGACACTCAGATACTAACCAAATGTAGACACAGGGATTGCAGTGTTATGACAAATATTCATCTGGGAGTGTTTGAGCATTAGTGCCAATTCATGCAACTGCTGTACATAAGTGCGAGTTCGCATGCAGATTCACTGACGTCCAGACATTCCTACCCGCGGCTGCAGGTCCTGCCACTGTGGCTGAGTGCAGGTCCAGTCCCAGAGCCCCAGAGCCACCTCCACCTCCCCCAGAAATACATTCCTCCCCAGGGGCTCAGAGTGCCATACAGAGAGGTTCAAGGTCCGACTCCGAAGCTCACCGATGCGAACTTTATACTGAAACAAAATAAAACTGATGATTAGTTATGAGCATGAGGAGGCCATCATATTTTAATCATCTGCTGCAGGCTGTGAGGAAGAGAGCTAGAGGACAAGTGGCAGATGGAGGATGCTGTGATTCCTGCTATTTTATGCAACATGCAAATTAGATTGTCTCTCACTCCGAGTGTCTGCTCATAGATGGGGTTTAATGTCTTCTTCTTCACTGAGGTCTTCTTCTTACTGTGATTTGACTTGTCTGGCAAGAGGTAGGTTTTTACATATCTGAAAAAACAAACATACAGTATATGGCATTCATTGACTGACCTGTTCTTGGCACCATCATTTGCTTTGCGCACTCTCATACACTGTCACTTACGGGTCACAGCGGTTCTTGTGAACTGACGCTATGTCCTCGCAGCGGTGCACTTTGACTTGCAGCTCCTCCTCCTGGTTGTTGTAAACCAATGAGTACTGGATACGGCCCCTCACCTCCGCCACTCCGAAGTCCCCAGAGCTGAAGAGGCTCATCATGCTTCCGCTGATCTAAAACACGTACGCAGAACAAAGATCAGCCCCTACGTCACTGTTCAGATCTGAGTCATCTTGCGTCGCTGGAATGTCAGTTAATCAAATGTATGTGTGTGTGTGTGTGAGAGAGAGAGAGTGTGTGTACAGTGTAGCTCGAATGAAGGCTGATGGTGGAGCCATTAGTTCTTAGAGAGGATGGATCTGCCAGGCTGCTGCTCAAGGAGTCGGAGTCTTCGTTGTGATAGTCAGTCAAGTCTTCCTGCAGACACACACACAAACTCTCCTTGCAGTTTTTGTTTTGTTCCGTTATTCTTTATTAATCCCAGTGGGAAATTCAAGGGCATCCTGCAGAGCACCTGGATGAAGCAGCCATGGTACATTGCCAATCCTTTCACCATTCACACCTACAGCCACTTTAGAGTCTACGATTAACATAACTTGCATGTTTTTGGAATGTGGGAGGAAATTGGACTATCCAGAGTAAACCCACGCAAGCATGAGGAGAACATGCAAATCAATCAAAGCTTTATTTATATAGCACTTTTCATACAAAAGTTGTAATACAAAGTGCTTCACACATTAAAATAAAACAATTAACCCCCACACACATACACGCACACACTTACATACGTACATGCACACACAAACTTTAGTCTATGTGAGACTTAAGGCTGAGCACCGAGGATCCAAGTGAGGAAGCACCACCACTAGGGAGCCATCACCATCAGGGAAAGGGCTGAGTCCACAGCTACAAGGACATCACCTCCGAGACCACCCAAGTCCAATCTGAGGGGTCGACACTGCAGGTGTGGTGCCGCAGTGTACAATCCCTCAGCCAGGTAGACCGGGGCAATCACAGGCCAGCACCCTGCAGCCAGAAAACAGACAATTCCCTGTGGGAGGGCCCCCTATGAGGAAATGCTGAAGCTTGGACAGGACGATAAAAAAAATAAAACAATCACTGATAAATAATAAAATAATTTGTTGGTAAACAGACTAGACAGTTAAGATAACTAAAAGAATAAAACAACACTTAAATACAGACATAAATTCAAAAGTATTAACAAGTAGTAAAATAAATAATTATGGCCAGAACATCATAAAGTCAGTTTAGAATCATAAATTAAGACAATTTAAACAGGAAACTAATCAAAAGCCAAGTTAAAATGCCACACAGACAGGCCCTGTGTTCACCCACATTTTTACTCTGAGGCAATAGTACTAACCACTACATCACCATGCTGCCCCATAAAACATTATATGTGGCCATAATATACTGTACATTTTTTCTCTCTTTTTTTTTTTTGTTTTTTGACTGCTCCCTTTCGGGGACGCCACAGCATCATCACCTTATAAATCGCAATTTTTCACTTGTCGATTTGCCAAGGATTTTTACACTGGATGCCCTTCCTGATGCAATCCTGCCCATTTATCCGGGTTTGGGAACAGCACAGGGAGTACACTGGCTTGTGCTCCCCCCTGTGGCTGGATAACCCACTGTACAATAAATGGCAAATCCAGTCATGCATTTTTACATTGGAATATTTTGTACCCTTCAATCTACACTCAATTACTCATCATGAGAAAAACTTAGCGTTTTGACAGTAAATAATCCCTTTTATGAAGTTAATAAGTTGGTATTTTGTATCAACATGTCTTAGGTAGCAATTAGAGCTTTGAATTTCTTGTGTTCTCTACAAGCTTAACACATTGTGATTTTCCATTCTTACTCAGCTTATTTCATCATTTGTAGGAGATTTTCTTCTGTACCATCCAAATGCATGACATGCCTTGGGCCTTTGAGAGATGCATCTATGCAACATATACAGCTGCTATGTATAAATACAGTATATACAGTTTTTATCCATCACAGTCTCTACTACAGTTTTTATACTTTAATATCCACAAGGTATAGTTGTAACAAGAGCACTCTGAGGTGAGTGCAATATCCCCCCCCCACCTCTATATTCTTTGAAGATCCCAATATCTTACTGAAAGAGAGCAGTTTTCAACTTTTCCATAAGCATCATCAGGGTATATCAAAACCCTATAGCACCAAGTTTCAAAACATTTGGAACAAAACTGTAGGAGGAGTTACAGTGGTGTGAAAAAAGTGTTTGTCCCCTTCCTGATTTCTTCATTTTTTGTATGTTTGTCACACTTTCATGTTTCAGATCATCAAACAAATTTAAATATTAGACAAAGCTAAAACAAGTAAAAACAAAATGCAGTTTTTAAAAGAAGGTGTTTATTATTAAGGGGGAAAAAATCCAAACCTACATGGTCCTGTGTGAAAAAGTGATTGCCCCCTAAACCTAATAACTGGTTGGGCCACCCTTAGCACCAACAACTGCAATCAAGCATTTGCGATAACTGGCAATGAGTCTTTTACAGCGCTGTGGAGGAATTTTGGCCCACTTATCTTTGCAGAATTGTAATTCACATTGGAGAGTTTTGGAGCATGAATCGCATTTTTAAGATCATGCCACAGCATCTCAATCGGATTCAGGTCAGGACTTTGACTAGGCCACTCCAAAGTCTTCATTTTGTTTTTCTGAAGCCATTTAGAGGTGGACTTGCTGGTGTGTTTTGGATCACTGTCTTGCTGCAGAACCCAAGTGCGCTTCAGCTTGAGGTCCGAACAGATGGCCGGACATTCTCCTTCAGGATTTTTTGGTAGATAGCAGAATTCCTGGTTCCATTTACCACAGCAAGTCTTCCAGGTCCTGAAGCAGCAAAACAACCCCAGACCATCACAGCACCATCACCATATTTTACTGTTGGTATGATGTTCCTTTTCTGAAATGCTGTGTTACTGTGTTAACGCCGGATGTAATGGGACACACACCTTCCAAACAGTTCAACTTTTGTCTCATCAGTCCACAGAGTATTTTCCCAAAAGTCTTGGGGATCATCAAGATGTTTTCTGGCAAAACTGAGATGAGCCTTTATGTTCTTTTTGCTCAGCAGTGGCTTTTGGTTTGAAACTCTACCATGACAGTAGAGTTTCAAAAGAAACAAGCCATTTTTGCCCAGTCTCTTTCTTATGGTGGAGTCATGAACACCAACCTTAACTGAAACAAGTGAGGCCTGCAGTTCTTTGGATGTTGTTGTGGGGTCTTTTGTGACCCCTTGGATGAGTCGTCACTGCGCTCTTGGGGTAATTTTGGTTGGATGGCCACTCCTAGGAAGGTTCACCACTGTTCCATGTTTTCACCATTTGTGGATAATATCACTCAGTGTGGTTTGCTGGAGTCCCAAAGCTTTAGAAATGGCTTTATAACTTTTTCCAGATTGATAGATCTCAATTACTTTGTTTCTCCTTTGTTCCTGAATTTCTTTGGATCACAGCATGATGTCTAGGTTTTGAGGATCTTTTGGTCTACTTCACTTTGTCAGGCAGGTCCTATTCAAGTGATTTCTTGATTGACAACAGGTGTGGCAGTAATCAGGCCTGGGTGTGGCTAGAGAAATTGAACTCAGCTTTCCAAAGATGCGATAAACCACAGTTAATTTATGTTTTAACGGGGGGGGGGGATCACTTTTTCACACAGGGCCATGTAGGTTTGGATTTTTTCCCCTTAATAATAAACACCATTTAAAAACTGGATTTTGTGTTTACTTGTGTTATCTTTGTCTAATATTTAAATGTGTTTGATGATCTGAAACATTTAAGTGTGACAAACATACAAAAAATGAGAAATCAGAAAGGGGGCAAACACTTTTTCACACCACTGTACTTCACAAGACAGTTACTGTTTATTAACTGAGGTGAAATAGGACATACTGTAAGTCAGGGGCTATAACTACTGCAAAAATCATCCAATCAGAGTTAAATTGTAATGTGCAAGTTGACTTCACAAAACGGATACCTTTTGTGGGACAGACGGACATCACCATAACATAATCCACCTTTGGTCTTCGATCGGTGGGAGTTAAAATGTGAAAAAGGCACTATTTATGCACTACTTATTGGGGGGGAAAAATCATGTACAGTGTTTTTTTGATTAGTCCTATGTAGCATCATCTCACTTTGGCTCAGCAATAATTATTCTTCTGCTTAAAGACATTTTTGTTTCACCCAGGAGTAACACAAAGAAATGGATTTTCTTCCCCCAGGCCACAGCTGAAACCCCCCTTCTTTTGTTAAAACCAACCTAAGGAATGTCCCCAATGTCCGGCTTCACTTTTATTGCCCCCATAAAACCTACACAGACCCACAACTCAGCTAATTTCCTTAAACTCTGGACATGCTGGATTTAACCAGTGAACTTTAAAGTACATTATTACAAACTCGATTCTAAACCTTCATTCTTTTCAGAACTATGAAAATGCAGATGGACTCTGATGTTTTTGATGTGGAAAATCAATAATATGTGTGAAATGCATTAATCTGTGATTTTATATATATGCATGTTAATGTTTAAATGAATGTTTACTCCTGCATGTTGATTTAGAAGCACTGCTTATAATTTATACTAATCACTAAAGTTATCTTAGTTTAATACATAAAGGGAAATATTAACTTCCAGTATGTATCAATGTTTTGCCTCGATATCACATGTGACTCCAACAGCCAATCTCTGCATGACAACTCTTCATCCCAAAGAGCTCCAAACAATAGACTGTTTGTCATTGGATGGAAAGTTCATTGTGCCTCCCACGAAGGACTCTCATTGGCTGAGATCCCGGAAGCCCGCGTAACTTAAATAGCAGAGAGACCCCTGCTTCAGCCTGTTTTTCCCGGATTTCTCTTTTGCTCCGGACTCTCTTTTGCTCCAGATCTCTCTTCTCTGTCCGGCTCCCCTTTTCACTGATCGTCTATTGTCTACACACAGCAAGGAAGAACAAAGGACCGTCTGAACAAAGACTTCGACCACGTGTCGCTTTTCTGAACACAGAGCAGATAACTCGTAATTTGGTTATGTAACTTTGTATTTTCTTTTTCTCTTAAATACCTAGGAATTCCTATTTCTTTGAGCTCAATTCTTAATCGGAGTTAAACTCCAATTTTTATTCATCACTTTTTCTTTGTTAACCTTTCTGTAAAACCACCGTTTGTTTGATTTTAATGTAAACTTAATCTTGACTTTATTTTATAATATTTTTCTTGACCAAGCACCCACCAGAAGCTACTATTTTTATCTAAAGTCCGAAGCCTTTTAATTTGAGATCGGATTGGATATCTTTTAATTATTATCGAAGACCTCTTGAAAAGACGCAGCTCCCACATCGCGCAGCTGAGGAATCAGCGCGCTTCTGCAGGATTTCAACCATCGAGATCCAACTTACGATCTCATGAATATCTTTCATCGTCAAGAGAATATTTGCGGGACAAATATTCTGGGTTTTGCCCCTGAACAACACTTCAAAACTTCATGAGGACGACGACAGAACCATCATCGACCGAGGATCACGTGAGCTGCAAAAAAAACTAATTCCTCTGCTGAATTAAAATTTTGAGGTTCGGTAATAATTTGTATATCTAATCAGATGCAAATTAAGAAGCCCTTAACATAACTCTTCTTTTCATTAAAATTCCATTTTTATTTTCTTAAGATTAATTTAGGACTTTTTCATATAATTAGTAAACTTTCTCCATAAATTTGCGTTGTTTCCATAATCTGTTAACTCAAACTGATAGAAATTGGTTTCTCAAGTTAACCCTGGTTCCGAAAATATTGATATTGTTAATCTATCATTTACAAGATTGATTTTATGATTAATGAAATTACTGCAATGTCTGTTAATCATTTCATTTAATAAATATTTAAAATGAGAGAAGTTGTTGGGAATTTATTTCATTCTGAGTCTGTTCAAGCCCAGGTATCAAATTCACGGAAAATTTTTGAGACTGATTATTGATTAATTTATTGAGTGATCAGACAGGTATAAAGTGAAATTAAAGATTAAATTGCTTCTTAAAGATAGAAGCTGGTGCCCCTTACGAGTGTTATTAACTTTTCTGATGTATATGAAATGAGATTTGATCTCAGATTCCAATACATCAATATAAATTAAATAATTCATACCTGATCATATTTATTATTTATTAATATTTCTATTTTACCCTACACCTAGCACAATTTAATGCAAACAAACTGAAGCTACAGCCATTGTTTTTGTTGTGTTTCCTAGTCCATACATACCACATATGATCAGCTGCAGGTATATAATTTTTTTAATACAGAAATTAAACTTGTGTTCACAGTGTAAGTATTACAGTAGTAATTTTAACTGGGGGGGGCAGCAAATACATAATTATAAGCTACTTCAAATAGTTCAAAAATAGCATTCCATTTACTCAGACAATTGTCTGGAAAGGTATTAAAGCAGATTTTTTATGGTATGTTAGAGTGATAACTTCCTATATTTTTAACTTGTGTGCTCTGTTTTCTTACTGTTTGACCATAAAGGTGTATAGAGAAATTATTGGACTTCATGGTATGTTTAAAGTGTGAAATGTTATAGGTATACAAAGAAGCATTCCCATTTTTAGTAGTAGTCAATTAGCCATTTTTTATGCTTCTCTAAATCTGATTTATCAACTGCTTCCATTACCACTGCATGAAAAAAAACATGTCATGCCAGAACTTTGTTTACTGTGCAGAAGGTGTTCCCTTATTAGTCTTTCAACTTTATGCATTCAGGCCTGTCAACTAAAAACTGTTTTCCACTAGCCCAGCACACCTCGGTACGGCTCGATTCACTTCAGTACGGCTCGGAATGCTTCTGTCTCCATTAGCACAGTGTTGCGGGGCAGCAGCAGATTCTCAGCGAGGCGGGGCCACACTCCCGTGATGTTATGCACCGGACTGAGTCCTTATTTACACGAGACAAAAAATGGAGGATCCAAGGATTATTGCCTTGCTCGCTCTGTGGTTTCATCTCACAATTAATTTTATCTCATAATTAAGCTGCAACAACACAAGTCACTTTTGTTTTGAATTAACTGCCAAATGACCTAGAAATAATGAGCTGAAACTTGTTTTTATTCGTATTAAATAATGAGACGGTGGCACACTGTCTAACACCACATCCTAGGGCATTTTGGATGTACTGAATTAAAAAAAATCATGTTTTTCACCTTCAGGTCAACGTTTGGAACAACAGTATTATTATTTTCCGTTTAGATGATGCTACACTCCTTCTAAAGTATTGTAAATCTCTGAATTTGGAATGCCGATAGAACGTTCAATTTACATATATTTGTACCTTTGACTTGGTGCTAATTTTTTATGATATTTCAATAAAAAGAACAGAAAGCTTACAAAAAGATTTCTTTTTTGGTCTAGTTAAAAATTACATTACCTTTACAATGGTTGACCCTCAGCATCATTTTGATCAGACTAGGCAATGGAATTTCTATGTAATTATACTGTTATATAATTCAGTGTTATAACAGACAAACCACACTTTCCAAAACAATTCCATTTTATTATATACAAAATATTAAAATTAAAAAAAACTTTGCAACACAACATGAAGGTTAATCGACATTTTATACACGCCGACCACTGAGTGCTGAGGCTCGGTAGAATTAATCCGTCTCTGCCAGCTGTGGGTCAAGAAGGCTCGGTTGAATAATCCGTGTGGGCTGTCGCGGCGGACGCGTGGGATGATTCTACAAGGAAAATGCACACAATAAAATACAGCACGAAATATATACAGAAAAGACAATAGTTTTTAACAAGAATACATAAGCTTATTTCAGCGTATTGTTCACATGAATAATTACAATAAAAGCTTTAGTCCGCAGTGTGCTGCAATAAAGCAGCGATCCATCCACAAATGAACAGCTTTTTTATTGCATAAATAAACTGAGCGTCTTACCGAATATATTTGCGAAAAAACGCACAATAAAAAAAAATTAAAACTCACCGTTAAAGGACTCCGATGTCGAGACCTCCCGGTATATTTTTTCATTCCGGGCGTCTCCGTCTAACTCGCGCTGAATACGTTCGTCTGACAATGCAGTCAGCAGACACTGCAGCTCCTTACTGGTCCATGGAACACCCTTATCACGCGAAGCCATTTTTGATAGAGAATAAATGAAAATAGCACAGCAATACACTGAAAAGGAACCACCAACAGTGGTTGCGTGCTGAGTAAAGGCGGTTGTGAAGATTCTTTTTTTTTTTTTTTTTTCAAAAACTTTATTGAGAAGGTCGTGAAGATTTGGTAGATGAGGAGGAGGAGAGGGGTGGTTACAACCTGACCAATCAGCGCCGGTTACGACCTGACCAATCAGCGGCGACCAGTCTGTTAACGTCACAACACGGCACAGCTCAGCACTGCTGTACCCTGCCCTTCAGCGGGGCTGAGAATCGCGGCTGTTAAACCGTGTTGGGGCTTGTGGAAAAGCGTACAAAGCGTGCTGAGCCGTCCCGTGTCGCGCTAAAGCGTGCTAGTGGAAAAGGCCCTTAACAGAACAGTATCCATCAGATATGAAGCCAATGTGCTTTTCTTAGTAGTGTAGTGTACCCAGACAACATAATACTATGAAAACACTTCAACCATGCAATTGTTTATTTGGTTTAGTTTATTCACACACACTTCACACATTATCAACAGCATGAATGAACTAGAAAAGCACTCGGAGAGCGCAGACCTCTGCCAAGCGCCACAGTTCCCCCCCATACAGTGTTTGTGTGTACGTTTTCAGATTCCTTGACCATGAAAACATATGACTAGCAATTGGATTCACAATGATAGGATTAGTGGTTCAGTAGTAAAAGCATTACCTCCTTGGCGGAGGTAATAAACTGAAGTGTTGGTGTTGTGTCCATGTCCTGCATCTGCAAACTCCCAGGCTGCGGGCGTTGCAATTGAATGAATGAATGAATGAATCTTTATTTCGAATAGATTAAGAGTACAGGTTAAAAGAAAGTGAATAATATAACAAAGGGGGTAATAAAATCCAACAAGGTCAAATTAGACAATAACTCCTCTGATTATACAGTTCAACATAAGTTATCCGAAATGTGTGATGGGTGAATCCGCAGCTTATATTGCCCACCCATGTTCCATCCAAGAATTCAAAAGAAAAAACGAAAGAAATCATGACACAACCGCGTCCAATCCACAGGCCAATGGGTTATGCAAGCGTTTTCATAGATCACTGAAAGCAGCACTGAGGGCTTCACTGACGGATGCAAATTGGGTAGACAGGTTGGCGTGGGTTTTATTGGGGTTGCGCTCCGCGGCAAATGAGGATTTGGAAGCTTCCCCGGCAGACAGCTGGTTTTTGCGCAGCTACTATGGCTGGCCGGGGAATTTCTGCCAAATAATCCGGCGGCGGACAGCTGCCCGTCTGAGCTTTTGCAGCGTAGCGCAAACACAGGCACACTGGCACGCTGCCGAGCCCTGCCCACCACTGTGTTCTGCGTGCTTTTGTGCCTAAAACCTTGAAGAAGGCGGAGTTTGTGTTCGTCAGACACGATGAGCAGCGCCCTCCATTGGGCCTGCACACATGTTGAAAATGGCCGTATCTGACAATGTTAAAGAATCTTTTAAAAAATTCCTGTATCCTGACGGTGATCCGGATCATCCCCAAAATTTAATCAGTTCTTCCTTGTACCATTTCCAACAACGCCTGAAAGTTTCATTGAAATCCGTCCAAAACTTTTTGAGTTATCTTGCTAACCAACAGACAGACAGACAGACAGACAAACGCTGGCAAAAACATAACCTCGTCCTGGCCTCCGGCCTGGCGGAGGTAATTACAATATGAGTTATCAACAGCATGATTAGCAGTATACAATAGGCATTTTTTTTTTTTTTTACATTGTTTTGGAGTGTGACTGGGTCATCCCAAATAAGCTATTTAAAGCTTTTAGTTTGTTGACTTCTCCTCTTGAACATCCAGATTTGAGTTAAATGTTCTTTTGGTCTAGTAAGAATTTGATTTTGTTTTTTTTGTTATCTTTTCATAAATATTCAGTCACTGATTAAAAAGAATTTACCCATTTTCTCATTTAAAACTGAATGGACAATGCAACATGCAAAAAGAGAAGGGCTGTAAAGGCTTCCTGGGGCTATTCTATTTACATGTTATATGTTCAGTGTTTGACAGATTTAAACATTGACATAACACATTGGCTCACTGTATCTGAGCAATCTGCTGAAATAAAAGCCAGTGGAACACCTTGTTTACCCAAACCATTAGTCATCCTCTAGTCTGTGGGTGGGTGTGGTATAATTACCTCTGGTTCCTCTGAATGGCCATTACTTTTTCTGTTGCTTACTGTGAGGAGAACAATTAGATAACGATGGTTTTATAGGACTGGTGAAGAGGTGCTGAGGCAATGGAAATGTAAAATTCATACCTTTGGATGACGAGGAACTACTGTTATGCTGGAGACTATGACAGAAGAGAATTAATTTTTTAGATTATTATTTAGGACATATTTTAAAGGTCCTGTTGTGCAAAACAATGTTTTATGGGTTTTAATCTGACAACATACAGCCACCAGTGACATATATTCTATAAAATATAAAAACGTTCACAAAGAAATACACACTGCTTTTTTTTAAACTCTTACAGACATGAGCATATTGCACTTCCTGGATTTTATTATATCTTAAACCAACAAGCCCCACAGAATGGACCCACCCTGACTGCCTCCTTACTTGTGATCATGCATGGACTGAGAATAAGGAAGGGCAGGAGTTGGGACAATTCCTGGTGGACTGCTCATTCGGGAGCTAAAGTGGCCTGAACGATCAGTCCTGTCCACACCAGGCTATACGCGGCCGTGTTTGGAGTCTGTCCGGTATTATCTGCTCGGCTAGATTTAGGTACAGCATCTCACAAAAGTGAGTACACCCCTCACATTTTTGTAAATATTTTATTATATCTTTTCATGGGACAACACTGAAGATATGACACTTTGATACAACGTAAAGTAGTCAGTGTACAGCTTGTATAACAGTGTAAATTTGCTGTCCCCTCAAAATAACAACACACAGCCATTAATGTCTAAACCGCTGGCAACAAAAGTGAATACACCCCTAAGTGAAAATGTCCAAATTGTGCCCAAAGTGTCAATATTTTGTGTGGCCACCATATTTTCCAGTACCGTCTTAACTCTCTTGGGCATAGAGTTCACTAGAGCTTCACAGGTTGCCACTGGAATCCTCTTCCACTCCTCCATGACGACATCAAGAAGCTGGTGGATGTTAGAGACCTTGCACTCCTCCACCTTCCATTTGAGGATGCCCCACAGATGCTCAATAGGGTTTAGTTCTGGAGACATGCTAGGCCAGTCCAGCACCTTTTACTCTCAGTTTCTTTAGCAAGGCAGTGGTCGTCTTGGAGGTGTGTTTGGGGTCATCATCATGTTGGAATACTACCCTATTGCCCAGTTTCCAAAGGGAGGGGATCATGCTCTGTTTCAGTATGTCACAGTACATGCTGGCATTCATGGTTCCCTCAATGAACTGTAGCTCCCCAGTGCCAGCAGTACTCATGCAGCCCCAAACCATGACACTCCCACCACCATGCTTGACTGTAGGCAAGACACACTTGTCTTTGTACTCCTCACCTGGTTGCTGCCACACACGCTTGACACCATCTGAACCAAATAAGTTTGTCTTGGTATCATCAGACCACAGGACATGGTTCCAGTAATCCATGTTCTTAGTCTGCCTGTCTTCAGCAAACTGTTTGTGGGCTTTCTTGTGCATCATCTTTAAAAGGGGCTTCCTTCTGGGATGACAGCCATGCAGACCAATTTGATGCAGTGTCCAGCGCATAGTCTGAGCACTGACAGGCTGACGCCCCCACCCCTTCAACATCTGCAGCAATGCTGGCAGCACTCATACGTCTATTTTCAAAAGACAACCTCTGGATATGATGCTTAGCACGTGCACTCAACTTCTTTGGTTGACCATGGCGAGGCCTGTTCTGTGTGGAACCTGTCCTGTTATGGTCTTGGCCACCGTGCTGCAGCTCAGTTTCAGGGTATTGGCAATCTTCTTATAGCCTAGGCCATCTTTATGTAGAGCAACGATTCTTTTTTTCAGATCCTCAGAGAGTTCTTTGCCAGGAGGTGCCATGTTGAACTTCCAGTGACCAGTATGAGAGAGTGTGAGAGCGATAACACCAAATTTAACACACCTGCTCCCCATTCACACCTGAGACCTTGTAACACTAATGAGTCACACGACACCTGGGAGAGAAAATGGATAATTGGCACAATTTGGACATTTTCACTTAGGGGTGTACTCACTTATGTTGCCAGCGGTTTAGACATTAATGGCTGTGTGTTGAGTTATTGTGAGGGGACAGCAAATTTACACTGTTATACAAGCTGTACACTGACTACTTTACATTGTATCAAAGTGTCATATCTTCAGTGTTGTCCCATGAAAAGATATAATAAAATATTTACAAAAATGTGAGGGGTGTACTCACTTTTGTGAGATACTGTATATGTTATTTTTCAGTAGTCTGAGGTACACTGAATGCACAGCAAGGTCAGAGGAAAAAAAGGGGTGGAAAAAGTGGATGAAAGTGATAGGAGAGCTTAGCTCCCAAGTCTCTCAGCTGCTGGTTAAATAAAAACGTATTTTTATATCAGTATTAACAATGTGGATAAATGTCCTTTCAGCTGCAAAATGGAAGGTCGTGGTGGTGGTCAAAAGAAAAGGAAAGGAATAGCAGAGAGGGTGCAAATTAAAAAGCCCTTACCACAGGTGCAGCAAAATGTGGTAAAATAATGGAAATGTTTGGAGCTAAAACTACAGGTCAGTCTGACATTTACACAGGCTAAGGAGGCTTCTGTGTAGTTATTTCTCCTGTTTTCCAATCATTATATTTGAACTATAAATGTGATTTTATTAATAGGCTATTATTATTAATTGTTTTGCCTCTGTGTGGCTCATTACAGAACTCATTATCCTGGGGATTCACTAATAATCCAAATAATTTTTACAAAATAAATCCTTACACTGTGAGTAAATATGATATAACCTACAACATTTTTTCCATCCAGTTAAAAGTCATATTACAGGTTATGCTCCGTCAACCCACTTTTGTAAAGTGTTCTCAAGTGCATGCAAATTTTTATTATTTAAGCATTTTAATTCATTTTTATTTTAAAATCACTGTTTCTCCTTACAGCTCTGTGTACATTTTCTGTATAGGATTTTTTTTCATTAAAGGTGTTAACACCTTCAAATTGTTTTAACTAGAAAGGTAGCAAACTTGTTGAGCTGGTGGCTCACATACAGCAGTGCATGCAATCATCATAATCCTTCATCATAATGATATACAGTATGATTATAATAGCTCCTGGCTATGCTAGAGACCATGCACTGAATAAATAGTTACAGTATGGAGCCACATTTTCATATTTACATCCTTATATATTTATTTCAGAGCATTTTTAATAATAGTTTTTTTCCCCAACACAACAATTATGTGATAATTTCTTTTTACAATATAACATTTGTTTTACCTAAACAAGTACATACCCCATTTTCAGAAGAGTTGGAACACTTTGAACCAGAAATCCAAAATTTATTTTTAAATTCTGGATTTATTTTTAATTTTATTATTTCAGTTATTAGACTGTGTCTTATTTTTGACCTTAACATAGCCTATGGAACAACATTATGATTTCCCCCCCCCCTCGAGAACATATATTTAAACACTGGCTGAATGCAAACAGCAGTCAGCTAAACTGAAAATACGGCTTTTGTTTATCTAAAAAGGTGGAGAAACAAGAAGCAGCAGAGCTACTTGTCCAGAAGCTGAGATGGTGCAGAGTTCAGAGTCAGGCACAGAGCAAGAACATTCAGGTACAACATAGTACCACAGTCCTAAATATGTACAGTGGGGCAAAAAAGTATTTAGTCAGCCACCAATTGTGCAAGTTCTCCCACTTAAAAGATGAGAGGGGTCTCCAATTTTCATCATAGGTATACCTCAACTATGAGGAAAAAATGAGGAAAAAAAAAATCCAGAAAATCACATTGAAGGATTTTTAATGAATTAATTGGTAAATTCCTTGGTAAAATAAGTATTTGGTCACCTACAAACAAACAAGATTTCTGGCTCTCACAGACCTGTAACAACTTCTTTAAGAGGCTCCTCTGTCCTCCACTCGTTACCTGTATTAATGGCACCTGTTTGAACTCATTATCAGTATAAAATACATCTGTCCACAACCTCAAACAGACAGACTCCAAACTCCACTATGGCCAAGACCAAAGAGCTGTCAAAGGACACCAGAAACAAAATTGTAGACCTGCACCAGGCTGGGAAGAATGAATCTGCAATAGGTAAGCAGCTTGGTGTGAAGAAATCAACTGTGGGAGCAATTATTAGAAAATGGAAGACATACAAGACCACTGAATCTCCCTCGATCTGGGGCTCCATGCAAGATCTCACCCCGTGAGGTCAAAATGATCACAAGAACGGTGAGCAAAAATCCCAGAACCACACGGGAGGACCTAGTGAATGACCTGCAGAGAGCTGGGACCAAAGTAACAAAGGCTACATCAGTAACACACTACGCCGCCAGGGACTCAAATCCTGCAGTGCCAGACGTGTCCCCCTGCTTAAGCAAGTACATGTCCAGGCCCGTCTGAAGTTTGCTAGAGAGCATTTGGATGATCCAGAAGAGGAGTGGAAGAACGTCATATGGTCAGATGAAACCAAAATAGAACTTTTTGGTAAAAACTCAACTTGTCGTGTTTGGAGGAGAAAGAACACCATACCTACTGGGAAGCATGGGGGTGAAAACATCATACTTTGGGGCTGTTTTTCTGCAAAGGGACCAGGACGACTGATCCGTGTAAAGGAAAGAATGAATGGGGCCATGTATCGTGAGATTTTGAGTGAAAACCTCCTTCCATCAGCAAGAGCATTGAAGATGAAACGTGGCTGAGTCTTTCAGCATGACAATGATCCCAAACACACTGCCCGGGCAATGAAGGAGTGGCTTCGTAAGAAGCATTTCAAGGTCCTGGAGTGGCCTAGCCAGTCTCCAGATCTCAACCCCATAAAAAATCTTTGGAGGGAGTTGAAAGTCTGTGTTGCCCAGCGACAGCCCCAAAACATCACTGCTCTAGAGGAGATCTGCATGGAGGAATGGGCCAAAATACCAGCAACAATGTGTGAAAACCTTGTGAAGACTTACAGAAAACGTTTGACCTCTGTCATTGCCAACAAAGGGTATATAACAAAGTACTGAGATGAACTTTTGTTATTGACCAAATACTTATTTTAACCGAGGAATTTACCAATTAATTCATTAAAAATCCTTCAATGTGATTTTCTGGATTTTTTTTTCTCATTTTGTCTCTCATAGTTGAGGTATACCTATGATGAAAATTGGAGATCTCTCTCATCTTTTAAGTGGGAGAACTTGCACAACTGGTGGCTGACTAAATACTTTTTTCCCCACTGTAGGTATGCTGTTAGATGGATGTAATCAGGGTGCATAGAATTACTGACTGCTCAAGAAGTACATGTTTAAGAAAATAACCAAAAAAAAAAGGACATTTATCCTCCAACCTAAAGGTTGTAACTACATTTGTAGTTCCAGTTTGTTCATGTAAATAATGAGTTTTCTTTCAACTCAAAGCTTAGTCATGGAGTTCCACAGGGATCTGTGCTAGGCCCTACTCTTTTTAGTTTATATATGCTTCCATTAGGCAACATTATTAGAAAGCACTGTATACATTTTCATTGTTATGCAGATGAGACACAACTATACCTGTCAATGAAGCCAGATGATAGTAATCAATTAGCCAAGTTAGAAGCCTGTCTTAAGGAAATCAAAGCTTGGATGACTTGTAATTTCTTGCTATTAAATTCAGATAAGACTGAAGTCATTCTTGTTGGTCCAAAAAACCTTAGAATACCTTTCCAAATCAAACTTTCAGTTTGGATGCAGTTTCTCTTTCTCTAAATAGCTCTGTGAGGAACCTTGGAATTATTTTTGATCAAGATCTGTCCTTCAATTCACATATTAAATTTGTTTCTAAGACTGCCTTCTATTATTTGCGTAATATTGCCAAGATTAGGAGCATCTTGTCTCAGAGTGATGCTGAGAAACTGATCCACGCTTTTGTGAGCTCGAGATTAGATTATTGTAATTCTTTATTATCAGGCTGTCCTAAAACATCTTTAAAAAGTCTTCAGCTGATCCAAAATGCTGCAGCAAGAGTTTTAACAGGTACTAGAAAGAGAGATCATATCTCTCCGGTTCTGGCCTCCCTTCATTGGCTTCCCATAGAGTTTAGAATTAAGTTTAAAATCCTTCTTCTTACTTACAAAGCTATAAACAATCAGGCTCCTTTTTATCTAAAAGATCTGATACTACCGTATTATCCTAACAGAGCACTACGCTCCCAAAATGCTGGATTACTTGTAATACCTAGAATATCCAAAAGTACAATGGGAGGCAGAGCCTTCAGTTATCAAGCTCCTCTCCTGTGGAACCAGCTGCCAATCTGGATTCGGGAGTCAGACTCGATCTCTGTTTTTAAGAATAGGGCTAAAACCTACCTTTTTGATATAGCCTACAATTAGGGAGGGATCATGTGTTTCTGAACCCTCCCTTAGTTATGCTGCTAATAGGTTTAGTCAGCCGGGGGACCTCCAGTAATGCACTGGGCCTCACTCCTTTCCTCACTCTCAATGAAATATTTTTTTTGCTGGTCATTAACATTTGTTTGTTCTCTCCCATAGATTGAGTCCCCATCGTGCTGTTTGCTCTCTACATGTCTGTTCTTTTCATCTTCTCTATCCCCTCACCCCCCAGCCAGTCGCAGCAGATGACTGCCCCTCCCTGAGCCTGGTTCTGCTGGAGGTTTCTTCCTGTTAAAAGGGAGTTTTTCCTCTCCACCATCGCCAAGTGCTTGCTCACAGGGGATCGCCTGATTGCTGGGGTCTTTCTGCAACTGTGGGGGTTCCCCCTACAGTTGATAGTGCTATGAGATGACTGTTGTTGTGAAATGGCGCTAAATAAATAAAGTTGAATTGAATTGAATTACATTTATAGCTAGTTTGACACCTGATATTCATATATGATGGTGTACAAACATAGCAGTGATGGTTTCTGGTTCATAACAATATAGAGCCTAAGTCAAGCCCCTTCTACTTCTGCATATGGGACCTTCAATCTGAAAAGATCTCCATTGAAATGAATGGCAAGAGCGAAATTATCTTTTGATCCTGATAGAATTTTGCCACGAGTTACACATATGATGTTTGTCAATTTAAAAGATAATTTTCCCCAAACAATACCGGTAGAACCTCCCAAAAAAACATGGCAAGAACTGGACAGAAGGATCTCAAGATTCATATGGCAGGGCAAGAGACCAAGAATCAGGTATAGAACCCTACAGCTAAGCAAAGATAAAGGTGGGCTCGGGCTGCCAAATATCAGGGACTATTTTAAAGCCGCGCAAATTAAAACTTTAGTAGAGATATGTAACCCATTCTACACTGCACAATGGAAGGATAGAATGCCAAATAACAAGTGACATTCCCCTACAGGCGATAATAGGGAATAATGCCTTACCTAAACATTTGAATAACACCAACCCGTGGATAGAGACCCCGGTAAAAATTTGGTTTAAGATAGTCAGAGAGAATCAAACTAAAGAACCCTATCGATTATTGCAATGGATTTCCTATGATCAGGATTTTACTCCTAATAAAACAGACACTAGATTTAAAAAGTGGAAAGAGAACGGACTGATAAATTACGATTTTTTTAAAGGGCAAACTTTAAAAAGTTTTGAAGATTTGAAAAAACAAGGTCTAATAAATCAAGACCTTTACAGGTTCTTTCAGCTTAGACACCACATAAACAAAATACTTAAAAAGGAGGATTTGGAAAGGGCCCAGTCAGGTGTTCTGAAGGTTTTCTTAATGGCATATAAAGGGATCCCAGGGATCAGATACATCTCTAAAATATACCATGGTCTTTAAGATTTAAAAGGAGACAACACATCATATATAAAAGAGAAATGGGAAAAAGAGGGGAATTTCACTTTACAACTGGAAATATGGGAAAAACTAAATAAACAACAGTGGAAAAGTACCTCATCCCTGCTGTGGAGAGAATTTGGATGGAAAAATTTGGTAAGAGTTTTCAGAACACCTGCACAAAACAAATTTACTCGTAAAGGGTTGAATTGCTGGCGCTTGTGTGGTGAAGAGACTGCAAATCATTTTCATGTGTTTTGGTCATGCCCAGTTATCCACCAATATTGGACCAATGTACAGACAATATTGGGGAAAATATTCAAAATAACTGTCCCCTTTTCTTTTGTAACTTTGTATTTGGGTTTACTACCAGAATCACTGGAAAGACGAGGAGAAAAATACTTATCCACTGTTTTTTTTTTCCACAATATCTTTATTGAACCTTTTTTTTTTTTTTAACAAACATGATACAAACAATCAAACACTAACACTAAAGTACTACAAAAAAAAAAAAAATACCCTAAAAACACCAACAACCACCAACAAAATCAAGTCTTCAACAATGCTCCTCTGTTTAGTCTAGACAATCCAATACATTAGTATACATATTATGTTCACCAGTTTGGAATTTACAAGGTCCACACACATCATTCACCTTCTTCTTCAAGAGTTATGTTTAAATTTTTTACATAATCAATAAAAGGTCTCCATATATTCTCAAACACAATTTCCTTTGATTTCAGTATATATGTTATTCTTTCTAATGGAAGGTTTGTTAACATCTGTCTTAACCACTGAGTCACATCTGGTCTATGAGTCTTTTTCCATAATAGTGCAATACATTTTTTGGCATTAAGCAAACTGAGGTCTATGAATGTTCTTTCACTTTTATTGAAATTATGCTTTTCTGGGTACAGACCCAACAAAAACAGTTTAGGATTCAATATGATTTGTTTTGAGATTATTTTTTCAATTGTTACCCTCACCTCCTCCCAAAACATTCTTATTAATCTACATTCCCATAAACAATGAAATAGGGTTCCTTTACTTTCCATGCATTTTGTGCATGTATCTGGTATATTTTTGTTATATCTATTTAACTCCTCCGGTGTAACATACATCCGCATTAACCATTTGAAATGTATCAATTTAAGGCGTGCATTTATTGATTTGGTTTGAGCTTCTGTACAAGCCAATTCCCATTGTTCCTCTGAAATTTCAATTTGCAGATCTTCTTTCCAGTAGTTTAATCTTTTCAGTGAATTTTCACTTGAAGATAGTGTCAATGAGTTATAAAACTCTGAAATAATACCCTTTCTTTTACTATCTTTCATCATCATTTTTTCCAAGGATGAGTAAATAGGTCGAGTGAGAGCTTTATTTTGATTTGATCGAATAAAGTTTCTAAGTTGAAGATATTTAAAAAAATGTGTTCTATTGAGATTAAATTTGATCCTCAGCTCTTCAAAAGACATTATGTTGTCTGCACATGGCAAATATAAATCCTGAATCTTTTGTATCCCTTTTAAATTCCATACTTTAAATACAGCGTCCGCTCTCCCTGGTTTAAAATATTGATTACCCCATATTGGACTAAATTGTGACAATAACTGTGGTTCTTTTAAATAGATTTTAGCTTCACACCATATTTTGATCATATGCTTTACAAATGGATTTTTAACTTGTTTTTGTAATTTTTTTGCCGAATCTGAGTATATGAATATGGGAAGAGGTAAAGGTAAATTGTATGATTCCATTTCAGTCCAGTGAGGGAGATCATTTGATGAAAAATAATATGTCATAGACCTCAGTTGTGCCGACCAATAATACAACATAAAATTTGGACATTTCAGACCTCCACGATCAAATGGTAAATATAATAAAGACAAACGTAATCTAGCCCTCCTGTTGTTCCATATAAATTCCACTAACTTTTTTTTTATTCTTGAGAATAGATCTAAAGGTGGTGATAAGGGAATGTATTGAAATAAATAAAGTATTTTAGGTAAAATATTACTTTTAAGTATATTGATTCTCCCGATCATCGACATTGGTAGTGACATCCATCTCTGAGTTAACTCATTGATATCTGACATTAAGGCTTCATAGTTGACACTGGCGACTGATTCTAGCTTAGGCATAATTTGGATTCCTAAATATTTAAACTGATTTACAACATTGAATTGATTTACCTCAGGGTCTGGGTAATTTCTCTGGGTCTCATTTAGCATTAATATTGAAGATTTAGTTTTATTTATTTTATATCCTGATATTTCCCCAAAATTCTTTATTAAATTCAACAAGGTTGGAATTGATTTTTTTAGATTCGACATAAACAAAATTATATCATCGGCGTACAGGGAGATTTTATGTTCTGTTGGTCCAACTTTAATTCCATATATTTGTGAATGTAAACGTATCGCTATCGCTAAAGGTTCAATTGCCATAGTAAACAGTAAAGGTGAAAGTGGACAGCCTTGTCGACATCCTCTATTGATTTTTATTGGTTTTGAAATATTGTTATTTGTTAGGATTTCTGCTGTAGCATTATTGTATATTATTTGAACCCATTTTATGAAATTATTTCCAAGTCCAAACCTTTGTAGGACTTCAAAAAGAAAGGGCCATTCAACTCTATCAAAGGCCTTTTCGGCGTCCAATGATAGGAGAGCTGTATCCGGTGCTTCTTTATTAAAATAAATAATATTAAATAGTCTTCTTACATTATGGAAGCCTTGTCTACCCTTTATAAAGCCATTCTGATCTCGATTAATAATATTTGGTAAAATTTCTTGTATTCGTCTTGCTAAAATTTTACAGATTATCTTAAGGTCGGCGTTTAATAGGCTTATTGGTCTCATATTTTCACATTTATTAGAGGGCTTACCTGGTTTTGGCAGCAGTATAATTAAGGCATTATTTATGTATGATGGTAAATTATTATTTTGAAATGCTTCTAAAACCATTTCCAAAAAAGGTTTTATTAATTTATTCTTAAATTTTTTATAAAGGTCAACTGGAAGACCATCTGGTCCTGCACTTTTTCCTGATTTCATATTATCAATGGCTAGCCCAACTTCTTCTTGACTAATTTTAGACTCCAATATCTCCCTGTTTTCATTTGGAATACACGGTATAGATAGTTCGTTCAAAAACCCATTTAGTTTTGTTAAATCAGGTTCATTTTTGGTATCATATAATTTTTCATAGTAATCTCTAAAGGCTCTATTAATTTCTAAAGGATCTATAACTACCTGTCCTTTACTTATAATACTGGTAATTGGTGTTTTAATTTCCAATTGTTTAATCTGCCATGCTAATAATTTTCCTGATTTTTCACCTTGTTCATAAAAAGATTGTTTCAATCTTAGAAGACTCGAGGCAGCTCTATTCGCTGATTTTTTGTCGTATTCAGCTCTCAAAATCAGTAATTCATTCTCCAACCTTGGGTCACTTCCTGCATACACTTTTTCCTGAAGACTTTTTATTTTATGTTCCAATTTAGCTCTCTCCTCTCGAGTCTTCTTAGATTTTGATCCTGTATAACTAATAATATGTCCCCTAATAAAAGCTTTGAAAGCCTCCCACTTTACACATGCTGATGTTTGTGTAGTATTGATGTCAAAGAACTCGTCTATCTGTTTTTCTATATACTTGACAAATTCCTCATCCTGAAGCCATTTATGCTGAAATTGCCATCTACCTGATTCCTTTGTCAATTTTTTATCTACATATATTAGACAACAGGGTGCATGATCAGAAATCACGATGTTATCATAAAAGCAGTTTTGAATCTTGGACCTTAATTCTGTGGAAATCAAAAAATAATCAATACGTGAGAATGTCTTGTAGGTACTGGAATAACAAGAATAGGCTTTAACTTGTGGTTTCATTTCTCTCCATATATCTAACAATCTCAATTCTTTCATAAAATGATTAATAGTCATCCTACATCCAATGTGCGTACAATCCAGTCCTGTTGATCTATCCACACCTGGATTCAATGTACAATTAAAATCCCCTGCTATTATATGTTGCCCTGTAAGTGATGATAAGATGAGAAATAAATTAGCAAAGAACTTCTGATCATCTATATTGGGACCATATAAGTTCACAAGATTTATATTTTCTAATAGCAAAGAACCTTGAATGATTACATATCTTCCAAATTTGTCTCCAATTACATTTTTCACCTGAAAAGGAACTGATTTATGTATGAGAGTCATAACTCCCCTGGCTCGGGATGAAAATGAAGAGGTGAATACACTTCCCTGCCATCTACTCCTAATTCTTTTAACATCCTCCTCTATCAGATGAGTTTCTTGTAAAAACACAATTCTTGAACCCATGTCCTTTATTTTATTCATAACTTGTTTAAGTTTTTTTAAATTTTGTAGACCTCTGCAATTCCATGAAGTTAAATTAAGATTAACACTTTGGTCCATGATCAATAGAGAGTTTGGGATTACCTTGCAGTGTAAACATGCTCATACAGAGAAGCAAAAACATGAGTGGTTGAACATTCATCCTACAAACTACACACAAACAAATTTCCCCTTCCCACACTTGTGGCAAACCCCCCAAAATCAAAAGAAAAATTCTGTCTCCCGATATAGCCATCGACCGTTCCACACCCACGGGGAACAGCCTAAGCCACTCCTTCTTCATCCTCCCAATCACCCCAACTCTACTGCTTTTAATGACGTAACATTAACTCTCCTCTGTAGTTTTCCAACTTAACTCCAAAATTTTTAACAACTTTGTACATCATAGTTTTTTTTTTGTTTGTTTTCTTTTTGTTTTGTTTTTTTAATATATAATACAATCTATATTTTGTAAACTTACTATTTACTTCAAGTCAGTCAGATGCCTGTGCAAATGCTTAATTATTCTACCTTATATTTTGTTCATGCTTAGCTCCCACCAGTCTCTTCTTCTTCTTTGATCTTCTTGATGAACTCCTGCGCCTCCTCTGGGGTCTTGAAAATGTGGGTTCTGCCCTCATACGTGGTCAGCAGTCTCGCAGGATAGATTACACCATGACGAATCCCAAGGTTGCGCAGCTCCTTACGTACGGGATCAAACTGCTTCCTCAATTGCTGGATTCCTGTGGCCAAATCTGGGTAGAACCGCACCTGCTGGTCCTGGTGTTTAATCTCTCCTTTAGCACGTGCAGCGTTGAAGATCTTCATCCTGTCTCTGTTGCTAAGAAACTTCATAATTAAGGTCCTCGGCGGTCCCTTATCTCTCCGTGGGCCAATACGATGTGCTTTTTCCAGAACCACTGCTGATTGCAACTCCTCGCTGCCCAGCACCTCCGGAATCCACTTTTCCAGAAAGGAACATACGTCCCGACCTTCTGATTCCTCTGGAAGACCCACCAGCCTCAAATTATTCTGTCTCGACCGAGATTCCAAATCCAAAATATTATCTTCCAGAGATTTATTTTTTTTTTCCAAAGTGCGCACCTTTAATTGAAGACGGGTGACGTCATCTTCAGCACTAGCGAGACGGAGCTCCATCTGCGCCGTTCGTTCTACACAGTCACCCAATTCCTTTCTTATTCCTTCCAACGCTGTCATAATCCCATCAAATCTAGAGGAAAAGTCCGCTCTCATTGAACTCATGGCAGCCATCAGCGCATCTGCGCCATTCCCCGCAAACATCGCACCGCCGCCAGCTTCCTCCGCCATATATGGAGTTTTGTTTGCTGCGTCACAGACCTGAAAGTCCGTTAATTTGGACTGTTTCGGCGGCTCGCTTTTTCCTTTTCCTGGTTTTCCAGCCTTAGGCTTCGCCGACATATCCTCGCCCAAATGCTGGGATACGTTCTGTCCCAAATGAGAGAGTTATTTGCCGATTTTTTTCTCCAGGAGCAGAGCAGAGCGAGACACGTCCGTCCTACGTGGCAGCCATAACCGGAAGTCAATCCTTATCCACTGTTTTAATATTGGCAAGTAAAAAAGCTCTAACTAAAAAATGGATGTTGAAGGATTGTCCTACACCTGAAGATTGGATTAACGTGATTCAAGACATTTACTCGATGGAAAAGTTGACATTCGCACTGAGACAGGACATGGATGGGTTCTTGAACTTTTGGCAACCCCGGATCGCATATGTGTCTTCCATTAGATCTAATCTTTGACAAATACCATTTCAATAATGGCACCTCTCTTTGTTCCAACGCTACTCAGATGCTCTTTTATTTTTGTTTATTTATTTATTTATTTGTTCTTTCTTTAGTTTCTCTTTTTCTTTCACTTAAAAAAAGGGTGTTGTAATAATTATTCTTCCAATGTTGTCAAAAAACAAAAAAAGGGAACATGTGATGAAAATGTAAACAATGCAATGCTGTAATGACATGTATACCCTTTACAAAAACTTAAATAAAAAAAAAAAACAAAATTTGTCTACTGTTTTTATCTACAGTGGTGTGAAAAAGTGTTTTCCCCTTCCCGATTTTTCAATTTTTTATGCTTGTCACTCTTAAATGTTTCAGATCAAACAAATTTAAACATTAGACAAAGATAACACAAGTAAACACAAAATGCAGTTTTTAGATGAAGATGTTTATTATTAAGAGTAAAAAAAATCCAAACCTACATGGCCCTGTGTGAAAAAGTGATTGCCCCCTGTTAAAACATAAATTAACTGTGGTTTATCACATCTTTGGAAAGCTGAGTTCAATTTCTCTAGCCACACCCAGGCCTGATTACTGCCACACCTGTTCTCAATCAAGAAATCACTTGAATAGGACCTGCCTGACAAAGTGAAGTAGACCGAAAGATCCTCAAAAGCTAGACATCATGCTGTGATCTAAACGAATTCAGGAACAAATGAAAAACAAAGTAATTGAGATCTGTCAGCCTGGAAAAGGTTGTAAAGCAATTTCTAAAGCTTTGGGACTCCAGGGAACCACAGTGAGAGCCATTATCTACAAATGGCAAAAACATGGAACAGTGGTGAACGTTCCCAGGAGTGGCTGGCCGACAAAAATTACCCCAAGAGCACAGCGACGACTCATCCAAGAGGTCACAAAAGACCCCACAACAATATCCAAACAACTGGAAGGCCTCACTTGCCTCAGTTAAGTTCAGTGTTCATAACTCCACCATAAGAAAGAGACTGGGCAAAAATGGCCTGTATGGCAGTGTTCCAAGCCGAAAATCACTGCTGAACAAAAAGAACAAAGACTTATCTCAGTTTTGTCAGAAAACATCTTGATGATCCCCAAGACTTTTGGGAAAATACTCTGTGGACTGACAAGACAAAAGTTGAACTTTTGGAAGGTGTGTGTCCCATTACATCCGGTGTAAAAATAACACATCATCATCATCATAGCAGTCTGTCGTGGGCGACAATGACTGTTTCATTTAGGTATGATCAGGTTCCTCCACACAGCTCTGTCCTTAGCCTTCCGCTACCAGGAACTCCTGTCTATGTTCCACTTCTTCAAGTTTCTTTTTACAGTGTCTTTAAATCTGAGCCTTGGTCTACCCCGATTGCGTTTGCCCTCACATAACTGTGAGTAGAGTAACTGCAGAGGGAGACGCTGGTGGTCCATCCTCTCAACATGTCTGAGCCATCTCAGGTTCATCTGTATTAGCATGTCCTCCATTGATGGTAGACCAGCTCGTTTCAACACTTCTATGTTGGTTATCTTGTCTTTCCATGAGATGTTCATTATGGCTCGAAGGTGTCTCATCATGTACGCGTGGAGTTTCTTCACCTGCACTCTGTAGACAGTCCAAGTTTCAGCACCGTACAATAGAGTAGCCAGTACTGTCGCTCTGTACACTTTGCATTTCACACAGATAGACACATATCGATTGTTCCACAGTCTCTCCCTCAAGTTTCCAAACACAGCGCTTGCTCTTCCCATTCTGAGAGGTAGTTCATCCTCCAGCCTAGCATTCTCTGAAACAGTACTCCCTACGTACTTCAAAGTCTTGCACTTGACTAGTGGCTCTGTACCAATGCTGATCTCTTCTGGTAGTGATGTTGATAACTGGAACTTTGGTGGTTGATAAAGGCACTGTCTTCTTGAGGTTGATTTGGAGGCTGAATTGGCTAGCTGCTCTTGCAAATTTCTCCACTAAAGATTGCATATCTTCCATGCTGTGTGCAACTAGAGCACTGTCGTCGGCAAAGAGCATTTCTCTTACTACCTTTATCAATGTCTTACTCGTGGCTTTAAACTGTGCCACATTGAACAAGTCTGCTTCTTTCCTTGTTTGAATGTATACTCCTTCTGAAGTGTCTTTGAGGGCCACCTCAAGCATGGCTGCCAGATATAGCGAGAAGAGTGTAGGTGCCAGCACACACCCTTGTTTCACCCCGTTGCTTACTGAAAAGTCTTTAGATACTGAACCACTCATTGCCACGTTTGCATGCATACTTGTATGGAGTGCCTCGATCAGGCTGACAAACTTCTCTGTACAACCATATTTCTTGAGTACCTGCCAGAGTCCTTGTCGCGAAACAGTATCGAAGGCTTTACTGAAGTCTATGAAGACTAAATAAAGTGGCATGTTCTGTTCAATACATTTTTATTGAACCTGTTTCAAGCAGAAAATCATGTCCATTGTGCTTCTTCCACTTCTAAAGCTGCACTTGGTTTCTGGTAGTACATTCTGCGAGATGTGTTCACTGAGTCTGTTAAGTAGTACACGTGAGAAAACCTTACCAACAGTGGCTAGCAGTGATATACCTCGGTAATTTCCACAATCTTTCCTGTCACCTTTCTTGCACAAAGGCACAATACTTGCATCCTTCCAGTCTTGAGGTACTTTCTGGGCATCCCATATCTCTTGGATGAGCTTGTGCAGGCAGTTGGTCAGCTGAACATCACCAAATTTCCACACTTCTGCTGGAATTCCATCCCTTCCTGGAGCTTTACCATCCTGTGTTGTCCTGATAGCTGCCATTAGTTCATCAAAATTTGGTGGTTCATCCAGACTTGATACAGCTGGTTGCTGCCCTAGAGCTTCTTTAGCCTCTTCAGTGAGATCTCCAGGGTTGTTTAGTAGTTGGTCAAAGTGGTCTGCAAATCTGTCCAGGATCTTGTTTTTCTCCTGCAAAACCGTTTCACCATCCATAGCCTTTAGTTGGATCAATCCTCTTGGTTTAGGGCCGTAGATTTCTCTCAAACCTGTGAAGAATGTTTTCGTGTCCTTCCTGTCTGCTGCAGTTTGAAGTTTCTCCGCTTTTTCATCCCACCAGTTGGACTTCATCTCTCTGGTGTACTTCTGTACCTCACTCTGAGCCTTTGAGTATTTCTTCTTCTTCGACCTTGTGTTACACTGTAGGTTTTCCTGCCTAGCTATATTCCTCACTTCTAGTAGTTTCTTCAGGTGTTCATCATGCTCATCAAACCAATCTTGATGTTTCCTCTCAGGTTAGCCTATCGCATCACTTGCAGTCTGATATACCGTATCCATCAGTGTTGCCCATTTCTCTTCTATGTCATTCTCTGAGTTGTTGCTGTCCCAGTCTTTCAAGTTTTCATCCATTTCCTGTGTAAGTTCTTCCTGCTTCTTTTGGCCTTTCAGTGCACTAGTGTTTAGCTTCCGTGGTGGCTTCGCACCCGTCCTGCAGTGCTGTTTTCGTCTGCAAATCCTTAATCTAGATCTCAGCATAACATGATCAGTACCACAGTCCACACTTCTCATTGCTCTGGTGTCCAATACATCCCTTATGTCTCTCTGCCTGACTATGATGTAGTCTAATAAGTGCCAGTGCTTGGATCTTGGGTGCATCCACATCTTCTTGTGTGTGTTGGTTATCACAAGGTTGTACTCTGAACATAGTGCAAGTAGAAGTTCTCCATTAGCATTGCACTTGCCTACTCCATGACTGCCTAGCACTCCTTTCCATTTCTCAGTGTCCGAACCAACTCTGGCATTAAAATCTCCAACGAGTATCAGCCTGTCATCAGTCGGTACACGCCTGATAGTCTCACGTAAATCACTGTAGAACTCTTCCTTCACCTCCTCTGTGTTGGTCATTGTTGGGGCATATACACTGATGAGTGTGGCATACATCTTCCGCTGCAGTGGGAGTCTCAGTCATTATCCAGTCGTTGATTGGCACCGATTCCTCATCAAGCATTGCTGCTATCTCCTTTCTAACTGCAAATCCCACTCCTGCTTCTCTCCTTTCTTGAGTTGATCTCCCATTCCAAAAGAAGATGTACCCATTGTCTTCCAAGCTGTCATATCCAGGCAATCTTGTTTCACTAAGTGCAGCTATGTCTACATTGTACCTGTTCATTTCCAGGGCCACAAGCACGGTCTGTCTTTCTGGGCGCTGTGATGTTGTTCTGTCCAACAGAGTGTGTACATTCCATTCTGCTACACACAAGGCTGCTGTTTTCCTCTTCTTTTGTCTTCCTGCTCCTAGCTTACTTTTCGCTGCCTGTCAGAGTGTGAACAGATCAGCGTGGACCTTGTAAGCCCAGGCGACGTCCGAGCCGGTATGAATTGCTTTCTGATTGACCATTTCATGAAACTGCTTGCAAAGTATTTGAGTACTGCTAGCTTTTGCTGGACTAGCAGCACATTCTTGGCAGATAAAGGTATTATCAGTGGCAAGGACAAGCCAAGACAAACTGACTCCGGTATCTGTTGCAGTGACTGACCAGATGATAGGTTTGTTTATCTCTGCTCTTTGTGTAGTGCATGTCACAATGCACCAACTGGCACAGTCCACCACAGACCTTGCGACAGATGTGTTTATCTGCCAGGATGTCCAGTCTCACCCTGTGTAACTGGGAGTGGTCCACCACAGACCTGTGGCAGATATTGTTTTTAGTTCTGCCAGGATGCCCTGTTTCACCCTCCATACCCTCGGAAGGGCGGGGATGCCGGTTGAGTCGTCGACGGCCCGACCCATGAAACAGGTAGTACCGGTTTTCATGGTTATCCGGTAGCAAGCAAGCCAATGCCTGACCTGACACAAAAAAAGGGATGTAAGTCTCAGTTAAAAGCTGCCAATTTCTGACCAAAAAAAGTGCAATTTTATGGGTAAGAAGCTGCAACTTTAGCAAAAAGACAAAAGAAGGTGTAATTTCCAACTGTTTACAACCTAAAATGCTGCAGATATAAAATTTGAGTATAATGCTGTAGGTTTAAGCTTTTTTTTCTTAAACTGCAAATTCAAGAGTAAGGAAAGTTCTAAATTCATGAGGGCAAAGCTGCAAAATTATGAATAATAAAAAGCTGCAAATTTTCAAGTAAGAAGCTGCACATTTCTGAGTAAAATGGCTCTAACTCAGCAGGGAAATCCTGCAAATTCATGAGAAAAATCCTCACATTTACAAAAGAATGTTTCTAATTTACATGGAAAGGATGTGATAAATTGGCATGTGTTGGCCATTTTTTTAAAGGACAGTCATGAGGAGGAACTAAAGGCTCTTTTCCATTACCCCCGCTTAGCCTAGAGTTGAGAACACGACTCGTGTCACCGCGACTCAATTCTCCCTCTATTGCTTTTCGACATTACTGCTGACACGCCTGGGGTGGGTGGGATTTCTTGAACAGCAAGGCGGCGCCACACTCTCGTGACGTGAAGCGCGCGACCCAAGCAAACATAACATGGCTGCTCTACAAGGCGACTCCTCGGTCTGGGGCTTTTTTCACCGTAAATACCAAAAAGGACCGCCAGATAAGGGTACAGGCAGCGAGACGAAACACTCTGGAATAGTTCTGCAGCTTCTGGGAAAGCCGAAGACATGAGGATACAAACTAGGTCATATATGACGGTAAGCTAATGGCTGCTAATGCTAGTTTGCTGTAAGTACGTCGTGCTACACTGTAATGTCTGCAAGTTATCGCTGTTAGGTACTAAAATATGTATGCTGTGTGTGTGTGTTTCAGATGGCTCTGTTGTTGAGAAATTACCTCTTCAAACGGTCGGTCTGGCTCAGCACAGCCTCTCACTGTCATCAGCCTGTCACTAATGTCAGCACAGCTTCACCAACGATCAGTGGTTATAGAGCTTAAGAATGTCTGTAGAAACGTTTATTTCCTGTACAACAAATTGCTCTGCTCTGCGTGAAAATCATGGAGAGACTGTTCAGACATCATAGACGTACCTGCTTCTGCAGCAGTCTGAGGTGTGGTCATAGAAAAAAATGATCAGCTGACACAACTTGATCGCCAGTTTAATAACTATATTAGCCACAAAAATATGTATTCAAAAAGTAAACAGTACTGAATTACGTATAATAAGATATATTTTATAGTTATGATGTATTTTAGGCCAAAACAAACTTGATCTAGGATTAAAGGCAATTAAAATAATGCAGTCATAAGGTTACATGGAAAATAATTGATTTACTAGATACATGTACTGTAGAAATATATATTCTCTGCATCAACAACGTACTATACATGCATTCATGTAGTATTGCACTGGGAATTGCACTGACAAACCTCTGAAGTTTTTGCAGATGTCTCGTTTTTATATATCTGAAGGTTACCACCATGTGGCACAAATTAAATACTGAAAGATTGGAAAAGCTGTCTAAGAACAATCCAGCGGTTTGAGAAATCACTTTTGGTTTGGTGTAAATCTGTCAACAAAATTATGAACCATAAAGCAGTTTGTGTTAAATGTTAAATCCCATTAAACCTAATCCAGGGGCTTCCAATCAGGTGTCATGGGGGGCCAAGACCCTGCAGGTTCTCTCTTCTACCCAGTCTCTTCAGCAGGTGGTGTCACTGATCAGTCAGTGGAAGAAGTTCAGTGGAATCTGCTGTTGAAGACACTGGTTGGAGGTAAAGCCTGCAGGGTCTTGGCCCTCCATGGCACATGATTAGACACCCCCGCCCAAACCCATTATGATGAAGAGCAGATGCTAATATGACCCAGAATTCCTCCATATACATCCAACAATACAGTCTTCAGTTAATAAAATAATTGTTTTGGTTACTTTTTTCTTAAAAATGAGCCATTATTTTCAAGGTCACAGATAAATCCTTTGTACAGTTGACTCTTTTCCCACCGGTGTCTTAACAGACAAAATGGAAAATCATGATGCAAACACTTAAGTCACTAAATTCTTTATTACAATCAGCAGCAAATTCCAGATTATTCAGAATGTGCAAAATTCAAACTGTAAAAAAGAATAAAACTGGAATGGGTCACACACGGCTGCCACGCTCCCTCACTGAGAAGCAACTGGATCGGCCCCTGGTCCTGGTCCTGGTCCAGCAGATCTTCAGCCCGCATCTCTGTAAATAGTGAGGCAAGGTCCAGTTGGGGTGGACATTTTCCCTCTTGCCTAGACAAAAGACAAATGGGTGGTGGTTAGTTAAAGCAAGTTTAAAACATATTTGGGAAATACACTTGTTGCTAAAAGCCAGTGGTGGAATGTGAATTAATGAATGAATCTTTATTTCGGATTGATTAAAGGTAAAGATTAAAAGAAAATAGAATAATATAACAAAGGGGAAAAAAATCTAACAAGGTCAAATTAAACAATAACTCCTCTGATTATACAGTTCAACATAGGTTATCTGAAATGGGTGATAGCTGAAGCTGCAGCTTATATTGCCCACCATATTCCATCCAAGAATTCAAAAGAAAAACAAAACAAGAGGGATTACAGTTTGAATGTGACAATAAAGTACTTCGTTGTTGTATTTAACCACAATTTTCATGTAGCTGCGCTTCGGTAGATTTTACAAGGGCTGGGTTACATTTAAAATCATCTGCCTTTACTGTGGCTTCAGCAATCAGAATGAATTAATACATTCACTTGAATGGAATCTAGTACTTTAACTGATGCTGTGAATCACCGAGTATGGAGTCACTCAGTCAAAATATGAAGTTTTTATCAATAAAAGTTTGTCTTGTCTGTAAAAGTGTCTCTTCTTGCCCTGGCTTCATGTGTGGGCGGTGTTTTGTACTAGCATTGCTAAAATATAAAAGGAAGCACTACAATAGGTCTCAATTATTTGTAATGTGTCCTGTTACTGCATTAGTTTATTGATGATAGACTATAAACTACACATATAAAGTAAATTATATTGACGACTGAACATCTCACATTCGCCAAAACATACAGTTATGAACATAACTCAAAGGATCACACAAGTGATCTGACAAAAAAATAAATACATTAACAAGCGGTTTATTTTACTGTTGATGTGCCATATTCACACAATCAAATAAATCTCAGTTCAGTCCCTTTTATATTACGTGGAAATTGTGCTTTTGACACTTTACCTATAAAAGCAAAGGATTTCAGTACTTTCCACAGTGGCGAGGTAGGTAGTGGGGCAGCTGATTTCGTCTTGCCTAGACAAACGACAGAAATGGATGTTGGTTAGTTTCAAGCAAGTTCAATACATATACAGGCACATCTCAAAAATTAGAATACCATGAAAAAATTCAATATTTTTGTCACTCATTTCAGAAAGTGAAACACATATACAGTATAGATTCATTACAGGAACAGTGATATATTGAAAGTGTTTATTTTAATATTGATGATTACGGCTACAGCCCATATTAAACCAGGACTTTAACCAGGATTAACATATTTCATCGTTTTGCTCTCACAAGCGAATATTTAGGAGAAAACAAGCGCGATTCAGCAGTTGGTACTAGCTAGCACTAGCAAAAAAAACGTTAGCTAAAACGTTAGCTAAAAAACGTTAGCCAGCACAGAACAGCACACAATTTAATGAGCAGGACCAAAGTGCAATACAAAACACAAACCAGGACTTTAATCAGGATTAACATATTTCATCGTTTTGTTCTAACAAGCGAATATTTAGGAGAAAACAAGCGCGATTCAGCAGTTGGTACTAGCTAGCTAGCAAAAAAAACGTTAGCTTAAAAACGTTAGCCAGCACAGAACAGCACTGTAATGGCTCAAAAAAAGTGAGCTTACCACCAACAGGATAAATAAGCAAACAGATGCATGTTATTACAAATCACTCACCATCGATGGTTCTCTCACGTTCGTCTACAGCTTGTCCATAGTGCGGTTTCTATGCTGTGCAGCCATATAGGTCCGGGTCACTCCTCACTGTGGATCTGCCACAAAGCAGAGAAAACTCCGCACCTCTTCGTTGGACCACGGTGTAGAGTTCCGCAAAACCTACAACGCTGTCTGTATTAATATCATATTTACTCCGTGACCGAATTAGTCCATGACAATATTGCAAATGGCGGTTATCAGAAGACGGCGAAGACGGTCGCTTTCGTGACGTTACGACCTGACCAATCAGCGGCGACCAGTCTGCTGACGTCACATCACGGCCCGACTCGGCCGTGATGGACCCTGCCCTAGATCAGTTACAAAAATAGCGCCTGCTAACCGGTGCTGGGGCTAATCGAAAATGCTCAAATGCGGGGAGAATGGTGCGGTGTTGGGGTAAGCGGGGCTAGTGGAAAAGAGCTATAAGCGGTGATGTTCGGAGGTGTTAAATCCTGCAGATCTGCATTAATCAGCAGGGAAAAGGAGAAGAGGAATAGGTGAACCCCAGCAGCAGAAATAATCCAGTTAACCCAGGAAGAGTAAACACATGACACCCCATGACACCCAACAGCTCACCCCCCCCCCCCCCATGACATCAGTGGGAACAGCTGGGCCAAACTTCACACCACTGTCGATTTACATGTTCCCTTCTGAGGACAATTCAAACAAAGCTGCTGCTGAGATGGAAACCAAAGGGTTAAAGGGTGACGTGGCTTTTATCAGCAGCACTGATTCCCCCCACCCCCACCCCCAACTGACCTGCTGGCCAGGAACTAACAACTCCTCAGGCCTGTTAACACAATTTTAACAACAAAAGGACATGCAAAAGAACAAAGATTCCCTTTGATTTAACAGGATAACAGCGTGAATTTTCTGGTCTGTGAATGAACAGACCAGCCATGAGTGTTTCACGGAGTCACTTACTGAATTATAATGGTTAATCTAAGTCACAATTTCAGGAAACATAAACTTCAGGGGAAACAAACCCATGACACATTGTTCTAAATTTTGCTGATTTTCTTTTTTTTTTCCCCACTTCTCTTCCAGTCCTTATGACCACTTTCTGATTACTTTGAGTTTTTAAAACATCATTTTAAGAATAATGTTAACTGACTTAAAGTAGATTTCTAACTACACTACATCATACAATATGCCATTTAACATACAATTTCATTTGATCGCATTTAGATCTTAATTCAAACAAGCAGAGTATTTGCAACCAACTTAATTAGGACTTGAACAAAAACAATCAATCAATCTGAATACAACTGGGAGCGTTTAAGGATAAAAATCTTTGGATTCCTTAATAACCTGTTGAACTCTGGTCAATTTCCCTAAAAACGCCTAAAAATAACATGCCCAAAGTAAATCAAAAGCTGTTCTTCAACCCTTTGCAGCATCTTCATGGGGTTGGTCTCATTTAAAAGAAAACACTCTGAATTTTTTGGCAAAACAGTCATAATCTCTCGAAGTGCTCCTGCCACTGAGTAACAATCATCTTGTGGAGTGTGTAAAATAAGAGACATATTCACGACAGACGGTTTATTACACACTTCACATCTTTCAAGCACAGAACAGAATGACACATTTCAGCAGGCACTCTTCTTTCACCCAAATCACTCCTCACAAGTTTCATGGCATTTCTCCACACACAACATGACATTTGCATTACACTGCATTCAACCCCCTACGTCCTTGACTCCTTCCTGTTATCTCGCCAGGAACCTCCTGAGCATTGTTCTCCCATGCTTATCCACTGTCTCTTGTCTGAGATGCTAAATAATCTGACTCCCCCAAGGTGCTACACTGCCCCCCCCCAGCATCTTAGATAGAACAATAGAACATCAGTCCACACGCCGTTTGGGCTTCCGTCTCCTCCCATATCTGCTGTAACTGGGGTTTACCGCCTCCGTGGCGCTGCTGTGCCGGTGGGGGGCTGCTGGGAGTGTGTCTGACTGCGGGTGGGCTGTGGTGAGGGGGGGGGGCACTTCGGTCTGTCCGTGTGGCTGCTCTGGTGAATCGTTTCCCTGGGGAGCTCTCCGTGGGAGTCTTCCACGCCGAAGGGCCCTAGCCAACAGCACTTGCTCATCCGCCACAACGAAAGCGGGTTTGCGTCTGTCTATGCCAATTTTCTCCCGCCTACCCCCCAAGTCTAGCAAAAAATGCTTATACCCCGTTTCCAACACTCTGAACGGTCCATCATAGGGTGGGCACAATGGAGGGCGATGGGCGTCGTGTCTGACGAACACGAACTCCGCGCTCTTCAAAGTTTTAGGCACGAAAACACGCGGAAAACAGTAATGGGCAGGGCCTGGCAGCGTGCCTGTGTTTACGCTCCGCTGCAAAAGCTGAGACGGGCAGCTGCCCGGCGCGGGATTATCTGGTAGAAATTCCCCGGGCAGCCGTAGGGGCTGCGCAAAAACCAGCTCTGCCGGGGAAGCTTCCAGATCCTCTTTTGGCGTGGAGCGCAACCCCAATAAAACCCACGGCAGCCTGTCTACCCAGTTTGCATCCGTCAATGAAGCCCTGAGTGCTGCTTTCAGTGATCTATGAAAACGCTCGCATAAACCATTGGCCTGTGGGTTGTATGCGGTTGTGCGGTGAATTGAAACACCCAGGCTGCGGGCCATCGTGGACCAGAGTTCGGAAACAAATTGAGGGCCCTTGTCGGACGTAATGTCCGACGGGACTCCAAAACGTGCCACCCATGCTGTTAAAAAAGCGCGTGCTATGTCCGCGGACGTGGTTGCCGCCAGCGGGACTGCTTCTGGCCAGTGCGTGGTGCGGTCCACCACTGTCAGGAGGTGCGTGCACCCTTGTGATGGCGGAAGGGGGCCCACAAGGTCCACATGAACATGGTTGAACCTCTTAGCCGGTACCCGAAACGGCTCCAAGGGAGCCTTTGTGTGCCTGTGTACCTGGGCTCGTTGGCACGCCACGCAGGCTGCAGCCCACTCTTTTACTTGTTTGCGTAGGCTCGGCCACACAAACTTCTCTCCTACCATTTTGACCGACGCACGCACTCCTGGGTGCGCCAGAGTGTGAACCGACTCAAACATGCGGTAGCACCACGCGACCGGGACCACCGGACGCGGGCGTCCCGTGGAGACATCGCAGATTGGGGGGGGGCATCTTGCAGCACCCTGCTCTCCAGCCTTAACCCTGTTGGTCCAGACTGGAGCGCGCGCACGTCTGCATCGCTAATCTGCTCCGCGGCCATGGCTGCGTAATCTATCCCCACGCAGACCGGGGCCACCATGGCACGCGAGAGGCAGTCCGTCACCACATTCAATTTACCCGACACATGCTGAATATCGGTAGTAAACTCTGAGATCGCGGCCAGCTGTCTCTGCTGCCGGCCCGACCACGGTTCTGAAAACTTGGCCATCGCAAATGTTAGCGGCTTGTGGTCCACGAACGCGGTGAAGCTGCGCCCTTCCAGCCAGAACTGGAAGTGACGTATGGCCAGGTGGAGAGCCAGTAACTCCCTATCAAACGCACTGCATTTACGTTCGCTGTTGCGCAAAGTTCTGCTGAAAAAAGCGAGCGGCTGCCAAGCCCCGGCGACTCGCTGCTCTACGACAGCCCCTATGGCCACGTCTGAAGCTTCGGTGGCGAGCGCTATCTGGGCCGCCGGGTCCGGATGCGCCAGCAGTGCGGCGTTTGCCAGGGCTGCTTTAACCTCCGAGAACGCCCGATCACGCTCCGGGATCCATTCGACCCTATCCACAGGTTTCTGTCTCTTGAGCACGGCGTACAATGACTGAATGAGCTGCGCCGTGTGGGGAAGGAAACGGTTATAAAAGTTCACCATCCCCCAAAATTCCTGCAGCGCCCTGACCGTCTGAGGCTGGGGAAAATCTGCCACGGCGCGCACTTTGTCGGGCAGCGGGATCGCTCCTTCCGGAGAGATGCGGTGCCCCAAAAAATCAATCTCCGTCACGCCGAACTGGCATTTTGCCGGGTTGATTAACAACCCGTGCTCCTCCAACCTCCGGAAAACCATCGTGAGGTGGGTTTCGTCTTCGTCTTCAGACGCACTGGCTACCAGGATATCGTCCAGGTAGACGAACACGAACAGGAGATCGTGCAGCACTGCATCCATCATTCGCTGGAATGTCTGTGCCGCTCCTTTTAACCCGAATGGCATGCGCAGGAACTCGAATAAACCGAACGGAGTTATTACCGCTGTTTTGGGTACATCCTCCGCGCGTACTGGGACTTGGTGGTAACCGCGGACCAGGTCTATTTTGGAAAAAATGCATGCTCCGGCGAGATGAATGGAAAAATCCTGTATGTGGGGAATTGGGTAGCGGTCGTGAGCTGTGGCGTTGTTCAACCTGCGGAAATCACCGCACGGTCGCCACGATCCCTCAGCCTTAGGGACCATGTGTAGCGGGGATGCCCATGGGCTGTTCGAACGCCTGATGATGCCCAACCTTTCCAGGTTGGCGAACTCCTCGCGTGCTATGGCCAGTTTAGCTGCGTCCAAGCGCCGAGGTCTTGCAAAAACGGGCGGCCCGGTGGTGGTGATAAAGTGCTCCACCCCGTGTTTAGCGATGGCCGCAGAAAACGTCGGGACCGTGAGTGCTGGGAACTGAGTGAACAGTGTGTGGAACTTACCGCCTGGAGCTGTGACGTTGGCTTGTGCTGTTGGCCAGGTCACTCGAGCTATACAGGGTAGAGAATCAAAGGACAGTGCATTAACCAGGCGCCTTTTAGCAACATTAACCAATAAACCATGTGCACACAGAAAATCAGCCCCCAGGATATGGTAATTCAGTGCTGCTATGACAAAAGTCCACTCGTATGTATGGCCGTGTAGAGATAAGATCAGTGTCCTCTCACCAAAGGTCTTAATTTCCGAGCCGTTTGTTGCCAACATCACGGGGCCGCTAGGTCCTGCCAGCCGGTCAGCGTGGGTCGGCAGGATGAAGCTCTTCTGGGCTCCGGTGTCCACGAGGAAACGCCTCCCCGAGCGCGCGTCCATCATGTAGAGCAGCTTGTTCTCTTCACCGAGGGTCGCAGCTGCTACCGACCGTCGGCCTCGGCGTTTTCCCGAGCGCTTGAATTGGCACGGTGGCGCACATCTGCTTGCGATCTCTCCGAAGCGGCGGTGGTAGAAGCAGAGCGTGTCTCTCTGGCGCTCCTTGGCCCCTGCTGCTGTTACCGTCGGTGGCTCCTCGCCTCCTCTGGTCGTCTCGCTGGGCTCCGCCGCTGCCGCGTTGACTGTGATCGCCCTAGTGGTGAGGATGATCTGGTCTGCCTCCTGGGCTAGGGCACGGTAGTCCCGCGTGGCCAGCAATGGCGAATTGGCCAGAACAGCTCTCACCACCATTGGAAGGTTCCGGAGGAAAAGTTGGGCAAACAGAAAGTGCCCGTCGTCCGTGCCCGTCAACGCCAGCATCTTCTCCATCAGGCCGATGGCCGAACCATCTCCTAACTCGGTCCGCCCCAGGAGCCTCTCCGCTCTCTCACATTCCAAGAGCGTGTAGCGCTGGATGAGCGCAGCCTTGAGCGCCTCTTATTTGTTGCGGGCTGGTGGCTGATCGAGCAGGCTCGCTACCTGCTGGGCTGTGCGGGCGTCCAGCGCTGCGACCGCATGGTAGAATCTGGTGTTGTCTGCCGTTACTCCCCAGAGGGCGAACTGGGCCTCGGTGTAGTGGAACCAAGAGCGCGGGTTGTGCTGCGAGAAGTCCGGTAGCTTGACTGAAACCGCACACGCGTGGCTGGGGGTTCCAGTCCGGGCCGTCTCCGGGGTTCTTGCCTCATGTTCCATAATACGTCTTGGGTCACCAGTGTGGAGTGTGTAAAATAAGAGACATATTCATGACAGACGGTTTATTACACACTTCACATCTTTCAAGCACAGAACAGAATGACATTTCAGCAGGCACTCTTCTTTTACCCAAATCACTCCTCACAAGTTTCATGGCATTTCTCCACACACAACATGACATTTGCATTACACTACATTCAACCCCCTACATCCTTGACTCCTTCCTGCTATCTCGCCAGGAACCTCCTGAGCATTGTTCTCCCATGCTTATCCACTGTCTCTTGTCTGAGATGCTAAATAATCTGACTCCCCCAAGGTGCTACAATCTAAACATACTGAATTTGAAGAAAATAAAGTTTGCCTGGGTGTTTTTTTAGATACAAATGCTTGCAAATAACATACAGCTGTGAGAAACTTGCTGGAAAACAACAGAAATATAGAACCAAGTGTTTTCAAGCTCAGGTCAAAATTTTGTAACAATACCACAAAAAATGAATATATTACACAGCTTTTTTCTCAGGTTGTAACAAGGCGTTCTTGAACTGTGCCAAATGGCACAGTTTGGAGAACTGTGTTCCAGAGTTCACCATCTCAGCAGTTTGCACAGTAAAACCAAGGGGTAACAACCCAGACATACACAGCACAGTTCCTGCTTTGTTTTGTTTTTTTTTTTACAGGCAAAAATAGCCTACAGTGAGGGACTTCCGGTCTGGACGCCATGGTGATAGCAACTTAACGCTGAAGCTCCCAGACCCAATCCAGGAAAACATCTTCAAAATCAGACCTAACGGATTTTTGGAAGAATAAAAATCAAAAGACAAAAACACCATGCCTAACCAAAAACAGAAGAAACTGACATTCCCCAGGCCAGGACGCGCAGTGGCCGCAGAATCTGAACCAGAGGACCTCCGATCAGAAGATGAGGAGCTGAACGTAGCTAACAAGAAGGTTAGCTTGAAATCGCTATTTGATGAAATCCGACGATTTCGGGCCGAATTTCATGAATTCAGAGAGGAATTAAAAAGGACGAACAGCAGAGTGGACCAGGCCGAGAACTGAATCTTGGAAGCTGAAGAAAGAATAAAAGTGCTTGAAGATTCTATGCTGGATTAACACAAAAAACAGTCAAGGCTGGAGGCTAAGCTAACCGACCAAGAAGGAAGACCGAGACGAGACAACATTAGAATTCACGGTCTGAAAGAAGGAGCTGAAGATAGTTTCAACACAATGGCGGAATGCGTGGAATCCTTACTGAGAGAGAAGTTGGATATTCCACAAACCACTGATTTGAAGATAGAAAAGGCCCATCGTACATTAGCCACAAAGCCAGCGGCAGAAGCGCCCCCACGTTCGGTGGTGGTAAGATTCTCCAATTTCAAAATAAAACAAGAGGTTGTAAGACGGGCTTGGCAGAAAAAAGGATTTATGCATCAAGAGAGAAAAGTCTTCGTGGAGCACGATTACGCCCCGGAGGTTCTTAAAAAGCGACGGGAATATAACAACGCCAAAAAGGTACTACGGGAACAGAATCTACGGTTTCAGACGCCATTTCCTGCGAAGTTAAGGGTCTTTTACGGTGAAGAGTCATGTCTCTATAATTCGGCGGAAGAAGCAACAATTGACATGGCGAGAATAGGGCTCCCGGTATCGGTGTTTAAACCCGCAGCAGACCTGAGCGAGAGGATCAGGGCTCAAACGTGGTCCACTCAGAGACCTTCAAAATCCACAGGCCAGCAGCGGGAAACCCAGCCCCAGAGCTACAAAGATAAGCTTTCCAGTTCCAGGAAGGAATAGCGACCTTTTTGTTTTTTTCTTTTCAGTCATTCTGCACTTCCATCCCCCCTCCTACAAGGTAACAAACATTAAAGGAGATGCAGAAACAGCATGTGGTAAAACCTTTCATGGAGCAGTTATAGCATTAGAAACAAATGTCTTCTTAATTTAAAGGAAAAAAAATCTTGTTAAAATAGAAATGTGACAATGACCCACATGTTCTCCCCACACTAATACTGTATTAGAGTGAATGTTTGCTGTGATGGGGGTGGGAGGGTGCACACAATCTCATAGGGTATAGGCATAAAAAAAAAAAATAAAAATCATTACAAATTCGGATTGGGATGTGAAATTCACGTTAAAATCACGTTAAATTCATGTTAATATCTCTCGGCGCCACACCAGTCGGCTGCCTTTTGCAACAGCGGCTCGATTCCGAGTTTTTTTTTTCCCTTCCTCTCTCTTTTGATCACTTTTTTTTTCACCCCACTTATATCACGGACACACAGATCATCCCAAATGTCTCCTGAGCCGGTGGACGGAGCCACTGTTTATAGCAGGATTCGATACAACAGGGAAGAGCTGCTAGCATTTAACCGCCACCCGGTCCCACTGGAAAAACTCGACATACCGAGAGAACTGAGGCGAAAACGCCGCGGCTGCCGGGCTGGAGTAAGGCGGAGGACAAAAAATATAAGGTACAGACCCTCCCTTCCATCTGTTGTCATGGGAAATGTACGGTCGATACTGGGAAAGTTAGATGAGCTAGCGGCTATCTCCCGTTATGATAGCACTTACCGGGAGTGCTCTCTCCTTTTGTTTACTGAGACGTGGCTAACTGAACTAGCAGCAGATGCTAACATTGAGCTGGAGGGTTTTCACATGATACGAGCTGACCGAACACCAGAGAGTGGCAAAACTAGGGGCGGTGGAGTGATAATGTATGTTAACAACAACTGGTGTAGACCGGGACATATCACTGTTAAACAACGACACTGCAGCAAAGACATTGAGTTGCTAGCTGTTAGCATGAGGCCTACATATCTCCCGAGAGAACACTCACACGTGATCTGCATTGTTGTTTATGCAAATCCGACGGCGAACGCTGGGACAGCGCGTGACGTCATCCATTCAGTAACCAGCAGGCTGCAGACAGAACACCCAGATGCTCTTCTCCTCATCTCAGGCGATTTCAACCACGTTTCACTGTCTCCCATTCTGCCCACTTTCACCCAGTATGTCACATGCCACACTAGAGACAATAAAACACTGGATTTGTTCTACGCAAACACTAAGGAGGCGTACACCTCATCACAACTCCCCCCACTTGGGAGATCGGATCACAACTTGGTTCATCTCCGACCGGTGTACAAACCCCTAGTGCACAGACAACCTCCGGCCATGCACACTGTGGAGTTATGGTCTGAGGAGACAATGGACACTCTAAAGGACTGTTTTGAAGCCACTGCCTGGAAGCAGCTCTGCGATCCACATGGTGAGGACATCAATGGCCTCATTCACACCTTCACGGGCTACCTCAGCTTCTGTGTGGACAAATCCGTTCCCACCAAGACCATACGGCGTCACTCAAACAACAAACCCTGGATCAACCCTGAGATAAAAACACTTCTGAGAGAGAAGAAGAGGATCTTCAGGTCGGGGAACAGGGAGATGCTGAAGTCCGTACAGAGGGAGCTGAGGAGAAAGATCAGAGAAGGCAAGGACAGCTTCAGGAAGAAGATGGAGGACAAGCTGCAACAGAGCGACATCAGCGGGGTCTGGAGAAACCTCAAAACCATCTCGGGGCTCCAGAATACCTCCCCCCAGGCCACGGGGGGCAGGGAGTGGGCGAACAACCTGAATCTGTTTTTCAATAGATTTGACCAACCGCCCTCCCCCCTGTCTGCACAACAACCACTGCTGCCTCTAAGAAATCAAGTCCTGCTACCCACTCCCCACTCCACCGACACCCCCCCCACTCCCAACACACAGCCCCCCATCCTGACCCTGACCAAGACCCAGGTGAGGACGGAGCTGAGGAAGATCAAGGCGAGGAAGGCGTCGGGACCGGACGGCATCAGCGCAAAGCTCCTCAAGTCCTGTGCAGACCAGCTGTGTGGGATTGTGACGTATATCTTCAACATGAGCCTGAAACTGGGGAGGGTACCACAGCTGTGGAAAACATCTTGTGTGGTACCTGTACCAAAAACTTCTCACCCCAAAGACCTGAACAGCTTCAGACCGGTGGCCTTGACGTCCCACTTGATGAAGACCCTGGAGAGACTGCTCCTTGCTCATCTCCGCCCCCTGGTGGAACCAGCAATGGATCCACTCCAGTTCGCCTACCAGCATGGCATTGGGGTGGAGGATGCGGTGATCTTCCTCCTTCACCGTTCTCTGTCCCACCTGGAGAAGCCCGGGAATATGGTGAGGATCATGTTCTTTGACTTCTCCAGTGCTTTCAACACCATCCAACCGATGATCCTGAAGGACAAGCTGCTGCGCGCAGGGGTGGACCAGCACCTGTCATCATGGATCCTGGACTACCTCACGAACCGGCCTCAGTTTGTGAGAACCCGGGACTGTGTTTCCGACACGATCATCAGTAGCACGGGGGCCCCCCAGGGAACGGTGCTGGCTCCCTTCCTGTTCACTCTTTATACTGCGGACTTCTCACACAACACAACACATTGCCATCTACAGAAGTTCTCTGATGACTCTGCGATCGTTGGTCTCATCTCCAGCGGAGATGAAGCTGAGTACAGAGGGCTTATCCAGGACTTTGTGGACTGGTGCCATCGGAACTGCCTCCAGATCAACGCGAGGAAAACTAAGGAGCTGGTGGTGGACTGCCGCAGGCATGGGCAGCCCCTCACAGCACCAGTAAATATACAGGGAACAGACATCGAGATGGTGACATCCTACAAGTACCTGGGTATTCATCTGAACAATAAACTAGACTGGTCACACAATACTGACGCACTCTACAAGAAGGGACAGCGCAGGCTGTTCCTGCTGAGGAGACTCAGGTCTTTTGGTGTACAAGGGGCGCTGCTGAAGTCATTCTATGACACGGTGGTGGCATCAGCCATCACTTTTGGAGTGGTCTGCTGGGGCAGTGGCATTACTGCAGCCGATAGGAAGAGACTGAACAAACTGATTAAGAAAGCTAGCTCTGTCCTGGGGCAACGCCTTGATCCGATGGAGGAGATAGGAGAGAGAAGGACGGTGGCTAAACTGTCATCTCTGCTGGAGTCCGAGTTCCACCCTATGCAGGACATACTGGATGCACTGAGGAGCTCATTTAGCAGCAGACTACATCATCCCAGGTGCACAACCGAGAGGTTTCGTAGGTCCTTCCTACCAACGGCTGTCAGACTGTACAACCTAAGCAGGGCTGCTCGCAGAGATAGCAAAAAGACGTAACAAACTAATAGTTTTTTTTGAATGCAAAAGATGCAATAGACTTACACAATGGTCCTCTCCGGCATACAACTAGGAACATACCGGTCGCTATGGAGGGTGAGAATATGTATGGGCACATAATCATACCATGTAGGATAACTAAATAGACGGTTATGCTGTTTCATCCCACCTAGCAACAATGCTCTGCACTGTGTGTGTTTATATATTTACATATTTATTCCATCTAGCTACAATGCTCTGCACTGGGTGTGTTTATATTTATATATCTATATATTTATTCCATCTAGCTACAATGCTCAGCACTGGGTGTGTTTATATTTATATATCTATATATTTATTCCATCTAGCTACAATGCTCCGCACTGTGTTTTTATATATCTACATATTATTCCATCTAGCTACATTGCTCCGCACTGTGTGTGTTTATATACTTGCATATTTATTCCACCTAGCTGCAATGCTCCGTACTGTGGGTGTTTATATATTTACATATTTATTCCATCTAGCTACAATGCTCTGCACTGTGTGTTCATATATTCATATATTTATTCCATCCAGCTACAATGCACTGTGTGTCTGTGTGTGTGTGTGTGTATATATATATTTTATAGTAATATGTACATATGTATATTAGCTGCTCTTGCTTGCTTGTTTTTTTTTTTTTTCTTGCCTTCTGATTGTTGCTCTGAGTGTTGCTATCCCTGTGCTGTTGCAATCCTGGAATTTCCCCATTGTGGGACTAATAAAGGCTTATCTTATCTTATCTTATCTTAAAAACATGGGACAACTTACAGGGGTAAGAGAGGGCCCTCAACACATAACAGAGTTTGAGGAATTTCCCTCAGAGCCTACACTCCATCAGGGCTCTTACAGGGTCTTTAAAGAGACCCCAGCTCAGGAAGTTTTTTTGACAGTTTTTTGTTTTAAAGTTTTGTACACTATGTTCTTAATGTTTTTTATGTTCTTAATGTTCTTTCAGTTTCTGAGTAGCAAAAAAGAGGGCCACCACACTGTTATACTAAATAAGAAAATACAATGGAGAAACAGGGTGTAACCAAAATAGCCTCATATAATGTAAAAGGGATCCTGAGTCCAGTTAAAAGATCCAAGATTCTACGCAAAATGAAAAAAGACAAAGCAGAAATAATATTTTTACAAGAAACCCACCTAACAGACCTGGAACACACTAAACTCAATAGACAAGGGTTTAAAATGATCTCTTCATCTTCATATAAGTCAGGGAGGAGGAGGGGAGTAGCGGCATTGATATCAACCAAAATTACATTTGAAAAAAAATCAGAACACAAAGATAAAGAAGGGAGGTACAGTTTGGTAATTGGGCGGCTAGAGGGAGAAGATATCACCCTGCTGAATGTATATGCACCACCAGGGGCTAAATGGAAATTTTATAAAAATGTATTCGACCTAATGATAACTAAAGCCCAAGGTTTAGTGATATGTGGTGGAGACTTCAATCTAAGACTGAATCCATACTGGGATGCAACAGGTAATTCTTCACATCAAAATAACACTCAAAGTAGGAAAACTCGGATGCTATTAAAAGAAATGGGAATCTGTGACGTGTGGAGGGAATTCAACCCCAATGTAAAAGATTATACTTTTTATTCAACGTCACATTCATCTTACTCAAGGATTGATTACTTTTTATGTTTAATAGAGACACTGGAAGAGTAAAAACATGTAAAATAGGACTGATGGATCTCTGACCACAGTCCGATCTATATGGACTTAAACATCCAAAAATACACAAATAATACATTTTCCTGGAGGTTGAATTCAAAATGTCCTGAAAGGACCACTGAAAGATGAATTGGAATCAGATATTCTCAGATATTTGGAAGAAAACAATAATGGAGAAGTATCCCCTTTAATACTGTGGGATGCGTGCAAAGCTGTAATAAGGGGAAAAATTATTGCAAAACTGGCAACCCAAAAGAAACTGAGACAAGAAAAACTAATCACATTAGAGTCAGAACTCAAGAACCTAGAAAAAGAACACAAAGGCAACACTCATTCTAATGGCTCGCTCAAGATTAAAGAAATTAAAAATCAAATAAATGAGATCTACACAATAGAAATCCAGAAGAAACTTACATTTCTGAAACAAAAACACTATGAAACAGGCAATAAATCAGCAAAATTGCTAGCCTATAAATTGAGGAAACAACAAACAGAAAGAGCAATCTACAAAATCAGAGATCCAGTATCAAAGGAAATAAAATTCAGAATTCAGGATATTCTTAAAAGCTTCGAGAATTACTATAAGAACTTATACTCCCACAAAAAACATAAAAACGCATCCGAGACATTCCTAAACACATTAAACCTTCCCCAACTTACGGAATCACAAAATAAAACACTACTGTCAGAAATACAACCTAAAGAATTGGAAAAAGCAATTATGAAACTTAAAGCTAACAAATCCCCAGGAGCAGATGGCTATACAGCAGAGTGGTACAAAACCTTTAAACAGCAACTATCTCCTCTCCTCCTGAAAACATTTAACTATGTCCTCCACACAGGGGAAATCCCCCCCTCCTGGAGAGAAGGGGTCATTGCAATTATACCTAAACCTGAAAAGGATAAACTAGAATGCTCCAACTACAGACCAATCAGTGTATTAAATCAGGACTATAAGCTTTTTACCATTATCCTTGCCAAAAGGTTAGAAAACATACTGACAGACTTAATTCACTTAGACCAAACAGGTTTTATAAGACAAAGACAGACACAAGACAACATTAGACGCACTTTACACATAATTCATCATATAAAAAAATATAACTTAAATGCAGTCATATAGGGATTAGATGCTGAAAAAGCATTCGATTCGGTTGACTGGTCTTTCCTATATAGAATCTTATCCAGTTTCAATTTTCATAACAACTTCATTAGAACTATACAGGCATTATATAAAAAACCAACAGCTAAAATAAGGATTAACGGTAATTTATCATCATCTTTTGAGCTGGAAAGAGGATGTCGTCAGGGCTGCCCCCTGTCTCCACTGCTCTTTGCAATCTTCATAGAACCTCTGAGCCAATGGATAAAACAAGATCAAGAAATTCAAGGTATTACACTTGGTCAGAAGGAACATAAAATAGCACTCTTTGCTGATGACATTTTAATATACCTAGGGCAGCCGGACACTTCTTTACCAGAACTAATCTCAGTTTTTTCAGACTATGGAGATTTATCGGGGTACAAATTAAACATGCATAAAACCCAAGTTTTAACATTCAACTATGACCCAAATCATTATTCACTAAGTGAACTCAAAACTAACTGGGAGTTGGAATCTATGAAATATCTGGGGGTCAATATCCCGAAACAACTCAACAAAATTATAACACTAAACTATGATCCACTGGTGACAAAAATAAAATCTGACCTAGCAAGATGGAATATGATACCATTCTTAGGTACTGCACAAAGAATTGAAGCAGTCAAAATGAATATACTTCCACATCTTCTATACCTTTTCCAAACAATACCGGTAGAACCTCCCAAAAAAACATGGCAGGAGCTGGACAGAAGGATCTCAAGATTCATATGGCAGGGCAAGAGATCTAGAATCAGATATAGAGCCTTACAGCTAAACAAAGACAAAGGTGGGCTCGCGCTGCCAAATATCAGGGACTATTTTAAAGCCGCACAAATTAAAACTTTAATAGAGATATGTAACCCAGTCTACACTGCACAATGGAAGGAGATCGAATGCCAAATAACAAGTGACATCCCCCTACAGGCGATAATAGGGAACAATGCCTTACCTAAACTCTTGAATAACACTAACCCGTGGATAGAGACCCCGCTAAAAATTTGGTTTAAGATAGTCAGAGAGAATCAAGCTAAAGAGCCCTATCGACTTCTGCAATGGATTGCCTATGATCAAGACTTTACCCCCAATAAAACAGACACTAGATTTAAAGAGTGGAAAGAGAAAGGGCTGATAAAATATTACGATTTTTTTAAGGGGCAAACTTTAAGAAGTTTTGAAGATTTGAAAAAACAAGGTCTAATAAATCAAGATCTTTACAGGTTCTTTCAGCTTAGACACCACATAAACAATATACTTATAAAGGAGGATTTGGAAAGGGCCCAGTCAGGTGTTCTGAAGGTCTTCTTAATGGCATATAAAGGGATCCCAGGGATCAGATACATTTCTAAAATATACCAAGGTCTTCAAGACTTAAAAGGAGACAACACATCATATATAAAAGAGAGATGGGAAAAAGAGGGGAATTTCACTTTACAACTGGAAATATGGGAAAAGCTAAATAAACAGCAATGGAAAAGTACCTCATCCCTGCAGTGGAGAGAATTTGGATGGAAAAATTTGGTAAGATTTTTCAGAACACCTGCACAAAACAAAAGCCTGTTTTCCACTAGCCCAGCACACCTCGGTACGGCTCGATTCACTTCAGTACGGCTCGGAATGCTTCTGTCTCCATTAGCACGGTGTTGTGCTTGTGCTGTGATGGTTTGTATTAGGAGGTTTTAGAAGCGAGGTGGCGCCAGACTCCCAGCGAGGCAGGGCCACACTCCCGTGACGTTACGCACCCGACTGAGTCCTTATTTACACAAGACAAAAAAATGGAGGATCCAAGGATTATTGCCTTGCTCGCTCTGTGGTTTTATCTCACAATTAAGTCCAGAGAGTTTAACCAGAGAAGACATTTACATATACTTGTACCTACTTTGACTTGTAAGCTTCATCAGTCTCTCCTGCTGCATTTTAAAGTCCAACTGTGCAACTTCTTATAAGTTAACATAAAAAAATTACCCAAAGTTTATAAATTGATCATGTGGTGCTAATTTTTTATGATATTTCAATAAAAAGAACAGAAAGCTTACAAAAACATTTGTTTTTTGGTCTAGTTAAAAATTACATTACCTTTACAATGGTTGACCCCTGACAGGATGATCAGCATCATTTTCATCAGACTAGGCAATGGAATTTCTATGTAATTATACTGTTTTATAATTCAGTGTTATAACAGACAAACCACACTTTCCAAAACAATTCCATTTTATTATATACAAAATATTAAAATAAAAAAAAACTTTGCAACACAACATGAAGGTTAATCGACATTTTATACACGCCGACCACTGAGTGCCTCTACACCAGCTTCCCAAACTGGGTCAGGAAGGCTCGGTTGAATGAATCCGGGCGGGCTGGCACGGCGGACGCGTGGGATGATTCTACAAGGAAAATGCACACAATAAAATACAGCACGAAAGTGCAAGATATACAGAAAAGACAATAGTTTTTAACAAGATTACATAAGCTTATTTCAGCGTATTGTTCACATGAATAATTAAAATAAAAGCTTTAGTCCGCAGTGTGCTGCAGTAAAGCAGCGATCATCATCCACAAATGAACAGCTTTTTTATTGCATAAATAAACTGAGTGTCTTACCGAATATATTTGCGAAAAAATGCACAATAAAAAAATAATTAAAACTCACCGTTAAAGGACTCCGATGTCGAGACCTCCCGGTATATTTTTTCATTCCGGGTGGCTCCGTCTAACTCGCGCTGGATACGTTCGTCTGACAATGCAGTGAGCAGACACTGCACCTCCTTATTGGTCCATGGAACACCCTTATTACGCGAAGCCATTTTTGATAGAGAATAAATGAAAATAGCACAGCAATACACTGAAAAGAAACCGCCAACAGTGGTTGCGTGCTGAGTAATGGCGGTCGTGAAGATTCTTTTTTTTTTTTCAAAAACTTTATTGAGAAGGTCGTGAAGATTCGGTAGAAGAGGAGGAGGAGAGGGGCGGTTACAACCTGACCAATCAGCGCCGGTTACGACCTGACCAATCAGCGGCGACCAGTCTGTTAACGTCACAACACGGTACAGCTCAGCACTGCTGTACCCTGCCCTTCAGCGGGGCTGAGAATCGCGGCTGTTAAACCGTGTTGGGGCTTGTGGAAAAGCGTACAAAGCGTGCTGAGCCGTCCCATGTCGCGCTAAAAGCGTGCTAGTGGAAAAGGGCCTAAATTTACCCATAAGGGGTTGAACTGTTGGCGCTTGTGTGGTGAAAAGACTGCAAATCATTTTCATGTGTTTTGGTCATGCCCAGTTATCTACCAATATTGGACCAATGTACAGACAATATTGGGGAAAATATTCAAAATAACAGTTCCCTTTTCTTTTGTAACTTTGTATTTGGGTTTACTACTGGACTCACTGGAAAGACGAGGAGATAAATACTTATTCAATGTTTTAATATTGGCAAGTAAAAAAGCCCTAACTAAAAAATGGATGCTGAAGGACCGTCCTACACCTGAAGATTGGATTAACGTGATTCAAGACATTTACTCGATGGAAAAGTTGACATTCGCACTGAGACAGGACATGGATGGGTTCATGAACTTTTGGCAACCCTGGATCGCATATGTGTCTTCCATTAGATCTAATCTTTGACAAACACCATTTCAATAATGGTCCCGCTCTTTGTTCCAATGCTACTCAGATGCTCTTTTACTTTTAATTACTTAATTTTCTGTTTGTTTGTTTTTTGCTGTTCTGTTTGTTTGTTTGTTTTATTTTATTCTCTTTAATTTCACTTTTTCTTTCACTTTAAAAAAAAAGGGGGTGTTGTAATAATTATCCTACCAATGTTGTCAAATAGCAAAAAATAAGGGAACATGTGATGAAAATGTAAACAATGCAATGCTGTAATGACCTGTATACCCTTTACAAAAACTTGAATAAAAAAAAAAATAGCCTACAGTGTAAGAAAAATTATGCGAAAAATTAATACATTTCACTAAAGTATACACAAAAACAACCCTCTCCCCCCTCCAATTTTTCCAGAGTTCACTATCTCACCAGTTTACACAGATACAGGTCAACTGGACCCCTGACCAAGTGCGCACCCCAAGTGGACCACAGAATCCAATCTGTACATGTACAGGTGCATTCTCCATCCAGTGATTTATAAATGCTGCCCCAGATGAAAACCAGTCTGTGGGACTATAATCTTCTGAATGAGGCTTTAGAAAATTATGAATCACTTTGTAAATCACTGGATTGAAAATGTACAGATTGAATACCGAGGTCCACCTGGGGTGCTCACAATAGTGTGCTCACATGGTCAGGGCTCCATGTCACCAGATCACGTTTACACAGTAAAAAAAAGGCATAATAACCCAGACATACACAGCACAGTTCCTTTTTTTTTTTTTTTTTAAACAGGAAAAAATAGCCTACAGTGAAATAAAAATTATACTAAAAAATTATTAAATTTTTCTGCAATATACACAGTAACAAATAACCCCCCCCCCCACGGCGCACACAAAAACATTGCCATGAGGGGACCCTTGTAACTACCGATTGGTCAAAAGTTATTTTTATTCCTATTTTTATCAATAAAGAATAATTTAGATTATAAGACTTACCTGTCCACAACCGCACTGTTGCTGGTATTGTCCACTGGCGTGTGACGATCGTCAGCTATTCCGTTGATCAATGGAAACCTCCGCTGCTTAGTGATTCGTCGTCACCCGACCCGGTCAAGCCATCGACGTTTTCATGCATGCCCTTTCGGTTTATTTTGTGAACCATTTTTCAAAACAAGTAAAATAATGCTAATGTTACCCTGACCCTTCTGCACAGTATCACAAAGGACTGTGCGTCACACAGCGGCAGAGTCAAAAGAGGTTTTACGCACGGGAACACATGGTATTTTACCGGAAATATAAACACTGAACCGTGCATGTAGGGCGTCATTGAAGTCAGAAATTGATTGGCTAAACAACCCGTCCATCGTCAGATTACTCAGCTTCAATTGGCTCGTTGTATTCGCAATCGTTGATGGGCAGATACTTCTTGCTAGGTTTACGCTCATTGGTTATTCAAGGTTGAAAAACCCAAATCAAGGCTCTTGTTGGTCGAATGAGATGTCAATCTCATTCTAAACCAATCAAACACTCCTTTGAGTTTCTGTTTACGGCTGTGTCTGTACTGGAAGACCGGAAATACAGCTTTTTTTTTTTCAGTGCGCACTGAGACGCACTAAAGACGCAGAGACGTGACCGCCCGCGGAATATCCCGAGTTCAACAAGTTAATGAAGTGCTGCCTGCAGATCACCTGCACTCAAACATTCCAATTACCACTCATGAGACAGACCAGATTCCATACAAAAGGTTAAAAATTTTACTTTGGCTTCGTCTTTAAGGGATTGCTGTTCCAGTTAAAAGTCTCGAGTGTTGGAGAGTCCACCTTTTTATAAAATGGCCAAGTCAGTATACCACAAAAGGCTCAAAGTCGCTAAGATAATTCAGAAGTTAAACCGGCTGTTAATGTCATTTAAACCCTGCATGGCTTCGACAACGCAGAACCGGCATTTCACTTTGAAACGGATGGCTTGAGTTATTGCGAACGAACAAGTTTAAAACACACATAACACTAAAGTTAAGAGTATTGCAAGAAGGAAAATAGTTTAATACAAAACACAGCTGTCTTACGATCTAAAAAGTAACACAGCATTTCAGAAAAGGAACATCATACCAACAGTAAAATATGGTGGTGGTAGTGTGATGATCTGGGGCCATTTTGCTGCTTCAGGACCTGGAAGACTTGCTGTGGTAAATGGAACTATGAATTCTGCTGTCTACCAAAAAATCCTGAAGGAGAATGTCCGGCCATCTGTTGGTGACCTCAAGCTGAAGCGCACTGGGGTTCTGCAGCAGGATAATGATCCAAAACACACCAGCAAGTCCACCTCTGAGTGGCTTAAGAAAAATAAAATGAAGACTTTGGAGTGGCCTAGTCAAAGTCCTGACCTGAATCCGATTGAGATGCTGTGGCATGACATTAAAAAGGCAGTTCTTGCTTAAAAACCCTCCAATGTGGCTGAATTACAACAACTTTACAAAGATGAGTGGACCAAAATTCCTCCACAGCACTGTAAAAGACTCATTGCCAGTTATCACAAATGCTTGATTGCAGGTGTTGCTGCTAAGGGTGGCCCAACCAGTTATTAGGTTTTTTTCCCCTTAATAATAAACACCTTCATTTAAAAACTGCATTTTTTGTTTACTTGTGTTATCTTTGTCTAATATTTAAATTTGTTTGATGATCTGAAATATTTAAGTGTGACAAACCTACAAATAATGAGAAAATCAGGAAGGGGCAAACACTTTTTCACACTACTGTATTTAGTCACAGCAGTACAAAGAGTGCCTTTTTTACTTTAGATGTCAATACCACATGTTTACTTGACTGTAATGATATGTGGGTAAGAGCACAGATTAGTGAAGAACTGGTTCTGGGCCTGTAATTATTTTTTTTATCAATCAATACAAGGTGGATTGATAAGATTAGCTCCCCAAAATGCAAGCAGGTACTCTGTATACTCCTATGACTGAATACTTTGTGTGTTTTTTGTGTTTTACTGCATACACCCTATTGCTGTCACTCATTTTTGCCATTCAGTGTTTTGTAACTGCCAGTTCTGTTCAGTGACATCATGTGCATGCCCTCTATAGCTTTACCCAATCAGATTAGAGTTTCTCTGATAATAATGAACAATCTGAAAACCGACTGTTTTGTATTGTTCATTAAAGACAGCATTTTTGAGCAGCTGTAAAACAACATAGAAATGGATTTTTGTCTATAAAACTACCTACAGTGGATATAAAAATTCTACACATCCCTGTTCAAATACCAGGTTTTTGTGATGTAAAAAATGAGACCAAGATAAATCATTTCAAAACTTTTTCCACCACTAATGTGACCTATCACCTGTACAACCCAATTAAAAAACAAACTGCAATCTTTTAAGGGGAAAAATAAAAAAGTTACAATAACCTGGTTGCATAAATATGCACACCCTGTTATAACTGGGGATGTTTCTGTGTTCAGAATTAACCAATCACATTCAAACTCATGTTAAATGGGAGTCAGCTCACACCTGCCACCATTTAAAGTGCCTCTGATTAACCCCAAATAAAGTTCAGCTGTTCTAGTAGGCTTTTCCTGACATTTTTGTAGTCACATCTTACAGCACAAGCCATGGTCTGCAAATAGTTTTCAAAGCATCAGAGGGATCTCATTGCTCAAAGGTATCAGTCAGGAGAAGGGTACAAAAGAATTTCCAAGGCATTAAATATACTATGGAACACCGTGAAGACAGTCATCATCAAGTGGAGAAAATATGGCACAACAGTGACATTACCAAGAACTGAACGTTCCTCTAAAACTGACAAAAAGACAAGAAGAAAACTGGCCAGGGAGACTGCCAAGAGGCTGACAGCAACGTTGAAGGAGCTGCAGGAATTTCTAGCAAGTACTGGCTACAGTACTGGTACATGTGACAACAATCTCTCGTCTAGGGTGGCAAGATTGAAGCCTCATCTTACGAAGAAAAACATCCAAGCCCAGCTACAGCTTGCAAAAACACATTTGAAATCTCCCAAACGCATGTGGGAAAATGTGTTATGGTCTGATGAAACCAAGGTTGAACTTTTTGGCCATAATTCCAAAAGGTATATTTGTCGCAAACACAACACTGCTCATCACCAAAAGAATACTATATGTACCTACAGTGAAGCATGGTAGTGGCAGCATCATGCTTTGGGCTGTTTTTCTTCAGCTGGAACTGGGGCATTAGTCAAGGTGGAGGGAATTATCAACAGTTCCAAATACCAGTCAGTTTTGGCACAAAACCTTCAGGCTTCTGCTAGAAAGCTGAAGATGAAGAGGAACTTCATCTTTCAGCATGACAATGACCCAAAGCACACATCCAAATCAACACCCCGGCTGGGTCATACCAAAGACCATATAAAAATGATACTTCCCGCCCTCTAGCTTGGTGCTCAGCATAACAGAATGGGGAAAGGAAAAATTGTAGCCCATGGAGAACAGGTGGAAATTAGCCACTGGCTACAATCTGGCAAGTTTGATATCTATGTCCATCAACTGGCACTGTTCTTAAAAACAGCAATTTACAATTTACAACAAAAGAATGGCCTCACCAGAAGAAGATTAAGGATTTGGAATGGCCCAGCCAGAGTCCAGACCTGAACATCTGTGGAGTGATCTGAAGAGGGCTGTGCACAGGAGATGCCCTCGCAATCTGACAGATTTGGAGCATTTTTGCAAAGAAGAGTGGGCAAATACTGCCACATCAACATGTGCCACACTGACAGACCCCTACCCAAAAAGACTGAGTGCTGTAATAAAAGCCAAAGGTGCTGCAACAAAGTATTAGTTTAAGGGTATGCATATTTATGCAAACAGGTTATTGTAAGTTTTTTTTATTTTTTATTTTTCCCCTTAAAAGATTTCAGTTTGTTTTTCAATTGGGTTGTACAGATTGTAGGCCACATTAATGGTGGAAAAAGTTTTGAAATTATTTATCTTGGTTTCATTTTTTTTACCCCCCCAACCAACGGTGATCTGTGTGGAGTTTGCATGTTCTCCCGTGTCTGCTTGGGTTTACGCTGAGATTTCTCCAGTTTCCTCCCACATGCCAAAAGCATGCAAGTTGGGTTAATTGGCATCAACTGGGGATTCTAAATTGTCCTCTAGGTATGACTGTGAGAGTGAATGGTTGTCTGTGTCTCTGTGTTGGCCCTGCAATGGACTGGCGATCTGTCCAGGGTGCACCCTGCCTCTCGCACAAAGATGCTGGTATAGGCTCCAGCCCCCCCACGACCCAAAAAGGATTAAGTGGAAGAAGATGGATGGATCATTTTTTTTTACATCACAAAAACTTGGCGTTTGAACAGGGTGTGTAGACTTTTTATATCTACTGTATATATGACCTGGAGGATTTCAAAACTTAATATTAATCCCTGGAAATGCACAATATGGGACCTTTAAGAATGGAAAAAGTCAAGCGCACCACACACACACACACACCTACCTGTGCAACATGACTTGTTTCGCATGCATTAAGAGTTTTCAAACCTTCGTGAATCCTGACAAAACAAGAAATTAAAAATGAAGCAGGATTCTATTCTTAGTGATGATTTTCTGAGATTAACAGACAACTAACCCTTCAATATCTTCTTCCCTGCTGTTTGTCCGTCTTCTCTCTACATCAGGTGTAGCATTGTTGTCCTCTGTCTCGCCATTGAAAAGTTCCTTTAGGGCGACATCTGTTACCATGACAACAACCACAAAACTATCAATGTAATATCCCAAATACCCTTACTGATCAATGACTACAGTATTGATAGAAAAAAATCCAACCTTTGCTTTTTGCCATTCTGTGGCGTATGGTGGCCTGAATGAGATCACAGCCTGAGGTCCAGTTGTGATACCGTTTGCTGCATGCGTCACTGAACCATGCCCCCGACAAAAAACGCAGGCGTACAGGATCAGTTTCTGTCTGCTCCAGGCTTCTGCAGTGTTGGCAGGGACCATTTCAAACAGAAAGCAATCACAACCTCTCATCTGCATGAGTCAGTTGAAGCATGTACTACAAAGCAGAATTAAATGGTTTAGAAGGTTTAGAAGAGAGGTGGATGTGGTGTCTGGGGAGAGGGAAGTCTGAGCATCTCTGCTTAAATTGCTGTCCCTGCAACCCAGACCTTTGGACAAGTGTCAGAAGATGAATTGATGGAAAAAGCAGGCACCAATATAATTCTTATGGGTAAATACATTGAGTAGTAAGTAGTTTGGAGTGAACTGTCATTTTAAAACCTGGGTAAAGCAATATGTAGTTGGAAAAGCTGACTTTTCTAACTTTTCAAAGTCTAAATTGTTCTCCTGGAAATTTTCATTCAAACCATTTTAAATTCTTAAATGTGCTTCTAACACATTTTCCTGGTGCACCGCCCCTTGCATTTTAAGTGCTACTGAAATATGTACATTTGTTTTCCTTATTACCTATAAATAATTTGTTACATGTACTGAGCACATGCCAAAGACCATATAAAAAATGGAACTTCCTGCCATCCAACTTGGTGCTCAGCAAAAATGGAACGAAGGAGGGAAATGTTGGTTACCCAGCCACAGGAGGTGCAAAAGCCAGTGTACTCCCCGTGCCAGTCCCAAGCCCAGATACTGTAAAATGGGCAGGGTTGTGTCAGGAAGGGCATCCAGTGTAAAAACCCTTGCCAAATCAGCATGCGGATCATCACAATATAAGGTGATGATATGCTGTGGCGACCCCGAAAGGGAGCAGCCAAAAGACAAAAAAAAACTGAGCACATGCCTCCAATGATTGTTACAGGGAGATATGGCATGAAAAAAGGATTATTCACCTTACAACATGCTCAACTTACAACAGGTATTCACTTTTCATCTGTGTACATCAATGCCAACTAGCACAATTTTCTCAAAGAAATTAGTCTCTTATGTATGATCAGTTTCTATTGGGCTGGAGTGGGAGAAAACAATTAAATTAAAGCAAAGGTTTATAAATAATCTACCCAAATGTTGATTTTCTCATTAATGCTCTTGTAAAATAATTTTAAAATAGTATAGGTTTTAAGATATGAATGTAAACACATTATAGTGTCTGCTGCACGTTTAAAAAGATATGTTTAAGCAAAAACTTATGAGTGGTAAGAAAAGGCAAAAAAAAGTTTTTCTTAGAATTGCGTTAGGTAACAAAATTACAACCATGGTCTCTCAAATGTAACATACTATTAAAGATGTAATTAATTAGACTGAAATTAATTAAGTGATAAGGCTTTTTAAAATTTCAAAGTACTTCTAGTGCTTAACTAGTAACACTAGCGCTCTAATCTACGGGCTTATTAGAGATGAATAACTAAAGCCTTTTTAGAATCAGTTCCACTATAACAACTCTCAAATCCACAGAGGTTTTAATGACTATGGAAATTATGTGAAAGACATTACACTCCCCTCTAAAAGTATTGGAACAGTGACAGAAGTTTTATTTTTTAGCTGTTTACCAAAACACATTCAAGATTCAGTTATATAGTCAACATGGGCTTAAAGTGTAGACTCTCAGCTTTAATTTGAGTGTATTCATGTCCAAATTGGAGTTACAGTTTAGGAAATGCAACCATTTTTATACAAAACCTCCATGGACTTTTTAACTAGATTGTTTAACACAATCTTGGAGACTGACAGGATTCCCAAGGAGTGGAGAAGTGTAATGGTACCGATTTTCAAGAACAAGAGAGATTTTCAGAGCTGTACCAACTACAGAGGTATAAAGTTGATCAGTCACACTATGAAGATATGGGAATAAGTTGTTGAAGCCAGGTTTAGAAGAGAGGTGACAATCGGTGAGCAGCACTACAGTTTCACGTCAAGAAAGAGTACTACAGATGCAATGTTTGCTTTAAGAGTATTAATAGAGAAGTATAGAGAAGGTCAGGAGTTGCACTGTGTCTTTGTGGATCTAGAGAAAGCATAAGATAGGATGCCAAGAGAGGAAGTGTGGTACTGTATGAGAAAATCAGGAGTGGCAGAGAGGTATGTGAGGGTGGTGCAGAACATGTATGAGAACAGCAAGACAGTGGTGAGGTGTGCTGTAGGAGTGACAGATGGATTCAAGGTGAGGGTGGGGTTACATCAGGGATCAGCTCTGAGCCCCTTCTTGTTTGCCATGGTAATGGAAAGGCTGACAGATGAGGTCAGGCAGGGGTCTTCATGGACTATGATGTTCGCAGATTTTTGATTTTGATTTTGTATACTTTATTGATCCCCAGAGGGTAAACTGAGGGCATCCACCTGGATGGATGAAGCAGCCACGGTACTGTGATCTGTAGTGAGAGTAGGGAGCAGGTGGAAGAGAACCTGGAGAGGTAGAGGTATGCTCTGGAGAGCAGAGGAATGAAAGTCAGTAGAAGCAAAAAAGAATACATGTGTGAAAATAAGAGAGAGGCAGGTGTAATGGTAAAGATGCAAGGAGTGGAGGTAGTGAAGGTAGAGGAGTTTAAATACCTGGGGTCAACCATCCAAAGCAAAGGACAATGCACAAGAGATGTGAAGAGAGTGCAGGCAGGCTGGAGTAGGTGGAGACGAGTGTCAGGGGTAATTTGTGACAGAAGGACAGCAGCTAGAGTGAAAGGGAAAATTTACAAGACAGTAGTGAGACCTGCTATGATGTACGATTTGGAGACAATGGCAGTGACAAAAAGACAGCAGACAGTGGCAGAGTTGAAGATGCTAAGATTGTCATTAGAAATTATTAGGAGGGACAGGATTAGAAATGCGTATATCAAAGGGATAGCTCAGTCTAGTCGGTTTGGAGGCAAAGTAACAAAGGCAAGGCTGAGATGGTTTCGACATGTGCAGAGGAGGGATAGTGGATATATTGGACAAAGGATGTTGAAGATATAGCTGCCAGGCAAGCAGAAAAGAGGAAGACCACAGAGAAGATTCATGGATGTGGTGAAAGAGGACTTGGAGAGGGTTGGTATGAGAGAAAAGGAATAAAAAGGATAGGGTGAATAGGAGGCAGATGATCCACTGTGGTGACCCCTTAAGGGAGCAGCTAAAAGAAGATGAATAATAAACACACTTTGATGTCAATAAACTTTTTCTAAAGCCACCATCATAACCTTGAATAACAGAATATATATTTAGAAAGATTGTAAGCTTATTATCAACAAAAAAGTTACTGAAATTTGTATAATACTGGAAAAGAAACAAATAAGCTGTCCAATCATGTGTATGTTAGAATTAATAAACAGATAAAAACGGCTCCTCACATATGCAAAAGAGATAAATGATTTTAAAAAAAAAATCAGTACTATATATACTTACACAAATGGTCCCCTCCAGTATACAACTAGGACAATATCAGTCACTACGGAGGGTGACAATATGTATGGGTACATATTCATACTATGTAGGATAACTAAGTAGACTGTTATGCTGTTTAGTCCATCTTGCTACAATGCTCCACACTTTGTATATATATTTATGTATACGTATATATATCCACTGCTCTTATTTATATTTTTCGTATCTTCTTAATTATTGCTCTGAGTGTTGCTATCCCTGTGCTGTTGCAATCCTGGAATTTCCCCATTGTGGGACTAATAAAGGCTTATCTTATCTTATATATTTGTTGCCCAGTATCATCAGCATACACATATCCGTCAGCCACAGATATACAGTATCTAAATGTTTCATTGATATATTGTCATGTTTTAAGATGAAAATATGAAGCAATATATTCAACATCCACAAATCTTCAGGGTCTAACAAATAGTCACCTCTGACCTTACACGTCCTTCATCACGATGGCGCAACTCCGAGTCACGTAGTACAACCTCCAAGATGGAGGACTGCTCCTCCTCAGTCAGGTGACTCAGGTCAAGAGATGGGTCCACCTGTCCCTCCTCCATTCCTGAGCGAGAGAGATGTGTTTATGAACATCAGTCTTAAATATACTCACTGCCAATGAAAATGCAACACAATTTTTGTATAAATATTTTTGGGTCCACCCTATCCGAGCTTGAGCAATAGTGTTTGTATGACTCAAAATACATCTAGAACTCATTTTCAGTGGTTGTACTCACTATCATGACTCACTGCCTTTGATCTCTGGTTCTACAGTCTTTTTGAGCTTGTTGTTTGTTTTGGGTACTCAGGATCATGAGTATGAAGCTAAAAGTTAAAGGTGTGATGTTGAATGTTGGCAGTGAGTATGCCTCACAAGTTGGATGTCAGGATGCCAAGAAAGAGGAATTCTGGAGTAAGTTGGATGAAGTGGTAGAGAGTGTTCCCAAGGGGTAGAGAGAGGTGATTGGAGTGGACTTTAATGGACATGTAGGTGAAGGGAACAGAGGTGATGAGGAGGTTCTGGGTAGATATGGTCTTACGGAGAGAAATGTGGAAGGACAGATGATTGTGAATTTTGCTTAAAGGATGGAAATGGCTGTGATGAACACATACTTCAAGAAGAGAGAGGAACATAGGGTGACTTACAAGAGTGGAGGAAGGTGCACACAGGTGGACTACATCTTATGCAGAAGGAGAAATCTGAAAGTGATAGATCGCAAGGTGGTGGCAATGGAGAATGTAGCTAGATAGCATCGGATGGTAATCTGTAGGGTGACTTTGGAAAGCATGAAGAGGAGGAGAGTGAAGGCAGAGCTAAACATTAAGTGGGGGAAGTTATAGAAGGAAGAAGGTCGCATAGAGTTCAGGAAGGAGTTGATACAGGCTCTGGGTGGTAGGGAAGAATTACCAGATGACTGAGAAAGTACAGCAAAAATGTTGAGGGAAATGGGTAGAAAAGTACAGTGGGGAAAACAAGTATGTAGTCAGCCACCAATTGTGCAAGTTCTCCCACTTAAAAGATGAGAGAGGTCTCCAATTTTCATCATAGGTATACCTCAACTATGAGAGACAAAATGAGAAAAAAAAATCCAGAAAATCACATTGAAGGATTTTTAATGAATTAATTGGTAAATTCCTCGGTAAAATAAGTATTTGGTCAATAACAAAAGTTCATCTCAATGCTTTGTTATATACCCTTTGTTGGCAATGACAGAGGTCAAACGTTTTCTGTAAGTCTTCACAAGGTTTTCACACACTGTTGCTGGTATTTTGGCCCATTCCTCCATGCAGATCTCCTCTAGAGCAGTGATGTTTTGGGGCTGTCGCTGGGCAACACGGACTTTCAACTCCCTCCAAAGATTTTCTATGGGGTTGAGATCTGGAGACTGGCTAGGCCACTCCAGGACCTTGAAATGTTTCTTACAAAGCCACTCCTTCGTTGCCCGGGCAGTGTGTTTGGGATCATTGTCATGCTGAAAGACCCAGCCACGTTTCATCTTCAATGCCCTTGCTGATGGAAGGAGGTTTTCACTCAAAATCTCACGATACATGGCCCCATTCGTTTTTTCCTTTACACGGATCAGTCGTCCTGGTCCCTTTGCAGAAAAACAGCCCCAAAGCATGATGTTTCCACCCCCATGCTTCACAGTAGGTATGGTGTTCTTTCTCCTCCAAACACGACAAGTTGAGTTTTTACCAAAAAGTTCTATTTTGGTTTCATCTGACCATATGACATTCTCCCAATCCTCTTCTGGATCATCCAAATGCTCTCTAGCAAACTTCAGACGGGCCTGGACATGTACTGGATTAAGCAGGGGGACACGTCTGGCACTGCAGGATTTGAGTCCCTAGTGGCGTAGTGTGTTACTGATGGTAGCCTTTGTTACTTTGGTCCCAGCTCTCTGCAGGTCATTCACTAGGTCCCCCCGTGTGGTTCTGGGATTTTTGCTCACCGTTCTCGTGATCATTTTGACCCCACGGGGTGAGATCTCACGTGGAGCCCCAGATCGAGGGAGATTATCAGTGGTCTTGTATGTCTTCCATTTTCTAATAATTGCTCCCACAGTTGATTTCTTCACACCAAGCTGCTTACCTATTGCAGATTCAGTCTTCCCAGCCTGGTGCAGGTCTACAATTTTGTTTCTGGTGTCCTTTGACAGCACTTTGGTCTTGGCCATAGTGGAGTTTGGAGTCTGACTGTTTGAGGTTGTGGACAGGTGTCTTTTATACTGATAACGAGTTCAAACAGGTGCCATTAATACAGGTAACGAGTGTAGGACAGAGGAGCCTCTTAAAGAAGAAGTTACAGGTCTGTGACAGCCAGAAATCTTGCTTGCTTGTAGGTGACCAAATACTTATTTTATTGAGGAATTTACCAATTAATTCATTAAAAATCCTTCAATGTGATTTTCTGGATTTTTTTTTCTCATTTTGTCTCTCACAGTTGAGGTATACCTATGAAAATAAAACATGGATAAAACATGGAACAATGGTGAACCTTCCCAGGAGTGCCCGGCCGACCAAAATTGCCCCAAGAGCGCAGCAATGACTCATCCAAGAGGTCACAAAAGACCCCACAACAACATCCAAAGAACTGCAGGCCTCACTTGCCCCAGTTAAGGTCAGTGTTCATGACTCCACCATAAGAAAGAGACTGGGCAAAAATGGCCTGTATGGTAGGGTTCCAAGACGAAAACCACTGGTGAGCAAAAAGAACATAAAGGCTCGTCTCAGTTTTGCTAGAAAATATCTTGATGATCCCCAGGACTTTTGGGAAAATACTCTGTGGACTGACGAGACAAAAGCTGAACTTTCTGGAAGGTGTTTGTCCCATTATATCCGGCGTAAAGTAACACAGCATTTCAGAAAAGGAACATCATACTGGGCTGCACGGGCTGCACGGTGGCGCAGTGGTTTAGCACTGTGGCAGCACAGTTTTACCCTCGGCCGGGGGATCGCGGGGATCATGAGATCGTGGGTTCGATCCCAGCCCCCGACCAACAGTGAGCTGTGTGGAGTTTGCATGTTCTCCCCGTGTTGCGTGGGTTTACTCCGGGATTTCTCCGGTTTCCTCCCGCACACCAAAAACATGTAGGTTTAGGGCGCTCGCGCACGCAGCGACCAGCAGCCGGTGGCTTGTCACCAGACTGCAAACCAAGTCTACCTACGGGTACAAATAAGTAACAAAAAAAAAAAAAAATACTAACAGTGAAATATGGTGGTGGTAGTGTGATGGTCTGGGGCCGTTTTGCTGCTTCAGGACCTGGAAGACTTGCTGTGGTAAATGGAACCATGAATTCTGCTGTCTACCAAAAAATCCTGAAGGAGAATGTCCAGCTATCTGTTGGTGATCTCAAGCTGAAACGCACTTGGATTCTGCAGCAGGACAATGATCCAAAACACACCAGCAAGTCCACCTCTGAATGGCTTAAGAAAAACAAAATGAAGACTTTGGAGTGGCCTAGTCAAAGTCCTGACCTGAATCCGATTGAGATGCTGTGCAGGCGGTTGTTGCTTGAAAACCCTCCAATGTGGCTGAATTACAACAATCCTGCAAAGATGAGTGGGCCAAAATTCCTCCACAGCGCTGTAAAAGACTCATTGACAGTTTTCACAAATGCCTGATTGCAGTTGTTGCTGCTAAGGGTGGCCCAACCAGTTATTAGGTTTAGGGGGCAATCACTTTTTCACACAGGGCCATGTAGGTTTGGATTTTTTTTTCCCCTTAATAATAAACATCTTCATTTAAAAACTGCATTTCGTGTTTACTTGTGTTATCTTTGTCTAATATTTAAATTTGTTTGATGATCTGAAACATTTAAGTGTGACAAACACAAAAAAAAATGAGAAATCAGGAAGGGGGCAAACACTTTTTTACACCACTGTATGTCATATTCTTGAGAGTCATCATGTTTACAATGTCTCTGACAAAACTGACCTGTGACCTTGACCTTCAAGGTCACGCAAATTTGAACTTGTCTGTGATTTGTCATAGATACTAGGGATGAGCCGATACCACTTTTTCAAGTCTGATACCGATCCAAACCTGATACCGTCTATCTTATTTTAAACGAAGGAAGTACAGAACATACTTTGGTAATGACTGGTTGCATACATAAAAACATAAATCTAAAAGTCAAAGAATATATTATAAAGTTGACTCATTTCAGCAACACTGCTGCTTTTCTTATTTTAAACTTTGTAACATTGGCAGCATTTAACTAGTCAGCACCATGTAAACATGCATTCTGAAGTTTAAAGTGAACATTTATGCAAAACTTTAAAAGCTGAGTATTTAAGTAAACATTCAGATGAAATTCAAAGTGCCACTTTAGGCATGAGTTAAAAAATGCTGTAAATCTGAAAATAAAGGAACTAACCCTTTAAATTGTATTTTTGTCATAAGTATTCTCTTGGTCCTCAGTTTATTTAGTAGTGTTTATGATATTATTCTCTGTCCAGTCTTAGTTTTTAGGTTTGCTCTTATTTTGAAGTTATTTTTGTTCCATTTCATGTAGCCTTGTTCTTGTAGTCCTGCTTTCCAGTTCACCGTTATAATTTGCTATTTATGCTTCTGTCACCTACCTCTCATCAGCTGTAACTCTCCGCCGAAAGGTAAACCCATGTTTACCTTTGTTCCTGTTGATTTCCAGCTCATGTCTGGTTTACTTTCAGTTTTGTTCTTTTAGTTTCACTTTTAGTGTCTTCCAGCCTCCGAGCTGGAAAGCAGCAGCTGCTGATGCGCAACACACTTCCTTCTGCTTGGTTCTTGACAGAATTCTGCATACTCCTTTACAGTGATACTTTTGCAAATGTTTTATCAAGTTGGTGGTGTTAAAATTGTAAAAGCTGGTACCACACAGCAAACATACCGAGGCGACTCCCACAGACAAGCTCCAGTGACACTCGTTGCTTCTGTTTACAGAAGCCACACACAGCATGGCTGAGAACATGATTGCGCCTTCATTTTAATATTATTAATGTATCGGATCAGTAAATTACTTTTATTCCTTACTAGTACTGATCCAGCCATTTTGCGTGGATCAAACCCGATACCAATTAGGGCTGAAAACAGGGCAGCACAGTGGAACAGTGGTTAGCACAGTGGCAGCTCAGTAAGAAGGTCACGGGATGAATTTTGCCCCTGGCCATCGTGAGTTCAATCCCAGACCCTTCTGTGTAGAGTTTGCATGTTCTTCCCATGTTTGCGTGGGTTTACCCTGGGTACTCCGGTTTTCTCCCACAGGCCAAAAACATGCAAGTTAGGTTAATTGGAGACTCTAAAGTGGCCCTAGGTGTGAATGGTGAAGGGATGGCGCCGTACCATGGCTGCTTCATCCATACAGGTGGATGCCCTGAATTTCTCCTCTGGGGATCAATAAAGTACACAAAAAACAAAAACAAACAAAAAATTAGTTGACGTCGATAACGTCGACAATAAAAATTTGTCAACGCAGATTTTTTGTCTAATTTTTAAGTTTATATGCATGCCACGGAAATGTTCAGTTGCAACTGCAATGCACGACTAGAACTACTGAGGGCAGTAGCACCTCCGTTGTCCAGTATCATATTTCCCAAGTCCGCTTATTATAAGCAACTTTGGGCTTGTTTTTCTCTAAAGTCGCTTGCAAATCTTGTCAGTTGTGGATTGCAGGTTTTTGGGCTTGTTTTTTAACGTGTAGTTGCTTATTTGGGCTTGCTTTGCTGTCTGTGTGACAGCTCTCCCAGCTCCCCACAAAACACGAGCGCGATAGTGACATGGTCTGAGCGCCGATGTCGTCCGCGCTCAGGCCATACATCATCTCAGCCCGGCTTTTGTTATGACAGAGTCTCAGCAGGCTTCCGGCTGTCAAGCTCCACGGGACGGCTGGAGGCCAATTACCTCTCATCAGCTGAGGCGCTGTCAACCACTATATAAGGGAGCGGCCCTGATTGCTCAGGGCTGCGACCTCACACACACTATCCACGCTCACCTCTTGGTGTGGATTAGGCTGGAGTCCCTACGTCCGGCTCCAGCCCTCCTCTTTTCCCTCATCGTGATCCGTAAGTGCATTTCTTGTATTATTTGTGTTTTGCCCCACGAGGCTCTTTTTCTTTGTTCCTTTCCCCTTATTAATAATAAACTACGCAAACTCACTGGTTGGCCCTTGGCTCTTATTAATGGCTCGCAAGAGCCATTCGTGACAGTAGGTCACAGCCAGTGAGCTGCCGGCCACCATGAGTGTTGCATAAATTGGACTGTTGTTGCTACCTGTCTGGGTACCGTGCTGGAGACATGCCGTCGCGGAGGGCCCGCACTCAGAGTCAGAGCGACGATCTGGCAGATGCTCTTGAGTGCGTCGATGAAATCCTCATCACCGCCTCCCTCCTCGACTTCAGCAGCGACGTGCACCAGTACCTGGACCAAGCTGAGGATGTCCTTAATCTTCTCCCTCGCTTCGCCAACCACCCTGAGGTAAGCGTGAGGAGAGATGACATCGCCGCACAGCGCGAGATACTCCATGGGCTGGAGGGAAATCCCGGCAGGAAGCCGAAGAGGAGGAGACGTCGCCCCTCGCTTCGGGATCCCGCTCCTGCCTCCGTTCTGGCCCGGGAATTCGCACCATCCAGAGGTCTTCCTCCATTGAGCATGACATCAGTCGGGGTTCCCCCAGAGGAGCTGCAGCTGACAGCAATTAGCATCTGGGACCGAGTGGCGGCTGCTCGCTCCACTGTTCATCCATCTGTAATTATGAAGCATGTGGCAGCGGCAGTCAGACTGGTGGAGAGGAATCCCGGGTTACGTGACTTTCCTGAGTTCGCCGACCTCCTCGCCTCAGTCTCCGCACAGGAGCGGCGATTCCTGGACCTCACCTTCGCCTCACCCTCTGCCAGAAACCATTGTCACCTCCACAGACAACCTCGGCTTGAATCCCATCCGGATCCAGTTCCGGGTCGCCGCAAGGGCTCAATCCCCCACACAGCTGTTGCTCCTGCGCCTCGTCAGAGGGGAATCCCCGAAGCCTCTCCCTCCGGGCCATCTCCTCCTGTCCCATCAGCGCTCCGTGCCCGGCTCATCTCGGCTGTCGCCCCCTCCTCCTCGTTGCCTATCCCGACTGCTGTGTGTCTCTGGAGCCCTGTTTCGGCGAGCCCCGTCTCAGAACCTTCTCGAGCAGCTCCCCTTCATCCTCCCAGGGGGCCCTCTGTCACCGTCCGGCGGAGAAAGGGAGGAGCAACGTCCACTGCAGCAGGCACCATCCTGGTTCCAGGAGACAGGCAAGTCCCAGTTCATTCATTCTCTCATTACTGTAATTTGCCTTGTCAGACTCATGGGGGTGGAGTTCGGGGTTCGCAGTCCCCCGAGCTCCCACCACCTGCTGTGGCTTTAATGGTTAATCCCGCATCCTCTGTGTCTCCCTCCGCTGAGCGGTCCTCGACGCCAGGCCAACGTCGCCGGATGAGGAGGGGGCCTGCAGTTCTGGATAGCCTGGTTCCGGTCCCGCAGCCACGTCGTGGGCGGAGGAGGAGAGCGGACTGCAGCGTGGAACCTGCGCCGATGAGGAAGGGTCCCTGGGTCTCCACAGACGAGCGGTCCGGTCCAGCGGGTCGAGGGTCCCCTGCCACCACGCCGTCTGGGCCGTCGGCGTCGACATCAGTGCCGGAGGATCCTGAGGCTGCGGACACCATCATGCCAGCTGCGGAGCCCAACGTAGCTGAGTAGGAGCCTGATGACGACCTCCTGCCGTCTGAGCCCGGATCATCGGAGTCCTGGACGGCGTCAGAACCTGAGATCAGGCAAGTGCTCCGTATTGTCTTCCTCCTTTCCTTTCTAGAGCATTTTTGCCTGTCTCTTGGGGAGACGAGCCGGGTGAAGCCGCCCGCTGCGTCCGAGCTTGTCTCGCCGGGTTCTGACGCTGCCGGTGAACCTGATCCCGGTTCTTTTCTCTCTCCCGAGCCTTCTCCCAGGGTTGCCGGCGAGAAGCTGCTTTCGCCCACTGTGCCAGAGGTTCTGGGTTCGGGGTTGGAGGTCAGTTCTGGTGCAACCGTGACCCAATCGGGGTCCAACGCGGGTGCAACCGTGACCCAATCAGGGTCCATCGCGGGTGCAACCGTGACCCAGTCGGGGTCTGATGAGGGTGCAGCACCAGCAGGGTCCAAGTTCGGTGAGGGAGCTGCAGACCCCCTGCCACCGGACACTGGACCGGCTCATCTTCTCCCCCATCTTCACCATCATCCTCATCTTCACCCTCATCTTCCCCCCAAGCCTTCTCCACCAGGTGCCGTATGGACCCCTCACTTTCGGCCCGGCTCGCCCTCACTATTTCCCTCTACAGGGAAGCCGTTGCCTTTCTCTCCCTTGCGGTCCAGGTGGCTGAGCAATGCGGGTCGGCCACCAGGAAGACTGCCGCGCCCATTTGGCTCTCTGGGCCGGCCACCCGACCCACTGGACTCTATTCGGCGGCCTGGTCCGGCCACCTGAAGCACTGTTTTTCCTGGCCTGAGATTCGGGTAGGCCACCTGAACTCTTCCCGTTACCCCTGTTGGCGGTTTGGACGCTGGGTGCGGGGAGACCCCCGGGACTGTGTAATTGTGCCTGTCATCCCTGTGTTTTTCCCCTCTGTTCCTTTGTAATTTGGTGGATGTTCGGGTATGTTACCATGATTTCATGTAATCACATCGCTGTTAGCGTGTTTTTGTGTTTCATGCACCTTATCACTATTAGTATGCCCTTGTTTTCCTTCTAGGCCTCCTCCTGTTGTTGCATTCTTTTTTTTTTTTTTAGGGGTCTGGTCTATATATTGTCCGCATTTTATGGAGTATTGTGGGGGGGTTTTTCCCCTCTCTCCCGTACTCTGTAATTGCTTTGTTTGTTCCCTGTCAGTGTTATGGTTTTTTTTCTCCTTTTCTTTTTCTGACTCACTCCCTCCTGGCCTGCGCCCCATCCGCCCACCCTAAGGGGGGTGGGGGGGAAGGCTTGGGTGTTACTGGCCGTTCTGAGCCCGGCCTCGAGGGGGAGGTACTGACACGGTCTGAGCGCCGATGTCGTCCGCGCTCAGGCCATACATCATCTCAACCCGGCTTTTGTTATGACAGCGTCTCAGCGGGCTTCCGGCTGTCAAGCTCCACAGGACGGCTGGAGGCCAATTACCTCTCATCAGCTGAGGCGCTGTCAACCACTATATAAGGGAGCGGCCCTGATTGCTCAGGGCTGCGACCTCACACACACTATCCACGCTCACCTCTCGGTGTGGATTAGGCTGGAGTCCCTACATCCGGCTCCAGCCCTCCTCTTTTCCCTCATCGTGAATCGTAAGTGCATTTCTTGTATTATTTGTGTTTTGCCCCACGAGGCTCTTTTCCTTTGTTCCTTTCCCCTTATTAATAATAAACTACGCAAACTCACTGGTTGGCCCTTGGCTCTTATTAATGGCTCGCAAGAGCCATTCGTGACAGATAGTTTGTTTACAGGACCCATCTACACCCCCATTTCCTGGTTACCACGCCCGCCCCACTGATCTCTATAGAAACACTCGATGGCTCATTGGCCACCAGAAGTGAAACCATCTGGCCGCCATATTAGTACACTCAAAACACTAGTACATCCAAATCGACGGCTGCTAAACATAATGTCAACTCAATTTCTATAGTTCACCGGTTGCGCAAGATTATAAGCTGTGTCTCCATACCAAGAAGTTCAAAATCTGTTAACTTTTTGGGAAGTTGAGGTAAAAGTGACCGACCAGGAGCTTCACTTCTGGCAGCCAATGATCCATCCAGTTTTTCTGTAGAGATCAGTGGCCCGCCCAACTCCACTCGGCTCTGTACTCACTAATGGGGCGTGAGCAATCCAGGTTTTTTTTATACAGATCAGTGCATATAGGACCTTACATTGAAAAAAATTCTCCATTGAAATGAATTGCAAGAGCAAAATTATCTTTTGATCCAGATCAAATTTTGCCACGAGTTACACATATGCTTGTCAATTTAAAAGATAATTTTCCACGTAATTAAAGTTCTCGGCTGTCGTACAGTAACAGAGTAATATTTAGTTTTTGTTTAAATGACAAGTGGACAACAATTCCCATCATCCCACATTACTAAACTGTAATCGTGTTTAATGCTGTTACTTATGCAGAATGTACAGTACATGTCTTTTCTTTTGATCAGTTTAAAAATTTAATTTATTCACATTTTTTATGACTGCGCTTACTAAAAATTTGCTGCTGCTTATGCAGAAAGCATATGCATTTTCCTTTAATTAGAGTTTATAAAATTCTGTTATTCAATGCTGACTGTTTACTGATGGAAAAATTCTGTTATACTGAGTTATATGAATTTTTATGAATATGAATTTTTCTTTATAAAGCTTAATGTGTATACCTTGGAAATCCTGTTACCATATTTGGAGTTGTTGAGTAGTGGAAAAAAACAGATTGAAGGATGCCGATAGAACTGAACGTTCACAGTCATATCACTGGCTGTTCAGCTTATCACTAGTGTTTTCTGCATGGACCCAGCAGATACAGTCTTAGTTATGAATGAAGTAATCAAGAGGCTCCTCAAACTTTATCAATTGAGTCATGAATGAACTATCAAGAAGTGACCTCACCCCAACGGCCCCTTGGATGCTATATACAGTGGGGCAAAAAAGTATTTAGTCAGCCACCAATTGTGCAAGTTCTCCCACTTAAAAGATGAGAGAGGTCTCCAATTTTCATCATAGGTCTACCTCAACTATGAGAGACAAAATGAGAAAAAAAAAACAGAAAATCACATTGAAGGACTTTTAATGAATTAATTGGTAAATTCCTTGGTAAAATAAGTATTTGGTCACCTACAAACAAGCAAGATTTCTGGCTCTCACAGACCTTTAACTTCTTCTTTAAGAGGCTCCTTTGTCCTCCACTCGTTACCTGTATTAATGGCACCTGTTTGAACTCATTATCAGTATAAAAGACACCTGTCCACAACCTCAAACAGTCAGACTCCAAACTCCACTATGGCCAAGACCAAAGAGCTGTCAAAAGACACAAGAAACAAAATTGTAGACCTGCACCAGGTTGGGAAGACTGAATCTGCAATAGGTAAGCAGCTTGGTGTGAAGAAATCAACTGTGGGAGCAATTATTAGAAAATGGAAGACATACAAGACCACTGATAATCTCCCTCGATCTGAGGCTCCACGCAAGATCTCACCCCGTGAGGTCAAAATGATCACGAGAACGGTGAGCAAAAATCCCAGAACCACACGGGGGGACCTAGTGAATGATTTGCAGAGAGCTGGGACCAAAGTAACAAAGGCTACCATCAGTAACACACTATGCCACCAGGGACTCAAATCCTGCAGTGCCAGACCTGTCCCCCTGCTTAAGCTAGTACATGTCCAGGCCCGTCTGAAGTTTGCTAGAGAGCATTTGGATGATCCAGAAGAGGACTGGGAGAATGTCATATGGTCAGATGAAACCAAAATAGAACTTTTTGGTAAAAACTCAACTTGTCGTGTTTGGAGGAGAAAGAACACCATACCTACTGTGAAGCATGGGGGTGAAAACATTATACTTTGGGGCTGTTTTTCTGCAAAGGGACCAGGACGACTGAACAGTGTAAAGGAAAGAATGAATGGGGCCATGTATCGTGAGATTTTTTTTTTTCCACAATATTTTTATTGAACCTTTTTTTAACAAACATGACACAAACAAACACTAACACTAAAATAATTAAAAAAAAAAAGTACTAAAAACACCAACCACTAACAAAAGCAAGTCATCAACAATGCTCCTCTGTTTAGCCTAGGTAATCCATTACATAAGTATACATATTATACATTCACCAATTTGGAATTTACAAGGTCCACACACATCATTCACCTTCTTCTTCAGAAGTTATGTTTAATTTCTTTACATAATCAATGAAAGGTCTCCATATATTCTCAAACACATTTTCCTTTGATTTCAGTATATATGTTATTCTTTCTAGGGGAAGGTTTGTTAACATCTGTCTTAACCACTGAGTCACATCTGGTCTATGAGTATTTTTCCACAGTAGTGCAATACATTTATTGGCATTAAGAAAACTGAGGTCTATGAATGCTCTTTCACTCTTATTAAAGTTATGCTTTTCTGGATACAGACCCAACAAAAACAGTTTAGAGTTCAATATGAATTGTTTTGAAATTATTTTTTTAATTGTTACCTTCACCTCTTCCCAAAACATTCTAATTTTTCTACATTCCCATAAACAATGAAATAGGGTTTCTTTACTTTCCATACATTTTGTGCACGTATCTGGTATGTTTTTGTTATATCTATTTAACTCCACCGGTGTAACATACATCCGCATTAACCATTTAAAATGTATCAATTTAAGACGTACATTTATTGATTTGGGTTGAGCTTCTGTACAAGCCAATTCCCATTGTTCCTCTGAAATTTCAGTTTGCAGGTCTTCTTTCCAATAATTCAGTCTTTTCTGTGAGTTTTCACTTGAGGATTGTGTCAATGAGTTATAAAACTCTGAAATAATACCCTTTCTCTTACTATCTTTCGTCAGAATTTTTTCCAAGGATGAATAAGTAGGTCGGGTGAGAGCTTTATTTTGATTTGATCGAATAAAATTCCTAAGCTTAAGATATTTTAAAAAATGTGTTCTATTAAGATTAAATTTGATCCTCAGTTCTTCAAAAGACATTATGTTATCTGAACGTGACAAATATAAGTCTTGAATCTTTTGACTCCCTTTTAAATTCCATACTTTAAATACAGCATCCGCTCTCCCTGGTGTAAAATATTGATTACCCATATTGGGCTAAATTGTGGCAATAAGTGTGGCTCTTTTAAATATTTTTTGGTTTCACACCATATTTTGATCATATGCTTTACAATTGGATTTTTAACTTGTTTCTGTAATTTTTTAGCCGAGTCTGAGTATATGAATAAGGGAAGAGGTAAAGGTAAATTGTATGATTCCATTTCAGTCCAGTGAGGGAGATCATTTGATGAAAAATAATATGTCATAGACCTCAGTTGTGCTGACCAGTAATACAACATAAAGTTTGGACATTTCAGACCTCCACGATCAAATGGTAAATATAGTAAGGACAGACGTAATCTAGCCTTCCTATTGTTCCATATAAATTCCATTAACTTTTTTTTAATTCTTGAGAATAGATCTGAAGGTGGTGGTAAAGGAATGTATTGAAATAAAGTATTTTGGGTAAGATATTACTTTTAAGTATATTAATTCTCCCGATCATCGACATTGGTAGTGACATCAATCTCTGAAGCAACTCATTAATATCTGTCATTAAGGCTTCATAGTTGGCACTGGTGACTGATTCTAGCTTAGGCACAATTTGAATTCCTAAATATTTAAACTGATTTACAACATTGAATTGATTTACCTCAGGAGCTGGGTGATTTCTCTGGGTCTCATTTAACATTAATATTGAAGATTTAGTTTTATTTATTTTATATCTTGATATTTCCCCAAAGTTCTTTATTAAATTTAACAAGGTCGGAATTGATTTTTTAAGATTTGACATAAACAAAATTATGTCATCGGCATACAGGGAGATTTTATGTTCTGTTGGTCCTACTTTAATTCCATATATTTGTGGATGTAAACGTACTGCCATCGCTAAAGGTTCAATTGCCATGGTAAACAGTAAAGGTGAAAGTGGACAGCCTTGTCAACATCCTCTATTGATTTTTATTGATTTTGAGATATTGCTGTTTGTTAGGATTTCTGCTGTAGCATTATTGTATATTATCTGAACCCATTTTATGAAATTATTTCCAAGTCCAAACCTTTGTAGGACTTCAAAAAGAAGGGGCCATTCGACCCTATCAAAGGCCTTTTCGGCGTCCATTGATAGGAGAGCTGTATCCGGTGTTTCTTTATTAGAATAAATAATATTAAATAGTCTTCTTACATTATGGAAGCCTCGTCTTCCCATTATAAAGCCATTCTGATCTTGGTTAATAATATTTGGTAATATTTCTTGTAGTCGTCTTGCTAAAATTTTACAGATTATCTTAAGGTCAGCATTTAATAGGCTTATTGGTCTCATGTTTTCATATTTATTAGAGGGTTTACCTGGTTTTGGCAACAGTATAATTAAGGCATTATTCATGTATGGTGGTAAATTACTATTTTCAAATGCTTCTAAAACCATTTCCAAAAATGGTTTTATTAATTTGTTCTTAAATTTTTTATAGAGGTCAACTGGAAGACCATCTGGTCCCGCACTTTTTCCTGATTTCATATTACCAATGGCTAGCCCAACTTCTTCTTGACTAATTTTTGACTCTAGTATCTCCCTATTTTCATTTGGAATACACAGTATAGATAATCCGTCCAAAAACCCATTTAGTTTTGTTAAGTCAGTTTCATTTTTTGTATCATATAGTTTTTCATAGTAATCTCTAAAGGCACTATTAATTTCTAAAGGATCTACAACTGCCTGTCTGTTACTTATAATACTGGTAATTGGTGTTTTAAATTCTAATTGTTTAATCTGCCATGCCAATAATTTCCCTGATTTTTCACCTTGTTCATAAAAAGTTTGCTTCAATCTTAGAAGACTCGAGGCAGCTCTATTCGCTGATTTTTTGTCATATTCAGCTCTCAGAATCAGTAATTCATTCTCTAACTTTGGATTACTTCCTGCATACACTTTTTCTTGGAGAATTTTTATTTTACGTTCCAATTGGACTCTCTCCTCTCGAGTCTTCTTAGATTTTGAACCTGTATAACTAATAATATGCCCCCTAATAAAAGCTTTGAAAGCCTCCCACTTTATACATGCTGATGCTTGTGTAGTATTGATATCAAAGAACTCATCTGTTTTTCTATGTACTTAACAAATTCCTCATCCTGAAGCCATTTATGCTGAAATTGCCACCTACCTGGAACCTTTGTCAATTTCTTATCTACATATATTAGACAGCAGGGTGCATGATCAGATATCACGATGTTATCATAGAAACAGTTTTGAATCTTGGACCTTAATTCTGTGGAGATCAAAAAATAGTCTATACGTGAGAATGTCTTGTAGGTATTAGAATAACAAGAATAGACTTTGACTTGTGATTTCATTTATCTCCATATATCTAGCAATCTCAATTCTTTCAAAAAATGATTAATGGTCATCCTGCATCCATTATGCGTACAGTCCAGTCCTGTTGATCTATCTATACTGGGATTCAATGTACAATTAAAATCCCCTGCTATTATATGTTGCCCAATGAGTGATGCTAAAGTAAGAAATAAATTAAAGAAGAAGTTTTGATCATCTATATTAGGACCATATAAGTTCACCAGATTTATATTTTCTAATAACAAAGATCCTTGGATGATTAGATATCTTCCTAATTTATCTCCAATTACATTTTTCACTTGAAATGGGACTGTTTTATGTATGAGAATCATAACTCCCCTGACTCGGGATGAAAATGATGAGGTGAACACACTTCCCTGCCATCTTCTCCTAATTCTTTTTACATCCTCCTCTATTAGATGAGTTTCTTGTAAAAACACAATTTTTGAACCTATATCTTTTATTTTATTCATAACTTGTTTAAGTTTTTTTAGATTTTGTAGACCTCTGCAATTCCATGAAGTTAAATTAAGATTAATGCTTTGGTCTATGATCAATAAAGAGTTTGAGATTACCTTGCAAAATAAACATGCTCATATAGAGAAGCAAAAACATGGATGGTTGAACATTCTTCCCACAAACTACACAAAAACAAATTCTCCCTCCCCACATTCGTGGTACTCCCCCCAAAATCAAAAAAAAAAATTCCGTCTCCCGCTATAGCCAGTGACTGCTCCACACCCGCGAGGATCAGTCAAACCACTCACTCTTTTCTCCTCTCAATCACCATGACTCTGCTACTTTTAATGACATGACATTAACTCTCTTCTGTAGTTTTTCCAACTTAACTCCAGAATTTTATAGCAACTTTGTACATCATAGCTTTTTTTTTTTAATATAATACAATCTATATTTTGTAGACATGCTATATGTTTCAGATCAGTCTGATACTTGTACAAATGCTTAAATATTCTACCTTTATATCTTGTTATATCTTGTTCTTGCTTCATGCTTAGCTCCCACAAGTCTCTTCTTGGATCTGCTTGATAAGCTCCTGCGCCTCCTGAGGGGTCTTGAAGATATGGGTTCTCCCTTTATATGTGACTAGCAGTCTTGCCGGATGAATCACTCCGTGAAGAATCCCGAGGTTGCGCAGCTCTTTATGGGCGGGGTCAAACTGTTTCCTTAATTGTTGAATTCCTGTGGCCAAATCTGGGTAGAACCGCACCTGTTGATCCTGGTATTTAATTTCTCCTTTGGCCCGCGCCGCGTTGGAGATCATCATCCTGTCTCTGTAGCTGAGGAACTTCATAATCAGCGTCCTCGGCGGTGTCTTATTATCTCTCGGTGGGCTGATTCGGTGAGCGCTCTCTAAGATGACCGATGACTGCAGATCCGCATTGTTCAGCGCTTCTGGAATCCACTTTTCCAAAAAGGAACATGTATCCCGTCCCTCCGTTCCCTCCGGGAGGCCCACCAGCCTTAAATTATTTCGTCGCAACCGGGATTCTAAGTCCAGGACGTTATCTTCCAGACGTTTATTTTTTAATTCCAATGTTTGTACCTTTAATTGTAGGCTGGTGACATCATCTTCAGCACTGGAGATTCGGAGCTCCGCCTGCGATACTCGTTCCATACAGTCACTTATTTCTTTTCTCATTCCTTCCATCGCTGCTATAATCCCATCAAATTTAGACGAAAAGTCTGCTCTCATGGAGCTGATGGCAGAAAGTACCGCATTCGTGCCCTCCTCGGCGGTCACCGCTCCGCCGCTAGCTCCCTCCTCCGCCATTGTCCCTGGAGATTTTTCTGCTTCGTCACGAGCGTGGAAGTCTGTTAGCTTGGACTGTTTCGACGAATCAGTTTTTCCTCCGCCTGATTTCCCAGCCTTGGTTTTTACCATATCCGCGCCTAAACACTAGGATAGGTTTTTGTTCCAATTGAGAGAGTTTTAGCTTACTTTTTATTTTTAGGAGCAGAGCAGAGTGAAACACGTCTTCCTACGTGGCCGCCATAACCGGAAGTCTGTCGTGAGATTTTGAGTGAAAACCTCCTTCCATCAGCAAGGGCATTGAAGATGAAACGTGGCTGGGTCTTTCAGCATGACAATGATCCCAAACACACTGCCCGGGCAACGAAGGAGTGGCTTTGTAAGAAGCATTTCAAGGTCCTGGAGTGGCCTAGCCAGTCTCCAGATCTCAACCCCATAGAAAATCTCTGGAGGGAGTTGAAAGTCCGTGTTGCCCAGCGACAGCCCCAAAACATCACTGCTCTAGAGGAGATCTGCATGGAGGAATGGGCCAAAATACCAGCAACAGTGTGTGAAAACCTTGTGAAGACTTACAGAAAACGTTTGACCTCTGTTATTGCCAACAAAGGGTATATAACAAAGCATTGAGATGAACTTTTGTTATTGACCAAATACTTATTTTACTGAGGAATTTACCAATTAATTCATTAAAAATCCTTCAATGTGATTTTCTGGATTTTTTTCCCCCTCATTTTGTCTCTCATAGTTGAGGTATACCTATGATGAAAATTGGAGACCTCTCTCATCTTTTAAGTGGGAGAACTTGCACAATTGGTGGCTGACTAAATACTTTTTTTCCCCACTGTATATAGCAAGAATCACTCTGTTAGTTAAGCCAATGCACTGCAGCAGTCTATGAAAGCTGTACTCTGTATTGTCTTCCGCTGATCAGTGCATATTAAATTTGCTGAAACTTTGATCCTTTGCAAAACTTTGATTTGCTGAAACTTTTTTTTTTTTTTTTTTTTTTTTTTTTTTAAATGGCGCCGGAGGCAGGGCGGCCGTACCAGCAGCAACTCTCTCGTGTCTTTGTGTTTCTATCTGTTTATTCCTGTATATAGTGCGTCTCTTATTAACCAGGGCTCTGTAGGAATACTCGGATTAAGACTGGACCAACTTTTTATGTAAGTTAGCCCGGTCTTTCTCTAGTTTTTCTTTACTTTTCTCTTCCTCGGGCAATGGAGATCAACAGAGGTGGGGGCGGACGCATTGTTTACACATGCGAACAGCTGATTGTGCTGAGGAGGCCGGAGCCTGGAGCGCTGCGGCCGGCAGTGAAGCCCCTCATCCCAGATGAGCTGAAGAGGAGACGCCGCGGGCGAAGGGCTGGAGCGAAGGTGAGGAGGAGGAGGAAGCATAAGCCGGCTGTATCGATGGTCATCACCGGGAACGTGCAGTCGCTGGGGAATAAAACAGATGAGCTTACAGCGCTGGTCAGGACGCAAAAGGAGTATCGTGAGCGTAGTTTCATGTGTTTTACGGAGACGTGGTTACACTCACAGATCCCGGATGTAAACGTAGCGATACCTGGCTTCAAGACTATACGGGGGGACACAGACGTGAAAAGCAGCAGGAAAAGGAGAGGAGGAGGACTGGCACTTCTTGTTAGTGAAAGGTGGTGTCATCCTAGACACATTTATGTGAAGGAAAAGTGCTGCAGCCCAGACATTGAACTGCTGGCTGTTAGTATGAGACCTTATTATATGCCGTGAGAAATGAAGTGCGCTTTAATTGTTATCGTCTACGTCCCTCCGTCAGCTGACGCAGCGGTGGCCTGTGATGTCATCAGCTCCACTGCGGCCACATTACTGGAGAAGCACCCGGATGCATTAATGGCCATCACAGGTGACTTTAATCATGTCTCAGTGGGAAAAACACTACCAAACTTTCACCAGTTTGTTGACTGTCCCACCAGAGAGAACAAAACACTGGATTTACTGTATGCCAATGTCAGTGATCCATATAGTGCCACAGCTCTACCCCCCATTGGCAAATCGGATCACTGCATGGTCATGTTAACACCCAAGTATGTCCCCCTTGTGCAAAGGCAGCCTGCTTATACACGGACTGTGAGGAGGTGGACACAGGAGGCTGCTGATGCACTACAGGACTGCTTCGAGACGACAGACTGGAGCATATTGTGTGAACCACATGGGGTGGACATAGACAATATGACTGACTGCATCACAGAATACATTAGATTCTGTGAAGACATGACCATGCCAGCTCAGACTGTACACTGCTTCTCCAACAACAGACCATGGGTCACCAGTGACCTGAAAGCACTTCTGAACAAAAAGAAAAGAGCTTTTAGGGCTGGAGACAAGGAGAAGCTGAGGGGAGTGCAGCATGAGCTGAGAGAGATGCTGAGGAGGTGCAAGGACAATTATAGGAGGAAGTTGGAAGATAAACTCAGGCAAAACAACACTAAAGATGTGTGGGAGGGAATGAAACAAATAACTGGGTGCAAGGGGAGAGTCGGGCAGCCATCTGGGAGCCAGGAGAGAGCTGAGGAACTGAATCTGTTTTTTAATAGGTTCAACTCACAGTCTGTCACCCAAGCAACACAACCAGACCCCCACGCACCTCTCCCCACCCACCCTCCTGTGCAGAACCTCTCTCCATCTCCCCCCTCCTCCTCCTCAGGGGGCACCAGGACCCTCCCTCACTTCACGGTGACTACAGATCAGGTGGAGAAACAGCTGGATTGACTCCGTCAGCGGAAGGCTTCGGGCCCTGATGGCATCTCCGCAAGGACCCTGAGGTCCTGTGCCAACCAACTAGCTCCGGTACTGAAACACCTGTACAACCTCAGCCTGAATCTGGAGAGAGTACCGGTGCTATGGAAGACATCCTGCCTGGTTCCTGTCCCCAAGAAGTCATCTCCATCGGATTTGAATGACTACCGACCAGTTGCCCTCATATCTCATGTGATGAAGGTCCTGGAGAGACTGGTCTTAGCCCACCTGAGGCCACGGGTGAAGATGTGGCTGGACCCTCTGCAGTTTGCATATCAGCCCCATTTAGGAGTTGAAGATGCTGTCATCTACCTGCTGCAACGAGCCCATCTGCACCTGGATGGTGGAGGAGATACTGTGAGAATCACTTTTTTTTTATTTCTCCAGTGCCTTTAACACCATCCAGCCACTCCTGCTGGGTGAGAAGCTGCGGGTGATGGGGGTTGACAGCTCTGTGATCTCCTGGATTACTGACTACCTGACAGGCAGACCACAGTTTGTCCGGCTGGGCAATGTCTTGTCTGGAGTGGTGGCTAGTGATATGGGAGCTCCACAGGGGACTGTGCTCTCTCCTTTTCTTTTTACCTTATACACCACTGACTTTCAGTACAACACTGAGTCATGCCACCTGCAGAAATTCTCTGATGACTCAGCTGTTGTGGGGTGTATAAGAGGAGGAGAGGAGGGGGAGTACAGGGCACTGGTAGACAGATTTGTGGAGTGGACGGAGCAGAATCACCTGAGGTTGAATGTCAGCAAGACCAGAGAGATGGTGATTGACTTCAGGAAGAGGAAGACGCCTTCTCAGCCACTGGAGATTAGGGGGGAGGATGTGGGAGTGGTTGAGGACTACAAATATCTGGGTGTCAGGATCAGCAGCAGGTTGGACTGGAGATCCAACACCGATGCTGCGCACAAGAAGGGGATGAGCAGATTCTACTTCCTGAGAAAGCTGAGATCCTTCAATGTGTGCAGCAGGATGCTGGAGCTTTTCTACCAGACCGTTGTCGCCAGCACCATCTTCTTTGCTGCTGTCTGTTGGGGTAGCAGTATCAGGGCCAGAGATACCAACAGACTTGACAAGATTATCAAGAGGGCTGGCTCTGTAATTGGTCTCAGACCGGAGACCTTTGAGACAGTGGTGGAGAGGAGAACACTAAATAAACTGTGATCCATCATGGACAATCCTGATCACCCCCTCCACCACACACTAGATAGACAGCGAAGCACTTTCTCCAGTAGACTACTACAGCTTCGTTGTCGAATGGCCAGGTACAGGAAATCTTTCCTGCCACATGCAATTTCACTGTACAATAACTCACTATGATGTTGTATTCTGGTCATAGCTATGCTGCCACACTGCACCTTACAGACTAACTGGTACCTCACATTTTCACTCTGCTCCTGATAGTCCTTCTTTTTGCAATGGGATGATTCATGTGTTTATACGGGTCATCATATACTAAGCTATGATGTATAGGTTTTATAGTCGTGTTAGTTTTACTTTCCATAGGTAATCCCTTTGTCTGTCATGTGTGTGTTTCTGTTGTTTGGTTGTCTACTGTCATGCTACTGTTACACTGTAATTTCCCAGTTTGGGATCAATAAAGTACATCTATCTATCCTGACTGATTTTTGATGAGGAATTTTTCCAACATACTTGGCACCCGAGCACAGGGACTCCAGATATCCCTCTCCTCCTGTTTCCGGCGTTTTTGGACCGAGACAGCTAGTGCACGGCTGTGGAAGAAGACCCCACCACCAACAACAACTCCAGCGGGTTGGCTTTGCGGAAGTGAGGCAAGGTCCGGAGATGCTGGGAGTGGACCGGAGTGTGATGGAGCCGAACTGCAGGCAGATTGAAGTGAGTAAATTTAATTATTATTCATTCATTCATCTTCTTCCGCTTAATCCTTTTCGGGTCGCGGGGGGGCTGGAATGACTTAAAAATGTTTTATCCCGGTTAGAATCCGCAGTTGGTCTCAAAATACATGTAATGAGTTGAGAGTTGAGAGTTAAGAGTTAAGCGTTTGTTACTGTAAGTCCAGGTCCGTTCGGTAAAGCCTAACTGTGCGCCGGTTAGAGTCCGTCAATGAAGTGCATTTCTGCTGAGTAAACGGGTACAAACAGCAGGGGGATATCACAGCAGGATACCCCGGAAAAATACAGCGGCAGGCTACCACGGAGTGATATAAACAGCCAAGAGAGAGAACAAAAAATAAAAGACAAAAAATAGAGAAGATAAAGGTTATAATAAGAAATAACCATAAACTAGAGAGTGAGAGACAGGGAGAACAAAAATAAAAGACAAAAAATAGAGAAGACAAAGGTTATAATAAGAAATAACCTTAAAATAGAGAGAAAAAGCGAGAGAGAGAGAAAATAAAAAAGGCAAAAAATAGAGAAAATAAGGTTATAGTAAGAAATAACCTTAACCGGACTTCCGGTCATGGCCGCCACGTAGGAGGACGTGCTTCCCTCTACTCTGCTCCTAAAAATAAAAAAAACTGACAAATAACTCTCTCAATTGGAACAAAACTATCCCAGCATTTGGGCGAGGATATTCCGGTAAAGCCTAAGGCTGGGAAATCAGGTGGAGGAAAAAGTGAACCGCCGAAACAGTCCAAATTAACGGACTTTCACATCCGTGACGCAGCAGGAAAACCCCTAGTTATGGCGGAGGAAGCTAGCGGAGGAGCGGTGACTGCTGACGACGGCACAGGTGCAGTGCTTGCTGCCATTGGCTCAATGAGAGCAGACTTCTCTACTAAGTTTGATGGGATTATAGCAGCGATAGAGGGTTTGAGAAAAGAATTAAGTGACTGTATGGAACGTGTAACGCAGGTGGAGCTCCGAATTTCCAGCGCTGAGAATGACGTCACCAGCCTACAATTAAAGGTGCGCACATTGGAATTAAACAATAAACGTCTGGAAGATAATGTCCTGGATTTAGAATCCCGGTCGAGACGGAACAACCTGAGGCTGGTGGGTCTTCCTGAGGGTACGGAGGGTCGGGACCCATGTTCCTTTTTGGAAAAGTGGATCCCAGAAGCGCTGAACAATGCGGAGCTGCAGTCAGTCGTTCTGGAAAGCACCCACCGAATTGACCCACAGAGAGATAATAAGGCAGCACCGAGGACGCTAATTATGAAGTTCCTCAACTACAGAGACAGGATGACGATCTCCAACGTGGCGCGGGCCAAAGGAGAAATTAAATACCAGGATCAGCAGGTGCGGTTCTACCCAGATTTGGCCACGGGAATCCAACAATTGAGGAAACGGTTTGACCCCACCCGTAAAGAGCTGCGCAACCTTGGGATTCGTCATGGAGTGATTTATCCTGCAAGACTGCTGGTCACGTATAAAGGGAGAACCCACACCTTCAAGACCCCAGAAGAGGCGCAGGAGCTCATCAAGAAGATCCAAGAAGAGACTGGTGGGAGCTAAGCATGAAGCATGAATAAGATATAAGGTAGAATATTTAAGCATTTGCACAGGCATCTGACTGATTTGAAGCATATAGCAAGTTTACAAAATATAGATTGTATTACATATTTAAAAAAAAAACCCTATGATGTACAAAGTTGCTATAAAATTTTGGAGTTAAGTTGGAAAACTACAGAAGAGAGTTAATGTTACATCATTTAAAGCAGTAGAGTTAGGGTGATTGGGAGGATGAAGAAGGAGTGGCTTTGGCTGATCCTCGTGGGTGTGGAGCGGTCGATGGCTATATCGGGAGACAGTTTTTTTTTGATTTTGGGGGGGGGGATCACCACAAATGTGGGAAGGGGGAATTTGTTTGTGTGTAGTTTGTAGGATGAATGTTCAACCACTCATGTTTTTGCTTCTCTGTGTGAGCATGTTTATATTGCCAAACTCCCTATTGATCATAGACCAAAGCGTGAATCTTAATTTAACTTCATGGAATTGCAGAGGTCTACAAAATTTTAAAAAACTTAAACAAGTTATGAATAAAATAAAAGACATAGGTTCAAAAATTGTGTTTTTACAAGAAACTCATCTAATAAAGGAAGATGTAAAAAGAATTAGGAGTAGATGGCAAGGAAGTGTATTCACCTCATCATTGTCATCCCGAGCCAGGGGAGTTATGACTCTCATACATAAATCAGTCCCATTTCAAGTGAAAAATGTAATTGGAGACAAATTAGGAAGATACCTAATCATTCAAGGATCTTTGTTATTAGAAAATATAAATCTGGTGAACCTATACGGTCCCAATATAGATGATCAAAACTTCTTTGCTAATTTATTTCTTATTTTATCATCACTTACAGGGCAGCATATAATAGCAGGGGATTTTAATTGTACATTGAATCCCAGCATAGATAGATCAACAGGACTGGACTGTACGCACAATGGATGCAGGATGATCATTAATCATTTTATGAAAGAACTGAGATTGCTAGACATATGGAGAGAAATGAAACCGCAAGTTAAAGCCTACTCTTGTTATTCTAATACCTACAAGACATTCTCACGTATTGACTATTTTTTGATCTCCACAGAATTAAGGTCCAAGATTCAAAACTGTTTCTATGATAACATTGTGATCTCTGATCATGCACCCTGCTGTCTAATATATGTAGATAAGAAACTGATAAAGGAACCAGGTAGGTGGCAATTTCAGCATAAATGGCTTCAGGACGAGGAATTTGCTAAGTACATAGAAAAACAGATAGATGAGTTCTTTGATATCAATACTACACAAACATCAGCATGTATAAAGTGGGAGGCTTTCAAAGCTTTTATTAGGGGGCATATTATTAGTTATACAGGTTCAAAATCTAAGAAGACTCGAGAGGAGAGAGTCCAATTGGAACATAAAATAAAAATTCTCCAAGAAAAAGTGTATGCAGGAAGTGACTCAAAGTTAGAGAACGAATTACTGATTCTGAGAGCTGAATATGACAAAAAATCAGCGAATAGAGCTGCCTCGAGTCTTCTAAGATTGAAGCAATCTTTTTATGAACAAGGTGAAAAATCAGGGAAATTATTGGCATGGCAGATTAAACAATTAGAATTTAAAACACCAATTACCAGTATTATAAGTAACAGACAGGCAGTTGTAGATCCTTTAGAAATTAACAGTGCCTTTAGAGATTATTATGAAAAACTATAGGACACAAAAAATGAAACTGACTTAACAAAACTAAATGGGTTTTTGGACAAATTATCTATACCTTGTATTCCAAATGAAAACAGGGAGATACTGGAGTCTAAAATTAGTCAAGAAGAAGTTGGGCTAGCCATTGATGATATGAAATCAGGAAAAAGTGCAGGACCAGATGGTCTTCCAGTTGACCTCTATAAAAAAATTTAAGAATAAATTAATAAAACCTTTTTTGGAAATGGTTTTAGAAGCATTTCAAAATAGTAATTTACCATTATACATGAATAATGCCTTAATTATACTGTTGCCAAAACTAGGTAAACCCTCTAATAAATGTGAAAATATGAGACCAATAAGCCTATTAAATGCTGACCTTAAGATAATCTGTAAAATTTTAGCAAGACGGCTACAAGAAATATTACCAAATATTATTAACCGAGATCAGAATGGCTTTATAAAGGGAAGACAAGGCTTCCATAATGTAAGAAGACTATTTAATATTATCTATTCTAATAAAGAAGCACCGGATACAGCTCTCCTATCATTGGATGCCGAAAAGGCCTTTGATAGGGTCGAATGGCCCTTTCTTTTTGAAGTCCTACAAAGGTTTGGAATTGGAAATAATTTCATAAAATGGGTTCAGATAATATACAATAATGCTACAGCAGAAATCCTAACAAACAGCAATATTTCAAAATCAATAAAAATCAATAGAGGATGTCGACAAGGCTGTCCACTTTCACCTTTACTGTTTACCATGGCAATTGAACCTTTAGCGATGGCATTACGTTTACATCCACAAATATATGGAATTAAAATAGGACCAACAGAACATAAAATCTCCCTGTATGCTGATGACATAATTTTGTTCATGTCGAATCTTAAAAAATCAATTCCGACTTTGTTGAATTTAATAAAGAATTTTGGGGAAATATCAGGATATAAAATAAATAAAACTAAATCTTCAATATTAATGCTAAATGAGACCCAGAGAAATCACCCAGGTCCTGAGATAAATCAATTCAAAGTTGTAAATCAGTTAAAATATTTAGGAATTCAAATTTTGCCTAAGCTAGAATTAGTCGCCAGTGCCAACTATGAAGCCTTAATGATAGACATTAAGGCTATCTCCCCCCTCTGTTCTCTCTGAAGGGCTGCTTCTGCCCTTCAGAGAGAACAGACGCCTTTTTCTTTGCTCCCTTTTACCCTTTTACCCTCCTTCCCTCCCTAACTGAGAATCCCAGCTTGCTGTCTTGTCTGCGTCGCTGTCTTCTGGCTGAATCTTGAACCAAACGAAAAGAATGGATTTGGTGAGCGGCTTTAATAAGATTAACAACATTTTATATAAATTCGGGCCAGGGGGAGCCCCTATGGAGAGACCCATGGATTGGAATGCATGTGTCTGCATGATTCGACTGAGGATGTGGAAACATCTACCTGGTTTGGCTAGGATCACAGGATTTTCTGCTGATTGGCTCTGGAGTTTTTCCTGGTGTATCGAAAAATTAACTGGAAGAGCTAATTAAAAGCGGTCCCGGCATAGCTGCTTCTCAACAATTCGACTAGACGGGGGAGTACACTAACTATCGGCAATGATAACATGGAAATTACCACCTGCATGCATTGTAGAGGGATGGACCCTACCGGACATGTTTACCCATGTTCTAGAAGGGAAACATCTGGAGTCGTCTTTGGTGCCTCCAAGGAATGGATTTAAAGCCTATGTATGGAAATTATGAACACAGGATTGCTGGAGGTGTAAAATTCTATGCTCTGAGTGATCTGTGTCTATCAGACCTTGAATTCGCCCTGTTGTCTATTTTCCTCCTGGTTTAAGACAAAACAGAAGATTGTGCTTCTCTTTCATAAACATACTGGGACCGCATCTGAACTCTCATTGACATGTGACTGGCTCAGGAAATTTCCATCTGCCATGCCTCAAGGACATGCTTCTGAGTTTCAGACACTAAGACAACATCTCGGCTGGGAGAGATTTTGCTGCCTCCAGTAACTGATAAACACCCACCTGCATTCAACATACACGAACACACTGATTCATAATACTGAATTACACCCATCCATTCACTGATTCTCTCTGACTTTTGGTCTTTGTGGTTGATTGTTGCTCTGTGCTATTGAGAGATTTTTTTTCATTGTAATCATAATCTGCTTAAAAATAAGCTGTATTCTGATAACGAAGTTTTTTTTCTCTCCTCCCCCCTTGTGTCGTTCCCTCCCCTCCCCTCCCCTCCCTTTCTTATCTATCTCTGTTTGATGAGGCGCCTATTATGGCTGCCGTGTCGTTGTGTCGCGCGCATGCGCACCAATGTCAAGTCAAGTTCCTCGTGTGTTTTTTTTACATGCTTGGCAATAAGTTTATTCTGATTCTGATTCTGAATGAGTTACTTCAGAGATGGATGTCACTACCAATGTCGATGATTGGGAGAATTAATATACTTAAAAGTAATATCTTACCCAAGGTGCTTTATTTATTTCAATACATTCCTTTACCACCACCTTCAGATCTATTCTCAAGAATTAAAAAAAAAGTTAGTGGAATTTATATGGAACAATAGGAGGGCTAGATTACGTCTGTCCTTACTATATTTACCATTTGATCGTGGAGGTCTGAAATGTCCAAACTTTATGTTGTATTACTGGTCAGCACAACTGAGGTCTATGACATATTATTTTTCATCAAATGATCTCCCTCACTGGACTGAAATGGAATCATACAATTTACCTTTACCTCTTCCCATATTCATATACTCAGACTCAGCAAAAAAATTACAGAAGCAAGTTAAAAACCCATTTGTAAAGCATATGATCAAAATATGGTGTGAAACTAAAAAATATCTAAAAGATCCACACTTATTGTCACAATTTAGCCCAATATGAGGTAATCAATATTTTAAACCAGGGAGAGCGGATGCTGTATTTAAAGTATGGAATTTAAAAGGGATTCAAAAGATTCGAGACTTAAATTTGTCAGGTTCAGATAACATAATGTCTTTTGAAGAACTGAGGATCAAATTTAATCTTAATAGAACACATTTTTTTAAAATATCTTCAGCTTAGGAACTTCATTTGATCAAATCAAAATAATGCTCTCATCCGACCTACTTATTCATCCTTGGAAAAAATCTTGACGAAAGATAGTAAGAGAAAGGGTATTATTTCAGAGTTTTATAATTCATTGACATTATCCTCAAGTGAAAACTCACAGAAAAGACTGAATTATTGGAAAGAAGACCTGCAAACTGAAATTTCAGAGGAACAATGGGAATTGGCTTGTGCAGAAGCTCAAACCAAATCAATAAATGTACGTCTTAAATTGATACATTTTAAATGGTTAATGCAGATGTATGTTACACCGGTGGAGTTAAATAGATATAACAAAAACATACACGTTTCAGTGTAAATTCACTAGGCCTCTAAGGATAATTAATATATCAACTTATCATATGAAAATTATTTTTTACACTTGTACAAAATGAGGAGGAAGAATATGAAGGCAGCTCATTTCAGTGTAAACAGCATTATATCATAAGTTCATTTTTTAAAATTATACTTAACACACTGATTTATCGAGGTAATTTTTATAACGTTTGTATACCACTGTTAATAGTCTCTCGGCGCCACACCAGTCGGCTGCCTTTTGCAACAGCGGCTCGATTCCGAGTTTTTTTTCCCCTTCCTCTCTCTTTTGATGCTCTGAGTGTTGCTATCCCTGTGCTGTTGCAATCCTGGAATTTCCCCGTTGTGGGACTAATAAAGGCTTATCTTATCTTATACCAGATACGTGCACAAAATATATGGAAAGTAAAGGAACCCTATTTCATTGTTTATGGGAATGTAGAAAAATTAGAATGTTTTGGGAAGAGGTAAGGGTAACAATTGAAAAAATAATTTCAAAACAAATCATATTGAATCTTAAACTGCTTTTGTTGGGTCTTTATCCAGAAAAGCATAACTTTAACAAGAGTGAAAGAGCATTCATAGACCTCAGTTTGCTTAACGCCAAAAAATGTATTGCACTATTGTGGAAAAAGACTCATAGACCAGATGTGACTCAGTGGTTAAGACAGATGTTAACAAACCTTCCATTAGAAAGAATAACATACATATTGAAATCAAAAGAAATTGTGTTTGAGAATATATGGAGACCTTTCATTGATTATGTAAAGAACTTAAACATAACTTTTGAAGAAGAAGGTGAATGATGTGTGTGGACCTTGTAAATTCCAAATTGGTGAGTGTATAGTATGTATACTTACGTAATGGATTGCCTAGACTAAATAGAGGAGCATTGTTGAAGACCTGCTTTTGTTAGTGGTTGTTGGTGTTTTTAGTATTTTTTTTAAATTATTTTAGTGTTAGTGTTTGATTGTTTGTGTTTTGTTTGTAAAAACGTTCAATAAAAATATTGTGGGAAAAAAAAAAAAAGAAATAACCTTAACCTCTTGCACTCCGGTGTACCGCGGACAGGCACGTCTCTGCATCCCAGAGCGCACGAGGGTGCACGAGGGCGCTGCGTTCTAGAGCGCACTGAAAAAAAAAAGCTGCATTTCCGTTCTTCCACTACAGACACAGCCGCGAACAGATTAGATATGATTGACCTCTCATTCGACTAATAAGAGCCTTGAATTGGGTTTCTGAAACCTTGAAGAACCAATGACTGAAAACCTAGCAAGAAGGACCTGCCTACCAACGCTGCGAATGCAGCGAGCCAATTGAAGCACAGAAGCTCGAAAGCTGTTTTGTGTAAGGCTGGGTGAAGACAGACTGCTGCAGCAGATGAAAAAAGGACCCGCAGGAAGAACCACCACAGACCCAGCAGCACGGAGACCACCCACAAGTGCGACCTGTGTGACAGGGACTGCCATTTGCGCATCGGCCTGTTCAGCCACAGGCGGTGCTTTTTTTTTTTTTTTTTATTCCAGCAGAATAGACGTTTAGGATTCTCTTCCATGGTCATCATAGACCGACGGAGGCCGACAACGAAGGCTGGGTGACACACACGCGTTCGCCAGTCTTTTTTAATTACTACTGTTATTTGTTTTGAAAAATCGTTCGCCAAAACCGCAATCATGGAAGCGCAAAACCGCAATAATGGAATTATGTTTTGACCGGGTTGCGAGACCAGAACCACGAGTCCGTAACAAGCGGACCAGCGTCGCGTTCGTCTGACAATGAGGAAGAGAAGTTCGCCAGCTACGCTGCTGCTGTGAACAGGTAAGTGTTATAAGCTAAATTATTCTTTATCCCTGAAAACTGTAATCAAAAATGACTTTTGACCGATCGGTAAATTACAGCTGTGCGGCGCACGAAGTCCGAAGTCCATGCGCCGCGGTACACGGTTCGTGCACCGCGTCCGGACCGTGAACGCCCCCCCCCCCCCGCTACTCTTCTGTAGCGAGGGGGGGGGGCCGCGGTGACCGAGGTGACTGTGCGCCACGGTCGCCACATGGCCACATGACTATTCCGTCATGTAGTGATGGCCGATGTCCGTCCTCTGTAGCGGGGGGGTGGGGGGGGTGGGAGTTGTTATCTTCTACATTACAAATATTTTAGAATAATTTTTAGTGCACTGTAGGTTATTTTTTCTTGTAAAAAAAAAAGCCACACATTTTTTACGTGGCATGCTTCTTTGTGCGTGGAGGCTTGTTTGTTCATTCATTCATTCATGAATGAATAAATAACACCCCCCCCACACACACACACACAGCCTTGAGTGTCACCTTTCATTAGAGCCCAAGATAAAGCTTCTATATTGAATCATTCAAAAGCTACAGACGTTTTTCCAAATTGTGCCATTTGGCACAATTTGGCACAGTTCAAAAACGCCTGGAAACTACCTGAGAACAAAGCTGTGTAATATATTCATTTTTTGTGGTATTGTTACAAAATTTTGACCTCAGCTGGATAACACTTGGTTCTACATTTCTGTTGCATTTTCCAGCCCGGATCTGAAGCTGTGTGTTATTTGCAAGCATTTGTATCCAAAAAAACACCCAGGCGAAATTTATTTTCTTCAAGTTCAGTATGTTTAGATGACGGTTACTCAGTGGCCGGAGCACTTAGAGAGATTATGACTGTTTTGCCAAAAAATTCAAAGTGTTTTCTTTTAAATGAGACCAACCCCATGAAGATGCTGCAAAGGGTTGAAGAACAGCTTTTGATTTACTTTGGGCATGTTATTTTTTGGCGTTTTTAGGGAAATTGACCGGAGTGCAAGGGGTTAAAATAAAGAAATAGCTTTAATATAATAAGGATTAACCTTAACATGATAACAACAACCAAAATACCTTAAGGCATAATGCAAAATAAGTTTAAAATAAAATAACCTCTAACTATAATAAAATAAAATAAATACATTAAATAAATAACGGCAGTTTGTTTGTCTGGTCGTTCGTGTGTGTCTGTGTGTTTTTAAATAAATAACATCTAGGGTTTTACTTTGATAGAATATGGGAAAATCTCAAAGTAACAGTGTGAGCCCTTACAGGAATCCATCTGTGATGGCGGCAGCGCGCTCGGACGCAGCGGCCCCTCTTGGCATCAACGAGTGTGAGAGTTTTGAGTGTTGTGATCTTCCCAGACGTACATTCTGTAAAACTTACAATCGTGAGACCTTATTAAACATCAAGGTACTGCACGCTGCAAGAATCGCGGCGATCGGTTGTGATTTGAACGTTCTACGCCAGCATGGAATTCTGGCGGAGTCCCCGCTGGAAGCTACCCGAGAGAGGACGAAGCGGAGCGAACGCAAGCAAAAGCGCGGAAAAAGGGCTGGGATCCATGCTAGGCTAAAGGCTAACCCCTCCAGACCAGCGGTACCGTTGCTTCTTCTCTCTAATGTCCGCTCCCTCGAAAACAAGGTGGACGAGCTGCGTCTGCTGAGAGAAACCCGGAGAGAGTGGAGGGACTGCTGTGTGTTTGTTTTCACTGAGACATGGCTCCACGGCAACATTCCTGACGAGGCCATTCAACTGGAAGATATGGTGATGTTCCGTGCCGACAGGGAAACGGCGAGCTCCGGTAAGAGCCGGGGGGGTGGGCTATGCATCTATGTTAACAAGAACCGGTGCGTCAATGCCACGTTAGTGTCTAAACACTGCTCTCCGTTGGCGGAGTTCCTTATTGTAAATTGTCGGCCACATTATTTTCCGAGGGAATTCAGCAACGTGTATGTAGCTGGTGTTTACATAGCGCCAAGCCCTAATGCTAAAGCTAATGCTAAGAAGGCACTCGGGGTACTGCACAATGCGATTAGTGAAATCCAAACTTCACACCCGGACAGTTTTGTGGTGGTTGCGGGGGATTTTAACCACACCAGCCTAAAGACTGTGCTCCCCAAGTTTAAACAATGTGTAGACTTTAAGACCGGAGGAGAGAATATGTTGGACTTAGTGTACACGAACACAGATGCATATAAGGCGATACCCTGCCCCCATCTCAGCCGTTCTGATCACATGCCCGTGATGCTGCTGCCTGCCTACAAACCTTTATTGAAGCGCAGCAGGCCAGCAGTGAAACAAATCAGGATTTGGCCAGAGAGTGCAACCTCTGCACTGAAAGACTGTTTTCTGCACACAGACTGGGAGGTCTTCAAAATGGCAGCCTCCCAGGAAGACAAGACGGATGTGGAGGAGTATGCTGATACAGTCACCAGCTACATCGCGAAGTGCACAGAAGATGTCACTACAGTGAAGACCATCACTATGCGGGGTAATCATAAGCCCTGGATGACTGCAGAGGTGCGCTCGCTGCTTACAGCCAGAGATGCAGCCTTCAGAGCGAAGGACAGAATCGCCCTCCGCACAGCTAGGTCTGCGCTTTCAAAGGGAATTAAGGCGGCAAAGCGCGCCTATGCGGAGAAAATCCAAGGACACCTCTGTGACACTAGGAACACCAAGCAGATGTGGCAGGGAGTTCGGACACTGACGGGCTATAAGTCTAGACAGGGGGTCGATGATGACGACGCTTCGCTTCCAGACAGGCTTAACGACTTCTTTGCACGTTTTGAAGCATCAAACTCGACAATCAGAGGGAGGGCTGGCCCACCCCCACCATCGGTCGGACCAGCTTTTACCATCAACACAGCGGACACACGGAGGACCCTAACCAGAGTCAACCCATGCAAAGCTGCAGGTCCGGACAACATTCCGGGACGTGTGCTCCGAGACTGCGCGAGCGAGTTGGCGGATGTCCTGACTGACATTTATAACATCTCCCTGAGTCAGGCCATCGTTCCCAGATGTTTCAAGATCTCTATCATTGTATCGGTGGCAAAGAAACCAGTTGTGTCCTGTTTGAATGACTATCGTCTTGTTGCACTGACACCAATTGTGATGAAGTGTTTTGAACGGCTTGTCAAACCACACATTACAGCCTGCCTCCCTGCATCACACGACCTGCTCCAGTTTGCATATCGTTCAAACCGCTCCACGGAGGATGCTATAGTCACCACCCTACACTCTGTCATCACCCACCTGGACCAGAAAGACACCTATGCCAGACTCCTGTACATTGATTTCAGTTCAGCATTCAACACCATTATTCCCCAGAGACTGATGGAGAAATTACTCCTTCTCGGTCTGAGCACCGCCACATGTCTCTGGATCCTGGATTTCCTGACTGAGAGACCTCAGTCTGTCCAGGTTGGAAACAACATCTCCAACTCTGTCACGCTGAGCACCGGATCCCCTCAAGGCTGTGTACTCAGTCCACTGTTGTTTACACTTCTAACACATGACTGAGTATCAAGACACGAGGGGAACCAGATTATTAAGTTTGCAGATGGCACCACGGTGGTGGGACTTATTCAGAGGGATGAGAAATCAATGTACAGGGAAGAAGTGAGAGACCTGGAGGGCTGGTGCAGGGAGAACAATCTGGTGCTCAACGTGGACAAAACGAAGGAGATGATTATCGACTTCCGGCGGTCACAGCCTGAGCACATCCCCCTCAGCATCGGCGGCTGTTTAGTGGAGAGAATAGAGAACATCAAGTTCCTCGGAGTGCAGATCTTGCAGGACCTGACCTGGAGCAAGAATTCCTTGGAGATCAGGAAGCGGGCTCAGCAGAGACTGCACTTCTTGAGGAAACTCAAACAGGTCTCTCTCCCCATCTGCATCCTCAGGACCTTCTACAGAGGTGTGGTGGAGAGTGTTTTGACGTACTGCATTGCTACATGGTACTCCAGTTGCAGTATGTCAGACAAAAAAGCCCTGCAGAGGATAGTCAAGGGGGCTGAGAGGGTAATTGGAGTCTCCCTCCCCTCTGTCCAAGAACTTTTTCAGAACCATTGTAGGAGCAGGGCACTGAACATTGTCAAGGACCGTTCTCACCCTCTGCATAAACACTTTGAACTTCTTCCATCTGGTAAACGATTCCGGAGCATCAGAGGCAGAACCACCAGACTGATCAACAGCTTCCTTCCACAAGCTGTCAGGATGCTGAACAGTTGACCCGGAATCTCTCATACACACTACTGCACCTACGGACATTTTGTATATTATAGTTAGTTAGTTGTTTTTTTTTTTCTCCCCAAGTATGTCTCAGGGATGTGTGAATGGATGGGGGGTGGGGGTGGGGGGTGGAGCTATGTGGGAGTGTGTCTTAAATCATGCTGCTTCTATTTATATGGATGCCGAGAGAAACGCAATTTCATCTTGCCTGCACTACAGTTGTATGTACAGCAATATGACAATAAAGTTTGATTTGATTTGATTTCCCATATGTAAAAATATGAGGTAAAAATATGGTGATGAAAGTGTCTTGCTTGTGCCTATCTGGTCTGAAATGGGTTTTCCAGATGGAGGATCATTTAGTCTCCAATTACATTATCTGAAATAAAAGTTAGATGAGGAAAAGCAGAAAATAAGAATTATGATAATCAAAAGAGCTCCTTCCATCTAAATAAATTATGACATCATGTACATGAAAAGTAAATTAGTTTCATAGGACAATGTGTGAGAATGTGTTTGTATGAAAATGTGTGAGAACGTGTACACAAGAAGTTATAAAAGTAAAAACAAAAGCCTATTTACTAACTATATAGTTGATATTTATTCTGCCAGCAGTATCTGGTTTAAATCAATTAGAGGTGTGGGCTATTAAATGTTCTTATGACCCCAAGCATTAGAGCAAAGTCAGAAGGATCTGAAATTAAAAAAAAAACAAAACAACTGAAACTAGGGCCCTAAGGATGTATTTTTCTTTAAATGAATGTGTTTTCTTCTTTTGATATTTTATTTTTTTCTCCTTGACACACTGTTGTGCCGGTTTTGAATTTTTAGTAATAATTCTGCGGCTCACATTTGACATTTTATTTCCACTTTTGTTGAACTTGTGACTTCATTTAAAGACCAAGGATGCAGAAATTCATATGGCCCTACATATCTAAGCAGAAAACATGTTTTATTTTATTTTGGTTTATTTTGTTTTATTTTAGGTTCAGTTTAGTTCATTGTGGTTCATAAAGCAAACATAATATCATTTATCAAGGTATATATTGCAACCCAATTTACCCTTTTCATTGTACTTAATAATCTTATAACTCTACACTTTTTTTTTTCCAAAGAATCACATATTTTAATTCTATCAAGACAGTACCTCACAGACTGACACCCTGTTGGATTAATTTGTATTGAAATTAATGTGAGTCAGAAGACCAGGCAGGATGAAAAGTTATGAGTAGATTTATTTTCTGACCAGGAGAATGAGCAGAAATGGCCCCAGAATCCATTCACTCATCATTCTAACTTGGTCATCCATTTCTCAGTCCTTTATAACTCCCAATGTTGGTGGAACAGAGGGAGAGAACGTCCTTGGAGTACATCTAGAAACAAACAGGGTGTCTAGAGTCTAATCTAAGAGCCAACACATCATTCAGTCACACAGGAACTATACAAAATGAGCCTAAACAAAGATAGGACAGCTGCATCATCATTTCTGCTGACCTAGTCTCACACACACTGATTGTGGAGCATACTGGAGGCCACATGAACAATGATCACATATGAACAATAAGAGTGCACAAATACATAATCAAATTTGGAAATATGTTATATGTAATTATAGAAGGTAAATATGGAATTATTCTTTCACACCCAAAACATGGAAACAGTGACATTTTATTTAAGTCCTAGTTTTAATTTCCATGTGGATGATATATGTACAAAATATATGTCTCAGGAATCTTTTTCTCCTTTGTATTTTTTTTTTTTTAGGGGCGAACTGAACCATGGTAGACCAGTGCTATCTTTATTGTCTCATTGCCTCCCTCACCCCAGCATCATCACCCAGTGCCAACACCAACATCATCACCAAATCCATCCATCAACCAGCACTACAGCATGCACACTTCCTGAATGAGCAGCTCTCTGGCACAACGGACTAAGAACTCTCTTGCTGGTTACCGGCGGGTGGCTGAAGACAACAGGCCAGTATTGCTTTGCTTGTGGCAATTGCCTGTGACTAAGAACTGCTGAGTGACAAACATAACTCCACCTCTGAATCAGAATCAGAATGAACTTTATTGCCAAGCATGTTTAACACATACAAGGAATTTGACTTGACATTAGGTGCGCTCATGTTAAGCGCACACTAATGACGCGGCAGCCGACAGGTGCCTAATGCAGTGGGGGTAAAGAGGGAGAGGGGAAGGGAATGACACATTGGGCAGAGAGAAAAAAAACAGTTATCAGAATAGCGCTCGAATGAGCCAGATTATGATCACATAGAAAAAAAAAACCTCAATGCACACTTAGCAGACAAGTTACAAACAGATCCACACATAAACAAAGCAGAGAGAGACCAGTGTGTGTATATCAGTCATGTGATATCAGTGTGAGTGCAGTGTGAATGTATCAGTTACTGGTGCACAACAAAAATCGTCTCCTAGGCAACGGCTGTCCATGTATTCTAAACATAGATAAACATGTCCACAGAGTTCATCTCTCTTCATGCCAGATGGTAAAATTCCATGTTAGTCACATGAAAACGCTGTCCTTGGTGAGTTCAGATTGTTGCACAACAGCAGTTGTTTGGATTAAGAGATGCCAAAACTCCCTTCTGCTTTATCTCTTCTCCTGGAGGAATGAGTCTCCCAAGGACGCCGAATCAAGGCCTGATGAGCACAGTCCACTTAGAGCATAAAAATTTCCTCTCTCATGTGATTCTGTGCATCACACATTCACAGGCTTTAAAAATCATTCCCTGGAGAGCACCTAGCGACTCATGATGTTTTTAACCTTCTGATTCAGTTCGCAATCAGTTCACCATTGCCACTATCAGTGCACTCCCCTGCTGGTCGAATTGTTGAAGGAGCTTTGCCGGGTCTGCATTTTGACCAGCTCTTCCAACTTCTTTAATTTCCGATACACCAGGAAACTCCAGAGCCAAACAGTAGAAATCCTGTGATCATAAGCCAAACAGATAGATGTCTTCCACATCTTCATCGAATCACACAGACACATGAGTTTCCAATTGTCCCATGAGTCTCCCCACATGGGCTCCCCCTGGCCAGATCTTCTTTTAAAGTGGTGTCAATTGCATTTAAAGCCCAGCTCAATTCCATAATTTTCCGTTTGGGTCGAGATGCAGCAGAAGAAGAGCGAGACACAGACAGGACACAGCAAGCTGGGATCAGTAAGGGGAGGAGGAAAAGGGAGAGGAGAAGAAATGAGTCTGCTCTCTCTGAAAGCCGGAAGAAGAGGGTGTACTTTGTTTGTGGCAACTGTCTCCAAGAACCGCTGAGTAACATAACCCCACCTCTGTAAGTGGGCCATGAACATTCTCTGCTCTATGTGTGTGTGCCGAAAATATGATAACAGCTGAGAACCGAAGAATGAACAAAGACAATGATAAGATGGACATTCTCTGGGTGCTGGAGAGAGGGATGAATGGACACTGTTTGCCATGGTTTACTAGCCCAACAGATAGGACCAAAAAAAAAAAAACTGAGGTAAAATGCACCTACACCAACAATTTTTTTGTTTTGTTTGTTTTGTTGTTTGTTTTTCCTGTCAACATATTTTTATACGTAGGACAATAGTCAGACAAAGTACATACACATTTGAGATATAGTTTACAGTAATGAGTACACAAATGCACTAGCACATGGTAATAAGTATTTCTTAAGTAATCACACCTTTACAAGTACAAAAGAATAATAATGATAATCATAATGCCCTCACGCCTAACTGATTACACACCAGACAGATTACAGGCCAGAACTGAAGTAGGCTGATGAGTGAATGTGTGAATGAGTGAAAGAATGCTTGATGAGCTGCAAACCAGAGAGAGAAAGGCGTTTAAACCACTGGTGTTGACAAATTTTAAACAAAAGTTATGTGGAACATTATTTAAAATGGCAGCCCATAAGTTTGAGATAATGGTTAACCTTTTAACATCTAAACATACTTCTAAAGTGTAAAAGTATACGCTTATATTTGAATTTCAAAATGATAATTACTAAAAGTTTTACCTAAACCATGCATGGAATAAATATATTTTGAGATCAAAATGACAAAAATAGAAACTGAAGAGCTCTTCCATTGCCTGAAAACTAAGACTCTTACTCATACCCTTCTCAGATTTCTGCCTTCAAGGGTGACTACAAAATAAATTGAGTAAAATGACTGGGTTTTTTCTTCATTACAGGACAAACTTGAGCATGGATTATGGAGAAAATGTTGAAAAACTGGCATCCAGAGGAGGCAGTTCTGTGAACTGTATAATTAATTAATTTCATAAAATGTTGTTCAACAAAATAGAAACTATTAAGTCTAACAAGTAATTAGAGCATTTTGACTACATGGCCATAAATTGAAATAAGTAAATTATAATTTGGTTTGTAAAGCAAAGATTAATCTGAACTATGTGATCACATACAAAATTTAAAAGAAAATGACTGTATTGCAAATCTTTGATAGATAAAATTACATCACAATAACAACAAGGACGACACTTGGATACAACAATAATGTTTTTTTCTCCTTTTTGAGAAACTGAGACCTTAGCTTTATTAGAATTCATGTCCTAAGTGACAGTGATATTCAGTGTTTCACAAAATGTTTGACACCATGGTTAAGAAAAGATAATATTGATGAAGGATCCTTTCTATCAGCATGCTTAATCAAAATGCAGGCTCCCCTGATGACACACTGTCAGTGGGAGAAGGCCTCAAGACCTGACTGAAATATAGTTTGATTGTAAAGTAAACTGACTACTGACGTTCTAAAGCTTGACATTTAGAGACTGGACTTAGATGACCTGATTATTACATTTAGAATGACTTCAGATGACAGTGATAATCTACCTTCTTCTACCTTTTCTGTTCTTCTTTCTTCTTTTGTTTGATGTCTGTTTTGTCCTGAATTAATTTGGTCTACGTTTGTCTACCTGCACTTGGGGTGATATAAAAAAAAGAAAGAAAAAAAAGGGGGTTGCAATATCTGGAATATACTTTATGAACAGTTTCCTTATTTGTTGGCATTTTCCCCCTATATATTCACTTTGAGATAATATTATAAGTTTGGCAAATCTTATTAATTTAGAGACAAAACTGATTAAATTTTGGTTGGTTTAAAATACATTGCTATAAAAGAAGACACTTAATGTTTGAAGAATAAAAGTTATTGGGGATTAATTATTGATATAAGTTAAATTATTTGGCAAGCAAACATTAAATTATAGCTAATTTAACTTGGATTTTAGATAGATAGATAGATAGATAGATAGATAGATAGATAGATAGATAGATAGATAGATAGATAGATAGAGTGGGGTAAAAAAGTATTTAGTCAGCCACCAATTGTGCAAGTTCTCCCACTTAAAAGATGAGAGAGGTCTCCAATTTTCATCATAGGTGTTGCGTAAAATAGGAATATTAATAAATAATAAATATGATCAGGTATGAATTATTTAATTTCTATTGATGTATTGGAATCTGAGATCAAATCTCGTTTCATATACATCAGAAAAGTTAATAACACTCGTGGGGCACCAGCTCCTATCTCTAAGAAGCAATTTAATCTTTAATTTGAGATTGAGATTCAACTTTATTGTCATTACACATGTATGAATACAAGGTAACGAAACGTGACTTAGCATTTGGGCACCCTCTGCAGAGCGCATCCAAGGCCGGGGCAGCCGCTAGGCACCAGTCATAGATCAGGAAGGCAGGGGAGGAGGGAAGAAAAATGCGACTGCTCTCTCTCAGAATTTCTCAGAATTTCACTTTATACCTGTTTAATCACTCAATAAATTAATCAATAATCAGTCTCAAAAATTTTCCGTGAATTCGATACCTGTGCTTGAACAGACTCAATGAAATAAATTCTCAACAACTTCTCTCATTTTTATACATTTATTAAACGAAATGATTAACAGACATTGCAGTAATTTCATTAATCACAGAATCAATCTTGTAAATGATAGATTAACAATGTCAATATTTTCGGAACCAGGGTTAACTTGAGAAACCAATTTCTATCAGTTTGAGTTAACAGATTATGGAAACAACGCAAATTTATGGAGAAAGTTTACTAATTATATGAAAAAGTCCTGGATTAATCTTAAGAAAATAAAAACGGAATTTTAATAAAAAGAAGAGTTATGTTAAGGGCTTCTTAATTTGCATCTGATTAGATACACAAATTATTACCGAACCTCAGACGTTTAATTCAGCAGAGGAATTAAAGTTTGCAGCTCACGTGATTCCCGTCGATGATGATGGTTCTGTCATCGTCCTCAGCCCAAGATTTCATGGACGTTAATATCTGCCCGCAGATATTTTCAGGGTCCACATTTCGACCCTTAAATTCAAGCGGTCGAAGAGGCTGGATTCTGGGCTGTATGACCCAGAGTTGAAACTGGGTTTGGAGCCAGATGATAACGACATTTCTTCAGCGTGTGATGAACAGCTGCGCGTTGGTGTGGAGAACTGCGTCTTTTCTTCCTGGTAGACAAGCGGCTGCAGAGGTCTTCGGGAATAATTAATTAAAGATATCTAATCCGATCTCAAATTAGAAAAAAAAACTTTCGGACTTTAGATAAGATAATAACTTCTGTTGTGTGATTGGTCAAGAAAAAGATTATAAAAATAAAGTCAGAATTAAAGTTTACATTAAAATTAAACAAATGGTGATTTTACAGAAAGTTTAACAAAGAAAAAGAGATAAGTAAAAATTGGAGTTTAACTCCGATTAAGAATTGAGCTCAAAGAAATAGGAACTCCTAGGCATTTAAGAGAAAAAGGAAAAACAGTAAAATACAAAGTTACATAAACAAATTACGAGTTATGAGATGAGATGAGATTCAACTTTATTGTCATTACACACGAATCTGCTCTGTGTTCAGAAAAGCGACACGTGGTCGGAGTCTTTGTTCTTCCTTGCTGTGTGTAGACAATAGAGAGAGACGGACGTCCAAAGAGATGAATCAGTGAAAAGGGCGAAGAGAAAAAGAGAGATCCGGGAAGAGAGCCAAAAGGGAAAAGAGGCTGAAGCAGGGGTCCCTCTCCTTTATATAAGTTCTGTTGAGCTTCGCGGGCTTCCGGGATCTCAGCCAGTGAGAGTCCTTCGTGGGAGGCCCGATGAACCATTAGTCCAATAACAAACAGTCTATTGTCGAGCTCTTTGGGATGAAGAGCTGTTGTCATGCAGAGATTGGCTGCTGGAGTCACATGGTTTTAGAGGCAAATTTCTGATACATTGGAATATACACACTTATGTATAACTAAACTAACCTTAGTGTATCTTATAAGCAGTGCTTCTAAATCAACATGCAGGAATAAACATTCATTTAAACATTTTAACATGCATATATAGTATATATATATATATAAAATCACAGATTAATGCATTTCACACATATTATTGATTTTCCACATTAAAGACATCAGAGTCCATTTGCCTTTCATAGTCCTAAAAAGAAGAAGGTTTAGAATTGAGTTTGTAATAATGTACTTTAAAAATTCACTGGTTAAATCCAGCTTGTCCCAGAGTTTAAGGAAATTAGCTGAGTTGTGGATCTGTGTAGCCAGGTCTGTTGCATGTTTATGGGGGCAATAAAACTAAAGCCGGACATTGGGGAAATTCCTTAGGCTGGTTTTAACAAAGGAATGGGATTTCAGCTGTGGCCTGGGGGAGAAAATCCATTTCTTTGTCTTACTCCTGGGTGAAACAAAATGTCTTTAAGCAGAAAAATAATTATTGCTGAGCCAAAGTGAGATGATGCTACATAGGTATACCTCAACTATGAGAGACAAAATGAGAAAAAAAAAATCCAGAAAATCACACTGAAGGATTTTTAAAGAATTTATTTGCAAATTATGGTGAAAAATAAGTATTTGGTCAATAACAAAAGTTCATCTCAATACTTTGTTATATACCCTTTGTTGGCAATGACAGAGGTCAAACATTTTCTGTAAGTCTTCACAAGGTCTTCACACACTGTTGCTGGTATTTTGGCCCATTCCTCCATGCAGATCTCCTCTAGAGCAGTGATGTTTTGGGGCTGTCGCTGGACAACACAGACTTTCAACTCCCTCCAAAGTTTTTTTTATGGGATTGAGATCTGGAGACTGGCTAGGCCACTCCAGGACCTTGAAATGCTTCTTACGAAGCCACTCCTTCATTGCCCGGGCAGTGTGTTTGGGATCATTGTCATGCTGAAAGACCCAGCCACGTTTCATCTTCAATGCCCTTGCTGATAGGAGGTTTTCACTCAAAATCTCACGATACATGGCCCCATTCATTCTTTCCTTTACACGGATCAGTCATCCTGGTCTCTTTGCAGAAAAACAGCCCCAAAGCATGATGTTTCCACCCCCATCTTTCACAGTAGGTATGGTGTTCTTTGGATGCAACTCAGCATTCTTTCTCCTCCAAACACGACAAGTTGAGTTTTTACCAAAAAGTTCTATTTTTGTTTCATCTGACCATATGACATTCTCCCAATCCTCTTCTGGATCATCCAAATGCTCTCTAGCAAACTTCAGACGGGCCTGGACATGTACTGGCTTAAGCAGGGGGACACGTCTGGCACTGCAGGATTTGAGTCCCTGGCGGCGTAGTGTGTTACTGATGGTAGCCTTTGTTACTTTGGTCCCAGATCTCTGCAGATCAATCACTAGGTCCCCCCGTGTGGTTCTGGGATTTTTGCTCACCATTCTCGTTATCATTTTGACCCCACGGGGTGAGATCTTGCGTGGAGCCCCAGATCGAGGGAGATTATCAGTGGTCTTGTATGTCTTCCATTTTCTAATAATTGCTCCCACAGTTGATTTCTTCACACCAAGCTGCTTACCTGTTGCAGATTCAGTCTTCCCAGCCTGGTGCAGGTCTACAATTTTGTTTCTGGCGTCCTTTGACAGCTGTTTGGTCTTGGCCATAGTGGAGTTTGGAGTCTGACTGTTTGAGGTTGTGGACAGGTGTCTTTTATACTGATAACGAGTTCAAACAGGTCCCATTAATACAGGTAACGAGTGGAGGACAGAGGAGCCTCTTAAAGAAGAAGTTACAGGTCTGTGAGAGCCAGAAATCTTGCTTGTTCGTAGGTGACCAAATACTTATTTTTCACCATAATTTGCAAATAAATTCTTTAAAAATCCTTCAATGTGATTTTCTGGATTTTTTTTCCTCATTTTGTCTCTCATAGTTGAGGTATACCTATGATGAAAATTGGAGACCTCTTTCATCTTTTGTGGGAGAACTTGCACAATTGGTGGCTGACTAAATACTTTTTTGCCCCACTGTAGATAGATTTTTTTTAAAGGCAGAATGTGTGTTCTGGGATCATTTGTGGGTCCATTTCCTGCCCTGGACATCGGTGGGGGACGCCCTCCCAGGAAGATTCCTGCCTCTATACCTCGACAAATTGGTCTGACATGAGGGGGACTGATGTCCAGCAGGAGGGGAGCTGACTCTGCTATGATAACCCATCTTTGAAAATAATTTTTGTATGCCTAATAAGAATGGGAATTTCTAAATTAATAAATTAGTAAATTAAAAGGGTATTTTACTGAATCCATTGATAACTTGATAGGATGAATGAGGTACTTTGTTGCATTTGAACCAAAGTTGATGAATTTAATGACCTTTTAACAGATTGGTAAACACAGGGAAAAAACGAAGCTGAAGAAAGTTAAATACTGACATAAAAGGTGAGTATATTATGGGTAAATGAAATCTAGGAAATTACTGGTTTAAACATTCATGTCTGAGGAAAATGCAGACCAAGGGTCCATCAAGCAGGTAATTAAGTCTCTATTTTTCTTTGAGGTTGTGGCCGACACACATTGTGGACTCACGCTGCCACAGAGACAGGACTGAATGTGTATTGTGGGGTGTCACGTCTGCAAGGACTGAGGACTCGAATCTACAGGAGGTAACAAGGAAGTGTGAGATTTGTCTCTTTGTCCCACAGAAGACGCCCCGGAGGGTATTCCGGTTCATCAGGAAATGAGAGACAATGGTGAAGCTTCAAGGGGATGCTTTGTAACTGTATGTTGACTGAAGACACCATGTGACTTGAATTCTGATGCTGGAAATGTATAAAAGGGTGTTGAAGTATGATTCTTTCCCTTTCCTGCTTTGAGAATGCTAGAAGCTGCGTTCTGTCAAATAAAGCTGGTTTTATGACTGAAACTCAGCCTCGTTATTTGAGCATGCTTCTACACTGGTGACCTACGACGGAAAATGAGCAGACAGAATTCTCCCAAGCGGGGCTCGGTGGAAGCCAGCCTGATGGCCGCCTCCACGATCCGGCTGCCCGATTTCTGGCAGCACAGCCCGCGCTCATGGTTTAGCGCAATCGAGGCGCAGTTCAACCTCCGGAGAATCTCCAACGATGACACAAGATTCTACCACGTGGTAGCGAAGCTGGACAGCGACACGGTCCAGAGAGTGGAAGATCTGGTTAATCATCCACCAGACAGCGACAAGTACAGCGCATTGAAGGACGCGCTGATCAGCCATTTCACCCCCTCATTCCAACAAAGAGCAGATGGGCTCCTGGCGCTGACGGAGGCCGAAAGCGATAGACCTGCGGACCTGATGGTGAAGATGCTGCAGCTCAAAGCCTCTGAGGATGGCGAATTCATTTTCGCCCACCTTTTCCTTCGAACCCTACCACCAGCAGTGAGAGTGGCCCTGGCAGAGTCACCCCGATTGGCCAGGCGAGACTACCATGGGTTGAGCAAGGAGGCGCAGAGGTTGGCCGACGCCCACAAGTGGAACGCGGTCTCGGCCGCGGCGGCCAGTCCGGGAACGGCGTCCGGAGACAGTGCGGGTCCAGCGGCCGCGGCGCCAGACGCACCAACGACGGCGGCGACAGGAGCCAGACGACGCGGAGCGGAGAATGGCTCGTGCTTCTACCACCGCCGTTTTGCAGAGAGAGCGCACAGGTGCGTCCCACCGTGCAATTTTAAGCGCCAGGGAAACGCCAAGACCGAGGGCCGGTAGCAGCCGCGACCCTCGGCAACGAGAACAGGCTGCTTTACCTGACGGATGCACGCTCGGGGAAACAGTTCCTCGTGGACACGGGCTCTCAGCTGAGCTTCGTCACACCCACCTACGCGGAACGGCTGTCGCCTTCTAAAGCCCCCTGGGTGTCAGTGTCAGCAGCGAACGGCTCCACGATTAAAACGTTTGGTGAGAGGACCATGCGTCTGTCCTTACAGGGCCGTTCATCTGAGTGGACATTTATTGTAGCAGCAGTCAGTTTCAACATGTTAGGGGCTGATTTTTTGTGCTCACATGGTTTATTGGTTGACCTTGCTAATAGACGTCTGATTAATGCACTGTCCTTTCATTCTATTCCCTGCACAGCTCGGGTGGCCCCGCCAACTGCACATGCCAGCGTCTCAGCTGCGGGTGGTAAGTTTCACACTCTGCTTGCTCAGTTTCCAGCACTCACAGTCCCCACGTTTTCAGCAACGGTGGCCAAACATGGAGTAGAACATTTCATAACAACCACAGGCCCTCCCGTTTTTGCAAAGGCTCGGCGCTTGGACCCAGCTAAACTGGCCATCGCGCGCGAGGAGTTCACTAATCTGGAAAAACTGGGCATTGTTAGACGTTCCAAGAGCTCTTGGGCTTCGCCGTTACACATGGTCCCAAAAACTGACGGCTCGTGGCGACCTTGCGGCGATTTCCGCAGGTTGAACAACGTTTCAGCTCATGACCGCTACCCGATTCCGCACATTCAGGATTTTTCTGTTCATTTGGCGGGGGCGCGCATTTTTTCTAAAATAGACTTGGTGCGCGGCTATCACCAGGTGCCAGTGCGCGCGCAGGATGTACTCAAAACAGCGGTCATAACGCCTTTCGGCCTTTTTGAGTTCTTGCGCATGCCTTTTGGCCTCAAGGGGGCCGCGCAGACTTTCCAACGCATGATGGATGCAGTTTTACGCGACCTGCCTTTCGTGTTCGTTTATTTGGACGATATTTTGGTAGCCAGCGCGTCCGAAGGCGAACATGAAAAACACCTCACAGCAGTTTTCCAGAGGTTGGCAGAGCACGGGTTAATAGTTAACCCAGCGAAGTGTCAGTTTGGGGTGGCGCAGATTGATTTTTTGGGACATCGCGTTTCGGCAGAGGGAGCAGTTCCCCTTCCAAATAAAGTGCGTGCCATAACGGATTTTCCGCAACCTCAAATGGTCAAGGCGCTTCAGGAGTTTCTAGGGATGGTTAATTTTTACAACCGTTTCCTCCCAAGCGCAGCACGACTCATGCAGCCATTGTACACCGCGTTAAAAAAACAAAAGCCCGCAAATAAAGTTGAATGGTCTCCGGAGCGGGAGCGCGCTTTTGCCCAGGTCAAATCAGCTCTGGCAAACGCAGTTTTGTTAGCGCACCCAGTTCCAACGGCCCGCATGGCACTCACCACTGACGCTTCCGATATAGCGGCGGGGGCGGTAGTTGAACAGTTTGTGGCAGGTACCTGGCAACCCCTCGCGTTTTTCAGCAGGACCTTGCGCGATAGTGAACGGAAATACGCGCGTTTGAGAGCTTTTGGCCCTACACTTGGCCATCCGTCATTTTCAGTTCTGGTTAGAGGGGCGACGTTTCACCGCTTTTGTGGATCATAAACCGCTAACGTTTGCGATGGCCAAAATTTCAGAACCCTGGTCAGGCCGGCAACAAAGGCAACTAGCCGCAATATCGGAGTTCACTACTGATATTCAGCATGTCGCGGGTAAACACAATGTTGTAGCAGACTGCCTCTCGCGTGCAGTAGCACCGCCAAGCCCCATAGGGGCGGACTCTGTAGCCATGGCCGCGGGCCCGGGCAGCGACGCGGGAGCGCGCGCAGCCCCGGTCTGTGTTGGGTTAGATTATGCAGCTATGGCTGCGGAGCAGGTTAACGATGCGGACGTGCGCGCGCTCCAGTCTGGACCAACAGGGTTAAGGCTGGAGCACAGGGTGCAACAAAACGGTATGCCCCCGCTAATCTGCGATGTCTCCACGGGACGGCCCCACCCTGTGGTGCCAACCGCGTGGCGTCGCCATGTTTTTGACTTGGTCCATTCTCTCGCGCGCATCGATTAAGTTGGTGGGGGAGAAATTTGTTTGGCCCGGGTTGCGCAAACAGGTCAAGGAATGGGCAGCAGCCTGCGTAGCATGTCAGCGAGCTAAAATACACAGACACACTAAGGCCCCGTTAGAACCTTTCCACATCCCCGCTAAGCGTTTTGATCACGTTCATATTGACCTGGTCGGCCCGCTTCCGTTATCACACGGGCACACATCTTTTGACGATGGTAGACCGCACCACGCGCTGGCCAGAGGCGGTTCCTCTGACATCAACCACAGCGGAAGAAGTCGCGCGAGCATTTTTAGCAGCATGGGTTGCGCGTTTTGGTGTACCGTCGGACATAACGTCCGACAGGGGTCCCCAATTTATTTCCAAGCTGTGGTCATCGACGGCCCGCAGCTTGGAGGTGAAGATTCATCGCACCACCGCATATAACCCCCAGGCTAATGGTTTATGCGAACGCTTTCACAGGTCATTGAAAGCAGCCCTCAGAGCGTCGCTAACGGATACAAATTGGGTAGACAAACTTCCATGGGTTTTATTAGGGTTGCGTTCTGCACCTAAGGAAGATTTGCACGCTTCCCCGGCTGAATTAGTTTTCGCTCAACCGCTTCGTTTGCCCGGGGAATTTCTTCCTGATAATCCCGCACCTAATGGCCCCCCCGCTCAGCCGTGGCAGAGCGGCTCAGGAGCAAACACGCTTCCTGGCCCAGTCCATCACAGTTTCCCACATGTTTTTGTCCCCAAGGCTTTAAAAAATGCAGAGTTTGTTTTTGTTAAACATGACGCCCAGCATCCAAGTTTGCGGCCGTTTTACGACGGACCGTTTCGAGCGCTGGAGACCGGGCAGAAGCATTTTCTGCTAGATTTAGGGGGCAGACGGGAGCTGATTTGCATTGACAGACTCAAACCCGCTTTTGTTCTGGCTGACGAGGAGGTGCAGCTCGCGAGGCCCCCCCGCCGGGGCAGGCCGCCAAGGAGACATTCTCCAAAGTCTTCACAGAGAGGTGCTAACGGCTTTAATCCACAGGTGCAGAGAGATGTTGCAGGTGCAGCCAAGCCAGGTTGCAGCAGATTCGGCAGAAGATTAAAACCTAGGCAGTTGGTGGATTGATTAGCGATGTATGGAGTGCTTTGTGTTTTTCTTTTTGTTATGCCATTTAGATTTTGCCTTACTAGACGTTTGGGGGGGGGTAGTGTGGCCGACACACATTGTGGGCTCACGCTGCCACAGAGACAGGACTGAATGTGTATTGTGGGGTGTCACGTCTGCAAGGACTGAGGACTCGAATCTACAGGAGGTAACAAGGAAGTGTGAGATTTGTCTCTTTGTCCCACAGAAGACGCCCCGGAGGGTATTCCGGTTCATCAGGAAATGAGAGACAATGGTGAAGCTTCAAGGGGATGCTTTGTAACTGTATGTTGACTGAAGACACCATGTGACTTGAATTCTGATGCTGGAAATGTATAAAAGGGTGTTGAAGTATGATTCTTTCCCTTTCCTGCTTTGAGAATGCTAGAAGCTGCGTTCTGTCAAATAAAGCTGGTTTTATGACTGAAACTCAGCCTCGTTATTTGAGCATGCTTCTACAAGGTAAACTTTTACTGGTTGCATGAACATTGACTGAAATCCTGAGCTTAATCTGCCATCTTTAATCCAGCCCATCATAGACCCAACTAATATGATTAACCTATAAGCTTGCCTTGTCATGTCTACCATCAAAACATAACATTGTTTGCACAATAACACATTTCAAATGAATTGGGTTTAGATTGTATACAGGTAAGTGGTAAGTATTTGGAGATATGGTTGCTTTTGTTTTGCTTTCTCCATAGGTAAAAGCAGTAAACAAAATAAAACTAAGAAGATGCTTCTTCTATTGGTGAGTCAAATTTTAATTTCTACAAGATTAAAGTGAGAGCAGGCAGAAAATGAAATAAATATAATTTGACAACATTAAATGCTCTTGTCTCAATCCTAATGATCTGTTATCTATTATGCACTCTGAGTTACAGTTTTTGTCTGGAAAAGAGCGATACAAATATAGCCTTCATTGATTGATTAACCAACATGATCTGATAATACATTTGCAAATCTGGTCAAGTTGGGAGTAAAGCCTGATTATCTGCTGATTGAGTGTGTGTGTGTGTGTCAAGAGGAGTGACCCTAGTGCCCTACACTGTTTGAAGGACCAGGAGACTCATTGAGGAAACTGAATGACTAATCAATGTGCAGATTAATTTGTTATATATTGCACTGATGCACAATTTATTTAAAACTAAGAGATTAAAAGCAGTCCTGTCTGCTACTGCTTTAATCAATTTGAAATATTATGATTGCAAGAAAAATAAAAACAAAACACCATTGGATTTTGCAAGCAAGACTTCTATTCCTTTTTCCTTCCTCTCAGGCAGCGTGTGGAAGAAGACTGAGGCAGATAAGGAGGGGCCCAGACTGCCATTGTGGGAACATTGTGAAGATACTGATGGCTTCATTTCAACGAGCAATAATTTGAGTCTGACTATACAACGGAAAGAGGATCATCTGCCTGAAACCCCGCCACAAAGGTCGTGTCGATGGCCTTCACAGCTGTCAAGGTTGTAGAAAGAGCCACAGCAGGGAATCAACCATTGCAAAAAGGTCCTGAATCAAGGACTCATCAATAGTACCCGCTAACCACTAGTGAACTCTTTTGCTGGTCACCTGGTGATGTGATTGAAGCAGTGGGACAAAGAATTGCTAAAAACACGGTTTTCAACATCATAACTTGTAACCACTTTTCTTTTATGATGCCTTTTGGGCATCAAAGGGGGGGGGGAATGATTGAAAAATTCTAAGTTATACTGAGTTATATGAATTTTTATGTATATGAATTTTTCTTTATAAAGCTTAATGTGTATACCTAGAAGTCCTGTTACCATATTTGGAGTTGTTGAGTAGTGGAAAAAACAGATTGAAGGATGCTGATGTGACTGTGAACGTTCAGTTCTATCACTGACTGTTCAGCTTATCACTAGTGTTTTCTGTGTGGACCCAGCAGATACAGTCTTAGTTATGAATGAAATAATCAAGAGGCTCAGCAAACTTTATAGATAGATAGATACTTCATTTCGAACAAAAAAGTATAACAAAAACAAAACAAATGACAAATGCAATAAAGTAACAGTATACAGTGTTCGAAAGGGAGAAGGAAGAAGTGAACACTTATTAACTCCATCTCCTCTTTTCCATAAATACACCCATGTGAATTATATACAAATTACCACATTTAAAGACCCCAAGTAAACAATTAACTGTATTTTGTACATATCAACATTAACACCCATCCATCTTAGCATACATTGATGTCCATACATCAAAACCAGCCTCAAACAACACCGATATACACAGTGCTGTCCCACCCACCATTCCATAGTGTCCCATAGTGTCCCAGAGTGAGCATAGTGAATCGTACATATAAATACTACCCTTCTAACATATATCCTTTCAGCAAATAATGTTTGTACCTCTTTTTGAATTGATTTCTGTTTGTACATAGTTTCAGTTCCAGCTCCAGACTGTTCCACAAATCCACCCCACAGACAGATATGCACATACTTTTCTTGGTTGTTCGTATCTTGAGTTTTGTAAAGTTTAAGTCTCCTCTCAAATTATGATCATTGTCTCTTTTTTTTTAAATATTTTTTGTATATTAGTTGGGAGTTGATTATTAATTGCCCTGTACATGACTTGTGCTGTCTTAAATTTAACTAAATCGATGAACTTTATGACATGTGACTTTAAAAACAACGAATTGGTATGGTCTCTATATCCTACATTATTTATTATCCTTATAGCTCTTTTTTGTAATGTGCATATTGACTGTAGGTTGGTCTTGTAGGTGCTTCCCCAGACTTCTACACAGTAGTTAAGATAAGGTAGAAACAGTGAATTGTACAGTAAGACCAATGATTTATAGTCTAAGATGTGTCTCGTCTTCCCCAGTATGCCTATACATTTTGCCAACTTGGCCCGGATGTGACTGATGTGAGGTTTCCAGCAGATTTTATTGTCTAGCGTCACCCCCAGAAACTTATTTTCCTGTACTGTTTCTATTCTGGTATCATCTATCGTTACCATTATTTCATGATTTATTTTATAATTTCCAAACAACATAATCTTTGTTTTTTTTTAGGTTTAGAGATAATTTATTTTTGTTGAACCACTGTGTTAACTTTTTCATTTCAGTTGTGACCACCTCTAAAATCTGCTGCAAATTCTCACCAGTGCAAAGGATATTTGTGTCATCTGCAAACAAAATAAATTTCAGAATTTTTGATACTTGGCATATGTCATTTATATACAAAATAAAGAGTTTGGGTCCCAAAACTGACCCCTGGGGCACACCACAAGTGATGCCCATGAAGGGTGATTTGTGCTCACCAATTTGTACAAATTGTTGTCTGTTACTTAAATAACTTTCCACCCAACTCAGTCCGACCCCTCTTATCCCATACCTTTCCAGTTTCCTTAGTAGTATTCTGTGGTCAATGGTGTCAAAAGCTTTCTTTAAATCTATAAATACTCCTACAGCAAACTTTTTTTTTATCTATACAACTAGTAATTTCTTCTATAAGTTCGATCAGTGCCAAAGATGTAGATTTATCTGCTCTAAAACCATACTGGCTGTCTGTAAGGAGGTTGTGTTCTTCAATGAAATCATCTAGTCTCTTCGTGAAGATTTTTTCAAGTATTTTGGAGAATTGTGAGAGTAAAGAGACTGGCCTGTAATTTGTGAAACAATGACTGTCTCCTGTTTTGTATAGAGGTATTACTTTTGCTATTTTCATTTTGTTTGAAAATTTACCAGTTTGAAATGATAGGTTACAGATGTGGGTGAGTGACTTAACAATTCCTTCAATTACCTTTTTCACTATTGTCATGTCAATTTCATTCCAGTCCATTGATTTTTTGTCCTTAAATTTACTCACAGTCTCGATAATTTCCTTTTCAGTAACTGCACCCAAAAAGACTGTGTTTGGATTTCTATCTTCTATTTCATTTACAGAACCACTGTTTGTTTCTGTTGCCACTATTGATTTTGCTAATTCAGGACCAACGTTTACAAAAAATTTATTGAAACCACTGACCACATCCTCCATATTATTTATCAAATTGCCATTTTCAATAAAATATTCTGGATAATTAGCATTCTTAGGTCGATTACTAATAATCCCATTGAGTACTTGCCATATTCCTCTTAAGTTATTTTTATTATCCTCTAATATTCTGTTGTAATATTCTTTCTTACAGGTCCTCATTATATTAGTAAGCTTATTTTTATATCTTTTATATTTGATCTCAGCCTCCACAGTTCTGCACTTAATGAATTGTTTATAGATAAGATAAGATAAGATAAGATAAGATAAGCCTTTATTAGTCCCACAACTGGGAAATTCCAGGATTGCAACAGCACAGGGATAGCAACACTCAGAGCAACAATCAGAAGGCAAGAAAAAAAAAAAAAACAAAAAAAAAAAAAACAAGCAAGCAAGAGCAGCTAATATACATATGTACATATTACTATAAAATATATATATATACACACACACACACACACACACAGACACACAGTGCAGAGCATTGTAGCTGGATGGAATAAATATATGAATATATGAACACACAGTGCAGAGCATTGTAGCTAGATGGAATAAATATGTAAATATATAAACACCCACAGTACGGAGCATTGCAGCTAGGTGGAATAAATATGCAAGTATATAAACACACACAGTGCGGAGCAATGTAGCTAGATGGAATAATATGTAGATATATAAAAACACAGTGCGGAGCATTGTAGCTAGATGGAATAAATATATAGATATATAAATATAAACACACCCAGTGCAGAGCATTGTAGCTAGATGGAATAAATATGTAAATATATAAACACACACAGTGCAGAGCATTGTTGCTAGGTGGGATGAAACAGCATAACCGTCTATTTAGTTATCCTACATGGTATGATTATGTGCCCATACATATTCTCACCCTCCATAGCGACCGGTATGTTCCTAGTTGTATGCCGGAGAGGACCATTGTGTAAGTCTATTGCATCTTTTGCATTCAAAAAAAAAAAAAAAAAAAAAAAAACTATTAGTTTGTTACGTCTTTTTGCTATCTCTGCGAGCAGCCCTGCTTAGGTTGTACAGTCTGACAGCCGTTGGTAGGAAGGACCTACGAAACCTCTCGGTTGTGCACCTGGGATGATGTAGTCTGCTGCTAAATGAGCTCCTCAGTGCATCCAGTATGTCCTGCATAGGGTGGAACTCGGACTCCAGCAGAGATGACAGTTTAGCCACCGTCCTTCTCTCTCCTATCTCCTCCATCGGATCAAGGCGTTGCCCCAGGACAGAGCTAGCTTTCTTAATCAGTTTGTTCAGTCTCTTCCTATCGGCTGCAGTAATGCCACTGCCCCAGCAGACCACTCCAAAAGTGATGGCTGATGCCACCACCGTGTCATAGAATGACTTCAGCAGCGCCCCTTGTACACCAAAAGACCTGAGTCTCCTCAGCAGGAACAGCCTGCGCTGTCCCTTCTTGTAGAGTGCGTCAGTATTGTGTGACCAGTCTAGTTTATTGTTCAGATGAATACCCAGGTACTTGTAGGATGTCACCATCTCGATGTCTGTTCCCTGTATATTTACTGGTGCTGTGAGGGGCTGCCCATGCCTGCGGCAGTCCACCACCAGCTCCTTAGTTTTCCTCGCGTTGATCTGGAGGCAGTTCCGATGGCACCAGTCCACAAAGTCCTGGATAAGCCCTCTGTACTCAGCTTCATCTCCGCTGGAGATGAGACCAACGATCGCAGAGTCATCAGAGAACTTCTGTAGATGGCAATGTGTTGTGTTGTGTGAGAAGTCCGCAGTATAAAGAGTGAACAAGAAGGGAGCCAGCACCGTTCCCTGGGGGGCCCCCGTGCTACTGATGATCGTGTCGGAAACACAGTCCCGGGTTCTCACAAACTGAGGCCGGTTCGTGAGGTAGTCCAGGATCCATGATGACAGGTGCTGGTCCACCCCTGCGCGCAGCAGCTTGTCCTTCAGGATCATCGGTTGGATGGTGTTGAAAGCACTGGAGAAGTCAAAGAACATGATCCTCACCATATTCCCGGGCTTCTCCAGGTGGGACAGAGAACGGTGAAGGAGGAAGATCACCGCATCCTCCACCCCAATGCCATGCTGGTAGGCGAACTGGAGTGGATCCATCGCTGGTTCCACCAGGGGGCGGAGATGAGCAAGGAGCAGTCTCTCCAGGGTCTTCATCAAGTGGGACGTCAAGGCCACCGGTCTGAAGCTGTTCAGGTCTTTGGGGTGGGAAGTTTTTGGTACAGGTACCACACAAGATGTTTTCCACAGCTGTGGTACCCTCCCCAGTTTCAGGCTCATGTTGAAGATATACGTCACAATCCCACACAGCTGGTCTGCACAGGACTTGAGGAGCTTTGCGCTGATGCCGTCCGGTCCCGACGCCTTCCTCGCCTTGATCTTCCTCAGCTCCGTCCTCACCTGGGTCTTGGTCAGGGTCAGGATGGGGGGCTGTGTGTTGGGAGTGGGGGGGGTGTCGGTGGAGTGGGGAGTGGGTAGCAGGACTTGATTTCTTAGAGGCAGCAGTGGTTGTTGTGCAGACAGGGGGGAGGGCGGTTGGTCAAATCTATTGAAAAACAGATTCAGGTTGTTCGCCCACTCCCTGCCCCCCGTGGCCTGGGGGGAGGTATTCTGGAGCCCCGAGATGGTTTTGAGGTTTCTCCAGACCCCGCTGATGTCGCTCTGTTGCAGCTTGTCCTCCATCTTCTTCCTGAAGCTGTCCTTGCCTTCTCTGATCTTTCTCCTCAGCTCCCTCTGTACGGACTTCAGCATCTCCCTGTTCCCCGACCTGAAGATCCTCTTCTTCTCTCTCAGAAGTGTTTTTATCTCAGGGTTGATCCAGGGTTTGTTGTTTGAGTGACGCCGTATGGTCTTGGTGGGAACGGATTTGTCCACACAGAAGCTGAGGTAGCCCGTGAAGGTGTGAATGAGGCCATCGATGTCCTCACCATGTGGATCGCAGAGCTGCTTCCAGGCAGTGGCTTCAAAACAGTCCTTTAGAGTGTCCATTGTCTCCTCAGACCATAACTCCACAGTGTGCATGGCCGGAGGTTGTCTGTGCACTAGGGGTTTGTACACCGGTCGGAGATGAACCAAGTTGTGATCCGATCTCCCAAGTGGGGGGAGTTGTGATGAGGTGTACGCCTCCTTAGTGTTTGCGTAGAACAAATCCAGTGTTTTATTGTCTCTAGTGTGGCATGTGACATACTGGGTGAAAGTGGGCAGAATGGGAGACAGTGAAACGTGGTTGAAATCGCCTGAGATGAGGAGAAGAGCATCTGGGTGTTCTGTCTGCAGCCTGCTGGTTACTGAATGGATGACGTCACGCGCTGTCCCAGCGTTCGCCGTCGGATTTGCATAAACAACAATGCAGATCACGTGTGAGTGTTCTCTCGGGAGATATGTAGGCCTCATGCTAACAGCTAGCAACTCAATGTCTTTGCTGCAGTGTCGTTGTTTAACAGTGATATGTCCCGGTCTGCACCAGTTGTTGTTAACATACATGATCACTCCACCGCCCCTAGTTTTGCCACTCTCTGGTGTTCGGTCAGCTCGTATCGTGTGAAAACCCTCCAGCTCAATGTTAGCATCTGCTGCTAGTTCAGTTAGCCACGTCTCAGTAAACAAAAGGAGAGAGCACTCCCGGTAAGTGCTATCATAACGGGAGATAGCCGCTAGCTCATCTAACTTTCCCAGTATCGACCGTACATTTCCCATGACAACAGATGGAAGGGAGGGTCTGTACCTTATATTTTTTGTCCTCCGCCTTACTCCAGCCCGGCAGCCGCGGCGTTTTCGCCTCAGTTCTCTCGGTATGTCGAGTTTTTCCAGTGGGACCGGGTGGCGGTTAAATGCTAGCAGCTCTTCCCTGTTATATCGTATCCTGCTATAAACAGTGGCTCCGTCCACCGGCTCAGGAGACATTTGGGATGATCTGTGTGTCCGTGATATAAGTGGGGTGAAAAAAAAAAAAAAGTGATCAAAAGAGAGAGGAAGGGAAAAAAAACTCGGAATCGAGCCGCTGTTGCAAAAGGCAGCCGACTGGTGTGGCGCCGAGAGGAGAAAAAAAAAAAAAAAAAAAAAGAAAAATTTAATGTATTCTTCTTTTTACATGCATTTATTAACCCCTTGGTGACCCAAGGAATATTTTTCTTTTGTTGTCTGTCACTGTATTGTTTTATAGGACAGTTTTTATTGTACAATGATTGAAATATTTGCAAAAATTTATCATATGCTTTATTTATATCATTTTCATCATAAACTATCTTCCAATCTTGTATTAATAATTCCTTTGTCAGTAAATGCATAGATTCTTCGGTTCTTATTCTTTTATATTTAATATTTTTGGTATACTTTTTCTTCCTATAATCACATTGATAGACAACAAAAATCGGCAGGTGGTCACTGATATCATTCAATAAAAGCCCACTCCTGATATTATTTTCCATAATGTTTGTGAATATGTTATCCATTAGTGTGGCACTGTGTGACGTGATTCTGCTAGGTCCAGTAATTGTTGGATGTAAGCCCATACTGTACATTGTGCTGATAAATTCTTCTGTCAAACTATGTTGTTTTGAATTCATCAGATCTATATTGAAATCCCCACAGATGAACATAACTTTATGAGTTAGTTTTGCATACATTTTTTCCATCCAGTCCTTAAATAAGTCAATGTTTGATCCAGGTGTTCTATATACACAGCTCACTACTGTATTCTTCACATTGTCCAGACAGATTTCTATTGTAATACATTCAAATAAATCATCCACAGTTACTGACAGATTTTCAACAACCTTGTATTTCAAGCTCTTGTCAACATAAATTGCAACTCCTCCTCCTTTTTTCACTTTTCTATTTATATAATTTAATTCATAGCCATCCATGGTAAAATCCACTCTGTTCTCTTCACTGAGCCACGTCTCTGATATTGCCACAATATTGAATGGCTCTTTAAACTGATGTAAATAATCTTTAATGTTATTAAAGTTGGCATAGAGACTTCTGCTGTTGAAGTGGATCATAGAAATAGAATAATAATAGAATATTATAATGGATAATAGAAATAGAATATTGAAATCAGATGTGACCATTGTGTTAAACTGTTCATCCGTGTAGTAACTACAGTTATTATTGATGGAGCTAAATAAATTATTGTCAGGGTCTATGTTATATTCTACATCCTGTGGGTTGTGATCCGTATATTCAAAAACTTTCAGTTCCTGTTGTTCCTGTTTGTTGATCTTTTGTTTCATGTTGTTAATTGTCTTGTAGCAGATGAGTATATCCCTTCAGTGTCCTACAATTGTCTGTTGTTGCTGTCGACTACAGTTCATAATATTCACTGATATTTGTCCAGTTCCATAATATTACGGATGTTAATGACCTTGGCTTCTTCAGGTGATCCGTTTAATTTGATGTATATTTTACAGTTTGATGTCCAGGTGTTTTGAATCTTTTTCTGCTTTCTCAGGTATCTTGCTTTTCTGGCTATTTCTGCGTTTTCTTTTGTGAGATGCTTGTTTATGTAAATGTTTGTTCCTTTCAGTTTCCTACCTTGTTTTAACAGCGCAGTCTTGTTTTCTGTTGACAAACCTCATGATCACAGCCGGTTTGTCGCCGTTTTTCCTGGGCAGAGGATGGCAGGTCTCAATGGTGTTACAGTCCAGCTGGATTCCTTTGGACTGCATGAAGGCCGCCACTTGTTGCTCCGTGGATTCGTCTTCCAGCTCGTCAAGCCTCCCTCCACTGTTGGCGGCCACCGCTCGCGCATACGATCGTGGTTTAATGTGGAGCCCCGTGATGATCACGTCGTTCACCCGAGTGTTCTGCTCCAGTTCCGACACTCTGCTCTCCAGATACGCCAGCCTCTTCTCCTTCTCGGCGTTCTGGATCCACAGCGCTTTCACCTCCTCGACCAGGTCCAGAATGTTTTGTTGCTGCAGCTTAACAGCAGAAATCTCTTCAGCCAAGAAGTCCAGCGCTCTTTTAATGTCGTCCACCTCCTCAGTCTGCTGAGCTTTCTTGGGACCCATGATCCCGGCCAATGTTCGCTGATTGTGATCGTAGGAAAAAAAAAAACAAAAAAAAAAACACGTGGGAGAAATCCATTTGTTCTCCCTGAGGGGACTGATTGCTTCACCAGCCACTACAATATTAAGTTATGAGACTGGCAATTTCTCTTTTTTTCGCACGTGGAGGTTCACTCTCCAGCGGTAGTAACAAAGCAACAGCTCAAAACGCCAGCTCTAAACTGAGTTTTAAAGCAAGAAACGAACCAGGAGCCTTTACCTGTGCGTCCTCACCTTACATGCCACAACTGGAAGCTTCTGGTTGAGTCATGAATGAACTATCAAGAAGTGACCTCACCCCAACGGCCCCTTGGATGTATATACAGTGGGGCAAAAAAGTATTTAGTCAGCCACCAATTGTGCAAGTTCTCCCACTTAAAAGATGAGAGAGGTCTCCAATTTTCATCATAGGTATACCTCAACTATGAGAGATAAAAAGAGAAAAAAACACAGAAAATCCCATTGAAGGATTTTTAATGAATTAATTGGTAAATTCCTCAGTAAAATAAGTATTTGGTCACCTACAAACAAGCAAGATTTCTGGCTCTCACAGACCTGTAACAACTTCTTTAAGAGGTTCCTCTGTCCTCCACTCGTTACCTGTATTAATGGCACCTGTTTGAACTCGTTATCAGTATAAAAGACACCTGTCCACAACCTCAAACAGTCAGACTCCAAACTCCACTATGGCCAAGACCAAAGAGCTGTCAAAGGACACCAGAAACAAAATTGTAGACCTGCACCAGGCTGGGAAGACTGAATCTGCAATAGGTAAGCAGCCTGGTGTGAAGAAATCAACTGTGGGAGCAATTATTAGAAAATGGAAGACATACAAGACCACTGATAATCTCCCTCGATCTGAGGCTCCACGCAAGATCTCACCCCGTGGGGTCAAAATGATCACGAGAACGGTGAGTAAAAATCCCAGAACGACACGGGGGGACCTAGTGAATGACCTGAAGAGAGCTGGGACCAAAGTCACAAAGGCTACATCAGAAACACACTACGCCGCCAGGGACTCAAATCCTGCAGTGCCAGACGTGTCCCCCTGCTTAAGCCAGTACATGTCCAGGCCCGTCTGAAGTTTGCTAGAGAGCATTTGGATGATCCAGAAGAGGATTGGGAGAATGTCATATGGTCAGATGAAACCAAAATAGAACTTTTTAGTAAAAACTCAACTTGTCGTGTTTGGAGGAGAAAGAACACCATACCTACTGTGAAGCATGGGGGTGGAAACATCATACTTTGGGGCTGTTTTTCTGCAAAGGGACCAGAACGACTGATCCGTGTAAAGGAAAGAATGAATGGGGCCATGTATCGTGAGATTTTGAGTGAAAACCTCCTTCCATCAGCAAGGGCACTGAAGATGAAACGTGGCTGGGTCTTTCAGCATGACAATGATCCCAAACACACCGCCCGGGCAACGAAGGAGTGGCTTCTTAAGAAGCATTTCAAAGTCCTGGAGTGGCCTAGCCAGTCTCCAGATCTCCACCCCATAGAAAATCTTTGGAGGGAGTTGAAAGTCTGTGTTGCCCAGCGACAGCCCCAAAACATCACTGCTCTAGAGGAGATCTGCATGGAGGAATGGGCCAAAATACCAGCAACAGTGTGTGAAAACCTTGTGAAAACTTACAGAAAACGTTTGACCTCTGTCACTGCCAACAAAGGATATATAACAAAGTATTGAGATGAACTTTTGTTATTGACCAAATACTTATTTTACCGAGGAATTTACCAATTAATTCATTAAAAATCCTTCAATGTGATTTCCTGGATTTTTTTTCTTCTCATTTTGTCTCTCATAGTTGAGGTATACCTATGATGAAAATTGGAGACCTCTCATCTTTTAAGTGGGAGAACTTGCACAACTGGTGGCTGATTAAATACTTTTTTACCCCACTGTATAGCCAGAATCACTGTTAGTTAACCCAATGCACTGCAGCAGTCTGTGAAAGCTGTACTCTGTATTGTCTTCCTCTGATCAGCGCATATTAAATTTGCCGAAACTTTGATCCTGCCTGATTTTTGATAAGGAATTCTTCCAACACAGTCAATTCGCTGCAAACAAAAATAAATCTATATATCCATATATGTTATCAAGCAGCCTCTCTTTTACACAATGTGGTAGGTTGCCTGTTGGGCTTGTTTCCATAGAGCTGGTTGCTTGATTCTCTCGTGAAACCTGGCAACACTGTCTGGCATGCATGAACAATTTCCAGTGAAGAAGAATAGGAGCACAGCATGGCGAAGCAAAAAGATAAACAACTCAAAGTGGAGCTAAAAAAAAAAAAAAAAAAAAAGAACCCAACTTTCTACAGTATGGGAACTATAGCATCAACTCCCTTTGGCTCTAATGTACAAAATTACTCTTCACCTTTAAGAAATTGTTTCACCCAAAAACTCTGATCAAGAATTGTTTCCTTCACCTAAGGACCACCGCTGGAAAAACATTCCATGGTAAAAGGTATGATAAGGATCCCATTTCGTGCCAGGAACGGATTTAGTTTGCCATCATAAATAACTGGAACTCCCTCCCAATCAGACAGTTTTATGCTTTAACAATCGTTTGAGACATATCCCAGACTCTGGATTGCATTCCACAAGTTGCTAGGAATTATCCACAGCTCAACATTGCCCCCTTCTGTCAACTGTGTGTTGCTGACTGAACATTAACTCTCTCTCTTCAAGTTTCATTCCTCGGGATAATCCTCAGGACCCTATTTGAAGAGATGACTGCCTCTGTGTTGGACAATGATGGGTTTGAAATGTTTCATTAATCACTGATTTTAAATGTGTGCATGTTTGAAAATTGCTTAAATGAGCCTTATTCCAATGCATGTTAATTATAGAAGGGCAAGTTTATAAAAGTACATGCTCACTGAATATTAATCGTGAATCACTGAAGTTAGCTTAGATTTCATATTAAGTATATAATGAATTTCACAGAAAATGTGTGCATATTTTCTGAAACTTGTGCCAGTCATCTGACTGGTACCAGCCAATCACCAGGCTGTCTCTGTTGGATGACGCCCCTTTCATTCTATTGGTCGGTTACAGACAAAGAACTGTTTTTTCATTGGACCATAGCCCATTCGAATCTTCCCTGATAGCCAATAATTGGTTCTTCCTGCTGCCAGTCATATTTTATGATCCGAGGAACACGCTCAGTTAAATAGAGAGAGAGAACCGCCCTAGTAGGGAGTTTTTCATCTTTGTTCAGTGAAGTTCAGTTTGTTCAGTCTTTGTTAAGTCTTTTTCTGGTTTTTCTGGCATCTAAGGAGAGATCATCCTTTCTTGTTGAGCTCAACGTTCTTACTGGGAGTGAAACTCCAAAATGCCTTTTTCTCTCTCCTCAGAAGCCGTGTTTATTCTACTGAGCTTTTGCTATTGATTTACCGTAACTCACCGTTAAAATGGACCGATAGTGAATTTTGAACTTTTTCCTAGAGACTGCCTCACCCACATCCCACGACATCAGAAGAACTAGGATTCTGTGGGTGGAACTATCTAAATACATTTTTCCTTCAGCCTTCATTCTTATCGGCTGGTGGATATCCTAAATTTGCAGACCAGGAAAGGATCTGTTGTCCAGGAAAGACGTCACACCTGCCTCTGGAGCCAGCCGTTCAGTCTACCGCAGGCTCCATTCTCCGGACACCCCGCTGCTGAGTCTGTGCCATCACAGCTGTAACTGAAAAGGGCTGCTGGCAGTCACTTTTCCTTTTTGCCACCTGCTGGCGTTCAAGATCACCGCTGGAATATGAAGACACAGCTGTTCGTAAGCCAGACTTCTACCTCTTATCTGCTGGGCTAAATGTGATATCTAATTATAATTGAATATGACCAGTTTTTCATGTTAAAGTTAGTCCATAAGCTATGATAGGAGCTATAAGCTGAAGGAATAGTAATATTCCTTTTTTAATAACCTCCATTCTTTTTGTAGAGTAACTCAGAATTTCATTTTTCATACAATCAGCTTTTGGCCATTTTCTCCATAAAATTGCATCCAATTTTATGCATATTTTTGTTACAGTTATTTAACAGTCTCCCACTGCATGACAGTTACAAATTCAAAATCTGATTTTCTTTCGTTTTCACAAAGGTTTAGATATAGACTTTATGCTCAGGAATCCATTAACAGTTAATATGATATTTGATATTTGTTGATCATTGCATCTGCTTATAAATCAATTGACTGTAATGTCATTTAACCTGAGCTTGATTATTAAAACTTAACAATATAGAGAAGTTCCTGTTTCATTTCTTTTGTGTGTGCTTTTCTGGGTCACGGCAGAAGAATTCACGAATATTAAGACTGGTTAATGACAGGTTCAAGGATTATTTATTAACAAATTGTCCAATTTGGACTGGTGCCCCTCTTATGAGTGTTTTCCTCTCTGTTTTGTGAGTGTTTGTGGTGACGGAGTAAACCTCAGTCCCCACACACACACACCTCTAATTATGAATTAAATAATCCTTGCGTGGGCGACCCCCACAGCCTACAGACAAGCAGAGCGCTCAGCTGGAGCAATTAGCAGAACAGTGAGATGTATGGACTGATATCAATAGGCAGCCTCTCTTTGTCTAATCCCTGCGCCAGTAATCTAATGTGCCATGCATACATTGTCTAGCTGGGTATATAAGTCAACCATATCGCTTGCTCTCTCTCTTTCTCTCTTACTGCTTTTGATCACTCGCATTGCCTGTTTGCTGACTAGAGACACAGGGCTCACTCCAGCGCGCTTACACAGCGCTGGAGTGAGTCTCGTGATGGAGGATGAATAAAACACCCTTTTAAACTTCAGTTCGCCGTGTCCTGCCTGCACTTATTCCGTGCCACCACACTGGGTTCCCTTATCTCATCCGCCACACTGGTGACCCCGAATAAAAGAACACGCTGACGACGAACGAACGCAGCCCCCGGCGGTGACTCCGACGACAAGCGAACGCAGCTGCCTGACGCAAATGGACTGCCCTCCCTTCTGCCACACGGGAGACCTCGACGCAGAACCGACACCAGGCGAACTCCCTCAGAGATCATCCACGACCGGGAAAGCTGCAGAAAGCGTCATGGTGTGACCCTCGCCTGAGATCGGGACATCCACGCTGGAACCGGCCGAGGGACAAAGATCGTCTACTCCCTCTCACCGCTCCTCCGCATCCACACGAGCGCGCACGCACCTCGTCCTCTCCCCACAACGGCGACCTCCAGGGCTGGACAGAGAACGCACCATGACCCGGCACGAGCGAACGACAGCAACAGCCAAGATAGGGAGGACCATCGGCGCTGACGACGTTGATTTCCATCAAGCTCCCTGACCCTGACCCACCTCTCAACAGCGGACCACCCACGCACCGAACCCCCGCACGCACACCGGGGGGTTACGAGGACAGCACACCACACACGGGACAATACTGGCTCCACAGACCACCATCGTCCTCCGCCGCTGCACACGCCCGAGAAGCACGGCAGACCGCCATCCTCGGAACCTTCAGGGCTGCTCACACACCTGAAGCACACACGCAGCCCGCACACAGGATTTTGTATGGGTCTCAGCCACGGCGCACAATGGGAATTCAGCCGTCTGCTGTCCCCGATGGTTTTAGGGCTGCGCCCGCACCTCACAGCCACTACGCATCCTCGCAGGACTGAGCCGCGAGAGCAGTCAGAGACAATTTTTTTCTTCTCACAGCCGCTGTGGATCTCCGCCACGTTCAATGGGACAGCCCTCAACATCGTGGATCCACATGCAATTTTTGCGCGTCCCAGACAACTTCGCTGTCCCGGGCCGGCACTTGCTACCCCCACCCCCCCTCCCTCCACCTCCGCCTGCACAGAGCTTTTCCCGCAGCTCGCTACCAAAGCCGGACGATCGAGGCCTCAGCCCCCTGCTGAGCCCTCTGGGGGGGGAGTAGTGTGGGCGGCCCCCACAGCCTACGGACAAGCAGAGCACTCAGCTGGAGCAATTAGCAGAACAGTGAGATGTATGGACTGATATCAATAGGCAGCCTCTCTTTGTCTAATCCCTGCGCCAGTAATCCTGCTATTGATATGTGTGACTCTAATGCAAATGTCCATGCCTTCTTGCAGTTACTGTGATGCTAATGTGCCATGCATGCATTGTCTAGCTGGGTATATAAGTCAACCATATCGCTTGCTCTCTCTCTTTCTCTCTTACTGCTTTTGATACGGCTCGCTCCAGCGCGCTTACACAGCGCTGGAGTGAGTCTCGTGATGGAGGATGAATAAAACACCCTTTTAAACTTCAGTTCGCCATGTCCTGCCTGCATTTATTCCGTGCCTCCACACAGGGTAACCCTTATGATTATCCGCGACACTTGTACCTTATCACCTTATAATTAAAATGTTGCTACAGAACATTTCACAGTAAACAAAAAAAAAAAATGAAACAAGTAAAATGCAGACTTTGCAAGGCAGACCTTTCTTATCATGGCAGCATTACAGTGATGCATGAGCATCTGAAACGACGACACCCGAGTGCCACAACGTTAACGACTGCTTTTGCTTGGTAAGTTTTAGTGAGTACAGAAAGTTAGCGCCACTTATTTTCAATGACCAACTGTTTCAAGCTTTAGAAAAATGACAATACTGTTAGTACGTGGTGTTTATGTTAACTTACTTGTTTGACAATAAGCTCTCTGGTTGCTAAGGGTTGAGCTGTCATAGCCAATGTATTGAATGCAGTTAATGACTGAATTACAGGAGTCACCATCTGTTTTTCATCTTCATTAATATTAGCCCTCATTCTGAATACTTGTGCGTCTGGGTTAATTAGAATATCCCAATTTGTAATTTAATAAATAAAAACCTACAACCATGATCATCAAAATTAAATCAAACGACTTGAAATATCACTCTTAAGTGCAGTGAATACTGAATATGAAGGTTTACCTTTCTGAATTATATTGTTAAAAAATACACTTATAGAAAACTTCCACCTAATGTTAGTTTGTGGGTTGGAGCAGATCAGTAATTCAGTTGTAAGATATTTATGCCTCGGTGAAACTGAGAGGCATATGGTAGTCAGTTAGTGCATCTGTTTGTGGCTGTGTGTACCTGTCTGTCTGTCCAACTCTCTGTTTCAGCTCATCCGGTCAAAATTAAGTGGAACAAAAGGCTTGTATCATTGTATTGCCATATTTTCTTGACTTTTAATTTGCCAGAATTTTGAAATAATGCTGTGTTTTTGAAATAAACACAAAAATAGCTCACCTTTACTGTCAATGGAACAGTACTGCACATGCACCCGGAAACTCCCGCCAGAGGAAAGTACTCAGTAGTGGTGGGCGGATCGATCCAAATATCAGTAATATCAATACCAACGTTGATATTGATCAATACCAGTGTAACGAGATCGATACTCTGTGTCCGTGTAGCCGCTCCCGTCACAGCATGGAGCAGGCACACTCAGCTACACTTTGCTCCTCTTCTTCTTGTGGTTTTACCTCCTCCCTCTTGTACCATCACGTGGCTCAGCAGCACCAGGTAAACAAGCTAGCAAGCAGCAGCTGTTGGCTGCTGGAGTTCTACAATTCTATGCTACTTATCGAGATGCGTTACCATAGCGTGCACACACAGCACAGAGACGGAGCAGAAGAATGGCAGAGAGCAAGACGGGCATCGTGTTGTGTGGCTATATTTCCAGGCTGAAAATGAAACAACAGCAAGTTGTACAATTTGTGAAAAGGCTGTGAAATACAGTGGTAACAATTAATTTATACAAGTATATGAACATTAGCATTCATAACTCGACTGTCTCTGCTAAGCGCTGTAGCCTTACTGACAATTCCACAGGCAGGCACAGGAAGCAAAAACAAAACCATTGTTATCAAAATAAATGCCTGCTTTTTTACTTCAGTGCATACGTAGGATGGCATAAGCCTTCTGTACTTTGTAAAATGAACTACTAATAGGAAAACATGTATGCAAAGATTAAAAAATACATATCTCAGAAATACTGATCAGGTAATTAACCTAAAATAAGAAACGTTTCAGGGGTTTACGCCACAGATGTTGCGGTTGCTCGCCATCCTTCGTGGTAGATTTGTCCATAGCGCGGTACTACATAATTGCGGTTATCGCGACAGCCCTAGGTGCAGTTGTCTTTATTGTTATTTTTCTACCCAAAATGCACTACGGTAAATGCCACTTCCTCTTCTCAGACTACGTGTTGCTATGGTTCCACAAACGCCGAGGGGCACTTCTGCCCTTTGGCCTGCTGGATAGTCCGTTTGCATTCACACTGCAAGCAAAGCGCACCAGACTTCGTTTGCAAGCGAATCGAGACTCCCGTTTTCAGGTGGTCCAGACTTTGCTTGTTTGGTGCGCACCACAGTTCAAACGCGCATTCAGACGGCACCAAACGAGCCGAACTATTCGTGGATAGTCCTTTGGTCAGGACCAAACAGTGGCCATGTGAATGCGCCCTAAAACATAATAGATTAATGGTGGGAAAAAATGAATACCTGCATCAATTTTGTAGTAAATATGTATTAAATCAAATCAAGTTCGCTGAATTAATAAATATAAATAGTATAGTTATGTTAGTTAGTTATATTAGTTATGTTAGTTTATGTTGTGATGTGAAGCTCTCCTCTCACTGCTCCGTTGGATGTGCATTGCATTATGGGATACACTGGCTAATGTAGTGACCATCCGTTGTACGCTAATTTTTAAAATGCATTATGGGATATTTTGACTGTACTATATAGTGAATGAAATTTTTAGTTAAGATTTTGAACAGCACTACAAAATGGTTGAGTCACTAAATAGTACACTATATGGGGAACGAGTGAACATTTCGAACACAGAAATAGTTTAGATGACATTTTGATCTTGACCTTTGACCCAAAACCATAGCCACAGTTCAGGGTCACAGGGTGAACCCGTGTGCCAAGTTTGGTGACATCCACCAAGGAGATAATGTTTTCAACATCCATCTGTCTGTCAGCAAGAGCATACACACACACACACACACACACACACAAACACACACACAAAATACTGACTTGATTTCTGTGAATGGAAGAGTAGAGACTGGGCCACAGAAGAACCTTTTTGGGTTTTGGATCATTTTCAAAAAGAAAAAAAACTCCTTAATCCAGATCATGATTCAGATCACAACCAAAAACTATTTACTTTTCATTTGGGTCAAGCTGCACTTCTGGCAAAATTTTCCCAAAAATCCATCAGTTGGATTTCAGCATAATCCTGCTAAAACCAGACAGGGAAATATACATTATGTTGGTGATTGCATAACCTCCGTGTAGGGGGTAATAAAAGATAACGAATGTTTACCTGATTTGAAAATAGACCTTTTTTCAATAATTCACTTTTTAAAATTTTCTTTTTCCAAGTGCTTCTAAAACATGATTCCCTCTTTGACTATTATAAACCATGTTGCACCAAACTGTGGTTTCCACCTTATATGGTTCAGTCTAATAATTCCTCAAACAGCTGAATTATCTTTTTATGACAAGAAAAAAGCAAAGGTTAGAAACGTCTCAGAAGATCCATTCATTGCTGTAATATTTTTTAATGAGTATGTTATTTGCTGTACTTCATCCTACCTGAATGCTTTGCCTGTTTGTTGGGGTCAGTATTCCAGTTTTCAATAGCTGATATTTAAAAATTGTTCTGTTATCAAAGACACACCAGTCAAGAGGACTGATTCTGTCTCTTCATAGTTTTCTACATTAAAATGGTTCTTCCTTAGTGATTTTTAAAGGTCTGATTTTCAACACATAATACAATATGATGAAATAGGTTGGTCTGCGCAGTTCTAAGTCAAACAGGCTTTTTTTCACACGAATATCCAACGTTTTCATGAGCGCCACGTCACCAATTGCGTCAGGGGCTGGAAAACCCCCTGGCCATGTTGTAACGTCATCGACAGAAAACAGTGCTTGGCTGCCCATTGTACACACAGGATGGAAACAGTAGAAAACATCGACGATGGTTCCAGCACATGTAGTCTGGAATTAGTTTGTGTTGTCCAATCTTCAGACGATTGTAGTTTCGAAAAATGGGATGACAATGAAGAATCTGGGGGCATCAGACCGTATAGGTTTGAGCTGTGCCAAGCAGGCATTGTGCCAAGCGAGTCAGACTCAGAGAGTGACGGTGGAGAGGCACTCATGCCTGCCGCAGCAGCAGCGACAACACACACACGGCAGGGGAACACCGAGTGTTATTCTTTTGTTACAGATATTGCCACAAATTATTTGTTCATAAATATAATTTATTTAAAACTGATTTTTCAATAAAATCATAGCAGTGTATTCTCTGTGGCTCAGGCATCGGGTTTATTATGTATTATATTTTGAGTTCTTGTTGTTTTTGTTTTGTACATGTGTTTTATGTGCGTTTTGACCCACTTTCAGGTGGGCACTGTCCAAGATTCGCCGGTCCGACCACGCGCCCTCTCTCTTTGACAGTCAGCTGTTCATGTTTTGTGTGCATCATCTGCCGTGTTGTCAGCCAGACAATATTGCCAACACTATCACGACATGTTAGCCACTCCACACAGCCGTGGTTCTGTTGCGCTGGGCGATGTCAGCCCCGAACGCCAACTCTAAGTGTTTGTGTTTATTTTTGTAAGTCTTCACCTTTTTGTGAACTGTTGTCATCATTCTTATGTTCAATACATGTGCTGTGGTGAATCCTGCGTGTCAATCCATTCATCATGACCGTCCGTGCGCCCTTACGCAGGGCACAGAGAGGGAGGATGAAATAACGAGGATTTACTTGCAGGGTTAACCACAGCACATTTAATACAGAAAGACAGACAATTCCAAAAAAGGTGAAAATGTACAAAAAACACAAACACACTTACTGATGGCGTTCGGGGGCCGGCATCGCCCAGAGAACAAATGAGAGGAGACGTGTTAGCCACAGGTGCGCCCCAGAGCAGACATCGCTTCAAGGACGCACGAGAACCACAGCGAACATGGAGTGACTAATGTCGTGAGAGTGCTGAAAATACTAGCAGACTAACAGCACAGATGACAATACTATGGACCAGCAGTGCGTGACTGGCAAACAGCCGCTAAGTACACCCACTGCTGGTGATGGTGTGATGAGAAGCACCTGGGCAAGGACAGAAAACATGATCAACAGGAGTTTAAATCAGCTGGTGATAATGAGAGAGGGGCCGTGGCTGGACCAGCAAGTTGTCAGCATGTGATCACAGAAAGTAGGTCAAAGCTGTGCATAAATCCATTAATCCTTCCCCTCCTGGTGTGCTCCTCCTGCTTAAAAGTGCACCAGGAAGGCATGGGGCTTATGGCATTTGGCACTGATGTGTGTGATGCGTTCTTTCACGGCCTGCTGTTTATCTAAGCCTGCAACACAACACAAAGGCATAGCCGTAAAATTAAAACAAGAAACCAGAGAAACTGTGAGCTACAAAGCTGCTGTCATTCCGTCAACAACACCAGAGTCCGTTCTGTCGCTTACACCATGCCACAGTCCAGTCAGCGGCTGCGGTTTTTTGATGATAACTAGTTTATGCAGGCGTGGTTGTAAATATTATATTGATCATCGACAATGACTTTTGGGTTTACACAACATGCTAAAAAATGTCAAAAACGTGTCATCAGACCTTTAAAAAGTACAAAATCATAAAATTGATATCATTTGTGCTAATGACCTGATCAAATACTGTGGGTGAGGATGTTAATTGATGTGACCTGACTGCTTTTGCGCTGTGCCAACCTACTGCCTGGGCCCAATTACGCTGGCGAAATTAACGCATGCGTACAGCGGTCCCTCAGTTCGCAAACATCAGTCAGTGAGCCACAGTTTGCACACTCACAACTTGTTTCTTTTTCAGTGATATTATATATGCGTGTCCTTTCCTTTAAAAAAAAAATATTACGGCGTTTAACATAACGACTGCATTGCTATTACTTCACACTGGTTCAATAACTGTAATGTTTGAGTTCTTTAGTATCTGATTATATTAAAATGATCCTTAAGGGAAAATAGGCCAGTGTACAAGTTTCCTCGAGAATACCACGAGAGAGAAAACACCTGTCGCCACTCTCACTTTTTTTTTTATTGTAATTGTGGCGTTATTTCCTGTGAGGTTTATAAGGCCAAGTATAAGAGGTGAGCGGGCTTACCTTATTTAATAGCACAGACTGGTTCCATCTGTTCAACTTGAGGAGAAAAGCTTTCCTGACTGAACTGTATAACTGTGTGCGTGTCGACGTTTGTGTACCAAGTAAACGGAGTGAACACGCCCTCTCCAATCAGTCCCCACGGGGGGAGCTGCAGTCAGCTGGGAGCTGCGTGTGCGCGTGAGAGTGACATATATCGACATGGTGTGCTCGTCGTCTGGTCGCGTGAACTGACTCACACGGATGTTTTCCCGAACGGCAGGGCGGAGGGATATGTTACTTTCTTCCTGTAACTGTCCGCACCTGCTAAACACACAGTGGGGTCACGCATCACACCACGCACACCGCTGCATGCCCTGGGTCTATGCGTGTCTGCTTGTTTCAAAAGAAAAGAAACAATTACAGTTTGTTTTATGGGTGGATGGATGGAAAAATTGTTTCATGAGTGTGTGTTGGGCTCCTCTCTGACTCAGTGGTGAATGTGATTGAGTGAGCTGGGGGGGGGGGGGTGAATTCAGAGTGAAAAGGAGCCACAGTCAGTCCTGTCCTTTGTCAACAAACTTGGAGCACTGCCACAGTCTGCTCAGTTGGGGAAACCTTTTTTGTGTGAGTTTATTCAAGCCTGTGTTTCCTGGCTCAGGCAAAGACTGAGGCATCCAATCAGCCATCCTGCTGCTCCCCTAAAAACTTCCATCAGTGCTACATGCTGGGATCCACGCTGAAACAGTGTATCCACGCATGTGCACAGTTAGACCACAGGTGGTGCTCTAGCACCTGCCGTTTGCCTTCTGCCCTCTGAAGTGCCCTAATGGAGAGTGTTTTTTTTTTTTTAAGGAATTATAGATTTTATTAACCCCACGGAGACACCAGTTAATATCCAATAACTGTATTTTGATGTCCAGTTAATCCTCTGTGACTACTGCATGATCCATGCCTGGGCCTATAGGTCAGGGGCACCCCCCACACACACCACTGAACAGTCTAACATAATTTTATAACTTGTTTTTCTATGTCATATTTTACATGTAGTAGATGTTTAAGAATAATTGATGTGTGCTGTATATTAACAAAATACAGCAAAGTAGGACAGATCACACTGCCAAGGTGCGTTCAGACCAAACACGAACAGGCGCGCAGCGTGATTACATTTTAAATCAACGTAAATACGCGAATACACATGAATTCACAGACTGAGTGAGTAGCAGACAGGTGAAGTTGCCTTTATAACTTCTGCATCTGTGTTCAGAGGAGCTTCCGGTGACCCGGTCCTTCTGCCTCCAGGTGAGTGTCAGTGTCATTTTCAAACTAGTTTACTCTCCTCCATTGATTTTGTATGTATCGCGCCGCCCGTTCGCATTTGGTCTGAAGACACTGAACCTGTCTCCTCCCACCATTCTCTGAAAGAACACCAGGTGGCGTGAGTGCGTTAATCAGGTGATGGTGAGAAATGTGCTGTCAGGTTGAAGGCCTAATTATGCCTTGGTGAAAACAGAGGCATACAGTAATCACTCATTGCGTCTGTGTGTGGATGGTTGTGTGTGTGTGTCCGTCTGTCCGCCTGTCTGTTTCAACTCACCCAGTCAAAATTAAGTGCAACTAAAGGCTTGTATCATTGTATCGCCATATTTTCTCAACTTTTAATTTGCCAGAATTCCAAGATAAGGCTTTGTTTTCAAAATAAATACAAATTTAACTCACCTTGGAGTCAATGGAGCCGGGAAAAAAGGTACTGTAATAACTATGCCGGGCCACTAGAGGCGGCAGTGTGACTTTTTTACAGCACGTTTTTTTACAGCACATGGTGCTGAACTGTTATAAAATAGCGGTTACTGAAAAAAAAAACCCCGCATACTCGGCAACTACACCATTTATTTATCACACCGATTGTTTTCACACTGGTTTTGCTGTTTAGTTTTGCAGAGGAGGGATGAGGTTTTCAATTCATCACTAAAAATTCCAAGTCCCAACATTCCTTGCCCGCAAATGGTCGCAGTGAACTGCGCATGCACCCGGAAACTCCCACCAGAAGGAAGTACTGAGCAATCTGCCAATGCTGGGTGAACAAATGTCCGTCTTTTTACCCGTCTGTTTTTTCCTTTGACACTAAACAGCAAAAGCTCCTGTTCGTCTTGATTGCCATTGTATTCATGTACCTCCATCACTTCCACCATTTAAAATGTCTGCCACCATGCTCGTCTTCTGTGTTTGGATTGTAGCTGTTCAAATCAGTTTGTTGACTCTTGGCTGCTACCAACAGTACGGGCATGTGAACTGCAGATTATTTTCACTGTGCATGCATGTACTCCAAAACTACTGGATGGATTTGGATGAAATTTTTACCAGAGGTGGTCTTTGGGCTAGAGAGGAACCCATAACATTTTGGTAATGATCTGAGAACGCATACCTCTGCCAAGGCTCTGGCACCGAGGTATCAGCACCTTGGTGCTTTCATTGCCTAGTAGTTCAGTGGTCAGTGCAGTTGACCAGACTGACTACAGTTGCTGGCTTGCAGGCTTGTCTTGGTTGGTGCCTTATTTGGATGTTGAGAGACCCCACTGTTAATGGGAATGCAACATAATCCATTTAATACTTACTTAAAAATGTGTTTGTGCTTTTTCTGGTTTTGTCTGTTGTTTGTGGTGGTGTTACATGTGGCGCTAAGCTATCACTAGTAGCATTAGCTTGCTAGCTCATTTTTTTAAGATAGTTTCTCAAATCATAAAAGCATATATCGCAATGTACAATACTGAGTAAGAAAAAAATGCTGTTGTTAGAACAAGAACATGAAGTAAACAGAATAAATGAAGTATAATGCAAATTGCTTTTAATTGTTAATTAATGTTAATACAGATTTATTTTGTTCAAGACAACATCAAAAATTGGACTAATTTTAAAGTAACTACATTTATGCATGAAAAACTTTTCCAAATGATGATGATTATTTTATTTATTTATTTGCATTTGATGGCCAAATCATGGTCCAGTAAAGTTGGGGAAGTTTGTTAGGTGTTACCCAGAACTGTAAAGTTTGCCAGAAACTTTGTGAGATGACAGGAAAAAAAGAGACGTTCGCCTTTCTCAATGATGGAATCATATAATGTACAGGAATTTCTATTAACATTAACCTTTTGATTTAAAAAGTCTCAAGAATACATTTTTTAAGAATCTTAAAATGGACTTGTGTCTTACTCATCATACTGCTGTGTCAATTTTCAGACAATGAAGAGAAAGTCAACAGACATATCTTTATTTTTTAAGAGGAAAAATAGTACAGGGGAGATGACGGCCATGACAGCAACAGAACATGGACAGGAGCAGGCTGAATCTGACACGGATCAGAGCCAGACCATGACCAACAAACGGCAACAGGCAAGGTCAAGGCTGGAACGCAACAAAGGAGAGGCAGATCCAGCAGGCTCAGAGAGTGTTGGACAAGCCAGGCAGGACTCGGATATTCAAAATGGCTCTGGGCCAACAGGTAAGAATGAAAATGAAATATAGAAATGCAGTGCTATGTATACATTTGGGCACCAAATGAAAAATGACATATTGGTGGTGGTTTTTAGTGTGTTTAATTAATTAGGGGTGTGGGCTGCCCACTCTGACTCTTTTACAGTTGTGTATTTAGTTTTTTTTTTTTTTTAATTTATGAAATAAAGTGCAACTATGCATTAATATTTGCTGGCAATATTGGAATTGTTTTTCATATTTTAGAGACTATGTTTACATCTTTTCAATTATTAAAAAGATGGGCTGGGTGGACAAATTTTTGCATATGGTTTTAATGAAATTACAAAATGATGTTATTTGGATAAATGTGTCAGTCACATTATGTGTTTCAGTGAAATGAACAATTTTGTTTTATTTGCTAACCTACTGAAAATAACTCATCCAAATTCCAAGTCAGAATATTGTCATTTAGAGCATCTATTTACAGAAAATCATAACTGGCCATTACAAGAAAAAAATGTTGCTTTTTGATGTTCTTTTGAATAAAATAATGCAAAGAAAACGAGTTCATCTTCATTCTTAAACACTACAATACTTCAGTTTTAACTTAGGAAGAACTCAAATCTGTATTTGTGAAATAGTTCTGTTTTTTATTCACAGCTGAGCTTTCATGCATCTTACCATGTTTGTTGTAAATGAGTTAAAAAGTTAAATATTTATACTACATAATGTCACTGACTGTTGTTCTTTCCCTATTTAACACTGGTGTTGCACTGGTTTGATCTGTGGAAAGACAGACATACTTACACACTGCACCAAGTCACAGCTCAAGTAAGGTCATTTCTGTATGTTCCCCTCTGTCTAAAGGAAAACGCACAGCAGCCTGTTTTCTGTAAGTGATTGTCTTCAGCCAGTCCTCTAGTTTAAGGGTAACTAGTCTATATGAAGTGCAACAAATCATCTGGTACCTTTATGTACAGGTATACATGACTATGGCAAGTGGTTTGTTGTGGTGCTCAAAATTTCAATTGTACTGCTTTTAGTCTATGCATATCAATTGTAAAAGGTACTACTAGTAATTATAGTTTTCAACTAGTCTATATAAGATAAGATAAGATAAGATAAGATAAGCCTTTATTAGTCCCACAATGGGGAAATTCCAGGATTGCAACAGCACAGGGATAGCAACACTCAGAGCAATAATTAAGAAGATACGAGAAATATAAATAAGAGCAGTGGATATACATACGTACACATAAATATATATATACAAAGTGCAGAGCATTGTAGCAAGATGGAATAAACAGCATAACCGTCTACTTAGTTATCCTACATAGCATGAATATGTACCCATACATATATGAGCCTATGACAACACTGACAACAGCATTAGAGAATTTCTGGACTTGAGTTTTGGCTTTTGATTTTGATGTCCCACCCCAAGATTTTCGGTGGCCCCCACATGGCCCCCCCTATGAAAAATTTCTGGAGGCGCCCCTGCTATAGGTTTAAAAATGCCAAGTAAGTACAGTAAAATTAAAATGCTACTGTATGTGACTTTACTTTTTTCAGTATTTAGCAGTGCCTCCTTTTTTGGTCGAACACCTGCCTTCTAAAATGCCAGTGTATCATAAAATTCTTGTCTGCAGAATTTCGCTGTTACTGGAAGTTTAAAATCCAGTCAGTTCAACCCCTCTGCTGGTGTGTTCATATGCACTCAGCCCACATGGCTTGAGATTGTCCACCGATAGAAAACACCCTAGGCAGGTCCTATAAATTATATGTATATTGTCAACATTAAATGGCCTTTAGTGGTCGTGGTAATACTGACATGACGTGAAATAGCTTATGAATATAGCTGCAGTCTTTGTAAGCTAGACCCTCACCCTATCCTAACCTTAACCCTAACTTTAACACACATTGCTCGAACCATAACCACCTAAAAATGTGTATATAATGCCTAAAAAAGTTAATGGTAAAACCAAAAGTAAGTTACGAATGACAACATGAAAGTAAACACATAGAGAAACAAACTTGTGACTCTGCACTATTTTTATTAGGGATGCATGATATATATCAGCATACTATCAGTATCAGACGAAAAAGCATTAAAAATTATTTACTGGCCATTGGCAAAAATTTATATTTATAGCCAATAGAATATTACGGTAGACAGTCTTGAGTGACACTCTGCTGGTGACATTACACTTTTCCATCGGCGTGAGAGACTGACATCATTATGTCAGATGAGTAGATCTCATCTAACATGGCTGCCCCCTCATACCCATGCTGTGTGTGGTTATTTGTATTTTCTTGTGGTTAAGCGCTGTTAAAGTATATCAAATATCTTTTACAGTCAAGAAGAATTACTGCACATCAGGAGAATATGCCAAGTTCTCACAATTTTACACTGTATTAATACTTGATTTGTTCTGACATGTTATTCTTCATTGTTCAGAATTTGTCAGAATATCAGCTGTGGCTATACCACTGCTATACTAACTTTTTTTTTTTTTTTTAAATAACCAAGGCACTTCAACACAAATATTTATTTTGTAAAAAAAACAAACAAAAAAAAAACAGTGAGTAAAATTAGAGAACAATGACCACTGTGTCAGAAGAGAAGATTAAAACAATGTTTTTTGGATTTATTTTTTTTTAGGGCTATAGGGTTAAAAAATTAATAGGAAGTGTAGAGGTCCTTGCTTTGAATGACTTCAGCACATCTGCACCCACAGGACATCACTAGTTTCTCACACTGCTCTGGTTTGGGGGACAGGATAATGCAAAGACTCAATGGGGAATCGGTTCAACACTGCAGCTGGAATTATTCACCAGTTCACTGCTGAACAGGGCAAGGATCTGTCTCGGCACAAAGTGTCCACCGTTTAAGACAGTTTTTTTACTGAAAGCTCACTCTGCAGTGACTGAACCTCTCATCAGCAGAAAGAATAAAAAGGCTAGACTTACCTTTGCTGAGGAGCATATTGTGTGGACAGAGAACTGGTCCAGAGTGCACTTCAGTGATAAGTTCAATTTATTTGGGTCCGATTGGAAACGATATGTTCGGTGTCAACCTGGGGAAAGACTGAACACAAAGTGTGTAAAGAAGTCAGTTAAATTTGGAGGAGGAAGTGTCATAGCTTGGGGGATGTTTTCTGCAGCAGGAGTTGGGCCTCTTGTACAGCTACATGGCAGGGTGAATGCAAATGTTTATGTGAACCTCCTTCGGCAACATGCAATTCCTTCACTTCAATTGTCTCCCAATCAGCCCGCAATTTTCATGCAAGACAGTGCCCCCTGTCACACTGAAAAATGGGTTAAACAGTTCCTTGAATCTAACAATACTGAAACAATGAAATGGCCAGCACAGAATCCAGATCTATACCCCATAGAGAATCTCTGGAAAATCCTCGGGGACAAAGTAATGGCTAAGAAACCCGTTACAGTTACTGAACTGTGGAAGAGACTGCAAGAAGAATGGAAAGCTCAAACCAGAGCAGTGTGAGAAACTAGTGATGTCCTGTGGGCGCAGATGTGCTGAAATCATTCAAAGCAAGGGCCTCTACACTTCCTATTAAATTTTTAATCCGATAGCCCTAAAAAACATTGTTTAATTCTTCTCTTCTGTGGTTACTGTTCTCTAATTTTGTTCACTGTTTTTTACAAAATAAATGTTTGTGTTGAAGTGCCTTGGTTATTTAAAAAAAAAAAAAACCATACCAGTACAGCAGTGGTAGCATGGCTACAGCTGATATTCTGTAAAATTCTGAAGAATGAAGAATAACAATATTTCAGAGTAAATCAAGTATTAATTCATTGTTCTTTAATTTTAATCTCCACTGTACATATGTGAGTAAGGGCTTAACAAACTCTGTAGTCATCAGTAAGTATTGCCCACCAGACCTGGAGCTGCTGGCAGTTAAATGTAGACCTTTCTGTCTGCCAAGGAAATTTTCTGTTGCCATGGTAACAGCGGTCCAGATGCTAATGCTAACTTAGCACTCAGCTATGTACTAGCAGCCATTGATAAACAGTAGACCTGGTTTTTACCAACATATTATGTATGCAACATGAGGAGACAACACACTGGACTGTGTATATTCTAATATTAGAAAGCAATATTTCTAGGTGCAGCCAGGGAACAGAGGGTGTCATGCTTGGTGACCACAGGATCTCATCTCTGTTGTTTGCAGATGATGTTGTCCTGTTGGCTTCATCCAGCAATGACCTACAGCTCTTGCTGAGACGATTTGCCGCTGAGTGTGAAGCGGCTGGGATGAGAATCAGCACCTCCAAGTCCGAGTCCATGGTCCTCAGCCGGAAAAAGTTGGGTTGTCCTCTCTGGGTTGGGGACAGGCTCCTGCCCCAAGTGGAGGAGTTTAAGTATCTTGGGGTCTTATTCATGAGTGAGGGGAAAATGGAGCGAGAGATTGACAGATGGATCGGAGCAGCATCTGCAGTGATGCGGACATTGTACCGGTCTGTTGTGGAGAAGAGGGAGCTGAGTTCTAAGGCAAAGCTGTCGATTTACCGGTCAATCTACATTCCTACTCTCACCTATGGTCATGAGCTTTGGGTAATCAGGTTCAGGTTCAGGTTCAGGTTACTTTATTTGTACCCGTAGGTAGATTTGTTTTGTAATGACCAAAAGAACGAGATCGCGGATACAAGCAGCTGAAATGAGCTTTCGCCGTACGATTGCTGGACTCACCCTCAGAGATAGGGTGAGGAGCTCAGTCATCCGGGAGAGGCTCAGAGTAGAACTGCTGCTCCTCCACATTGAAAGGAGTCAGTTGAGGTGGTATGGGTATCTGATTAGGAGGCCTCCTGGACGCCTCCCACTTGAGGTGTTTCGGGCACGTCCCACTGGGAGGAGACCCCGGGGCAGACCCAGGACTCGGTGGAGAGACTATGTCTCCCAGCTGGTCTGGGAACGCCTTGGTATCCTATCTGAAGAGCTGGAGCAGGTGGCTGGGGAGAGGGAAGTCTGGGCTTCTCTGCTTGAACTGCTGCCTCCGTGACCCGGACCTCCGGAAAAGCGGTTGAAGATGGATGGATGGATGGATGGATAGAAAGCAATACAAAGCCTCCCTCCCCTCACACATTTATCTGAAAATACATACATATTTATTTTCATATTGAGTTGAGGTAGTAGTCTTATTTTCCTTGGGGAATGTGTCTTTATATGACAGTTAATCATCACTGTAAGCCAATGGCGATATAAACAGGTGGGAAAAAATATGTGCATATATTGGTATCAGCAATCAGCAAAACTAGTTTTAAACTATCAACATATTGCCTATCGACAAAAATTTTATATTGTGCTTCCGTAATTTTTCAGTGCTGTCTTCCATCATAAAGTACCTTCTTACATATAGATCTAAGAACTTTTAAAACAGGTAAAGGTATTCAAATCATCACCATCTTTTGAGGACAGGAACTTGCAGTCTGTCTTTGTTGGAGGACTTGTTGAGTGCATGGATTCTACAGGTTTTTTCAAGTTCTTATACCGTAAGCTGCTTATTTCACTGCAAGAAGGAAAAGAAACACTGAAAGAAACTGTTGTTTATTCATGCAAACCAATGGCATCACAAAAAACTAAAAACATATACTGTATATATTTTCTAAATTTAAACATTCTTAAAATTAAAATTAAGAGAACATCTATTAAAACTTTTATTATTCCTGTCCGAGGGTTAAATGGTTTCTCTATATGAAGAATCTAAAGAGAATTGCTATATTTCACAGCTGCCATTTTGAAATAAGTAACCACTAATCACATCATTAAAGGTCCTGGTCCTGAAACTTTAAAGATTGCAATTTAACAAACAAAGTAATAATTACTTACAGGATACATCAGGTTGTCTTTGAAGGTGAATTATACCCCAGGACCCCCAGTTTCCCCTTATTTTTATGCAGTATAAAATCATAAGTGTGACATGCCAGCAGGAAGGAGGGGCCATCTTATATACTATATACAGTCATGTGAAAAAAATTAGGATACCCTGTATAAGCCTGTGTTGTTGTTGTTTTTTTACATATTTGGACATATGGATATTTAATATCTGTGTTTAAAATACTGGGAGATTCATGTAATACAACTAAACAATTAACCTCTTGCACTCCGTTGTACCGTGGGCGGGCAAGTCTCTGCGTCCCAGGGCGCACGAGGGCGCACGAGAGCGCCCTCGTGCGCTGTAGGACACATGATGGAGATGGTGATGGCGTCCAAGCGCGCACTGAAAATAAAAGCTGTAGACACAGCCGCGAACAGATTAGTTCATCTGATTGACCTCTCATTCGACTAATAAGAGCCTTGAATTGGGTTTCTGAAACCTTGAAGAACCAATGACTGAAAACCTAGCAAGAAGGACCCGCCTACCAAGGCTGTGAATGCAGTGAGCCAATTGAAGCAGAGAAGTTCGCGAGCTGTTTTTTTAAGGCTGGGTGAAGAGAGACTGCTGCAGCAGATCAAAAAAGGACCCACAGGAAGAACCGTCACAGACCCAGCAGCACGGAGACCACCCACAAGTGCTACCTGTGTGACAGGGACAGCCATTCGCGCATCGGCATGTTCGGCCACAGGCGGTGCTTATTTTGTTTTTGTTCCAGCAGAGTAGACGTTATGATTTCTTCCATGGTCATCATAGACCGACGGAGGCTGACGACGAAGGCTGACGACGAAGCCTGAGTGACACACACGCGTTCGCCAGTCTTTTTTTTAATTACTACTGTTATTTGTTTTGAAAAATCGTTTGCCAAAAACCACAATCATGGAAGCACAAAACCGCAATAATGGAATTGTGTTTTGATCGGGTCGTGAGACCAGAACCACGAGCGGACCAGCATCGCGTTCGTCTGACAATGAGGAAGAGAAGTTCGCCAGGACAATGCTGTGAAGAGGTAAGGTGTTATAAGCTAAATTATTCTTTATCCCTGAAAACTGTAATCGAAAATGACTTTTGACCGATCGGTAAATTACAACTGTGCGGCGCACGAAGTCTGAAGTTCGTGCGCCGCGGTACAAGGGGTCGTTCGCCGCGTCCAGACCGTGAATGCCCCCCCCCGCTATTCTTCTGTAGCGAGGGGGGGGGGAAGCCGCGGTGACTACGCTGCTGTCCCACATCGCCACATGAGGCTAATCCATCATGTAGCGATGGCCGATGTCCATCCTCTGTAGCGAGGGGGGGGGGATAACCCCCCCATACACACACAGACACAGCCCTGAGTGTGACCTTTCATTAGAGCCCAAAATGAAGCTTCTACATTGAAGCATTCAAAAGTTGCAGACGTTTTTCCAAACTGTGCCATTTGGCACAATTTGGCACAGTTCCAAAATGCCTGGGAACAACCTGAGGAAAAAGCTTTGTAATATATTCATTTTTTGTGGTATTGTTACAAAATTTGGACCTCAGCTGGACTTTGTTCTACATTTCTGTTGCATTTTCCAGCCCGGATCTGAAGCTGTGTGTTATTTGCAAGCATTTGTATCCAAAAAAACACCCAGGCCAAATTTATTTTCTTCAAGTTCACTATGTTTAGATGACTGTAACTCAGTGGCCGGAGCACTTAGAGAGATTATGACTGTTTTCCCAAAAAATTCAAAGTGTTTTCTTTTAAATGAGACCAACCCCATGAAGATGCTGCAAAGGGTTGAAGAACAGCTTTGGATTTAATTTGGGCACGTTAATTTTTGGTGTTTTTAGGGAAATTAACCAGAGTGCAAGGGTTAAAACGAATTAAAGAGTTTTTTCAAATTTTCTGTAAAATATAGTTCTAAACAAATGTGAGGAATAAATTTGGATACCCCCCCGTCTTTTTTTAGGACACCTCCACATTCATTCCCACTTAAAATGGCTAAAATAAATGTTAAAAAATGCAAATAAAAACAAAAACAAGGTTAGACATAGATATGTGAACATTTCTTAATAAAGAACTGAATATTTAATGGGGTATCCTAATTTTTTCACGACTGTAACTATGTGCTGACTATAGGTCTTCAAACCTTTAGATCAAAGGAACACACGCTTGTCTCCTCAGACTGTGAGACTGCAGCTACCTATGCCTTCATGCAAGCCAAAACAAGAAAGGATTTAGTCATAAGTGGCTCAAAATGATAACGGCAGAAGGAACAAAATCTTCAGAGATGGACAGAACTCTATCAATACACTGGTCTAAGTTTGATTCAGACTGCTGTGATTCTACTGGACAGGTGAGTGACTAACAGCCATAGTGGTGGATGGGGGTCTGATGTAGACATGACTTTATGACAGTAACTTCATTTTTGAACATGGATAAAAGCTTAGTATTCTGTAAACTGACTGGAGTTGTGGCCTAGATGGTAGAGCATCTGCCCCATAACTGGGAGGTTGTGGATTCAAATCCCAGCCAGGTCATACCAAAGACCATATAAAAACGGTACTTTCCACGTTCTAGCTTGGTGCTCAGCATAAAAGAACAGGGAAAGGAAAGTTAACGCACAGAGCTACCAGAGGACTGAACCCCGACTGTAGCTTTCACTACTTGCAGTAACTGTGTGGCCTAGGGTCAGAGAAACGGAGATAGGTGCTGCCCCAGACACGACATGGTGTCCCACATCCTGTGGAGGGGATTAATTCTGTAAACTGAGGCCAAAATTTTACAGCTGCTAATAGTCTGATTTTACTAAGTATAATTTTGCTTTGTGGTACTCGGAACAAGATGGGTACCCAGCATCAAAGGCATAGGTAGACAAAATATGTTCAAAAATTATAAATATTGTTACTGAAGATGTGGTGAAGTGCTCAATAAAAATTTGCAAGTAGTTCAAAACCATATCTATTCAGTTGTAAATTAAATACATTTGTCATGATGTGAACATGTTGCGGATGCTAGGGTGTGAAGTAGTTTTGTGCATGTGGGGTACCCATCTCATTGTGGGTACCAGTTTTGCATACACGTGCTTATAAAGCAAAGTGGTGATGGTAATTAACGCCTGTCATTGTCAAACAAGAAGTCTGTGCATGTATGTTGGAGGTGCATGCTTACATTCATGCATGGCTCAGACTGAGAATCATAATAACCAAGAGTGTTATTTCTGATAATTTCACAACCTTGCAGGAGGTGTACCTTCAAGAATGGATTCTACAATATCATGTTTAATGTTTATTTGAAAGGGACATTACATACTAATGAACATTAATACAAATGTAAGTATGCCAGATTTAGCAACACTGCTAATTCGCGTCTGTAGTGTCAAAATGATTGCTAGCCTGTTGTCCTCCATGACACAATGTTAGTCAAAAAAAAAAAAAAAAAACCCAAAAGCCCAATCAGCCTAATCTAAAGATAATTTAAAGAATGTTTAATTTTAAAGTATACTCACAATTTTGTGACTGGCCCTAAGTTCGGTGTGTGGGCCTACAGGAGTCCCTGATAGGGCCACTTAAGGTCTCCCGGAAACATTTCTCACACACTACAGTGTATCATCATATAGAATGTATGCCAACAACAGTGATATTTAAAGGTACTGTATGGAACTTTTGGAAATTTGGATTTTAGTGCAGTTCACTAAGCATCCGTAAGGTGTCAGTAAAAGCTGAGTTTCTAATAGTTCCACACAGCAGTTTTATACTTTAGTTTAAAAAGTGAAAGTCATTTAACTGTGCATGAACTGAAACATACTGCTTTTAATTTGACAATGTGGGGGTCTTATTTTGATCCTTGTTTGTTTTTTTTAGGTGGTGGTGGTGGTGCTGTGTGTGTGTGTGTGTGTGTGTGTGTGTGTGTGTGTGTGTGTGTGTGTGTGTGTGTGTGTGTCAAATTTCATCACCTTCTCCCACCAACTGATAAAGCTTTAAACAATCTAAACTGCACTGTTGAGGAAGATTTATATTGCACAACCTTGAGCTGTAAATACAACAGGGGAGAAATACATTGACACTTGGTCCACAATGCAGTATATTGAGGGGAAAATATCCTGTTCTAAACACACCCATCTCCCAGGGATACACATGGGGACCAAACCAAAAAAGACCAGACTTTAGGGGGTGATCTTGTCGTCACAACTAGATGAGTCACCACTCTGATGTCCTCCGCCCTTGTCTGTTTGTCTGTCATATGTCCTCACTGCGGTTGTTCTCTGCAGAAAGACAGGACTGTGTAAGGACAGCTGGGAAGTGTGATCAGAATCAGAAATGCCCAGGTTGAAAGGTTTTCCACTGTAAAATGTGTCTTTCAAGCCACCAGAGGCTGCTGTTGCACAACCAACATCCCCAGTATGCAGTGACACAGACATATAAAATTCTCTGCTCTCCAACACATACATGCAACAGACTCACATGGGGTCATAGCTGCTCTGCTCTTTGGATTTGAGGAAGCGCATGGCGAAGAAGCCGCCTGCCTGCAGACACAGTACGAGTATGATGCCCCCTATGAAGCTGGACATGTCAAACTTGGCCTGGGAGAATTCAGGGGATGAGTTGGTCTTACTTCCATCACCTTGGGTAAAAAGACAAGTGTTAAAAATAGAGTAACACTTTTTTAAAGCACTGAGAGGATATTTACTGTTCAAACTGACTGCCTTTGAGGGGAATTTTACTCAGCTCTTATGTGACAAATAGATAATGCAAAAGAGAGAAGGGAAGAGGGTGGAAGTGGGTGATGAAGCAGAGTTGATCCAATTTACCTGTGGCACCATCACCTCCTCCCTCAGCCACAGTCTCTATAACTGCAAATTGAAATATGTAATGGAGTTAGTGAGGTGGCAGAGAAAGACATTGTGTCACTTTGTAAGTGTATTAATCAGTACCTGAGCACAATTCAGAGACTCTGGTCCAGCTACAGTTCATGCCGGTGTCTGCTGAATCACCTTGATCAGTCACACACATGCCTGTATCATTGCCTGAGACAGAGAGAACAGGACTTTCAGTCGGGGTGTGTGTGTGTGTGTGTGTGTGTGTGTGTGTGTGTGTGTGTGTGTGTGTGTGTGTGTGTGTGTGTGCGTGTGTGCGCACGCACCTGCGTGCTGAACACACTAAATAATTCAGTAATCTTGTACAAACCAGAGATGCTTATGTTACAGCAACTGTGATGATTGAATTACTATCAGAGGTCAGGTGCATGTGTGTGTGTGTGTGTGTGTGTGTGTGTGTGTGTGTGTGTGTGCCCATCACCGGTTGGACAAAGCCTCCAGACGCAGCCTGTCAGGTTGAGCAAGGACTCCCCAACACACAGATCACATGAATCGGCTTGAGAACAGTCTGCAGGAAGGAAAAAATAGAGCGACCAATTAGCAGGGTCAATCAATCCTCAATGAGTACCCTACCTACAATTGTCCACCCAGAGGGAGAATGTTTGAACATCTTCATAACTAAAACATGTCCTACTAATTTGGACAGTGCTTGTTTGAGAGACAGTTAAGTACAAACCATTAGAAAATGGACTATGGTGGAAGAAATGGGTCATGGATAATAGACAGCAGATCATCCCTACAAAGGGAAGGTGCAGTACCTACACAAATGTGAAACTGAGAAAAATACTTTTAAATTATTATTCATATAAAGTCTTATTAGAAAGAAAATGGCTTAGGACCCTTTGTTGGATGGTGAAACAGACATCACAAAGTCTTACTCAAGTCTTGACTCTATTTTGACCAAATGTGTAGTTACTGAGTTTTGGCTTGTAGAGCAGAGACGTCAAATGTAGGAAGACACACCAGCATGAAACTAAGGAGCATTATGAAGATAAGAAAATAAATGTAACACATTCAGAAGGACCCACCTGGCTGAGAGCTTGCAGATGGAATGACTGCTAGAATCAGCAGAGTGGAGCAAATAACTTTCAGTACCAAGTGCTTCATCCTGATTTCCACAAAACACTGACACCTGCAACTGACTCTGAAAACTCTGCAACTGATTTAAAAAAAACCTTTACATTAAAATATAATTAGGTGAGTCCTCTGAAGAAATGCAATAAACTGTCCGTGAATAGATGTCCTTCCCAGCTAGGATGCAGAGAGAGAAAGGGGGATAAACTGGACACATCGAGATCTGTGTAACATGAGCAACACCAAACTTGGTTCCCTAGCAACCAATTGGCTCACCTCAACCCTCCTGAAATGTAAGCCACTTTGCATTTAGTGACACCTGTTTACCTGAACAGGGTTGTGCACACACACATCCTTAAACAAAATAGTGAAATAAATTGGAGCTTAACCCTTTCCTAAATGAAGGATCACTTTGATTTTAACACTGTGGTTGCCTAATTTATTTATGCTTTATTATTTACCTTATATTTATCTTCTTTAAATAATATTTGCCCTTCAGTTCCCCCAAGAGAAAAAAAAATGTCCACATAGTGTTTTTACCAACAGGAATGATGGATTGTCATTCCTGTTGAAAAAGGAGCTCTCTAGTGGTAATGAAAATAACTACATGCAGTGAGACAGCCGACCCCTAACATCAACCTTTGTCATGGATGGCCTTCACGAGCCGTCATAAGACACCACAAATCACCAGTGAGTTTGCACAGTTTATTAACAGAACAGAAAAGGGACAAAATAACAAGCCACCGGGGGCTAAAACACACTACAATGAATACAGTCAATGACAGGTGAGAATGGAAACATAAGGAAACACACTTACGAATAAAGACGAGGGGTAGTCTACGTCTGAACAGCGGGATGCTTGAATAACGTCTGACCATGGGAAGGTTTTTGACGAGACTGCCGCACATTTCGCTCCCAGCTGCCCTCTTAAGTAGGGAGCAGCTGATGAGGCGAAATACGGCTCAGCTGACAGCTCTGACAGCCGGAAGCCCCTCCGAGCGCTGTCACAATAAAGGCTCAGAGAGCCAAAAGGGGCACACAGCTCTCTCTTAAAGTCTGTGTGTGTATGTATGTATTTTTTTTTTCAAAATATTTTACTTATACTTCAACTTGTCCTCTAATTCATATGGAAAGTAAAATGCTTTCACACAAAGTCAAGTCAAAGACAAGTGGCCCATGTTTAAGTTCAGCTGCATTTTCACTTTACTTTGAGTTCCAAATTCACTTTTTTAACTCACTAATATATTTGTACACATTCTTTTTTTCCCACAATATCTTTATTGAACCTTTTTTTTTAACAAACATGATACAAACAATCAAACACTAACACTAAAGTACTACAAAAAAAAAATGCACTAAAAACACCAACAACCACCAACAAAATCAAATCTTCAACAATGCTCCTCTGTTTAGCCTAGACAATCCAATACATAAGTATACATATTATGTTCACCAGTTTGGAATTTACAAGGTCCACACACATCATTCACCTTCTTCTTCAAGAGTTATGTTTAAATTTTTTACATAATCAATAAAAGGTCTCCATATATTCTCAAACACAATTTCCTTTGATTTCAGTATATATGTTATTCTTTCTAATGGAAGGTTTGTTAACATCTGTCTTAACCACTGAGTCACATCTGGTCTATGAGTCTTTTTCCATAATAGTGCAATACATTTTTTGGCATTAAGCAAACTGAGGTCTATGAATGTTCTTTCACTTTTATTAAAATTATGCTTTTCTGGGTACAGACCCAACAAAAACAGTTTAGGATTCAATATGATTTGTTTTGAGATTATTTTTTCAATTGTTACCCTCACCTCTTCCCAAAACATTCTTATTAATCTACATTCCCATACACAATGAAATAGGGTTCCTTTACTTTCCATGCATTTTGTGCACGTATCTGGTATATTTTTGTTATATCTATTTAACTCCTCCGGTGTAACATACATCCGCATTAACCATTTAAAATGTATCAATTTAAGACGTACATTTATTGATTTGGTTTGAGCTTCTGTACAAGCCAATTCCCATTGTTCCTCTGAAATTTCAGTTTGCAGATCTTCTTTCCAGTAGTTTAATCTTTTCAGTGAATTTTCACTTGAAGATAGTGTCAATGAGTTATAAAACTCTGAAATAATACCCTTTCTTTTACTATCTTTCATCAACATTTTTTCCAAGGATGAATAAATAGGTCGAGTGAGAGCTTTATTTTGATTTGATCGAATAAAGTTTCTAAGTGGAAGATATTTAAAAAAATGTGTTCTATTGAGATTAAATTTGATCCTCAGCTCTTCAAAAGACATTATGTTATCTGCACATGGCAAATATAAATCCTGAATCTTTTGTATCCCTTTTAAATTCCATACTTTAAATACAGCGTCCGCTCTCCCTGGTTTAAAATATTGATTACCCCATATTGGACTAAATTGTGACAATAACTGTGGTTCTTTTAAATAGTTTTTAGCTTCACACCATATTTTGATCATATGCTTTACAAATGGATTTTTAACTTGTTTTTGTAATTTTTTTGCCGAATCTGAGTATATGAATATGGGAAGAGGTAAAGGTAAATTGTATGATTCCATTTCAGTCCAGTGAGGGAGATCATTTGATGAAAAATAATATGTCATAGACCTCAGTTGTGCCGACCAATAATACAACATAAAATTTGGACATTTCAGACCTCCACGATCAAATGGTAAATATAATAAAGACAGACCTATTCTAGCCCTCCTGTTGTTCCATATAAATTCCACTAACTTTTTTTTAATTCTTGAGAATAAATCTAAAGGTGGTGATAAGGGAATGTATTGAAATAAATAAAGTATTTTAGGTAAAATATTACTTTTAAGTATATTGATTCTCCCGATCATCGACATTGGTAGTGACATCCATCTCTGAATTAACTCATTGATATCTGACATTAAGGCTTCATAGTTGACACTGGCGACTGATTCTAGCTTAGGCAGAATTTGGATTCCTAAATATTTAAACTGATTTACAACATTAAATTGATTTACCTCAGGGTCTGGGTAATTTCTCTGGGTCTCATTTAGCATTAATATTGAAGATTTAGTTTTATTTATTTTATATCCTGATATTTCCCCAAAATTCTTTATTAAATTCAACAAGGTTGGAATTGATTTTTTTAGATTCGACAAAAACAAAATTATGTCATCGGCGTACAGGGAGATTTTATGTTCTGTTGGTCCAACTTTAATTCCATATATTTGTGAATGTAAACGTATCGCCATCGCTAAAGGTTCAATTGCCATAGTAAACAGTAAAGGTGAAAGTGGACAGCCTTGTCGACATCCTCTATTGATTTTTATTGATTTTGAAATATTGTTATTTGTTAGGATTTCTGCTGTAGCATTATTGTATATTATCTGAACCCATTTTATGAAATTATTTCCAAGTCCAAACCTTTGTAAGACTTCAAAAAGAAAGGGCCATTCAACTCTATCAAAGGCCTTTTCGGCGTCCAGTGATAGGAGAGCTGTATCCGGTGCTTCTTTATTAAAATAAATAATATTAAATAGTCTTCTTACATTATCGAAGCCTTGTCTTCCCTTTATAAAGCCATTCTGATCTCGATTAATAATATTTGGTAAAATTTCTTGTATTCGTCTTGCTAAAATTTTACAGATTATCTTAAGGTCGGCATTTAATAGGCTTATTGGTCTCATATTTTCACATTTAATAGAGGGCTTACCTGGTTTTGGCAGCAGTATAATTAAGGCATTATTCATGTATGATGGTAAATTATTATTTTGAAATGCTTCTAAAACCATTTCCAAAAAAGGTTTTATTAATTTATTCTTAAATTTTTTATAAAGGTCAACTGGAAGACCATCTGGTCCTGCACTTTTTCCTGATTTCATATTATCAATGGCTAGCCCAACTTCTTCTTGACTAATTTTAGACTCCAATATCTCCCTGTTTTCATTTGGAATACACGGTATAGATAGTTCGTTCAAAAACCCATTTAGTTTTGTTAAATCAGATTCATTTTTGGTATCATATAATTTTTCATAGTAATCTCTAAAGGCTCTGTTAATTTCTAAAGGATCTATAACTACCTGTCCGTTACTTATAATACTAGTAATTGGTGTTTTAATTTCTAATTGTTTAATCTGCCATGCCAATAATTTTCCTGATTTTTCACCTTGTTCATAAAAAGATTGTTTCAATCTTAGAAGACTCGAGGCAGCTCTATTCGCTGATTTTTTGTCGTATTCAGCTCTCAAAATCAGTAATTCATTCTCCAACCTTGGATCACTTCCTGCATACACTTTTTCCTGAAGACTTTTTATTTTATGTTCCAATTGGGCTCTCTCCTCTCGAGTCTTCTTAGATTTTGATCCTGTATAACTAATAATATGTCCCCTAATAAAAGCTTTGAAAGCCTCCCACTTTACACATGCTGATGTTTGTGTAGTATTGATGTCAAAGAACTCATCTATCTGTTTTTCTATATACTTGACAAATTCCTCATCCTGAAGCCATTTATGCTGAAATTGCCATCTACCTGATTCCTTTGTCAATTTTTTATCCACATATATTAGACAGCAGGGTGCATGATCAGAGATCACGATGTTATCATAAAAGCAGTTTTGAATCTTGGACCTTAATTCTGTGGAAATCAAAAAATAATCAATACGTGAGAATGTCTTGTAGGTACTGGAATAACAAGAATAGGCTTTAACTTGTGGTTTCATTTCTCTCCATATATCTAACAATCTCAGTTCTTTCATAAAATGATTAATAATCATCCTACATCCATTGTGCGTACAGTCCAGTCCTGTTGATCTATCTATACCTGGATTCAATGTACAATTAAAATCCCCTGCTATTATATGTTGCCCTGTAAGTGATGATAAGATAAGAAATAAATTAGCAAAGAACTTTTGATCATCTATATTGGGACCATATAAGTTCACAAGATTTATATTTTCTAATAGCAAAGAACCTTGAATGATTACATATCTTCCAAATTTGTCTCCAATTACATTTTTCACTTGAAAAGGGACTGATTTATGTATGAGAGTCATAACTCCCCTGGCCCGGGATGAAAATGATGAGGTGAAGACACTTCCTTGCCATCTACTCCTAATTCTTTTTATATCCTCCTCTATTAGATGAGTTTCTTGTAAAAACACAATTTTTGAACCCATGTCTTTTATTTTATTCATAACTTGTTTGTTTTTTTAAATTTTGTAGACCTCTGCAATTCCATGAAGTTAAATTAAGATTAACGCTTTGGTTTATGATCAATAGAGAGTTTGGGATTACCTTGCAGTGTAAACATGCTCATACAAAAACAAGCAAAAACATGAGTGGTTGAACATTCATCCTACAAACTACACACAAACAAATTCCCCCTTCCCACACTTGTGGCAAACCCCCCAAAATCAAAAGAAAAATTCCATCTCCCGATATAGCCATCGACCGCTCCACACCCACGGGGAACAGCCTAAGCCACTCCTTCTTCATCCTCCCAATCACCCTAACTCTACTGCTTTTAATGACGTAACATTAACTCTCCTCTGTAGTTTTCCAACTTAACTCCAAAATTTTTAGCAACTTTGTACATCATAGTTTTTTTTTGTTTGTTTTGTTTTGTTTTTTTTAATATATAATACAATCTATATTTTGTAAACTTGCTATTTACTTCAAGTCAGTCAGATGCCTGTGCAAATGCTTAATTATTCTACCTTATATTTTGTTCATGCTTAGCTCCCACCAGTCTCTTCTTCTTCTTTGATCTTCTTGATGAACTCCTGCGCTTCCTCTGGGGTCTTGAAGATGTGGGTTCTGCCCTCATACGTGGTCAACAGTCTCGCAGGATAGATTACACCATGACGAATCCCAAGGTTGCGCAGCTCCTTACGTATGGGATCAAACTGCTTCCTCAATTGTTGGATTCCTGTGGCCAAATCTGGGTAGAACCGCACCTGCTGGTCCTGGTGTTTAATCTCTCCTTTAGCTCGTGCAGCGTTGAAGATCTTCATCCTGTCTCTGTTGCTGAGAAACTTCATAATTAAGGTCCTCGGCGGTCCCTTATCTCTCCATGGGCCAATACGGTGTGCATTTTCCAGAACCACTGCTGATTGCAACTCCGCGCTGCCCAGCGCCTCCGGAATCCACTTTTCCAGAAAGGAACATGCGTCCCGACCTTCGGATTCCTCCGGAAGACCCACCAGCCTCAAGTTGTTCCGTCTCGACCGAGATTCCAAATCCAGAATATTATCTTCCAGACATTTATTTTTTTTTTCCAAAGTGCGCACCTTTAATTGAAGACGGGTGACGTCATCTTCAGCACTAGAGAGACGGAGCTCCATCTGCGCCATCCGTTCTACACAGTCACCCAATTCCTTTCTCATTCCTTCCAACGCTGCCATAATCCCATCAAATCTAGAGGAAAAGTCCGCTCTCATTGAACTCATGGCAGCCATCAGCGCATTTGCGCCGCTCCCCGCAGACATCGCACCGTTGCCCGCCTCCTCCGCCATATATGGAGTTTTATTTGCTGCGTCACAGACCTGAAAGTCCGTTAATTTGGACTGTTTCGGCGGCTCACTTTTTCCTCTACCTGGTTTTCCAGCCTTAAGCTTCGCCGACATATCCTCGCCCAAACGCTGGGATACGTTCTGTCCCAAATGAGAGAGTTATTTGCCGATTTTTTTTCTCCAGGAGCAGAGCAGAGTGAGACACGTCCGTCTTACGTGGCAGCCATAACCGGAAGTCCTTTGTACACATTCTTAACATTACAGTTAGGGTTTGCCACTAAAAACAAAAAAAAAAAAAAGGAGAAAAGGTTAAGGTTGTTATGGCTCTTTCTCCCCTCTCTCAGAAGGGAGAAAATAGAGCATGGCTCGAGCGCGGGCGAGATCGGCGCTCAAACCATAACAGTACCTCCCCGCCGAGGCGGCGAACTAAGAGCGCTGTATGACACCCAGCCCCCCCCCCCCCCCCCGGGTGGACGGATGGGGGAAAAGGCCTGGAGGGCGAGAACCAGAAAGAGAGGAAAAAAAAAAACCTGTGACAAAGACAGGGAACAAATGAGGCAATTACAGAGTATGGTTACAAAAAAACCCCACAACACTCCATAATGCACAGATGAGACATAGAACAGGGCAACAAAGCAAACCACCATGACGATGACAGGGAACAAATGAGGTAATTGCAAAGTACGGTTAGAAAGAAAAACACAATACTCCATAGCACACAATAGATACATGAACAGGGCAAAAAGCAAACAGGAGGCCTATAAGGCCTCCTGTTTGCTTTTTGCAAACAGGCCTATAAGGCCTATAATAGGCCTATAAGGCCTATTTTTTTTTACTCGGCGCCACACGAGTCGGCTGCCTTTTGCAACAGCGGCTCGATTCCGAGTCTTTTTCCCTTCCTCTCTCTTTTGATCCGTCTTTTTTTTTTTTTTTTTTTTTCACCCCACTTATATCACGGACACACAGATCGTCCTAAATGTCTCCTGAGCCGGTGGACGGAGCCACTGTCTATAGCAGGATACGATACAGCAGAGAACAGCTGCTAGCATTCAACCGCCACCCGGTCCCATTGGAAAAACTCGACATACCGAGTGAACTGAGGCGAAAACGCCGCGGCTGCCGGGCTGGAGTAAGGCGGAGGACAAAAAATATAAGGTACAGACCCTCCCTTCCATCTGTTGTCATGGGAAATGTACGGTCGATACTGGGAAAGTTAGATGAGCTAGCGGCTATCTCCCGTTATGATAGCACATACCGGGAGTGCTCTCTCCTTTTGTTTACTGAGACGTGGCTAACTGAACTAGCAGCAGATGCTAACATTGAGCTGGAGGGTTTTCACATGATACGAGCTGACCGAACACCAGAGAGTGGCAAGGCTAGGGGCGGTGGAGTGATCATGTATGTTAACAACAACTGGTGCAGACCGGGACATATCACTGTTAAACAACGACACTGCAGCAAAGACATTGAGTTGCTAGCTGTTAGCATGAGGCCTACATATCTCCCGAGAGAACACTCACACGTGATCTGCATTGTTGTTTATGCAAATCCGACGGCGAACGCTGGGACAGCACGTGACGTCATCCATTCAGTAACCAGCAGGCTGCAGAGAGAACACCCAGATGCTCTTCTCCTCATCTCAGGCGATTTCAACCATGTTTCACTGTCTCCCATTCTACCCACGTTCACCCAGTATGTCACATGCCACACTAGAGACAATAAAACACTGGATTTATTCTACGCAAACACTAAGGAGGCGTACACCTCATCACAACTACCCCCACTCGGGAGATCGGATCACAACTTGGTTCATCTCCGGCCGGTGTACAAACCCCTAGTGCACAGACAACCTCCGGCCATGCACACTGTGGAGTTATGGTCTGAGGAGACAATGGACACCCTAAAGGGCTGTTTTGAAGCCACCGCCTGGAAGCAGCTCTGCGATCCACATGGTGAGGACATCGATGGCCTCATTCACACCTTCACGGGCTACCTCAGCTTCTGTGTGGACAAATCCGTTCCCACCAAGACCATACGGCGTCACTCAAACAACAAACCCTGGATCAACCCTGAGATAAAAACACTTCTGAGAGAGAAGAAGAGGATCTTCAGGTCGGGGAACAGGGAGATGCTGAAGTCCGTACAGAGGGAGCTGAGGAGAAAGATCAGAGAAGGCAAGGACAGCTTCAGGAAGAAGATGGAGGACAAGCTGCAACAGAGCGACATCAGCGGGGTCTGGAGAAACCTCAAAACCATCTCGGGGCTCCAGAATACCTCCCCCCAGGCCACAGGGGGCAGGGAGTGGGCGAACAACCTGAATCTGTTTTTCAATAGATTTGACCAACCGCCCTCCCCCCTGACTGCACAACAACCACTGCTGCCTCTAAAGAAATCAAGTCCTGCTGCCCACTCCCCACTCTACCAACACCCCCCCACTCCCAACACACAGCCCCCCATCCTGACCCTGACCAGGACCCAGGTGAGGACGGAGCTGAGGAAGATCAAGGCGAGGAAGGCGCCGGGACCGGACGGCATCAGCGCAAAGCTCCTCAAGTCCTGTGCAGACCAGCTGTGTGGGATTGTGACGTATATCTTCAACATGAGCCTGAAACTGGGGAGGGTACCACAGCTGTGGAAAACATCTTGTGTGGTACCTGTACCAAAAACTTCCCACCCCAAAGACCTGAACAGCTACAGACCGGTGGCCTTGACGTCCCACTTGATGAAGACCCTGGAGAGACTGCTCCTTGCTCACCTCCGCCCCCTGGTGGAACCAGCGATGGATCCACTCCAGTTCGCCTACCAGCATGGCATTGGGGTGGAGGATGCGGTGATCTTCCTCCTTCACCGTTCTCTGTCCCACCTGGAGAAGCCCGGGAATATGGTGAGGATCATGTTCTTTGACTTCTCCAGTGCTTTCAACACCATCCAACCGATGATCCTGAAGGACAAGCTGCTGCGCGCAGGGGTGGACCAGCACCTGTCATCATGGATCCTGGACTACCTCACGAACCGGCCTCAGTTTGTGAGAACCCGGGACTGTGTGTCCGACACGATCATCAGTAGCACGGGGGCCCCCCAGGGAACGGTGCTGGCTCCCTTCCTGTTCACTCTTTATACTGCGGACTTCTCACACAACACAACACACTGCCATCTACAGAAGTTCTCTGATGACTCTGCGATCGTTGGCCTCATCTCCAATGGAGATGAAGCTGAGTACAGAGGGCTTATCCAGGACTTCGTGGACTGGTGCCATCGGAACTGCCTCCAGATCAACGCGAGGAAAACTAAGGAGCTGGTGGTGGACTGCCGCAGGCATGGGCAGCCCCTCACAGTACCAGTAAATATACAGGGAACAGACATCGAGATGGTGACATCCTATAAGTACCTGGGTATTCATCTGAACAATAAACTAGACTGGTCACACAATACTGATGCACTCTACAAGAAGGGACAGCGCAGGCTGTTCCTGCTGAGGAGACTCAGGTCTTTTGGTGTACAAGGGGCGCTGCTGAAGTCATTCTATGACACGGTGGTGGCATCAGCCATCACTTTTGGAGTGGTCTGCTGGGGCAGTGGCATTACTGCAGCCGATAGGAAGAGACTGAACAAACTGATTAAGAAAGCTAGCTCTGTCCTGGGGCAGCGCCTTGATCCGATGGAGGAGATAGGAGAGAGAAGGACGGTGGCTAAACTGTCATCTCTGCTGGAGTCCGAGTTCCACCCTATGCAGGACATACTGAATGCACTGAGGAGCTCATTTAGCAGCAGACTACATCATCCCAGGTGCACAACCGAGAGGTTTCGTAGGTCCTTCCTACCAACGGCTGTCAGACTGTACAACCTAAGCAGGGCTGCTCGCAGAGATAGCAAAAAGACGTAACAAACTAATAGTTTTTTGAATGCAAAAGATGCAATAGACTTACACAATGGTCCTCTCCGGCATACAACTAGGAACATACCGGTCGCTATGGAGGGTGAGAATATGTATGGGCACATAATCATACCATGTAGGATAACTAAGTAGACGGTTATGCTGTTTCATTCCATCTAGCAACAATGCTCTGCACTGTGTGTGTTTATATATTTGCATATTTATTCCATCTAGCTACAATGCTCCGTACTGTGGGTGTTTATATATTTATATATCTACATATTATTCCATCTAGCTACATTGCTCCGCACTGTGTGTGTTTATATACTTGCATATTTATTCCACCTAGCTGCAATGCTCCGTACTGTGGGTGTTTATATATTTACATATTTATTCCATCTAGCTACAATGCTCTGCACTGTGTGTTCATATATTCATATATTTATTCCATCCAGCTACAATGCTCTGCACTGTGTGTCTGTGTGTGTGTGTATATATATATATTTTATAGTAATACGTACATATGTTTATTAGCTGCTCTTGCTTGCTTGTTTTTTTTCTTGCCTTCTGATTGTTGCTCTGAGTGTTGCTATCCCTGTGCTGTTGCAATCCTGGAATTTCCCCGTTGTGGGACTAATAAAGGCTTATCTTATCTTATCTTATCTTATCTATAACTAAAACCCACAGGCCCACAAGACACCAAGAGTTGGGTACAATCCATCCCTCAGACAAGAGAGGGGAGGGGAGAAAAAAAAGACATGCTAAACAACGGCAAATACACGGATCAGAACAACTAACACCGAATGACCTTATACCTCAGTGGGACCACAAAACACATGAGGATGACGACAGGCAGAGTCCAATTAAACAGGAACAGTTCCGGCGGTCTCCCTGCGTCCAATGGCCAAATGGTGATTAAGGGAAAACGGAAATGTTCGGGCAGCCTACCCCAGTCCCAGGCCCGGAAAGTCAGAACCTCCGGCGGCCGAACCAGGTCGCCCAGTAGGAAGCACCATACGTTGGGTGGCCAACCCAGAACGTCGAACTTGCGAAACAGCTCCCCAGGCGGCCGACCCGCATCACTCAGCCACCGGGACCGTGGGGAAACAAGTGAAGACAGCCTCCCTGGAGAGGGGAAAGACGAGGGAGAGCCGGGCCAAATGTTGAGAACCCCAACAGCCCCCAGTGGAGATGAGCTGGAAAGACAACGGTGATGATGACGACGATGATGACGGTGAGCCAGTCCAATGTCAGGCGGCAGAGGGTCTGCAGCTCCTTCACCGCACTTGAACTACACCGGCACTGCACCCACGTCGGACCCTGATAGGGTCTCGGCTGCACCCGCGATGGACCCCGACTGGTTCTCGGCTGCACCCGCGATGGACTCCGACTGGGTCGGCGCAGCACCAGTAACGACCTCCAACCCCGAACCCGGAACCTCCAGCACAGTGACCGGGATTGGCTCCGCACCAGTGACCCTGGGAGAAGGCTCAGGAGAAGGAAAAGAACCGGGATCAGAATCACTGATAGCGACAGAGCCCAGCAAGACGAGCTTGGGTGTAGCGGACGGCTGCCCCTGGCTCGTCTCCCCAAGAGACAGGCAAAAATGCTCTAAAATGGAAAGAAGGAAAACAAGGTAGAGCACTTGCCTGCACTCAAGTTCTGTCGCCATCCAGGATTTCGATGATCCGGGCTCAGGACGAAGAAGGTCGTCATCTGGCTCCCACTCGGCTATGGCGGGCTCCGCAGCCGGCATGATGGTCTCCGCAGCCTGAGGACCCTCCGGCACTGACGTCCACGCCAACAACTCGCACGGCGTGGTGGCAGGAGACCCTCGACCCGCTGGACCGAACTGCTCATCTGTGGAGACCCGGGGACGCTTCATCGTCGGGGCAGGCTCCACGCTGCATTCTGCTCTCCTCCTCTGCCCATGATGTGGCTTCGGGACTGGAACCAGGCTCTCCAGAACCGCAGGCCCCCTCCTCATCCGGCGACGTAAGCCTGGCGTTGTGGACCACTCAGCGGCGGGAGACACAGAGGCAGCAGGTTTAATGACAGAAGTTACAGCAGGTGGTGGGAGCTCGGGGGACTGCGAACCCCGAACTCCATCCCCAGGAGTCAGACAAGGCAAATCACAACTACGGGAAGATAAATGAACTTGCACTTGCCTGTTGCCCGGAGGATGGATGGTGCCTGCTGTAGCGGGTGGAGTTCTTTCCTTTCCCCTCCGGATGGTGACGGCAGGCCCCTCGGGAAGATGAGGAGGAGCCGCTCGCGGTGGATTGCAGACGGGCCTTGCCAAAGCACGACTCGCAGCACTCACAGCAGCCGGAGATGACGTCGAGGAGGAGGGGGCCACAGCCGAGGCGATCTGGGCACGAGGAGCTGACGGAACAGCTGGGACAGATGACCCGGTGGAAGCGACTGCGGGGATTCCCTCCTGTCGTGACGTGGAAGACGCAGCTGACTGAGAGGCTGGGTTCCTCCGACGACCGGGAGCTGGATCCGGACAGGATTCTCGCTGGGGCCTCGTTGTGACATGGCGACGACGCTTACTGGCTGAAGGTGAGACGATGGAGCCAGGAACACATGGCGCCTGGGCTGGACGGGTGACAGGAGCTGAATTCCGAGACGAGGAGCAAGGATGCCTCTCCATCTGCCTCCTGCCGGGGTTTCCCTCTAGTCCACGGACCTCCACCCTCGTCGGGGACGCCGTACTCGGGGGAGAAGGAGGAGGTTCCTTGGCCGCCTCTCCAATTAACCCACGCTGTGCCACAATCCATGTTACCCTCTCCTTTCCTTCCGGAAAGGAGGTGAGGTGATATTTCAATAAGGCCTTCTGGGCGAGAAACAAGTAGTCACCTGCCGCTGAAGTGGGCATGAGATGATGGGCCTTAGCCAGATAGCCGTCGACCTCATGGAACCACTCAGGGCAGAACCCACGCTCAAGGGCGGACACACTGTACACCAGCCCAAGCGAAGGGAAAACACTCCACACCACGGTAAACTCACGGCGATAGGCGTTTCAGTCTGGCGGCAGTCTACTGTCATGGATGGCCCTCACGAGCCATCATAAGATGCCACAAATCACCAGAGTTTGCACAGTTTATTAACAGAACAGAAAAGGGACAAAATAACAAGCCACTGGGGGCTAAAACACACTACAATGAATACAGTCAATGACAGGGGAGAATGGAAACATAAGGAAACACACGAATAAAGACGAGGGATAGTCTACGTCTGAACAGCAGGATGCTTGAATAACGTCTGACCATGGGAAGGTTTTTGACGAGACTGCCGCACATTTTGCTCCCAACTGCCTTCTTAAGTAGGGAGCAGCTGATGAGGCGAAATGCGGCTCAGCTGACAGCTCTGACAGCCGGAAGCCCCTCCGAGCACTGTCACAATAAAGGCTCAGAGAGCCAAAAGGGGCACACAGCCGTCAGAAGGGAGAAAATAGTGCATGGCTCTAGCGCGGGCGAGATCGGCGCTCGAACCATAACAACCTTAACCTTTTCTCCTTTTTTTTTTTTTTTCGTTTTTAGTGGCAAACCCTAACTGTAATGTTAAGAATGTGTACAAATATATTAGTGAGTTAAAAAAAATGAATTTGGAACTGGAAGTAAAGTGAAAGTGCAGCTGAGCTTAAACATGGGCCACTTGTGTGAAAGCATTTTACTTTCCATATGAATTAGAGGACAAGTAAAGTATAAGTAAAATATTTTTTAAAAAAAATACATACATACACACACAGACTTTAAGCAACAGTCACAAAGATTCTTACGAACAATGGGTTTGTAAGAATCTCCCAGTTCCTACGAATTCTGGAGTTTGCAGACATTGGTGGAAGGGGCATAGTTTCTTATAGCTGCCATTCAATTCACAAGAGCAGCTTGAGGCATTCTTGAGAAATGAGGTGCTTTTCTGTGGTACGATGGCCCTAGAGTTCTTACGTTCTTTGTAAGGGTGCCATGGGATCTTCCTATGGCATACTTACTGCCATCTTACAAAAATTTTTGTGCAACTCACAGCACTCTCAAATCGTTAGGAGGAAGATCTTACGGCTTTTGGCACATTTTATTGGCACAAATGTTGCACGAATGATGTACGGTGGTGTGAAAAAGTGTTTGCCCCCTTCCTGATTTTTCTTTTTTTTTGTATGTTTGTCACACTTATATGCTTCAGATCATCAAACAAATTTAAATATTAGACAAAGATAACACAAGTAAACACAAAATGCAATTTTTAAATGAAGGTGTTTTGTCATGGCGGCCTCTGGGCCGTCATTAGTGTCATTAGCCCCAGCTGCGCACAGACCAACAGGTGTGAATCAACGGCTGTTAAAAGCCAGTGTCGCTGACAGCCCGGCACGGAGTCGTCTGTCTTCCTCAACGGAGAATGAACCTGCACTCCGCTCTCTGGTCTCGTCAAGAATATCTCTTGTCTCGTCTGGAACTTTGTCTGTCTCGTCAAGAACTTTGTCTGTCTCGTCAAGAACTTTGTCTGTCTCGTCAGGAACTTTGTCTGTCTCGTCTGGAACCTCGTTTGTCTCGTCTGGAACCTCGTTTGTCTCGTCAAGAGCTTCACTTGCTGCATCCAGGAACTCTTCCCAGCGTCAAGCAAGTAAGCGCACCATTTGCTACTCAACGCCAAACCTTTACCCCTGTGCACAGGTGGACCACCTTGGCGGCGGACCTGCGTCCCCAGCTGACGGGGTAACGCCATCACGTCTTCGTAGCGGCTCGCTACCACCACGCCTACCGGTACGTCTTGCTCCTCAATTACCAGAACTGTTATTGTATCAGCTACAGGAGTATTGGCCAACGTTATCGGTGGAATCACTGTCATCAGCATCGGCTGTGTCATCATTGCCACTGTCTGTGGAGTCACTAACCTCGTCTTTGTCTGCATCATCATCTGTATCATCGTTATTCCGGTCTGTGGAGTCACAGCCGGCGTCATCGTCAGGATCATCGTCATCCCGGTCTGTGGAGTCACAGCCGGTGTCATCGTCAGGACTGTCATTGTCACTGCCACGGGTTGTAACCCCAGCACGGTCACGGACGCCTTCACCTCCACGCTGCCCGGCCGCTGGAACTCAGCAGAGCGAAGCCAGTGCTGCTCTCAAGTAAGCCTTGTTATCTGCAGCTCTTTGCTAATGTGGAGCATTAGTAATTTGTCTCTGCTTATCTGTTCCAGGGTTGCCGGGTCTCCGTCCAGGTCGCTCAGCTCCAGTGACCAGAACGACATTCTCGCACTCACACTCGCATTACACTCACTCACGATTAAATAAAGATTATTGTCACTATCTGCTCGTGTCAGTGTCTGTCTCCTGGGTCCCGAAACATGTCAGTACGACTCCGTCACGAAGACCCAGCGGACAGTTCACTGTCGCGCCAAATCAACACTCTTAGCGCCCGAGTAGATTTATTTGCACACCAACAGACAGTAGTCTTAAATCACTTAACTGCAATAAATGGTCGGCTGGATCGTCTGGAGGGACACCAGACGTTTCCCCCCACCGTAGACAGTTCTGCCTCTGTGGGCTTAGCATCTGGTCAAGCTAACATCTCCTCGTCTTCTCGCCTCACCCCTATTCCCACCCCTGCCCGGTTCAGCGGAAAACTCGGGGAAGCTCGTGGATTCATATTACAGTGTGAGTCAGTTTTTCTTCGTGTTCCGGGGGATTTCACTCTTGATTCTAGCCGGATTGGCTACGTCATAAATTTGTTAGCAGGAAGAGCTTTGGATTGGGCGTATTCTATAATGGCGAAACCAAGCTATTCCTTGCTTACTTACCAGGAGTTTGTGAATGAATTTTTGTCTGTGTTTGATCATACGGATAGAGGTGAGGTGTTGACAGAACGGTTTCTGAGCTTACAACAGGGAAAAAGATCAGCTGCTGATTACGCTATTGACTTTCAGGTCCTGGCTGCAGAGATTGGGTGGGGGGAGCCATCATTATGTGGTATTTTTCTACGTAGTCTTAACGAGGAGTTAAAGGATGAGTTAGCGGCACGGGACAAACCGGATAATTTGCAGGATTTGATTGCCCTCGCGGTTAGTCTTGATAGCAGATTAAGGGAGCGGGCGGCTGAACGGCGCTCTACTTCCCGTTCGGTTAAACCCCGCCCTCGCCTCCCCAACTCTCCTCCTCTCGCTCTACCCGCGTCAGAGGAACTTCCGGTTCAGGAAGCTATGATCATTGGCCGGTCTAAAGTGTCAGCAGCTGAGAAACAATGCCGCAGGGATCTGGGCCTTTGTTTCTACTGTGGGAAAGAGTCACATGGGGTTTTTGAATGTCCAAATAAGTTAAAAGGGAAAGGCCCGTGGATTGCAGTAGGGGGATTCACGGGCAATAATTCAGAAGAACCCCTCACTTGTTGTCGATTACCTCTTAGACTCATCCATTTACATACAGAACACTCCACATTGGCGTTAGTAGATTCTGGAGCTGAGCAAAATTTTATTTCTAGAGACCTGGCAACCCGGATGGGCCTTAACTGTCAGACTCTAGATCCCCCTGTCAAACTGATCACCTTGTCTAAAGCGTCTTTGACCACCATTGCTCATCAGACGGTTCCCGTGTCACCTATTGTATCAGGAAATCACAGGGAGGAGATTCAATTTCTAGTACTGCCCGTTTCTTCTTCGCCCGTTATTTTGGGGTACCCCTGGCTGCGCCTACATAACCCCACCATTGACTGGCAAGCTGGGAGAGTAACGGCATGGAGTACGTTCTGCCTTAGTGCCTGCCTCCAATCGGCGGCATGCGCCCCATCCGTCAAGGTGCCTCTGCCTGATTCATCTCCACCGGACTTGTCCAAAGTGCCAGAGGTCTATCACGATTTGGGGCTAGTATTTAGCAAGTCTCGGGCGTTGTCCTTACCCCCTCATCGCCCTTATGACTGTGCGATCAACCTAAAGGCTGGGGCCCCTCTTCCTGCTAGCCGCCTGTATAGCCTGTCATCCCCGGAGCGCGAGGCTATGGACACATACATTAAGGAGTCCTTGGCCTCTGGTATCATCCGCCCGTCGTCTTCGGCAGTGGGAGCTGGATTTTTTTTTGTTGGGAAGAAAGACGGTTCTCTACGCCCCTGTATCGATTTCCGGGAACTGAATGAAATAACGGTAAAAGACAAATATACCTTGCCTCTGATGAACACTGCTTTTGACTCCCTCCAGGGGGCGTCCTGGTTTACTAAACTGGACCTTAGGAATGCCTACCATCTAGTGCGCATAAGGGAAGGAGATGAGTGGAAGACGGCTTTTCGGACCCCCAGCGGACATTTTGAGTACCTGGTAATGCCGTTTGGGTTAACTAACGCTCCAGCCGTCTTCCAACGACTGATAAATGATGTGCTACGGGATTTTCTGAACTCGTTTGTTTTTGTTTATCTCGATGATATTCTCATTTTCTCCCGCACACTAGAGGAACATCGAGTGCATGTGCGCAGGGTACTGCAGCGCCTCCTGGAGAATCAACTATTCGTCAAGGCTGAAAAATGTGAGTTCCACACTGATCAAACCTCCTTCCTTGGGTTTATTATAGCTCGGAACCAGGTGCTCCCTGACCCAGCCAAGGTCAAGGCGGTTGTGGATTGGCCTGCACCCACCTCCAGAAAGCAGCTTCAAGGTTTCCTGGGGTTTGCTAATTTCTATAGGAGGTTCGTGCCTAATTTTGGCAATATTGCCCGTCCCCTGACTGCTCTCACCTCCCCTAAGATCTCGTTTTGTTGGAGTAAGGAGGCAGCTGAAGCGTTTGAAAGACTCAAGAGGGAGTTCGCCTCGGCCCGAGTCCTTACTCAGGTGGATCCGAAGCTGCAATGCTTGGTGGAGGTGGATGCTTCTGATTCGGGAGTTGGAGCGGTACTCTCCCAACGTTCTCCTGAGGACGGTAAGATTCGCCCTTGTGCTTATTTCTCTCACCGTCTCACTCCTGCAGAGAGGAATTACAGCATCGGAGACAGGGAGTTACTGGCAGTAAAACTCGGCTTGGAGGAATGGAGACATTGGCTGGAGGGGGCTGCTCAGCCGTTTGTGGTTTGGACGGATCATCGCAACCTGGAGTACCTCAGGACGGCGAAGCGCCTGAATGCACGCCAGGCTCGCTGGTCCCTCTTCTTCGGCCGTTTTAACTTCTCCATCACGTACCGGCCGGGAAGTAAGAACGGTAAGCCGGCTGCTCTCTCACGGCAATTTGACACACCATCCTCTGAGGACCAGGAGACCCCTATCCTGCCGCCTTCCTGCGTCGTGGGCGCCCTGTCCTGGGGAATCTGCAAGACGGTTCGCCAGGCTCAGAAGACCGAGCCGGATCCCGGGGGGGGGGGGGGGGGGGGGGGGCGGGCCGCTTGTTTGTTCCACGCGCTATCCGGGGCAAGGTGATTGAGTGGGGTCACGCTTCCAAGTTGGCTTGCCATCCTGGAGTGGGTCGGACCGTGGATCTTCTCCAAAGGACCTTCTGGTGGCCAGGGTTACGGAAGGACGTTGTTAATTACATCCGGGCTTGTGCTCAGTGCGCCACCGGGAAGACGACGTCATCTCCCCCGGCGGGTTTGCTACACCCCTTGCCGGTTCCTTCACGCCCCTGGTCTCACGTAGCTATGGACTTTGTGACTGGTTTGCCCATTTCAGATGACTACACCACGGTTTTGACCATCGTGGATCGGTTTTCGAAGGCAGCCCATTTTGTGCCACTTCGGGGTTTGCCTTCGGCTCTGGAGACTGCGGATCTTCTTGTACAACATGTGGTCCGTCTTCATGGCATCCCTGCTGACATTGTGTCAGATCGGGGACCTCAGTTTGTATCACAGGTTTGGAAGGCCTTCTGTGCGGCACTGGGAGCCACAGCCAGCCTGTCCTCTGGTTATCACCCTCAGAGCAATGGCCAGTGTGAGCGGGCTAATCAGGAGCTGGAGGCCGCCTTACGCTGTGTCATCTCCTCCTGCTCATCCTCCTGGAGCAAGTTCCTTCCATGGATTGAGTACGCTCACAACGCCACGATCTCCACGGCTACGGGCGTCTCTCCATTTAAGGCATCTTTCGGATTTGACCCTCCGCTGTTCCCGGAGGAGGAAAAGGAGGTAGCGGTTCCTTCAGTCCAGGCACACATCAAGCGCTGCCGGCGAGTTTGGCTCCTCGCCCGCCAAGCCTTGCTGAAGACTACCAAACGCAATATCCAGGTGGCCAACCGGCATAGGAGACCCGCCCCGGACTATAAGGTGGGTCAGAAGGTCTGGTTGTCAACCCGGAATATTGGTGTACCGGCCGAAAAGCGGAAGCTCACTAAGCGCTTCTTTGGTCCTTACACCATCATTCGTATTATTAACCCTGTGTCTGTGCGCTTGTCTCTCCCCTCTTCGATGCGTATCTGCCCTACCTTTCATGTCTCCCAGGTCAAACCATATGTCTCGGATCCTCTGTGTCCTGCTCCAGCGACTCCCGCGCCCCCGAGGATGATCGATGGCCATCCGGCCTGGGGGGTGACTGCTATCCTGGATGTCCGCAGGCGGGGCCGTGGTCTTCAATATTTGGTGGACTGGGAGGGCTTTGGACCGGAGGATCGCTCTTGGATTCGCCCAGCGTTGATCTTGGTTAACAGCTGATTCGCGATTTTCATCGGGCGAATCCAGGTAGGATTGGGCAGATGCCTGGAGGCACTGCTAGAGGGGGGAGTACTGTCATGGCGGCCTCTGGGCCGTCATTAGTGTCATTAGCCCCAGCTGCGCACAGACCAACAGGTGTGAATCAACGGCTGTTAAAAGCCACTGTCGCTGACAGCCCGGCACGGAGTCGTCTATCTTCCTCAACGGAGAATGAACCTGCACTCCGCTCTCTGGTCTCGTCAAGAATATCTCTTGTCTCGTCAGGAACTTTGTCTGTCTCGTCAGGAACTTTGTCTGTCTCGTCTGGAACCTCGTTTGTCTCGTCTGGAACCTCGTTTGTCTCGTCAAGAGCTTCACTTGCTGCATCCAGGAACTCTTCCCAGCGTCAAGCAAGTAAGCGCACCATTTGCTACTCAACGCCAAACCTTTACCCCTGTGCACAGGTGGACCACCTTAGCGGCGGACCTGCGTCCCCAGCTGACGGGGTAACGCCATCACGTCTTCGTAGCGGCTCGCTACCACCATGCCTACCGGTACGTCTTGCTCCTCAATTACCAGAACTGTTATTGTATCAGTTACAGGAGTATTGGCCAACGTTATCGGTGGAATCACTGTCATCAGCATCGGCTGTGTCATCATTGCCACTGTCTGTGGAGTCACTAACCTCGTCTTTGTCTGCATCATCATCTGTATCATCGTTATTCCGGTCTGTGGAGTCACAGCCGGCGTCATCGTCAGGATCATCGTCATCCCAGTCTGTGGAGTCACAGCCGGTGTCATCGTCAGGACTGTCATTGTCACTGCCACGGGTTGTAACCCCAGCACGGTCACGGACGCCTTCACCTCCACGCTGCCCGGCCGCTGGAACTCAGCAGAGCGAAGCCAGTGCTGCTCTCAAGTAAGCCTTATTATCTGCAGCTCTTTGCTAGTGTGGAGCATTAGTAATTTGTCTCTGCTTATCTGTTCCAGGGTTGCCGGGTCTCCGTCCAGGTCGCTCAGCTCCAGTGACCAGAACGACATTCTCGCACTCACACTCGCATTACACTCACTCACAATTAAATAAAGATTATTGTCACTATCTGCTCGTGTCAGTGTTTGTCTCCTGGGTCCCGAAACATGTCATGTTTATTATTAAGGGGAAAAAAATCCAAACCTACACGGCCCTGTGTGAAAAAGTGATTGCCCCCTAAACCTAATAACTGGTTGGGCTATCCTTAGCAGCAACAACTGCAATTAAAGCTGCAAGCAGCTGTAAACGGGCCTTCACACACCCGTGGAACCCGGCGCCCGTCGTACCTTGCTGGCTGGGAAAATTTCCCATCATCCCTGCAAGGGCTGCGTGAATAATAAAGTAAACCATTTGGCAAGAACTTCCTTTGAGCAGTAAGTGGCGCTATAACTTTTGTCAAATATTCTTGTGTAGGTGCGTGCAGAGTGGGACTAATGTCCATCATGGCAATTACAGTGAAAATCCGACACAGTTTGTCCAATTTACAAATGTCCAACGTATTGCAATATGGTAAACTTGGACATATGGCCATTGTAACACTTACATCCTAAGTACATGTTGCAAACACCACAGAACTACAGAAGAGTCACCTTGACTTACCTTCCATATTTGGTGACCCTTGGACTTCCCCAACCCTCCAAAGTATAAAACGTACAGCCGTGGACAAAATTGTTGGTACCCCTCTGTTAATGAACAAAAAACCCACAATGGTCACAGAAATAACTTGAATCTGACAAAAGTGGTAATAAAAAATTCTAGGAAAATTAACCAATGAAAATCAGACAATGCTTTTGAATTGTGGTTCAACAGAATTACTTTAAAAAACAAACTCATGAAACAGGCCTGGGCAAAAATGATGGTACCCCTAGAAAAGATTGAAAATAATGTGACCATAGGGACATGTTCAACCAAGATGTGTCCTCTAATTAACATCACAGGTGTCTACAAACTTGTAATCAGTCAGTCGGCCTATTTAATGGGTGACAAGTTGTCACTTGTGCTGTTTGGTGTCATGGTGTGTACCACACTAAACATGGACCAGAGGAAGCAAAGGAGAGAGTTGTCTCAGGAGATTAGAAAGAAAATTATAGACAAGCATGTTAAAGGTAAAGGCTATAAGACCATCTCCAAGCAGCTTGATGTTCCTGTGACTACAGTTGCACATATTATTCAGAAATTTAAGATCCACGGGACTGTAGCCAACCTCCCTGGACGTGGCCACAGGAGGAGACGGATAATACGAATGGTAACAAAAGAGCCCAGAACAACCTCTAAACACATTCATGGTGAACTCCAAGGTCAAGGTACATCAGTGTCAGATCGCACCATCCATCGTTGTTTGAGCCAAAGTGGACTTCATGGGAGACGACCAAGGAGGACACCACTGTTGAAAACAAATCATAAAAAAGCCAGACTGGAATTTGCCAAACTGCATGTTGACAAGCCACAAAGCTTCTGGGAGAATGTCCTATGGACAGACGAGACAAAACTGGAACTTTTTGGCAAGGCACATCAGCTCTATGTTCACAGACGCAAAAATGAAGCATACCAAGAAAAGAACACTGTCCCTACTGTGAAACATGGAGGAGGTTCTGTTATGTTCTGGGGCTGCTTTGCTACATCTGGCACAGAGTATCTTGAATCTGTGCAGGGTACAATGAAATCTCAAGACTATCAAGGTATTCTAGAGAGAAATGTGCTGCCCAGTGTCAGACAGCTTGGTCTCAGTCACAGGTCGTGGGTCTTGCAACAGCATAATGACCCAAAACACACAGCTAAAAACACCCAAGAATGGCTAAGAGCTAAACATTGGACTATTCTAAAGTGGCCTTCTATGAGCCCTGATCTAAATCCTATTGAACATCTGTGGAAGGAGCTGAAACATGCCGTCTGGAAAAGGCACCCTTCAAACCTGAGACAACTGGAGCAGTTTGCTCATGAGGAGTGGGCCAAAATACCTGCTGAGAGGTGCAGAAGTCTCATTGACAGTTACAGAAATCGTTTGATTGCAGTGATTGCCTCAAAAGGTTGTGCAACAAAATATTAAGTTAAGGGTACCATCGTTTTCGTCCAGGCCTGTTTCATGAGTTTGTTTTTTAAAATAATTCTGTTGAAACACAATTCAAAAGCATTGTCTGATTTTCATTGGTTAATTTTCATAGAATTTTTATTTATTACCACTTTTGTCAGATTCAAGTTATTTCTGTGACCATTGTGGGTTTTTCTTTCATTAACAGAGGGGTACTAACAATTTTGTCCACGTGTGTATTTAATGGCAAGGAATAGGTTTCCATGGCAACTGTGCTTATCGCAGGACAAAAGTGACTTCCACTGAGGGTAGTCCAATGCGCTCTGAGAAACCACTGAAAATGTCATGTCATTGTGACTACTGGTCTTTGCGCAAAATTTGAAACAATTTTGTGCAGTACCTCATATCAGCAGTAGGTGCTGGTGTGACAGTTTTGTGAATATTGATATACAGACATGTTCAGAGTGGGATTAGTATGATTTGTGCAAAGTTTGGTCCAAATCAGACGAGGATTGTCTAAGCTGTAACTGTCATGTTTTGCATGGTGAGACAGCCATTGAAGCACGCCGGTCGCCATGGAAACAGTTCTGTACTATGTACATGTACTGTCAATGAACCCTAGCCATTCCTTCATGTCATTTTTTTCAGCTGGTGAGAGAAAAAGAACGAAAACTGTTTTCAGCAATTCTTCCTTTAATCATTAGGGGGCGCTATAACTTTTGTTTATTATTTTTGTATAGATGCGTTCGGGGCAGGACGAATATTGATCATAGAAAATTTGGTAAAAATCATACAAAGTTTGTCCAATTTACAATGGTCCGATGTTGTAACCACTAGGCACCGCTCCAACTTTTGTTATTTTTATGTAGGAGCATTCAGGGTGGGACTGTTATCCATTGTAGAAAGTTTGGTGAAAATCAGACAAAGTTTGTCCAAGATACAACTTTCTGATGTTTCACGGCGAGTTCGCCATGGCAACACTTCCCTGTTAGTTATGTGTTGTCCACCCATATAGAACTATATTTGACAATCACTTCAACCTATGTTCAAGATTTCATGACTCCAGGTCATTCCTAACCCTCCAAACAAGATCAAGGATTGAATGGTGAGGAGGGCGTGTCCATGGTAACAGCAGTGACACTATGCTAAAGGTGATACGCAGTTATGATCAAACAGGAGGTCCGATAACCCTCAGAAAATTTCACGTCATTCTGGCCAGCGGTGCGTGAGTAATAAATAAAAGAGTTTTCAGCAATTCTTCCTTTAATCACTCTGGGGCATTACAACATTTGTGTATTATTTTTATATACACGCGTTTGCAGTGTGACTATTATCGATCGTGGAAAATTTGGTGAAAATCGTACAAAGTTTGTCCAATTTACAAGTGCCTGTTGTTCTAACCACAAGGTGGTGCTATAATGTTTGTAAATTATTTTTTACATACACATGTTCGGGGCGGGACTAGTATCCATTGTAGAAAATTTGGTGAAATTCGAATGAAGTTTGTCCAAGTTACAATTTTCCAATGTCCCATGGTGAAGAGTCAAACTTCGCCATGGTAACACTTACCTATCAGTTATGTGTTGCTGACTGACATAGGCCGACAGAAGACAGTCACCTCTACCTATGTTCCAAATTTCATGACTCCAGGACCTTTCCAACCCTCCCCATAAGCTCATGGATTGAATGGCGAGGAGGGAGTGTCCATGGTAACACATGTGATGTCATGCGAAAGTTGATTTGCAGTTATGATCATTCCTGTGGTCTGATGAATCTCAGAAAATTTCACGTCATTCTGGCAAGTGGCGCGTGAGTAATAAATAAAACAGTTTTCAGCAATTCTTTCGTTAATCAATAGGTGGCGCTATATCTTTTATCAGGTATTTTTATGTAGATGTGTCCGGGGCAGGACTATTTTCCATCATGGAAACTTTGGTGGGCATCGGACAAGTTTTGCCCAAGTTACAGCTGATTGATGTTGTAAGGGGAGAAGTCAAACTTCGCCATGGCGCCCAGGTCACACCTTTTGAGATTTTGACTTAATTTATACAATTTTTAATGGCCAATGCCTATATATGCCGACATATAAAAATGAGCTCAATCGGAGCAGGTCCCTAGGACTAGTTTGTTCAAATGCGAGGTATGACTTTTTTTCGAATTGGAGGTCGGGCGACTTTGAGGCAAGATGGCGGCCTACCTGTTGGCGGTGGGTATGGGCCAAAATTATGTTTTTTGCATGTCTTGAGGTGATGCACACCTCATCCAAATTTTATGTCTTTATGGCAAAGTTTACGGTCTCCAGTCTCCATAGACCTTGTACGTTTGGCCCCACCCACAAAAATTAGGGGTGGGAGGGCACATATGTTTTCCAGTTTATTGAATTTTTCACCAGGTCTGAGGGGTTTGCCAAAAAAATCACGTTTTGGTTAATGTTCAGAGGATGAAAAATGTGATCGTTTAGGCAGAAGAATTTCGAACTGAGCAATTACAATAGGGCTTTCGCAGCTATGAGTCTTTTACAACATTGTGAAGGAATTTTGGTCCACTCACCTTTGCAGAATTGTTGTAATTCAGCCACACTGGAGGGTTTTCCAGCATGAACTGCCTTTTTAAGGTTATACCACAACACCTCAATTGGATTTAGGGAAGGACTTTGACTAGGTCACTCCAAAGTCTTCATTTTGTTTTTCTTAAGCCATTCAGAGGTGGACTTGCTGGTGTGTTTTGGATCATTGTCCTGCTGGAGAACCCATGTGCGCTTCAGCTTGACAACAGAATTCATGGTTCCATTTACCACAGCAAATCTTCCAGGTCCTGAAGCAGCAAAAAAGCCCCATACTACCACCACCATATTTTACTGTTGGTATGATGTTCCTTTTCTGAAATGCTGTGTTACTTTTACACCAGATGTAATGGGACACATACCTTCCAAAAACTTCAGCTTTTGTCTCATCAGTCCACAGAGTATTTTCCCAAAAGTCTTGGGGATCATCAAGATATTTTCTTATGGTGGAGTCATGAAGACTGACATTAACTGAGGCAAGTGAGTCCTGCAGTTCTTTGGATGTTGTTGTGGGGCCTTTTGTGACCTCTTGGATGAGTCATCACTGTGCTCTTGGGGTAATTTTGGTCGGCCGGCCAGCCACTCCTGGGAAGGTTCACCACTGTTCCATGTTTTCGCCATTTGTAGATAATGGCTCTCACTGGAGTCCCAAAGCTTTAGAAATGGCTTTATAACCTTTTCTAGACTGATAGATCTCAGTTACTTTGTTTCTCATTTGTTCCTGAATTTCTTTGGATCGCAGCATGATGTCTAGCTTTTGAGGATCTTTTCGTCTACTTCCCTTTGCCAGGCAGGTCCTATTTAGGTGATTTCTTGATTGAGAACAGGTGTGGCAGTAATCAGGCCTGGGTGTGGCTAGAGAAATTGAACTCCGCTTTCCAAAGATGTGATAAACCACAGTTAATTTATGTTTTAACGGGGGGAGGGGGCAATCACTTTTTCACACAGGAGCATGTAGGCTTGGAATTTTTTTTCGCCTTAATAATAAATACCTTCATTTAAAAACTGCATTTTGTGTTTACTTGTGTTATCTTTGTCTAATCCCGGCCAGGTCATGCCAAAGACCATATAAAAAAAGTGTAGCTTCCTCCGTCCAGCTTAGTGCTCAGCAATAATGGAACAGAGGAGGGAAATTTGTGGTGGCGCCTTGCATGGCAGCAACCCCTTTGATTCTAGATGTGATTAACGTTGTAGATAAGAGAAACGTAATTTCGTTCTACTGTATATGATTGGCTGTATGGATTGAATGACAATCAAGTTGGCTTTACCTTTACCTTCATCTAATATTTAAATTTGTTTGATGATCTGAAATATTTAAGTGTGACAAACATACAAAAAATGAGAAATCAGGAAGGGGCAAACACTTTTTCACACCACTGTACTTCCACCTTATGAGCACTTCACTACCGCCTTATGTATGCTGTACGAATCTCTGTATGAACGGGCATTTCCTATGACCACTGTAAGGGCCCTCAAGAACAACTTAAGGTGTTCTTGAGGCATACTTAAAGCCAACCTACTTCTTACATTGTTCCTATGGCATTCGTATGGCTGCCCTACACCTGAAGGGTTTTTGTGGGGCGTTCGTAGAAATTTTTGACAAGACCATCGACCTGGTCATGAACTTACCAACAGTCAGCAAACACTGGATTCTCCTACGGCTGCCTTAAGAAGGCTGTACGAAATGGTCCAAAAATCATTCGTATTGTGTTTGCAGCCATTCGTAAGGGTATTTGTTACCATAGTTTTAGTCCTTATCACAGTTCAGATTCAATCCAAACTCAACCTATGACATGAGGTGCTATTTTGCCCATAATTTAACATTTGACTCAAGACGGTGGTGGTTAATGTTTTATGAGGAAGGTTGATATCTAATCACTGATAGGAATTAAGTACTTCAGCTAGTTTCCCATGAGGAAAAAAATCCTTATTGATTGCTACTGTTGTGTTGGGTTTCAGGGACCTTTATTGTGTGACACGGGTGGTGGCTCCACCTTTCCAGTTCTGCCACCTCCCAAGGTATAAGGAGGCAGTGAGAAAGAAGGGCGGTCTTTTGGCCTCCTCTCTGCCTGGCAGGTGCGCATGTATGGTGAGAAGGCATAACTAATAAACCTGTGTCCAGTTCAACACTCCATCTCGTCCTTGCCTCCTACTACCGACATAACATTTGGTGAAAATGATAAAAGGTATGGACGCGTGTGTCACTTCAATTCAGCTGTTTTTGGAGCTTCCTGGTGAGCTGCCTGTCTCTTGGATGAGGTGGTTCACCGCTTTTCAAACATACATGGTGGCATTAGACCTTGGAAGACTGGATAAATTGAGGGCACGAGCACTGCTGGTTCATAATTTAGGAATGGAGGGACAGCCTATTTTAAGTACTTTAGACAAGTGTGATAGCTTTGAGGAAGTGATGGAGCTAATGGCAGGACATTTTCGTGCCGCAGAAAACGTCATCGTCCGTAGGATCCAGTTTCGACAGCGCCACCAGCGGACTGGCGAGTTGTTGCGACGGTTTGTGGCAGACCTGCACCAGCTGGCCAAAGACTGTCAGTTTGGAGTGTTGGAGGAAGAGATGGTCCACCAGACCAGTTGGCGGAACATACTATTTACCCAGCTATGTGGTCGAAGCTCCTTACATTCTCAGGTGAACTGACGTTATCCAAAGCCATCAAGTTAGCTCAGTAGTTGGAGGTGGCAGACAAGGTATCGTGGGAGCTTGGCGAGAGAGCACCACATTGCTGCTTTGAACCACAGTCGACAGCACAGGCAGTGGACCCACACAGTGATGACAGCATGGAAGATGAGGGAAGCTACGCTAATGCTGTCAAGATGAAGTCCACCCCAGGAATGCCCAGGTGTTTGGGTTGTGGGTCCACAAAGTACCGCTACAAGGCCAGGGAGTGTCCGGCAAGAGGGAAACGCTGCGGCAAGTGTGGACTCTTGCATCATTTTGCCAGGGCTTGTCACAAGTTCGATTGAGGGGATCCGAGACGTGAGGCAGACCCTCCCACTCCCACGGTTATTCACACTGTATCCCCGAGTACCAACGGCCATTCCTACTGTATGGTGGAACTGGACGGGGTAATAGTGCCATTGCTGAGTGACATGGTGACTCCTTGTTAAACTGGGCAACCGTGAGGAGTTTTTTCCCATATTATCATATTAGAGGTGATTCAGCGCCGCTGTCTGGTTATGGTGGAGGAAGATTGGCCACGGTGGGATCGGTGAGACTGACGGCTAGGTACAAGTCGGCGAAGGTGTGCAACCTGAAGTTCATCGTGACTGCCAGTGGAACGAACATAATGGGATGTGTTTTGTTTTATGGCCTGGGCTTCACCATCATGAGCAGCGTTGGAGAAGAGTGATCAGGTTGTGGTTTGTGGGACCAGCTGGTTCTGTGAACGATGGATGGAGCTGTGTGGGACGAGAACTTGCCTAGTACTCTGGAGGAAAAGCAGAACCAACCCCACCCAGGGCCATCGCGGGAGGGTTCCAGTGCCAGTGCCCAAGTAGCCCTAGCTGAGGGAACTGGGCGGCACGATGGGATGCCTGTAACAGTGGTTGGCTCCATCTGCTCCCAGATTTCAGCTGGGAGGGGCCAGAGAGCAGAGGGTCACAATGGCGAGGCCGGCAGCAGAAATGAAAGCCAGCGGGGCAGAACTGGCTGGCATGGTGAAACGATGTGCCAAACAGGAACACTGGAAGCCGAGTAGGGTCCCTCTGGGGGTTGCGGATGTGGTCCAACCCCAGGAGGAGGCCCGGTCGAGAGGAGTTTGAGTCAGGCATCGGAGAGAAGACGACCAGGAGCAGCTGCAGGTGGTGGCTGTTCGGGAGGATGCCTACCTCCAGCTATCAGATGGCTCATGGAGGCATCCTAATGAGCTGCGGCACGCCCGGAGAAGAGGGAGGTGCTTGGGCCTGAATGGTGGCCGTTCCCGGTGGTAAGGAAGAGGAGACACTCTGGAGTTGAATCAACCAACAGTTATCCGGGGAGTGGTTCTTCTCCTGGGGCAGAGTGATGGTTGGACAGTACGTTTAATGCATGTGTAAGAAAGGGGGAAACCATTGTGTTTTTATTGTTCTTGTTCATGGGGATTATTTTTGTGCTTTTCTGTTAATTTAGGAACACAGCAGTTATTTTCTTTTACTTGGACTGTTTCTTTAGTACAGACGGCAGAATAATCTGTCTTGCCGTGTGGGGGGTGGGACGGTAGTCCACCTGTCCTCCCCTAGTTTTAGTTGTTCAGGTTCAGGTTCAGGTTACTTTATTTGTACCCGTAGGTAGATTTGTTTTGCAGTTGGTGACATCCATATTTACAAGCCACAATTACATTCAACATAGACACAAACACAGGCACACATCTTACAAAATAGGTAAATATAAAATATGTACAATATAATTTTTATAGCTTGTTCAACTCTTTGACAGCAGCAGGGACAAAGCTGTTTTTGTAGCGCTGGGTTCTACTTTTTGGGACAGCAAACCTCCGTCTGGAGGGAAGAACCTGAAAGTTGCAGTGCAAAGGGTGGGAGTCATCATTTAAAATCGAGTCGGCCATCCTCTGTACTTGTCTGGTGTACAGGGATGTCAGGCTCAGCTGTGACTCACCAAGCAAACGACTGGACCATCTGACTACCTGATCCAAGGATTTCCTCTGTTTCAGTTTTATCTGACCAAACCATGACATTAAAGAAAAGGATAAAACAGATTCAATAAAAGCCCGATAGAACATAGTCATTATGGTTCGGTCAATTTGGAAGCGTGCAAGTTTCCTCAAACAATGCAAATTTTGCTGACCCTTTTTGCACACCCTTTCACAGTTCACCTCAAAGTTCAATCCACTATCAATAATCGTCCCAAGATATTTGTACGATTGTACACATTCGGTGGTCTGGCCTTTTAGTATGGTGACTTTGTGCCTGGGAGTTTTCCTCCTAAAGTCAATAATCATATCTTTCGTTTTTGTTGTATTCAGCTGCAGGTAGGAATCCTCACACCAGTGAACAAAGTCATCAACTACTGGGCCGTGGCCACTCTCACCATCCTGGAGGAGACTGACAATGACTGAGTCATCAGCATACTTTATAATGTGTCTGTTGTCATGTCTGCTCCGACACATGTTTGTGTACAGGATGAAGAGTAGTGGTGACAACACACACCCCTGAGGAGAGCCAGTAGAAGAGCACTTTAGGTCAGACAATGTGCCATTGACCCTTACTCTCTGCGTCCTGTTGGTTAAGAAATCCAGAATCCAACCCACCAAATTATTGCTTAAATCAAATTGTTGCAGGAGCCTTTCAACTAAAATATGAGGTTGGATTGTATTAAAGGCAGAAGAAAAGTCCACAAATAAAAGCCTGGCGTGTGTCCCATTAAAATCCAGATGTTTAAAAAGCATGTTAAACAGAGTGACAGTGGCATCCTCCACTCCTCTGTGAGGCCTATAGGCAAACTGCAGAGGATCCAATGCATGTTCAGTCTGCTTTAGGACCTCACATCTGACCAGTTTTTCAAAAATTTTCATTAAAATTGAAGTCAAAGCAACTGGTCTAAAGTCATTTACCGTTTTAGGACAGCTGGATTTTGGAACGGGAACAACCACGGCATCTTTCCAGATCTTAGGCACATGTTGTGTCTGTAAGGACTTATTGAAAATGTAGTGAAATATAGGACTCAGTTCATGTGCACAGGACTTTACCAGGCGTCCACATATATTATCAGGGCCCTGACTTTTGTTCACTTTTACAGCGCGGAACTCCCTTTCAACATCCTGCATCTCAATATTAAAGTGCTGATTGTCTTTGAGTTGCTGTTTCAAATCTTGGATTTCTGTGCTAAAATCAAAGGAGTCAAAACGACCATAAAAACAATTAAGAGCATTAGCCAGCTCTGTGTCTGAACTAAAACCATCTAAAAACACACGATTACTGCGCTCTGTGCTCTGAAGGCCTGCAATTTTTTTCATACTGGCCCAGGCCGAACCAAGTTTATTTGCTGCCATCTTGCTTTCCAATTCTGATTTATAATTCTGTTTTGCTCTTAAAATTTCGGCCTTTAGCTCCTTAGTGGCAACCTGTAGCGCAGAAACAGACCCCTGTTTAAAGGCAAGAGCTTTCCTCTGTAAGCAGGATTTAACTGATTTAGTAACCCATGGTTTGTTGTTGGGATATATTTTGACACGTTTACGTGGAACAATCTTATTTTGACAGTAAGCCATGTATGAGCATGTGAGCTCAGCCAGAGAGTCCAAATCATCCCCGCAGGCCATTATGAACATCTTCCAGTCTGTACAGTCAAAGCATTCCTGGAGGCTGTGCTCTGAATCTTCTGTCCACACATCAATGTCTCTCATCTCCACCTTGCCTCTTCTGAGAGCAGTTTTATATGTGGGCAGCAAATGAACACAGTTGTGATCTGATGATCCTAAAGGAGGAAGGGGGAGTGATTTATAGGCCCTCTCTATGGATCCATAGCACAGGTCCAATGTCTTTTTTCGCCTGGTTGGGCAGGAGACATACTGATGAAAGTTTTTAAGTGTCTTCTTTAAAGAAACATGGTTAAAATCCCCAAGAATGAAGTTTGGCGCCTCTGGAGAAATTGACTGCAGCCGCTGGATCACATCAGAGATGGTGCTGGAGGCGGAGTCAGCGTCTGCCCTCGGATGAATGTACACAGTTGTGATGAAAAGTTGGGGGAACTCTCGAGGCAAATAAAAGGGGCGTAGTGACACTGACAGCAACTCCACATGGGGTGTACAGATGCGCTCTCTGACCGTGACAGATGTGCAGTACTGCTTATTAATGTATAAACATACTCCGCCCCCCTGACGTTTCCCCGTTACCTCTTCCTGTCGATCCGAGCGCAGCGGAGCTCCAAAGCCGTCAATCCACAGGTCTGCATCCCGATCATGCGCAGTAAGCCAAGATTCAGTGAAAGCCATGACGCAGCAGTTCTTAAAATCCTTCTGGTAACGTACGTTGCCTTGAATTTCCTCCACCTTGTTTCTCACAGACTGTGCATTCCCAAAAATGATCGAAGGAAGAGGAATGTTACCAAACTGACGTCTCCTAAGGCGCAATTTCACACCTCCACGTCTTCCACGCTTCCTCCTGCCGCTTCTCTTTTCACCGCTGTGTCCGTCTCTCAAAATAAAGTCCGGGCGCAATCAGAGACTCTGCACCAGCTGTGTTAAAGCGCAGCAACACGTCCCTGGAATATTGTATTCTGCCCGCTATTCTGCTCGCCATGGAGCCGAACGCGTTTACCTCAGAGACAAAGAGCCACAGCACAGAAAGCAGTAGTGCGAGATATGACAGGAAATCCATGTTGCAGATACCAGGGAGCTGTTCGCCATATATTCCACCAACGCTCCAGGGCAGAAACGACACAGTGGATTTTCTAAAAACGTAAAAAAGTACAAAAAACACACACACGCACACACGCACTATATCACCAAGCTGCTGGTCGCTGCGTGCGCATGCACGTTTTGAGTGACTGTGATAGGCCCCTTTTAGGTATTTCTGTTTAGTTTTCTTAATGTGTGATTCGGGTTCCAAATTGGGGAGGGTCTTGATTCTATGTGGGTGTTTTGGACCTTTTTGAAGGGGAGGGAGATTGTTGTGTTGGGTTTCAGGGACCTTTCTTGTGTGACACGAGTGGTGGCTCCACCTTTCCGGTTCTGCCACCACCCAGGGTATAAGAGGGAAGTGAGAGAGAGGTGCGGTCTCTTGGCCTCCTCTCTGCCTGGCGGGTGCGCATGAATGGTGAGAAGGCGTCACTAATAAACCCGTGTCCAGTTCAACACAGTCTCGTCCTTGGCTCCTACTACCGACATAACAGCTACATTCTCAGAAATATCTTTTGGGTCTTGACTGAATATTATTAGGAAAACAGATTTATTTTTCATTTGTTATTTTACTGGTTTTATCTGCATTCTATCAATGTGTTTTCCTTACAATTATAATTTTTTTTAGTTAATTTTTTTGTTTGTTTCACTTCTTTTTGGTTATATGTTTTATTGTTAATAAAGCAGTGAAATAAGAATAATGTATTTGCTCCTTATTGTGTTGTTGTGTTTATGAAAGTCTAAAGTTAAAGACGGTATTGTTATGTCGGTAATAGGAGCCAAGGACGAGACCGAGCATTGAACTGGACACAGCTTTATTTGTGACTCACTCTCACAAGACATGCATTACTGTAAGGCGGAGAGGAGGCCAAGAGACCACCCCTCTCCCTCACAGCCCTTTTATTCCACGGGTGGCAGTAGAACCGGAAAGGTGGAGCCACCACCTGTGTCACACAATAATATGTCCCCATAACAACACAACACTCCTCCCCCTCAAAAAAAATGGTCCAAAACACGTGTATACAATCGAGACCCCCCCCCCCCCCAATTTGGAACCCGAATCATGCACTAAAACTAAACAGAAATACTTAAAGGCCTATCACATTCACTCAAAACAACTAAAGCTATGGGGGAACAGGTGGACTACCGTCCCACCCTCACACGGCAAGATGGATTATTCTGCCGTCTACACTAGATGAACAGTCCACTAAACAGAGAACTGCCGTGTTCCTAAAAGAAATAATATAAAACACAAAATAATCCCATTTACAGAACTAAATTACATCACGGTTGTCACCCATTACCATCACCGTGCACATACATTGCCCAACCATCAATCTGCCCCAGAAGAGGAACCACCCCCCAGAAAACCGTTGGATGGCTCCACTCCGGTGCACCTTCTTTACTTTGCTCCCGGGGACGACCCACGTCGAGGTCCAAACACCTACTTTTTTTCTCGAGCATGCCGCAGCTCATTGGGATGCCTCCATGAGCCATCAGATAGCTAGAGGTAGGCATCCTCCCCAACAGCCACCACCTGCGGCCGCCCCTGGTCATCTTCTCGTCGGCGATTGCCTTGAACACCTCTTGATCGGGCCTCCTCTCTGGGTCGACAAGCGTCTGCAATCCTCAGAGGGGCCCTACTTGGCTTCCAGTGTCTCTGTTTGGCACGTCATTTCACCGTGCCAGCTGGTCCTGCCCCACTCTTTTTCATTTTCACTGCCAGTGTAGCCGTTGTGACCCCTCTGCTCACTGGTGCCTTTCAGCCGAACTCTAGGAGTAAAATGGTTCAGCCACTCAGCGCCACCTGCCATCATGGGCGTCCCACCATGCCACCCAGTTCCCTCAGCTAGGGCTACTTGGGTATACCAGAACCCTCCCGCGTTGCGTTCCAGATCCCCTCACTCGAACCTGTAACATGCCCTGGCGAAATGATGCAAGAGTCCACACTTGCCGCAGCGTCTTCCTCTTGCCGGACACTCTCTAGCCTTATAACAGTGCTTGGTGGACCCACAACCTAAACACCTGGGCGATCCAGGAGCGGACCTCATCCTGACAGCATTAGCGCAGCCTTCATCATCCTCCACGCCATCGTCGCTGTTTGGGTCCACTGCCTGCACCGTTGACTGTGGTTCAAAATAGCGATGTGACGCTCTCTCACTGAGCTCTCGTGATAGCTTGTCTACTGCCTCAAACTGCTGAGCTAACTCAATGGACTTGGCTAATGTCAGCTCGCCCAAATATGTGAGGAGCTTCAACCTCGTTGCTGGACAAACAGTATGTTCCGCCAACTGGTCGCGGACCATCTCTTCCTCCAACGCTCCAAACTGACAGCCCTTGGCCAGCTGGCGTAGATCTGCTACATACCGCTCCACCGACTCGCCAATCCGGTGGGGGTGCTGCCAAAACTGGATGATCGTCCTCCAGACGATGCCGATTTCCGGGGCGTGAAAATGTTGCGCCATTAGCTCAACCATTTCTTCAAAGCTATCACCCTCGCCTAAAGTACAAAGGATACGTTATCATTCCATTCCTAGGTTGTGAACCAACAGTGCCCGTGCCCGCAACCTCTCCAGTCTTCCAAGGTCCAATGCCACTAAAAAATTTTGAAATGTGGCGAACCACCTTGTCCAAGGGATGGGCGGCTCACCGGGAAGCTCCAAAAATGGCCGAATTGAAGTAACCCTCGCGTCCATACTTTTTACCCTTGTCACCAAACGTTATGTCGGTAATAGGAGCCAAGGATGAGACCAAGTGTTGAACTGGACACAACTTTATTTGTGACTTACTCTCACAAAACAAGCGCTACCGTAAGGCGGAGAGGAGGCCAAGAGACCGCCCCTCTCCCTCACAGCCCTTTTATACCCTGGGTGGCAGCGGAACCAGAAAGGTGGAGCCACCACTCGTGTCACACAATAATATGTCCCCATAATAACACAGCAGGTATAATCACTGTAAAGGTGTTCACTACTCAGAATGTACAGCCAGGGCCTTGATGTAATCCATTATTTCAGAAACACATTTTGTCTTAATATTGTCTACTGCTGCTTTACAGGTGGAAAATATAACATTCTATCTGTAATAATTTGACAAAGTAAGCGAAAATAACTTGATTATGTTATAAAGTGATGTGCAACCCAGCCAGTAGGGAAGGGCGTATCGATACTCGAGTATCCATAATTTGATACATCTGGTCGATACTTTTGGAGTCGATACTTTTTTAAATATCGCAATACCAGCGTGTTAATACAAAACGTGCAATTTGTTTTTACTTCTGAGAGTTTTAGGCATTAAATTTATGTGTGAAAACCAGTGAAAAACCAGCCCAGGCATGTTTTAAAGATTGTCTGCTACGTCACATGATTATGGCAGCCTATCAGATGTCACAGCTGAAGACTCACTGCACACTGGCAACCTCAGCACTCACTTCTCCGTTGCAGAGCTGAGTGAGCAGAGCAGTTTGAAAAATAAACAAAATAAGCACTATTTAAGTTTATAAAGTAATAATGTAAAATAAAATAAATAAAAAATTAAAAAAATTGCATTGTGAAAAAAATTACACATATATGCTGGTTGGTATTACCATAGAATTTGGATGTATGGTTAAATATTTTCATCCATCCATCCATCCATCCATCCATCCATCCATCCATCTGCTACTGCTTAATCCTTTTTCCGGTTGCGGGGGGGGCTGGAGCCTATCCCAGCATCTTTGGGCGAGAGGCAGGGTACACCCTGGACAGATCACCAGTCCATCGCAGGGGTGGTGAAATATTTCAGAAGTAAAAATACTTGAATCCAGTTCACTTGACTTGAGCTTTCATAAAGTATACAGTACTTACCCACCTGGATGACTGAGAATCTTCACCGGAATAAGAAAATGAATTAATTTTGCATTCATTTTAAGTTTTAATTATTTTTTATTATAATTGAATCGTATTTCATTTTATTTTTATTTACTTTGCGCATTGTTCTATTTTATTATCATTTTTATAAGCGTTTCTTTCAAGTATTTATGTTCATTGTGGCTCAATGATGTGATGAGACACAAGAGCTGCCAATTCAAGAACTTTATTCACTCCAACAAAAAGACTGAACTCCTGGCACCAAGGCGTATACATTTACACCTTCTGCCTCCTCCTCCTTGGTGCCAAGAGCGCATACATTTACACCTCCTGCCCCAGTTGTCAAGGTGCATATATTTACACATTTCTCCCCCCTTGGCACCAAGGTGCCTACATTTACATCTCCTGCCCCAGGCGCATACATTCACATTTCCTGCCCCTTCCCCCTATTCCCCAAGTCACTGGGTGAGAGTGGGACCTCCTGGTGGTCCACCACACCCCCCCCCACCCCGAACACCCAGAAGGGGCCTTAACCATCCAGTACCTTGGGTTTGAGCAATCGCCCGTAATGGCTGTAACGTGGAGCAGCCAGGCCGACCAAATGAGCTTCCTGTCGAGGTGGGGAGGGAAAAGACTCAGTCTCCAGCGAACAGTTCTCTGAAGGGGGAAAACCAACCTGTGAACCCACTGCAGGTGGGTGTCCACGCCGGGGAGCCTGGGCCAGCACCATCTGCTCATCTGCCAACACATAAGGGGGCTTAAGTCTGTCTATACAGACGGTTTCCCTGCATCTCCCAAAATCCAACACAAAATGTTTCACCCCCGTTTCCAAAACTCTGAAAGGGGCATCATACGGCGGATGCAGTGGGTTTCTGTGGGTGTTGTGTCTGACGAAAACAAACTCAGTGTTCTCCAAAGGCTTCGGAACGAAAGTGTGGGGAAAACAATGGTGCACCGGCCCCGGAACGCTACTTGCCTCTACCCTAGGAGAAAGGTGCGCGGAGGAGTCGGTACCGGGTGCGGGGCTTTCTGGCAAAAATTCACCTGGGATCTGCAATGGTTGACAAAAAATGAGCTCAGCCGGGGAAGCTGCCAAATCCTCCTTGGGCGCGGAGCTCAACCCCAGTAGGGCCCAAGCCAGGCGGTCGACCCAATTCGTGTTGGTCAATGAGGCTCTGAACACGGCTTTAAGTGACCTGTGGAACCTCTCACACAACCCATTAGCCTGCTGGTTGTATGTGGTGGTGCAGTGAACTTTGACCCCCAGGCTCTCGGCCATAGCGGACCAGAGTTCCGAAATGAACTGGGGACCCCTGTCGGAGGTGATGTCCAACAAGGAACCAAAACATGTGACCCAGAATGACAAAAATGCATGGGCAACGTCGGCAGATGTGGTGGAAGCCAGCGGAATTGCCTCTGGCCAACGCGTGGTGTGGTCCACTATCGTCAAAAGGTGTGTGAAACCCTGTAACACCGGAAGGGGGCCCACTAAATCCACGTGGACATGATCGAACCTCCTGCTTGGAATCCGGAAAGGTTTGAGGGGGGCCTTGGTGTGCCTCTGAACCTTAGCCCATTGGCACGCAACACACGCCGCAGCCCACTCCTTCACATCCTTGCGTAAGCGGTGCCAGACGAATTTAGACCCCACCAGCTTAACCGAAGCCCGTGCGCTAGAGTGTGAGAGAGCATGGATGGAGTCAAAAACGTGATGGCGCAAAGAGCCCGGAACTACCGGGCAGGGACGGCCGGTGGAGACATCGCAAAGTAAGGGGGGCAACCCTCTTGTACCACTCTGCTCTCCAGTTTAAGTCCTGTACCCGCAGATCGGAGCACGCAAAAGTCCGCGTCCCCCAGTTGGCCGGCGGCCATGGTGGAAAAATCAATGCCCAAGTATACTGGAGAGATCACCGTGCCCAACAAACAGTCAGCCACAACATTGAGCTTACTGGCCACGTGTTGAATGTCGGTAGTGAACTCTGATATTCTGGCTAGGTGACATTGCTGCCGCACGGACCACAGTTCTGAGATTTTGGGCATTGCATAGGTTAGAGGCTTGTGGTCAACAAATGCGGTAAATTTGCGACCATCAAGCCAAAACCGGAAGTGACGCATGGCCAGGTAGAGGGCCAACAACTCTCTGTCGAAGGTGCTATACTTATGCTTGTTGTCGCGCAGAGTACAGCTGATAAAGGCGAGAGGTTGCTATGAACCAGAGACGTATTGTTCCACCACTGCCCCTATTGCAACGTCAGACGCGTCTGTAGTAAGCGCGATCCGCACCAGCGGGAATGGGTGGGCCAGCAAAGCCGCATTGGCAAGCGCAGCTTTGGCGTCTGCAAAATCCTGGACCCGATCGGGGGTCCAGTCGATGCTATCCGTGGGTTTCTTCTTGAGCGCACCGTACAGCGGTCGCAGCACCTGGGCTGCCTGGGGAAGGAAACGGTTGTAAAAATTAACCATCCTCAAAAATTCCTGCAGCACCCTCACAGTCTGCGGACGTGGGAAATCTGACACAGCCCGTACTTTATCCGGCAGCAGAATCGCGCCCTCAGACGAGATGCGGTGGCCCAAGAAATAGATCGCCGGCAGCCCAAACTGATACTTTGCTGGATTAAGTATCAGATCGTGTGCTTCCAACCAACAGAAAACTTGTTTCAGATGGGAGAGGTGCTCCTCCTCAGACGCACTAGCCACCAGAATGTCATCTAGGTAGATGAACACAGACGGCAAGTCCCGGAGCACCGTGTCCATCATCCTCTGAAAAGTCTGAACTGCGCCCTTCAGCCCGAACGGCGGGAGAAGAAACTTGAAAAGGCCAAAAAGTGTTATCACCTCCGTTTTTGGGATGTCTTTGGCATGAACTGGGACCTGGTGGTAGCCGTGGACCAGATCCACCTTAGAAAAAATGCACATTCCGGCCAGGTGCACCTAAAAATCTTGAATGAGCGGGATGGGGTAGCGGTTATGCTCACTGATGTTGTTCAGGCAATGGAAATCACTGCACAGCCGCCACGAACCATCAGACTTGGGCACCATGTGCAGTGGGGATGCCCAAGGGCTATTGGAACGCCTAACAATCCCCAAACGTTAGCAAACTCTTCCTGCACGATAGCTAGCTTAGCCGTGTCTAGGCGGTGCGGGCACGCAAAAACCAGTGGGCCCTTTGTAGTGATAAAATGCTCAACCCCATGCTTTGTCACAGTAGCGGAAAAGGTAGGCACCGGGAGCGTGGGAAACTCAGAAAGCAAACGTTGATACACATCCCCTGAGGCTAAAAAATTAGCATGTGTTAGTGGCCCAGCTCCCCGCGTCATACAAGGCAGTGAAGAAAAAGACATAGCATCCACCAAACGTCTATTAGCAACATCTACAAGGAGACCATAAGCACACAGAAAATCAGCACCTAAGATAGGAACTGAGCAGGCAGCTACCACAAAATCCCACTTGTAGTTGCATCCATGCAAACACAGTCACTGACCTTTCTCCAAAAGTCTTGATAGGGGATCTGTTGGCGGCCGTTAATGACGGGCGACAGCCTTCAGCCAGCCTATCAGTGCCGACTGGCAAAATAAGACTCTTCTGGGAACCAGAGTCGACCAAATAAACATCTCCCGGGACGTGTGTCCTCAATGAAAAGCAGCTTCTTCCTGTTGCCAGCGGTTGTAGCTGCTACTGATTGCTGGCTGGCCCGTTTCCCAGCATCTTGAAAAAGCATGGCAGGAGACAACGCTGTGCGTCGGCGCCAAAACACTGATGGTAGAAGCACACTGTCCCATTCCGGCATCTCCAAGTGGCTGTCCCGGCCACAAACTTCGGCTCCTCGACCTCAGTGGACTCCGCCAAAGATCCCAGTCTCACCACCTAGACGCTGGAACGCCTATTCGCCGGGAAAATGAGATCTGCTTCTTCTGCCAGTGCACGGTAGTTCCTGGCCGCCGGTAGCGGTGAGTTGGCCAAAATTGTCTGCGCCGAAACCGGCAGTTTCCTCAGAAAGAGAAGGGCGAAGAGAAAAGATCCATCATCTGTGCCCAGCAACGCCAGCATACTTTCCATTAACTCCACAGCTGAGCCATCGCCTAAGTCAGAGTGGGAGAGGAGCTTCTCCGCTCTCTCTCCGTTGGAGAAGGTGTAATGCCGTAACAGCAGCTGTTTCAGAGCATCGTATTTCCCCCGGGGTGTGGGGTCTCAGAGCAGGCTCATGGCGCGCTGAGGGGAACGCGGGTCTAACGAAGCCACCACATAATGGTACCTCGTGTCGTCAGCAGAAATTCTACGGAGAGCAAACTGAGCTTCCACATGGATGAACCAGGCAGCCGGGTCATGAAACCAGAAGTCCGGGAGCTTGATCAACACGACGAATGAGGCCGGGCTAGAAAACCCTAGCGAGGGTGTTCCTGAAGAGGGGCTCGCTTCATCTTCCAGCCTGAGCATTTTCATGTCGTAGGTCACCAGTGTGGAGCAATGATGTGATGAGACACGAGAGCTGCCGATTCAGAACTTTATTCACTCCAACAAAAACACTGAACTCCTGGCGCCAAGGCGTATACATTTACACCTTCTGCCTCCTCCTCCTTGGCACCAAGAGCGCATACATTTACACCTCCTGCCCCAGGTGTCAAGGTGCATATATTTACACATTTCTCCCCCCTGGGTGCCAAGGCACCTACATTTACATCTCCTTCCCCAGGCGCATACATTTACATTTCCTGCCCCTTCCCCCTATTCCCCAAGTCACTGGGTGAGAGTGGGACCTCCTGGTGGTCTACCACATCATGAGTTTTATTCATATTACCCTTGCAATAAAGTTGTTAATGAAACTGCATTCATGATTTTCCAAAAGTATCGGTATCGGCATTGAAGAAAAAGTCCTATAAATTAATGGCATCGTATCGAAAGGAAAAATGCTGGTATTGCCCATCCCAACCAGTCAGCATGTCCATGTGGGCCTCACTTAAGGTAAAACCTGGGCTATTTTATGGGTCCCATGTGAGTTTGTCCACAGTTTCCATGTTGGTCTCATCTGTGTTTGTCCACAGTGACTTTACCTGTGGCACAGGTACTAAGTAGGTAATCTTCTAACCTGCTTTAACTCCATCTGAACCCCACATGGATTTAATGTGGTTTTAGTAACACTGGCACCGTAGGTAAAATCATTGTAGTAGTAGAGTAAACTTTCTTGACCCCTCAGGGAAATTTATCTTGGGCACAGTCCTACATCAATTGCTTCACAGGTTAAAAAAGAAAAACATCATCTCAGAATAAAACCATATCACAAAAAGCAGAAAAAACTTTGCATAAAATATCCTAAAACCATTTCACATTGGCAACACAAAGACACACAAAGGTAAAAAGCATAATTCCAGATTAAAACCATCTAACACAGACAGAAACAACACAAAACTTCTCATAAAAAATCCTAAAACCAGCACAAAGACGTACTGACTATACAGCAGTATAGTCAGCCCTGGTTGTTTTGGCGCCCTAGGCAGGATTAGGGTACGCCTGTTTTGTATGTATAATATGAGACAGGAGCTGTGCTGAACTGAACAGCAAACTACTCTTTATTATCAGAACACAGAATTATATACACCAGTGGCTGTGCCCGTCTGACGTCACCATGTGGGCGGGTATGGCATCACACACACGCACCACACTCACGACACCACACTTCCCCGCCCCCTTACAAAATGCAAAACCACACACACAATCGAGACCCTCCCCACTTTAGGACCTGAATCATGCACTAAGAAAACAGGGGAGCAATTAACTGTAATAAAATAACCTACCACATTCACACAAAACAACTAAAATTGGACCAAGTCTCTTAAAATATATAAAATAATCCCATAACACACCACATAATACTCTCATGCACACCAGCACTATATACATGTATTTACATAAAATTTTTTATGTTACTCCACAGTCCCTGGACAGCCATGAACAAAACTGGCTTGGAGGCCCAGGGCAACCCCACGGCATGCGCACCCTTGGCCACCGTCAGCCCCCAGGATCGAAGCCACTCTCCCCAGCAAAACTGTCTCCTCTCGCCATCAACTGCTTCTCTTCTCTGGCCCCGCAGTGCTGCTGTCCGGCACGCCCTCCCACCGTGCAAATCGGTCCGCTCCCGACCGCCTTCAACACCGCCGTCATGGCTCCAAACTCTCCGGCCCCCTGTGGCCGCACTCCAGGGAAAACCAAAGCCTGCTCATTGGTGTTGTACACTGCCTCAGGCACCTGGCCGTAACACCCAGCACCCTTGTCCAGGGCGCTCCGCTGCGCTGCCTCCGTGTCCAGCTGCTGCTGCTCTCCCTCGGGACTCTCAGCGTCACTCTCGCCAGCATCGCTCTCCGACCCAGGCACCTTGCCGCTGCTCCCAGCACTCTCGTTCCAGGCGCTCTGCTGCACTGTCTCCGTGCCCAGTCATAGCTGCTCTCAGCGTTACTCTCGTTGGCCTCCCTGTCCGACCCAGGCGGTTCGTCGCTGCTCTCGCCACCCTTGCTCCAGGCATTCCGCTGCGTCATCTCCACGCCCAGCTATAGATGCTCTCTCCCGGGGCTCTCAGCTTCACTCTGGTCTGCATCACTCTCTGACCCATGTGTTTCATCGCTGCTCTCGGTACCCTTGTCCCAGACACTCTGCTGCGTCGACTCCATGTCCGGCTGCAGCTGCTCTCCCTCAGGGCTCCCAGCGTCACTCTCGTCGGCTCCACTCTTTGACCCAGGCATCTCGTACTGCACCCTCGTCCCAGGCGCTCCACTGCATTGGCCCTATGCCCGGCTGTCACTGCTCTTCCCCGGGGCTCTCAGCCTCCATGGTCCCGCTCACTCACTGCCTAGCCTCCAGCTGTGGGGATGACTCCTGCTGTTCTCCAGCTCCACTGTCGTTGCACACCGAGCCGTCCAACTCATCAGTGCCCCAGTCCTTCACCTTCCTGTGCTTCGTGGCTGGCCCACTGTCTTCAGTGATCGGGGGCTCCCTCGGTCCCACCTCGATGCCCAGCTGGTAGCTCGGAGCCCTCTTTTGGTGCGCAGTTAGCTTCGTGGCTAGCCCGTCAATAGACACTGACTGTGCCGTTAGCTTCTCCAAGCTAACTATCTTAGCCTTGTTTGGCGCCAACACTCCCGCCACCCATAGCATCGTGGTCCTCATCTGCCTAGTGAAAAAATCGGCCAACCTCTCGACAGCATCCTCATAGTACTCTGTCTCTCCCAAGGTATCGAGAATTCTTCGGCCCTCTGCGCGAAGACAATGGGCCAGGAGCGCTCGTCGTCTTCTCCTGTCGAGTCCACCTAGGCCCAGTGCTCCGATGTAACCCTCAAACATGGCCCTCCACTTCGGCCACAGGATCACCAGCTCTCCCGTGTACTCCAGGAATGACGCTAGGGGTTGAGGTAGCCCATACGCTGCCATAATTATTCTAGTCGCCAAATGTTATGTATGAATAATACGAGACAGGAGCCATGCTGAACTGAACAGCAAACTACTCTTTATTATCAGAACACAGCATGGCCGTGCCCGCCTGACGTCACCCTGTGGGTGGGAACGGCATCACACACACACCACACTCAGGATACCACAACGCCCCCCCTCCCCACACACACACACATCACCTTTGGGGCCTCACAATAAAGTTAAGAACTTCGATCTACACAAAACACAGTCACAATATGAATCAACTGCATCTTAAAACCGCTAAATGACCTTAACATGCATGCCCACACATCACAGCTTACAATGGCATAATAACTCCCTCTGCTGCAGTGTTAACCAAACCGACAGAGACCCAGCAGCTGATTACAAGATTTTATCAAGAGCTCTTCAGAGTCCCTGAGGGGATAGCATTTGCATTCTGTAGACTGCATTTGCGTACGGGGCAATATTAAGAGTGTGGAGTGTGTCAAATAAGAGGCTGACTCATGGCAGACGGTTTATTACACACTTCACATCTCTCAAGCACAGAACAGACTGAATCATTTCAGCAGGCACTCTCTTTTTTCCCAAATCTCTCCTCACAAGTTTCATGGCATTTCTCCACACACAACATGATATTTGCATTACACTGCATTCAACCCCCTACGTCCTTGACTCCTTCCCGCTATCTCGCCAGGAACCTCCTGAGCATTGTTCTCCCATGCTTATCCACTGTCTCTTGTCTGAGATGCTAAATAATCTGACTCCCCCAAGGTGCTACACTCCCCCCCCCCCAGCATCTAAGATAGAACAATAGAACATCAGTCCACATGCCGTCTGGGCTTCCGTCTCCTCCCATATCTGCTGTAACTGGGGTTTACTGCCTCCGTGGCGCTGCTGTGCTGGTGGGGGGCTGCTGGGAGTGTGTCTGACTGCGGGTGGGCCGTGACGAGGGGGGGGGCCACTTCGGTCTGTCCGTGTGGCTGCTCTGGTGAATCGTTTCCCTGGGGGGCTCTCCGTGGGGGTCTTCCACGCCGAGGGGCCCTAGCCAACAGCACTTGCTCGTCCGCCACAACGAAAGCGGGTTTGAGTCTGTCTATGCCAATTTTTTCCCATCTACCCCCCAAGTCTAGCAAAAAATGCTTATCCCCTGTGTCCAACACTCTGAACGGTCCATCATAGGGTGGACGCAATGGAGGGCGGTGGGCGTCGTGTCTGACGAACATGAACTCCGTGCTCTTCAAAGTTTTAGGCACGGAAACACATGGAAAACTGTGGTGGGCAGGGCCCGGCAGCGTGCCTGTGTTTGCACTACGCTGCAAAAGCTGAGACGGGCAGCTGTCCGGCGCGGGATTATCTGGTAGAAATTCCCCGGGCAGCCGTAGGGGCTGTGTAAAAACGAGCTCTGCCAGGGAAGCTTCCAAAGCCTCTTTCGGCGTGGAGCGCAACCCTGATAAGACCCACGGCAGCCTGTCTACCCAATTTGCATCCGTCAGTGAAGCCCTGAGTGCTGCTTTCAGTGATCTATGAAAACGCTCGCATAAACCATTGGCCTGTGGGTTGTATGTGGTTGTGCGGTGAATTGTAACACCCAGGCTGTGGGCCATCGCGGACCAGAGTTCGGAAACAAATTGAGGGCCCCTGTCGGACATAATGTCTGACGGGACTCCAAAACGCGCCACCCATGCTGTTAAAAAAGCGCGTGCTACATCTGCGGACGTGGTTACTGCCAGCGGGACTGCTTCTGGCCAGCGCGTGGTGCGGTCCACCACTGTCAGGAGGTGTGTGCACCCCTGTGATGGTGGGAGGGGGCCCACAAGGTCCACATGAACATGGTCGAACCTCTTAGCCGGGATACAAAACGGCTCCAAGGGAGCCTTCGTGTGTCTGTGTACCTTGGCTCATTGGCACGCCACGCAGGCTGCAGCCCACTCTTTTACTTGTTTGCGTAGGCTCGGCCACACAAACTTCTCTCCCACCATTTTGATGGACGCGCGCACTCCTGGGTGCGCCAGAGTGTGAACCGACTCAAACACGCGGCGGCGCCACGCAACCGGGACCACCGGGCTTGGGCGTCCCGTGGAGACATCGCAGATTGGGGGGGGGCGCCATCTTGCAGCACCCTGCTCTCCAGCCTTAACCCTGTTGGTCCAGACTGAAGCGCGCGCACGTCTGCATCACTAATCTGCTCCGCGGCCATGGCTGCGTAGTCTATCCCCACACAGACCGGGGCCACCATGGCACGCGAGAGGCAGTCCGCCACCACATTCAGTTTACCCGACACATGCTGAATATCGGTAGTAAACTCTGAGATCGCGGCCAGCTGTCTCTGCTGCCAGCCCGACGACGGTTCTGAAACCTTGGCCATCGTGAATGTTAGCGGCTTGTGGTCCACGAACGCGGTGAAGCTGCGCCCTTCCAGCCAGAACTGGAAGTGGCGTATGGCCAGGTGGAGGGCCAGTAACTCCCTGTCAAACGCGTTGTATTTACGTTCGCTGTCGCGCAAAGTTCTGCTGAAAAAGGCAAGCGGCTGCCAAGCCCCGGCGATGCGCTGCTCCATGACAGCCCCTATGGCCACGTCTGAAGCGTCGGTAGTGAGCACTATCCGAGCCGCCGGGTCTGGATGCGCCAGCAGTGCGGCGTTTGCCAGGGCTGCTTTAACCTCCGAAAATGCCCGCTCTCGCTCCGGGGTCCATTCGACCCTATCCGCAGGTTTCTGTTTCTTGAGCACGGCATACAATGGTTGCATGAGCTGCGCCGCGCGGGGAAGGAAACGGTTATAAAAGTTCACCATCCCCAAAAATTCCTGCAGCGCCCTGACCGTCTGAGGCTGGGGAAAATCTGCCACGGCGCGCATTTTGTCGGGCAGCGGGATCACTCCTTCCGGAGAGACGTGGTGCCCCAAAAAAATCAATCTCCGTCACGCCGAACTGGCATTTCGCCGGGTTGATTATTAACCCGTGCTCCTCCAACCTCCGGAAAACCGTCGTGAGGTGGGTTTCGTGTTCGTCTTCGGACACACTGGCTACCAGGATATCGTCCAGGTAGACGAACACGAACGGAAGATCGCGCAGCACTGCATCCATCATGCGCTGGAATGTCTGTGCCGCTCCTTTTAACCCGAATGGCATGCGCAGGAACTCGAATAGACCGAACGGAGTTATTACCACTGTTTTGGGTACATCCTCCGCGCGCACTGGGACTTGGTGGTAACCGCAGACCAGGTCTATTTTAGAAAAAATGCGTGCTCCGGCGAGGTGAGCGGAAAAATCCTGTATGTGGGGAAATGGGTAGCGGTCGTGCACTGTGGCGTTGTTCAACCTGCGGAAATCCCCGCACGATCGCCACGATCCCTCAGCCTTAGGGACCATGTGTAGCGGGGATGCCCATGGGCTGTTTGATCGCCTGATGATGCCCAACCTTTCCAGGTTGGCGAACTCCTCGCGCGCTATGGCCAGTTTAGCTGCGTCCAAGCGCCGAGGTCTTGCAAAAACGGGCGGCCCGGTGGTGGTGATAAAGTGCTCCACCCCGTGTTTAGCAATGGCCGCCGAAAACGTCGGGACCGTGAGTGCTGGGAACTGAGTGAGCAGTGTGTGGAACTTACCGCTTGTAGCTGTGACATTGGCTTGTGCTGTTGGCCGGGTCACTCGAGCTATACAGGGGAGAGAGTCAAAGGACAGTGCATTATCCAGGCGCCTGTTAGCAACATCAACCAGTAAACCATGTGCACACAGAAAATCAGCCCCCAGGATATGGTAATTCAGTGCTGCTACAACAAAAGTCCACTCATATGCACGGCCGTGTAGAGATAAGAGCAGAGTCCTCTCACCAAAGGTCTTAATATCCGAGCCGTTTGCTGCCAACATCTCGGGGCCACTAGGTCCTGCCAGCCGGTCAGCGTAGGTCGGCAGGATGAAACTCTTCTGGGCTCCGGTGTCCACGAGGAAATGCCTCCCCGAGCGTGCATCCGTCAAGTAGAGCAGCTTGTTCTCTTCACCGAGGGTCGCAGCTGCTACCGACCGCCAGCCTCGGCGTTTTCCCGAGCACTTGAAGTGGCATGGCGGTGCACATCTGAGTGCATTCTCTCCGAAACGGCGGTGGTAGAAGCAGAGCGTGTCTCTCTGGCGCTCCTTGGCCCCCGCTGCTGCTACTGTCAGTGGCTCCTCGCCTCCTCTGGTCGTCTCGCTGGGCTCCGCCGCTGCCGCGTTGACTGTGATTGCCCTGGTGGTGATGATGATCCGGTCTGCCTCCTGGGCTAGTGCACGGTAGTCGCGCGCGGCCAGCAACGGCGAATTGGCCAGAACCGCTCTCACCTCTGTTGGAAGGTTCCGGAGGAAGAGGTGGGCAAACAGAAAGTGCCCGTCATCCATGCCCATTAACGCCAGCATCTTCTCAATCAGGTCTACGGCCGAACCATCTCCTAACTCGGCCCGCGTCAGGAGCCTCTCCGCTCTCTCACATTCCGAGAGCGTGTAGCGCAGAGTGAGCGCAGCCTTGAGCGCCTCGTATTTGTTGCTGGCTGGAGGCTGATTGAGCAGGCTTGCTACCTGTTGAGCTGTGCAGGCGTCCAGCGCTGCAACCACATGATAGAATCTGGTGTCGTCTGCCGTTACTCCCCGGAGAGCGAACTGGGCCTCGGTGTGGTGGAACCAAGAGCGCGGGTTGTGCTGCCAGAAATCCGGTAGCTTGACTGAAGCTGCACACGCGTGGCTGGGGGTTCCAGTCCGGGCTGTCTGTGAGATGGCTGCCGCCTCGCTGGAGCTTCCTGACCGGGCCAGCTCCGGGGTTCTTGCCTCGTGTTCCATAATACGTCTTGGGTCACCAGTGTGGAGTGTGTGAAATAAGAGGCTGACTCATGGCAGACGGTTTATTACACACTTCACATCTCTCAAGCACAGAACAGACTGAATCATTTCAGCAGGCACTCTCTTTTTACCCAAATCTCTCCTCACAAGTTTCATGGCATTTCTCCACACACAAATGCAAGAGAGCGAACACGCAGCATCTGACGTACCTGAATTGATCCAGGGCTTCTGGTTGGGGAACTTCCTGACTTGTATGGTGGGTACGATGGTATCAACACACTTGCTGATGTACCCAGTCACATACTCAGCGTAGTCCTGTATGTTTACAGAAGAGTCCTCCTGGGTGGCTGCAGCTTTAAACACATCCCAGTCTGTACAGGCAAAACAATCTAACGGTTATATTGAGTTTACTGTAAAGTCCACTATTTCTAAATTCACTATATAGCGAGTAGGGAGGGAGTGAGTGAACATTCCGAACACAGCCTGTGTTAAAACCTTTAAATTTATTTTCACTGCGCATGCATGAAATGCGGCTGCTGAACGGTAGCTGCAGTGGTTCAAAAACAACTCTTGTAGCACTTTGGGGGAGTCAGATTATTTAGCATCTCAGACAAGAGACAGTGGATAAGCATGGGAGAACAATGCTCAGGAGGTTCCTGGCGAGATAGCGGGAAGGAGTCAAGGACATAGGGGGTTGAATGCAGTGTAATGCAAATGTTATGTTGTAAATCAGGCAATGAGGTTGAGTACAAAGATGCAAAGTGTTGACTGAGGAAGGCTGTAACAACAGCCAAGAGGCAGTACAGGAAAAAGCCTCTACTCCACTCCTGACCCTGGGCACATGTGGCAAGGCTTGCAACACATCACAGACTACAAGAGAACCAACAGCAACACCACTAGCTCCACAGATAGCCTGCCGGATGATCTCGACATCTTTTACACCCGCTTTGAGACCTCCAGCTACAGTGCAGAGAGGAGACACACACACATGCACCCTCCCCTTCCACTACACGTCTCATCAGGCCAGGTAAACAGAGCACTGAGGAATATCAACCCCCGCAAGGCAGCAGGACCAGACAACATCCCTGGACGGGCTCTCAGAGCATGTGCTGCTGAGCTGACTGGCGTTCTCACATCTATCTTCAACCTCTCCCTCAACCAAAACATAGTCCCCTCCTGCTTCAAAACTACAACCATCATCCCTGTCCCCAAAAAGAGCCCGCCAACCTGTCTGAATAGCACTAGCACTCACTCCAATCATCATGAAGTGCTTTGCGACAGTGGTGCTGCCCCTCATTCAGGACAACATACCGGATATCCTGGACCCCCCTGCAGTACGCCTACCGGCCCAACAGATCCACCTCAGATGCCATTACTGCAGCACTCCATTATTCTCTCTCTCACCTGGAAGATACATCAGGATGCTCTTTGTCGACTACAGCCCCGCCTTCAACATGGTCATCCCCCACAAACTCACTGACAAACTGTCTTCACTTGACCTGCACCCCACCCTCTGTGACTGGCTACTGGACTTTCTGACTGGCAGGCCCCAGTCTGTCAGGATGGGTAACAGGACCTCTGTCAGCATCATCACAAACACAGGTGTCCCACAGGGTTGTGTTCTCAGCCCCATCCTCTACAGCCTCTTCACCCATGACTGTGTTGCGTCCTACAAGGACAATATCATCTTAAAGTTTGTGGATGACACAGCAGTGATAGGATGCATCACTGGCGGTGATGAAGCATCCTACAGGAGGGAGGTGGCCAACCTGGTGTCATGGTGTGAGGACAACAACCTCACCCTCAACACGGACAAGACGAAGGAGATGATAGTGGACATAAGGAAGGGGAGGAGAAGACCCCATTGGCCGCTGTTCATCCGGAAGCTTGAGGTGGAGAGGGTGAGCAGCTTTAAATACCTAGACATCCACATCAGCGAGGACCTTATGTGGGCACTCAACACCACAGAGCTGGTTAAGAGAGCTCAACAGCAGCTGTACTTTCTGAGGAGGTTGAAGAAGTTTGGCATGCCCCCCAAGATCCTCAACAATTTGTACAGCTGCATCGTCGAGAACATCTTGAGCAACTGCATCACCGCGTGGTACGGCAGCACCACTGCCCTGGACCGCAAATGCCTGCAGAGAGTGGTGAAGACAGCAGAGAAGATCATCAGGATTCCACTCCCCTCTCTGCAGAGCATCTACCACTGCAGAGTCCAAAGAAGAGCTGCCGCCATCCTCCAGGACCCCACCCACCCCCAGTACAGAATGTTCACACTTCTACCCTCAGGCCAGAGGTAGAGAAGTGTGAAATGCAAGACATCCAGACTAAAAAAACTCCTTATTTCCCACTGCCATCAGACTCCTGAATAAATAACTAACTCCGGACACAGCTTTGCAAATAGGAATTCACACACTGGTTGCTAAATTTGCACATTGCTCACTTGCACAGTGTACATAGTCTCACCCCGTCTCATGACCATATCATCTCTGCTGCTAAATTATCATTGTACAGTCTACTGGGTATTATCATAGATAGATAAATAGATAGATAGATACTTTATTTCAAACAAAAAAGCAAAAAAACAAAACAAATGACAAGTGCAATAAAAGTGACAGTATACAGTGCTCGAAAGGGAGAAGGAAGAAGTTAACACTTATTTACTCCAACTCCTCTTTTCCCCAAATACAACCCATGTGAAATATATACCTATTACCTCAGTTAAGACCCCAAGTAGACAATTAACTATATTTTGTACATATCAACATTGACACCCATCCATCCCAACATACATACGGTCCATACATCTATACCCAGCCCCAAACAACACAGATATGCACAGATATGCACAGTACTGTCCCACCTACCCTCCCATAGTGTCCCAGAGTGAGCATAGTGAATCGTACATATTAATACTACCCCTCTAGCATATATCCTTTCAGCAAATAATGTTTATACCTATTTTTGAATTGATTTCTGTTTGTACATAGTTTTAGTTCCAGCTCCAGACTGTTCCACAAATCCACCCCACAGACAGATATGCACATACTTTTCTTAGTTGTTCGTACTGGGGGTGGGGGGGCATTATTAATTGCCATGTACATTACTTGTGCTGTCTTATATTTAACTAAATCCATGAACTTTATGGCATGTGACTTTAAAAACAACGAGTTGGTATGGTCTCTATAGCCTACATTATTTATTATCCTTATAGCTTTTTTTTTGTGACGTGCATATTGGCTGTAGGTTGGTCTTGTAGGTGTTTCCCCAGACCTGTACACAGTAGTTAAGATATGGTAGAAACAGTGAATTTTACAGTAAGAACAATGATTTATAGTCCAAAATGTGTCTTGTCTTCCCCAGTATCCCTATACATTTTGCCAACTTGGCCCAGATGTGACTGATGTGAGGTTTCCAGCAAATTTTGTTGTCTACTGTCACCCCCAGAAACTTATTTTCCTGTACTGTTTCAATTCTGGTATCATCTATCGTTATCATTATTTCATGATTTATTTTATAATTTCCAAACAACATAATTTTTTTTTTTCAGATTAAGAGATCATTTATTTTTGTTAAACCACTGTGTTAACCTTTTCATTTTAGTTGTGACCACCTCTAAAACCTGCTGCAAATCCTCACCAGTGCAAAGGATATTTGTGTCATCCGCAAACAAAATAAATTTCAGAATTTTTGATACTTGGCATATGTAATTTATATATAAGATAAAGAGTTTGGGTCCCAAAACTGACCCCTGGGGCACACCACAAGAGATGTTCATCGAGGGTGATTTGTGCTCACCAATTTGTACAAATTGTTGTCTGTTACTTAAATAACTTTCCACCCAGCTCAGTCCGACCCCTCTTATCCCATACCTTTCCAGTTTCCTCAGTACAATTCTGTGGTCAGTGGTGTCAAAAGCTTTCTTTAACTCTATAAATACTCCTACAGCAAACTTTCTTTTTTATCTGTACAGCTAGTAATTTCTTCTATGAGTTTGATCAGTGCCAAAGATGTAGATTTGCCTGCTCTAAAACCATACCGACTGTCTGTAAGAAGGTTGTGTTTTTCAGTGAAATCATCCAGTCTCTTAGTGAAGATTTTTTTCAAGTATTTTGGAGAATTGTGAGAGTAAAGAGACCGGCCTGTAATTTGTGAAATGATAATTGTCTCCTGCTTTGTATAGTGGTATTACTTTTGCTATTTTCATTTTGTTTGGAAATTTACCAGTTTGAAATGACAGGTTACAGATGTGGATGAGTGGTTTAACAATTCCTTCAATTACTTTTTTCACTATTGTCATGTCAATTTCATTCCAGTCAGTTGATTTTTTTGTTCTTAAATTTACTCACAGTCTCGATAATTTCCTTTTCAGTTACTGCACCCAAAAAGATTGTGTTTGGATTTCTATCTTCTATTTCATTTACAGAACCACTATCATTTGTTTCTGAGGTCACTATTGTTTTTGCTAATTCTGGACCAACATTTACAAAAAATTTATTGAAACCACTGACCACATTCTCCATATTATTTATCAAATTGTCATTTTCAGTAAAATATTCTGGATAATTAGCATTCTTTGATCGGTTACTAATAATTCCATTTAGCACTTGCCATATTCCTCTTAAGTTATTCTTATTATCCTCTAATATTATGCTGTAGTATTCTTTCTTACAAGTCCTCATTATATTAGTTAGCTTGTTTTTATATCTTTTATATTTGATCTCAGCCTCTACCATTCTACACTTAATGAATTGTTTATATAATGTATTCTTCTTTTTACATGCATTTAGTAACCCCTTGGTGACCCATGGAATATTTTTGTTTTGTCTGTCACTGTATTGTTTTATAGGACAGTTTTTATTGTACAATGATTGAAATATTTGTAAAAATTCATCATATGCTTTATTTATATCATTTTTGTCACAAACTATCTTCCAGTCTTGTATTAATAATTCCTTTGCCAGGAAATACATAGATTCTTCAGTTCTTTTTTCCACAATATCTTTATTGAACCTTTTTTTTTTTTTTTTTTAACAAACATGATACAAACAATCAAACACTAACACTAAAGTACTACAAAAAAAAAAAATGCACTAAAAACACCAACAACCACCAACAAAATCAAGTCTTCAACAATGCTCCTCTGTTTAGTCTAGACAATCCAATACATAAGTATACATATTATGTTCACCAGTTTGGAATTTACAAGGTCCACACACATCATTCACCTTCTTCTTCAAGAGTTATGTTTAAATTTTTTACATAATCAATAAAAGGTCTCCATATATTCTCAAACACAATTTCCTTTGATTTTAGTATATATGTTATTCTTTCTAATGGAAGGTTTGTTAACATCTGTCTTAACCACTGAGTCACATCTGGTCTATGAGTCTTTTTCCATAATAGTGCAATACATTTTTTGGCATTAAGCAAACTGAGGTCTATGAATGTTCTTTCACTTTTATTAAAATTATGCTTTTCTGGGTACAGACCCAACAAAAACAGTTTAGGATTCAATATGATTTGTTTTGAGATTATTTTTTCAATTGTTACCCTCACCTCTTCCCAAAACATTCTTATTAATCTACATTCCCATAAACAATGAAATAGGGTTCCTTTACTTTCCATGCATTTTGTGCATGTATCTGGTATATTTTTGTTATATCTATTTAACTCCTCCGGTGTAACATACATCCGCATTAACCATTTGAAATGTATCAATTTAAGGCGTGCATTTATTGATTTGGTTTGAGCTTCTGTACAAGCCAATTCCCATTGTTCCTCTGAAATTTCAATTTGCAGATCTTCTTTCCAGTAGTTTAATCTTTTCAGTGAATTTTCACTTGAAGATAGTGTCAGTGAGTTATAAAACTCTGAAATAATACCCTTTCTTTTACTATCTTTCATCATCATTTTTTCCAAGGATGAATAAATAGGTCGAGTGAGAGCTTTATTTTGATTTGATCGAATAAAGTTTCTAAGTTGAAGATATTTAAAAAAATGTGTTCTATTGAGATTAAATTTGATCCTCAGCTCTTCAAAAGACATTATGTTGTCTGCACATGGCAAATATAAATCCTGAATCTTTTGTATCCCTTTTAAATTCCATACTTTAAATACAGCGTCCGCTCTCCCTGGTTTAAAATATTGATTACCCCATATTGGACTAAATTGTGACAATAACTGTGGTTCTTTTAAATAGTTTTTAGCTTCACACCATATTTTGATCATATGCTTTACAAATGGATTTTTAACTTGTTTTTGTAATTTTTTTGCCGAATCTGAGTATATGAATATGGGAAGAGGTAAAGGTAAATTGTATGATTCCATTTCAGTCCAGTGAGGGAGATCATTTGATGAAAAATAATATGTCATAGACCTCAGTTGTGCCGACCAATAATACAACATAAAATTTGGACATTTCAGACCTCCACGATCAAATGGTAAATATAATAAAGACAAACGTAATCTAGCCCTCCTGTTGTTCCATATAAATTCCACTAACTTTTTTTTTATTCTTGAGAATAGATCTAAAGGTGGTGATAAGGGAATGTATTGAAATAAATAAAGTATTTTAGGTAAAATATTACTTTTAAGTATATTGATTCTCCCGATCATCGACATTGGTAGTGACATCCATCTCTGAGTTAACTCATTGATATCTGACATTAAGGCTTCATAGTTGACACTGGCGACTGATTCTAGCTTAGGCATAATTTGGATTCCTAAATATTTAAACTGATTTACAACATTGAATTGATTTACCTCAGGGGCTGGGTAATTTCTCTGGGTCTCATTTAGCATTAATATTGAAGATTTAGTTTTATTTATTTTATATCCTGATATTTCCCCAAAATTCTTTATTAAATTCAACAAGGTTGGAATTGATTTTTTTAGATTCGACATAAACAAAATTATGTCATCGGCGTACAGGGAGATTTTATGTTCTGTTGGTCCAACTTTAATTCCATATATTTGTGAATGTAAACGTATCGCTATCGCTAAAGGTTCAATTGCCATAGTAAACAGTAAAGGTGAAAGTGGACAGCCTTGTCGACATCCTCTATTGATTTTTATTGGTTTTGAAATATTGTTATTTGTTAGGATTTCTGCTGTAGCATTATTGTATATTATTTGAACCCATTTTATGAAATTATTTCCAAGTCCAAACCTTTGTAGGACTTCAAAAAGAAAGGGCCATTCAACTCTATCAAAGGCCTTTTCGGCGTCCAATGATAGGAGAGCTGTATCCGGTGCTTCTTTATTAAAATAAATAATATTAAATAGTCTTCTTACATTATGGAAGCCTTGTCTACCCTTTATAAAGCCATTCTGATCTCGATTAATAATATTTGGTAAAATTTCTTGTATTCGTCTTGCTAAAATTTTACAGATTATCTTAAGGTCGGCGTTTAATAGGCTTATTGGTCTCATATTTTCACATTTATTAGAGGGCTTACCTGGTTTTGGCAGCAGTATAATTAAGGCATTATTTATGTATGATGGTAAATTATTATTTTGAAATGCTTCTAAAACCATTTCCAAAAAAGGTTTTATTAATTTATTCTTAAATTTTTTATAAAGGTCAACTGGAAGACCATCTGGTCCTGCACTTTTTCCTGATTTCATATTATCAATGGCTAGCCCAACTTCTTCTTGACTAATTTTAGACTCCAATATCTCCCTGTTTTCATTTGGAATACACGGTATAGATAGTTCGTTCAAAAACCCATTTAGTTTTGTTAAATCAGGTTCATTTTTGGTATCATATAATTTTTCATAGTAATCTCTAAAGGCTCTATTAATTTCTAAAGGATCTATAACTACCTGTCCATTACTTATAATACTGGTAATTGGTGTTTTAATTTCCAATTGTTTAATCTGCCATGCTAATAATTTTCCTGATTTTTCACCTTGTTCATAAAAAGATTGTTTCAATCTTAGAAGACTCGAGGCAGCTCTATTCGCTGATTTTTTGTCGTATTCAGCTCTCAAAATCAGTAATTCATTCTCCAACCTTGGGTCACTTCCTGCATACACTTTTTCCTGAAGATTTTTTATTTTATGTTCCAATTTAGCTCTCTCTTCTCGAGTCTTCTTAGATTTTGATCCTGTATAACTAATAATATGTCCCCTAATAAAAGCTTTGAAAGCCTCCCACTTTACACATGCTGATGTTTGTGTAGTATTGATGTCAAAGAACTCGTCTATCTGTTTTTCTATATACTTGACAAATTCCTCATCCTGAAGCCATTTATGCTGAAATTGCCATCTACCTGATTCCTTTATCAATTTTTTATCTACATATATTAGACAACAGGGTGCATGATCAGAGATCACGATGTTATCATAAAAGCAGTTTTGAATCTTGGACCTTAATTCTGTGGAAATCAAAAAATAATCAATACGTGAGAATGTCTTGTAGGTACTGGAATAACAAGAATAGGCTTTAACTTGTGGTTTCATTTCTCTCCATATATCTAACAATCTCAATTCTTTCATAAAATGATTAATAGTCATCCTACATCCAATGTGCGTACAATCCAGTCCTGTTGATCTATCCACACCTGGATTCAATGTACAATTAAAATCCCCTGCTATTATATGTTGCCCTGTAAGTGATGATAAGATGAGAAATAAATTAGCAAAGAACTTCTGGTCATCTATATTGGGACCATATAAGTTCACAAGATTTATATTTTCTAATAGCAAAGAACCTTGAATGATTACATATCTTCCAAATTTGTCTCCAATTACATTTTTCACTTGAAAAGGAACTGATTTATGTATGAGAGTCATAACTCCCCTGGCTCGGGATGAAAATGAAGAGGTGAATACACTTCCCTGCCATCTACTCCTAATTCTTTTAACATCCTCCTCTATCAGATGAGTTTCTTGTAAAAACACAATTCTTGAACCCATGTCCTTTATTTTATTCATAACTTGTTTAAGTTTTTTTAAATTTTGTAGACCTCTGCAATTCCATGAAGTTAAATTAAGATTAACACTTTGGTCCATGATCAATAGAGAGTTTGGGATTACCTTGCAGTGTAAACATGCTCATACAGAGAAGCAAAAACATGAGTGGTTGAACATTCATCCTACAAACTACACACAAACAAATTTCCCCTTCCCACACTTGTGGCAAACCCCCCAAAATCAAAAGAAAAATTCTGTCTCCCGATATAGCCATCGACCGTTCCACACCCACGGGGAACAGCCTAAGCCACTCCTTCTTCATCCTCCCAATCACCCTAACTCTACTGCTTTTAATGACGTAACATTAACTCTCCTCTGTAGTTTTCCAACTTAACTCCAAAATTTTTAACAACTTTGTACATCATAGTTTTTTGTTTTTTTTTGTTTTGTTTTTGTTTTGTTTTTTTTAATATATAATACAATCTATATTTTGTAAACTTACTATTTACTTCAAGTCAGTCAGATGCCTGTGCAAATGCTTAATTATTCTACCTTATATTTTGTTCATGCTTAGCTCCCACCAGTCTCTTCTTCTTCTTTGATCTTCTTGATGAACTCCTGCGCCTCCTCTGGGGTCTTGAAGATGTGGGTTCTGCCCTCATACGTGGTCAGCAGTCTCGCAGGATAGATTACACCATGACGAATCCCAAGGTTGCGCAGCTCCTTACGTACGGGATCAAACTGCTTCCTCAATTGCTGGATTCCTGTGGCCAAATCTGGGTAGAACCGCACCTGCTGGTCCTGGTGTTTAATCTCTCCTTTAGCACGTGCAGCGTTGAAGATCTTCATCCTGTCTCTGTTGCTTAGAAACTTCATAATTAAGGTCCTCGGCGGTCCCTTATCTCTCCGTGGGCCAATACGATGTGCTTTTTCCAGAACCACTGCTGATTGCAACTCCTCGCTGCCCAGCACCTCCGGAATCCACTTTTCCAGAAAGGAACATACGTCCCGACCTTCTGATTCCTCTGGAAGACCCACCAGCCTCAAATTATTCTGTCTCGACCGAGATTCCAAATCCAAAATATTATCTTCCAGAGATTTATTTTTTTTTTCCAAAGTGCGCACCTTTAATTGAAGACGGGTGACGTCATCTTCAGCACTAGCGAGACGGAGCTCCATCTGCGCCGTTCGTTCTACACAGTCACCCAATTCCTTTCTTATTCCTTCCAGCGCTGTCATAATCCCATCAAATCTAGAGGAAAAGTCCGCTCTCATTGAACTCATGGCAGCCATCAGCGCATCTGCGCCATTCCCCGCAGAAATCGCACCGCCGCCAGCCTCCTCCGCCATATATGGAGCCTTGTTTGCTGCGTCACAGACCTGAAAGTCCGTTAATTTGGACTGTTTCGGCGGCTCGCTTTTTCCTTTTCCTGGTTTTCCAGCCTTAGGCTTCGCCGACATATCCTCGCCCAAATGCTGGGATACGTTCTGTCCCAAATGAGAGAGTTATTTGCCGATTTTTTTCTCCAGGAGCAGAGCAGAGCGAGACACGTCCGTCCTACGTGGCAGCCATAACCGGAAGTCGATTCTTCAGTTCTTATTCTTTTATATTTAATATTTTTGGTATACTTTTTCTTCCTATAATCACATTGATAGACAACAAAAATTGGCAGGTGGTCACTGATATCATTCACATCATTACAGAGAAATTCTCACACTGGGTGCTAATTTGTACATTGCTCATTTGCACACTGTACATAGGCTTATGCCATCTCAGGTTCATATCATCTCTAATATTAATATACCACTGTCCATTATAGTCATCCAGTGAATTTTCAATTTTCATTCTTCTTGTTTCCTCTAGTTTAACTGCTTTAACTGTCGTAATTGCTTAATGTGTGTTTTTAGTATTCATTAGTATTAGTACTTAGTATTAAGGTGTGTTTAAGGTGTCCTACTTGCCTAATGGATGTTATTAGTGTGTGTTATTAGTATTCATTAGTATTAGGTGTGTTACTACCTTATTAGTATTGATGTGTATCTATTACCTTGGCATTCATTCGGAGAGCAGAGTAAGAATTTCATTGCTCAGGAAATGTTGCATTTCTTAACTGTGTGCATGATAATAAAGCCTTTGAATCCTTGAATCAAAATAGGGCCCAAAGAGTGGAAATTAATCAGAAGACCATCTGTCATTATTCTGACAGATTATACAAGGGGGAGGGGGGGCTGAAAAGTTCATAGGCTGAAAAGTTTATACTGGTCAAATATGACCAAATGTTGTTTATTTCTCAACATAGTTTCCCCTTCGGTTCACACACTTCTTCCATTGGTGTTAAAGCACTTGGATCCCTACGGTTGAAAAATAAACCACATTTGGTCAAATTTGACCACTATGAACTTTTCAGATGATGAACTTTTCAGCACCCCCCCCCCACCCTGATTAATTTCAAAGCTGCAATAGATCTCTGCTGGGTTCTATAAATTTGAGAGCATGGCCTAAACCCTCTTTTTTTTTTTTTTTTGTAAAGTGCCTTGAGAAGCGACTGCAACAACTACAGGGGCGTCTCCCTCCTCAGCGTTGTTGGCAAAGTCTACGCACGAGTTGTTCTCGTTTGTCTACAGAAGCTTGCCGAACGTGTCTACCCCGAGTCTCAGTGTGGCTTCCACGCTGAGCGATCGACGGTCAACATGATATTCTCAGTCCGCCAACTCCAGGAGAAATGCAGAGAACAGAACATGCCCCTATACGTCGCCTTCATCGACCTCACCAAAGCGTATGATCTGGTCAGCAGAGAAGGCCTTTTCAAGATCCTGCCAAAGATAGGATGCCCACCAAAGTTGCAAAGCCTCATCGAATCGTTTCACACCAACATGCAGGGGATAGTGCAGCATGACGGCAACATCTCAGAGCCATTCAACATACGCAGCGGAGTGAAACAGGGCTGTGTACTTGCGCCAACCCTCTTTGGGATTTTCTTTGCTATGCTCCTGAGGCATGCCTTCAGCACAGCAACAGAGGGAATCTACCTGCACACAAGATCTGATGGCAGGCTTTTCAACCTCGCCCGCCTGAAAGCCAGAACCAAAGTATGCGAGGCTCTAATCAGAGACATGCTGTTCGCAGACAACGCTGCAGTCGCAACCCAGACACAGCAGGAGCTTCAGACCCTGATGGACCGCTTCTCCCAGGCATGCAAGGACTTCGGGCTTACCATCAGCCTGAAGAAGACTAACGTCTTGGCGCAAGGCACGGAAGCACCACCAACCATCACGATCGACGACTACGAGCTGGAGGTCGTGAATCAGTTCACGTACCTGGGGTCCACGATCAGCAACAACCTCTCCCTTGATACAGAGATTGACAAGAGGATTGGAAAATCAGCCTTCACACTCGCTCACCTCACCACATGAGTGTGGGAGAATCAAAAAACTCTCTGTCAAGACGAAGATGGCAGTGTACAACGCCTGCGTCATCAGCACACTGCTCTATGGGAGTGAGACGTGGACAACATACGCCCGGCAGGAAAAGAGACTGAACTCCTTCCACTTGCGCTGCATTCGCCACATCCTGGACATATCCTGGCAGGACAAAGTGTCCAACACAGAAGTTCTGTCCCACGCCGGCCTTCCCTCCATGTTCACTCTACTCAGGCAGCGCAGGCTCTGCTGGCTAGGCCACGTTCACCGTATGGAGGATGGTAGAATCCCCAAAGATGTCCTCTACGGAGAACTGGCGACTGGCAGGAGAGACGTTGGCCGCCCATAGCTGCGCTTTAGAGACGTCTGCAAGAGAGACATGAAGGCCCTGGAGATCAATACAGAGCGCTGGGAGGACCTTGCAACGGACCGCTCCAAATGGAGAGGCACCCTGACCAGACAGCTCAAGGCGGGTGAAGAGAGACTGACTGCTGCAGCAGATGAAAAAAGGACCCGCAGGAAGAACCGCTACAGACCCAGCAGCACGGAGACCACCCACAAGTGCGACCTGTGTGACAGGGACTGCCATTCGCACATCGGCCTGTTCAGCCACAGGCGGTGCTGTTCCAGCACAGTAGACATTTATGATTTTCTTCCATGGTCATCATAGACCGACGGAGGCCGACGATTAGCTTCCCCTTCGGTTCACACACTTCTTCCATTGGTGTTAAAGCACTTGAATCCCTGCGGTTGAAAAATAAACCACATTTGGTCAAATTTGACCACTATGAACTTTTCAGATGATGAACTTTTCAGCCACCACCCCCCCCCCCCCCCCCGGATTAATTTCAAAGCTGCAATAGCTCTCTGCTGGGTTCTATAAATTTGACAGCATGGCCTAAACCCACTCTTTTTTTTTTTTGTAAAGTGCCTTGAGATAACCTGTGTTGTGATTTGGCGCTATATAAATAAAAATTAATTGAACAGACAACTGTATGTGCACACACAAACACACACAAGAAGAGCAAAAACTGAACAACCACTACAATAAATTTTGTCCTACCTTTGCTGTTTTGTCGTTATAAATCATATTTGAGAGGCAACACACAGGATAGGACCGTAGTTGGAGCTAACTGCAGCCAGAGATTGAATCCACAGGATTGGCCAGTCACAGGTGGAATCACTGCTGACAGAGCACACACTGGTTCTGCTGCAAAAGCAGAGTTTGTCAAAGCGGTCATCTGGTAGGTGGAGGATAAGCGAAGCTGGACTCTTCTGTCTTTAGTCAGCCTGCAACCATCCATCTTCTACCACTTTTCCGGAGGTCCGGATCACAGCCGTTCAAGCAGAGGAGCCCAGACTTCCCTCTCCCCAGCCACCTGCTCCACCTCGTCAGAGAGGATACCAAGATGTTCCTAGGCCAGCTGGGAGACATAGTCTCTCCAGCATGTCCTTGGTCTGCCCTGAGGTCTCCTTCCAGTGGGACGTGACTGGAACACCTCAAGTGGGAGGCGTCAAGGAGGTATCCTGATGAGATGCCCAAACCACCTCAACTGGCTCCTTTTGATGTGGAGAAACAGCAGTTCTACTCTGAGCCTCTCCTGGATGGCTGAACTCCTCACCCTATCTCTAAAGGTGAGTCCAGCAATCCTATGCAGAAAGCGCATTTCAGCCACTTGTAGCTGCAATCGCATTCTTTCGGTCATTATCCAAAGTTAGTGACCATAGGTGAGGGTAGGAACGTAGACTGAGTGGTAAATCAACAGCTTTGCTTTAGAGCTCAGCTCTCGCTTCACCACAACAGATCGATACAACATCCCACCAATACAGATGCTGCTCTGACCCATCTGTCAATCTCCCGCTCCATTCTTCCCTCACTCGTGAATGAGATCCCAAGATACTTAAACTCCTCCACTTGGGGCAGGAGCTCGTCCCCAACTCAGAGAGGACAATCTGCCCTTTTCTGGCTGAGCACCATGGATTCAGACTTGGAGGTGCTGATTCTCATCCCAGCCACTTCACACTCAGTAGCAAACCGTCCCAACAAGAACTGTAGGTCATTGCTCGATGAAGCCAACAGGACAACATCATCTGCAAACAGCAGAGATGAGATCCTGAGGTCACCAAACATGACACCCCCGTTCCTTGGCTGCACCTAGAAATCCTGTCCATAAAAATAATGAACAGGATCGGTGACAAAGGGCAGCCCTGATGGAGTCCAGCTCTCACTGGGAACAACTCCGACTGAGCGTTGGTAATATGAACCAAACTCTCATAGTGGTCATATAGAGACCGGATCCTGTACTATACTCCTGAAGCACCCCCCACAGAAAGCCACGAGGGACGCGGTTGAATGCTTTCTCCAAGTCCACAAAACACATGTAGACTGGTTGGGCAAACTCCCATGAACCCTCGAGGATTCTCGAGAGAGTAAAGAGTTGGCCCAGTGTGCCATGGCCAGGACGAAAACCACATTGCTCCTCCTGAATCCGAGATTCAACCAACAGCTGGACTCTCCTCTCTAGTACACTGGCATAGACCTTCCCTGGGAGGATGAGAAGTGTGATCCCCCTAAAGTTGGAACACACTCTCCGGTCCCCCTTCTTAAAGAGAGGAACCACCACCCCGGTTTGACATGCCAAAGGTACTGTCCTGGATTTCCACGCAATGTTGCAGAGGTGTGTCAACCATGACAGCCCAACAACATCCAGAGCCTTGAGGTACTCAGGGCGAATCTTGTCCATCCATGGGGCCCGGTCACCAAAGAGTTTTTTTAACCACTTCAGCGACCTCAGCTCCTGTGATGGGCGAGTCAACCCACTTGTCCTCAAGCCCTGCTTCCTCTGCGGAAGGCGTGTTAGTGGGATTGAGGAGATCCTCAAAGTATACTTCCTACCGCCTGACGATATCTAACTAACTAACTAACTAACCTGCACTTATATAGCGCTTTTCTAGTCACAAAGACCACTCAAAGCGCTTTCACTAATACTAACCCTCTATTCTAAGGGCCTATAGGAAACAGATATCTAGGGACAATTTAGAACAGCCAATTAACCTAACATGCATGTCTTTGGATTGTGGGAGGAAACCGAAGCCCCCGGAGTAAACCCACGCAGCACAGGGAGAACATGCAAACTCCACACAGAAAGGTTCCAACCCCTGCCAACCTGGGGATTCGAACCAGGAACCTTCTAGCTGTAAGGCAACAGTGCTGTTGACCTCAACTGATATCCCCAGTTGAGGTCAACAGCACCCCATCCACACCATACACAGTGTGGACAGGGAGCTGTTTCCACCTCCTGAGTTGCCGGACAGTTTGCCAGAATCTCTTTGAAGCCGACCAAAAGTCTTGTTCCACTGCCTCACCAAACTCCTCCCACAACCGAGTTTTTGCTTCAGCAACCACCCAAGGTGCACTCCGCTTGGCCTGCCGGTACACCTCAGCTGCTTCGGGAGTCCCACAAGCTAACCAAGCTTGATAGGACTCTTCCTTTAGCTTGATGGCCCCCCTCACCACTGGTGTCCACCAGTTGGTTTGGGAGTTGCCACCACGAAATGCACCAACAACCTTGCGGCCGCAGCTCTGAGCAGCCGCTTCAACAATGGAGGTGGAGAACATGGTCCATTCAGACTCATTGTCTCCAGACTCCCTCAGAACGTGGTTGAAGTTCTTCTAGAGGTGGGAGTTCAAGACCTCCCAGACAGGGGCCTCAGCCAGACGATCCCAGAACACCCTCACTACAGGTTTGGGTCTACCAGGTCTGAATGGCATCCTCCTCTGCCATCGGATCCAACTCACCACCAGGTGGTGACCAGTTGACAGCTCTGCACCTCTCTTTACCCGAGTGTCCTAGACATACGGTTGCTGGTCTGATGACACGATAACAAAATCTATCATTGACCTGACACCTCCTAGGGTGTCCTGGTGCCAGGTGCACATAGGGCTGTGCGATATGACAAAAATTTCAGATCACGATATAAGTCATCTTATATCACAATAACGATATATATCACAATATACATTTTCTGTGAATTCTACAGTTTAGATAATCACATAAAAAGGACCATCTCTTTTTTTAAACTTTTTTACATGCACCTTTTCCCCTCATTTTTGCAGTTGTTATAGCTTTTTAGACTTGATTCTCATAAATTTCAGAGTTTTCTTCTAAATCATATCATATGAACAAAAAGTAACTATCAATCAGTTGACTATTTCCTGAGCCAGAAGAGAATAGCAAAAAAAAAAAACAACACACACATAAAAAAAGTCTGAAAATGAGAAAATTATCCATCGCTGCCATTTACAGGTATCCACCTTATTCCTTGGGGTGCTGCTGTAGGAATGATTATGGGTGGAACTTCCAGTTTCAGCTGCAGTAGTGTTAAATCAGTCAGCGAGAGTGGAGTAGCAGGGGCATTCAAAATAGCGTTTTTAAAAGTATTTCAAATTCATTTTAATGTATAGTCCACATACGTGTTTTCCACTCAAGTGGCAGCTAATTTCAGCACTTACAGTTTTTGTATTTTTTGAATGTTTTGGCATAGTTCTGGTACTTGTTGCTGGTGTTTGTGATTGTGCCATAGACTGTATAAATGGAAGCTTCTCACTGGCAATGCATAGATCATGCACTTGTAGTAGTGTCAATAAAAGCGTTCCTGCTTGGCTTGCCAAGTGGGTCGACCCTCTTGGCGACACAAGTGGAGGGCTGGACTCTGAAGCCGGAGGTCGTGGGTTTGAATCTCCCAGTTGGACATTGCCAGTTGGGGCTTGGTAATTGCCTGTCCGCTTGGTTACACTTGGCGTTGTTGGCAGGACTTACTGGCGGTGTATCAGTTCCATTCTCCATATCCCTGCTAGTGTCAGAAGGTTGCAACGGAGCCTGAAAGCTTAAATGAACCTCTGACATCAGGACAGTGCCAAAAAATTGGAGGGAAATACTGTATGTAGCAGTGTCAATTTAAAAAAAAAAAAAAAAGTATTCCTACTTGGCTTGCCAAGCGGGTCAACCCTCTTGGCGACACAGGTAGAGTGCTGGACTCTGAAGCCGAAGGTCGTGAGCTTGAATCCCTGGTTGGACGTCGCCAGTTGGAGTTTGGTTGCCCGTCCACTTGGTTACACTTGCCATTGTTGGCAGGACCATATTCTGAGTAGGCAGAGACGTGTATTCCATTGGGGTTTTTTTAATTGTAGATCTTTTTTTTTTCCCCTTTCTCTTCCTCCATTCTTAGGTCAGTTTTTATTGTGTTTTTGAGGTAAAGCAGCAGTGGATTTTTTTCTCATCTGGTTTCCCCTTGTAGTTTTTGAATTTGTAATTATGGAAGAATTGCAAGAATTAAGGGATTTAGTTGCCCAGTTAAAAGTAGATAATGAGAAGCTACGTCAGGGACAGGCTACTGCCATTCCTGGCCCTTCTGTATCTTTTTCTTTACCACCTTCTGTGTCTACAACTAACATCCCTGTCACTGAGAAGCTTGTTTTTGCGCCATGAGATCGCAAATGCCCCATGTTCCGAGAAAAATCTGGTATTGGGTTGATTGAATGGCTTGAGGAAGTACAGGCTTGCATGAGAGCGCGGCACTTGTCCATAGCCGATCAGGCATTTTTCCTATTTGATCATCTTGAGGGTGAAGCCCATGAAGAAATAAAGTACCGGCCTAGTGTGGTTCGTGGGGACCGAGATCAAATTATTGCAGTATTACAGGAGCTTTATAGGTGTTGTGAGTCATATGTTTCTTTGCAACAGGCCTTCTTTTCCAGGAGGAAACAGGAGGGGGAGACCTTGTAAGAATTCTCCCTTGCCCTGATGAGTCTTATGGTTTCTGTAAAACAGCTTGCACCCAGTGAAATTCCAAATTCTGAAGTGCTGCTGAGAGATCAGTTTGTTGAACATGTTTTTGACTGTGCTTTTCATCGTGAGCTTAAACAGTTTGTGTGTAGACAGCCTACCACTTCTCTGCTTGATGTTAGGAGTGGAGCTATAAGATGGGAGCGAGAAGGACTGCCAGGTGGGGTTAGAGGCCATAGTAACTCAGTTCTCTCAGTATTTGGTACTCTGTGTAGTGTAGACTATCTCACAGGGGTCGGTTGGTTCGCCCTGGATGACTGAAATGAGTGAGATGAGGGAAATGTTGAAAGCTCAACAAGAGCAGTTAAGTAAATTAACACAAAGTATGACTTTATTGCAGAATTCTCATCAGTCTACTCGCCCATGTCACAGTGGCCCGATTGTATGCAGACGTTGCCAACAGCCTGGCCACTACGCAAGTGATTGTGATGGTGTGTGTGTTGTGCGCGGTCAGTCTCCCTCACCTGTAATCCATATGTAGCAGTGTCAATAAAAGCGTTCCTGCTTGGCTTGCCAAGTGGGTCGCCCCTCTTGGTTACACAGATAGAGTGCTGGACTCTGAAGCCGGAGGTCATGGGTTCGAATCCCCCGGTTGGACGTTGCCAGTTGGGACTTGGTAATTGCCCGTCCGCTTGGTTACACTTGGTGTTGTTTGCAGAATTTACTGGTGGCGTGTCAGCTCCATTCTCCATATTCCTGCTAGTGTCAGAAGGCAGCCATGGAGCCTGAAAGCTTAAATGCACCTCTGACATTGGGACGATGTCAAAAATTGGAGAGAAATATGTATCAGTGTCAATAAAAGCGTTCCTGCTTGGCTTGCCAAGTGGGTCGACCCTCTTGGCAACACAGGTAGTGCTGGACTCTGAAGCCAGAGGTTGTGGGTTCAAATCCCCCAGGTGGATGTTGCCAGTTAGGGCTTGGTAATTTCAGTTCAGCTTTATTTATACTGCGCCACATCACAACAGAAGCCGTCTCATGGTAACTACCCGTCTGCTCGGTTACACACTGAAAATGAAAAAGGACTGTTGGTGTGATAGGTAGTACAGACACAAGAGCACACCAGGTATGTTTTCACTGGTATGAATGTCACAGATCTGACGTTTATGTGTTATTTATGTCACCAGAATGAAGGCTGCATGAAGTAAAATAAAAAAATAGTAACAGTTTGCTTCCTAAGTCTTAACGATTTAAGAAAGATATCAAATGGTTTTGGGGGGATTTTGCATTTGTTGCATTGTCTTGAAATGATATGGACTAGCAGCTTCAGCATGCATTAATTTTTAAATTATCATAAAATATAGATCAATAACATTTTGAACAATTGTCAGAAAAGGTCTGTACATGTTCAATTCAATTCAACTCAACTTTATTTATATAGCGCCATTTCACAACAACAGTCATCTCATAGCACTTTCAACTGTAGGGGGGACCCCCAGAGTTGCAGAAAGGCCCCAGCAATTTGTTAAGTTAAATAACAAGCATTCAGGGCATGACAGCAGCATGAGCATTTTAATTTTGGGGTAAAACGAATAGCTGTAGCTGTCTGTATTTACCCCGACTAAAACACCCAAGCACGGTGTTGTGGTTCTTTGGGGCTCTGACTAGATTCTACATCTGCTCTGAGGTAAATCTGATTATGTCCAACATCTTTTAACAAAATGCATCCGACTTTATTGCGGTGGAGACATTGATATATCTTAGAGCTTTTATTTGTTTACAGCGTTAGCTTAGCAGCGGAGCTAACTAATGGAGCTACTGTCTGCAAGGCCACTTTTTAAGGTCATCTTCTCATCCCTCCATAGTCGTAGGAAGTGTTATGATTATATTACTCTTTTTGAGGTGCAAAAGGACACGTTTCCCCATTTTTGATGTCGAACTCATTGTTTTTTAACAAGGAAAAGTGTCCCATTTCAGTCACAACCACACGTTCTAAACTAGTACCGGAAGTTGCGCCCATAACAGCAACTGGGATGAGGGTGCTGGGAACAGCAACGAAGCGCCTGGATCGGAGAGTGATGCCAACGAGACGGACGCTGAGATCCCCAGGAGAGAGCAGCTACAGCCGGGCACGGAGACAGCGCAGCGGAGCGCCTGGGATGAGGGTGTTGGGAGCAGCGGCGAGGTGCCTGGGTCAGCGAACAACGCCGATGAAAGTGATGCTGTGAACCCTGGGAGTGAGCAACAGCAGCTGGGCATGAAGGCAGTGCAGCGGAGCGCCTCATACGACAGAGAGGAGGTGCCAGTGTGACAGAGATCATCCTGCGCAGTTCGCCCCACACGGGACACGAACCCGCGACCTCTCAGTCAACTAACACAGTTCGAGCATGGGAGACACAGCACGATCGCGCTGAGCTAAAGGTCCGACCGATAGCTCAGCGCTACCGATACTGTATGAGGCTTTCGGGAGGGAGGTTTATTAACGTTCTACGCCGAACAGTACTAGTTGGCATCCGTTACACTCTCCCCCTTAAACCTCACTCCCATCCCGGGTTCACGGCATCAGTGTGACAGAGATCATCCTGCGCAGTTCGCCCCACACGGGACACGAACCCGCGACCTCTCAGTCAACTAACACAGTTCGAGCATGGGAGACACAGCACGATCGCGCTGAGCTAAAGGTCCGACCGGTAGCTCAGCGCTACCGATACTGTATGAGGCTTTCGGGAGGGAGGTTTATTAACGTTCTACGCCGAACAGTACTAGTTGGCATCCGTTACACCAGGCACCGTAGAGGTCGGCAGGGTCTCAGTGCCGGAACTCAGGCCACCCTGGACAAGGGTGCTGGGCGTTATGGCGAGACGCTCGGGTCGGCGAGCTGCGCCGACGAACAGGCTTTGGGTCTCCCCGGAGTTCGGCCACAGGTGGCTGGAGTGTTTGGAGCCACGACGACGGTGCTGAAAGCAGCCGGGAGCGGACCAACAGGGTCGGAGGGATGGCGTGCTGAACAGCAGCGCTGTGGGTCCCAAAGAGTGAGGCAGTCAGTGGTGAAGAGAGACATTTTTGCAGGAGAGGTCGGTTTTGATCCCAGAGGCAGATGGCGGCCAGGGGCGCACATGCCGTGGAGCTGCCCAGGGCCTCTGAGCCAGTCTTATCTTCGGCGGCCAGGGGCATGCATGCTTTGGGGCTGCCCTGAGTCCCTGGGCTGGTTTTACCTCTGGCTGCCAGTGGACATAGGTGTTACTTAAATACTGATGAAGTAAATATGTGTATATATAGTGCTGGTGTGCATGTGAGTATGTATGATATGGGATTATTTTACTTATTTTAGAGACATGGTCCAATTTGAGTTATTTTTTGTGCAAATGCGATAGGCTATTTTATTGCATTTTTTTATTGCATTTTTTTTGCGTTCATTGTTTTCTTAGTGCATGATTTGGGTCCTAAATTGGGGAGGGTCTAGACTGTGTGTGTGGTTTTACACTTTTGTAAAGGGGAGAGGAATGCTGTGTGGTGTGTGTGTGTGTGTTGCCGTACCCGCCCCTAACGTGACATCAGGCGGGCACGGTCGCTCTGTATATATAGTTCTCAATAAAGTTGGTTGGCTGAATGACGAGAGAGACTCTGACTCCTTTTCCATACATAACAGATTGGTCATGATCTGAAAATCAAAGACACAAAAGGTAATGTAATAAAATACATCTGATGACTTTTACTTTATTCATTATCGCTGCTTGACTAATTAAAATGATTAGAAATTAAATAAATTACATTAAGAGCCAACTTACTCCTCCAACCCATTTTTAAAAATTTATCTATTATTTATTTTGCGTGTATGTGCCACCATCATGCACTTCTGCAGCTTTAATGATTTTTTTTGACAAAACTAAGAAACTTAGCAGTAATTTAAACCAAAGAAACAATGGTCTGATACCCTATAATGTTTCCAGTTAGTACAACTTAGAATCATTTAGCATTTGCCATTTTATAATTAGACATGGTGTTAACATGACTTACCTCCTATTAAAACAAGGTTAGCAAACTATCCTCTCTGACACAGCACGATGGAAAACAGTCCCACATCCCTGGTAAACAAGAGTAGCAGCTATATGACCAAACCGGTATAGCGTTAGCAACCACCGGAGAGCCACCCACCACACACCTGTTCTGCTGCATGCACTGCAGGGGAGAGGTGGGGTGCTGACAAGTAGTGAGGGAGGAGCTTTGTTCAAGAAACTGGAGTATATGTACATTTTAAATCACAATATAAATGATATTCAGTGAAATGACAGACATATTTATATCGTCATCTGATATATATCATCATATCGCATAGCCCTAGGTGCACATACAGTGGATATGAAAAGTCTACACACCCCTGTTCAAATGCCAGGTTTTTGTGATGTAAAAAAAATGAGACCAAGATAAATCATTTCAAAACTTTTTCCAACATTAATGTGACCTATAACCTTCCATCCATCCATCTTCTTCCACTTAATCCTTTTTCGGGTCGCAGGGGGGCTGGAGCCTATCCCAGCATCTTTGGGCGAGAGGCAGGGTACACCCTGGTATAACTGGGGATGTGGCTGTCCTCAAAATTAACCAATCACATTCGAACTCATGTTAATTGGGAGTCAGCACACACCTGCCACTATTTAAAGTGCCTCTGATTAACCCCAAATAAAGTTCAGCTGTTCTAGTAGGTTTTTCCTGACATTTTTGTAGTCACATCTTACAGCACAAGCTATGGTCTGCAGAGAAAAAAACATCAGAGGGATCTCATTGTTCAATGGTATCAGTCAGGAGAAGGGTACAAAAGAATTTCCAAGGCATTAAATAGACCATTGTAGGGGAAATTGGTTATAAGGTACAGACATTATTTAATTTATACCTATAGGTGTGTGTGGAAATAAAGGTTTACTTCGGGTCCACGCACACACAACAAAACTCGTTTTTGGGGAACCAGGCCAAAATCTGGACAATTTATTAATAACTAATCTTTATACCTTCAATCAGTCAGTCTCAAGTATTCGTGAATTCTCCTGGGTGACTTCAGAAACAGACACAGGAAAAAGAAATCAACAGAAACTTCCATATACCGTTTACAGTTTTAATGATCAGACTCAGATTATATGACATTACAGTCAACGGACTTGTTGGTTAGGTGAAATGATCAAATATCACATTCAACTTGTAACTGATTATTGAGCAAAAAGAGTGTGATCACATTTGTGGAACCAAGAGAACCTTAGTGTGAATTTGTAACTGTGATGAAAATGGAGACTGAAGTAACTGTAACCAAAATATGAACAAAATTGGATGCAAATTTTATGAAGAAAATGACAAAAGCTGATTATATGGAAGAAAGAAGTTGTGGGTTACTCTAAAAAGTAAAAACGGAATTTAATGAAAAGAGGAATACTATTTCTCCCTAATTCTATAGCTCCGATCAGAGTTATGACCTAGTTTTAAACCTGAGACAAATTATGACATACTTTAAGGCGATGAATATCGCATTAACTCAGCAGATGAAACAAAAGGATCTGGCTCAAGTGACCTTTGCGTTGGGGTTTTCTTCAGCCGGCTCCAGGAGCTGAGATTTTCTTTGATGATACTGGAAAAATATCTGCCAGCAGATATTTCTTCCCCGAGGCTCAGGAGCTGAGATCCAGTGACGATGATGATAGGCTGCTGGCCGCTGAAGCTGTACAGTATGTCATGCAGACAACAGGAGAGGGTTTTTTCAGCGGCTCTCCTAGGTCCAAATAAATTGATGAGATAGTTCAAAGTCTGATCAAAGTCACAGAATCGAAGAGACAAAAATAATAAAAAAAATTATTCAAGCCACGAAATCCAAGTTCTTCAGATGTCATGGGGATTGGCGAAAGCAGCTTCCAGTGTGAGTAAAAAAAAACAAAACGATCAGTCCACTTTAAAACACGGTGAGTTCAGAAAAATCAATAGAAAAAGTTTAACAGAATAAAACAGAAAAAAAAAGCGTCTGAGAACACAGAGTTTCACTCCATATAAAAGAGAAGCTTGAGTTCAAACAGAAGAAAAAAAGTATTTTTCCCAGACGTTTAAAGGAAAGAGAGAATTCAAGGCAGGATGGAACTGAAGAGGACACAAAGACAGCTTTTACAAACTTAGACAAAACCTAGACAAAACTGCCATTTCTCCCTTAACTGAGCACTTTCAAAGGAGAAAAATTTGACTGCCATGAAAGGGAACCAATTGTCTCCCATTGCGGGAGGTTTGAATGAACTCTGGTCCAATAAGAAAGCAGTCCTTTGTCTGTAACCGACCAATAGAATGAAAGGGGGCGTTGTCCAACAGAGACTGGCTGGTGATTGGTTGAGCCAGTCAGATGACTTGTGTATGTTTTTGAATATGAAGAACACATACTGATTTAAAGAAAAATACAAAGAATCACCTTATATATATATATATATATATATATATATATATATATATATATATATATATATATATATATATAATGTATATACAGTGATCCCTCGCTACTTCGCGCTTCACCTTTCGCGCCCTCAGTGCATCGCGGATTTTTCAGAAATATTCATCAAAAATTCAAAATTGAGAAAAAATGGGCGGGCGCTAGCAGAAGGCAGGGAGACTACATTAGAACATCAGGTATCAACACAGAGAGCCGCACAACTCAAAATCCACCTCTCTGACCATCGCTCCACTCCTCTCCGCCCACCTCTTCACTGCTTGGGAATCTCGCAAGCTGATTGGCCGAGACGTTTTACCCAGCTTCGCTCCCTGCCGAGCGCCCATACCCAGCGAAGGAAGACCGCATTCATTGTTCTTTTTCGCTAGTCTCGCCGCGTGGAACTTTTCGCTGTTCTCTTGTGCCTTTTTGTGCGAAATAGTCTTCCCGTCGAGCCACTACGCCGCATCCTGCAGCTGCCCTCGACGATCCTGCGCCTCTAGCACCTGACGATGAGGCGTCACCTGAGGAGCAGTAAAGCTCTCATTAACCTGTGCAGTAAATCATCTTCATCTTGAGTTACGTATCGTGTTATAAAAATAAAAGAGTTCTAAAAACATATTTATGTACACTTTATTTACATCTACGTATATATGTACACTTACACACACACACACACACGTATCATATGAGAGAGAGAGTGAGAGAATGAACGTACGTGTTATTTAGGGGTAACGCTCTTTCGCGGTTTTTCACTTTTCGCGGTCGGTTCTGGAACCCATTAACCGCGATAAATGAGGGATCACTGTATAAGCTAAACTAACTTCATTGATTCATAACTAATTTTCATTACTACTTCCTTAAGCATGCATGAAAATAAGGTTTGTTTAAGCATTTTCAAACATGCAATACATTTAAACCAATGATTAATGAAACATTTTAAACCATGATTGTTCATCACAGAGTTGGTCATCTCTTCCAATAGTGTCCTGAGAATTATCCCGAGGAATGAAAACTTGAAGAGAGAGTTAATGTTCAGTCAAAAAAAACAAACAAACAAACAGAAAAAACAGTCCAGCAGCTGACAGAAGTAATGCAAACTGTGATATCCTACCGTGTAGCAATGATCACACTTGAGTTATTTCTTTGGCTAACTCTGCCGTTTATTCTGCAACACACATAATAGACTGAACATGGATTCTGCGCGGGGTTTTCACACTCTTATTCTAATGTGTCCCCTTCATAGTAGTGCTGAACAATACAGGTAGTTCCCCCTAGAGGCATGTGCCAGTAATGTTCTATTTTAGACTTGCAGTCTACCACATCCCTCCCCTCTAGATTAAACTACTCTTACTTACACTAGCCAATTACTAGACATCCTGGAACTCCCATTTAACCCTGAACTATCACAGTTACTTTTTAATTTCTTAAACACATGTGTCATACACATAATTTCTTTCTTTCTTTTTTTTTTTTTTTTTTTTTCACATGTATAACACACATAACAGTCTAACTGGGGAATTGGTTTGACTACCGCATCCCAGTGAGGTTCCAGGACGCATTCTTGTCCTGTGGCTGGGGAACTCACTACTGACTAAGTATAGTCCTTCAAGTAGTCTGGAGCTCTCCTAGCTCGCTGAGATCTTCTCACGGCGGGTGAGCCAACTGCAGGTGAAGACTCAGACTGCTCCACTGTTTCGGCTGCTGCAGTGCTGCCCGTAGAATCTGCAGAGACGGTTACCTCAGGTTTCACCTGAAGTGGTGGTTCGTTGATGCTCTCCTCAGGATGGGTGTCAGACAACACCTCTGGTGCCATCGGCAGGGGAATGGAGCTCCTACCATGAACTTGGTCGATGTGTCGCCTCACCACTTGTCCATGACCTAATGTCACCTTGAATGACACAGGGCCTGTTTTTTCTGTTATTTCTCCTGGTACCCAGGCTGGTCCTGAGCCAAAGTTGCGGGTGTAGACCACGTCTCCTTCTCTCAGTATTCTCTCTCTAGCATGCATGTCATGATAACCTTTTTGTTTCTCTTGTTTATCATGCACTTTGTTTCTGAAGTCTGGATGTATTAAGTCAAATGTTGACCTCAACTTTCTTCCCATCCATGGACCTGCGTAGTCAATGTGAATTCTTCTCCATGGTTTATCTGGAACTTCCCAGGGATGTAGTGGGGCTGCTGGAGGACTGTTCCTGTTCTCCTGGCATGCCGCACATGACTTCACAAGCGCCTCCACCTCTGCATCCATGTTGGGCCACCACATGTAGCTCCTCGCCAACGCTTTCATGCGAGTGATGCCAGGGTGTGCTTGGTGTAGTTGTTGCAGTAAGGCATTCCTACCAGGTGGTGGAACAACCACGCGTCCTCCCCACAGGATACAACCTTCCTGGTTGCTGAGCTCATCCTGTCGTCGGGCATAGGGAATGAACTCAGGACTGTTCATCTTCGGCCATCCTCGCAAGATGTATTCTCGCACTCTTGCTAGAACAGGGTCTTTGTCTGTCCACTTCTTTATTTGTTGTGCGTTCACCAGGGGCACGCCGATATCTTCAAACAATAGCACTCTCTCCTCCTCCTCAGGCGTGCTGTCTCTTCCTCCATCCAAGGGTAGCCTACTCATCGCGTCAGCATTCGTATGGTCCCGTCCGGCTTTGTAAACGATGGTGTACTCATACGCTGCTAATGTAACGGCCCATCTCTGAATTCTCTGAGATGTCATCTGGGGTATGGCTCTCATTTCACTGAACAGTGAAATTAGTGGCTTGTGGTCAGTCACTATAGCGAACTGTCTCCCGTACAGGTATTTGTGGAACTTTTTTACACCAAATACTACTGCAAGGCCCTCCTTGTCTAGCTGGGAGTAGTTTTTCTCAGCTGCACTAAGAGTTCTTGAGACGAACCCTATGGGTCTCTCTGAGCCATCCTCCATACGATGAGAGAGTACAGCACCCACACCGTAGGGTGATGCGTCACACGCCAGGATGAGTGGTTTGTTTGAATCATAGTGCACTAACACACTACAGGACTGAAGTAGCGCTTTGGACTCTTCAAACGCCTTCTGCTGCTTGACCCCCCATGACCATTTTTCTTCCTTCTTAAGTAAGGTATGTAGTGGTGCCAGCAGCGTGGAGAGCTTTGGGAGGAACCTATGGTAATAGTTCAACAAGCCCAGGTAGGCTTTTAACTCAGTAACATTTTGTGGCTCAGGCGCCTCCGCAATGGCTTCCACTTTGTCTGTTAGAGGGTGTAGACCACTGGCGTTGATCTTGTGGCCTAGGAACACCACCTCTTTTCCCATGAACTCACACTTGCTTCTTTTCAACCTCAGACCGCTTTTCTCCAACCGTTGAAGCACTTCCTCCAGCGTTTTCAGATGTTCTTGTTCATTTGGTCCTGTACAAAGGATGTCATCCAAATAAATGGCAACATTCGGAATTCCACCTAGGATGCCCTCCATAGTTCTCTGGAATATAGCAGGACTGGAAGCTACTCCAAATGGTAAGCGTGTGTAGGTATATAAGCCTTTGTGTGTATTGATGGTTACATACTTTCTTGATTCTTCTTCCAGGACTACTTGTTGGTAGGCGTGACTCATGTCTAATTTCGTGAAGTGTCGGCCGCCATTCAGCTGTGCGAAGAGGTCCTCCACTTTAGGAATTGGATACTGATCCACCCGTGATGCTCGATTGACAGTGAGTTTGTAATCTCCACATATTCTAATGGAGCCATCCGGCTTTCTCACTGGGACTATGGGCGCCGCCCATTCTGCAACCTGCACTGGCTCAATGATCTTGTCATCCAGCAGCCTCTGTAGCTCGCTTTCAACCAGTGGCTTGACTGCATAGGGTACCGGTCGGGGTTTGCAGAATCGTGGTTGGGCCTCCTTGTCCACATTAATCTTTGCAGTGACACCTTTTAGCTGTCCTAAGCCTTCTTTGAACACCTCAGCGTGTCTTTCGAGGATCTCCTCCAGCTGCAATTTGGGCTGAGATTCCACTTTATTCACCAACTGATCAATCATGGCCAGTTCTTGTAGCCAACTTCGCCCTAGTAGATTTGGTCCTTCGCTCCCAACTACTACTACAGGTAAGTCCTTTTCTTTGTTTTCGTGCTGCACCTTCACTTGTGCCATGCCTAGCACGTCTAGCTTCTCTCCTGTGTATGTTTTTAATTTTAATGAACAGGGATTTAATTCTGCTGTGTCTGTTTTCTTCCACAGTTGTGTATATTGCTGTTTACTTAATATGGTTACTCCACAGCCTGTATCAACTTCAAATGTTACTTTCATTCCATTAACATTCATGGTACGCGTGATGGGCGCTACCTTGGTCAGCTCCTCTGACGTGTTGTAAATTGTGTGAAAACCCATGTCTTCTGTATCACTTTCTCCCTCCCCTCTCAGTTGATTCGCTCGCTGTTCCTTTCCTGGGCCCTTGTTTTCATACTTTTGCCCATTAACTGTCGCTTTCAGCACCTGTGCGCTGTCCACCTTTATTCTACATGCTTTCTTAATGTGCCCTCGCTTGCCACAATTATGACACAGCTCAGTGGCAAATTTGCACTCGGCGGCATTGTGCTGGCCTTTGCAGCGATAACAACTGGGGAATTTGTGCTGAGTTTTGTCAGTCAACACTTTGTGGACACCTACTTGGGTCTTAGGCACACGAACATGCGTTGCTGTGTCCTCTGTTAGCTTCCCTTGCATTTCTCTCACATCTTTAGATGCTGTTTCCATCGCTTGGCATAATTCCAAAGCCTTCGCAAAAGTGAGTTTTGTTTCAGATAAAAGTCGCCGTTGCATTCGGTCATCATTCACTCCACACACAAGTCTGTCTCTTAACATTTCTTCCAATGAGTCTTTGTAATCACAGTGCAGTGTTAATTTCCTCAATTCTGCCACATACTCTGCTATGGACTCAGTGTTCCTCCTTATGCGTGAATTAAATTTGAATCGTTGCACGATTTCACTCGGTTTGGGGCTGAAGTGCTTCTGAAGCTCAGCAGTAAGCTGGTCGTACGTTTTATCTTTTGGTAATGCAGGGCTTATTAAATTTCTCAACAAGCTGTAAGTAGTTGCACCAACTCCACTCAACAGTACAGCCTTCCTTTTGTCTGGCTCCTCAATCTCATTAGCTTGGAAGAAAAAGTCCAACATTTCACTATATTCTTCCCATGACTGAGTCGAGTTATCAAAAGGGGTTACCGTTCCGATTACAGCCGCCATTGCTCGTCGTGGTGGGGAAACCTCGTTTTTCCTCCTCTGAACTTGCACTCGAACTACTGGAGTCACTTGAGTTCGCCACACTTGCAATGTTCTCTGTTTCTCGCCGCTGATTTTTTTCTTTTAATCCTCGTCGCCAATTGTGTGATATCCTACCGTGTAGCAATGATCACACTTGAGTTATTTCTTTGGCTAACTCTGCCGTTTATTCTGCAACACACATAATAGACTGAACATGGATTCTGCGCGGGGTTTTCACACTCTTATTCTAATGTGTCCCCTTCATAGTAGTGCTGAACAATACAGGTAGTTCCCCCTAGAGGCATGTGCCAGTAATGTTCTATTTTAGACTTGCAGTCTACCACACAAACATATTCCTGAGCTGTCCAAAGGAGCAATTTTGAGCTGTGGATAATTCATAGAGACCTGTGGAATGTGGTCAATATATCTGGAATGTTTCAAACAGTTCTTGAAGCAAAAAACTGTCTGGTTGGAGAGGGAGTTCTGGGATTTATGATTGCAGACTAATCTGTTCCTGGCACGAATGGGATCCTTATCGTCCGTTTTACCATGGAATGTCTTTTCAAACTGTGGTGCTTAGGTGAAAGAAACAATTCTTGACCAGACTTTTGGGCGAAACAATTTCTTTAAAGTGAAGAGTGATTTTATAGATTGGAGCCAAAGGGACTGATGCTACACCATGGAACACAGTGAAGACAGTCATCATCAAGTGGAGAAAATATGGCACAACAGTGACATTACCAAGAACTCGGCATCCCTCCAAAATTGATGAAAAGATGAGAAGAAAACTGGTCGGGGGGCTGCTAAGAGGCCAACAGCAACATTGAAGGAGCTGCAGGAATTTCTGGCAAGTACTGGCTGTTTAGTACATGTGACAACAATCTCCTGACTAGGGTGGCAAGATGGAAGCCTGATCTTATGAAGAAAAACATCCAAACCTGGCTGCATTTTGCAAAAACACATTTGAAATCTCCCAAACGCATGTGGGAAAATGTATTATGGTCCAATGAAACCAAGGTTGAACTTTTTGGCCATAATTCCAAAAGGTATATTTAACACAAACACAACACTGCTCATCACTAAGAGAACATCATGCCTGCAGTGAAGCATGGTGGTGGCAGCATCATGCTTTGAGGCTGTTTTTCTTCAGCAGGAACTGGGGCCTTAGTCAAGGTGGAGGGAATTATGAACACTTCCAAATACCAGTCAGTGTTGGCACAAAACCTTCAGGCTTCTGCTAGAAAGCTGAAGATGAAGAGGAATTTCATCTTTCAGCACGACAATGACCCAAAGCACACATCCAAATCAACAAAAAAATGGCTCCACCAGAAGAAGATTAAAGTTTTGGAATGGCCCAGCCAGAGTCCAGACCTGAATTCGATCAAACATCTGTGGGGTGATTTGAAGAGGGCTGTACACAGGAGATGCCCTCGCAGTCTGACAGATTTGGAGTGTTTTTGAAAAGAGGAGTGGGCAAATATTGCCACATCAAGATGTGCCATGCTGATAGACTCCTACCCAAAAAGACTGAGTGCTGTAATAAAAGCCAAATGTGCTGCAACAAAGTATTAGTTTAAGGATGTGCATATTTATGCAGCAGGTTATTGTAAGTTTTTTATTTTTTTTTCCCTTAAAAGGTTTCAATTTGTTTTTCAGTTAGGTTGTACAGGTTATAGGTCACATTAATGGTGGAAAAGGTTTTGAAATGATTTATCTTGGTCTCAGTTTTTTACATCACAAAAACCTGGCATTTGAACAGGGGTGTGTAGATGTTTTATATCCATTGTATGGACACGACATGCTTTAACATGGTGTTTGTTATGGACAAACTGTGATTGGCACAGAAGTCCAATAACTGAATACCCCTTGGATTTACATTGGGCAGGCTGTTAGTCCCAATCACCCCCCTCCAGGTTTCACTGTTTTTGCTCATATGCGCATTAAAGTCCCCCAGTAGGACAATGGAGTCTACAAGAGGAGCACTCTCCAGCACCCCAGTCAGAGACTCCAAAAAGGGTGGGTATTCTGAACCATCATTTGATGCATAAGCACAAATGATGGTCAGGACCTGTTTCCCGACCCCAACATGCAGGAAAACAGCCCTTTCGTCCACCGGGGAAAACTCCAATGCGGAGGCAGCAAGGTGGGGGAATACAAGAATACCCACCCCTGCTTGCCGCCCCTCACCCGGGGCAACTCTAGAGTAGGCCAAGCTCCAGCCCCCCTCCAAAAGACTGGTTCCAGAACCAAAGCTGTGTGTTGAGGTGAACCCAACTATATCTAGCCGGTATCTCTCAACCTCATGCACCAGCTCAGGCTCCTTCCCCACCAGAGAGGTGACATTCCACGTCCCAAAACCCAGTTAAGGAAGCCGGGGATCAGATCACCAAGGTCTCTGCCTTCGCCCGCCACCTGAGCCACATAGCATCGGACCCCCATGGTCCCTCCTGCAAGTGGTGAGCCCACTGAAGGGCAGACCTATGTAGCCCCTTTGGGCTGAGCCCAGCCGGGTCCCATGGGCAGAAACCCGGCCACCAGATGCTAACCATCGAGCCCCTTCCCCAGGCCTGGCTCCCGGGTGGGGCCCCGGTAACCCATACCGGGCAGGGTACACTGAATCCTTGTTCTAGCATTCATCATGGGAGTCTGTTGGATCGTTCTTAGTCTGGCCCTTCACCCAGGACCAGTTTATCTTGGGTGACCCTACCAGAAGCAAATTGCCCCGGAGAACATACTGTAGCTCCTGGGATCACTAGGGCATGCAAACCCCCCACCACGATAAGGTGATGATCCATGGCCTGCATATTTATTTAATTTTACAGATCTCAACAAGGTCCCCTCTGCAGTTTGTTTACATAACAGTTGCAACAGGAGTGGTGTTAGCAGGACTGCCACACCAAGCTGCACTGCTGAAGAAGTGATTCAAAGTTGGTCAGCCCTCAAAGGCCCTCTACTGGCCTGGGGCTGTAAGCATTTGTCTGCCTTGTCTGCCAGCACAGCGCCTCTGACTATTAGGAATTTTATTTTATTAATAAAAAAAAATGAGGGCTTGCAGCTGCACCCCCTCCAGCAGGGGGTGCCCTAGGCAATGACCTAGGTAGCCTATGTCTTGGGCCACCCTGCTATACAGAGACATACTAGAAAAGTGTTGATTGCATGTGGCTCTGTTGCACTAGTCTTTATGATTGGGGCAACACAAATGGGACCAACATGGAAACCACGGACACACCCACATGGGACCCATAAGACAGCCCAGGTTTAGCCTATAATGGGGCCCACATGGAGATGCCGACTGGCAAGGGGATCATAATTGAGTCTATCATAGCACAGACTGACAGTCCATTGCAGGGCCAACACAGAGAGACAGTCACTCACTGCTATGGGCAATTTAGACTCAACATTCCCCAAACTAGCATGCATGTCTTTGGGCATGAAAGTAAGCCAATGTACACATAGATAACATGCAAATTCCACATGGAAGCACCCCACTTGGTGGATCTGAACCCACGAGTGGCTTGCTATGGGGCAACAACAGTGCTAACCATTACTTTGCTGTGCTGCCACTCTTGCAAATGGTTATAATTTTCGCTAATCTGTTTGAAGTAAAGGGGTGACAGTAAAGCCCAGCATGATCTTGCAGCAAGTCAGTGCCTGTAAGTTGACGATAAACCCCCACCTTTAATGTTTATAATTGAAATAATTTGTAAGTCAATAAGTAAACCTTCTTCCATTATCTTCTTTAAAGCAACAGCATGTAAGATTCTCCTCTTAACATAATGTTTCCAAAATCATTTTGATGGTACAGCAACCTTTGATCTGTTGAACGCTACTTCCACCATGGCCTGATCATTATGTAACATTGCTGTTCAGGTAACACTAGAAAGACTACAGCTGGTACATTTGGTGGCTTGCATTTCAATAGTCAATAATAAAGGGTGATGTTACTTGGCCATTAACTCCAAGGCGTAGCTACGGGTGGTTCTGGATGGCATTTGCCCACCCACTTGTTAGTCTTGACCACCCAATCAGAAGGCTTTCTTTGTCTGATTGCTCACCCCAACTGCCAATCAGAATGTGAGCAATGTTATGTATGAGAATATGGGTGTCTGGGATGCCATGCCCACCCACAGGGTGACGTCAGGCGGGCATGGCCCACTTTGTATATAGTTGAGTGTTTGACCTAATAGGACCCGAGAGAAGAAGAAGAAGAAGAAGAATTATATATAGAGTGATGCCAGTTCTTCCTCGGCCACCGAGATGAAGTCCCAGCTCCTGGACATAGTCCAAGGACGGATAATTTTTTCGCACATAAGGAGTTGTTCAGAACTCCTTATAAGAACTTATACAAAGATATAGAGTGATGATAATCAAGTCAGTGGTGGTAATGCACCTGTAAAATGGCTGCCAATTGCCAGTCAAATCTAAAAGAAGAAGAAGAATAAAGTTCAGTTGTATGTTCCTCAAGGAGCTCTCCGTGCTGTGTGATTTACAATATAACATTTGGTGACGAGGTAAATCGGTGTTATTTTGAATAATGGATTACGCGTGCGAGGACTCTTTCACTCTCTCCAGGAGAAGAGGCAAATTCATGTGCCTTATCCAGCGGATGGGCGAGTCCCTTACATCGTTTCTGGTGAGGCTTTGTAGCCTAGCTAAGAAATGCAGGTTTGGGGCTTTGGAGGACGACATGGTGAGGGACAAATTGGCCCATGGCACCAGCGATGTTCGGCTGATGTACACGCTGAGGACAACTAAGGTGCCGCCGTCACTGGAGGAAGTGCTGGCCTTGGTGGAGCAGAGGGAGTCCGGGATCCAGCGTGAGTTAGCGGCAAAGGCTAGCATGGGGCCGACCACATGCGATTTGCCGCCGAGAGCGGAGGTTAGCATGCTAACTGGGCAGCAAGATGTGGTGACAGCACAGCGGAGCACCGAGACCATGAGTGCTGTGGACAGCAACTGGGAGCCGGGGTCGGAGGACGAGACCGGTGAGGGTGACGTCGTGAGCCCCGGAGGTGAGCAGCAACAGCCGCTTGTAGAAGCTACGCAGTGGGCGAGCAAGGCCAGGCAGGCTGACGGCACCGAGGAGGAGCAGCAACAGCCACTTGTGGAAGCTATGCAGTGGGCGAGTGAAGCCAGGCAGGCTGACGGCCCCAGGGAGGAGCAGCAGCCGCAGGACATGGTGACAGCGCAGCAGAGCACCAACACCGAGAGCACTGAATGCAGCGTTGAGGAGCCTAGGTCGGTGAGCAGGCCCGACGAGGGTGATGGTGCATGTCCCGGAGGTGAGCAGCAGCAGAATACGGAGACTACACAACAAGGCATGTGGAACGAGGGTGTCGAAAACTGCGTCGAGGTGCCTGGGCCGGAGAACGATGCCGGTGAGGACGACGCTATGATCCCTGAAGGTGAACAACAAGAGCCGGACACGGTGGCAGTGCGGCGGAGCGCCCTGGACGAGGATACTGGGTGCTGCGACGAAACGCCCGAGGCAGTGAGCAACGCCGACGAGTGGGTTTCAGCGGTCCCCGGAGCACGACCACAAGGGGCCGAAGTGTTCCGGCCCAAGAGAGAAGAGAGCGGAGCAGGACAAATTGGCATGGTTCTGCAGAGCGCCAAACGCCATCGTCGGGATAGGAGTTCGGACCTGGTCGGCGGAACAGCACAACGCAGGAAGGAGGTCCAGAGACGACATGGCCGGCACGGGAGACCGGGTCAGGTTCCCCTGCGGGTCGGCGGCAGGGTCTGGCCCAGAGAAGAAAAACAGGTTTTGGCGACTGGAGACATTTTGGCCAGGAAGGAGTGTTTCGACCCTGGGGGGAGGCAGCGGCCGGACTTACTGATGCCGTGGGGATGCCCAGGCCCTCCGTGGCTGTATAGAAGATGGTGGCGGCAGAAGGACATATTCGTCAGGGAGGGGGGCTTCGACCCTGGAGGTGGACAGAGACCAGGGGCGCATATGCTGTGGGGGTGCCTGGGGCCTCCAAGGCAGTTTTGTGGATGGTGGCTGCCCAGAGACATTGGGGTTACCTGAAAAACAAAAAAAAAAACACTTTTCCTTCTTGTGTAAATGCCTGTGTATATATATATATATATACAGTGTATATATATATATATATATATATATATATATATATATATATATATATATATGTGAGATGATGTGTTGTTTGTATATTTTTGATACTGGTGTGCATGTGAGTGAGAATGTGTGTAATATGGGATTATTTTATGTATTCTAGAGACATGGTCCATTTTGGTTATTTTGGTCTCTCTGTGTTGGCCCTGTGATGGACTGGCGATCTGTCCAGGGTGTACCCTGCCTCTCGCCCAAAGATGCTGGGATAGGCTCCAGCCCCCCTGCGACCCGAAAAGGATTAAGCGGAAGAAGATGGATGGATGGATGGTGTGAATAGGTTGTTTTATTACAGTATATTATTCTCCCTGTTCTTAGTGTGTGATTCTGGTTTCTAAATTTGGCCGGTTCAATTGTGTGTGTGGTTTCACATTTTCTAAAGGGGGGAGAATGTCATGTATGAGAATATGGGTGTCTGGGATGCCGTGCCCACCCACAGGGTGATGTCAGGTGGGCACGGCCCACTCTGTATATAGCTGAGTGTTCGACCTAATAAAGTTCAGCTGTATGTTCCTCAAGAAGCTCTCCGTGCTGTGTGATTTACGATATAACAAGCAGCTGTTGCTTCTCTCTTGTCTTCACATGTCTGGAAGACTGCACAGTGCACACAATCAAGTAGCAGCCAGGTAGTTTACTTTCAATTTATTTTGTAGTTAAAAGTTGCAGTGAGGATCAAGTAGGCACTTCCACTGTGTTCTCAGAGTTAATATAGGAGCATGACACCCTAATGTAATACTGGTTTCAAATAGTCCCCATCAGCAGCTCCTCTCCTCCTGCTAAAGTCTCTCTCCCCTGCATGTCAGAATCCATGCACAGATCTGTGACAGAGGTGGGTGAAATAGACAGAAATTGTACTCAATAAAAGTAGGGCTACTTTGTGACATTCAGAGCAAGAAAGTATCTACTATCCATCCATCCATCTTCTACCGCTTTTCCGGAGGTCCGGGTCGCGGAGGCAGCAGTTCAAGCAGAGAAGCCCAGGCTTCCCTCTCCCCAGCCACCTGCTCCAGCTCTTCAGAGGGGATACCAAGGCGTTCCCAGACCAGCTGGGAGACGTAGTCTCTCCAGCAAGTCCTGGGTATGCCCCGGGTTCTCCTCCCAGTGGGACATGCCCGAAACATCTCAAGTGGGAGGCGTTCAGGATACATCCTGATCAGATGCCCAAATCACCTCAACTGGCTCCTTTCAATGTGGAGGAGCAGCGGTTCTACTCTGAGCCTCTCCCGGTGACTAACTTTCTCACCCTATCTCTAAGGCACCTCCAAGTCCGAGTCCATGGTCCTCAGCCGGAAAAAGGTGGATTGTCCTCTCCGGGTTGGGGACAAGCTCCTGCCCCAAGTGGAGGAATTTAAGTATCTTGGGGTCTTATTCATGAATGAGGGGAGAATGGAGCGAGAGATTGACAGACGGATCGGAGCAGCATCTGCAGTGATGCGGACGTTGTATCCGTCTGTTGTGGTGAAGAGGGAGTTAAGCTCTAAGGAAAAGCTGTCAATTTACCGGTCAATCTATGTTCCTACCCTCACCTATGAACACAAGCTTTGGGTAATGATGGAAAGAATGAGATCACGGATATAAGCGGCTAAAGTAGCTACTAAGTTAAGCAAAAACAGTCTAATCAACAGACAAACTAATGAGAAAGATTTTTCTTCTACATCTGTGACTCTTTTCATAAATTTACAATTTTCCCCTCATCCATTTAGGACCTGTTTTTAATGAATCCTGTACAACCATTTCCTTGTATACTGTATATAAAATTTTTGCATAAATGGGATTTTTATGACAGAAATTTGCAACTTTTGCTCATAATTTTTTTCTCACAAATTTGTGACTTTTTTGTATACTTCTGAGACTTTTTTGTAAATTTGTGACTGTTTTTGATAATATTTAGACTTTTTCATATAAATTTGCAACTTTTTACTCAGAATTTTGCAATGTTTTTCTCATAAATTTAACTCTTTCCAAATTACAAAGCTGCTATTATAATTTGCTTCTGAACCTAGAGGAACCATATCAACACCAATCTCAATAAAATAAGATAATTAATTTACTAAAATTATTATAGCTACAGCCATTTCTGGTGAGATTATTACAGTATAAATTACAAACAAGCTGATTTCTTATATAAATCTACCATGATAGTGCTGACAGACAGGCTGAACTTTGTCCCTGTTCTTTAGAAGAGATCTGACTGAATCAATGGACTATATAGAAATCATCATTACAGTGTTCAACACAAAGCCTCCTCATCTGACTGTAATTATCAAATATAAGTTATTTTTGAACTGTGAGGTCTATTTCATGTGTGTTGTAGCCACTGAGCCAGTTTTATAAAATAATCTCTTTTGGACTTTTAGTTGTCTGAATGTGTGGTTTATGTGGCTGCCTAGTCTGCTTTTATCAAAACTGGGTTTTTGGACTGGTACATGTGTAGTTTACATGGTTGCACTAAGCCTAGAGTATACTAAAGTATTTTCCTTTTACAAAGACTATTGAGGGGCCTGTTGCCTGTTATAGGTGATGCTTGTTTGTGGTGTGTTTGCTCTGTCAGCAGTGCTGTGTGGCCGCTGTGCCAACAGTGTTGTACCCACATGGCTGTTGTAATATTGTTTGTGATGATAAAACTGATGGTTGAACATGTGATGCTTTCAAGCAGGTATAGTTGGTTTATTTGGTAGTCTGTGGGTTTTGCCACCTGATTTTCTCCCTGCCCACCCACTTTTTCATTTCTGGCTACGCCAGTGAAGTTATCTAATGTGGTATTTTCAGAATGAATGTCTTTGCAGAGCCAGTGAAGAACCAAAAGAGGATCTTGTTGTAGGAAACAAAGAAAAGAAAGCAAAGGGAGAGAGTGATGAGCAAGAGTCCAGACAAGAGTGAACAGTGGACCATCTTACACATTAGTTGGCGAGAGTTAAGAGATAAAGAGATGTAAGACTGATAATCCTGTTGCTATTAGAGTAGTAAGTCATAGTAAGACATTGCCCTTTGAGATCCCGTGGCTTGGCCACCAACCTTGGTTTGTGGCAACTGGTAGAACGTGCGGTGCTGGCAATTTAATGGGGTGTCTCGGCAGGGTTGTTGTGGGGTGGGCCAGGATGATGTGAGATGCACAAACAACTGCTCATCCAAGCTGCAGGAACCGGCTAGAAGCTACTCAACTAATGGCTAACTGACAGAGGGAGGGCAGAGTTGAACAGCTGAAGTTTGTTTCTTAAAGTGACAGGCTATAAATCAGAGCGTTTTAAGAAAGCCATCCATCCATCCATCTTCTACCGCTTTTCCGGAGGTCCGGGTCGCGGAGGCAGCAGTTCAAGCAGAGAAGCCCAGACTTCCCTCTCCCCAGCCACCTGCTCCAGCTCTTCAGAGGGGATACCAAGGCGTTCCCAGACAAGCTGGGAGACATAGTCTCTCCACCGAGTCCTGGGTCTGCCCCGGGGTCTCCTCCCAGTGGGACGTGCCCGAAACACCTCAAGTGGGAGGCGTCCAGGAGGCCTCCTAATCAGATGCCCATACCACCTCAATTGACTCCTTTCAATGTGGAGGAGCAGCGGTTCTACTCTGAGCCTCTCCCGGATGACTGAGCCTATCTCTATCACCCTATCTCTGAGGGTGAGTCCAGCAATCCTACGGAGAAAGCTCATTTCAGCCGCTTGTATCCGCAATCTTGTTCTTTCAGTCATTGCCCAAAGCTCGTGACCATAGGTGAGAGTAGGAACGTAGATTGACTGGTAAATCGACAGCTTTGCCTTAGAACTCAGCTCCCTCTTCTCCACAACAGACCGGTACAACGTCCGCATCACTGCAGATGCTGCTCTGATCCGTCTGTCAATCTCTCGCTCCATTTTCCCCTCACTTGTGAATAAGACCCCAAGATACTTAAACTCCTCCACTTGGGGCAGGAGCCTGTCCCCAACCCAGAGAGGACAATCCACCTTTTTCCGGCTGAGGACCATGGACTCGGACTTGGAGGTGCTGATTCTCATCCCAGCCGCTTCACACTCAGCGGCAAACCATCCCAGCAAGAGCTGTAGGTCATTGCTGGATGAAGCCAACAGGACAACATCATCTGCAAACAACAGAGATGAGATCCTGTGGTCACCAAGCATGACGCCCTCCATTCCCTGGCTGCGCCTAGAAATCCTGTCCATAAAAATTATGAACAGGATCGGTGACAAAGGGCAGCCCTGGCGGAGTCCAACTCTCACTGGGAATGAGTCCGACCGAGTGTTGGCAATACGAACCAAACTCTCACAACGGCAGTACAGAGACCGAATAGCTCGTAACTACAAGCCCGATACCCCATACTCCCGAAGCACCCCCCACAAAAAACCTTGAGGGACGCGGTCAAATGCCTTCTCCAAGTCCACAAAACACATGTAAACTGGTTGGGCAAACTCCCACGAACCCTCAAGAATTCTCGAGAGAGTAAAGAGCTGGTCCAATGTGCCACAGCCAGGACGAAAACCACATTGCTCCTCCTGAATCCGAGGTTCGACCAACGGCCGGACTCTCCTCTCCAGTACTTTGGCATAGACCTTCCCAGGGAGGCTGAGGAGTGTGATCCCTCTAAAGTTGGAGCACACCCTCCGGTCCCCTTTTTTGAAGAGAGGAACCACCACCCCAGTTTGCCATGCCAAAGGCACTGCCCCCAACCTCCACGCAATGTTGCAGAGATATGTCAACCATGACAGGCCTACAACATCCAGGGCCTTGAGGTACTCAGGGTGAATCTTGTCCACCCCTGGGGCCCGGCCACCAAGGAGATTTTTAACCACCTTGGCAACCTCAGCCCCTGTTATAGGTGAGTCAGCTCCCTCATCCACAAACACTGCTTCCTCTGTGGAAGGCGTATCAGTGGGATTGAGGAGATCCTCGAAGTATTCCTTCCACCGCCCGACGATATCCCCAGTCGAAGTCAACAGCACCCCATCTGCACCATACACAGTGTGGACAGGGAGCTGCTTTCCCCTCCTGAGCCGCCGGACAGTTTGCCAGAATCTCTTCGAGGCCGAACAAGACCGAAAGTCTTGTTCCATGGCCTCACCGAACTCCTCCCATGCCCGGGTTTTTGCTTCAGCAACCACCCGAGTTGCACTCCGCTTGGCCTGCCGGTACACCTCAGCTGCTTCGGGAGTCCTACAAGCCAACCAAGCTTGATAGGACTCCTTCTTCAGCTTAATGGCCCCCCTCACCACTGGTGTCCACCACTTGGTTCGGGGGTTGCCACCACAAGATTCACCGACCATCTTGCGGCCACCGCTCTGGGCCACCGCTTCAACAACAGAGGTGGAGAACATGGTCCATTCAGACTCCATGTCTCCAGACTCCCTCGGAATGTGGTTGAAGTTCTTCCGGAGGTGGGAGTTGAAGACCTCTTGGACAGGAGCCTTAGCTAGACGTTCCCAGCACACCCTCACTATACGTTTGGGTCTACCAGGTCTGAATGGCATCCTCCCCTGCCATCGGATCCAACTCACCACCAGGTGGTGATCAGTTGACAGCTCTGCACCTCTCTTTACCCGAGTGTCCAAGACATACGGTCGCAGGTCTGATGGCACGATAACAAAATCGATCATTGACCTGAGACCTAGGGTGTCCTGGTGCCAGGTGCACATATGGACACCCTTATGCTTGAACATGGTGTTCGTTATGGACAAACTAAAGCCAAGAGAGATTAAAAAAAAATGCTTCACTAATTAAAAAAAATAAAGAAAATGTGAAAAAAAATATGTCACAAGCACTTCATTGAGACATGAGTGAGCTCTTGTCTTGTTCACTCAATAAGCCCTTTAAGTCTTTCATGATTCATAGAGCTCCTGCACACAGACAATCATGCAAACTCCAGATAGGCATCCCTATATTATTGTGAGAGGTAAACAACACATTTTAGTTACGCAATTATGCAAAGTGTATATAATCACTAATGCCTGAAACTGCAGTAGTGGTAGATTTTTGTTGTGTGGAAATACCCTGAGAGCAAAAATGGGTTTAAGGTGCCCTGCTGGGAAAAAATGCTCCACGACTCCCAGCTGTCCTGTTCCCAAACATTCAAACGCACAAGTACGAAAAGCACACGTGCACTGACCTTTTAAAGTGTCGCTTTGTGGTGGAAGGCTACTGAGTCACGGCCCCTCGTTATTTTCCACACCGAGCCCAGAGTCACGACTAACTTCTGAGCTTTATGGATGATCACCTCCTCCTCCACTCACACCGACGTGGCTGCACTCCCACAGCTCATATGCTCTGTCACACATTGTCTGTGCTGCTCTAAGGCTCTTTTTTTTAATCAGTTTAAAAAAAAAAGAAGAAGAAAAATGGATGTTCCGCAGTCTCGCCAAAAACCCCAAGGACCCTAAAGAACAACGACCCTAAGGATTAATATTAAAGACAGACATCATAAGACACGAGTGATGGGAAAGAATCTACAGTATGGAGTGGCTATTCTCTAATTTTATCTCATGAATTGCACAGGCATGCAGAATAACACCTGTATCCCTGCAGACAAATTAGACATGCTTTCACGCAGGCGGCATTTCTGAAGGTGACAAGTTTTGCCCTTCCATAGTGTCGTTGACATGGGGTGGGGTGGGGGGATATCGACAGGAAGCGTGTCCTAATATGGCTCGAACTGGACGAGATTCTCCCCCACCGTCAGCGCGTCGCCGTGCGCGGCCACGCAGACAGCTGTTCAGCTCGTCACCCTGCGACACCCACGCTTTTTTTTTTTTTTTTTGGTCAAAACCGGGGAAGCCATGAGCTCCCTGCTACTGTGGGAGGGTGGGGGTGGATTGTTTCTGTGAAGTGATTCTGGAATGAAAAGGGGAGTAAATAGCTTCGATAACTAGACAGACATGTTCTCAGTTACTGGTGGATGGAAGGGAAGCCCTCAGCATACACAGCAAAGCATAAAGCTCAAACGGGGCGTCATTTCATAGCTTTGGGGACTACATCAGTTTTGATTTTTCAGCTTGTTAGATGGGCTATCATGTCACAGTGTAACTGATCTGCTCCGGAACATTTTAATCCAATATACAGTGGTTTACAGTGCAGTAATAATAACAGTAATTCACAGCTCGGTGAAGCAGTGGTTAGAACTGTGGCAGCACAGGAGAGAAGGCCGTGGGTTTGATCCCACCCGTGGCCAGCTGCGATCCTTCTGCGTGGGGTTTGTCTGCATATACAGTATAAGCATCATCTACTACCAGCCGTTTAAAAGCTTTAAGGTTGCACGCCAACGAATACCTTTTCGGCTGACTAATTCTCCTACACACTGTAATTCAGGGATCCTGCCATGTCTCTTTCTGAATGTCCTTCATTTTCAGCGCGTCTTTCCTCGTGAGTCATCCTGATGCGTTTCAGCACCATGGACAGCACCAGCCCCCCCCCCCCCCCCCCCCCCCCCCCCCCCCACACACACAACCGAGCCCTGGCCAGTTTTCTTTTAAGGGACCTTGAGCCAGACCCCTGGGTCTTTAGGAGAATTTATGCATCAGAGTACGGCGCGTGTTTGGTGGTCATTGCTTACATTACTTAACAAGGAACGCGAGCTGGAGCTAACCGCAGTGGGAGGGGCGATTGCCGATGCCGCATTTTTCTGAATGAAATTACTCCACAGACACCCACCACCCCCCTTCCCGGTCCGCCCCACGTCCTCAGTGCTGCCCTCTGATTGGCTGAGCCTCCCGGTCAGTGACGTCAAACGGTCTCCTATGTGGACGGTTCCGCGCGCATCAGCGTTCATTCTCCCCCCTGTAATCGCTCCGAAGAGACTGAAGGGCAGATGCGACCGAGATCAGCGGAGAGTTTGACGCAGCGTGGATGAAGAGCCGAGTCTCACGTGCGCTCTGTGATTACTTAAAGGGGTTTCACGGAGGGCCGCGTCACACCATCCCCATCATCTGTTCTGGATGTTATCACACACCAAGTCTTTTGAGCAAAGGAGAAGAGCGCTATAATAAGGTGAGCTCAAATATTTAATGTATGGCTGTATGCGTGCCTGTGGCAGGTATACGTGTTTGCGCGCGTGCTCTGGGGGATCCACAATGGTGCAGTAGACCTGCGTTGTTACACAACAGGGTCCTCCGCACCAAGATGTGGGATATACCTCCTCACTCTGTGAGCGGGGGGGGGGGGGGGATCAAACACTCAATGCGCTGCACATATTTCTTCATGCACGAGCAAACAGAGTTCAGCATCTTATCCTTAATTGGGAAATTCCTTAAGTAACCTCCCCAGACACAGGCTTTCTCATTCAAGATCTGCAGCCATGTTTGGTACAGTGCATGTTGAAGCTGTCTGAACTAAGAGTTCCTCCTGCTGAGCATCATGTCTGTGTTGGAGGAGTCAGGCTATCTACTGCTGGATAAGCTCATGTGTAGCAGATAGAATGAACACCAGTGGTTCACAGCAGCTCTGTTTTACAGCAAAGGCACTGATAAAATGTTTGGCTCCTCTATATGTTGCATAAACCCTACATCTTGATGAACTGTAAATTGTTGTAGAGAAGAGTGCACAGTGGGACATTTATAACACCTTAGACTCCAGCAGGATTAGACAACAGTGCAAAAAATAGATGATCTTCACAGTAAATTTGTAATGACTTTGATGGGCTGCAAAAATATTACATATGATTATAATAAATTCATTATCAATGTTATAACAAGCAGGAGGACAGGGAAGGACTATAACCACTTAATGCTTTTATAGTGACGGTGTGGTTTTTAAATGCCCTAACACATCAGGTCCTCTTCTCCTCATCCTGCTGCCACATCCTGTATGCAGCTGACCACAGCTCTCGTTGTTTAATGGACACATAGCAGTGTTCTCACTCAGAACTGATGTCAGCATACTAACGCCTTCTCTCTCTCTCTCTCTCTGTCTCTTTTTTAGGTTCCCTTTGTCAAACTGTTGCCTGACTGCGATCATGATTTTGAACACCTCAGACCTGAGCTGGGATCCCGAGTCCTCCGGTGCAGACCCCATCTTCCCACTGGAGCAGCTGGACAGCTCGTCCACCTATGAAGTCCCACCTCTCACAGTGTGGGGCGTGGCCCTCTGTGTTTCAGGAACTCTAATCGCTACAGAGAATGCAATTGTGGTCACCACCATCCTGGCCACCCCTTCCCTCCGTGCTCCTGTCTTCTTGCTGCTGGCGAGCCTCGGGCTGGCTGATCTCTTGGCAGGCGTGGCACTGATCCTGCACTTCCTCTTCCTGTTCTGCGTGGAGCCCAGCAACTGGTCTGAGTTGCTGACCTCAGGACTACTGGTAACATCACTCACTGCCTCGCTCTGTAGCCTCATGGGGGTCGCCCTGGACAGGTATCTGTCTTTGAGCCACGCTCTCACCTACGGCTCGGGACAGTCACGTCGCAGAGCAGCCACCCTCCTGATGCTGGTGTGGTTGGGTGCGTGCGCCATTGGGGCGGGGCCAGCCATGGGATGGCACTGCCTGGAGGAGCCAGATTCCTGTTCCGTAGCACGACCCCTGACCCGGACTTATCTATCGCTGCTGTGCGGTGGCTTCCTCGTGGTTGTCATCGTGACTCTACAATTGTATGCTGGGATTTGCCGTGTGGCGAGGCGGCACGCCCATGCCATTGCTACCCAGAGGCACTTCCTCCCCGCCAGCCAGTCCTATGCAACCAAACACAGCAGTGGAAGAGGCTTCTCCCGCTTGATCCTGGTCCTCAGCGTGTTTGTGGGTTGCTGGATGCCTTTCTCCCTCTGGGGGCTGCTGGGAGATGCGTCCAGCCCTCCTCTCTACACTTATGCCACCTTGGTGCCAGCGGCAGGCAGCTCCCTGCTGAACCCCATACTCTACAGTCTGAGAAACCAAGACATTCGCAAGGTGCTGCTCCATGCTTGCTGCCCACACAGATACACACACAGCACACACATACACCATCCTGTTGATGTGTAGACTGCCAAGCCCCAGCAGGTTCACGCCAACACGCAATCTATGCCAGACATATCACCACTCATGTGCCAAGATACACACACTGCTGCACTGACTCTTACCAGGATCCAGAACATGAAGTGTCTGACTCCCACACACACAAGCAGCACTCTGTAGGGCTCGAGTCCGTCTGCGAAGTCAGAACGTGCTGAACTGTCCTGGCTGGGAGCTATCTTGGGCAAAATGTATTGTCCTGTCCGAACTGTGTACCTCATCTGCAGTCAACTGTAGCTTCACAGGGTCCCAGAAGAAAACAAGCAAACAAAAAAAAACAACAGAAAAAGGGACACTGTGCTGTATATGCGAAGAATTAATGAGTAATGGCACTTTATGATCAAAGAGAAGCCTATCAGTGTAATGACGTGTGATCCAAAGTTGTTTTATTTACTTGAATGACTGCAAAACACAATGTTTAGATGTTTGAAATGATCTATTTTGCACATGCTCTTAAAGGCACTTTGAAATATACTGTCCATATGTTCCGGTTGCACAACCTTTTTTTTTTAAATGAATTAATATTTTATACTGATGAATAATAAATGTCTTTTTTCTACTGGATAATGTCAGTGCTCTTCATTGCTACTGAAGCTGTTCACGCCTGTCTCTTCCCATCTCTCACTCTTTAACTCGGGCTGCTGCTTCATTTCTCCCACCCTAAATTATTCGGTGTCTACAGCAATCTGCAGTTTTATCACCGCCACGCAGCACCCTCTGCATCCTTGTAGCAGCCCTGCGATGAGAATGCAGGGATTATGCAAGAGGTTTTCCCTTCTCCTCCCACCAGTTTTGTCCTCAACTTTCTCTCATCAGTTCATGTTCACACTAACTGCACAGTTACAGCAGACACTGTGGAAAAAGTGTCCTCTCTGACATAAAGGTGACGGGTCACCGCTCAAACATAGTCTTCTGTGAGACACCTCATGTTTTTAACTTGATTATTATGCTTCATCATCCATCCAGTTACATAAGATGGACCTCCTCCTTTAAACTTTTCAGTTAAATCAGTTGGACTTATCAACTAATTCAGCTAATAATCTCTAAACCTATTATGTAGTCCACTCTAACATTAGTTAGAACATCACATATAACATTAGTTTACTATCTCATTCATTCACAATCTTTTAACAGCAATTCCTTAAAATTTTAATGGCTGTTTCATTACCATATTTAAAAACGGTTTATAGCAGGTTGTTAATTAGGCAAAGACTTTATAAATCATTAAGAAGCTGCTACATGAGATAAAAAGTGAAATAGTGACTAGTTTCTTGCCATATAGTGAGCCTACACTTATCTATTCTCAAACCTCAGATCAGTTTATTTAGATTACTGCTTTCAAATCCACTAGAGCATTTTACAATTGCATATCTGCAAGTACATTTTTAGTTATTTAAACACTGCAGGACCCCCCCCCCCATGAAAAAAAATCTCTTGATCCTGTCAAATTGTGAGCCTGCATAGGCTTTATATTTATTTATAATTACTTAATTCATTATTTATAAAACATTTAAAACCTAATAAATAACCTATTACAACTATTTATAAATTATTCATCATGGCAGTCTTATAAATTGGTACCCACAATTAGGGAATTAGGCTTAAACTTTTTTCATACAATTAGCATATATTTTAAAGATGTTTAATCAATATTTGTCGTGCAGTTTTTATGCAGTTAACCAGGTCTGTCAAATGATTTTTAGATTTTTCTATTCAGTTTTAATGCAGAACTTCCTTTTTTAGATATTTTTTAATCCAGATTGTTGGCTAATCGTTTTATAAAGCACAATATTCAAACAACAGTTCACTTCTAAATATAACACTAATCATTTTTTCATTTTCGGCCGCTTATTTATTGTCATTTACTTCACTTTCCTATCCCAATGTCTTGAGTGAGAGGCAGGGTACACTGGACAGATCACCAGTCCACTGCAGGGCCATCACAGACAGACAACCAGTCACTCTCAGTCAAACCTAAAGACAATTTAGCTCCAGTTGATGCCAGTTAATAGTGTGCATGTCTTTGGACTGTGGGAGGAAAACGGAGTATCCAATGAAAACCCACGCAGGCATGAGAACATGCAAACTCCACATAGTCATGTGAAAAAATTAGGACACTCTATATAAGCCTGTTTTGCTTTTTTGTTGTTTTTTTTTTTACATAGTTGGACATTCAATTCAATTCAACTTTATTTATATAGCGCCATTTCACAATAACAGTCATCTCATAGCACTATCAACTGTAGGGGGGGAACCCCCACAGTTGCAGAAAGACCCCAGCAATCAGGCGATCCCCTGTGAGCAAGCACTTGGCGACGGTGGAGAGGAAAAACTCCCTTTTAACAGGAAGAAACCTCCAGCAGAACCAGGCTCAGGGAAGGGCAGTCATCTGCTGCGACTGGCTGGGGGGTGAGGGGATAGAGAAGAAGAAAAGAACAGACATGTAGAGAGCAAACAGCACGATGGGGACTCAATCTATGGGAGAGAACAAACAGATGTTAATGACCAGCAAAAAAAAAAATATTTCATAGAGAGTGAGGAAAGGAGTGAGGCCCAGTGCATTACTGGAGGTCCCCCGGCTGACTAAACCTCTTAGCAGCATAACTAAGGGAGGGTTCAGAAACACATGATCCCTCCCTAATTGTAGGCTATATCAAAAAGGTAGGTTTTAGCCCTGTTCTTAAAAACAGAGATCGAGTCTGACTCCCGAATCCAGATTGGCAGCTGATTCCACAGGAGAGGAGCTTGATAACTGAAGGCTCTGCTTCTCATTGTACTTTTGGAGATTCTAGGTATTACAAGTAATCCTGCATTTTGGGAGCGTAGTGCTCTGTTAGGATAATACGGTAGTATCAGATCTTTTAAATAAAAAGAAGCCTGATTGTTTAGAGCTTTGTAAGTAAGAAGAAGGATTTTAAACTTAATTCTAAACTCTATGGGAAGCCAATGAAGGGAGGCCAGAACCGGAGAGATATGATCTCTCTTTCTAGTACCTGTTAAAACTCTTGCTGCAGCATTTTGGATCAGCTGAAGACTTTTTAGATGTTTTAGGACAGCCTGATAATAAAGAATTACAATAATCTAATCTCGAGCTAACAAAAGCGTGGGTCAGTTTCTCAGCATCACTCTGAGACAAGATGCTCCTAATCTTGGCAATATTACGCAAATGATAGAAGGCAGTCTTAGAAACAAATTTAATATGTGAACTGAAGGACAAATCCTGATCAAAAATAACTCCAAGGTTCCTCACAGAGCTATTAAGAGAAAGAGTAACTGCATCCAAACTGAAAGTTTGATTTGGAAAGGAATTTCTAAGGTTTTTTGGACCAACAAGAATGACTTCAGTCTTATCTGAATTTAATAGCAGGAAATTACAAGTCATCCAAGCTTTGATTTCCTTAAGACAGGCTTCTAACTTGGCTAATTGATTACTATCATCTGGCTTCATTGACAGGTATAATTGTGTGTCATCTGCATAACAATGAAAATGTATACAGTGCTTTCTAATAATGTTGCCTAAGGGAAGCATATATAAACTAAAAAGAGTAGGGCCTAGCACAGACATACGGATATTTAATATCAATGTTAAAAATACTGGGAGATTCATGTAATACAACTAAACAATTAAAAATGAATTAAAGACTTTTTTCAAATTTTCTGTACGATGTAATTCTAAACAAATAGTGAAGAATAAATTAGGACACCCCACCCCCACATTCATTCTCACTTAAAATGGCTAAAATGTTAAAAAATGCAAATAAAAACAAAACAAAAAAAAGGTTAGACATATATGTGAACATTTCTTAATAAAGAACTGAATATTTAATGGGGTGTCCTAATTTTTTTCATGACTGTAGGTTGCCACTGGCCAGCGGTGGGTTCAGACCCAAGACCTTGCTGCGAGGTTACAGTGCTAACCACTGTCCCACCGACTTGCTAATTTTTTTTTCACATTTTAATACATTGCATAAACTGTTATCCAAGTAGGATGAAATCTCTTATATCAAGGCTATGTATGGTTATTTTTTTGTCTGACATATCTTTTTACCTTTCAGTTTTTAATGCAAGAGCATATCACTTGTATCAAGATTTTCCTCATTGTAGGACATCTTGATAAGTCAAATTTAAACTAGAATAAGCAAAGTGAAACATACAGTATACAGCATGAATTTAAGATAATTCATAAGATAAGATAAGATAAGATAAGATAAGCCTTTATTAGTCCCACAACGGGGAAATTCCAGGATTGCAACAGCACAGGGATAGCAACACTCAGAGCAACAATCAGAAGGCAAGAAAAAAACAAGCAAGCAAGAGCAGCTAATATACATATGTACGTATTACTAAAAAATATATATATATACACACACACACAGACACAGTGCAGAGCATTGTAGCTGGATGGAATAAATATATGAATATATGAACACACAGTGCAGAGCATTGTAGCTAGATGGAATAAATATGTAAATATATAAACACCCACAGTACGGAGCATTGCAGCTAGGTGGAATAAATATGCAAGTATATAAACACACACAGTGCGGAGCAATGTAGCTAGATGGAATAATATGTAGATATATAAATATATAAACACACCCAGTGCTGAGCATTGTAGCTAGATGGAATAAATATGTAAATATATAAACACACACAGTGCAGAGCATTGTTGCTAGATGGAATGAAACAGCATAACCGTCTACTTAGTTATCCCACATGGTATGATTATGTGCCCATACATATTCTCACCCTCCATAGCGACCGGTATGTTCCTAGTTGTATGCCGGAGGGGACCATTGTGTAAGTCTATTGCATCTTTTGCATTCAAAAAACTATTAGTTTGTTACGTCTTTTTGCTATCTCTGCGAGCAGCCCTGCTTAGGTTGTACAGTCTGACAGCCGTTGGCAGGAAGGACCTACGGAACCTCTCGGTTGTGCACCTGGGATGATGTAGTCTGCTGCTAAATGAGCTCCTCAGTGCATTCAGTATGTCCTGCATAGGGTGGAACTCGGACTCCAGCAGAGATGACAGTTTAGCCACCGTCCTTCTCTCTCCTATCTCCTCCATCGGATCAAGGCGCTGCCCCAGGACAGAGCTAGCTTTCTTAATCAGTTTGTTCAGTCTCTTCCTATCGGCTGCAGTAATGCCACTGCCCCAGCAGACCACTCCAAAAGTGATGGCTGATGCCACCACCGTGTCATAGAATGACTTCAGCAGCGCCCCTTGTACACCAAAAGACCTGAGTCTCCTCAGCAGGAACAGCCTGCGCTGTCCCTTCTTGTAGAGTGCATCAGTATTGTGTGACCAGTCTAGTTTATTGTTCAGATGAATACCCAGGTACTTATAGGATGTCACCATCTCGATGTCTGTTCCCTGTATATTTACTGGTACTGTGAGGGGCTGCCCATGCCTGCGGCAGTCCACCACCAGCTCCTTAGTTTTCCTCGCGTTGATCTGGAGGCAGTTCCGATGGCACCAGTCCACGAAGTCCTGGATAAGCCCTCTGTACTCAGCTTCATCTCCATTGGAGATGAGGCCAACGATCGCAGAGTCATCAGAGAACTTCTGTAGATGGCAGTGTGTTGTGTTGTGTGAGAAGTCCGCAGTATAAAGAGTGAACAGGAAGGGAGCCAGCACCGTTCCCTGGGGGGCCCCCGTGCTACTGATGATCGTGTCGGACACACAGTCCCGGGTTCTCACAAACTGAGGCCGGTTCGTGAGGTAGTCCAGGATCCATGATGACAGGTCATTCTACCTAGACTGCAGTTTTTGCAGTGTACTTTTCAAAAAAGTGCCTGTGAATGATCGAGATGTGCTGAATCTTGTGCATTATATACAGTATACTGTAAACAGAGCACAATAATATATACACTAAATAGTTACAAGGAGCTTTACAAACACTGGGAACATCATCACAAACCCACAACAGGCTTATACACATTATAAATGAAATAATGATTGCAACACCACTAAATGGTAAATTAAAGATTTACAAAGTCCTGGTCTTGGTACTTGAGAGCACACCCTATTTCTTATTTGGAGAAATTACTATGGAATCATTTCATTACACAGAAAAAGACTAGTATAAACTAAGCTGATGAAGTTGAATAAAGACATTGATTGTTTTACACTGTATGTTATGGAGTATCACAGATTGTGCTTCAGTTACGACACAATGTTAACAAAAGAGAGAACAACCACTGAAATTATCTCTCTTTATTGGAATAATACCTACTTGGAAGTTTAAGGCAGGAAATCAGAACTTTGGCTAAGCACTTTGGATCCTGGTGTTTTTTGTTTTGTTTTTTTAATCACAGGCACACTTCAAATAAAAGGCACTTACAGATGCGTGGTCCACAATGAATATTAGTCAGTTCTACAGCTGAGTTATCAATAACACCTGTTAATATTTTTGGCAAAAGCCGTAGTCTGAAATGCAGTACAAAAAAGGCACAACAGTGACTGAAGCAGCAGAGTACAGTCCATTCCCAAGAAAAGCTAAAAATACAATTACAGAAAGAAATAAACGTAAATTATATCACAAATAAAAATCATTTGTATTAAAGGCATCCATCTTCTCAGTATGGTAATCTTGTCATACACCCAGGATATCTGCCATTATTTAATACCTTTTCTACTACCCATTACACGGAATAATTATCAAGTCATGAGTTTGTTTATCAGCTACTACCACAACTGTTCCCATAAAAACCACAAAGACTAAATACAACAATGAGGGGAAATGCGATATAATTTGTGCTTTAAAATGCTTTTAAAGTGATTGCTTTTGTGGACATACTTTGAGATTGTAATGTAAACTTTATATGATCTAAATGAATGAGCAAGAATGTCTCAAAGCCAGCACACCGTGTCTTTCCATTGAAAACTTGTAGCTATTGTGATTGCAGGAGTTCGAATTCATACATGTGTGCCGTGACCTTTGGTTCCCTCATGTACTACAGCAGGTGATATCAGGGTTTAGGCCAGCGGCAAAGGATACCTGATTCTAACACATATCAATATAAAGACAGACGTGGCGTCTTCATGCACATATTTCAGCAGACATGTGCATCACATCACATAACACAATTACATTAATGCCAGTGATGTGTCATACAATGGCGGCAATATGAAAATAGGGCGCGATCAGTCACACTAACCCTGTGTCAATCTGTCTCTCCTGTTATGAATCATTTTGCATATACACTGTATATAAATTGGGTCAGGGAATGTGATTCAAAATGAGTCACAAGTGTATACTATGATTACACCTACAGGCAAAGAGATTGGCTTACACACAAATGCACAACGACCTTCACTCCATTTGTTCTCGAGGGACGTAACCACAATAGAAATATGCAACTGTCGATTCAGGTTGAGGAAAGACAAAGGTGCTTGTGAGGGGGAGATGAAGATGAAGGGACGGCGATCAATCGGACCATTCATCATCATCAAACTCTGAAGAGTCATCTTCGCTGTCGCTGCACTCTACGGCGATACGGCGGGACAGGATGGCAGCTACATCGTTGCCAAAGTGATCCCGCTTCTCCTGCTCCAGCTGGGCCTCCACCTTCCGCAGGTTAAAACCTAAAAATGAGTTAAAGGCTTAGAATGAGTGCACAGCATCTGGATAATCATATGCACTGCCATTAAAGTCACAAGCACACTGTAAAGCAGTGATGGAAACCAGACCATCAATGACAGGAGTAGTTCCTTCCGAACTGATGATATCACCATAAGAGTGTTCAGATCTCCTGACCTTTGACCTTGATAACAACCTTGATACAGAGTCACCTGAGGATCATTTTTGCTTGAGTTTAGTAAGCACCAGGGCAACTGCCTAGGAGGAATAGTGATTTTAATAAATGCATGAAAATGCTTTCTCTTATTCAATATGCTCTGTTCATGACAGGTTACCTAAAGCAATTGACCTGATAAATTATACTGTGACCACATTCTTCCTCCCTTTCCCTTCTGTGTTGATAAAATGGTGAAATATCCTGCAGCACAGGTCCAACTGGTTCACAGTTCAACCAGGATTTAGATGTATGCAAGTTGCAACAGTTGCATATTATTAGCATTAATTTGTACTTTTAAAACAAGGTCCTATTAGCATGACAGTCCAATGGCTTTGGAAAAAAAATACTGATTGTAGATTGATTTCGGAAAAAAAAAAATCTGAACTTATTTATCTCAGCCTCATTTTTACATCTTAAAAACCTGGAATTTAAACAGGAATCTGTAGACATTTTATATCAACTGCAATTAGTTCTAAAATGCCGTACTGCCTCATATTTCAGAAAAAAACGGAACCACTGCAGCAGTTTGATGGTAGGAATCATTTCAGTACTTGATCAAATACGAAAAATTGCCAGTTTCCTTCTCACCTTACAGATACCATGTCAGCAGTTTGCCTTGAATCTTGACATAACTAGTGTGCTTAGATTTTGATTTAAAAGAACAGCTCAAGTGCATTTTGTCCCTGATAAACATGTAACATTCCAGTTGACTTGTCACGTCTTTCTTCCCATTTGCTTTATTAATAAAAGACACTGCAATGGGTCATTACAAAAACTTTGCTTGGAAAACACCAAGCAGTCACACAGTGACAAAATAAATCCTGAATAGAAAAAAATACATCAAGATGCATCAATGATCATTGTACTGTCATATTGCAGCCCTCTGTATCGTAACTGAATACAATCGTGAGGTGTCTAGAGATTCCCACACCTAGTGGTAAATGTTGCCCATCAGATGTAACGCCTGTAGCAACCTTTGTCTACTGCAGAATCATTTCAAACAGTAGTGGGCAGCAGGTAGATCTGCTCTTACCACTGGCATAACCTTTATGACAGTGATTTATACAGGCATTCTTGGTCACCAGGAAAACATGTCCCTGTGAATGTCAGTCTTTTAGCTGTTAATGCTATATTTTAATATACTGACCATTAAAAAATTCTGGAAATCACAATGCAATTAACAATAAAGTATGATAACGTGCAATAAAACTCTCAACCAAAGTCTTGCTGCTACAAAGCCAAAAACTAACTGATTTGACTTGAATGAATAGTTACGTCACACCAAGGAATAATGGCCCTGATTTATCAAATGTGCAAAAGACAGAAAAATAGTCATGCAATCATATCAATGTACAGACAGATCGGTATTTATCAATCTGAACATGATCGCATGGTGTGTGCAAATCTCATGTCAGCTCTGAATTTGGGTACGCAAATTTTCAAGTTGCTGTAGACTCCTAAGCAGCAGAGACTAACGAGCAGTGCAACCTTTCAGGTGATATGTTTGCCTTGCGTTATATTTAGATGAGAGTTTTGATGATTTACTTTAAAAGACTAAAGAGGCTGCTTTTAGTAATTATAAACATTTTATCTACAGTATATTTATGTCACTGGTGCAAATATTAAAACAGATTTAAGCAAAACCTAGTTATTTGATGGAATTAAACTTTTAGTTTCTGATTTTTATTTTTTTTTTACCATTGTAGTTGAGCTGTAGGACTTTTTTCAGTTGTCATTTATTGATGTATTTATATATCTGTGCTGTAAAGAGTCTCCTGTGTGAGCACTGTGTTAAAATAATATTCTAAAAATACTGGCGGCTGCCAGTGGTACCCCTGAGCCTCTTTGTTTGTTGTTGAGATGTAGTTTATTTATATGGCATTCTGACCTTGACTTTGGACCCTGCAATCCCAAAACCATAGGCAGAGGTCAGGGTGACAGGGTGAACCTGTGTACAAAGTTTGGTGACCCTAGCTGTACTCATTCTATAGCAATAGGGCATAGGGGAAGCTAACTGTGACCTTTGACCTTTTGACCCCAAACCCATAGTCAGTGGTCAGGGTCTCAGGGTGAATATGTGTACAAAGTTTGGTGACCCTAGGTCGCATTGTTGTTGACATAGTTTAGATAGTTTATATGGCATTTTGACCTTGACCTTTTGTCCCCAAACCCATAGCTGTAGTTGGGGGTCCCAAGGTGTAGCTGTGTTCAGGTTCAGGTTACTTTATTTGTACCCGTAGGTAGATTTGTTTTGCAGTTGGTGACATCCATATTTACAAGCCACTAATTACATTCAACATAGACACAAACACAGGCACACATCTTACAAAATAGGTAAATATAAAATATGTACAATATAATTTTTATAGCTTGTTCAACTCTTTGACAGCAGCAGGGACAAAGCTGTTTTTGTAGCGCTGGGTTCTACTTTTTGGGACAGCAAACCTCCGTCTGGAGGGAAGAAGCTGAAAGTTGCAGTGCAAAGGGTGGGGGGAGTCATTTAAAATCGAGTCGGCCATCCTCTGTACTTGTCTGGTGTACAGGGATGTCAGGCTCAGCTGTGACTCACCAAGCAAACGACTGGACCATCTGACTACCTGATCCAAGGATTTCCTCTGTTTCAGTTTTATCTGACCAAACCATGACATTAAAGAAAAGGATAAAACAGATTCAATAAAAGCCCGATAAAACATAGTCATTATGGTTCGGTCAATTTGGAAGCGTGCAAGTTTCCTCAAACAATGCAAATTTTGCTGACCCTTTCACAGTTCACCTCAAAGTTCAATCCACTATCAATAATCGTCCCAAGATATTTGTACAATTGTACACATTCGGTGGTCTGGCCTTTTAGTATGGTGACTTTGTGCCTGGGAGTTTTCCTCCTAAAGTCAATCATATCTTTCGTTTTTGTTGTATTCAGCTGCAGGTAGGAATCCTCACACCAGTGAACAAAGTCATCAACTACTGGGCCGTGGCCACTCTCACCATCCTGGAGGAGACTGACAATAACTGAATCATCAGCATACTTTATAATGTGTCTGTTGTCATGTCTGCTCCGACACATGTTTGTGTACAGGATGAAGAGTAGTGGTGACAACACACACCCCTGAGGAGAGCCAGTAGAAGAGCACTTTAGGTCAGACAATGTGCCATTGACCCTTACTCTCTGCGTCCTGTTGGTTAAGAAATCCAGAATCCAACCCACCAGATTATTGCTTAAATCAAATTGTTGCAGGAGCCTTTCAACTAAAATATGAGGTTGGATTGTATTAAAGGCAGAAGAAAAGTCCACAAATAAAAGCCTGGCGTGTGTCCCATTAAAATCCAGATGTTTGAAAAGCATGTCAAACAGAGTGACAGTGGCATCCTCCACTCCTCTGTGAGGCCTATAGGCAAACTGCAGAGGATCCAATGCATGTTCAGTCTGCTTTAGGACCTCACATCTGATCAGTTTTTCAAAAATTTTCATTAAAATTGAAGTCAAAGCAACTGGTCTAAAGTCATTTACCGTTTTAGGACAGCTGGATTTTGGAACGGGAACAACCACGGCATCTTTCCAGATCTTAGGCACATGCGTCTGTAAGGACTTATTGAAAATGTAATGAAATATAGGACTCAGTTCATGTGCACAGGACTCTACCAGGCGCCCACATATATTATCAGGGCCCTGACTTTTGTTCACTTTTACAGCGCGGAACTCCCTTTTAACATCCTGCATCTCAATATTAAAGTGCTGATTGTCTTTGAGTTTCTGTTTCAAATCTTGGATTTCTGTGCTAAAATCAAAGGAGTCAAAACGACCATAAAAACAATTAAGGGCATTAGCCAGCTCTGTGTCTGAACTAAAACCATCTAAAAACACACAATTACTGCGCTCTGTAGGCCTGCAATAGTTTTCATACTGGCCCAGGCCGAACCAAGTTTATTTGCTGCCATCTTGCTTTCCAACTCTGATTTATAATTCTGTTTTGCTCTTAAAATTTCGGCCTACAGCTCCTTAGTGGCAACCTGTAGCTCAGAAACAGACCCCTGTTTAAAGGCAAGAGCTTTCCTCTGTAAGCAGGATTTAACTGATTTAGTAACCCATGGTTTGTTGTTGGGGTATATTTTGACACGTTTACGTGGAACAATCTTATTTTGACAGTAAGCCATGTATGAGCATGTGAGCTCAGCCAGAGAGTCCAAATCATCCCCGCAGGCCATTATGAACATCTTCCAGTCTGTACAGTCAAAGCATTCCTGGAGGCTGTGCTCTGAATCTTCTGTCCACACATCAATGTCTCTCATCTCCACCTTGCCTCTTCTGAGAGCAGTTTTATATGTGGGCAGCAAATGTACACAGTTGTGATCTGAGGATCCTAAAGGAGGAAGGGGGAGTGATTTATAGGCCCTCTCTATGGATCCATAGCACAGGTCCAATGTCTTTTTTCGCCTGGTTGGGCAGGAGACATACTGATGAAAGTTTTTAAGTGTCTTCTTTAAAGAAACATGGTTAAAATCCCCAAGAATGAAGTTTGGCGCCTCTGGAGAAATTGACTGCAGCCGCTGCACCACATCAGAGATGGTGCTGGAGGCGGAGTCAGCGTCTGCCCTCGGATGAATATACACAACTGTGATGAAAAGTTGGGGAAACTCTCGAGGCAAATAAAAGGGGCGTAGTGACACTGACAGCAACTCCACATCGGGTGTACAGATGCGCTCTCTGACCGTGACAGATGTGCAGTACTGCTTATTAATGTATAAACATACACCGCCCCCCTGACACTTCCCAGTTACCTCGTCCTGCCGATCCGAGCGCAGCAGGGCTCCAAAGCCATCAATCCACAGGTCTGCATCTCGATCATGCGCAGTAAGCCAAGATTCAGTGAAAGCCATGACGCAGCAGTTCTTAAAATCCTTCTGGTAACGTACATTGCCTTGAATTTCCTCCACCTTGTTTCTCACAGACTGTGCATTCCCAAAAATGATCGAAGGAAGAGGAATGTTACCAAACTGACGTCTCCTAAGGCGCAATTTCACACCTCCACGTCTTCCACGCTTCCTCCTGCCGCTTCTCTTTTCACCGCTGTGTCCGTCTCTCAAAATAAAGTCCGGCAGTTGAAGTTTGGGCTCAATCACAGGCGCTGAATCAGTTGTGTTAAAGCGTAGCAACACGTCCCTGGAATATTGTATTCTGCCCGCTATTCTGCTCGCCATGGAGCCGAACGCGTTTACCTCAGAGACAAAGAGCCACAGCACAGATAGCAGCAGTGCGAGAGAGGAAAAGAAATCCATGTTGTAAGTACCAGGGAGCTCTTCGCCATATATTCCACAAATGCTCCAGGGCAGAAACGACACAGAGGATTTTCTAAAAACGTAAAAAAGTACAAAAAACACACACACGCACTATATCACCAGCTGCTGGTCGCTGCGTGCGCATGCGCCCATCAGTGTACCAAGTTTGGAGACCCTAGCTTTCTTTGTTGTTGAGATATAGTTTAAATGGCAATTTGATCTTGACCTTTGACCCTGCTATCCCAAAACCATAGTCAGAGGTCAACGTCACAGGATGAACCTGTGCACAAACTTTGGTGAGCCTAGCTTTACTTGTTCTATAGCAACAAAGGGGCGCTTGCGCACGCAGCGACCGGCAGCTGGTGGCTTGTCACCAGACTGCAAAACAAATCTACCTACGGGTACAAATAAGAAACAAAAAAACAAACAAACAAAAAAAAACCCACTCAGAACACGGCAGGCCAGCACACATCTCGGAGCAGCATTAGCAACAGCTAAGCTAAAGAGACACCGGCATGGAGCTTTTTCTCTGATCGCCAAGTAAGTAAAGTTTATTTATGAAGTGCTTTTCAGAGACATACAGTCACAAAGTACTGTACAATAAAATGATATAAAAGGAAGTTGATAGATAAAAATAACTTTAAAAATACAAAAATAAGTTAAAACACAAGATTAAAATAATTTATAAATATCAGACATACCATTAAAAAGCAGTTGAAACTCAACAGAAATCCTCGTTAAACAAAAAAGTTTTCGGCTGCTTTTTAAGAGTCTAGAGTCAGATAAACATGTCTGGAGTGGGAGTCTATTCCAAACACCGTCCCCCACCCTCCCTGTGTGCAGAGATGCATCTCTGAGGAAAATGAAGCCCCGAGAATACTTTATTATATGAAAGAGATGTCAACAGTTTTATTCTGGGACATGATTTGAGGTTGAATAAAGTGAAAAAATTTTGAAATGTATGGGATCATGATACTGGATTATCACAATATCGCGATTATCGTTGAATCATGATAGGATCAAATAGTGACCCAAGTATCACAATCTGAATCAAATTGTGAGGTCCCTCACGATTCCCACCCCTAAAGGGCAGGGTCTCAGCTGTCCAAGACTTGTCTTAGACATGATGATATCAATTTGAAAAGGCTGCATTATTCCTTTGTGTAGTTATCATATTACAAGATTTTGGGAAAACTGACTTCTGACTTTGACCTAAAGGTCAGATGTCCCAAATTCGAACTTTTCCACGATTTTTCATAGATACACTGATAATATCAATTTGAAAAGCCCATGTAATTTCTTTGTCTAGTTATTGCGTTCACAAGGTAGGTGTTGATGTGACAGCCGCCGCCACCAATGCCCATCCACCCAGTAACTACAATACCCCTTCAGCCTTTAGAGGCTGAGGGGTAAAGAAGTATTTCTTTAAGTAAGTTTTCTGTTATGTAGCACTGTATCTCATAATGGTTCATTCATTTTTCATTCATCTTCTTCCGCTTAATCCTTTTCGGGTCGCGGGGGGGCTGGAGCCTATCCCAACATCTTTGGGCGAGAGGCAGGGTACACCCTGGACAGATTGCCAGTCCATCGCAGGGCCAACACAAAGAGACAGACAACCATTCACTCTCACAGTCATACCTAAGGACAATTTAGAATCCCCAGTTTGATGCCAATTAACCTAACTTGCATGTTTTTGGCATGTGGGAGGAAACCGGAGAAATCCCGGAGTAAACCCACGCAGACATGGGGAGAACATGCAAACTCCACACAGATCACTGTTGGTCAGTGGCTGGGATCGAACCAGGGGATCCCATGGCCAAGGGTGAGTTGCTGTGCTGCCGCAGTGCTAACCACTGCGCCACCGCGCTGGCCTCTCATAATAGTTATCCCTTACAAATTAGCCATTAACTCATTGGTAAACTACAACAGAGTTTTCTCCACAGGAAGTGCCCGACCAAGGTGACGCGCTGCATCGGAGTTTAAAAAAAAATAAAAATTGCTCCGCATTAGCAAGAGCAATTCTGCTGTACACACCAGAGAAGGTGTGGGGAAGTTATTTTATTTTGCCTTCTGTGTTTCTGCACAATATTGAGGGGTGCCAGAGAGTGTGGCTGACCAATGCACACAGCACAGAACAGACAGCCTTTCTGGAAAGGGAATGTCTTTCTGCACTTCTAAAAAGTAATAAATTCTTATGTTTGATAAGTATGCTTTAAAATTACAAAATGAACAACATTTAATCAATCGTCTAAGTCAAACAATACAGACTGAGATTATAATCATCAGATGGAGATCAGCTGATCAAACCATTGGTGCTGCCCAGCACCAATCTCCTCCATAACATAGTTATTTTGCATTTAAAGTGACCTTTGAGGTTAACAGACTATGTATACTTCTTTATTATTTTTCACTTCTCCTATAATAATAAAGGTTTATCTTATAACGTCAATTTGTACTTCGGAAAAGTTTCTCTTTCAACCATCTTATGTTCCATTGTGTGGTAATCCTCCGGGCAAGGCGTGGGCATGGCAAGATCCTTTCCGTCTGGCAGATTTATCAATGACTAAACATCGTATGATGAGACTGACCAGATACGCACAGATTCATGAATGCCACATGGACCTTTTCATACGATCATATTTACACCCAAATGTGCACTGATTTCTACATACTTTTGATAAATGAGGGCCAATGTGAGTAAATCTGGATTCAGCGAATTAGTGGAGAGGAATTTAAGGGGCAGATTTACCAAGGTAGTGCAAATTAACAAGTGTGTAATTTAGACAGAGCGCCTGAGGGAGTCGCCAATTTCTGCAAGTGATCTACGAACACCACAAAAAGTTTTGAACACAGATGCTGTCACTTCATTTCAATAATGACCACCCATCAACCAAGAGCAGTGCAACATTGTGCACAGGCACACCTGATGAGGAAGCGTAGGCATAGGCAGTTCAGAGAAGCACAATATAGGAGATTGTTTTTTAAGCTTTTGTTTAAGCGCAAAACCCATTAAAATAGTTTTTTTTTTTTAAATTTTTGTTTTTTTTTTTGTTCATCATATTTCAGGATTTTGATTTCATATGGCAGACTCTTTTGTTTAATATGCAAAAATTAAGTATTTGCATCTAATTTAACAAGAGCACTCTGAGGCAAATGCAATATCCCCACCTCAGTTTTCTTTGAAGATCCCAATACTTACTGACGGAGAGCAGTTTTCAACTTTTCAATATAATTACGGTGGCAGAACCAAATTATGATAAGCCCATCATCCACGAATATACAACAAAGTATACAACCCATATTTGTAGGTCAGGATCCCAAGGTGAACCTGTGTAGCAAGTTTGGTGACTCTAGAGAGCTTTACACGTTCTATAATAAAAGACCATAGGGAGTGCCAACCTTCACCTTTTGACCCCAAACCTGTAATCAGAGATTATGGTCTCAGAGTGAACCTGTGCGCCAGGTTTGGTGGCCCTAGCTTTACTCGTAGAGTAATAAGGCATAAGGAATGTTAACCTTGACCTTTGACCTTTTGACCCAAAACCCACAGTAAGAGGTCAGGATCCCAAGGTGAACCTGTGTAGCAAGTTTGGTGACCCTAGCTTTCTTTGTTGTTGAGATATACAGTGGTGTGAAAGTGTTTGCCCCCTTTCTGATTTCTCAGTTTTGTGTGTTTGTCACACTTGAATGTTTCAGATCATCAAACAAATTTAAATATTAGTCAAAGATAACACAAGTAAACACAAAATACAGTTTTTAAATGAAGGTGTTTATTATTAAGGGTAAAAAAAAAAACCAAACCTACATGGCCCTGTGTGAAAAAGTGACCCCCCCCCCCTTGTTAAAACATAAATTAACTGTGGTTTATCACATCTTTGGAAAGCTGAGTTCAATTTCTCTGGCCACACCCACGCCTGATTACTGCCACACCTGTTCTCAATGAAGAAATCCTTTAAATAGGACCTGCCTGACAAAGTGAAGTAGACCAAAAGATCCTCAAAAGCTAGACATCATGCTGCGATCCAAAGAAATTCAGGAACAAATGAGAAACAAAGTAACTGAGATCTATCAGTCTGGAAAAGGTTATAAAGCCATTTCTAAAGCTTTGGGACTCCAGTGAGAGCCATTATCTACAAATGGCGAAAACATGGAACAGTGGTGAACCTTCCCAGGAGTGGCCAGCTGGCCGACCAAAATTACCCCAAGAGCACAGCGATGACTCATCCAAGAGGTCACAAAAGGCCCCACAACAACATCCAAAGAACTGCAGGCCTCACTTGCCTCAGTTAAGGCCAGTGTTAATGATTCCACCGTAAGAAAGAGACTGGGCAAAAATGACCTGCATGGCAGAGTTCCAAAACAAAAACCACTACTGAACAAAAAGAACATAAATGCTCATCTCAGTTTTGCCAGAAAACATCTTGATGTTCTCCAAGACTTTTGGGAAAATACTCTGTGGATTGACAAGACAAAAGTTGAACTTTTTGGAAGGTGTGTCCCATTACATCCAGCGTAAAAGTGACACAGCATTTCAGGAAAGGAACATCATACCAACAGCAAAATGTGGTGGTGGTAGTGTGATGGTCTGGGGCTGTTTTGCTGCTTCAGGACCTGGAAGACTTGCTGTGGTAAATGGAACCATGAATTCTAGCTGTCTACCAAAAAATCCTGAAGGAGAATGTCCGGCCATCTGTTGGTGAGCTCAAGCTGAAGCGCACTGGGGTTCTGCAGCAGGACAAAGAGCCAAACCACACCAGGAAGATCACCTCTGAATGGCTTAAGAAAAACAAAATGAAGACTTTGGAGTGGCCTAGTCAAAGTCCTGACCTGAATCTGATTGAGATGCTGTGGCATGACCTTAAAAAGGCAGTTCATGCTTGAAAACCCTCCAATGTGGCTGAATTACAACAATTCTGCAAAGATGAATGGGCCAAAATTCCTCCACAGCGCTGTAAAAGACCCATTGCCAGTTATTGCAAACACTTGATTGCAGTTGTTGCTGCTAAGGGTGGCCCAACCAGTTATTAGGTTCAGGGGGCAATCACTTTTTCCACACAGGGCCATGTAGGTTTGGATTTTTTCCCCCCTTAATAATAAACACCTTCATTTAAAAACTGCATTTTGTGTTTACTTGTGTTATCTTTGTCTAATATTTCAATCTGTTTGATGATCTGAAACATTTAAAATGTGACAAACATACAAAAAATGAGAAATCAGAAAAGGGGTAAACACTTTTTCACACCACTGTAGTTTATAAGCTATTTTGATGTTGATCTTTGACCTTGCGATCCCAAAACCAGTCACACTTCAGGGTCACAGGGTGAACCTGTGTACCAAGTTTGGTGACTAACTTTAGTCACTGTACAGCAGGGGTGCTCAATACGTCAATTGCGATCAATTGGTAGATCGCAAAGGCACTGCAGGTAGATCACGTGACATTAAATAAAGTTTTCAATTCTATCACCTATCCTCCCATCTATCCACTTATTGGCATTTACCATTTGATTGATGTACAGGGCAGCCAATCAGGAGAGGTCCTCTCCTCTATGCGTCATAGGTCACCCTGCATGCACAGTCAAACACGCTAGCTAGCTACTGCTAAACTCCAGCAAGCTGTGATCGTGTTGGCGCTTCAAATTTCAATTAACTAAAGAAGGGATATTAAAAATGAGTGGGGGAACTGAATCCAGTAAGATGACAAAAACTTACCACTTCCATGCGGAATGGGAGGAAGATTTTTTTTCCCACAATGTCATTTTCGAAGTGTATTTGTCTGATCTGTCAATCTGTTGTGTTTCCAAAGAAGGGAAATGTGGAGAGGCACTTTTGAACCGTTCATAAAAACTACACCACTAACTTCCCTCCAAAAAGTGAGCTGAGAAAAAGAAAGGTGAAGGAACTCAAATCTCAGTTAATTGGACAGCAGTCATTTTTCACACAGCTGAAATCAAAGGCAAAGGTCGCCACTGAAGCATCGTTCCAGGTGAGTCATTGCATTATTAAGCATAAGAAGTCCTTTCAAGAAAGAGAGATGACAAAAGAGGCCTTCGTTGGGGCAGCGGAGTCGTTTCGGGATTTTAAAAACAAATCAGAAATATTATCTTCAAAGCTCTTCAGCTATCAAGAAATACAGTTACACGGCGCTGTGAAATAATGACCTATGATTTGACACAGCAGCTTTGGAAGGACATCACAGAATGTGAGTGTTGCTCACTGCAATTAGACGAGTCCACAGACATAAGTGACACAGCTCAGTTGTGCATTTTTATTTGGATGGTGTTTACCGATATGACTGCAAAAGAGGAGCTGTTAACAATACTGCCCATGAAAGAACACACGTGAGGAGAGGACATTTTTCACTCTTTCAAAAACTTTATTGAGAAAACCGAGCTCCCATGGGTTGTGGGTCCACAAATCACCAACCAATCCTGAGAGTGGTAGATGGCGCAGTGTGGGATGAGGAACTGCCTGGCACCCTGTACAGTGAGCAAGACCAATATCGCCCAGGGTCATCACAGGAGTGTCCCTGTGCCAGAGCCCAAGTCGCCCTGAACAAGGGTACTGGGCAGCACGGTGGGACGCCTGTGACGACGGGCGACATCGAGAGGCTGGTTTCACCTGTTCACTGACCCATACCTGGCCTTGTCCTTGGCTCTTTGTTCTAAAATAACATTTTTGCAGAATGGTCACATTCAGCTTCCGACATAACACCAGTGTGTAAATTGGTGTCAATAACCACGGATGTTGCACCTTCAATGGTGGGCTGCTCAAATGGATTTATTGCAAAGTGCAGGGAAGACAATGATTTCCCCGACTTCCTTAATTACCACTGCATAATCCATCAACAAGCATTATGTGCTAAAATGCTAAATATGAAAGCGATAATGGATGTTGCAACAAAAATCTCTTGCTTTATTCGAGCGAGATCTCTTCAAAGACAACTGTTCCGAGCACATCTGGAGGAGGCTGATTGCAACTAGATTTAGAGAGCTCTGTCCGGATATAAAGGAGTTTCTCCTCCTCGGTAAACATGCAGAATACAAGCAACTTGATGATGATCAGTGGCTGCTAGGCTTGACATTTTTAACCAATTTGACCAACATGTTGAATGAGCTTAATTTAGAGCTGCAAGGAAAGGACAAAACTGTGGTAAACATGATCAGCTCAGTTAATGCTTTCAAATGAAAAGTGTAACATACTGTATGTCCTCAAAACTGCAGCACCGTGATTTGGGGAACTTCGCCAACCTGACGTCAGAGCTGGAGAAGCAACAAAAGGCACATGTGCAACTTGACAGTGCATGCTACATCGAGCAGGTGGAAAATTGTTTGTCAGAGTTTGACAGATGGTTTCAAGACTTTGCTTTACTTGAGCCAATTGCTACATTTTTGTGCTATCCATTCAAGGAAGATGCTGAGGTTGATTCACTTGCATCAAAAATTGCAACACCGTTTCATCTGAACTCATCTGCAGTGGAGGATGAGATTTTGACACTACAGGCTGACACTGAGCTTAAGTCCAGGGCTCATGGTCAGTTTTGGAACTTACAGAGGAAAAGTATCCAAACATGAGGAAATATGCTACCTCCTTGACTGTATTATTTGGCTCTACTTATTTATGCGAATCAGCCTTTTCCCACATGAAGATTATTAAGTCCAAATACCGTTCCACCATGACTGATGATCATTTGGAAGCCTGCTTGAGACTAGCTACCAGCAGCTACTGTCCGGACTATGCAACCCTGGCTGACTCCATTCCGTGCAAGTCATCAGAGTAAGGTAATGATCGTAAATGTATTGAATTGTATTGTGCCGTAAGGGTTCATGCAGTTATATAATGTATGGCGTACATTGTACGCCAACATATATTGCGATATTTGGCATTTTTTTAAATGTAGGTAGATCATTTTGACCTGGTCATTTTAAAAGTAGCTCACAAGCCAAAAAAGTGTGGGTACCCCTGTCATATAGTAATAAGGCATGGGGAATTTTAAACTTGACCTTTGACCTTTTGACCCCAAACTTATAGTCAGGGGTCAGGATCCCAAGGTGAACCTGTGTACCAGGTTTGGTGGCCCTAGCTTTACTTGTTGTACAATAATAAGGCATAAGAAATGCTAACCTCGACCTTTTGACCCCAAGCCCATAGAGGTCAGGATCCTAAGGTGAACCCCTGTAGCAAGTTTGGTGACCCTAGCTTTCTTTGTTGTTGAGATATACACTACTCACAAAAAGTTAGGGATATTCGGCTTTTGGGTGAAATTTCAGGATGCACCTAAAATGCACTATAATCTTGACAGGTGAACTTAATTTGACCTTCTCTAACCTTTTGAATGCACATAATAATAATAATAATAATAATAATAATAATAATAATAATAATAATAATAATGCATCAGATTTATATAGCGCTTTATCATAGACACTCAAAGACGCTTTACAAATAGATACATTATTCATTCACTCCAGACAGACAATGGTAGTGGCAAGCTACTGCTGTAGCCACAGCTGCCCTGGGGCAGGCTGATGGAAACGTGGCTGCCAATCTGTGCCAACGGCCTCTCCGGCCACCACCGAACATTTATACACATTCATACCCAGTGTTATGGACACTGGAGGCAAGGTGGGTAAAGTGTCTTGTCCAGGGACACAACGGCAGGATATCTGGGGAGAACGTGATTTGAACCGCCAACCATCCAGTTATTGGACGACCTGCTCTACCTCCTGAGCCACTCCCCCACATTTCCAGCTGCTCAGTGCTTTAGTACTTTTTGCATAACTTGATGTTTTCCAACAAGGTGCTTTACGGCAAAATTCACAACACGTGTTTGATTCATGAATTGACCAATAAATTTTCTGGTTCAATTAGAATTGGTATTTAAACAGTCCTCTTCATTATGCTGTAAACATTTTGACATCATGAGACCAAGACGACACCTCACAATTGATCAACAGTACCTCACCATTGCGAGGCTTCAAACAGGATGTTCTCAGAGAGAAGTGGTCACTGAGCTTAGAGTGTCCCAGAGCATCATCAGCAGGTTGCTACTGATATACAGAGAGACTGGAAGAGTCACAGAAAGGCATAAAAGTGGACATCCTTTGGCCATATCCCACGCTGATGACTGCTTCATTGTGAACAGTGCCCTGCGGAACCGGATGATGAATGCTACTTGACTCCAGGCACATTAAAGGGAGGTGAGAAGCACCCAAGTGTCATGTCAGACCATTCGAAACCATTTACATCAGCATGGTCTGCATGTTAGACGACCTGCAAGGGTACATGACCACATCGCCAGGCACAAGTGTCATCGTCTTGCATGGGCCAGGGAGCATTTACACTGGACAAGGGACCAGTTGGCCTCAGTGCTGTCCTCTGATAAAAGTTGATTCACGTTGAGCAGAAATTATTGCCGCCAACAATGTTGGAGACGTCAACAAGAGTGCTATGCATCAGCTATTGTTGTCACCAGATGAGCCTTTGGTGGTGGTGGTGTTACAGTCTGGGTAGGTGTGTCTAGTCAGTACAAAACTGCCCTACACCTTGTGAATGGTACAGTGACAAGCCGATACTACCTGAATAACATCAATAATCCAGTCATTGTGCCTCTGCATGAACAACACAGGCCTAATTTCATCTTCATGGACGGCAATACTCCAGCTCATCAAGGTCGCATCACTAGAGAATGGCTACTGGAGGCTGGGGTACCTCAAATGGAGTAGCCTGCACTTTTTCCAGATCTGAATCCCACAGAAAACCTATGGGATCAGCTGAGTCACCGTGTAGAGGCTCGTAATCCTGCACTCCACAACGTCAATGACCTGAGGGCCGCCCTTCAAGAAGAGTGGAATGCCATGCCTCAGCAGACACTAAGTTGACTTGTGAACAGCATGAGACATTGTCGTCAAGCTCAACTGATGCTCAAGGGCACATGACAAGTTATTGAGACATTGACAATTTTTGTTGTGGTATACCCACCACTGTTGATGGCTTTTGTTTCAATAAACTGTTTAAGATGAGGAAATCACCATTGCATGCTTCTACTTAAATTCCCTACTTCCAAGAGATAATATCACTGTAGTGTGAACTTTTTACATTCTCCATAAATTTCACCTGAAAGCCAAATATCCCTAAGTTTTTGTGAGTAGTGTAGTTTACAAGCCATTCTGATGTTGACCTTTGAAAGCACCAAGGTGCTGATGCCTCGGTGCCAGAGCCTTGGTGGAGGTATACGTTCTGGGATCATCTCTAAAATGTTATGGGTTCCTCTCTAGCCCAAGAACCACCTCTGGTAAAAATTTCATCCAAATCCATCCAGTAGTTTTGGAGTACATGCATGCGCCGTGAAAATAATCTGCAGTTCACATGCCCGTATTGTCGGCGGCAGCCAAGAGCCACCAAACTGATTTGAATAGTTGCAATCCAAACACAAAAGAAGAGCACTAAATGGCAGAAGCGATGGAGGTACGTGAATACAAGACAATCAAGATGAACAAGAGCTTTTGCTGTTTAGTGGCAGAGGAAGAAAACAGACGGGCAAAAAGGCGGACATTTGTTCACCCGTATTGGCGGATTGCTCAGTACTTCCATGTTGCGAGTTTCCGGGCGCATACGCAGTTCACTGCGACCATTTGAGGGTGAGGAATGTTGGGACTTGGAGTTTGTAGTGAGTTTTTTAATGAGTTTTACCTTGTCCTTCCTCTGCAAAGCTACACAGCAAAACCAGTGTGAAAACAACTGATGTGATGAATAAATGGTGTAATTGCTGAATACAGTTTTATGCCTTGGTGAAACAGAGGCATACAGTAATCAGTTAGTGCGTCTATTTGTGGCTGTGGGTATCTGTCTCTCTGTCCACCTCTCCATTTCAGCTCGCCCAGTCAAAATTAAGTGGAACTAAAGGCTTATCCACCTTATTATGGGGCGGCAGTCGCTCAGAAGGTAGAGCAGGTCGTCCAATAACCACATGGTTGGCGGTTCGAATCCTGCTCTCCCCGGATATCCTGCGGTTGTGTCCCTGGGCAAGACACTTCACCCCCAATTGCTCCTGGTGGGTCTGGAAGCACCATGTTAGGTAGCATGCCGCCGTGAATGTGTGTGTGAATGGGTGGATAGCAGGATCTGTAAAGCGCTTTGGTCATCAAGTGATGAGAATAAAAGCGCTATATAAGTGAATGCCATTTACCACATTTACCATTTATTCCTGAGGGCGCTCCTGTAGAAACGATTATAGGCGCAACTTTCGGTTTCGGCTGAAGTAGTGTTAAATCATTCAGCAAGAGTGGAGTAGTGGGACATTTAAAATAGCGTTTTTCAAAGTGTTTCAAATTAGTTTTAATGTATAGTCCACATACGTGTTTTGCAGTCAAGTGGCAGCTAATTTCAGCACTTGTAGTTTTTGTATTTTTGAATGATTTTGTGTCGTTCTGGTACTTGCTGCTGTTCATGGTGTGAGGCTCCTAAACCTCAGCTAAATCTGTGGCTTCAACAGCAATGCATAGATCATGCACCGAAAACTAAGAAGGACTGTTCATGTGATTGGTGGTACAGACAACAGCACCAGGTATGTTTTCACTTGTATGAATGTCACAGATCTGACATTTATATATGTCACCAGATGCAAGGCTGCATTAAGGATTAATGCAAGGATTAATGCATTAAGCATTAATGCAAGGCCGTGCATGGCTGCACGGTGGCGCAGTGGTTAGCACTGCGGCAGCACAGTTTACCCTTGGCCGGGGGATTGTGGGGATCGTGGGATCGTGGGTTCGATCCCAGCCCCCGACCAACAGTGATCTGTGTGGAGTTTGCATGTTCTCCCCGTGTTGCGTGGGTTTACTCCGGGATTTCTCCGGTTTCCTCCCACATGCCAAAAACATGCATGTTAGGTTAATTGGCTGTTCTAAATTGTCCCTAGATATCTGTTTCCTATAGGCCCTTAGAATAGAGGGTTAGTATTAATGAAAGCGCTTTGAGTGGTCTTTGTGACTAGAAAAGCGCTATATAAGTGCAGGTTAGTTAGTTAGTTAGTAATTAAGTAAAAACATAAAAAAAACAGTAACAGTTTGCTTCCTAAGGCTTAACAATTTAAGAAAGATATCAAATAGTTGTTTGTTTTTTTTTTTGCATTTGTTGCACTGCACTGGAACGATATGGACTTGATCTTAGCAGCTTCAGCATGCATTGATTTTTAAATTATCACAAAATACAGATCAATAAAATTTTGAACAATTGTCAGAAAAGGTCTGTACGTGTTAAGTTAAATAACAAGCATTCTTGGCATGACAGCAGCATGACCAATTTAATTTCGGGGTAAAACAAATAGCTGCAGCTGTCTGTTTTACCCCGACATTAAAACACCCAAGCACAGTGTTGTGGTTCTTTGTGGCTCTAACTAGATTCTACGTCTGCTCTAAGGTAAATCTGACTATGTCCAGCATCTTTTAACAAAATGCAACCAACTTTATTGTGGTGGAGACATTGATATACTTCAGAGCTTTTATTTGTTTACAGCGTTAGCATTTTAGCAGCGGCGCTAACTAACAGAGCTACTGTCTGCAAGGCCACTTTTTAAGGTCATCTTCTCCGTCGTGGTAAGTGGTATGATTATTTTACTCTTTTTGAGGTGCAAAAGGCCGTGTTCCCACATTTTTGACGCCGAAGTCATTGTTTTTTTAAACAAGGAAAAGTGTCCCCATTTCCGTGACAACTTCATGTTCTAAACTAGTACTGGAAGTTGCACACATAATTCACGCAAGGCATCATGGGGGCTAGGAATAAGGTGGATATTGCCATATTTTATCAACTTTTAATTTGCCAGAATTGCGAGATAAGGCTTTGTTTTCAAAATAAACACAAATTTAGCTCACCATTTCTGTCAATGCAGCCGTGAAATGCTACCATGCCACAGACACCGAGCCATCAGTACCTTGGTGCTTTTTATTTTTTTTCAGTAACTGCCATTTTATAATAGTTCAGCTCCACGTGCTGTAAAAACAACGGGCCGTGTTGTGCTGTAAAAAAGTCACACCGCCACCTCTAGTGGCCCGGCATAGTTATTAAAATACATTTTCTCCCAGCTTCATTGACGTTAAAGGTGAGTTAAATTTGTGTTTATTTCGAAAACAAAGCCTTATCTCGGAATTCTGCCAAATTAAAAGTAAAGAAAATATGGCGATAAAATGATACGAGCCTTTAGTTGCACTTAATTTTGACTGGGCGAGCTGAAATAAAGAGGTGGACAGACGGACACACACACATGCGTTAAGTGATTACCATATGGTACAGTAATAAGGCATAGGGAATGTTAACCTTGACCTTGGGACCCCAAACCCATAGTCAGAGGTTAGGACTCCAAGGTGAACCTGTGTAGCAGGTTTGGTGGCCCTTGCTTTATGCGTTGTACAATAATAAAGCATAAAAAAATGTTAACCTTGACCTTTGAGCTTTTGACCCCAAACCCACAGTCAGAGGTCAGGATCCCAAGGTGAACCTGTATATCAGGTTTGGTGGCCCTAGCTTTACTCGTTTTATAGTAATAGTAAATGTAGCATTTACCATAGTGCAACTGCAATGTTAACTTTGAACCTGTGACCCCAAACCCACAGTTAGGTGAGGGTGTAAGTCATCCAAGATATGTATTAGATACAACTACTGTATTGATTTGAAAAGCCTACATCATTTCTTTCAGTACTTACTGTGTTTAGAAGATTTAGGGGAAAATCTGACCTGACCTTTGACCTCAAGGTCTTCCGACGAGAGTGAAATTACAATATGCGCATCAGAGTATATCAAACCATGCTACCAAGTTTGCATGGAACAAAACTGTTTTGGAACAAAACTGTAGGAGTTAATTTCACAAGACAGTTACTGTCTGTGAAGTGAGGTGAAACAGGAGGTCATAGGTCAGGACTACAATTCCCGCAAAAATCTTCTGATCAGAACCAAATTGCAATATGTGCATCCCCAGTGCATATGAAACCATGGTACCAAGTGTTAAGACAATCGGACCAAAACTGTAGGAGGAGTTGATTTCACTAAAGTGGGACAGACAGATAGACTGACCCATAACATAATCCCCCTTCGAGCCCTTTGGGCTTTGAACAGTGGGGAATAAAAAAGGACAACTCATGAATAAACTGATTATTTGACCAATGTGTTTATTTTATTAACACTAGAACCGTCAAGATGGTCTGATGGACCTTTGGGGTTTTATTATGTGAATAACTTTGTTTTAACAAAATCTACAGGTCTCCCAGTTCACAACTTTTTATAAATACGTGTGTTTTATGTTTTCTGAAGTCTGGAACGTAATAAAAATTAAACAAACACAATTTCACTTATTCCTCAGACAGCCACAGCAGAGACTGCTGGCATTTAGACGGGTCATGGTTAAAACCATATAAGGAATTATTGCCATGTATGGAGTTACTACAATAACTGGATCACATGACCATGGCTGGTCACGTGGCCACAGCTGGTCGCAGCTATAGTCATATCAGGAATTATGCCCATAAACAGAGTTACTATGATGTTGCAGTTTCGGGGGATGTTTCCATTAGTCTGTGCTTCTTTTTTTTTTTTTTTTTTTTTTTTTTTTTTTAAATAATCTTGTTGTTTTCCCTCCTAATGTGTATCCTGATCTGGGAAAGAGAACGACAGAGAAGAAGAGGGAAATAAATCATCATTTTATGCATAGATGGCAAAAAGAAACAAATATAGAAATATGGATAGAGGGGAAAAAAAAAAGAAAATTCACAATGTGAAAGAGGTTTTGGTACTTTTTAAAGACCTGAGCAAGTGGGAGTCTGACGGACGGACAGGAGAGGAAAACTCCCAACTCGGAGTCTGAACCTCCGTAAAAAAGAAAATAAAAGTCACTGGCTGCACAGTGACACATCTGCATGTCCTCTCCAGGTAGGAAGGGCTACACAGACATTAGGCCTATTTTACGGATACAAATTCATTTAGTAGGCTATATGTAAACAAATGAAATTAAAAAACCTCTGCTGGCTGATGTCCAGTTCAACATAACACCGATCTCTGTGAGACCGTTTATCTTCATATAATCTGTTCTTCTGTCATGTCAAATAAAGTAACACATAAAGAGAAAATTCTCTCTCTTCTGCCACATGGCCTCTGTTCTCGCTGGTGTCTCCTCGCGGCACCAACAATCGCTGCCATGTCAGTTGCAAATGAGTTAAGACATGCTTTTTGGGGGGCATTAAACCCTGATGCAATTAGCAGGAAATCGACAACCGCAAACCTTAGTAAATGACCTTGTGCCAGTCATTTATATACTCTCCTCCCTCAAATTTGCACTTTGATATGATAGCTCCTACAAATATATACGCAGCGAGGCCAGGCACAAAATTAGTATTGGCCACGCCTTTCCAACGCTACCTTTGCACTGTGCCCTTTAGTAAATATTGACAGTAGTTTTTTAATGTTAAAAGAAGGTTTTGCGCTGGCGCAGCGCGTTAGTAAATCTGGCCCTAAATGTCACACTTGTGACTGTGTGTTGTGTGTTACCTTGTCTGATGGCTGCAAGGAGGTCACTTCGGGCATCACCAGCAGGCTCCGGCTGGGGTTTGGGAGCAGAACTCCCACTAGAGATGGGAGGAGGAGGAGCGGAATGATCAGAGGGTGGAGGAGGAGGGCCAGGTGGAGGTGGTGGAGGAGGAGGTGGAGGTGCACCTGCAGGCATAGGTGGCGGAGGAGGAGCGATGGAATTAGACATGGATAGAGGAGGGGGAGCAGGTGGAGAGGGATAGGCTGAGAGTGGAGGAGGGGAAGGTGGGGTGTCGAAGCCAGGTGGAGGTGGAGGAGTACCAAAATCAGAAGGTGGAGGAGGGGGAGGTGGGGCAGGGGGAGGGGAGAGGTTTGGTCGGGAGTTGGTCGCAGGAGAAGCTATGGGGGGAGCTGGAGGTGGGTGGGTTGGACTCAACATGCTGGTTCGCTTGTGGCTTGAAGAATCGGGACCCCTGCAAGCAAGGGAGTAAAGTTAGGGATAAACAGAGAAATCAAACAGCAGAATGGAGCCTTTACTGGCCCCATAAACCTGCAATCTCTGTGCAGCTGCTCATATTGATTAAAGAATTATTGATTCAAACTAAATGATCCATTTAGCTCAAAAGAAGATGTGTATAGGATTGCAGAGCAGTTGTAGCCTCACTTTATGCATGTCGCGTCTGGAGGTGGAGGAGGCAGCATGTCCTCAGGAGAAGGTGGAGGGAGAGGGGAGGTGGGATCATATGAACTCTCGAAGCCGTCAGAATTAAAGCCCTCCCCAGATCTAATACTGCCATTCAGACCTTCAGAGGAATTCCTTCAAATAAAATAAAAAAGAAAAACAATGAAAACCATCTGTGCTCTGTGAAAACTTTCAACATAGCTGACTGAGAACAGGAATCACATCACATTCTTGGTAGTCACTGCTATGTTTGTGTTCAAGATAAATGTGATGGTGTGGAGGAGGAAGACACAGTAATAGCGAACACAAAAAGGACAAAGTGAAACTCAACAAGATAAAATACAAAGACAAGGTAAACAAGGAGGCAAAAGCCTTATTTAGTCAAAATACCGATAAGGGGAGAGGCTTATCCCCAAGAATATAAAGAATGGTCACTAGATTTTGAGGCGCTACCCTAACTTTCCAACATTCTTCATACTTCACTTGTGGTGTGAGCGTCTACAGATCCAAAGAATTTAAGACAGCAGAAAGATTTGAATCTGGTGAAGCTCACCTTCAATTCTCAAATGAATGGGTGTAGGATCTGCATACTTTCAAAGTTTATTAGAACCAGAGAACCACCATGCACACAAAGGCAGGTCACTCACTGCAAACTACCTGTGATAAATTTGTGCACTCCCACCCCCCAAGTGGATTTGCAACTTTTTTTTTCTTACAAATTTGTAATAAATATTACTCTCTCCAATTTGGTAGCTTTTTTTTTTTTCCTTCTTCAGTGTCTTTAGTTTGAGAAAAATCAAATGTAAATGATTCACAGATATACCCTCTAATAATCCAATCCAATCTAATCCAAATTATATAAAGAAATAGTTTACAGTAATAATTAAATATTTACTGAGCTAAATGACTCAAATTCTGATTTAAATTCAGTTAAATAAAATGATTAATTCAGCTCAAATACCACACCCCCTTGGTTTGGCTTTCAAGCTGGAAAATCTTTCCCCCTTTTATAAAGGTTTTCTATTCCCATCAAGTGTTCGCTTGTGGCATTCCACAACACAGCAGCTCATTATTCTGGCCACTTTTACCATTTACAATATAACTTTCAAAACAAAACAAAAACTTTCCATCCATCTCCAGTGCAACTCGCACTTGTGTAAACATATGGCCCATAATGCATTGTGTTATGCATGCATAATTGTTACATCACAGTTCTGTTCTCCATGCTGTTGTAATTTAAATGAGAGAATGTATAACTAACCAATTTGAGTGCCACTAAAGCATGTAAAGCAGCAGACAGAAATGGTTGCACTGATTTCCCACTGCCATCAGACTCCTGAACAGATAACAACTCCCAAACCTCCGTAACACAGCTTTGCATACGGGAACTCACACACCGGCTGCTAAATATGCACACTGCTCACCTGTACAGTAGATATAGTCTCACCTGTCTGATGTCTATATCATCTCTGCTGCTACTTACCATGCACAGTCTACTGGTACTACGGTACAGAAATTAGCACCGGGTGCTAATTTGTAATTATACACTGCCCGTTGCACAATGCTCATTTGCACACTGTACATAGGTCTATGCCATTCAGGTTCACATCATCTCTGATATCAATATAGCTCTATCACTTTAGTCATTCAGTGAATTTTCAATTTCATTCCTCTTGTCTCACTGCCTTAACTGTCCAAACTGCCTGGCATGTGTTATTGGTACTCAGTTTTAGTATTTAGTATCAAGGTGTGCTTAAGGAGTCCTAACTGCCTGTGTGTTGGTGTGTGTGTTGTTAGCATCCATTAGTATTAGGACTGAGTTACTGTGTTAGTGTGTCACAACCTTATTAGAATTGTTGTTTCTGTACCTTTACCTTGGCATTCGTTCGGAGAGCAAAGTGAGAATTTCATTGCTCAGGAAATGTAGCACTTCTTAACTGTGCACATGATAATAAAGCCTTTGATTCCTGTGGTCACTGCTTCACGTGTCTACTAAAAATAACAAGTTCATGAAAACCTTAAAAGTCCCATTCACTGAAAAATTGTGTTTTTGTAGGTTTTAATCTTCTGAAATCTGCTGTGTTTTATTAGTCATTTTAACTGTTCCGAGTTTGTTCCTCTATGTCAAGAAAAGGTAAGCCCAGCCTTGATATGTGCCGCTGCTCTATTATTGGCTAGCACAGCTGTCTGTCTGCAAGCATGGATGAAGTGGGAGACCAGCCAAGGCATCAGCTTCAGGGCTGGGGAGTTGGCTTACCAAGCATGGTTTACATTGTTATTTTCTTTAGAATGTAGTCCCCCTAAAAAACAGCCCCATTTCCACCTGGTTCACTAATCCACAGTTAATAATATATCTCACATCATTCTGGCTTACATGATACTACATCGATCCATTAACATTAGCTTGGCTAGGTGGTCAGTGGTTAGCTGAAGCTAGCAGCTTACCCACACACTAATGAATGTTTCTGTGCTTGTAGAGAGCCCAAGTGACACCCCCTCTACTTCCACATATGGGACCTTAAATCGGAAAAAATCTCCATTGAAATGAATGGCAAGAGAGGAATTATCTTTTGATCCTGACTGAACCTTGCCACAAGTTACACATTATGTTTGTCAATTTAAAAGATAATTTTCCATGTAAATAATGTAGGTTGTTGTCTAACTGTTAAAGTACAAGGTTGTGAAAATACGTAAATTGAAAGACTACACAGACTCGTGTCACAATTTTCAAAGCGCGCCCAGGGAATAGTCGTTCACTCTGCAGGTTTTAATGCTCAATTCTGTTTTTTGCACACGTGACCTGTGATCTGATTTTTTAATGTCTGAACAGCACACATCTGATTTTTTCACACCAGACCCAGGCCACTTTCATATGTGGTCCTAATTCAGATACGTAGCTGATATTTTCCAAAGCGACCTCAGTCTGAACGGTCATGCTGCATTTCATCCGACTTTTTCCTCATTGAAGTGAGACAGACGCTACAATTCTGCGGTGGAGGATGCAGCAAGCACGGCAGACACAGCTGATTTGTGCTCTCTTTTAAATCAATCTTCTCCCCTTTATCACTGGATCACAATTCTGTTGGCTCCGACTGCACAACAACTTCTAAATTTTTGGGGGGAAGGGGAGCTCAGGACTGAAGCCATTAGACAAACAGGCGCACAGTAACGGCACATTTACTGAACGCAGAAAATTCCTTTTTCTCTGTGAACAGCACACTGTGAGTCCTGGTTGCTATAGTATCTAAAATGTAAAGTTAATACTGACATGACTGTGGAGCAAAATGGCCAGATAGGGGGACACAAGGACCCACAGTCCAGGACGGGGGAGTCTGTGGCGGCTTCTCCTTCCTGTGCAGGACCGGTGTTACGCCGGTACTAGCTGTGCTGTTTATTAGGGCCCGAGCCACTGATAACATCAGGGGGCAAGAGCCCTATTGTAATTGCTAGGATTATTTATTATTAACCTTATTTATACAGGTAATCCCATTGAGACACGGGGTCTCATTTTCAACAGCGCTGTTTAATCGATCAGTTCTGTTAAAGCAGAGCTGATCACAGCGGTCATCTGGCGTGTAGAGAAATGAAGCTCGTCTCATTTATTTTGTGCATATTTTAACATTTATTTTGCTGTGCTGCATTAAGGCGAAAAAGTTCTGTCCCCCTCAATCATTCGGGGCTCATGTTTACTTCCATAAACACAACGCTGTGTCTGACATTACGTTTTCTTCTGCGCATGCTGGTGACTTCATAGCTGTAGACTGTTCACACTGGAGTCTGATGGGAGTCGCATTTAAATTATAATGTGAACGCCCACACATACATAAATCGGATCTCGGCAAAAGAATCGGAATTGAGCATTAAGACCTGCAGAGTAACCGTACAGGCCCATGGATGAGCTCCAGCACTCAAAATACAAAACATTTGTCTTGTTTTTCTCCTCTTTGGATGCTTCTTTCATCGGTCAGAAAACAGGAAGTGAGCTTTGAGAGGGGAACCACCGTAATCGTGTTTGGTGATGTTTATAGTCCAAGACAAGGGGATGTAGTCCACCAAGTGGTTTCACAAAAATTAAATATTACTTATTTATTATACGACAACTGACAACTTTAATTACGTGGAAAATTATCTTTTAAACTGAAAAACATCATATGTATAACTCATAGCAAAATCCGATCAGGATCAAAAGATCATTTCTTTCATGTCATTCACTTGAATGGAGATTTTCTCTGATTTAAGGTCCCATATGCGGAAGTAGAGGGGGCGTAACTTAGGCTCTCTATTGTACTCCAGGGACCAATCACATCCTATCGGCCACTGAAACCCCACACCCTGTGGGGTTGTGTCGCAGGATGTTTTTAGGATTGCTGTGGCCCAAAAAGCCTGAATTTGCGGGAGCTTTTTTTTTTTTTTTTTTTTAAAGTTGCAATAAAAGTTGCATGTTTTGAGAGGTTTTTTTGCACTAGAAGTTGTGGGAAGAATTACCAGTTTTAAAGCAGATGCTTTTTTCCATAGTTTACTGCAGTGATATTCTGCAGTCTATATCGGCACACACCTGTCTCATCAGATACTGATCTTTCATTTATTGGGAGTCCTGGGGAGGAAGAGGGGGGGGGGGGGGAGTGACGCACATTGGTTCGTGTCCAGACCAGAGATTCACAGTTTTAAATCTCATTGACAAGATGTAGTAATGATTTTACCTCTAAAGATATATAAATGTCACAACACTGGCTGTAGTGTTACATTTTCTTGCTCGTTTGTTTGTGGTTTTATGGCATCTCTCTTTACACGCACTCCCGTGAAGGGGTGGTTTTCAGGCAGGCAGACGTTTTTCAACACAAACCCAGCACTTCATACACGTGGTCAGGACTAGGGATGCAAGTTATCAATTAATTCATTAACTGATAATTGATTCACCTTATCAATCAATTAACGATTAATTGATAAGCGGCATTTTTCCTGAGAATCTGAATTTCCCTCGGTACAATACAGTTCATCTTTAACATATAAAAAGTTGCTGTTTTTTCATATACTGAATAAAACATGAACATCATATTCCTCAATGATTTACTGTACCATTTGCATTTTTTTTTCAGACAATGGCATTTTTTGTAGTTAACAAATTTTGCTCTGTATAGTGTGTACTATGTGCTGGTACATCTCAGTAAAGTACAAATGTCATGATTTTTTATTTATTTTAAAAACTATTACCAATATCATGAAATTTATCTTTTTAGTTATATTAAAAAAAAAAAAAACTTTCATGTTCTAATTTACTGAGATGCACTGGTAGACTGTTTTAACAGGAAAATAAATTGTGAGCTGCTTCATCTGTTGCATGTTAAACATTATCACAGTACCCCGCAATCCAGGCAAACCCAGTACGACCTGGGCTTCCTCTACTGTCTGTTACCTCAGTGGAACTTGAGTCCGGTCTGCTGGCAGCAGGGATAGGATTTTGGGCTCGTGTAGTCTTTTTCCTCGCTGCAGTCCGTTTCTCCACCCTATTGATCTGAAGCAGGTGGGTGGACACTGGAACGTTGCCATTGAAACTTGTTCTGATTCGCCTAACCTGGAAGGGCGAATTCTTTTTCGCCCTACACAGCACATGCACTCTGGGGGCTTAGCATCTTCTTCTGCCTTTTTGGTTGAAATGCGGCAGTAGGTGACTGTGTGCGCCCCTGCCTGGATGGCAATGCCACTGCATTTCACAGAATAAGCTCCCATTGAAAAGGACTGCTGAGTTATCAATTAATTGACAACTAATTTAATTTAGTCGACTAAATTCTTATCAACAATTAATTGGAAGTCAACTAATCATTAACATCCCTAGTCAGGACGGAGACGTGGTGAGACGTCCACCGGAAGGCCGGGAGAGAGAGGAAGGGATGGTGTTGCAAACTCGTGGGTGTGTTTTTTTTAAAATCACACAGTTTTTTGCTGATGTGTTCCGTTAATACTCACTGTAAACACGGAAGTGAACGTGGTGCAGCGACGCATTTGATTGGTTAGACTGAGCGTTTGGGTGCTATTCAGGGACAAATTTGACTGGTGAAATTGGTAGAAGTTGACGAGGATTGGGCAAAATTGCGGGAAAGTTGCAGTGATTGTCTGGACAAAGTTAAGAGGTCGCACAAAAGACACGGCCAATCACTGATTTTGCATGAATTGATGCGATCGCAACATTGAGAAATCCTGGAGGAAGTGTTTATTGTACTCATTCTCTGAGACAAATTTACATTAGCTGACTAAGGCTTGCATCTGAGCTAGGAGCGATCCAGCTAAAAATAGTAATAGTGACTACGAGGGAAGGTGGAGTTAAATGTGGCAGAGGAGCTCAAGAATGTCCTGGCCGACATCTTCAACATCTCCCTGACTCAAGCTGCTGTCCCCACGTTTCAAAACTGCCACCATAATATCAGTCCCAAAGAAGCCCGTCCCATCCAGCTACAATGATTACCGGCCCGCAGCACTGACCCCCACCATAATGAAGTGCTTTGAGCGGCTAGTCATGAAGAACATCAAGTCCATCCTCCCTCCCTCCTGTGACCCACTTCAGTTTGCATACAGGTCAAACAGATCCACAGAAGATGCCATCGCTGCTGCTCTCCATCCAGCCCTCACCCACCTGGACTCAAAGAACTCCTATGTGCGAATGCTATTCTTGGACTTCAGTTCAGCATTCAACACAACCACCCCCCAGCACCTAACACAAAAACTCAGACACTTGGGACTCAAAACCTCTCTCTGTAACTGGGTGCTGGACTTTCTCACGGGGAGGCCAAAGAATGTGCGGGTCGGCACCAACACCTCACTCAACTACAAAAATGATGTGAGCCAACTGTTCCAGTGGTGTAGAGACAATAATCTCTTCCTGAACGTGAGAAAAAACAAGGAGATTGTGGTCGACTTTAGGAGAGGACACACACAGCATCACCCTCTGATCATCGATGGAGCAGCTGTGGAGACGGTGAGCAGTACCAAGTTCCTGGGGGGTGCACATCTCTGAGGACCTCTCCTGGCCCAACAACACCATATCACTGGCCAAGAAGGCTCAAACTCGCCTCCATTTCCTCCACAAACTGAGGAGAGCACGAGTCCCACCCCCCATTATGTGGTCATTCTACCAGGGTACCAGTGAAAGCATCCTAACCAGCTGCATCGCCTCCTGCCGGAAGACACAACACACATGGAAGCAGCCAGCAAGCTCATCGGTGCCCCTCTGCCTCCCCTCTCGGACATCTACCACACCCGCCTCACCTGCAGAGCTATCAACATTGCTATGCAGGCAACACCTCCCACCCCTCACACTCCCTCATCAGCCTTCTGCCCTCGGGGAAAATGTACCAGAGCCTCTGGCACCGCTTCACAAGACTGCTAAACAGCTTTGTTCACCAGGTCATCAGGACCCTGAATTCTGCACACACACACACACACACACACACCCAGCTACCTCAGCTGTTTGCACAGAAAGACTTGGCACACCAACAGTAATTATATCTGCTGCTGTATGTCTCTGCACCTTACTGCAACCATCTGCACAAATGCCATACCTGCTGCTGTCTGTCTGTTATTGAATACTGACCATGTGCAGTCCAATCTGTCACTGTCTGCACCTACACTACCACACTGAACTTGCAGTATTAAGGCTCCACTTTTTCTGTATATAAGATTGCTGCATTTTATCTTTTATTTTTATTTGTACTACGGGTGCCATTACTGTACACAGACTGCTGTTTAAAATAAAGTTAGAGTTAAAATAGAGTGCAGTTTAAAATAGAATCAGAATGACTAATTAAACTAATGAGTATATCTTTGGACTGTGGTAAGAAAAAACAACATGCAATAACGCAATGCAATACCAAGCCTAAAACCTTCTATCACTCTCACATATTTACAATAATTTTCTATCGGGAGCCAGCTTTACACCCAATCTCCTGAGACTAATTACTGACAGGACATGCCACCCAAATTACTTTGTAAGAGATTAGACGATAAGAAAGGAAAGAGCAGAATCTACCCAGAGTGTCAGATCTGTACTTTCACTGTTGAAACTAGAGCGATAAATAATTCAGCCACCGACCATCCAAATCATCCTGTATCCACTCAAAGACTGAAGAGTACTTCAGCTGTTCTAACACTTTCCCAATAGCATCATGCAGATTTTATTTTCACTTTAGGCACTTTATTTGTTGCCTTTTCTGTCTGTTTGATTAAAAAAAAATGAATGATAACTCTGAACTTGTTTGGTTTATCAACTTACATCATTTCACTCTTTGGTACAACAAACTCCTCTCCCATCTTAAGTCGCTCCCATTCCTCTTTTCTGGTCTTGATCTTTCGTGGATTGAGTGTCCGCTGGTTTAGATGGTCTTTCTTCTCCCTCTACTCAAAGATGAGACAAAGAATGAGATGGACAATAGTTCTATCAGCACCCCCCCCCCCCCATCTTTATGTGAGTAATGTAACCTCTAGTGACTCATATCTTTGTGCACATGAGCAGGTTTGTGCGTCTCACCCTGTGCTTGCGTTTCTCCTTCATGATGTCCTTGGTGTCCTGGAGCATCTTCTCCTTCCACAGGTCAAAGAAGTAGGAGGGATCAGTGTAAAACTTCAGGCCTTCCTTCCCATCCTCCCTTTAGACAGTCATTACAAACACATTTAGGCGTCAGTAACATATTTTTTTAATCTTTAGTGCACAGACTAAGCGCATAATGTTGAGTGTGTGTTGGTCTTTATAGGAAGTATATAATGTCATAAATAAAGCCGAAACTTCCCTTTTAAAAAGAAGATCTACTCAAAGTTTTTTTTTTTTTTTAACATCCACAGCGTCATACATGAAGGAAGAATACCATATTTAAAATCTTACCAGTCACCATTAGTCTTTAAAGATAATTGGACTCTCTTAGATTCTTATGCTTTACATTATTGATGTCACTATGCTATGGTTACTGATTTTATAGATGTCGTCCTGTATCTCATTAATCATTCTCCCAATGAAACATCCTCCCTCAGCTGTAAGGCACACTCTTACTCACTGAGATGTTAACTGATGACAAAATGCTCTTCATATGCAGTGTATGGCTGACATAAATCTATTTTTCAAATTAATAGCTTCACTGCTGCTTTGGCTCACTGAAGGAGTTACCTCGTATCACATCCATTTGCATTTCATTAGGTGAGCCAGTGCTTTTTCCTCATAAAATGTCAATGTTCAGTTATTAGTTCTGATCTCAAAAATCATCAGCCCAAAAACACAAAAGATGGCCTGGATGTAAAACAATCAAACACCAATAGTAAATGAAAAGCACTAAAACGATAAAACAATGGATATTAATGATTTTCTTAAAGTTGACAGCATGACTTCTTTGCAATATAATTACCAATATAAACCTGTAATTTTAACTGAAACTTATTAAAAAAAAGTGGAACACATTTAGAGGTAGGCCTGAATAATACATGACCACTAGCAGAACACATCATCCCCGAACATTTCTGTTTGTGCACATGTGCTTGCACGTGTTCTTGTTACTCCCTGCAGCCTCCTGCAGTTAACAAGTATGAGACTTGGAGGTGCTGCATCCTACCGGTATTGATTGAGCAGGTTGAGGGGTGGAGGAGGATTACAGACGGTGTAGGTGTCTTGTATAGGCATTGGCAGAGACGGCCTGGTGAAGAGCTGCTGGTCCTGATTCAGGCTGCTGCGGAAGGCCTTACGGGTGTTGATCGCCTGCAAAGAAACTGAGACAGGCAAAAACAGGACCTCTAAATGTTTGTTATTATCAGTGCTTATCTGGTAAAAAAAGCTAAAATGATGACTTACTCTGATAAGATAAGATAAGCCTTTATTAGTCCCACAATGGGGAAATTCCAGGATTGCAACAGCACAGGGATAGCAACACTCAGAGCAATAATTAAGAAGATAAGAAAAATAAAAATAATAAGAGCAGTGAATATACAGTACATACGTACACATAAATATATAAATATATATACACAGTGCGGAGCATTGTAGCAAGATGGAATAAACAGCATAACCGTCTACTTAGTTATCCTACATAGAATGAATATAAGATAAGATAAGCCTTTATTAGTCCCACAATGGGGAAATTCCAGGATTGCAACAGCACAGGGATAGCAACACTCAGAGCAACAATCAGAGTTTTATGTTTTTATGTCTGTATTCTTTTTCCTTTTCCATGCCTGTAGCTGCTGCTCTGGCCGACGGTTGCTGGGCAGCCGTTTTAACCCACTTTCAGGTGGGCGCTGTCCAAGATTCGCCGGTCCGACCACGCCCCCTCTCTCTTTTGACAGTCAGCTGTTCATGTTTTGTGTGCATCATCTGCCGTGTTGTCAGCCAGCCAATATTGCCAACACTATCACGAGGTGTTTGCCACTCCACACAGCCGTGGTTCTTGAAGTGATGTCAGCCCTGGGGCGCAACCATGGTTAACTCGTCTCCTCTCCATGCGTTCGCTGGGCGATGTCGGCCCCGAACACCAACTGTAAGTGTTTCTGTTTATTTCTGTAAGTCTTCACCTTTTTGGGAACTGTTGTCATCAGTCTTATGTTCAAGAAATGTGCTGTGGTGAATCCTGCGCGTAAATCCGTTCATCCTTTCCCTCCTCCATGCGCTGCGTAAAAGCGCACGAGGAGGCTTATGACAGTTGGAGCTGAAGCGTGTGATGTGGTCTTTCACGTCCTGCTGTTTATCTAAGCCTGCAACACAACGCGAAGGCATAGCCGTAAAACTAAAACAAGAAACCAGAGAAACTGTGAGCTACAAAGCTGCTGGCATTCCAGTCAACAACACCGGCGTCCGTTCTCTCCCTGACGTCATTTCAGCCTCCTTCTTCATTCGGTGGGCGGCACCACAGTCCAGTCAGTGGCTGCGGTTTTCTGATGATAACTATGTTATGCAGGCGTGGTTGTAACTATTATATTGATCATCGACAATGACTTTTGGGTTTATACAACATGCTAAAAAATGTCAAAATCGTGTCATGAGCACTTTAAGGCTGGGTAATTTGGCTTAAAATAAATTCTATGAACTTTTACCCTATTGAAAAAACAACAAATGACAAACAAACTGGCTTTTATTATGAAGGCTAACAAGAGAAGTGGTGATTACGTGTTTCACTGGTGGTGAGGTAATAAACATGGTTCCCCAGTTCAGAATACAGAGCTCTCGTGTTTTTATTTTATAAACTTCATAAACATAGGCTCAAGTTATGACGATGGATTACAAATTGGAGTCATAAGTTCTCAGCATGTGGATAAACCAGCTTTTCACCTCAAAAAATGGGCAGAGTATCTTGAGTGATATGCAACACAACTACACCCATAATAGCCTTCAACTGAGCCTTTTCTTGTCGTAAGGAATACAGTGGGAAAATGAAGCGGAGTGTTGGTTGCTTTTTAGCGAGTGCAACAGTACTTTTTTAAGGGAACAATCCCTTTTCTGCTTAGGGCCATGTTGTGTGCATCTGTCTGTGGTTACTTAATGTGGGATGAGTAGGCCTGTAACAGTAACGGCTAACACAGTTAATTGCACGATAAGAAAAAACAACCACAATAAGTTTTCTGGCCATGAGAAGTCGCCATTTACATATGTACATTTCTTTACATAATCCACCAACATTTCAGCTGCCCGCACTACTTCTACCCCTCTGCATGCTCTATGTGTGAGGCGGGGCTCATGCTTGCATAGCGAGGACAGCTGGAAAAAGTGAAGCGGTGTGCTGCAGTGTCGACTTGCAAAATAAAGTTTGTCCCAACTGAGCCAAAAAGCCTGCTCCTTTTTAGCAGTGCGATCACTTCGGCAGTCGTGGCCTAAAGGTTAGGGATGTGGACTGGTGAGCAGAAGGTCGCTGGTTCAATCCCTGGACCGGCAGGATTAGATCTGTGTGGGACAGATAACACAGCAGTGTTTGCCCCACCCTCCTTAACCCCACTGTGGTGCCCTTGAGCAAGGCCCTTAACCCCAACTGCTCCAGTGGAGCTGCTCAGTGGCCACAGGTCAGTCTGTGGTTGTGCTGGGCAGCTTCCAGGTGTGAATGTGTAACTGGGTGAGTGTGAACAAGGCGTCCTTGAAAAAGAGAGGTTGCCTCTCAGTAGAACTACCCTGTATAAATAAAGGTTAAATTAAAAAATAAAAATAAAATAACTTCACACAGTGAAGCCCTCAGTTTTTGCCCAAATGAAGCGGTTGGCTTCAACCCTGACTCGTTTACTCATGTAACACCCATGTTTACGCTACGTTCATATGAACAGTGCAACCATTCTTACAGTCGTTACTGGCTGTATGAGAGAGTGCTACCAGAAACAAACAACTCAAAATAGACGGTAAGGTCCATGAAGTTGACGTGTTCACTAGGTAGTTCTCTACTGGGCCATCTCTTCAGACGTGCATATTGTAAACAAATGGTGTTTGCCGATGACGTAAACCCGTGTCTCGGCTGTCCGTGGCAATGTATGAAAAAAAAAAACCAAACAGTAGTATGGGTAAAACAATTTTATATTATTTTGTTTTTGTTATTATGTTTTGTTTATTTAGGACGTTTTGAATATTTTTTTTTCCACATTTCTCTTCCAGTGTTTAATATTGTTTAAGGATAAAAGTTCAAAGCTCTTTGAAAAGTTATACATAGACTGTTGTCGTCATATCACTATCTCCGGGGCATACAATGGTCTTCATGACATCAACGATAATATTGTTTATCTCAGTAATTTTTGGGAAACTTTGTCATCCATCAAAATTTGTTATCGCTACAGGCCTAGGAACGCGGGCAGAGCTCACTAGGCCAACTAGGGATGGGACCTTAGGCCAAGGGGACTGAAAGACAGGGAAGGTTTGTCCTCCCAGTTTTCAATTAAAAAAAAGAAAACTGAATAATTGATAACATGCCTTGCCTGAGTGAAAGTGTGGGAGTACTTACCCTCCTCTTCTTTGGGGTCAAGCTGAGTGACTTTCGTCTGCAGACGATCCACCCTTTCTCCTAGCTGGTTTACTCTAATAGCAAATTCTCCTGCCTGGACAAACAGCTCCCCAAAAACATCCTCTGCAAATTTGCCTGCAGGCGCACACGCACATACACACACACACAAATCTCTTGCTTGCATCATTTAAAGATTTGTCTGCCACACGGCTATTTAAAATTACAACTGAAAGATTTCAAAAACAATTACAACATTACAGGTGGTTTTTAACACCTCAACGCCACATCTGAATGGTGTGACAAAACCCAAACACACGATAGACACTCACTGAGGCTGCCGAGCTGGCGGATGATGTTGGCCAGGCTGACATTGGTCACACATTCAAGCTCACTTCGGATGGTCGACGGAATGGCCTGGCGACACACATGCCGTGGCTCTATATTCCTGGTCACCAAAGGCATGGTGGGATGGGGGGCGCGGCGAGTAGGGTGACCCAACCCTGATAGAGAAGGAGTCATTTGATAAAGAAGAAATTGAAAAGCATCAATACCTAATACAAATTTATAAAAGTTCAAACATTCTGCAAAAAAACAATTTCATTGTTTAGTATAAGAAGTACAAAAAAGCACAATATGTACTATTATGTTCTAGCGTAAAAGATGGTCTTTTTTGTGCTACATCAGATTTGATCATAACCGTTAACAAAATAAAGATTACTCAAACTTATTGCATAGTTGTGGAGCCACATGCCTACTGACCTGTGGTCAGTGGCTCACTGTGATTGACAAGGACCCAATTCAATTCAACTTTATTTATATAGCGCCATTTCACAACAACAGTCATTTCATAGCACTTTACACAGAGATTTAAAAGGCAAAAATTACAAATTGACAAAACACTTGCAAATTTATGTGGAAAAAGGAGCATGTTTTGTTAAAACCATGAAATAGACGCAAATGTAATAGAAAAATTAGGTAAAAGTTGCATATTTATTAGGGAAAAATCTTGTTTGTTAACAGTGGTTCATAGGGACACCTCAGCTATTTTACCTTCATTCTCACTCACATGCTTTACAGCTTGCTTTTACCCCCCCACCCCAAAAAAATAATAAAATAAATGAAAATGCCTCTTTTCATAAAAGAGGTTGCCAGCTGCTGATACAGAATAAACAATTAAGAGATGACAAATCGTGGCTTAAATGGACTACTTCTAAATAAGTCAGTCGACTCGAGACTTACATGTATTTTAAAAAAAAAAGCTGAAAGAAGCAGACTGAGCTAAAGCAGAAGCAAAACTAAAGCTTTGGCTCCTCAGCGACTGTTCAAACCGATAAAGAGAACCGCGTAATGGGACAATGGTTTCCTTGTTATTATCACAGGAATTGTAAAAAAAAAAAAATAATGTGTCAGAACCATCAGCTCACAACACTGCAGGCTGAACTCTGTGCTTTTATTTCATTTGCCCAACTGCAAGTTTTTCATGGCACCACAGGGGCTTTGGTCAGCTCTGAATCACGGTGTAAATGTCAGCCAGTGTTGTGCGGCTGTGACAGGTGTGTTTTTATGAGCGCTTTTAAACACGTTTATATGTCTTTTTAGAGATTGTTGGAGCCGCATCCCGCTCCATATGCTCGCGACTGGCACTCGGTGTTTGACTGAAACTGACACTAGTCAGGGTTATTACACAGAAGTGTAATAATCACAACAATCTGGTAACTTTCTCTTAGACCAGTGAGTGCAAACTTTTAAAAAACAGTCACACTTTTTGGCCCACAGCCTTGGCTGTAACAGGTTTAATGTAAGGTGGGATCCCGGCCTTGTCTGAACAGGAAGTAACTTGTAAGCGCCTCTTATCTCGATGTAACAACCAAACAAACGTGTGTTCGCGTATTTTTCTTCACTAAAGTAACAACAAACAGGGACGTTTTACTCACCGTCCAAACTGAAAGCTGTTCAGCCCCTCTTTATTGCCCAGCGGTTGCTCTGTGTGAAATTTTTCTGAAGAAATGCAGAGCTGGGCAGCAGGCGAACGGAGACAAGCTGACGGTGAAATTCCCGAGATTGCAAACTTCTGATTGGCTGCGCGGTGGATTTCCTCAAAGTTGATTGGCTGTGGAGCCCGTCAATTATTTTTAGACCAGAACAGGATGTGGAAAGCGTAACGCAAAAAGCGCAACTCCACCCAAACTAGCAGCAAAAACGCCTCCGTAATTTGCGTACGGCGGGTGGGTGGAGGCTGCGTCGCATTCCAGTGCGAGCTCCAGCGAGCTGGAACGCGTCCGAGGAATGACTGGCTTTTGAGGATGAAGAGTGGAGAATAGGAACAGGTATAAAATAAAGCCATAGGCTACCTGAAGAAAAAATATAGCTGTCCCGTGAGTGTTGGTGCTTTCTTAGTTTCAGCTGCAGGGAATCAAACCTGCAACCATTTAGTCAGGTACCAAAAAATATGGTTAAAAAAAAAACAAAACTATTGTACAACCAGGCCAGTTTATTTTTTGTAACTTGGCTGTTATATTTTCAGGCTTGCATGTAGCCTTGCAATATGTTTTGTGACTCCATGCAAATTTTTATTATTATTTATATGATTATGGACACAAAAAAAATGCTCAAAATGACTAACTCTTTTCAACTCCTGACCCATGAGAATGTGGCATAGCAGTCACTTCTTTTATTTTGTTTGAAGTGCCTGTGTTGCAGAAGGAAACATGCAATCGCAGTAACTGTATGATACATACTACTACTGCATGGTGCTCTTTGCCCATAACCACAAATTTGTTCATGACCCAAATCTGCAATAAGAAAAACCTGAGAGAGAGAGTAAAAAAAAAAGAATAGCCAAATCATAAGAAACAATGTTAGCAAGAAAAAAGCCACAAATAACAAGTCGCTATTTTACAAGAAAAGCCACAAATTTTCAAGAGAAAAAAAATAGCGCATTCACAAGAAAAATGTCCCAAATTTATGAGAATAAAGTTGAAAAAAAGTTGTAAATCCACAAAAAAGTCCCAAATTTGAGAGAATGGAAACACATCATTTATGTTTTACAGTTGATTCAAACATTATTATAAACAGTTTAATTTATAAATTAATAAATATTAATTTATGCCGCTCTTTTGTTTCCATTTTTGTTTATTGCATACCGGTATACAATAAAAATCATTTAGGGTTCACAAGATGCACACATTAATTCATCTGCTCACATTCAAATCAAAACTGGGTCAACGATCATAAACTCCCAGGTTTATTATTAAACTGAAAACACCTCAAGATGCGTTGGCACCTGCCTGACAGCTGTTTTGTATTCAGCACAAGCATGGACACGATCCAACAGCTGTTTCCGTTTAAACATAATATACCTGCTCTTCTTTATTTTTGTGCCAAATTAAAACCTATAGATAACAGTATTAATGTGACGTTATTCTGTGAAATCATCGGCTGCTTTTCCGTTTCGTTTGGACAAATCATGTCTAAAAACACAGTTCAGGCAGATCCTCTCGTGTCCACCAGAGGGGGATGTTTCGTAAGGAACTACAGCATGCATCCCATAACCCCCAAGAGCACGTCATTATTCTGAGAAACTTGCTCCCCCAGCTGTTTGTCAGAACTCTTCCTCTTTGTTGCTTATAACGCAGACCACAAGATGATGAGTCACATGTTCAACTCCAGTCAATCCTGTGCGAGTGTCAGTGTCTTGTGTTGACCCAGCTGAGGGTGTAGGAGCTGCGAGCATTTGCTGCTGCCCGTTTCAGGACACCGTGACCCTTTCCTGGAGAGCTGTGAACCAGTTTGAGTCCAGAAGCCTGGAGACCCCGAAGGACACTGAACCAATAGCGGAGGACTTCCTCATCGGTTCCGCCCACCTCGAACCCTGCCCATTGCAGGTGCACGGTAGCAACAAGATGATGGATGCTCTGCAGAGTTCCTGCTTCAATCCAGTTCTGGAAAACTCGCCACTCCCCACTCAGCATGTCAGCGTACAGGAAGTGAACCTGAAGAAAAGAAATTACATAGAAAAGATAATTTAATGACATTAATATGATGACTGCAAAAGTCAAATTACTTTAGGAGTATCACCTCTGAAAATGTCAACACTTGAGTTAATTGCAGCCCAATTATAAACCTATAAAAATCAATATGAATTTGTGTTGTAAAGCTAGGGTTCAGGTTTCCTTCTAATCCTATTTATAATGTCCTGTGTGTTAACAGGCTTTGCTTTTCAAAACAATCAAATTGGCTAAAGGCTAACTTTTATTTAATGGCAACGGAGTTCGCGGTGGAGACCATCATCTTGGGTCAAAAACAGGTGAACCAGCCACTGTTTGAGGCGTGTCTGCAGAAACTCGCAAGTCACCCAAAAGTGTGTGCGTGTGTGTGTGTGGGCGTGTGTGTTTGACATTAAAATTTCAGACTCCCTCGCAGCAGTAGCACCATTTCCCACACGCCATCCGCTTATCCTACCTGGCTGCAACATATACTCAAACTCCAGGTATGCAGCAGCTCCCTCTTGTGGCAGCAGAATGTCACCGGGCCTTTATGTGATTCACTCACTTAAACTGTTGCCATGGCAGCTAGGGATGGCGCAGAGCCCTGTTGCTATGGGAACGTCTAAGTAAAAGAGCTTTCTGGGTATGTTGGGGTGAAAAGACTCTGAGGTATGTTTGTTTGGCACTGTTTCTCTAAATTTCTGCCCCTGTGTGACTGTGTCTGAGTGAGTGAGTGAGTGAGTGAGTGAGTGAGTGAGTGAGTGAGTGAGTGAGTGAGTGCTTGTGTCTTACTGTGTGATGTCCCAGAGCTTCCATGATAGCTGCCAGCATTTGTGAAACACCCCCCAAGTTCCCTCTCGCCTTGTTCCCGTGCTTCCTAGGAGCTCGCCACTCCAGCCACATCTTGTGCTGGATAACCACGCCTCCACTGTCACCACGGTTACTGGCCAAACTGTTGCCAAGGTGACCACCAGATGCATTGGAGTTGCTGGGATCAAAACAGTGTACTTCACATCCCAGCTCTGACACAGTCTTCAGAAAGTCTGCATCTCCCCCATCCATACTGGAGACACAAAGACAGACACAAAAGAGACAGACAGGGAGGCAGGGGTGGTTTGAAGATGATTGCATGCATGATTAAATATGCATTGTGTTGTTTATTCCAACTGTGCCAGTGATATGAGAGCATAAGAGCACATGCACCGACATAAGCGCAGACGTTTGGCACACCTGAAGGAGTATGCAACGCACGATCCAGCTGGAAGGAGCCAGTCCTCGGCACACAGCAGCCAGTGGGCTGACACTGCAGGGGGATGTGCTGCCTGAGCCTGCCCTGGAGATAAAACCTTGGAGCAGTTCAGCTGGGGACAGACAAGTGAAGGGAGTCACATGAGACAGGCAGGACTGAGGTCTGAGAACTGTCTGAATTCAAATAAGTAGACAGGAAGCTAAGAAGGAGAAGTGGTTTGAAGGCTTGTCTTGGTGAAATAATGAGAACACTGCATGCATTTGATGGGAAATATTTAACATATGCATATTTGGGTTATTTTAATAAAAGTTTAAAAAAAGTGCAATATGCTTGGTTTAGTGTGCAGAAACATTTCTTTCACTTAGTGTTGCATAAGCCTTTCCTTCAGTTTTGGGAGTTTCCTGTCTGGAACTCATCGTACTTACTGGCTGCAGATTTGGCAGATTTCTGCTGCCAGCATATCGACAGTGCCTGACTGATCATATTACTGCTATGTTAACCCCCACACTAGTGTGCAGCAGTAGAAGTGAAATACTCGAAAAAGTGAAGTTTTTTATTGATTGCTGTTAAGGCTTGGCAAGATACAACTCCTGGTTGAAGAAATTTTCGGCCCCCACTGAGCTGGAGTGTAGCCTGAGACTTTCAGGGGAGGAGCAATTTATTGGGCTAGTGGTTCCCAACGACCAACCTAAGGGTCGGGACCTCCCCGTGGGGTTACGAGATAAATCTGAAAGGACACAAGAAATGATTCGAAAAACAGAAGAGATGAAGAAGTAGAAAAAAAACTACTGACTTCTTCAAAAAAAACAGCAGTGTAGTTCTCAAGTAGACGCTTATGTTGAAGGGTCACAGGCCAAGAAGTTTGCTGACAACTGTATAAATAAGACTTTATACCAAATATAATATCCCCATTCAGTTAATTTGTTTCAGTTTTTATGCCTATTCGTCAATCATTTTTTTATAAGTTTCCTGGCCCTGGAGTATTAAAATGAACACTCTGAAATTAACAGAAAATTATTGCATTAACAGATACAGCCTATTGTGTGAAGTAATCTCAGGGATAAAGTGCATTACTTTTTTTTTTATTATCAAACTTGGCCGTTCTGTTCAGACAACTTTTTAAAGATGGGATATTTTAGCCTGCCTGTGGCCTTGTGATGTACGTGATAAGACGATTCAGTTCTGCTGCAAAGGACGGCTCTCCTTCTGCCCACAGCTGAACCTCCAAGGCTTTGGGTTCCACCTGCAAACATACATACACAACAGCGCGTGTGTGAATATATAGGTACATCAAAAGCAAAATGGAAACAATCCATGGGAACTCTAAATGGTGCAAAGGAATAAGAGGAGGAATAAAGAGGAGAAGGGTCACAGGTGATGACCTCCATCCTGCTGGTATTTGCCTGAAGCACTGTAACATACAAACAGACCCCCACCCAACACACAGTGAACCTTGTGGTCACCATGGCAACCTCTGTGGGGAGTGGGGGCTGATGATTCACCAGAATGAGTCAGTGCTTAGCCTTGGGCAGATAAAGAGACAGTCAGAGGAGAGGAGAGTGAAAGCGAGAGAGGGTGTGGAGTGAGGGAGCGGAGCTGGGGGGGGGGGGGGGAGAGGGGAAAGATCAGGGGTCTACAACCTACGGCTCCGGTGCCATATGCATCTCTTCTGTCATGACGTGTGGCTGCCTGTGGCTTTGACAACCATTAAAACTCCAGAGTATATGAGGAAAAGTTGCAAATTTCCAAGAAAACTTCATAAATGTAAAATAAGTATAAATAAATATAAAAAGTTGTGAATTTATGAGAAAGAAAACTAGCCAGTTTACACGCTAAAACTGCAAATTTACAAGAAAAAAGTCCCAAATTTATTGGAAAAAAAAATGCAAATTTACAAAATGTTACAAACTTACAAGAAAAGTTGGAAATTTGTGACAAAAATATTGCCAATTTAGAAGAAAAGGCTGTATATTTAAGAGAAAAAGAAGCTAATTTACTTAATTTTTTTTTTAGAAAAATACAGAAATGTCCCCACAAAACGGTAAATGGCGTTCACTTATATAGCACTTTTTCTCATCTCTAGATGACCAAAGCGCTTTACAGACCCTGCTATCCACCCATTCACACACTGATGGTGGCGGAGCCGCCATGCACGGGTGCTCCACCACGAGCAACTGGGGGTTCAGTGTTGTGCTCAAGGACACTTCGACATGCAGACTGCAGACAGAGCGGAAATCAAACCCCCGACTCTCCGATCAGTAGTCAGACACACTACACCGGCTGTGGCGCAGACACACAACAAAAGAAGAAATATTATACATTCAAAAGAAAAAAATGCTAATTTATTTGAAAAAAAAAAGATTGCCAGTTACAAATTAAATTTTTGCCAAAAAAGTTTTTTTTTTCTTGTTGTTTCAGTTGTTAACTTCTGACCTACACCTAAACACAGATGAAAGCTAAAGTGCTGTTCAGCTGAAAGGCAAAGACAGACAGGACAGCTGTCATCTCTCTGATGTGTGGTCAGCGGCGGCGGTCACCCTCTGCCCTCACCTCACCTGTTCCATCATAGCTGAAGTCATTCAGAGCAGTGTGCACAAATGGGGCCAACATAATAAGTGAACATAGTGTGGACACCGGCAGCGGGGAGTCATTTTAATTTGTGTTCCTGCTGACCATAAACAGTATTATAAATGGCACACATTTAAAATTGTGCTCTACTAGCTTTATGAAGAGCAAAATGCATAAACAGCTACCTGAAGAATATATTAAAAAGATGGAAGGAGAGGACGGAATAGCCTCACACTGAAGCTATGCTCAAATAAATGTATTGCTGCTTTAAGAAAATAAAGTGTAAGTAAGAGCAGTCACCCAAAACGTGAGGAAGAATAACAATGCCTCTTATAATGTTATGTGAAAAAAACATTACTTGAGTAGTGAGTAACTTTGTTCAGGTTTGTTGTTTTGAATAGAGAGCAAGCTATAGTTAAAATGCAAACTAACCATAGGCACTGATGTATTGCCATAACATCAGAATCGGCCAATATTCACCTTGTTGACTGATATCAGCCTGTCAACAAATAAGAGTCACTGATTGCAGTTGCAGATATTTATCTGGTGTGTCTGTTACGTGGCACTAATTTTGCTATGAAATGAAGCAGCCCATAGCCGCACATTTAGAATATATCAGGGACTGAACTATTTTCAGGTTAGTTTAGATACTTTTGTATAATTCATATTACGTTGTTTCTGTTGCATTAACGATAGAAACAGATGAAAACAAAAACAAAAGAAACAATTGGAATTGGCTGTTGGCCATTGGCCAACTACATGCAACATGGAACCTATCTTCTAAAAAAATGTGAATGGGAGCCAGTGGACAGAAATGAATCATTTTCTGCCCCCAGTCAACATGTGCCTTGTATTAGACATGTGATTTTTTTCCAATTTAAAAATAATTTTACATGTTAAGAATGTCACAGATCACAGATACAGATGAAAAGATCAGGAATCAATCACTGGATGTATATTGTTTGCAACAAGAGATGTAGCTCACTGAGTGGCATCTAGTGTTGTAATCAAGACCTTGTCAAGAGAATCTCCTAAGACCAAGACTGAGACCAAGTCAAGAGACCAAAACCATGACCTACATAGTGGTCTTGGTCTTGGTCTTGGTAGACTCCGGTCTCAGTCTGGTCTCGACTACAACACTAGTAGTTTCACACAAAAACTAATTTTACTTTCGTGGTCTGTCAAATTTGCAAAATTATATTTAAAATTTACATGCATTCAGTGCACAATTTAAATGGGACTAGAAAAATAAATATTTTATGTTCATCGACTCCCATTCACCCTTTTTTTGAGTATAGGTCCCATTGACCCAAATGAGAGCGTGAGACTTGGCGGGGACTGTATCAGCCCAAAATTTCACAATAGGTGCATCCCTACTAGCTACTCTATAATCAAAGTTAAGGCTGTGACTGTCATCATATCAGATTTCCACAACAGGGATATTATAGCCTGAAATATCATGCTACTGTGGAGGAAGAAAGCAGATGAGGCAACGAGCTGAATGACACACGAACTTTATTTTCTCCTCCAACATCAAGTAGTAAAAATCTGCCTGGGTCTCTCTGCATCCTTTTTTTATAACTTTTAAATCCATGCATTGAGACCCAGGAATCCCAACCATAATACATTGTGTGGAACAAAGACATGCGTGGCACATTAATATAACATAACGTCAGTGCCCCTTTTCACACCCTTTCCTCCTCCAGCGGCTCTGACGCCTCCTCCTCTCCCCAGGGGGTGAATAGTCCTTACTGTCCCGTCTGAGACCCCCCCCCCAGTAACACTTCCTCCTTCAGCCCATTGTTCCCTCTTTCCCCAGCTGCCGTCTCTGGGTGGTGAATCCCCCACCTGTGCCACCACACAGCCCCCCCCCCCCCCAACACCCAGAAAGGGCACAAACCTCCCCATCCTCTGGGCTTGAGCTGGTGCTCATAGCGGCTCTAGCGGGGGTCGCCAATCCAGTCGAAACACCCTGCTGGCGAGGTGTACAGGAGGGCACGTCAGTCTGTGGAGGGAAAAAGGGAGGGTGGGGAAACACATTTGCTTCGCGAGTGCAGGTCCCTACCGAGGGAACACCAACTTGCGAAGCCACCAACGGTGGGCGTCCGCGCCGGGGAGCTTGGGCCAACACCACTTGCTCGTCTCCCAACACAAAAGTGGGCTTCAGCCTGTCGATACAGACAATCTGCCTACGCCCCCCTCCCCCAAGTCTAACACAAAATACTTTGCCCCAGGTTCCAACACCCTGAATGGTCTATCGTACGATGGGTGCAATGGGGTCCGGTGCGCATCGTGCCCGACAAAAACAAAACTGGCGTTCTGTAAACTCTTGGGGATGAAAGTTTGGGGAAAACAATGGTGGGTGGGGCTCGGCACGTTAAAAGCCTCTGTACTGTGCAAAAGTTGCGTGTGTGGATCAGCCCTGGACGTGGGGTTTTCTGGTAAAAACTCTCCGGGGATCCACAGCAGCTGAGGAAAAAAACGAGTTCTGCCGGGGAGGCTGCCAAATCCTCCTTAGGTGTGGAACACAACCCTAAAAGGGCTCAGGGCAGGCGGTCGACTCAATTTGTATCCGTGAGCGAAGCTCTGAGCGCTGCCTTAAGCGACCTATGAAAACGCTTGCATAACCCGTTAGCCTGGGGGTTGTACGCAGTAGTATGGTGAATTTTGACCCCCAGGCTCTGGGCCATCACGGACCAGAGTTCCGAAACGAATTGCGGACCCCTGTCGGAAGTGATGTCCCTTGGGGATCCGAACCGTGCAACCCAAGCCAACAGAAAAGCACGAGCCACTTCCGCGGATGTGGTAGAAGCCAGCGGGACCCACTTCAAGCCAGCGCGTGGTGCAGTCTACGAATGTCAAAAGGTGCATGAAACCTTGCGATGGCAGGAGGGGTCTCGCCAAATCCACGTGGATGTGGTCGAACCTCCTGGCTGGGATTTGGAACAGCTCGAGGGGGGCTCTGGTGTGCTTGTGCACTTTGGCCTGTGATGCAAGCTGCAGCCCACTCTTTCATGTGCTTGCACAAGTGCGGCCAGACAAATTTCGCCCCCACTAGCTTCACCGAAGCGCGCATGCCCGGATGCAAAAGGGAGTGGACTGACTCAAAAATGCATTTCAGTAGTAAACTCCGAGATCGCAGCCAAATGATGTTGCTGCCGGGCTGACCACGGTTCCGAGACCTTGGACATCGCGTACATCAGTGGCATATGGTCCACGAACGCGGTGAACTAGCACCCCTCTAGCCAAAACTGGAAATGGCGCGTCGCCAGGTGTAGAGCCTCTGGTGAACGTGCTGTATTTGCTTTCATTGTCGTGCAAAGTTCGACTGAAAAATGCGAGCGGCTGCAGCAAACCGGAGACGTACTGCTCCACCACTGCCCCTATGGCAACATCAGACGCATCCATAGTGAGCGCTATCCATGCAGACGGATCCGGGTGGGCTAGCAACGCGGCATCCGCAAGCGCCGTTTTGGCGTTTGTGAAAGCCTGGACTCGCTCGGGAGTCCAGATGATGTTTTCCGCAGGCTTCTTTTTTTAAGCACGGCATACAACGGCTGCAGCAGCTGGGCTGCCTGGGGAAGGAAACAGTTATAAAAATTAACCATTCCCAAAAGCTCCTGTAGGGCCCTCACAGTCTGCGGACACAGAAAATCCAACACAGCACGCACCTTATCTGGTAGCAGAATAGTGCCCTCCGGCAAAATGCGGTGGCCTAAAAAATTAATCACTAGCACACCGAACTGGCACTTCGCCGGGTTCACTGTCAGCCCATGCACTTCCAACCACTGGAAAACCGTCTTGAGATAGGTGATGTGCTCTTCCTTGGATGTGCTAGCCACCAGAATGTTGTCTAAGTAGAAAAAAATGAAGGATAAGTCACGGAGCACTGCATCCATCAGTGTCTGGAAGGTCTGCACTGCGCCCTTTAATCCAAACGGCATGCGTAAAAACTCAAAAAGGCCGAAAGGAGTTATTACTGCTGTTTTAGGAACATCTTCTGCACGCACTGGGACCTGGTGATAATCACGGACCAGATCCACTTTTGAAAAGACACGCGCCCTGGCCAGGTGCACAGAAAAATCCTGGATGTGCGGAATAGGATACCGATCGTGTTCTGTGGCGCTGTTCAAATGCCAGAAATTGCCACACTTTCGCCACGACCCGTCGGCCTTAGGCATCATGTGTAGTGGGGATGCCCACGGGCTGTTAGAGCACCTAACGATACCCAGCTGCTCCAAATTGGCAAACTCCTTGCGCGCGCTGGCCAGCTTAATTGCGTCCAGGCAGCGAGGTTGCACGAACACCGGCAGGTCTTTTGTGGTTATAAAAAAAGCCGAAAAAGTTGGGACCGTGAGTGCTGGAAACTGTGCAAGTAATTGCTGGTACTTACTCCCTGGAGCTATAACATTAGCCAATGTTGTTGACCTAGCTCCCAGAGCTGTGCAAGGCAGGGAGGTGAAAAAAACAGCACCCGCCAAATGTCTGTTGGCAACATCGACTAATAATCCATAAGCACATAAAAAATCTGCGCCTAAAATGGGGGCAGAACATGCAGCTACCACAAGGTCCCACTTGAAATTACGTCCATGCAAGCATATCATCAGTGTCCGTTTGCCAAACGTCCTGATGGTGGATCCGTTGGCGGCCATGAGCTCGGGACCGCTGCCTCCCGCCAACCTGTCTTCACTGACCGGCAGGATGAGGCTCTTACGGGAGCTGGAGTCCACCAAAAACCGTCTCCCCAAATGTGTGTCCGTGACATAATGCAGCTTGTTCCTGTCACCAGCGGTTGCAGCTGCTACTGAATGCCAAACGTGCCGTCTTCCTGGCTTCTTGAATTGGCATGGCGATAGGCAGCGTTGGGCATTCAGGCTGAAATCAGCTGATCAGCTCGTTCCTTCATCTCTCGGTGTCCGTCCCAGCTACCACCAACAGCTCCTCAACCTCGCTGGAGTCCCTCATGGATGCCAGTCCCACTGTCTGCACACTGAGAGTTCTGGTCGCCAAAATGATGCGGTCCACTTCCTGCGCCAAGGCGTGGTAGTCCTTGGCAACCAGCCACGGCAAGTTGGCCAGGATCGCCCTCGCTGTAGCCAGTAGGTTCCTGAGGAACAAGTGGGCGAACGGGAAAGATTCGTCGCCCTTCCCCCTCAGTGCCAACATGCTCTCCATGAGCTTGACAGCTGATCTGTCACCTAACTCCAAACATGTTAGGAGTCTCTCTGCCATCTCACTGTCAGACAGGGTATAGTGCTGGAGTAGCCTCTGCTTGAGTGCTTCATATTTCCCTTCGGCCGGCGGTTCCTGGAGCAGGTTTGTCACCTGCTGCATGGTGTGTGCATCCAGCGCAGCAACCACATAGTAATATTTTGTGTCGTCTGTTGTTATCCCACGGAGTGTGAACTGGGCTTCTATATGAAGGAACCACGCAATCGGGTTGTGAAGCCAGAAGTCTGGGAGCTTGACTGAGACAGTGCACACAGCGCTGGTGCTCTCCCTCCATGTAGTCTCCGGGGCGGTGCTCGGCCCGTTCTCCATGGCACGTCTTGGGGTCACCATGTGGAGGAAGAAAGCAGACAAGGCAACGAGCTGAACGACATATGAACTTTATTTTCTCCTCCAGCATCAAGTAGTAAAAATCTGCCTGGGTCTCTCTGCATCCTCTTTTTTTAACCTTTAATTCCGCGCAATGACACCCAGGAATCCCGACCATAATACATCGTGTGGAACAAAGTCATGCGTGGCACATTAACATAACATAACGTCAGTACCCCTTTTCACACCCTTTCCTCCTCCAGCAGCTCTGACGCGTCCTCCTCTCCCCGGGGGATGAATAGTCCTTACTGTTCCATCTGAGACCCCCCCGGTAACACTTCCTCCTTCAGCCCATTGTTCCCGCTTTCCCCAGCTGCCGTCTCTGGGTGGAGAATCCCCCACCCGTGCCACCACACTACCAATATTATCACAGTAACTGCTGAAAATGTTAAAATAATAATAATAATAATAGACTAATGATAATAAATACATAATAAATGTAATAATAATAATCCTATGAGTCAAACTGATATTTAACTTTGGGGTTTTGTTGTTTTTTTTTAGTTGTTTTGGTAAATACACTCTGTTTAATGTAACAAAGTGTACATGAGGAAAACTTTTAATGCAGCTTGAAAAGGCAGCCATAAAACCGAAACACATGATATACCATAACCGCATAACAAGCACAGTAACAATTTTAAATACCGCGGTATTTGTCAACTACCTTCACTCACCTGTCTGGAGTCCGTCTCATTCTCATCCTCATAGACTCCAGTCTCCTCCTTCTCCTCCTCCTCCTCAGCACCAGGTGACCGGGTCTGGATCCTCCTCTGCCGTGAGTGTCTCTCCGGTTCGATGCTGATAATGGAGAAGGCGACTCCTCCGTCTGGCTCCTCTGACCCCATCCACACACGAGCAGCTCCAGGTAGTCCGACGAAGAGTAGCTGAAGCACCATGAGGAGAGGGGGGATCACCAGGAGGAGAACACAGGAGCGGAGGGAGAGACCACCGCGGCCCCGCCACCACCGCACACATGTCCACATACCTCCTCCTCCTCCTCCTCCGTGGCCACCGGGGACATCACCTTTTCTCTACTCTGTGTTTAACTCTTTTTTCCCCTTTGCAGGGCAGTGAGGAAAGTCCCAGCTGAAAGTTCCCCACCCACTTCTCCTCGGTGTCACCCCCCAGGGCCATGTGCTGCTGACAGAGCGCATTCCTTAGCCAGAAGTGACCACTGTTTGTTATTGACGTAAAAAAATCCTACATTAGGTGCTCATTCAGCTAGATGGTCAGCCTTAGTTTCTCCTTTTTAATTTGCAGGTTCTTGTAATTTTTTGTCATGTTTTGCCAGTTTTTACTTTGAAATGTGATTTTTTTTTCCCCTCCTAAAATTGCAGGCTTTTCTTGTAAATTTAACTATTCTGTTAAATTTGTTTCTTGCAAAACTTGTTTTTTATCCACCTTATTCCTGAGAGAACTGCTGTAGAAACGATTATGGAACAACTTCCAGTTTCGGGCTGAAGTGGTGTTAAATCAGTCAGGAAGAGTGGAGTAGTGGGGCATTTAAAATAGCGTTCTTAAAAGTTTTTGAAATTCATTTTAATGTATAGTCCACATACGTGTTTTGCACTCAAGTGGCAGCTAACTTCAGCACTTGTAGTTTTTGTATGTTTTGGCATAGTGCTGGTACTTGTTGCTGGTGTTCGTGGTTGTGCCATAGACTGTATAAATGGAGGCTTCTCACAAATAAGCACAGCTAAATCTGTGACTTCAATGGCACTGCATAGATCATGCACTGAAAACTAAAAAGGACTGTTGGTGTGATCGGTGGTACAGACACAGGACAGACAAGAGCACCAGGTATGTTTTCACTTGTATGAATGTCACAGATCTGATGTTTATGCGTCATATATGTCACCAGATGCAAGGCTGTATATAATAAATAAAAAATAGTAACAGTTTGCTTCCTAAGGCTTAACGATTTAAGAACGATATCAAATAGTTTTTTGTTGTTTTTTCTGCATTCGTTGAAAGGATAGGACTTGATATTAGCAGCTTCAGCATGCATTAATTTTTTAAATTATTACAAAATATAGATCAGTAAAATTTTGAACAAATGTCAGAAAATGTCTGCACATGTTAAGTTAAATAACAAGCATTCATGGCGTGACAGCAGCATGAGCATTTTAATTTCGGGGTAAAACAAACAGCTGCAGCTGTCTGTTTTACCCTAACATTAAAACACCCAAGCAGTGTTGTGGTTCTTTGTGGCTTTGACTAGATTCTACGTCTGCTCTCAGGTAAATTTGATTATGTCCATCTTTTAACAAAATGCAACCGACTTTATTGTGGTGGAGACTTTGATATGTCTCAGAGCTTTTATTTACAGCGTTAGTATCTTAGCAGCGGAGCTAACTAATGGAGCTGCTGTCTGTGAGGCTACTTTTTAAGGTCATCTTGCTATCCTTCAATAGTTGTGGGAAGTGGTATGACTATATTACTCTTTTTGAGGTGCAGAAGGCTGTGCTCCTGGATTTTTGATGCCGAAGTCATTATTTTTTAGCAAGGAAAGTGTCCCATTTCAGTGACAACTCCACGTTCTAAATTCGTACCGGAAGTTGCGCACATAATTCAAGTAAGGCATCATGGGGGCTAGGAATAAGGTGGATAGGCTACATACTTTTGTAAGTTCAATTTTTGTCTCCTTACCATTAAATAAACAAATAACACATCCGTATTGTAAGTAATCAGGTGTCATTATTAATAAATCAGGGGTACCTCAATCAGTTTGTCTTCTTACTGATAAAACTGATATTGTTCTTCTATTAAGACAAAGCAAAGAGAGTCATACCTATGATATGTTTCGACTGTCATCTGCAGTCTTCAAAAAGAAGATGACAGTCGAAACATGTCAAAGGTATGAGACATCTCTTTGCTTTATCTTAATAGAAGAACAATATCAGTATTAAATCAGGGGTTTTGCTTCTAAAAAGCAATCATTCCTCCTAACCAACTGTGACTTTTTTCCAATAAATACGTGACTTTAATTACTCCCACTAATTTGCATCTTTTATCTTACAAATTTGCATTTTTTGTCATGAATTGTCCCTCGGGACAGGAATGAAGACCCAGGCACTGAACTGTGAATTTGTGCAGATTTAATTCAAACATAAAGTCCAAACAGAGAACAAACAAAAACTTACAATTGAGGAAAAGCAGGTAAACAGGATGGATGATGAGGGGGGAACGTCTGATGGGTTTTTAGGATGCGGCACTGAGTGGAGAAGCCAACACCCTTAAATAGGACCAGGGAAATCATAGAAACACAAGACAGGTGTGGGTCACAAGAGCAGGAAGCAATCAGGTTAAACAAATGACAGCTGTGCTAGGAGTGGACTTGGCAGACAAAGGAAGCAATACAGCACACTCAAAACAGAAGCACAAGGGAACATAAATACAAAATGAGAAACACTACAGGTGCTGGAGAAAGTCATGAATACCACCCCTTGGACGGGGAACAACAGGTGGAGGAGAAAACAGGTTTAAGTCCAAAACCAGAATATATAATATTAAGTACACCAGACTAAAATAATCATTCATTCATTCATCTTCTTCCGCTTAATCCTTTTCGGGTCGCGGGGGGGCTGGAGCCTATCCCAGCATCCTTGGGTGAGAGGCAGGGTACACCTTGGACAGATCGCCAGTCCAAAAATAATCAAAGATACAAAAACCAGAACTCAATACAGAAACAGAAGCAAACTCAGATGGCATGATATATATAAAATACTAAACAGAAGTGGAGAAATGCAGAAAATAGCCAGAATAATCAAAGGAGCATGAGCACGGTTCCCCAACTGTGCTCTGTACCATGACATTTTTTTCTTGTAAATTTTACTTTTTTCCCCTCGTGTAACTTTTTTTTATTGTCATAAAATTATTCTTTTCCTTGTATACATTTCTTACAGGAATATTTCATTTGTAAATGTGCAATGTTTTTCCTTGCAAGTCTGCAAATTTTTTCATGTAAATTTGTGATCTTTTTAAGCAATGCTTTATTTTTGTACATTTATTACTATTGTTTTTGGTACAGTTTTTGGGGCTATATATGTGTGTGTGTGTGTGTGTGTGTGTGTGTGTGTGTGTGTGTGTGTGTGTTTCCGTGTCAATTTGCCATTTTAAAAAACTTTTTGTCAAAGGGATGCTGTTGATTATGATCAAAGGAGCTGCATATTCAATTCAATTCAATTCAACTTTATTTATATAGCGCCATTTCACAACAACAGTCATCTCATAGCACTATCAACTGTAGGGAGGACCCCCACAGTTGCAGAAAGACCCCAGCAATCAGGCGATCCCCTGTGAGCAAGCACTTGGCGACGGTGGAGAGGAAAAACTCCCTTTTAACAGGAAGAAACCTCCAGCAGAACCAGGCTCAGGGAGGGGCAGTCATCTGCTGCGACTGGCTGGGGGGTGAGGGGATAGAGAAGAAGAAAAGAACAGACATGTAGAGAGCAAACAGCACGATGGGGACTCAATCTATGGGAGAGAACAAACAAATGTTAATGACCAGCAAAAAAAAAAAAAAAAAAAAAAAATATTTCATAGAGAGTGAGGAAAGGAGTGAGGCCCAGTGCATTACTGGAGGTCCCCCGGCTGACTAAACCTATTAGCAGCATAACTAAGGGAGGGTTCAGAAAACACATGATCCCTCCCTAATTGTAGGCTATATCAAAAAGGTAGGTTTTAGCCCTATTCTTAAAAACAGAGATCGAGTCTGACTCCCGAATCCAGATTGGCAGCTGATTCCACAGGAGAGGAGCTTGATAACTGAAGGCTCTGCCTCCCATTGTACTTTTGGAGATTCTAGGTATTACAAGTAAACCTGCATTTTGGGAGCGTAGTGCTCTGTTAGGATGATACGGTAGTATCAGATCTTTTAAATAAAAAGGAGCCTGATTGTTTAGAGCTTTGTAAGTAAGAAGAAGGATTTTAAACTTAATTCTAAACTCTATGGGAAGCCAATGAAGGGAGGCCAGAACCGGAGAGATATGATCTCTCTTTCTAGTACCTGTTAAAACTCTTGCTGCAGCATTTTGGATCAGCTGAAGACTTTTTAAAGATGTTTTAGGACAGCCTGATAATAAAGAATTACAATAATCTAATCTCGAGCTAACAAAGCTCGAGATTAGATTCGAGCTTCAGCATATTACTCTGAAGTCACATGTTGAAGACCACAATGTGAAAACCATCTATATGAAAGGGATTCTGCGGTTCGAGTATGTACAGTGGATATTATAAAAAGTCTACACACCCCTGTTCAAATGCCAGGTTTTTGTGATGTAAAAAAAATGAGACCAAGATAAATCATTTCAAAACTTTTTCCACCATTAATGTGACCTATAGCCTGTACAACCCAACAAACTGAAATCTTTTAAGGGGAAAAACAAAAAATAAAAAACCTACAATAACCTGTTTGCATAAATATGCACACCCTCTTATAACTGGGGATGTGGCTGTGTTCAAAATTAACCAATGACATTCAAACTCATGTTAATTTTTATTTTCCCCTTAAAAGATTTCAGTTTGTTTTTCAATTGGGTTGGACAGGGTATAGGTCATATTAATGGTGGAAAAAGTTTTGAAATGATTTATCTTGGTCTCATTATTTCACATCACAAAAACCTGGCATTTGAACAGGGGTGTGTAGACTTTTTATTTCTACTGTATGTATGGATATACAGTTTGTATGTGGCAGAAACTTTGTCCCCCTAATAACTCAGAAGCCACTTGGCCATGGGCTCTCATCTTTTGCATGGTGATGCCACAATATCTGAAGAGTGCCCTGACATGGTTTCACCGACCGCTTGAACATCAAAAGAGGTCAAAACTGACCTTGTTTAACCAGCCATTATCAGTGGAGGTGTATGCTGGGGGAGGAATCAAGCACACCTGACACGGTAGGTGGAGTTTAGGATCCACAGGTCTCTCTCTACAATACACGCATTGTGGACTGACAGGCAGACGGTGGTACAGGTTACCGGTGGGTGCTGGGACACCAAAACTATATTTACATTTAACTATATTAACATTTATTTACTATAATTTGCTCTTATAACCCCCGTCGAGGTGTATGCTGGAAGAACAATCAAGCGCTCCCGGGATGTCTTCCCACCCCCTGCCCTTCTATTCTTGTACACCCACTGGTGGAGTGCTGTTGGAAGCAGAATCAGTGACCACACTCTCTCTCTCTCTCTCTCTCTCTTGCTCTCTCTCTCCCTCTATGTACACTTGCAGTGGAGTGTTGTCAGATGGGGAAATGGACGTGTACGGTGCTAGTGTGTATCCAGACCGGAAAGCAGTCCATGGACTGCAGGTAAAGCCTAGTCTATGCATCTCTGTGGAGCTCCATGTGTTTACAGAAGCATACTGTGCAAATAGTGTCAAGAACCCTCCCGTGCGCTTCTCCATTGCGCAAGGCGAGGGGTGAAAAGATGAGGATTTACACGCTGGAGTTACACCATACTCATTTATTAAACACGAAGACAAACAGTCCCAAAGGGTGCAGACATACAAAAAGGCAAAACACTTACATTTGGCATTCCTGGGCCAGCATCGCCCAACGAACAAGTGAGAGGAGACATGTAACCACGCTGGCGTCCCACAGCCGGTATTGCTATGCGGACGCGAGAGAACCATGACAAAGCGGAGTGGCTACACATCGTAAAATGCTGACAACACACAATCGTTGACAATGCTCAATGACCCAGCAGTGCATGACTGGCAGAAGGCGCTTAAGTACATGCACTGCTGGTGATAATGAAATTGCCAGCACCTGGGTGAGGAGCGGGAAGATGGCATACGGGCATGGGAACAGCTGATGGTAATTAGAGAGGGGGCGTGGTCGGACCGGCAGACAGTCAGACAGCGCTCACACCAGCATGAGCCAAAGGGGCTGCCTCACAGCTGCCAGCCAGAAAGCAGTGGCTATGGGTAAGGAAACAGCACAGAATACATAATATGCACATATACAGTGGCACCTAAACCCACAGAGAGGTCAGGACCGACCCGGGGGAAACCAAGCCGGCTCAGCTCCTGACAAATAGGGTGTCGAAACTGCTTTTCCAACACAGCTGTGGAAGGAAATGTGCATATGCTAACATGCAGTTAGTATTTTATTGCTGTTTTAGCTAATTTTCCCATTGCTTTGGCCTACTGTTATTATGATGACTTCTACTTGTACTGTAGTTTGTAAATGCCACATTTCCCAGCTTTTGTTTTTTTTTTTTAACTTTGACATTTCCATAACATTAGTGTCCAAAGCTTGCAACAATATGTCCAAAAGCACAGGATGGATACAATCTGGCTAAGTCCCTGGCCCTCATCGTTTCATATCATGAACATACTTAGTGCTCCATTTCCCACATACCTGTAGGCTGTGGCCAGCTAAAAAAAATCCTGCACCTGTTTCCCTATCATTCCTATAGAAAGCCTAATGCTACATGTCCACTGGTCTGGATTTTTTGGAAAGGAATCTGTCACCAGAACCGGTGAGGTGTGGGAAAGGGGCGTGGGCATGGGGCCAGTAGAGTTCTCATACACACACACACACACACACACACACACACACACATATATATACAGTATATATATATATATATATACACATACACACACACACACACACACATTATGTATATATATATATATATATGTGTGTGTGTGTGTGTGTGTGTGTGTGTGTGTGTGTGTGTGTGTGTGTGTGTGTGTGTGTGGAGTTGAGCAATGTGGGAGGAAATATTGGAATAGTCATTATTAACCATGAACAAAATTGATAAGTCTGTTTTTAATAGTGCTGGTATATTTGCACTACAAAAGGCGATTTTGTCATCGTCACCACCAGTTTTGGGTTCACCCAATCCTACAGACCTTCACAACGCATGGCGAATTTGACCGCCTGGTTTGTGAGCTTCAGCTGGATGAGCCCATGTTCCACTGGTCTCCATGCCTCGTTCCTTTGCATGTTGTTTCTATATGTGTCATGATTCTGAGCACAGGTGGGTGCCATGCTCAGCCTCCAGTTCAGTTTAAATCCTTTTCTGTTTGTTTGCTTCTTTGTTTATGTTGTAGTTATTATGGCCTGATGTATTTGGTCTCTGTTTATTTATGAGTTGTCTGTATTCTTAGTTTTGTCTTAATAGTGACATAATTATCAGACCCAGGGAACACACGCTCAGGCTCAAGTGAATACAATTATCCTTTATTTATTCCCAGTGAGTGTTTGAGTGTGTGTATGCGTTGTATGTGCAGTGTATGAGGTGGTGAAGAATAGAGCTGACGTCGTGACCGGGGGAGAGCAGAACGCCGTTCAGCCTGGCAACCCTATAATGACACAAAGCACAGGAGTTTGCACAGTCCACCAATACCAGAGCGTGATAATGACTGGGCCTTACTTTGCAGATGGAAGCTGGAGGCTCAGGTTGGCCTGAGGGCTGCGGCCAGGGAGACAGCGTTCTTGGTCCATGCCAGGATTTGGGCAGGTGGCCCTGTAGGAGTGATGGAGGCTTGTACCACCGCCAAGAGGAGTAGATTCCGCCACCGGAGGAATCCACCTGTGCACATGGGAAGACGACTAATAAGGTGAGTAACAATATGCTTACATGAAGCGAGGAGATGATTCAGGTCTCGTATGAAGAGGCCAGGAAATTGGCTGCTGATGAGAGACGTATTCTGTAGGCAGAATGACAGACGGCTCCGTGCCGGATCTCAGGCAGAGCAGGCTATAAAGCCCGTGGGCGATTGGAAGCAGGTGTGCGTGCAGCTGTAGCAGATAATGGCCCAGAGGGAGCCATGACAGTACTCCCCCCCCCCCCCCCCCCGAGAGGTGCCTCCTGGCACCTGACCCAGCCTACCTGGGTGCTTCCGTTGGAAGTCCCTGATGAGGTGTTTGTCTAACATGAATGATGGACATACCCCTCCCAGTCCACCAGGTACTGCAGACCGCGACCCCAGCGGTGGACGTCCAGGATGGCATTGACTTTCCAAGCCGGGTCGTCGTCAATCAACACTGGTGGAGGTGGAGTCTTGGGAGGGGGACAGAGTGGGCTGGAACAGACGGGCTTCACCTGGGAGACATGGAACGTAGGACAGATATGGACGGGGGGGGGGGACAGCCAGGTGCACAGCCACAGGGTTAATAACACGCACAATAGGGAAGGGGCCAATGAAGCGTTGAGCCAACTTCTGTTTTTCAGCTTTCAGGGCAATATGCTGAGTAGACACCCAAACCTGCTGACCCACCTGGTACTGAGGAGCTGGCCTCCTGCGGCGATTTGCCGTCCTGGTGTTATGCTCAGCCATGCGAAGAAGAGCGCTGCGAGCGGCTGTCCAGAGCCGGCGACAGCACCTCAAGTGGGCGTGGATGGATGGCACTGCCACTTCCCTCTCCTCCTCAGGAAAAAAGCGGAGGGTTGTAACCCAGAGAGGCCCTGAAAGGAGACATGCCAATTGCCGAGGAAACGGTTGAGTTATGGGCATACTCAATCCAGGGGAGATGGCTGCTCCAGGACGAGGAACTGGAGGCGATGACACAACGTAGAGCAGCCTCCAGCTCCTGATTGGCCCGCACGCACTGCCCGTTGCTTTGTGGGTGATAACTGGAAGACAAGCTCACTGTTGCCCCTAGTGCGTTGCAGAACGCCTTCCAAACCCGGGACACGAATTAGGGACCCCGATCGGAGACAATGTCGGTGGGGATCCCATGGAGGCGTATGACGTGCTGCACCAGCAGGTCCACCGTGTCCCGCGCCGTAGGGAGCTCCTGTAGCAGAACAAAGTGGGTGGCCTTGGAAAAATGATCCACGATGGTGAGGACAGCGGTGTGATGGTTGGAGGAAGGGAGACCAGTCACGAAATCCAGGGCTATGTGGGACCAAAGTCTGCTGGGAACCGGCAACGGGTGAAGAAGACCGGCAGGCGGAGAAGAAGATGTCTTCCCGGTGGCGCACTGAGGACAGGCACGGACATAGGCGATGACGTCCTTCCAGAGCCCCGGCCACCAGAACGATCTCTGCAGGAGCTCCACTGTGCGAGTCACCCCTGGATGGCATGAAAACTTGGAGGAATGAGCCCAGTGGATCACCTTGCCCCGGATCGATGAGGGAACAAACAGCCGCTCCGTGGGTCCTCCACCCGGATCGGGCTCAACCTCCTGTGCCTTCAAGACCCTCTCCCTGATGCCTCACGAGAGGGCGCCAATGACACAAGAGGCTGGGAGAATGGTGTGCTTGTGCCCCTCTGCCACATCTGAAGCGAACTGCCTGGAGAGGGTGTCCGGTTTGGTGTTCTTTGCCCCGGGGCGATAAGTAATAGTAAAATTGAAACACCCAAAGAACAGGGATCAACGGGCCTGACGGGCATTCAGCCGCTTCGCCGTCCTCAGGTATTCCAAATTCTTGTGGTCAGTCCATACCACGAAGGGTTGAGCTGCCCCATCCAACCAGTGACGCCACTCCTCCAGGGCGAGCTTCACCGCCAGGAGCTCCCTGTCACTGATGTCGTAATTCCTCTCCACCAGGGATAAACGACGTGAGAAGAATGCGCAGGGGTGGATCACCCCATCCACTGGAGAGTGCTGAGAGAGAACTGCCCCCACCCCGGAGTCAGAAGCGTCCACCTCGACCAGGCACTGAAGAGAAGGATCCACCTGCGTCAGGACACGGGAGGACGAGAACTCCCCCTTGAGGGCAGTGAATGCCTTCCGTGAATGCCTCCTCCGTTCACCGGAAAGCCACATTGGGGGACATGAGACGGGTCAAGGGGAGAGCGATCACACTGTAATTAGGCACAAAACGGCGGTAGAAATTGGCGAACCCCAGGAACTGCTGGAGTTGCTTCCTTGACGGTGGGGGGGGGGGGGGGGGGCAAACCACCACCGCCTTAACCTTCTCAGGGTCGGGGAGAATCTGGTTGTGGGAGATGATGAATCCGAGAAATGAGGTTGTGTTGGCGTGGAACTCACACTTCTCGGCTTTTACAAACAACTTGTTCTCCAAGAGCCGTTGGAGGACCCATCTCACGTGGACCCAATGTTCATCTAGTGACTGGGAGAAGATGAGGATATCATCCAGGTACATGAAGACAAAGGACCCAAGGAAGTTCCGGAGAACATTGTTAATGAGGCGCTGGAAGACAGCCGGAGCGTTGGTCAACCCAAACGGCATCACGAGGTACTCGAAGTGGCCACTTGGGGTCTGGAACCCCATCTTCCACTCGTCTCCCTCCTTGATCCGCATGAGGTGGTAGGCGTTGCGGAGGTCGAGCCTGGTGAACCAGGAGGCCCCCTGGAGGGAGTCGAACGCCGTGTCCATAAGTGGGAGGGTGTACTTGTCCTTCACGGTGATGTCATTGAGGGCCCTGAAGTCGATGCATGGCCGCAGGGATCCATCCTTCTTACCCACGAAGAGGAACCCCGCCCCCACCGCCGAAGAAGAGGGCCAGATGATGGCCGAGCTGAGAGACTCCTTGATGTAGGTATCCATCGCCTCCCGCTCCGGAGCCGAAAGGCTGTAGAGGCGGCTTGATGGCAGCGGGGCATCGGCCCGGAGATTGATGGCACAGTCATAAGGACGGTGGGGGGGAAGGGACAGTGTCTGCAACTTGCTAAATACCTCCCCCAGGCCGTGGTATTCAGACGGCACTTTGGACAGGTCAGGAGGAGGACGGGCGTGAGGGGCCAGGGACACTGACGGAGAGCATGCTGCGGACTGCAAGCATGCACTAAGGCAGAATGAGCTCCAGGAGATGACACTCCCCGTTCACCAATCGAAGGAGGGATTGTGGAGCTGGAGCCAGGGGTAGCCCAGAATGACCGGAGACGTTGAAGAGGGTAACACAAACAAGCGCAGGTCCTCCCGATGGTTGCCGGAAACAATGACTGACACCGGGCCTGTTTGTTGAGAGACTGTTGCCAGAGGGGCTTTAGACAGGGCAATGAGCCTCGGGGGGATTGAAGTGGATGGCAGGGAATCCCCAGTCGGGTTGCCAGGCCCCCCGATATGAAGCTCTACTCAGCCCCCGAGTCAATCAGTGCATGTGTGGCAAATTTGGTCTGTTTGTAAATAAATCTGATGGGTAGGAAACACTTGGTGAGGGGATTAGATCGAGACGAGTCCATGAGTCCCCCTACTGCGACGCACGGACCCCCTCTTTTGGCCAAACGGGGCAAGACTCTATCTCATGCTCGTCACTACCACAGTACATACACAATCCTAATTCCCTGCAGCGCTGCTTCTCGGCAAACGAGAGCTTGGACCGCCCAACCACCATAGCTTCCTGCCCGTCTAGAGACTCAGATGAAGGCAGGGCTAATTGAGACGACTGAGGGGAGCGATGAAACTGGGCACCCGAGCAACCGGAAGCTCTTCTCTCGGCTGCCCACTCCCTCAGCCTATTATCCAAACTAATAGCTAAGGAAATTAGCTCAGTGAGTTTCTCCGGCTTATCTAGGTGGGCTAGCTCATCCTGCAGGCTAGGGCTCAAGCTCCGAGTGAATATGCTACACAGCGAGGCATCCTCCCATCCAACCTCCGTGGCCACCACCCGGAAATCGACAGCATAGTCCGCGACGGACCTGTCCCCCCATCGAAGATTTAACAGCACGCTATCTCGGTCAGAATGGTCGAATACCTCGTGAAAATCTGAGATGAACTGCCGATAGGTTAAACTAGCATAGCTTGGTTTCGCCATCAGGGCGTATGCCCAAGCTAGTGCCCTGCCCTCCAAAAGAGTAGCCACGTAGCCTATGTGACTATGCTCTGTGGGAAAATCCCCCGGAACCCACTGGAAGACAGTTTCGCACTGGAGTATGAACCCATGGGCCTCCCCAAGCTTACCGCTGAAGCGAGCGGGCGTGGGAACCGGTGTTAGCTGGGCCAAGGGGACCTGACTAGCCTGGCTAGGAGGGGAGCTAACGGGAGCTGGCATACTCCCGGATACCGGAGGAAACGCCTGTTGCCCATCCAGACAATCCAACCGGTTGTTAATCTGCGCTAGCTGGTTGAGGATTACCTGCTGCTGGTAAGCTAATTGATCCACCCGAGCCTCTAAGTTGTTAACCTGGCGTGTTAGCACGCTGTTCGCTGGGTCGCTCTGACGGAGCCGTACTGACATAATTATCAGACCCAGGGAACACACGCTCAGGCTCAAGTGAATACAATTATCCTTTATTTATTCCCAGTGAGTGTGTGTATGCGTTGTATGTGCAGTGTATGAGGTGGTGAAGAATAGTGCTGATGTCGTGACCGGGGGAGAGCAGAACGCCATTCAGCCTGGCAACCCTATAATGACACAAAGCACAGGAGTTTGCACAGTCCACCAATACCAGAGCGTGATAATGACTGGGCCTTACTTTGCAGATGGAAGCTGGAGGCTCAGGTTGGCCCGAGGGCTGCGGCCAAGGAGACAGCGTTCTTGGTCCACGCCGGAATTTGGGCAGGTGGCCCTGTAGGAGTGATGGAGGCTTGTACCGCCGCCAAGAGGAGTAGATTCCGCCGACGGAGGAATCCACCTGTGCACAGGGGAAGACGACTAATAAGGTGAGTAACAATATGCTTACTTGAAGCGAGGAGATGATTCAGGTCTCGTATGAAGTGGCCAGGAAATTGGCTGCTGATGAGAGACGTATTCTGTAGGCAGAATGACAGACGGCTCTGTGCCGGATCTCAGGCAGAGCAGGCTATAAAGCCCGTGGGCGATTGGAAGCAGGTGTGCGTGCAGCTGTAGCAGATAATGGCCCAGAGGGAGCCATGACAAATAGTCTTGTCTATTTATTGTGAATCATTTTGTATCATGACAGTTATTTCATTATTGGTTATCCTTATACTTCCCTTATTCATCCTCTGTATCATTATTTATTCATTCTGGTCTGTGCTTTTATTTGACAGCGCCCTGTGTATTTCCAGTTGTCAAACTCTGTTTCACAGGCTGCACAGCTGTCACTTATTGTATTGATTATTTTCCTCACTCATGTGCCCACACCTGTCATTCATTGGTCACTTGTTCAGTTTCCTTAAATGGGAAACTGAACAAGTGATCAGTGAATGACAGGTGACATAAATGAATGAAAGGGCGATTTATGACAGAAGGACGCGGCCAGTGTGTGACACCAGCCCCTGTGAGTTTTGCATTTTTTCTTTTCCCCGTAATTATTTTTTCCCCTTTTTTGTTACTCTACGCCTGCTGAGATGTCAGCAGGCAGAAGACAGTGCCTACTGAGCTTGGGGTGGGAGCGCCACACAGCTCTTATGGAGATAGACAAACTCATTGTCAACACTCGTCAATATTCCACCCGTGAAGATGCTCTGTGGTACTTGGGTCTTGCAGAGGTGGCTGTGCAGTGTCAGCCCTCGGCTCGTGTTGCATGCTGAGGGAAGGGAGAGGATTTTCCTGGTGGAAGACCTGCAGCAGGAGTATCACGGAAAGTCAAGAGTCCTGTCAGCGAACCGAGAGAGTTCGCTGACAGGACTGCGCCGACAGGAGAGCGTTCCCGGACTTTGCCGCCATCGGATCCTCGCCAGCCCCCAGCAACAGTTCCCGCTCCCTCAGCTTCACAGCCACACTGCGGGAAGAGGTCCGGCAAACCATCTGCGCCGAGGCCTGTGCCGACAAATGAGCGTCACCGGACTCTGGTGTCCTACCCGCCTCTGCCTCCTTGCCAGGTGACCTCCACAGCCTCCACCTTCCCATCAGTCTCCTCCTCGCCGCTCTGGAGAACCGCAGCAGCAGCCTCCTCACCATTTTTGAACTGTTTCCCCTTAGCTGTCCTGTCAGTCTCCTCTTCTTTGTCTGCCGCTGCTGTCCCCTTCTCCTCTATGGCGTCACCTCCCACTGCTGAGTGGCAGGCCATCAGCATGCCTGCAGGGCCGTCTCCTCCATTTTCTACATTGGTGCCCATGCCTGTTGCAGCCATGAAGAGGAATTTACCTGGGTCTTCAGCAGCAGTTACCATCACACCCTGGGAAATAAGTCAAGAACATTTTCATTCTCAAACACTTTTAGATGAAATGCCTTGTCTTATTCCCGGTGGTGAGGCTCAGCAACAACAGCCCAATTTAGCTGAGTCCTCACCACCTGCTGCTGTTATATTTCCCTCTCCTGCTTCTCCCATGTCCTTCTCTGTGTATCCTGTGTGTCCGCCGGTCCTGGGAGAGAGCTGCCAGACGACGGAGGGGCCTGTGACCCTGGAGGATTCTGTTCCAGCCCTGCAGCCATGTCTTGGACGGGAGAAGAGCACCCCCTGTGCCCTGAAGACGGAACCAACAAGAGAGTGTCCCCTGACTTCAGCTGCATGGGCCTCTGTGCCAGTGGTGAGGCAACCTCCAGCATCAGCCGCCATGCCTGGAGTTCCACCAGCGTTGGTCGCCACATCCGGAGGTTATTCAGAAGCAGATACCATCACGTCCTGAGAGATAAGACAAGTGTGTTTTCATTCGCCTACATATAAAAATGAAATGTCTTGCCTTATTCCCAGTGGTGAGGCTCAGCATCTGCAGCCCACATTAGCTGAGTCCTCACTGCCTGCTGCTGCCACTGGTTCCTCACCTACTTCTCCTATGTCTCCCACTGTGTCCTCTGAGAATCCGCTGGTCCTGGAATGGAGCCGCCGGATGACGGAGGAGCCTGCAGCCCAGGAAGATTCCATTCCAGTCCCACAGCCGCATCCCGGATGGGAGGAGAATGCTACCTGTGCCCTGAAACTTGAGCTGACAGGAGAATGTCCCTTGGTTTCAGCAGCACGGGAGTTGGCACCATTGGTGAGGCAACCTCCAGCTTTAGCTGCCATGCCGGGAGTTCCACCAGCGTTGGTCACCATGCCTGGAGGTCTTTCGGCTGCATCCACTATCATGCCTGCTGCTGGGGTCGTCGCAGCAGAGTCGCCAGAGTCCTGAACGGCGGTAGAGCTCAAGTCAAGGGAAGTTCTCTGTTCAGTCAACCCATTATTAGCCTTAGAGAAATCTTCTCTTGCTCATGGCAGAGAAAATCAGCTGCAGATGTCCTGTGCTCCTGAGTTCTTCTCGCCAGGCTCCACTGCTGCCAGTAATAGTGTTCTGGTGTCCATCTCTTCCTTCCCATCCGAGATGGCCGTGTCAGGAGCGGATGCTCAGAGGAATGGATTTGAGATGCCCCAGCCTGGTTCGCCGGAGTCCTGGATGGCAGTGGAGCCCATGTCCAGGCTAGTATTCTGTTCTGTTTTAACACCTGCAGATTTAGAGAAATCTTGTCTGGCTCCTTTTGAGGAGAACCGGCTGCAGATGTCCTCTGCTTCTGAATTCTCCTCGCCGAGCTCCACCACTGCTGGTAACTATGTTCCAGTGTTTTTCTCTTCCTCCCCATCTGAGGTGGTCGAGCCAGGGTGGAAGTGCCAGATGAATGGATTCGAGATGTCCCAGCCAGAGTTGCCGGAGTCCTGGACGGTGGTGGAGCTCAAGCTAAGGCAAGTTCTCTTCTTTGTCTTCACATTATCAGTATTAGAGAAATCTTGCTTAGCTCTTGGTGAGGAGAACCAGTCGCAGCCATTGGCTGCTCCTGAATTCTCCTCACCGGGCTCCGATGCTGCTGGTGGTAGTAACCTGGTGTGTGTTTCTCCTGTTCTGCTCGACTCTTCGTCTGGGTCCACTGATGGTCATCTGCTGTCACCTGAGGTCACTGTGGGTCCGCCATCTCTGTCTGGGATCATCGTGGGTCCATCATCTATGCCTAAGGTCACCATGGGTCCTCTATCTCCGCCTGAGGTCGCCGTGGGTCCTCTACCTCTGCCTGAGATCGCCGTGGGTCCTCAGTTTCCACCTGAGGTTGCCGAGGGTCCTCTACCTCTGCCTGAGGTCACTGTGGGTCCTCAGTTGACACCTGAGGTCACCGTGGGTCCTCCATTTCCGCCTGAGGTCACTGTTGATCCTCTACCTCCACCTGAGGTCGGCGTGGGTCCTTTACCTCTGCCTGAGGTCACTGTGGGTCCTCTACCTTCGCCTGAGGTCACTGTGGGTCCTCAGTTTCCACCTGAGGTCGCCGTGGGTCTTCCATTTCCGCCTGAGGTCACCATGGGTCCTTCGTCTCTGCCCAAGGTCTTCTTGAGACCTCTGTCTCCACCCAAGGTTGTTTAGGGTACTCCGCCTCCGCCCGAGGTCGTTGAGGGTCCTCCGCCGTCACCTGAGGTTGTTGAGGGTTTCCTGTCTCTGTCTGAGGTCACTGTGGGCTCCCCACCTTTGCCTGAGGCCCCTACTGAGCAGTTTTTCTCCTCATCTGGTCCTCTCGCTGGTCAGCCACCCTGGTCAGCAACCCTCTTCACCTGCCTTCTCTGTTGGGCAGGTGGCTTTTTCATCTGGTTTCCCTGCTGGTTAGCCATCCATTTGTCTGGGTTCTTCACTTATCAGTCATCCTCTCCATCATGTGTTAGCTCCCTGTTATAGCTGCTCCACTCCATCCACGCTGCGGTCTCTGCGGTCCATGGGAGGCACAGGTTCCAACTGCCACCCCCGGGAAGGGGTGTGTCGTGCCCCATAGTCTGTTGACCCAGGAATGCTGGGAGACCACCCAAGGAGCTATTCTGCCTGTTTAGGTTGCTCAAGGACTCTGGAAGACCACCTGAACTGTGTTAATTTTGCACTTTGTATCACTGGTATTCTGTTGCCATCTGTTGTCAGTGTTGTGAGTCATGAAGTTTTTTTCTTCTTGTTTTCTGGGTTTTTTTGGTCCCTCCGTGCCTGGGTTCCCCCTCCTCCCACCCAGGGTGGGTTGTTTTTTCTTGTTGGGGGGGGTCTTCGTTCTGGGTGGGTCCTTTTTTCTTTTTTTGATGTTACATCAGGGTGTCTGGTATCCACCCTTGGGGGGGCACTGTCATGATCCTGAGCATGGGTGGGTGCCGTGCTCAGCCTCCAGTTCAGTTTAAGTCCTTTTCTGTTTGTTTGCTTCTTTGCTTATGTTGTAGTTATTATGGCCTGATGTATTTGGTCTCTGTTTATTTATGAGTTGTCTGTATTCTTAGTTTTATCTTAATAGTCTTGTCTATTTATTGTGAATCATTTTGTATCATGGCATAGTTATTTCATTATTAGTTATCCTTATACTTCCCTTATTCATCCTCTGTTTTATTATTTATTCATCCTGGTCTGTGCTTTTATTTTGACAGCACCCTGTGTACAGTGGGGCAAAAAAGTATTTAGTCAGCCACCAATTGTGCAAGTTCTCCCACTTAAAAGATGAGAGAGGTCTCCAATTGTCATCATAGGTATACCTCAACTATGAGAGACAAAATGAGAAAAAAAAAAATCCAGAAAATCACATTGAAGGATTTTTAATGAATTAATTGGTAAATTCCTTGGTAAAATAAGTATTTGGTCACCTACAAACAAGCAAGATTTCTGGCTCTCACAGACCTGTAACTTCTTCTTTAAGAGGCTCCTCTGTCCTCCACTCGTTACCTGAATTAATGGCACCTGTTTGAACTCATTATCAGTATAAAAGACACCTGTCCACAACCTCAAACAGTCAGACTCCAAACTCCACTATGGCCAAGACCAAAGAGCTGTCAAAAGACACCAGAAACAAAATTGTAAACCTGCACCAGGCTGGGAAGACTGAATCTGCAATAGGTAAGCAGCTTGGTGTGAAGAAATCAACTGAGGGAGCAACTATTAGAAAATGGAAGAGATACAAGACCACTGATAATCTCCCTCGATCTGGGGCTCCACACAAGATCTCACCCCGTGAAGTCAAAATGATCACGAGAACGGTGAGCAAAAATCCCAGAACCACACGGGGGGACCTAGTGAATGACCTGCAGAGAGCTGGGACCAAAGTAACAAAGGCTACATCAGTAACACACTTTGCCGCCATGGACTCAAATCCTGCAGTGCCAGACGTGTCCCCCTGCTTAAGCCAGTACATGTCCAGGCCCGTCTGAAGTTTGCTAGAGAGCATTTGGATGATCCAGAAGAGGATTGGGAGAATGTCATATGGTCAGATGAAACCAAAATAGAACTTTTTGGTAAAAACTCAACTTGTCGTGTTTGGAGGAGAAAGAACACCATACCTACTGTGAAGCATGGGGGTGAAAACATTATACTTTGGGGCTGTTTTTCTGCAAAGGGACCAGGACAACTGATCCGTGTAAAGGAAAGAATGAATGGGACCATGTATCGTGAGATTTTGAGTGAAAACCTCCTTCCATCAGCAAGGGCATTGAAGATGAAACGTGGCTGGGTCTTTCAGCATGACAATGATCCCAAACACACTGCCCGGGCAACGAAGGAGTGGCTTCGTAAGAAGTATTTCAAGGTCCTGGAGTGGCCTAGCCAGTCTCCAGATCTCAACCTCATAGAAAATCTTTGGAGGGAGTTGAAAGTCTGTGTTGCCCAGCAACAGCCCCAAAACATCACTGCTCTAGAGGAGATCTGCATGGAGGAATGGGCCAAAATACCAGCAACAGTGTGTGAAAACCTTGTGAAGACTTACAGAAAACGTTTGACCTCTGTCATTGCCAATAAAGGGTATATAACAAAGTATTGAGATGAACTTTTGTTATTGACCAAATACTTATTTTACCGAGGAATTTACCAATTAATTCATTAAAAATCCTTCAATGTGATTTTCTGGATTTTTTTTTTCTCATTTTGTCTCTCATAGTTGAGGTATACCTATGATGAAAATTGGAGACCTCTCTCATCTTTTAAGTGGGAGAACTTGCACAATTGGTGGCTGACTAAATACTTTTTTTCCCCACTGTATTTCCTGCTGTCAAACTCTGTTTCGTGGGTTGCAAAGCTGTCACTTATTGTATTGATTATTTTCCTCACTCACGTACCCACACCTGTCATTCATTGATCACTTGTTCATTTTCCTATTTAAGGACACGGCAATGTTTCCCGTTGCCATGTCCTACTGTTAGCTGCCTCAGAGTGACCTGCTGCAGTGTGTGTGTTTTTCCCTGCAGAGGTGAACAGGTGTACTCTGCAGTGGATTTATCCATTTCCCGTTTTCCTCAGCAGTGAGCCCCATTTCTCTTCGGGTGTGACTCTGGCTAGGTTTCATCTCCTTTTCCCCGGCGTGTCCAAGTGCCTCAGCCTGGGTCTGTCCAGGCTGTTCCCTTTTTCCCATCGGCATGATCCCCGTTCCCCTCCAGTGCTCCATTCAACATTCTCTTGTACATAAGTGTAGGGTTTGTGTAGTGTTTGTCTTTTTGTTAATAAATGTTGCAAACTTACAGTGTGCATTTGGTGTCATCTGCCTGCCCTTGAAAAGGGCGATTTATGACAATATGATGGCAAGGACTGGTCATATAAGGGATAAGGACCTGTACTTATATACTGCTTTTCTAGTCGCAAAGACCACTCAAAGCGCTTAACTAGTAGGTACACTAACCCTCTATTCTAAGGGCCTGTAGGAGGCAGATATCTAGGGATAATTTAGAATCACCAGTTAACCTAACATGCATGTCTTTGGATTGTGGGAGGAAACTGGAGCCCCCGGCATAAACCTATACAGCACAGGGAGAACATGCAAACTCCACACAGAAAGGCTCCCACCCCTGCCAGCCTTGGGATTCAAACCTGAAACCTTTGAGCTGTGAGGCAACAGTGCTAACCACTGTATCACTGTGGTGGTACGGTGTTGGGTAGCCTGAAACAGCGGGTATTAATTTCTCCGTCATGTTTTCACAGCAACAGGTAACATACAGATCTGCTCCCCCCCCCCACCAATCTCTTGTCTTCTCCTCCAGCTAGCTGGTTCACTGGTTGGTTGACGGGTCCGTCCGTGGGTGGTCTTCAGCTCTCAGCTGCTACTGGACAGTATGGCATCTTTGGCCTCCATATCTTTAAAACAAACCAGCGAAAAGTGTTTCTAACATCACTTCATGCAAGACATTTTTATTTTTTTTTTATTTTGTGTACTTTATTGATCCCCAGAGGGGAAACTCAAGGCATCCACCGAGATGGATGAAGCAGCCACGGTACGGCGCCATCCCTTCACCATTCACACACACATTGACACCTAGGGCCACTTTAGAGTCTCTAATTAACCTAACTTGCATGTTTTTGGCCTGTGAGAGGAAACTGGAGTGCCCGCGTAAACCACACGCAGGCACGGGGAGAACATGCAAACTCCACACAGAAGGGTCACTGATGGTCAGGGAGTGGGCTCAAACCCATAATGATCAGGGGTGGAATCGATCCCATGACCTTCTTACTGTGCTGCCACTGTGCTAACAACTTCTCCATCAGTTCAGTTAATGAATCTGTCCTCATTTGACATCAAAACAGCTGGTTTAAAAGTTTAGGATGAGATTGCTGCCTCTGGTGCGTGACCGTATGGAAAAAATCATGACCGGTCATAATGTTTATGCACATGAGCTGTAGGGGAACCCACAGGCAACTCGGCACACTTCAATCCAGTTTTCACTGGTCCGGACCCAAATGCTTTCTGTTGGCAACCTTTCCAATACACAATGAATGGGAAGCAGAAAAACGACCGAACCAGTGGACACGTAGCATAAGTCATGCCCCTTCTACTTCTACACATGGGATCTTAAATCGGAAAAAATCTCCACTGAAATGAATGGCAAGAGCGAAATTATCTTGTGATCCTGATCACATACACATACACAAACAGTATGATGATTGTCAATTTAAAAGATAATTTTTCATGTGATTAAAGTTGTTGGCTGTCGTATAATCTCTCTCTTAGTCAGGTGGCTCAAGACAAGCTGCTTTGGCCTTTATGGATATATGCCATTCATCCTGATTTTGTGCCAGTTGAGATGCCTGATGCAGACTGCATCCCAGTCATTCCTCAATGTCTGAGTGCCATGCTGTTCTGGGCCTTCCCCTTCTGTGGGTGCCTTCCACTTTGCCTTGGATGATAGATTTCTCAAGGCCTTCATGTCATATGGCATGGCCAAAGAATTGCAGTTTTCTTCTGACAATTTGTTGGAAGAGTATCTTTTTTTTTTGTTTTCAGTTGTTGAAGCACCTACTGGTTGGTACGCTTGTCCCTCCAAGAGACTTAGACCAGTTGTCTAAAGGTCCACATCTCGAAGGCACTGATCTTATTTGCCCCTTTCTTGGAGATAGTCCATGACTCACTTCCATAAGATGCAATGGAGAAGGCAGTAGACAGTCGAAGTTTGAGGTCGTTATTGACAGCGCCGCTCTTCCAGATCTTATCCATCTTTTGTTTTGATGTTCAAGCAATGCTTATTCTCCATTTTACTTCTTGCATAATGTCTGCCTCAGTGTTGATCATTGACCCCAGGTAGTTGAATTCTTTTACCTCTTCCAGATGCTGTCCATTAAGAGTGAAATGATTGAAATCTGTTCTGTGCTTGTCAATGACCATAATAATAATAATAATAATAATAATAATACATTTTATTTGTATAGCGCTTTCCAAGGCACTCAAAGACACTTTACATTAGAGAAAAAAACAAACAATAAACAAAACGCACAATTAAAATTAAAGATTAAAAGCAAGTCTGAACAGGTGGGTTTGAGTAATGATTTGAAGAAGTTTAAGTCTGTGCAGTCACAGATCTGTTGGGGGAGAGAGTTCCAGAGGGAAGGGGCTGCAAAGGCTTTGTCCCCCCAGGTTCTGTGCTTGGTTCTGTGTGGTGGAGAGAGGAGGTTTGCATAAGAGGAACAGAGGCAGTGGGAGGGGAGTGGGGAGTGGGGGGTCGTGCTGGTGCAACAGGTCAGTAAGATAGGAAAGGGCCTGGTGATGGAGGGCTTTAAAGGTGAGGAGAAGGACTTTGAACTGCATGCATTGTGAGACGGGGAGCCAGTGGAGGTTCTGGATGACGGGGGTGATGTGGTTGTGAGAGCGGGACTGGGTAAAGAGACGGACAGCTGAGTTCTGAATGTATTGAAGTTTCTGGAGGACTTTGGATGATGAGCCGTAAAGAATGCTATGACAATAGTTGAGTCTGGATGTGATAAATGCGTGTGTGAGGGTTTCTGCAGTGAAGAAGGTGAATGAGGGATGGAGTTGGGTTATGTTTTTTAGGTGGAAGAAGGCAGTTTGGTGACATGATTGATGTGCAGTTCAAAAGTGAAGTGGCTGTCAAAGATGACTCTGAGGTTTCGCAGCTATGGAGATGGGGAAAGTGAGGAGTTGGCAACAGTGAGGTTGAAGTTGTGAGTGGTTTTGATGAGGGATTTCAAGCCAATGATCATCATGACCTTTGTCTTTGTTGCATTTAGTAAGAGTCCTTTCTTTAGACTGAGATCTTCAATTGACATGGCCTCTTCTTTGCTCTGGCACAGGAGTGTTATATCATCCGCATACCTTAAGTTGCTGATGGTCTGACCTCCGATCACAACTCCTATCTCAAGGTTTTTGGTTGCTTGTCTGATGATGTCTTCTGTATAAATGTTAAAAAGTTAAGTTAGTTAGTTAATTCCCTTCCACAGCATGTGAGACACCATGTGGTCTATACGGGCGGTGCCTATCTCCGTTTCTCTGACCCCAGGCCACACAGCTACTATAAGTAGTGAAAGCTACAGTGGGGGGCGGGGTCAGTCCTGTGGTAGCTCTGTGCATTAACTTTCCTTTCCCCATTCTATTATGCTGAGCCCCAAGCTAGAAGGCAGAAAGTGACATTTTTTATGGTCTTTGGTATGACCCAGCCGGGATTTGAACCTACGACCTCCCAGTTGTGGGGCGGCTACTCTACCAACTAGGCCACCACTCTGGTAAATGTTAAAAAGTGAGGGCGATAAAATAAAGCCTTGTCTGACGCCGCGGCTGATGGGAAGAGTTCTGATAATCTGCTCGTTGTTCTGACTGTGGCCATCTGATCCTGATAGAGGTGTGCAAGGAGTTCTATTATGTGCATTGGGAAGCCCATGCATTACATGTCTGTCCACAGGCAGTGGTGGTTGACACAGACAAATGCTTTGCTATAATAATCAATAAAGCACAAGTATAGAGGGATGTTACATTCTCAGTGCTTGTCAATTTTTATTCTGATATTTGCGATTTGTTCTCTTGTGCCCCTTTCCTTTAAAATCCCAGCTTGTTCTTCACTGATCTCTCTGCTGTAGTATTCTTGGAGCCTTTCAGCAATGAGCTTAAGAAGCACTTTGCTTACATGTACTATCAAGCTGATTGTGCAGTGGTTGGTGTTATGTACAAAATGAGTGAGCCGTGAGCCATCCTATGCCGAACAACAAACTGCCCTTCATTGCAGGAAAAGGTAGTTATACATATAGCGGCCACAGCCCACCTGACATTATTCCATCTGACACCCAATATCGGCTACGGCAAGCCCCATGAACAAAACTCACACATCAACCCCCCCCCCCCCACACACACACACACACACAAAATACTGAGCTGCCAATAACTTTAGCAAATCCCCCCTCCCCACAAAAAAGTCAGCAAGTCAAACACCCATAAATATTCGATTTTGATTTTTTTTTTTAATTTTGTGTACTTTATTGATCCCCAGAGGGGAAATTGAGAGCATCCACCTGGATGGATGAAGCAGCCACAGTATAGATAGATAGATAGATAGATAGATAGATAGATAGATAGATAGATAGATAGATAGATAGATAGTTTATTTCGAACACAAAAATATAACAAATACAAGCAAATGGCAAATGCAATAAAGTAACATTATACACTGTTCGAAAGGGAGAAGGCAGAAGTGAACACTTATTAATTCCATCTCCTCTTTTCCATAGATACACCCATGTGAATTTTATACAAATTACCACCTTTAAGACCCCAAGTAAACAATTTACTGTATTTTTTACAAATCAACATTAACACCCATCCATTCTAACATACAATGATGTCCATACAACAAAACCAGCCTCAAACAACACAGATATACACAATGCTGTCCCACCCACCATTCCATAGTCCATCCATCCATCCATCCATCTTCTACCGCTTTTCCGGAGGTCCGGGTCGCGGAGGCAGCAGTTCAAGCAGAGAAGCCCAGACTTCCCTCTCCCCAGCCACCTGCTCCAGCTCTTCAGAGGGGATACCAAGGCGTTCCCAGACTAGCTGGGAGACATAGTCTCTCCACCGAGTCCTGGGTCTGCCCCGGGGTCTCCTCCCAGTGGGACGTGCCTGAAACACCTCAAGTGGGAGGCGTCCAGGAGGCATCCTAATCAGATGCCCATACCACCTCAACTGACTCCTTTCAATGTGGAGGAGCAGCGGTTCTACTCTGAGCCTCTCCCGGATGACCATTCCATAGTGTCCCATAATATCCCAGAGTGAACATAATGAATCGTACATATAACTACTACCCTTCTAACATATACCCTTTCAGCAAATGATGCTTATACCTCTTTTTGAATTGATTTCTGTTTGTACATAGTTTCAGTTCCGGCTCTAGACTGTTCCACAAATCCACCCCACAGACAGATATGCACATACTTTTCTTGGTAGTACGTATCTTGGGTTTTGTAAAGTTTAAGTCTCCCCTCAAATTATGATCATTGTCTCTTTTTTTAAATATTTTTTGTATATTAGTTGGTAGTTGATTATTAATTGCCCTGTACATTACTTGTGCTGTCTTAAATTTAACTAAATCGATGAACTTTATGACATGTGACTTTAAGAACAACGAATTGGTATGGTCTCTATATCCTGCATTGTTTATTATCCTTATAGCTCAAGACCAATGATTTATGGTCCAAGAAGTGTCTTGTCTTCCCCAGTATGCCTATACATTTTGCTAATTTGGCCCGGATGTGATTGATGTGAGGTTTCCAGCAGATTTTATTGTCAAGCGTCACCCCCAGGAACTTATTTTCCTGTACTGTTTCTATTCTGGTATCATCTATCGTTACCATTATTTCATGATTTATTTTATAATTTCCAAACAACATAATCTTTGTTTTTTTTAGATTTAGAGATAATTTATTTTTGTTGAACCACTGCGTTAATTTTTTCATTTCAGTTGTGACCACCTCTAAAACCTGCTGCAAATTCTCACCAGTGCAGAGGATATTTGTGTCATCCGCAAACAAAATAGATTTCAGAATTTTTGATACTTGGCATATGTCATTTATATATAAAATAAAGAGTTTGGGTCCCAAAACTGACCCCTGGGGCACACCACAAGTGATGTCCATGAAGGGTGATTTGTGCTCTCCAATTCGTACAAATTGTTGTCTGTTACTTAAATAACTTTCCACCCAACTCAGTCCAACCCCTCTTATCCCATACCTTTCCAGTTTCCTTAGTAGTATTCTGTGGTCAATGGTGTCAAAAGCTTTCTTTAAATCTATGAATACTCCTACAGCAACATTTTTTTTATCTATACAACTAGTAATTTCTTCTATAAGTTCGATCAGTGCCAAAGATGTAGATTTATCTGCTCTAAAACCATACTGGCTATCTGTAAGGAGGTTGTGTTTTTCAGTGAAATCATCCAGTCTCTTAGTGAAGATTTTTTCAAGTATTTTGGAGAACTGTGAGAGTAAAGAGACTGGCCTGTAATTTGTGAAGCAATGACTGTCTCCTGTTTTGTATAGAGGTATTACTTTTGCTATTTTCATTTTGTCTGGAAATGTACCAGTTTGAAATGACAGGTTACAGATGTGGGTGAGTGGCTTAACAATTCCCTCAATTACTTTTTTCACTATTGTCATGTCAATTTCATTCCAGTCCGTTGATTTTTTGTTCTTAAATTTACTCACAGTCTCGATAATTTCCTTTTCAGTAACTGCACCCAAAAAGATTGTGTTTGGATTTCTATCTTCTATTTCATTCACAGAACCACTGTAGTTTGTTTCTGGTGTCACTATTGATTTTGCTAATTCAGGACCAACGTTTACAAAAAATTTATTGAAACCACTGACCACATCTTCCATATTATTTATCAAATTGCCATTTTTGATAAAATATTCTGGATAATTTGCATTCTTAGGACGATTACTAATAATCCCATTGAGTACTTGCCATATTCCTTTTATGTTATTTTTGTTATCCTCTAGTATTCTGTTGTAATATTCTTTCTTACAGGTCCTCATTATAGTAGTAAGCTTATTTTTGTATCTTTTATATTTGATCTCAGCTTCCACTGTTCTGCATTTAATGAATTGTTTATATAATGTATTCTTCTTTTTACATGCATTTATTAACCCCTTGGTGACCCAAGGAATATTTTTTTTTTGTTGTTGTCTGTCACTGTATTGTTTTGTTTTATAGGACAGTATATGTCCTATACTGTTTTATAGGACAGTATACAGTATGGCACTATCCCTTTACCATTCACACACACATTCACACCTAGGGCCACTTTAGAGTCTCCAATTAACCTAACCGTCATGTTTTTGGCCTGTGGGAGGAAACTGGAGAAATCCCAGAGTAAACCCATGCAGAAACGGGGAGAACATGCAAACTCCACACAGATCACTGTTGGTCAGGGGCTGGGATCAAACCAGGGATCCCATGGCCAAGGGTATGAAGGGTATAAATATGAACACAACCTGTAGAACAGTAACAACCCGAATTAAAGCTGCAAGCAGCTGTAAGCGGGCTCTCGCTCCCCGTGCACCAGCGGACCCCACTGCCCGTCGGACCCAGCAAATTTCCCGTCGTTGCGGCAAGCGCTGCATGAATAATAAAGAAAACCATTTGGCGAAGTATTTTCTTGTAAGCAGTACGTGGTGCTATAACTTTGTCAATGATTTTTATGTAGGAGCGTGCGGGGCGGGCCTAAGATCCATCATAGCAATTACGGGGTAAACTGGACAAAGTTTGTCTGTCCGATGTATTACCAGGAGGGAAACTTTGGCATGTGGCCGTGACAGTGCTTGCATGTTAGGTACATGTTGCAGACCCATATAGGACTACAGAAAAGAGTCACCTTGACTTACATTCCACATTTTGTGATGCTCGGATTTTCCCAACCTTCCAAAGTAAAAAGTGTATTGAATGGCGTGGAGTGGGTTTTCATGGTAACTGTGATGATTGCAGGACAAAAGTGACTTCCACTGAGGGTAATCCAATGCGCTCTGAGAAACCACTGAAAATGTAATGTCATTTTGACTATCGGTCTTTGCGTGAAAGTTGATGCAATTTTGTGCAGTACCTCATGTTAGCAGTAGGTGGTGGTGTGACAATTTTGTGAATATTGATATGCAGATGTGTTTAGAGTGGGAGTAGTATGATTTGTGCAAAGTGTGGTCCAAATCAGACGAGGATTGTCTGAGCTGTAACTCTCATGTTTTGCATGGCGAGGAAGCCATTGAAGCATGCCGGTCACCATGGAAACAGTTTTTACTATATACATGTACTGTCAATGAGCCCTAGTCATTCCTTCATGTCATTTTTTCACCTGGTGAGAGAAAAAAAAAAAAACAGTTTTCAGAAATTCTTCCTTTAATCACTCAGTGGCGCTATAACTTTTGTTAATTATTTTTATATAGATGCATTCGGGGCGGGACTAATGTCGATCATAGAAAATTTGGTGAAAATCGTACAAAGTTTATCCAAGTTACAAGTGTCCGTTGTTCTAACCACAAGGTGGTGCTATAACTTTTGCAAATTATTTTTACATAGGAACGTGCAGGATGGAACTAATATCCATCATAGAAAATTTGGTGGAAATTGGACAGAGTTTGTCCGAGTTACAAGTGTCCATTGGTCTAACCACTAGGTGGTGCAGTATCTTTTGTTAAGTATTTTTATAGATGAGCATGCAGGGTGAGACTTATATCCATTGTTGAAAATTTGGTGAAAATCCGATAAAGTTTATCTAAGTTACAAGTGTCCAATGTTCTAACCACTAGGTGGTGCTCTAACTTTTGTTAATTATTTAACATAGGAGCATTCAGGGTGGGACTGATATCCATTGTAGAAAATTTGGTGAAAATCAGACAAAGTTTGTCCAAGTTACAACTTTCCAATGTTCCATGAAGAGGAGTCAACCTTCGCCATGTCGCCATGGCAACACTTCCTTGTCAGTTATGCGTTGCCCAACAATGTAGGACTACATATAACAGTCACCTCAACTTATGTTCCAGATTTCATGACTCCAGGTCATTCCCAACCCTCCCAACAAGATCACGGATTGAATGGCGAGGAGGGCGTGTCCTTGGTAATAGCAGTAACACCATGATAAAGGTAATGTGCATTTATGATCATCCAGGTGGTCTGATAAACCTCAGAAAATTGTACGTCATTCTGGCAAGCGGCATGTAAGTAATAAATAAAACAGTTTTTAGCAATTCTTCCTTTAGCCACTAGGTGGCGCTATATCTTTTGTCAGGTAGTTTTATATAGACGCGTTCGGTGCAGGACTTTTGTCCATCAAGGAAACTTTGGTGGACATCAGACAAGTTTTGCTCAAGTTACAGCTATTTGATGTTGTAAGGAGCGGAGTGAAACTTCACCATGGCGCCCTGGCCACACCTTTGAGCTTTTTACTGTGACTTCTACAACTTTCAATGGCCCATTCCTATAGATGCTGCCATGCAAAAAATGAGCTCAATCTGAGTAGGCCCCTAGGAGGAGTTTGTTCAAATGCGAGGGGTGGTTTTTGGCAAAACTGGAGGTGGACCGGCTTTGAGGCAAGATGGCTGACTTCCTGTTGGCCATGGGTAAGGGTCACAATTATGTTTTTTGCATGTCTTGAGGTGTTGCACACCTCACCCGAATTTCATGTCTGTACGGCAAACTTTAGTGTCACCAGTCTCCATTGACCTTTTATGTTTGGCCCCGCCCACAAAAATTTGGGGCTGGGGGGGGGGCACATATTTTTTCCAATTTATAAAATTTTTCACCGGGTCTGAGGGGCGAGTGAAAAAAAAAACACATTTTAGTTAATGTTTAGAGGGTCAAAAATGCGATCATTTAGGGTAAAAAAAGAAGAAGAAACACAGTGGATACAATAGGGCTCTCACCCACTGACATTGTCAGTGGCTCGGGCCCTAATTAGAGAACACCCCTTAGCTAATTGGGCACTTGGGTGGACTACCAAGATACCCGCGTGTTGAGGTCGATTATTCTGCCACCTGTTAACCAATACATCCTGGCTATCCAAGTGCCACAACAAAGTCTCTCAGGTAACTCAGTTTCTGACAGACTCTTGCTGAGTGCTTTACAGGTTGAGGTCCTGCTGCTGGCCCCGTCGACCGGTCTCGTGCACCCTCCAGCACCTTGTCAGCTAAGTCCCAGCCGGTGTCCATCTCATCCGTCTGTACTCCCAGATCCTGGGCCGACAATGATCTCCTGAGGTGGCTAGTATGCCACCGTGACCCGTCCGAGAGGTGAAACTTGTCTGGACCCAGCTGTTTCGTGATCTATAGTGGTCCCGTCCAGAACGACTGCAGCTTTTGAGTGCGGTTGGGGTGCTGATCCTAACCCAGTCCACTACTCTGAGTCTATGTGTTCTCGCCCTGTGCTTCTTGTCGAAACATTGTTTCATTCGCCACTGTTCAATTACCCATCCCCTTGGAGATATTGCATCCGCCAAAGGGGTTGCTGCAGGAGGCCACAACCAGTCCAGGGGAAGGTGTAATTCACGTCCCAGCATGAGCTTCGCCGGGGAGCACACCATCGTGGTGTGGACCAGCGCTCTGTAATGGAGGAGTGTGTTCTGTAGGGCGACAAGCTTGAAACCATTCGGCAAATGTGCTCTTAGTCTGTTGAAACATTCCACCCCCACATTAGCCTGAGGATGATAGAAAGCAGTTCTTATGTGTTCTATGCCTCGCTCTCTCAAAAACTCCCCAGACCCCCCAGAGATGAATTGCGGCCCATTGTCTGTCATAATGGTATCTGGAATGCCCCACTGAGCGAAGAGCGAAGTGAGGAACCCAATGACCACATTGGTCATGACCGAACCAGTGGGCAACACCTCCAGCCATTTTGAATACAGATCATAGGCTACCAACAGGAAATGGCTGTCCGCAGGGGCTGTGTGCAGCTTGCTGCAAATGTCCAGCTGGACGTGGTTCCAGGGGCCCTCTGGATACTGTAATGGTCGCAGAGGCGGGGGTGGAGGTGTCCCAGTTTTCCCACTCTCTAAGCATGGCACACAGTTCATTACCATAGCCTGAGTTTCCTTGTCCACCCCCGGCCACCAGACTGAGTCCCTGCAGTGCTGTTTCACCCTAACTACCTCCAGGTGTCCCTCATGAAGCATGGCTAAAACGCAAGCTCTCAGTGACACCGAAACCACTGTTCCATGTCCCCTCGCCACACACACGTCGTTCCAGCAGCTCAGTTCATCCTTGACCCTGTGGAAAGGTGCCAAGTCTCCCTGCATCTTTGTGGGCCATCCCCCTCTAATGAAAGAGCATAGTTAGGACAAAGTTGGATCCTGCACCGACTTTGCCTGGAGTTCCTGGAGGGACACGGTGCTCCGGAGGGGATAGTGCAACGCGTTGATCAGGTCCGCCTCCAGGGGGTCATTGCCGTTGATTTGTTCAGTGTTGTGTGTGGCACTGGACAGGAGGTCCACCACGATGTTCTCTCTGCCCGGAGTGAACTGGGTAGTGAAGTTGTAGGCCCACAATCTCTCTGTCCACCTGTGGATCTGCAGGGGCCTGTGTCCCAATCCGGTCATTTCCAGTGAGGTCGTCAGCGCCCTGTGATCTGTTCGCAGAGTGAAGTGCCGTCCATAGAGGTAGATGTGCCACCGTTTGCATGCCCAAACACAATTGGGTGCTTCCCTTTCCCCTACTGCGTACCTCTTTTCTGCTGATGTGAGGGGCCTTGATGTGAATGCCACCGGGCGTTCCGTCCCATTCTGGAGCTGAGACATGACTGCCCCCACCGCCGAACCAGACGTGTCATAAGTCACAAAAGTGGGGCATCATGGGTCAAAATAGGCCAACACTGGCGGGGAGGTGAGCTGAGTTTTTAGTTTAGCAATGCCAGCTGAGCAGGCCGGAGTCCATTCCCTCGGCGCTTTCTGCTTCAGGAGGGCATGGAGTGGTTCAATTGGAAGCAACCTGGGGTTGAGCTGAGGCCAAAAGGCATGTGGGTATATCTGAAAATGCCCAGGTGGGTCACGAATGTCGTCAGGTTGCGACTGGCTGGGTGGAGACGTACTTGTAGGTAGCCTTGATGGAGGCTCAGCTTTGAAAACACCCTGTAATCGCTGAACCTCGCGGTGAGCTCCTCCATCATGGGCAGGGGGTATTTATCCAGAATAATCGCTTTATTGACCATTCTGAGGTCAATGCATGGCCGAATGCCACCTGACTGCTTTTGAGCCACCACGATATTTGAGATCCACAGCGAGGCGTCCACCCTCTCAATGATGCCAGCACCAAGAAGTCTATTCAGCTCTGCTGTGATGTCATACCACAGTGCGAGGGGTAGCTGGCGAAGGGGTTGAATCCTGGGCGTCACTCTTGGGTCAATGAGTGGTTGGTGGTTGAAAGCAGCTATGCATCCCAGACCTGTGAACAGCGCCGGCCAACGAGCATGGCAAGTCGGTGAAAACGGTCATCACCGTGGAACCCATTGGGTCCGTTATGGAGAACCCCAAATCGCCCAATAAGTCAATACCTAATAAGTCAGTACCGTGGCATGGAACCTGAAAGGTGAACGCAGGAATTGTCTTTGGTCCACATGACACTGAAAAACTGACTGTGCCCGCCATGCCAATTTTCACATGTCCATAGCCAAACAAACTATCAGCCCCCACTTCAATTGTCTTTTTAGGGAAAAGCTTTCTTACCGTGGACATGCTCAATATGGATCATGCAGCACCCGAATTCACCATGAGCGGCACGTCGACCCCATCGAGCTGCACAACGTACCACTTTACCGGCCAGTTCTTGGTGCCTGCTACGCTTACTGAAACTACATTCGCAGGTCCTGCATCGGCTTTCTCGTAGGCGGCGGGACAAACCCTAGCTAGTTGGCTAGCTTGACTGCAGGTGTAGTACCTCCTCCCTCTAGTGGGGCAGATGGACGAGCTCATTCAGTGATGGGAAGAACCACAGCTGCCACATGGTCTCCCAATTTCTGCTCCTGCCTGTGCCACGGTCTGCCTCCATGTGGAAGTCCACTCCGAGTAGTTAGCTGTGTTGCTATCAGCCTGGCGTGGAGGAGCTGCTTGGCTGGCTAGTTGTTCATTAACTAGTAGCTGCATCTCTAGCTGGGTGGCGGATTCCATTTGGCTAGCCATTTGCATCACCTGGCTTAGCATGACGTTGTCCCTTGTTAGCAATAGCTTCTCCTTTAGCCACTCATTGTTCATGCTATATGCTAACTTGTCATGAATTAGCTCTTCTTCCAAAGGCCCAAAGGCACATGTGCTCGCTAGGTTATGGAGCTCCATAACATAAAATTGCATGGACTCACCCACTTCTTGATAGCGGTTGAAGAATCTGCATCTTCGTGCCGTGACATTGCATTTTTCGTCAAAAAACTCGTCCATTAGGCTCAAATTGTTCAAAGAGTCTGTACGGCCCAGAGCGTGAAGCACCCGCTGCCCTCCTCTGCCTAGGCAATGAATCAGGACGTTCTTCTGTCTTTCTTTGTCGGTGTCATCTAGGCCGGCCATGGTAACATAGTTATTAAACGAGTTCAGCCAGCGGCACCACGGTGTGGCTGACACACATGGAGACTCCAGGAATGGAGGCGGTGGTCTTGCGCACACCCCCATGAGTTTACCTTTCGTCGTCATATGTTATGTACGAAATGAGCAAGTCGTGAGCCGTCGTTTGCCGAACACCAAACTGCCCTTTATTGCAGGAAAAGGTAGTTATACAGACAACGGCTGCAGCCCACCTGACGTCATCCCACTTGACGCCCGATGTTGGGTTTGGCAAGCCCCAGGAGCCAAACTCACACATCACAGTTGGAACACTCCTTCAGATTTCCTTTCTTTGGGAGGGGGATGAAGACTCCTCTGCACCAATCTCTTGGCCATTCTGTTCTCTTCCAGATCTTAACACACAGTTTCGTATAATAACAGAGTAATATTTAGTTTTTGTGAACACACTTAGAGGACTACATCTCCCATCATCCCACATCACTAAACACAATCATGGCGGGAGATTATTAAAACCTCACCTCCCATTTCCTGACCGATGAAAGAAGAATCCATAAAGGAGAAAAACAACACAAAGTATTTTGTATTGTGAATGCTGCAGCTGATCCAGAGGACTGTTAGTTACTTCACCCTGGGTGCGCTTTGAAAAGATGACATGGGCTCCGTCCATCTGTTTGTAGTTTTTTAGTTTACGTATTTTCATAACCTTATATCTTAACAGTTAGACAGCAACCTACACCGTCATTTACGTGGAAAATTATCTTTTATGTTGACAAACGTCATATGTGTAACTCATGGCAAAATTCAGTCGGGTTCAAAAGATAAGTTCGCTCCTGTCATTCATTTCAATGGAGAATTTTGCATAAGGTCCCATATGCGTAAGTAGAGGGGGCCTGACTTAGGCTCTCTATAAAATTATCAGCTTTCAGACACTACTGGGCTTGTTTTCTCAGTGCAGTTAATGACGTCATCATGGTGAGACGGTAAAACGTAACAGATTAATGGTGGTAAAAAAAAATGATACCTGCATGTATTCTTCGTAAAAATTTATTAAATCAAATAGTTTTTGCTGAATTAATAAATGTAAATACCTTAAGGTAGTTTATATTGTTTATATTGTGATGTATATTGTGATATTTTGAGTGTATTATCATTATCATTACTGCAGCCGATAGGAAGAGACTGAACAAACTGATTAAGAAAGCTAGCTCTGTCCTGGGGCAGCGCCTTGATCCGATGGAGGAGATAGGAGAGAGAAGGACGGTGGCTAAACTGTCATCTCTGCTGGAGTCCGAGTTCCACCCTATGCAGGACATACTGAATGCACTGAGGAGCTCATTTAGCAGCAGACTACATCATCCCAGGTGCACAACCGAGAGGTTTCGTAGGTCCTTCCTACCAACGGCTGTCAGACTGTACAACCTAAGCAGGGCTGCTCGCAGAGATAGCAAAAAGACGTAACAAACTAATAGTTTTTTGAATGCAAAAGATGCAATAGACTTACACAATGGTCCCCTCCGGCATACAACTAGGAACTTACCGGTCGCTATGGAGGGTGAGAATATGTATGGGCACATAATCATACCATGTAGGATAACTAAGTAGACGGTTATGCTGTTTCATTCCATCTAGCAACAATGCTCTGCACTGTGTGTGTTTATATATTTACGTATTTATTCCATCTAGCTACAATGCTCAGCACTGGGTGTGTTTATATATTTATATATCTACATATTATTCCATCTAGCTACATTGCTCCGCACTGTGTGTGTTTATATACTTGCATATTTATTCCACCTAGCTGCAATGCTCCGTACTGTGGGTGTTTATATATTTACATATTTATTCCATCTAGCTACAATGCTCTGCACTGTGTGTTCATATATTCATATATTTATTCCATCCAGCTACAATGCTCTGCACTGTGTGTCTGTGTGTGTGTGTATATATATATATTTTATAGTAATACGTACATATGTATATTAGCTGCTCTTGCTTGCTTGTTTTTTTTTTTTTTTTTTTTTTTTCTTGCCTTCTGATTGTTGCTCTGAGTGTTGCTATCCCTGTGCTGTTGCAATCCTGGAATTTCCCCGTTGTGGGACTAATAAAGGCTTATCTTATCTTATCTTATCTTATATAGTGCATAAAATTTTCAGTTAAGATTTCGAACAGCATTACAAAATGGCTGAAACAGCCCAGTATGGTTTCAAAAATGATCAAATTGTGAAACACGAATTGTCACAAGGCTGAGCGCAGTGTGTCACCGTGCTCAGACCTTTTATTTATTCCTGAGTATTTGCCGTATTTTTTCCAGTGTTATGTGTTTATCTTTATGTGTGTGATTTAGGATGTGTTCTGAGTTGTCAGTTGTTCTGTTATGCATTCATGTCCTCATTGTTTATTATTGTTATTATTATCCTGGCACTAGTTCCTAGTGTTTATATTGTTTTCTTTGTGATATGAGCTCTCCACCTCTTCTTCCAGACACTCCCACCCTGTGATCATCTCGTATTGGTTGCTCGTCCTGTTTCAGGTCACGGGCGCCATAGCTGTGAGTTATCAAATAATTAGGTCACCTTCCCCACTCATGTGATCCACACCTGCTATCATTTCTGGTCATTTGTTTCTGGCTCTATTTAAGGACGGTTATTTCTCTCCCTCATTGCTGGAGTCTAAAGAGACATTTTGTGTCAGCACCTTGTTCTTGTTCTGATGTTTGTTTCCCGTTTGTATCCTGTCTTCTCCTTTGCCATTCCAGTTTGTAAGTTTACTTTGTGCACCATTTGGATTTGCATTTGTGCACTGTTTGGACTTTGTGTTTCTTCAATAAATATCACAAACTACAGTTCAGCGTTTGGGTATCTCCTCTCTGCCCTGAGGGGCAATTCATGACACAAACTTTATAAAGAAAAAGCAATCTACCCCCACACTATTTCCAGTATGTACAATGATAAGTGAAAGTGATAAAATTGAATTATTGATGAGAAAGCACCAGGGAATGGGAAAATATAATGGAACAGGAACTAGAGCTGCTGAGACCGGAATGCGGAAGTAGTATGTCACTCTATATTAGGGGTCACCAACTGGTGGACTCCAGTCCAGATCCAGACCCCGAGAGTCCTCTGTCCAGACCCCGAAGCCTTTTGACACAATTTGGGGTAAAGGGTGACTGTTTTGATGGGAAAAAAGCAGAAAAAAACAGAACTGAACTGCTATATCAGCGACCGCCTGGACAGATTATAGCATGAGTCCTTGGGTGCTCTCCTGCTGCAGACTCCCCTCTCCACAAAAAAAAAAAAGACTCCCCTCTCCACTGTCCCACGAATGCCACTCTCTGCAGAGACTAGTCTGTGGCTCCAACTGCTCCAGAGAATATGCAGCAGGTCACAAAATCACGGTTTGCTGCAGGCACCTCACACACACACACACACACACACACACACACACACACGGCCGACAGCCAGGATAGGCTTTGCAGACATGCTTTGTTTCAGGTCTGTATCCACAAAATGAAGCGCTGTTGTGAAATTGGGTGTATTTACCGGGGCACTTCTTCCTCTATTCTGCTGATAGTAGCTCATGCTGGGATACAGGGGTGAGGTTGCTGGTTATGGAGGCCTCCGATATCACATAAAAACTCCATGTGTTACTGAACAGAAAAAGTTCCGCCTCCCCTTTGCCTGCAATCATGAAGTGACAGCTCCATCCATGCTGTAACACAGTTTACTGATGAGATAAAAAAGAAATGTTGGTGGAATTCTGTAGTATGGAATTATATTTTATGTCCTTTTTTTTTTGGTCTTACAGTTTGAAATAGTTTTTGTGCTGAAAATATTGTATAGATGTGGATTGTGTGAAATTTTGATTTTTACATACTGATCTTTTTTGAAATGCAATACAAGCTAGTTTGTGTTCTCCTGTAAGACATTTTTACATTTTAAACTTCATTCACAACAGCCTCTTTTTTTTCATTGCACACAGCGCACAGCTTTTCTGAACTTGAGCCACCGGGTGGACTACCGGCTGACCCTGCACGACCAGGTGGATTATTCTGCCACCGTGAACCAGACGTGCTTCTACCTAAATATGTCAAAACAGTCACTGTTTACAGTTCAGCTTCAGGGGCCTCAGTTGACCCCGCGGTAGGCACACCCCTGGATGTGCCGGCCGCAGCGGACCAGGGTGCCATCTCAGAATCAGAATCAGAATCAGAATCAGCTTTATTGCCAAGTATATTTACAAGTAAACATACGAGGAATTTGACTTGACATTGGGCGCGCACGTTAGGCGCATCCAATGACGCGGCAGCCATGCAAGGCGCCTGTCATACAGTGGGGCTAAAGAGGGGAAGGGGGGGGGGAGGAAAACACAATAGGCAGAGAGAAAAAACAGTTAATCAGAATAATGCTCGTATAAGCTCATATAAAGCTCAAATGAGCCAAATTTTGATTACACAGAAAAAAACCTATGCACAATTAGCAGACAATAGATCACACATTAACAAAGCAGGAGAATTGAGAGAGTCAGTGTATGTATGTTTGTGTCAGTTTACGTGTATCAGTCATTCATGTAATGTTGAATGCAGTGTAATGTAGGTGTGCCATTGCTAGTGAACAGCAGAGGGCATCCTCTGGCAACGGATAGATATTATTCAGTCATGTGTTCTATAGTCCAGACACATGATAACGCTGTCCTTGGAGCTCTGTCTGCTGAAACAACAACAACTGTCGAATGTTTGGGTAAGCCACTTCTCCGGCCTTATCTTCATCGAGGAGGAATGTAAACAAGGGCACCAAAACACAAGGTCAAATCTGCACAGTGCACTCAGAGAATAGAATTTCCCTCTCTTCGATTCTGTGCTTCATAATTTCATACAGGCTTGAATCATGCTTTAGATCATTCTCTGGAGAGCACTCAGCGATCCCCAGATGTTATCCACCTACCGAAACATAGGTAAACATGTCCAAGAGAGTCCGTTCTCTCTTCAATGCATGCCAGGTGGTTAATTCCATGTTAATCCTATTTGCCGCTGACAGTCAGTGCTCCCCCCAGCTGGACGAATTGTTGAATTTGTTGAGGGAGCTACGCCGGGGTCCGCATTTGATTAGCTCATCCAAATATAATTTCGATACACCAGGAACTCCAGGGGCCAAACAGAAAATCCTGTGATCATTTCAATCTTCAGTCAAATCACACAGACACATGAATTCCAATGCCATGAGTCTTCCTTGGGTTCCCCCTGACCCAATTTTCTTCTTTTAAAGTGGTGACAATCGCATATAAGCCGCTTTTCCAGATCCATAATTTCCATTTGGATTAAGATTCAGCCAGAAGAAGAGCGAAAGACAGACATCGCAAGCAGGGAATAGTAAAGGAGAGGAGAGGAGAGGAAAAGCGACTGCTCTCTCTAGAAGCCGAAAGTGAAGTAGTATCTCGCCAAAGTCATGGCTTGGTTGTCTGTAACGTCCCAGCCCGGGTCCCATACCAGCTGGGTTGGCTCCAGTGCTGCGTCTTGATCCAAGGCAGCTGCTCTTACCTTCTGCAGACAGCTGGCGTACCCTCTCCAACCATAAGCCATCTGGATGGTGGCTGGCCTCTTTCGTGCAGCGATTCTCATCCGCGATGACAGGACTATCTGTGAGTCCAGGCGGTCGGATCGTTAGATTCGAACCCACTCAAGTAGTGCACGCAGTGATCAGTTCGGCTGCACTCGGCGCTGCTGCTCTTTCGTCTCTGATGCTGGTTGCTGACGTGCCAGCGTGCCATCCACACCAGCGGCAGGACATGCCCTCGGTTGGCGATGCTCTGCTGGGTCCTGCTGGGCCACGAACTCTCCATCCTGCTGTGCTGCGGTGGCTCCCTGAGGCTGATACTCAGCGAGGATGTGGGATGAGTTCGGCTTCTTCTCTCTCTCACCTGGAGCTGGTTGTGGTTGCGGTACTGTGTCGCTGTCCTTGGCGAGGGGAAGCTTGCTGGGTTGCCATCGTTCATCGGGGTCCCTTTTCTCCACAAACTCCCTCTCCTGCTGCTGCACTGTGGCTGCTTGAAGCTCGTGCTGGTCAAAGATTAGAGGCGAGTCCGGTCTGTGTTTATTCTCTGTGCTGTGTTCTCTCTCCGTACTGTGTTCATTCTCTGTGCTGTGCTCTTCGGTTGTACCCACGTGCACGAAATCATACTCTCCCTCCTGTGATGAGACTGTGGCTTGCAGACACTTGTGCTGCATGGGGACTGACTCTGGGTCCTGCATGGCTGCGGACTGGGGCTCCTGTGGCAGCTCTGGTACCTACACGGGTGTGGTTTGAGAACACTTGTGCTGTGCGGGGACCAGCTCTGGGTCCCACGTTGCTGCTGACTGGGGCTCTTGTGGCAGCGCCGGTGTCTACATGGGTGCAGTCTGGGGCTCCTGTTGCTGCTTCGGTTCTGCTGGGTTCTGTTCAACATGCACTGTGAGGCAGGGAATGGCTGCATCCACGTCTGAGTGCAATGGACCGAACTGTCGTTGGTCCGCTCGGGGTCTGTGAAGGAGAAGCCCAGTTCACTGAACAAATCCCACCCTATAACGTTATCGCCCTGGCGTGTCACCTGGAACCGGAACGCTGGGATTGTCGCCGTATTGCACTACGAAGGTGATGTTTCTGTTGGTCATGGGGCATCTGTCGCCTGGCTGCTCTGCCGCTTCTGGTCGCCGGGAAGTAAGCCTTCTAATCGTAGCCTCGTTTACCAGAGACCTTGAGGCAGTGGTGGCCATCATCATTGATACCCTGACACCGTCCAGCTTCATCACACACTGCAGTCCCAACCAGTTCTTGGGGCCCACAATGTTGACGTCATTCATGTCAGGCGTGGGGTCGACGGGCTCAGCAACTGGGGCCACTGTCTGTACTGGTGGAACTAACTGTGGGCCTGCTACAGTTAGGCTGCTAACTGAGCAGACTCTTCTTACTATAGCTGGGATGCTATTTCCAGTGTTTCAGCCAGTGTCACTAGCATCATGAACATTTTCAACCACAGCTTGGTATTTGTAGTGCTCTTCGCCAACTTGTCTTGCACAATCTCCTCCTCTAAGAATCCATACTCGCATACACTAGCCAAACAGTGGAGGTTGGTGACAAACTACTGGACCAACTCACCTGCTAGTTGGTGCTGGTTAAACTTGGCTCATTTCACCGCCAAACTCTCCGGCCAGGGTGCCTGACACGTGCCTCTCTTCTTCAGGGAGAGCATTGACTTTTCCTCGGAAGGCCAGTTTTTCTCCTCGTCGCCACTGACATGTCTGGAAATGATAGGACTGCAGAGGCAGGAGCTGCGTTGAACTCAGAACTTTATTACAGGTCTCAATAATGACATTTGCTGCAATGGTTAGCCCCAAGCTAGCTATGTTCTGTCTTAGGGTTCTCTCTGATGGGAGGCGAGGCGCCAAAGACCCAGTCTCTCGTTGTTAGCTCCCTCTTATGATCGGGCTGTGATGATGTCACGATGGGCGTGCGTCCCCACATCCACAGCATGCCTAATAACTGTGTTTCCATACATAACACATTTGTCTTAAATAATGAAAGAAATATTGCATCAGTGGTTGGGAGGGGTGTGTGGTTTTAGTGGTTGATAGAATATGACCAATCCTTGGAGTACAGTAAGCACAGAAATATGCATGAATGAGTGGCTAAGCTGCTAGTTTTAGCTAACAGGCTTGGATTCCGGTGTGAGAAAATAAAACTTTAACATCTAAGAACGAAATATACGGTCAAGTGTTGTTACATGAATAAGGATTCCAGTGGGGGTTAATACAATTTATAGAAACAGCAATCAAAACCAGCCAGATCAACAACTGAGCTAACACCAGGTGGCATGTGGCTCAGGAGGTAGAGCAGGTCGCCAATAATTGGAGGGTTGGTGGTTCAAATCCCGCAATACCCAGCCATCCTGCTGTTCTGTCCCTGGGCAAGACACTTTACTCACCTTGCCTCCAGTGTCCATGACACTGGGTATGAATGTGTATAAATTCTCAGTCATAGTCAGAGACACTGTTGGCGTGGATTGGCAGCCATGTTTCTGTCAGTCTGCCCCATGGCAGCTGTGGCTACAGCAGTCACTTACCACTACAATTGTCTGTCTGTGGAGTGAGTGAATAATGGATTCATTGTAAAGTGCTTTGTGTATTGTACTGTGTACCTAATGAAAAATATAATAAAGGGACCTCGAGACCAGAGCGTAGGTTCACTTCATTTACTTGTAGAATCTCCACTCCCATGCGCATGCGCGCATGATACATTCAAACCATTCTGTATCACTACATCTCCCCCTTTTAAACCAGTGTTTCCCAGCTGTTTACAAAAATCCTAAATTATATCTTTTCAAGCTGACACTACTTATTTTACTTACTGCTGGTTTTACTTAACTCAAATACTGCAACATTCAAACTCATAAAACATAAGAACTTAACTGAGAGGCAGGGTGGACTACCTGATCCTCTCTGTTGTGGTATGGAGGTTTATTCTGCTCCGTGTATACACACAACACTATACTACAAATTCAGTCTTTTGATTGGCTTGACCGCTCTGCCCCCTCTGGTGCGTATCCCCGGATCTGGGGTGGTCGATGGTGAAGGCACAACTCTCAAATGAGAGCGGTTTCTTCTGAGATTGCCATTCGAAGTGTCAACGACGTAGGACCTCGGTGTCCCCGCTGATCCGGAAACTACTCCAGTGCGTGGTTCGTTCTTGATCCAGACTCTCAGGCCTGGCTGGAGCGGTTTCTTCTCCTGTGCTCTGTGCCGTGTGTTATATCCCTCAGCCTGTTTTCTTTTAAGCTCTTCGTCTTTCAACTCAAAAGCTCTCAAGTCCGGCCAAGCTGGTAGTGAGATGCTGGAATTTGTAATCTGCAGCAAACTCTGCAAACTCTGCTGCTGCAAACTGTGGGCCGGTGTCGGTGATGAGTGTGTCAGGCACTCCATGACGGTTGAAGATGGCTTTCATTTTAAGAATCACAGCTGACGCTAGAGTGCTTGTGACGTTAGCAACCTCAATGAATCGGGAGTAGTAGTCAATGACCACCAAGTAATGACCTTTCTTCCATTCAAACAGGTCGGCGGCTAGCTTTTGCCATGGGCATGATGGCAAGGGTGTGGTCAGGAGAGGTTCAGGTGTATTGTGACATTCCTTAGCACAAACTTCACACTGGCGTACCTTTTCTTTTATCTGACGTGTCAGACCTGGCCACCATACTGCTTCATGAGCCCTCGCCATACACTTCACCATTCCCTGGTGGCCCTGATGAAGCGTTTCCAAAATGTTTGGTTGCATGCTTGCTGGAATCACTATTCCTTTCCCTTTCATCAGGAGACCATGAGCCATCAACAAGTCATTTCGGTACTGCCAATAGGACTTCAGCTGCGGAGCTGAACTCAGTCTGTCCCAACCTGTGCGGATCAGAGAAGACAGCTGCGCACACACTGGATCCTCTTCCTGAGCTTGTCTAATCTGCATCAGTTTCTCTTGCGATGCAGGCAGTTGCTGAATGACTTCGTTGATGTGAGCTCTCACGTCACACTGGAGCACGAGATCCTCCTCTGTTGTTGCACCTTGAAGGGGAGCTCTTGAAAGAGCATCTGCTGCTATGAGATTTTTTCCCGGAACATGCACAATGGTGTATGTCAACCGTAGGAGTCTCAATCTGAATCGCAACACACGAGGGGGAATGTCATCAAGTGCTCTTGAGCTGAGGAGACTTACCAAGGGTTTGTGGTCTGTTCTGACCTCAAAGTGCAGGCGCAGGAGGTAAGTTTGGAACCGTTCACATGCCCACATGATGGCCAGGGCCTCTTTTTCAATTTGGGCGTATCTACGCTCAGTTTCTGTCATACTGCGGGAAATAAAGGCCACTGGCCTCCACTCTCCTGAAGCTTGAAGTTGTGACAAAACACCCCCCAGTCCGTAGGAGGGTGCATCTGCTGACACCCTAGTCGGCCTGTCAGTGCAGTATGGGGCAAGTACAACCAATGAGCTGAGCTCTTCTTTCACCTTTGCGAAGGCTGTCTGTTGAGCTGGCCCCCATGTCCACATGTTATCAGCTTTCAGGAGGTCCCTGATCGGTCCTGTGATCTCTGCAATGTTTGGGGAAAACTTTCCCAAGTAATTCGCCATCCCCATGAATCTTTTGACGTCTGCCACGTCCTTGGGTGGTGGCATGGCTGCAATGGCCCTGATCTTGTCGGGATCTGGCCGTATTCCCTCTCCGCTGACAATATGCCCAGGAATTTCACCTCAGTCACTGCAAATTGGCACTTGTCGTTCAGGGTGAGGCCTCGCTGCTGTAGGCGTTGCAGCACTCGATGGAGCCTTTCATCATGTTCCTGTGGTGTGGCTCCAAACACCAAGATGTCATCTGCATGACAGACCGTTCCTTCCAGGCCATCCAGCATTTGTGTCAAGCGCTTCTGGAAATGCTCTGGTGCTGAGGATATTCCAAAAAGAAGTCGGTTGAAACAAAAACGGCCGAATGGCGTGATGAAGGTGGTGAGTGGGGACGATTCCCTATGCAAAGGGATTTGCCAGAAACCTGCAGTGGCATCTAGCTTTAAAAAAATTCTAGCTCCAGCTAGTTTAGCGAGCGTGTCATCGACTGCAGGGAGGATGTGTCTTTCTCTGCACACATTCTCATTTAGGTGGGTGAGGTCGACACATATATGGATTTTTCCGTTTGGTTTTGGTACTACGACCATTCCGGAGCACCACTCAGTTGCATCTTCGATGGGTGAAATAACTCCCATTGCCTCCATCCTATTCAACTCCTCTTGAATTTTCCCTCTTAATGGCAGAGGCAAGTGGCGTGGCATCGCTAGGGCAAATGGAGTGGCATTCTCTTTCAATTTAATCCTATATTCACCCTCTAGCTTCCCTAAACCAGTAAACACTCTGGGATATTGCTTCACATAAGCATTCTCTGTTGCAATGGCATCTACTTGACTAAGCAAGCTGAGGTCTTGTATGGCTGGCAAGCCAAGTAGTGGAGTAGCTAACCCTGGGACAACATACACCTGCTGCTTCACAACAGAGCCCTTGTATCTCATGTCGGCGGTGAAGCGTCCTTGTACTGCGATAGGAACATTGTTTGGTCCACACAGTTTTTTGCTTGGTGGTGAAAGTTTCCCGTGCAGCTTTTCAGAGTACATGTGTTTTGGGATGGCTGTCACTGCAGCGCCGGTGTCGAGCTTGAACACTACCTGCTGGCCATTTACTCCAATCGACTTCTTCCACACTGCACTAGGTGCAGTAGTCATTGTGCCCAAAAACAAAGTCTCCAAACTTTCACTCATGTCCTTCTGCTGAAGTTCCTCCACTCTCATTTTTGTTTTACACAAAGCCGCAAAATGCCCCTTTTTCTGACATTTCTTGCAGTCTGCATTGCGAGCAGGATATTCTTTAAATGAATTTCCATGTGCTTTTCCACACCTGCCACATCTGTCTTTTGCATTTGTCAGACCTGGTCTATGATTTGTTTTGTTTCCTTGTTGACCCGATTTTTGTTTTTGTTTGAACCTAACTGCATCCATATTGGCTCCTTCAACACCATCCGTGCTAGTCTGTCTCAGTGTGGTTTGTTGCTTTATAATTTCCTCGTTTTGGCGAATTTTCATCATTGCTTTCGTTAGAGTTAGCTTTGAGTCGAGTTGTAACTTCTCTGAAAGCGTGTGGTCTTTAATACCCACGACTAAGCGATCTCTTATCATCTCCTCTTTGAGGATTCCATACTGACAATACTCAGCTAACCTGTGGACGGCTGTGATGAACGCCTCGGCTGATTCACCAGGCTCCTGGCAGCGTTTGTTAAACTTGGCCCTCTCGTATATCACGTTATGTTCACAGATGAAATGTTTTTCAAAAGCGTCTCTTACTTTCTCGTAGTCTTTCTTGTCCGCTTCAGCCAGTGCTAAAGTGTTAAGCACATCATCTGCCGAGTCTCCCATAGTGTATATTAGCGAGTTCACTTGATACTCTTGACTCTTCTGGTCGAATCCGGCAGCCATGCGGAATCTTTCAAAACGTCTGATCCAATTTGGCCAACTAGCGACATCCCTGAAGTCAAATGCCTCGGGCGGGCTTATCGAAAATAACGTATCCATTACCTTCCGACGTCTTCATCCCGTTGTGGCTACCTTGGAATGATTGCTAGTTCAGCTCGAGAACTCCAAAACTTCTTTTCCTCGCGTACAGCCCAACTAGAAGGAAACTTCGCTTACATGCTTTTTAAAGCTTCTGTCTTCATATTAGAGACGGGTTGTCGACTTCTGACACCATGTATTGTACTGTGTACCTAATGAAAAATATAATAAAGGGACCTCGAGACCAGAACGTAGGTTCACTTCATTTACTTGTAGAATCTCCACTCCCATGCGCATGCGCGCATGATACATTCAAACCATTCTGTATCACTACACTTTGGATATCACGAAAGACGCTATATAAATGTAATCCAGTATTATTATTCTTTTGTCCGTCACCTCCTCTCTGCCGAAGAGTGCTATATCCGATTGCAGTGATTGTCTCTGACTGCCTAGCACACTAATGCTAATGGTTAAATATAGCATAAAGGTGGAAAATATAACAAAATAAGCCAGAATGATGTGAAATTGTCATGAACGGTCATTTCACGAGCGTAATTAAGATACCAAATGCGCTCTGAGTTTGCTCATTTAGTAACATAAACACAGACACAAACAAATGATGCAAATACTAAATAATAAAGTGCATGGCAAGGCACTACGTCCAGTGAGGCTCTACGTCCAGGGGGACATGGAGGCAACGCCAGGGGCGGAATCCAGCCGGGGCTCATCCGGAGGCTGTGAGGCTCATGGCTGGAAAAAGGGATAACAGTACCTGGATGGAGCAAGCCAACTCTCCTCAACAGCGGAGCCCCAACACACTCAGAATTCCTTCTGAGGATGGGCATAGCCAGTAGAAGGACACGACAAACCCCAGAGGTTTACCGTGCCCTAATATACAAACATAATCATTGGAGACAGGTGTGGATCTATGAGTGGACCAAATGGCAGAATGACAAACAGGTGTGCAGCTCTGTGCAGTTTGACAGCCGGAAGCAGCACAGCGCTGTCAAAATAAAACACAAACTGGAAATAATAATGATACAAGCACAACAGAAATCTAAAGTGAGAACATAACTAAAAATCACAAAGAAACAACAGAAAAGGACTGAACTAACTAGAGATGGGGCACGGCACCCCCCCTCCCCCGAGCCCCCGGATCATGACAAAGCCTTCCCCTCAAAGGGTGGATCCCAGACACCCCGGGGTAACATTGCAAAAAGCAAAGAAACCGCCCCCCCCCCCCCCACACACACACAGAAGACCACCCCCAAATACAAAACAAAACCCAACATGACACTATAAGCAGAACAAAAACAAGGAAAAAATGTACATACTGGAGGAGGGCAGAGCTCATGACCAGAACAGCCTGGAACACTACAGCTGAGGTGCACCCATATGCCAGGAAACGTGAGACAAATTCAGCAAGAGCACAGCGGGGCTCAATGGCTGAGGGAATAGGGTAAAGGACAAAACCTGGTCGGAGCTCAACACACTCTCTTCAACAGTAGACCAACCGAGGACGACTCTGTAGAGCGTGGGACAGATTCAGAAAAAAAAATAGCCCAAACCTAACCATAACTATGACATAACAAATACTAATAAAAAAGACAAGAATAAACTGAGACAGAGGTATAATCAAACAAAGGGTGCAAGTACAAAACGTAATACAAAGAGAATAAAGCCAGATTAGAACGAAACATAACACAGACTCAAGACCGAAGGCAATAACTCAAAACAAATTCGCAAATAGATTTCTTGAAATAATTACAAAAAGAAAAGAAAAGAACAGAAAAACAATAAACAGCAAAACCCCAATAAAGAAAAACAAACCAATCGTCATGAAGCAAAAACACAACATTACCAAAGCAAGGAGAACTAAGCACTAAGCAAAAACAGGAAAGGGACCCAGAAAAAAAACAAAACAAACAAACAAAAAAAACCCAGTGCATATAAAGGAAAACATAACATGAAATGACCAAAAAAGAACAACTCACCCCGGGGGGAGGAGGGGGTAGCAAGGCACGGAGGGACCGAAACAAACCACAAAAGCAAACCAAAAGAAAACACTCAAGATCCATGCACTTGTCTTACAGGTGGTCTCCAGGGACTCAGGCCTGACCGATTCCTGGCCGGGGCAGTTTGGGCGGCCTATCTGAGTCCCAAGACCACCAGCATCCATGCTGGAACACGTCGGGTGGCCTCCCCGTGCTCCAGCACCAATGACGCAGGATGAACAGCCCCTCGGGTGGCCTCCCAGCATCCCAAGGCCAATGAGTCGCGGGAGCCGAGAGGCGACATCCTCCTGGGAAGGGTGACCGATCAATGCGAGCCTTCTGTGACATCCATCGCCCCCCAACAGTCCCCAAAGAAGGCGAGGGACCCATGACGACCTCGGGGGGGGTACCCACAGCGGCTCCGGGCTGGGGCAAAGCTGCACCCACGGTGGCTCTGGCTTGGCACAGGGTCCCCATCAGCCCCAGGTTGACCCGTGAAAAATTCAGGCACAGGAGATGGTCAACCGATGGGACTTTGGGCAGTAGCACTGCACCCATGGCTGCCCCAGACTGGGGCATCGCTGCAGCCACGGCAGCCTCAGGCGGAGAGTCTGCCACACCCTCGGAGACCCTAGACTTTGGGGCAGCAGTGCCCTTGGAGACACGAAACAATGGGACAGCAGAACCCTCAGGGACCATGAACAGCAGGACGGCAGCACCCTCGGGGACCAAAAGCGACGGGACAGCAGGACCCTCAGAGACCAAGCACGGCGGGGCAGCAGCACCCTCAGGGACCATGAACAGCTGAGTGGCAGCACCCTCGGGGACCAGAAATGGCGGGACAGCAGGACCCTCAGAGACCAAAGACGGGGGGATGGCAGCACCCGCGGCAGCCTCAGACAGAGGTGTCACACCCATGATGACCTCGGTGACCCTAGACGGTGGCTTGGACACAGGGACAGAGACACACACACACACACACACACACACACACACACACTGGGTCAGGGTCACTGGCAGCAGTGGAACCCAGCGAGGAGGGCTCAGGTGTGGCTGACGGCTGCACCTGGACCTTCCCACTCAGAGCCAGGCAATATCTTTCAAACACAGAGAACGTGAAAACAGGATAGAGCACTTGCCTGAGCTCAAGCTCCACCACCGTCCAGGACTCCGGCATTCCTGACTGGGACGTCTCGGCTCTCTCCTCCAGGCCGTCCACACCTAGCACGGCCACCTCAGACGGGATGACGGATGAGGGAGGAGACCTCAGCCACGGCGTTGGCTCCCATGCCGCTGAACCCAGGGGGCACTCAACTGCCATCTCAGGCGTCCAAGCACTGGTGGCGCTTTTCTCCCGTCCTAGTTGTGGCCATAGGGCAGGAACTGGGACCTCCAAGACTGCTGGTTCCGCCGGCTTCCGGTGGCTCCTACCTCAGAGCGACGGAACCTCGGAAGCCACAGAAAAACACACGGGAGAAGGAGGCACAGGTGAGTAAACAGCACCTGCTAGTGAGGACCCAGCTAAACTTGGCTGCCGTAGCTAAGCCTCATCACTGGGAATAAGGTAAGGTAGATTATTATGAGGGAAAGAGGAATGACAACCCACCTGCCTTAATTCCCGGTGTTCAATGGTTCCTGCTGCTGAGGTGGATCCGGACGAGACTCCTCTGCCCACTACCGACATTGCACAGGAAGGAGGTGGAGGCTTGGGTCTCTGGCGGCATAGGCGGGGCACTGGAGCTCGGGGCTGGTGAGGAGCTGACGGCGCAGCAGTCCGGGAACACCCTCTCGTAGACCCGGACCTTGCTTCACCCACAGCGCTCCCTCTGATGCACTCCCGCTGCAGGTCCTCCTAAAGAAAAACTCTCTCCCGTCCTTTGGAGTGCAGCACAAGTCAGGGATTATGCTGCACCACTGCCTCTGCCTGGCTTAATTTCCACAAAGCATCCGTTGAGGTGGGAGATGCGCGGACTGCAGCGATATATCCGTCCATTTCCTGGAGTGCCGCACAGAGCTCCTACCCCAAGCCTCGTGAAAACTGTGTCTCGCCTGCTGAGATGTCAGCAGGCGAAGGATGGCACAAAGAAACCAAACGGTGATCAAAAGAAGAAATAGCAAACTCAGAGGCTGGTGTCCAGGTGGTTGTGTGCTTCTGTCATTAATGCTCATTTCTCGAGCGTAATTAGGACACCAAACACGCTCTGAGTTTGCTCATTTATTAACACAAACACAGACACAAATAAACAATGTAAATCCTAAATAATAAAGTGCATGGCAAGGTAAACAAGAATGTGAACACAAACGCTGGAGTAGAGTAAGGCTCCACGTCCAGGAGGACATGGAGCCAGGCAATGCTTGGCCAGGGGCGGAATCCAGCCGGAGCTCATCCGGAGGCTGTGAGGCTCACGGCTGGAAAAAACGATAAACATACCTGGACGGAGCACACCAACTCTCCTTGACAGCGGAGCCCCAGCACGCTCAGAATTCTCTCTGAGGACGGGCATAGCCAGTAGCAGGACACGACAAACCCCAGAGGTTTGCCATGCCCTAACATACAAACATAATCATTGGAGACAGATGTGGATACATGAATGGACCAAATGACAGTGTACAGCTCTGGCCAGTTTGACAGCCGGAAGCAGCACAGCGCTGAAAATAAAACACAAACCGGAAATAATGATACAAGCACAAGAGAAATCTAAAGTGAGAACATAACTAAAAATACACAAAGAAACAACAGAAAAGGACTGAACTAACTAGAGATGGGGCATGGCACACCCCCTCCCCCCCCCCCCCCCCCCCCGTGCCCCCAGATCATGAGAGAGATATATTATTGACTGTGGAATAGTGAATCAGGTGGAAACAAGGATGTCTGTTTGGGTGACTGTAATCTGAAGAAAATAACTATAATATCCGTGCTTGGTGCAAGCTTTCTAGGCTACCACCACTGTTAGCTCAGGAGCTAATACCTTTAGCTCCCTGGCCATCTATATGACAGACAGCTATGCTGGCCAATAATAGAGCAGTGGGCGAGTCTCAAGGACGGCACTGGGCTGGGTTTACCATTTCTACAAGTACAAAAAAATCCTTGGAAGAGTCAAAACATTGTCTTGGAGAAAAAATGAGATACACATTCTGGATCCCGAGCAGCTCCAGTTTCAGTTCCATTATTTGCCCATTCCCTGGTGCTTTGTCATAATTAATCAATTTTATCACTTTCACTTATCATTGTACATGCTGGAAATAGTATGTGGGCAGATTTTTTTTTATTTTATAAAGTTTTATAAAGTTCGTATTTTGCAGTTTGATCATTTTTGTAACCATACTGTGCCATTTAATAGTTCGCCCAGTTAGTTTAGCATAGCGCAACTATTACGTTGTTTATGTCTCTGCCATTCCAAATACCACTGCATGGACTTTAAAGGGGTCATTGACTGCACTTTTTCCACATTTTAATAGCTCACACATGTCTTGATGATATGTTTGTGACATATTTTGTTCACATTTTCTGTAATTTTTTTAAATTATTGAAGCAAATTTGTTTAGCATTTTTCCTGGCTTTCTTTAAACGATCTGATTTAAAGCCTGTCACTTTAAGAATCATCCTTCACCGTTTCAACTCCGCCCTCCCTCTTACATCAGTTAGCCATTATAGCTGACTAGCTTCTAGCCTTCCAGCTCAGTTGAGCAGCGCTCTTGTTCACTGGTACTGATGAATATTTAGTTTTTGTGAACACGCTGTGGTGTTGGGGTTTAGCAACTTATTGTGAAGGGCGGTGTAGTTGCGAGCACTTCCTGTTCTGCCACTGCACTGCTCTATAAATATCAGAGACATGCATCTCAGGGCCTCTTTGGCCGGATGCCTCTGCTGGCGCACACTGTGTTACTGCTGCACATAGTTCCTCAATAAAGCTGTGTTCGCCAACCACCATCTTGCCTCATCCTTCACCCAGGTATTTCCATATATAACATTTGGTGATCAAGGATTAACTCATGGAGGCGTGCATTACCCCGCTTCGTCCCCTTTTCAAATTCCTGGGCGAACCACCGGTTTTATGGCTGCATTGGTGGGATGCCTATCAGACGTATGTTATGGCGCTGGGCCTCGGGGAACTCGATAAGGTGAGAGAGCAGGCGCTTCTCATTAACAACCTGTTTATGGAGGGCCGGAGGGTCCTGTGGACGCTTGGCACGGCGGACTCATGTGAGGACATTGTGAAGCTGCTAGCTAAGCCTTTCTCCACCCCAGACAACATGAATGTCCAGAGGATTTGTTTTCGGCAGCGATATCAGTGGGTAGGTGAGCCTATCCGCCAATATGTCATTGACTTGAAGCAGCTAGCCAGCGTTGTTTTGGACTGCTTGAAGATGAAATGATACATGATCAACTAGCAGAACACACGTGTAACGCTGAGCTGCATGCTAGGCTATTCAGACCCTCCAGGATTTCGCGATGTTGTGATTCGACCAATTCCCGCGACTTCAGCAGGTCCTGCATAATTTGAATTTTGTCCAATCACCACAACTTTACCGCAATTTTGGCCAATTGTTGTCAACTTCCACCAATTCCGCCAATCAAATTTGTCTCTCAGTAGTGCATGGATGTGTACATCATCAGTCTGACCAATTAAATGAGGCGCTGCACTGCACTCACTTCTGTGTTTACAGTGAGTATATACCGGACACATTAGCAAAAAACAGTTTGTGATTTAAAAAAACACACTCACCTGCGAGTTTTCCCACATTGTTCCTTCCTTCGTCTCCCCTGGCCCACCAGTGAACGTCTTCTCGAGTTTCCATAATGACCGCTTGTATGAAGTGCCGGGTTTATGTTGAAAAACGTCCGCCTGCCTGAAAGCACCTCCTTCTCGGGAGCGTGTGCGTCCAGACACACCATAAAACCACACAAAAAACAAGTGAATCTAATATTACAGCAAGTGTTGTAACAGTTTATACATTTTTAGAGGTAAAAGTCACTACTACATCTTGTCAATGAATTTTAAAGTTGGGACTTTTTCTTTAGTTTATCAGGTAGCAGAATAATCCACTGTGCTGTGTGGGCAGGACGGTAGTCCACCCTTCTACCCTATTTTAGGTTTTGTTGTGTGAATGTGTTAGGCCATTTAGATACATTAGTTTTCGTTATGTTAGAGTGTGACTCAGGTCTTAAATTGGGGAGGGGGGGGTGTTAATTATATGTGTGGTTTTGGACTTTTCTAAGGGGGGGATGTGGTGTTGGGTTTTAGCACCTTATTGTGAAGTGCGCTGTAGTGGCGAGCACTTCCTGTTCCGCCACTGCACCACCCTATAAATATCGGCGGACGTCCATCTTAGGGCCTCTTTGGCCGGATGCTTCTTCTGGTACACACTGTGCTACTGCTGTACATAATTCCTCAATAAAGCTGTGTTCGCCAACCACCATCCTGCCTCATCCTTCACCCAGGTATTTCCATACAGACACACCCAGTGGACTACATTTCCCATCATCCCACATCACTAAACACGATCATGGTGGAAGATTATTAAAACCTCACCTCCCATTTCCTGACCAATGAAAAAAGAATCCAAAAAGGAGAAAAACAACACAAAGGTATTTTGTATTGTGAGAGCTGCAGCTGATCCAGAGGACTATTAGTTACTTCACCCTAGGTGCGCTTTGAAAAGATGACAAAGACTCCATCCATCTGTGTTTGTAGTTTTTTAATTTATGTATTTTCATAACTTTATATGAATGAATGAATCTTTATTTCAGATAGATTAGATTAAAAGATTAAAAGAAAGGAACAGAATGATATAACAAGGGGAAAAAATAATCCAACAAGGTCAAATTAAAAAATAACTCCTCGGATTATACAATTCAACATAAGTTATCTGAAATGGGAGGTGGCTGAAGCCACAGCTTATATTGCCCACCCATGTTCCATCTAAGAATTCAAAAACAAAATAAAATAAAACGAACCGGGGACAGAGTCGCTCCTTTGTGTCAGTGTTAGCTACGACTAGCTGTAGCGTTAGCTCTGAGGCTAGTTAGTCAGAGGCTAGAGTGGTTAGCTCCAGGTAAAGCAGACAACCGACTCACACATCACATGTGACCTTATCTTAACAGTTAGGCAACAACCTACACCGTTATTTACGTGGAAAATTATCTTTTAAGTTGACAAACATCATATGTGTAACTCATGGCAAAATTTGATCGGGTTCAAAAGATAATTTTGCTCTTACCATTCATTTCAATGGAGAATTTTTCTGATTTAAGATCTCATATGCAGAAGTAGAGGGGGCCTGACTTAGGCTCTCTATAAAATTATCAGCTTTCAGACACTGCTGGGCTTATTGCGGTTAATGACATCATCATGATGAGACAGTAAAATGTAACAGATTAGTGGTGGTTAAAAAAATGAATATCTGCATGTATTCTTAGTAAATATGTATTAAATCAAATCGTTTTTTCTGAATTAATGAATGTAAATACCTTAAGGTAGTTTATATTGTTTATATTGTGATGTATATTGGGATATTTTGAGTGTACTATATAGTGAGTGAAATTTTCAGTTAAGATTTGGAACAGCACTACAAAATGGCTGAAACGGCCCATTATGGTTTCAGAAAAGATCAAATTGTGAAACACCAACTTTTAAAAGAAAAAAGCAATCTACCCCCACACTATTTCCAGTATGTACAATGATAAGTGAAAGTGATAAAATTGATTTATTGATGAGAAAGCACCAGGGAACGGGCAAATATAATGGAACAGGAACTAGAGCTGCTGAGACCGGAATGTGGAAGTAGTATATCACTCTATATCAGGGCTCACCAACTGGTGGACTCCAGTCCGGATCCGGACCCTGAGAGTCCTCTGTCTGGACCCCGAAGCCATTTGATACAATTTGGGAAAAAGGGTGACTGTTTTGATGAAAAAAAAAAAAAAGTGGGAAAAAAGCAGAACTGAACTGCTGTATCAGCGACCGCCTGGACAGATTACGGCATGAGTCCTTGGGCGCTGTCCTGCTGCAGACTCCCCTCTCCACTGTCCCACGAAGGCCACTCTCTGCAGAGACTAATGTGCGGCTCCAACTGCTCCATAGAATATGCAGCAGGTCACAAAATCACGGTTTGCTGTGGCCAACACACACACACACACACACACACACACACACACACACACACACACACACACACACACACACGACCGACAGCCAGGATATCCACCCTGGGCAGACACGCATTGTTTCGGGTCTGTATCCACGAAATGAAGTGCTGTTGTGAAATTGGGTATATTTACGGGGGCACTTCTTCTATTCTGCTGAGAGTGAGATCCTCACCCCTGTATCTGCTGGGATACAGGGGTGAGGTCACTGGTTATGGAGGCCCTTTTCATAGCCTCTGATATCACGTAAAAACTCTGTAAAAGCTCCATGTGTTACTGAACATAAAAAGTTACACCTCTCCTTTACCTGTAACCATGAAGTTTCAGCTCCATCCATGCTGTAACACAGTTTATTGTTGAGATAAAAAAGAAATGTTGGAGGAATTCTGTAGTATGGAATTATATTTTGTGTCCTTTTTTTTTTTTTGGTGTTACAGTTTGAAATGGTTTTTGCACTGAAAATATTGTATAGATGTGGGCTTTTTGTGAAATTTTGTTTTTTAGATATTAATCTTTTTTTTAAAAAATGCAATACAATCTAGCTTGTGTTCTTCTGTAAAACATTTTTAGGATTTTAGTTGTAGATTTTAGAATTTTACACCTACAATATTTTTTGGGGAGTCAAATACATTTAGTAATCTCCTGTATTATAAAATTTTAAATTATATATTTTGTTTGGAATTGAACGAAGAATTCATTTAAAAAAAATTTTAAAGTTAATATAGAGCTAAAAGCAGCTAAAACAAGAACTTAATAAAATAATGTGTGAAAGCAAGTTAAATGATACTGGCCTGTCTGTAGACAGCTGTGCATTATATATTGAAATGGCACTTTATTGTGAAATGCAGTGTGGTGACACGCACTTCCCATCACGTCACAGCACTGCCCATATATAAGGGACAGGCGCCATCTTACGTCCTCTTTGCCGGATGGTCCCGCTGGTGCATACTGTGTCACTGCTTGTGTACATAGTTCAATAAAGCTGTGCTCACCAACCATCATCGTGCCTCATCCTTCACCCAGGTATTTCCATACATAACATTTGGCGATCAAGGATTAACTCATGGAGGTGTGCATTACACCACTTTGTGTCTTTCTCGAGCTCCCAGGCGAACCACCGGTTTTATGGTCACATTGGCTGGCGGCCTATCAGACGTATATTATGGCACTGGACCTCGGGAAGCTCGATGGGGCAAGAGCGCAAGTGCTTCTCGTTCACAACCTGGATATTGAGGGCCGGAGGGTCCTGTGAACGCTTGGCATGGCAGACTCATACGAGGAAGTTGTAGAGCTTCTAGTTAAACATTTCTCCACCGCAGACAACTTGACTGTTTGGAGAATTTGTTTTCACCGGAGACGCCAGCAGGTATGTGAGCCTATCCGCCAGTATGTCATTGACTTGAAGCAGCTAGCCAGGGAGTGCTGTTTTGGACTGCTTGAAGATAAAATGGTACGCGTTCTACACTGTGTTCCAAATTATTATGCAAATGATATTTGTCTCTGATTTTTCTAAATAGTTAATGCAAATGACAGTCAGTATAATTTTCAAGTCATCAACCATTAGAGCATAATTCAAATTTTATTGAACAAACCTCTCAATAACTATTTTTTTGCAAAAATAAAAAAAATCAAAATGCACTGTTACAAATTATTATGCACAACAGAGTTTCAAAACATTTTATTGGTTGTAAAGAACTGAAAATGGTCATTTGTTGAATTTGCAGCATTAGGAGGTCATATTGGCATCAAAACAGGGGATTCTAAATTGTCCTTAGGTATGACTGTGAGAGTGAATGGTTGTCTGTCTCTCTGTGTTGGCCCTGCGATGGACTGGCGATCTGTCCAGGGTGTACCCTGCCTCTTGCCCAAAGATGCTGGGATAGGCTCCAGCCCCCCCGCGACCCGAAAAGGATTAAGCGGAAGAAGATGAATGAATGAATTTACTGAAATCAAAAGCTATTTCAATCAAAAACATCTTAACAGGCCAAGTTACATGTTAATATAGGACCCTTCTTTGATATAACCTTCACAATTCTTGCATCCATTGAACTTGTGAGTTTTGGGGGAGTTTCTGCTTGAATTTCTTTGCAAGATGTCAGAATAGCCTCCCACAGCTGCTGTTTTGATGTGAACTGCCTCCCACCCTCATAGATCTTTTGCTTGAGGATGCTCCAAAGGTTCTTAATAGGGTTGAGGTCAAGGGAGGATGGGGGCCACACCATGAATTTCTCTCCTTTTATACTCATAGAAGCCAATGACACAGAGGTATTCTTTGCAGCATGAGATGGTGCATTGTCATGCATGAAGATAATTTTGCTACGGAAGATACGGTTCTTCTTTTTGTACCATGGAAGAAAGTGGTCAGGCAGAAACTCTATATACTTTGCCGAGGTCATTTTCACACCTTCAGAGAGCCTACCAGCTCTCTCCCCATGATTCCGGCCCAAAACATGACTCCACCACCTCCTTGCTGAGGTTGCAGCCTTGTTGGAACATGGTGGCCATCCACCAACCATCCACTACTACATCCATCTGGACCATCCAGGGCTGCATGGCACTCGTCAGTGAACAAGACTGTTTGAAAATTAGTCTTCATGTATTTCTGGGCTGACTGCAACCGTTTGTGCTTGTGAGCATTGGCTAGGGGTGGCCGAATAGTAGGTTTATGCACAACTGCAAGCCTCTGGAGGATCTTACACCTTGAGGTTTGTGGGACTCCAGAGGCACCAGCAACTTCAAATACCTGTTTGCTGCTTTGTAGTGGCATTTTAGCAGCTGCTCTCTTAATCCGATGAATTTGTCTGGAGGAAACCTTCCTCATTATGCCTTTATCTGCACAAACCCGTCTGTGCTCTGAATCAGCCATAAATTTCTTCACAGTACGATGAGCACGCTTCAGTTTTTGTGAAATATCTAATGTTTTCATTCCTTGTCCAAGGCATTGCACTATTTGATGCTTTTTGGCAGAAGAGAGATCCTTTTTTTTCCCCATATTGCTTGAAACCTGTGCCATGCTTAATAATGTGGAACATCCTTATTAAGTAGTTTTCCTTTAATTGTGCTCAACTGGCAAACTAATTATGACAGGTGTCTGAGATTGATATGAGTGATGGAAAGAGCCCTAAGACAGAATACATGAGTTTAACTGAAAAAAAGTCATGAGTTTAACTGAAAAACAAAAAATTGAATGTTTATGACACTAAAATCCTATTTGCATAATAATTTGGAACACGGTGTAGCAGAGCACATGTGTAACACTGAGGTGCGTGTTAGACTATTAATGCCGCCTAATGACTTAACGTTAGCTAAAGCAATGGAGCTAGTCCTTCAGTTGGAAGCCATTGATAAGCTAGCTGTGGAGCTAAAATGGTGCCAACCACAGAAGACGCTGGAGCCGATAGCCTCAGCTAATGTTGCGGACCCTGATAGCAAGGATAGCTTGGACGAAGATTATTGGGAAATCAATACTGCCAGCCAAAGGTCTGCCCCAGGAAACTCCCGTTGCAGGGGTTGTGGGTCCGCGATACACTACCATAAAGCTAAGAAATGCCCGGCAAGAGGAAGACGTAGCAGATGTGGACGCTTGAATCACTTCGCCATGGTGTGCCATTTGTCTTACCTGGGGAACCCAAGGGAGAAATCGCCCTGCTCACCCCCGATGGACACTGGGAGCAAACTTTACGAAGAGCTAATGGACACCCTCGCTTTCAAGTCGATCAGTTCTCGCTCAGGGTCGGTACCCATGCCGGTGAGCGACACCATGCTAGCCCCAGATGCCTCTGGTACTTGGCCACAGTTCGTGGGGGGTCTACAGCTACTGCGGTGAACACTACAACGTTTATAGAAGAGGACGGGGCCAGATCGACGAGCATAGAGTTACCACATGCTCAGCAGCAGCACATCGGGCCGAGTAAAATTCCACTCCAGGTTATTGACTTGTTTCGGGTTCAGGGTGAAGGACGTCCATGGCGAAGATGGGCCAAACGACAGTCGGCAAAACATCAGGGGTGTCTGCATATAGTGGCTAAGCTGGGCACAGCATACTTCAGGTTGTCCGACAGCTCGTCAGGGCACGCCAATTAGCTTTGGTGTGTCCGGGAAGACCCTCCAGGTGGCGAGGCTGGACGGGAATCCATGCTGGTGGTGTGGGATCCAGGCTCCATCATCCAGAAGATCGGTCGTCACTCCAGGGGTCTGTGGTCTCCAGGGGTGCGCCTTCTGACGGGCTGCCCTGGACCCCCCCATGCAAGTTCCAGTTTTTTTACCCAAATGACTGTGCGGTAGCACTTTATTTATAGTTCTTATGTTTTGCATGCATGTTATGTTATGGGGTTGTATATACACAGTGGTGTGAAAAAGTGTTTGCCCCCTTTGTGATTTCTCATTTTTTTTGTATATTTGTCACAGTTAAATGTTTCAGATCATCAAACAAATTTAAATATTAGACAACGATAGCACAAGTAAACACAAAATGCAGTTTTTAAAAGAAGGTGTTAATTATTATGGGAAAAAAAAAATCCAAACCTACATGGCCTTGTGTGAAAAAGTGATTCCCCCCCCCCCCCCGTTAAAACATAAATTAACTGTGGTTTATCACATCTTTGGAAAGCTGAGTTCAATTTCTCTAGCCACAACCAGGCCTGATTACTGCCACACCTGTTCTCAATCAAGAAATCACTTAAATATGACCTGCTTGACAAAGTGAAGTAAACCAAAAGATCCTCAAAAGCTAGACATCATGCTGCAATCCAAAGAAATTCAGGAACCAATGAGAAAAAAGTAATTGAGATCTATCAATCTGGAAAAGGTTATAAAGCCATTTCTAAAGCTTTGAGACTCCAGCGAACCACAGTGAGAACCATTATCCACAAATGGCGAAAACACTGAATAGTGGTGAACCTTCCAGGAGTGGCCGGCCTGTGGAGTGTGTAATTGACGAGGCATGTTTGTCTCAAGGCAGTTTATTACACGTCTCCAACATGAGCATTGTAGAAAGAGCATCTCAAAAAAAACTCGTCCCTTATATACCCAGGTCTCCCCACAGCTCACAAGTCACATTGCATTCACATCAAAGGTAACTTTGCATTTCCTCTTAAATCCCTTAGCATCCCCCTCACAGTCTTTGGCACACAAAGGATCCTCCAAGCAGCCTCTTGCATATAAAAGATTACACTTTCACAGCTTACTGTTATCTCCAAGGAAACTCTGCACTTTGTTCTTATCTAAGATGTGAGGCATTATGCAAGGCATTAAGTAAGTCACATGTGTGGCTACACCACCACCCCCAAACATTTTAGATCGAACAAAAGAATAACAGTCTGCATGCTGTGATAGAATCATTACACATCAATCCCCATACTGCTTGGGCTTCAGTCTTCTCCCGTATCTGCTGTAACCAGGGTTTGCCGCCTCAGCGGCGCTGTCATGCTGGGGAGCTGCTGTCTGGGGGTGAAAACCTTTTGTCAGTCCCTGCGGGTGTTCTGGGGAAATTTTACTCTGGGAAGCTCCTCATGGGGGTCTTCCGCGCTGAGGGGCCCTCGCCAACAGCACTTGCTCGTCCGCCACCACAAAAGTGGGTTTGAGTCTGTTTAAACCAACCTTTTCCCTTCTACCCCCCAAATCTAGCAAAAAATGCTTGTCCCTTGTTTCCAGCACTCTGAATGGTCCATCATAAGGCGGTTGCAATGGGGGGCAATGTGCATCGTGTCTGACAAAAACAAACTCCGCGTTTTTCAAAGTTTTAGGTACAAAAACGCGCGGAAAACTGTGGTGGGCAGGGCCCGGCAGCGTGCCTGTGTCGATGCTGCGCTGCAAAAGCCGAGATGGGGAGCTGCCCGGCGCAGAATTATCTGGGAGAAACTCCCCGGGCAACCAAAGTGGCTGCGCAAAAACAAGTTTGGCTGGAGAAGCCTCTAAGTCCTCTTTAGGCGCAGAACGTAACCCCAATAAAACCCACGGCAGCTTGTCTACCCAATTTGCATCCGTCAGTGACGCTCTGAGAGCTGCTTTCAATGACCTGTGAAAACGTTCGCATAACCCGTTAGCCTGTGGATTGTACGCAGTTGTACGGTGAATTGTCACGCCTAGGCTGCGGGCCATTGTTGACCAAAGTTCGGAAACAAATTGAGGGCCTCTGTCGGACGTAATGTCCGACGGGACTCCAAAACGCGCCACCCATGCTGTTACAAACGCGCGCGCCACCTCCTCGGCTGTGGTTGACGCTAAAGGAACCACCTCCGGCCAGCGCGTGGTGCGGTCCACCATTGTCAGAAGGTGCGTGCACCCCTGTGATGGCAGGAGGGGACCCACGAGGTCCACGTGAACGTGGTCAAACCTCTTAGCCGGAATGTGAAATGGCTCCAAGGGAGCTCTCGTGTGTCTGTGTACCTTGGCTCATTGGCACGCCATGCAGGCTGCCGCCCACTCTTTAACTTGTTTGCAGAGGCCCGGCCACACAAATTTTTCTGCTACCATTTTGACCGACGCGCGCACCCCCGGGTGCACCAAAGAATGAATCGAGTCAAAAACACGGCGGCGCCACACTGCCGGTACCACGGGACGCGGTATCCCCGTGGAGACATCACAGATTAGAGGGGGCATACCGTCCTGCAGCACCCTGCTCTCCAGCCTTAACCCTGTTGGTCCAGACTGGAGCGCACATCCGCGTCACTAACCTGCTCCGTGGCCATGGCTGTGTAATCTATCCCCACGCGGACAGGGGCAGCCACGGCGCGCGAGAGGCAGTCTGCCACTACATTCAGTTTACCCGACACGTGCTGAATATCAGTAGTAAACTCTGAGATCGCGGCTAGCTGCCTCTGCTGCCGGCCTGACCACGGTTCTGAAACTTTGGCCATCACGAATGTTAGTGGCTTGTGGTCAACAAACGTGGTGAAACAGCGCCCTTCTAGCCAGAACTGGAAGTGGCGAATGGCCAAATGGAGAGCCAGCAACTCCCTGTCAAACGCGCTGTATTTACGTTCACTATTGCGCAAGGTCCTGCTGAAAAAGGCGAGTGGCTGCCAAGCCCCGGCTACATGTTGCTTCACGACCGCCCCTATGGCCACATCATGCGGGCCATTGGGTCTGGATGTGCCAACAACGCAGCGTTTGCCAGGGCTGCTTTGACTTCCGTGAACGCTTGCTCCCGCTCCGGGGACCACTCGATCTTATTCGCGGGTTTCTGTTTTTTGAGCGCGGCATACAGCGGTTGCATGAGTTGCGCTGCACGGGGGAGGAAACGGTTATAAAAATTCACCATTCCCAAAAACTCCTGTAACGCCCTGACTGTCTGTGGCCGGGGGAAGTCTGCTACCGCGCGCACTTTGTCAGGTAGCGGAACCACTCCTTCGGGGGAGACGCGGTGTCCTAAAAAATCGATCTGCGTCACCCCGAACTGACACTTCGCTGGGTTGATTATTAACCCGTGCTCTCCCAACCTCCGGAAAACTGCCGCAAGGTGGCTTTCGTGTTCGTCTTCGGATGCGCTGGCTACCAAGATATCGTCTAAGTAGACGAACACGAAAGGGAGATCGCGCAGCACCACGTCCATCATGCATTGGAACGTCTGTGCAGCCCCTTTAAGCCCGAATGGCATGCACAAAAACTCGAATAGACCAAATGGAGTTATCACCGCTGTTTTGGGTATGTCCTCAGCGTGCACTGGGACTTGGTGGTAACCGCGGACCAAGTCTATTTTAGAAAAAACGCGCGCCCCTGCCAAATGAACGGAAAAATCTTGGATATGAGGAATTGGGTAGCGGTCATGCGCTGTGGCGTTGTTCAACCTGCGGAAATCCCCGCAAGGTCGCCACGAACCGTCAGCTTTCGGGACCATGTGTAGCGGGAAAGCCCATGGGCTGTTCGAACGCCTGATGATGCCCAACCTCTCCAGGTTGGCGAACTCCTCGCGCGCTATGGCCAGTTTAGCTGCGTCCAAGCGCCGAGGTTTTGCAAAAACGGGCGGCCCGGTGGTGGTAATAAAATGTTTCCACCCTGTGCTTAGCGACAGCTGCCAAAAATGTGGGGACCGTGAGTGCTGGGAACTGAGTGAGCAGTGTGTGGAACTTACCGCTTGCAGCTGTGACGTTGGCTTGTGCTGTTGGCCGGGCCGCTCAAGCTGTACAGGGAATAGAATCAAAAGAAAATGCATTAACCAGGCGCCTGTTAGCGACATAACCAACAAACCATGTGAGCACAAAAAATCAGCCCCCAATATATTGAAATTCAATGCTGCTATGACAAAAGTCCACTCAAATGTACGGCCGTGTAGAGACAGAAGCAGAGTCCTCTCACCAAAAGTCTTAATCTCTGAGCCGTTCGCTGCTGCCATCTCGGGGCTGCTGGAACCTGCCAGCCGGTCAGCGTAGGAAGGCGTGATGAAACTCAACTGGGCGCCTGTGTCCATGAGGAAATGCTTCCCCGAGCGTGCGTCCGTCAAGTAGAGCAGCTTGTTCTCCTCCCCGAGGGCCGCAGCTGCTACCGACCCCCAGTCTTGGCATTTCCCGAGCGCTTGAAACTGGCATGGTGGTACACATTTGCGTGCCTGCTCTGCAAAGTGGCGGTGGTAGAAACAAAGGGTGTCTCCTCCGCGTTCCTTGGCCCCCGCCGCTGCCGTCGTCGGTGGCTCTGATACCGCTGTCAATGGCTCCCCGCCATCTCCGGCCGTCACGCCGAGCTCTGTCGCTGCCGCTGTGGCCGTGCGTTCTCTGCTGGCCATGACAATCCGATTCGCCTCCCGGGCCAGCGCACGGTAGTCCCGCTTGGCCAAAAATGGTGAACTGGCCAGGGCCGCTCTCGTTGCTGACGGCAGGTTCCTGAGGAAGAGGTGGGTAAAGATGAAGTGGTCATCGTCGGAGCCTTTCAGCGTCAGCATCTTCTCCATCAGGTCAATGGGCGTGCAATCTCCCAACCCGGTCAGCGCCAGGAGTCTCTCTGCTCTCTCCTCCACCGAGAGTGTGTAGTGCTGGATGAGTGCAGCCTTCAATGCGCCATATTTGTCGCTGGTGGGTGGCTGCTCCAGAAGGCTCTCCACATGCTGAGTCGTGTGGTTGTCGAGCTTTGCGATCACATGGTAGAATTTCATGTCATCTACCGATATTCCCCGGAGAGCGAACTGTGCCTCAACCAGGTGGAACCAGGAGCGCAGGTTGTGCTGCCACAAGTCCGGTAGCTGGACCGTAACGGCATACGCTTGGCTGGGGGCTCCCAACGCAGCTGGCCCTGGGGAATTCTCTTCTTGCTGCATGCTACGTCTTGGGTCACCAGTGTGGAGTGTGTAATTGACGAGGCATGTTTGTCTCAAGGCAGTTTATTACACGTCTCCAACATGAGCATTGTAGAAAGAGAGCATCTCAGAAAAAACTCGTCCCTTATATACCCAGGTCTCCCCACAGCTCACAAGTCACATTGCATTCACATCAAAGGTAACTTTGCATTTCCTCTTAAATCCCTTAGCATCCCCCTCACAGTCTTTGGCCCGCAAAGGATCCTCCAAGCAGTCTCTTGGCACACAAAGGATCCTCCAAGCAGCCTCTTGCATATAAAAGATTACACTTTCACAGCTTCCTGTTATCTCCAAGGAAACTCTGCACTTTGTTCTTATCTAAGATGTGAGGCATTATGCAAGGCATTAAGTAAGTCACATGTGTGGCTACACCAAAATTACCCCAAGAGCGCAGCAATGACTCATCCAAGAGGCCACAAAAGACCCCACAACAACATCCAAAGAACTGCAGGCCTCACTTGCCTCAGTTAAGGTCAGTGTTCATGACTCCACCATAAGAAAGAGACTGGGCAAAAATGCCCTGCATGGCAGAATTCCAAGACGAAACCCACAGCTGAGCAAAAAGCACATAAAGTCTCAATTCAGTTTTGCCAGAAAACATCTTGATGATCCCCAAGACTTTTGGGAAAATACTGAGGACTGATGAGACAAAAGTTGAACTTTTTGGAAGGTGTGTGTCCCATTACATCCAGCGTAAAAGTAACACAGCATTTCAGAAAAGGAACATCATACCAGTAGTAAGATATGGTGGTGGTAGTGTAATGGTCAGGGGCTGTTTTACTGCTTCAGGACCTGGAAGACCTGCTGTGGTAAATGGAACCATGAATTCTGCTGTCCACCAAAAAATCCTGCAAGAGAATGTCCGGCCATCTGTTCGTGACCTCAAGCTGAAGCACAATTGGGTTCTGCAGCAGGACAATGATCCAAAACACATCAGCAAGTCCACCTCTGAATGACTTAAGAAAAACAAAATGAAGATTTTGGACTGGCTTAGTCAAAGTCCTGACCTGAATCCAATTTGAGATGCTGTGGCATAACCTTAAAAAGGCAGTTCATGCTTGAAAACCCTCCAATGTGGCTGAATTATAACAATTCTGCAAAGATGAGTGGGCCAAAATTCTTCCACAGTGCTGTAAAAGACTCATTGCCAGTTATCACAAACGCTTGATTGCAGTTGTTGGTGCTAAGGGCGGCCCAACCAGTTATTCGGTTTAGGGGGCAATCACTTTTTCACACAGGACCATGTAGGTTTCGATTTAATAATAATAAACCGTCCGTTTGAGGTGTTTATGAAGGTGTTTAATAATAAACACCTTCATTTAAAAGCTGCATTTTGTGTTTACTTGTTATCTGTGTCTAATATTTCTAATATTTCCAAGGGGAGGAGCTTAATTGAAATTTCACAGCAAAAAAACAACAACAAAAAAACAGCTCAAACATTGGAATGATTTTACTTTTGACATGTCTTCTAAGTCAAAAAAGCATATGTCACAGACATGTTTTTTTTTTGTTTTGTTTTTGGGTTTTTTTTTCAAAAAAGACTCAGTTTTTGGCAGTGTGTCACTTAGTGTTTTATTGTGGTAGAGAAGCTCCTGCTTCCTTCATTTTACACAGGGTAATGCAGGTTTGGATTTTTATTTACCCTTAATAATAAACACCTTCATTTAACAACTGCATTTTGTGTTTACTTGTGTTATCTTTGTCTAATATTTAAATTTGTTTGATGATCTGAAACATTTAAGTGTGACAAACATACAAAAAAAAAATTAGAAATGAGAAAGGGGGAAAACACTTTTTCACACCACTGTATGTGCTTTTGTGTTTTAGTTTAGGAGCACGGCAGATATCTTTTTAGTTTGAAATCAAGGACTTTTAGTTTAACTGGGTGGCAGAATACACCCCCCCCCCCCCCCCCCCCCCCCGCAGGGTGTATGGTAGTCCACCCGTCAGCCCTATTCTAGGTTGTTTTGAGTGTTAGGCCAGTTTAGCACATTATTTCTCATTTTTTTAGTACGTGATTCGGGTCCCAAATTTGGGGGGGGGGTCAATTGTGTGTGTGGTTTTGGACTTTTCTAAAGGTGGGGGAGAATATTATATACTGAAATGGCACTTTGTTATGAAGTGCAGTGTGGTGACGTGCACTTCCTGTCACATCACAGCTCTGCCCATATATAAGGGATGGGCGCCATCTCACGGCCTCTTTGCCGGATGTTCCTATTGGTGCGTACCATGTCACTGCTTGTGTGCATAGTTCAATAACGCTGTGTTTGCCAACCATCATCGTGCTTCATCCTTTACCCAGGTATTTCCATACATAGCACTGTGGTCTTCTGAAAAAATGTCAATGAAATGGCAATTTTTTAAAAGCACATTCTGAGATAAACTTGTCCATGTGCCAGATTTCTCTTCCATTTGTTTTAATAAAAAATGTTGGAAGTAAATTCATGGGTCATTGCAAATACTTTGTTTTAAAAGGACCAAGATGTGACACAGTGGGAGGGAAAAATCCTGAATAAAAAAATGCATCAAGATGGATTGAGAATGGTTTTAGAATCAAATTGGAGTTCTGAATCGTAATCTAATCATGAGGTACCTAAAGATTCCCACATCTCATTCGGACCTCTGCTGGGGAGGAGGACTGACTTATTGGACCTCCTGCAGTTAATTGGTGACCCCTGCTCTGTATTGTGCAAGAAGTCCATATGGGGAACGAGTGAATATTTCAAACACAGCATAAAATGCAGCTCGGTGGTGCAGTGGTTAGCACTGTGGCAGCACAGCAAGAAAGTCATGGGATTGAGTCCAGCCCTGACCATCGTGGGTTTGATCCCACCCCCTGACCATCGGAGACCCTTCTGTGTGGGGTTTGCATGTTCTTCCTGTGTCTGCGTGGGTTTTCTGTGGGTACTCCAGTTTCCTCCCACAGGCCAAAAACATGCAGGTTAGGTTAATTGGCATCAGCTGGGGATTCTAAAATTGTCCTTAGGTATGACTGTGAGAGTGAATGGTTGTCTGTCTCTCTGTGTTGGCCCTGCGATGGACTGGCGATCTGTCAAGGGTGGACCCTGCCTCTCGCCCAGAGATGCTGGGATAGGCTCCAGCCCCCCCCCCGCGACCCAAAAAGGATTAAATGGTAGAAGATGGATGGAACTTGAACTCAAATATAAAACTTCTTTAAGCTCTATTAACTTTTAGCGATAAAAAACCTCTTTTCAGGTAGAAAAACCATTTGAGTTTTAATATACTAAAGTATTTCAGCTTTTGTGCTAACATGGTTAAATTAAATTAAATCACCCTTATTGTCATTCAACCGTACAACCAATCATGTACAGTAGAACGAGATTGTGCTTTACCTATCTACAGTGTAAATCACACACACCCCAAGTGCAGAATCAGAGGGCCGCTGCCATGCTAGGCGCCGCCACAGAGTTCCCTCCTCCATTCCATTTATTGCTGAGCACCAAGCTGGATGGCAGGAAGTTCCACTTTTATATGGTCTTCGGCATGACCCGGCAGGGATTTGAACCCCTGCCTCCCGGGTGTGGGGCGGATGCTCTACCAACTGAGCCACCACTCCGGTTCAGCCTAAAGCCATTTTTCCTTTTAAGCTTTAAACTTTTATTCAGCATTTTAAGTTTTCTACTTTAAACTATTTTGCTTATAAGCTAAAATTGCATGAGGTTAGTGTTGTGTCCATAACTCAGTAAATCAGGTGGAGGCTCAGTGTGCAGTTGAACGTATTTTATTATGAACAGAACCACAGATGCTCCGTACAGGCCAAGGGGTCAACGACGAAGAGCGGGAGTCTCTTCCACCTTTACCCTTTATACCCCTGGTGACGCCACCACCGGAAAGGCGGGTCGTCACGTCCCACTACATCCATGGCCGCCATCTTACCACACTCAATATCATATTATAGACATATCATTTCCCCCCATAGAAAAATGCCAAGCACACAGATTAGGCCCTCCCAAATTTAAACCCGACTCATACACTAATGGCAAACACAAATGTACAAAAATAAACAAACAGGCCTATCCATTCACACCAAATAAACTAGAGGGGCCAGGTGGACTACTGGCTCCCCCTACGGCCAGGCGGATTATTCTGCCGCCTTGATCTACAGTCCAAAAGGAAAATAGAGCGGTGTACCTAAAACTAAATTAATCCCAGAACCTCATACATATATATTCTCAAATTTACATAACAATTACAACAAACCATAACAAATAACATATACACTTTCTTATTGGCGGTCCCCCCCACCCCAACACGCCCACCCCACAACCAGGGCAATTCACAGCAAAGCACACATTTTTTTTTACAAACAGTGTTGGGGATTTACCTTTTTTTTTTTCAACTCAGGCCAACACACAATAAGAAAGGTCAAAATTTAACAGAACATACAAATTAAATGACCTGGGGTCTTAAACCAATACAAATACTTATTATATATCACCCCCAGTCATTTGACCAGCCCAATGAAAAGGGCCACCCTCTGGGTCTCCAGCCTGTGGATCCCGCCCAGAGCGCCTCCACTTCTTGGCCTCCGAAGATGAGCCGCACTGGCACCTCTTCTCCTCCACACACCGCAGCTCATTTGGGTGTCTCCACAATGTGTCTGACAGTCTCAAGTAACCATCTGCCCGGGCAGCCACCACTCGCAGCCATCCCTGTTCATCTCGTCGCTCTCTTCTCCTATGAACGCCCCTCAGCCGAGCTCCCACCCTTGGTCGGACCTCATCACCGATGTGCATAGGAACTCTATTGTGCTTCTGCAGTCCACTACGTCGTGACCGGGCCTCCCTCCCGGGTCGGGATGGTCCACCGACCCGGTCCGAAGCCCTCCTGTGACGCTGGTGTCTGGCGCACCGTAATATCACGCCAGGCGGTCCTGCCCTGCTCTCTTTCATTTTAGCACCAGCAGTCGTCTTCCCGGGTGTCCTGCTGTGCCGTCCAGTTCCCACATCCAGGGCAACTTGGACACTGGCATCGGGATCCTCCCGTGTTTGTTCACCGCAGCGCTGGTCTTCATCACCTTCCAACTCGCCAGGCCAATCACTGTCCCAGACCGCGTCATCCTCCACGTGCACAGCTGGTCAGTCCCACAATCCACAGCCTGACCACTCCTCTCCGCTGGCGATCTTGAATCCCAGGCCGTATAACATATCACAGCCTAAGATGTTTGACCCCGAGGCGGTCACCACAAACTGGACTCCAGTCATCACCGCCGACTTATACCTCACTGTCAACTCCAGCGATCCCACTACGGTCATCCTGCTTCCTCCATAGCCGAAATATGGCGTTGTGCACTCCCTGAAACGGTGGTATGGGAATAGCCTCTCCACGGTGGACAAGTTCAGCACCGAACCAATTGCTCCCGTGTCCACCAACAGTGAAACCTCCATGCCATCCAGCAATACATTGCAGTGTATGTACCCATTTGTACTCGGGGAAATGGTATGGACAACCGTGGGATCCACAGCAGGGAGATCCGTTCCACATCTTCGGTCCTCCTGCTCAAAGTTCTTGCAGGCTCTGGCAAAGTGATGCAGAAGACCGAATTTGCCACATCACTTGCCCTTCACCGGACACTCTCTTGCCTTATACCGGTGCCTTGCGGATCCGTAGCCATAACACTTTGGCGTACCCGGGGCAGACCTAATTCTTACAATGGTGGCATATTCATCATCACTCATGCTGTCCTCGTTGTCCGAGTCCACAGCCAGCGTCCTCCAACCTGGTTCTCCACATCTCGACATGTCTCTCTCACGGAGGTCTTCAGATACATTTTCCGCTGCCTCTCACTGCTGCGCAATCTCCATAGCCGTGGCTGACGTCAGTTCACCTGGGTAGGTCAGGAGCCTCAATCGTGCTGCAGAACAAAGGACACGCTCTGCCAACTGATCACAGACCATTTCATCCTCCATGGCTCCAAAGTGGCACTCCCCCGCCAGCTGACGTAGGTCTGCAACGAAGTGCTGTACCGACTCTCCTGCCCGCTGGTGGCACTGCCGAAACTTTATCCGCTGGACTAGGACGTTCTCTGGGGCGCGAAAGTAGCGTGCCATTAGCTCCACCACGTCTTCATAACTTTCAGCCTCTCCTAGCGTGCTAAGGATCCTCTGACCCTCCATACCAAGACTATGAACCAAAATAGCTCTCGCACACAACTTCTCGAGCTTACCAAGGTTAAAGGCCACCAAATAATTTCTAAACGCCGCATACCACCTAGCCCAGGGTACAGGCGGCTCACCTGGGACCTCCAAAAATGGCCAAAAAGTAGTGCCAGCTCGTTCCATACCTCCTTTCTCCTCGTTACCAAATGTTGTGTCCATAACTGGGTAAATCAGGAGGAGGCTCAGTATGCAGTTGAACGTACTTTATTATGAATAGAACTACAGACGCTCCGTACAGGCCAAGGGGTCAACAACGAAGAGAGGGAGTCTCTTCCGCCTTTACCCTTTATACCCCTGGTGACGCCACCACGGAAAGCCGGGATGTCACCTCCCACTGCACCCACGGCCGCCATCTTACCACACTCAATATCATATTATATACATATCAATTAGCCTAATTTAGCCTTTAAGATAACATTTTAAGCTTCCTTTATTAAACTTTAAGCTATTATCGCTTTTATGCTTATGTTGTGAAAATTTAGGCACTTTAGCCATTTAAGCTAACACTTTTTTCAGTAATCAAGTTATAAAGTAGAAAAATAGAAGCACAAATGTCCTTAAAAAGTTCAACAAAATGATACCAGATAGGAGTTGTTAGTATAAACTATGCAGGAGATAGTAACCACAAAAAAGTGAACAATAGTGTGCATGCCTCTAACCTTAGCAACAGCTGAAACATGTTTCTGATTGGCTCCACATGGTAATCAGCAAGTTGATAAGATAAGATAAGATAAGATAAGCCTTTATTAGTCCCACAACGGGGAAATTCCAGGATTGCAACAGCACAGGGATAGCAACACTCAGAGCAACAATCAGAAGGCAAGAAAAAAAAAACAAAAAAAAAAAACCTGCTAACCTTGCTAACCTCCAAGCTTGTATTTCCTTCACTATCAAAATAGCAGAAACCCTCAACTCCACCCCTTGACATGCTCTCATCAATGTTTTATGATAAAAAAAAAGGCAGTTAAGGCAGAAGTAGAAATCTGCTCTGACATAAATTTAGTTCTACTTTTCATATCTACCTAAACCGAATTTAAAAGGGGTCATTGATTGCATTTTTTCTACATTTTAACAGCTCATACTTAATGAAATGTTTGACATGTTTTTTTTTTCAAATTTTCTTTAATGATTTAATTATTGCAGCAAATTTGTTTTTTTTATTTTTCCAGCCTTTCTGAAAACGCTTCAGTTCAATCCTGTCACTTCAAGAAGAAATCCCTGACTGTATTCAACTCCACTGTCCCTCTTAAATCACTTAGCCATTAGCTGGCCCCATAGCTCATGGTGTAGTGAGGAGAGGCGAATGCTGCAGGGTGTTGCAATTTCAGGGGTTCCTTTGGGGTTTATGTGGGGTTGTGTGGCAGTTCACCAGCAGTTTTCATGATCACGACTGCTGTCAAACCCCAACAGAACCCCTGAAATTACAATACTCGCCAGTATTCACCACTTTCTGCTGCTCCATGAGATATGGGGGTAATGACACGATTGGAAGATTTCTGTAGAACTGTTAAAAAAGACTTTTAACAGGAATATTGTAAGGAATATTGTAAGAAAGATTATAAGAAATTCTCCGCTCAAGACACCAAAGATCTCAGATCCAACCTGGGGAGCTGACCAAGCTTGTGGCCAACCTGACCCGTTAGCCCTTAGGCATGTGCCATGAACATTTTTATATGTCTGGAAGTGATAAGACTGCGGAGTCAGGAGCTGCGTTGAACTCAGAACTTTATTATAGGTCTCAATAATGACACGTGCTGCAATGGTTAGCCCCAAGCTAGCTACAGTCTGTCATAGGGTTCTGATAAGATAAGATAAGATAAGCCTTTATTAGTCCCACAATGGGGAAATTCCAGGATTGCAAGAGCACAGGGATAGCAACACTCAGAGCAATAATTCAGAAGATAAGATAATAAGAGCAGTGAATATGCATATGTACACAGAAATATACACAGTGCGGAGCATTGTAGCAAGATGGAATAAACAGCATAATGGTCCATTCAGTTACCCCGCATAGTATGAATATGTACCCATTCAATATATGTCATATTTGAATCAGGGAGGCGAGGCACCAAAGAACCAGTCTCCCACCGTTAGCTCCCTCTTATGATTGGGCCGTGATGACATCACGACGGGCGTGAGTCCCCATGTCCACAACATGCCTGATAACTGTGTTTTCATACTTAACATCTGTCCCCCTGGAAAAGCTTAGAACAGCATGCAAACTTCATTCACAACAGCCTGTTTTTTTCTCATTGCACACAGCACAGCTTTTCTGAACCTGAGCCACTGGGTGGATCACCGGCTGACCCTGCACAACCAGGTGGATTATTCTGCCACCGTGAACCAGACGTGCTTCTACCTAAACATGTTAAAACAGTCACCATTTACAGTTCAACTTCAGGGGCCCCCACGATGGGCGTGCCCCTGGAGGTGCTGGCTGCAGCGGACCTGGGTGCCATCTCGCCAAAGTCATGGTTTGCTTGTCCATAATGTCCCAGCCCGGGTCCCATACTGGGTCCCATACCAGCTGGGTTGGCTCCAGCGCTGCGTCATGATCCGAGGCAGCTGCTCTTACCTTCCACAGATGGCTGGTGTACCCTCTTAAACCATTGGCCATCTGGACGGCGGCTGGCCTCTTTTGTGCGGCGATTCTCATCCACGATGATGCGACTATCTGTGGGTCCAGGCGGTCGGATTGTTGGATCTGAACCCACTCAAGTAGTGTGTGCAGTGATCAGTTTGGCTGCACTCAGCACTACTGCTCTCTCGTCTCTGATGCTGGTTGCTGCTGTGGCGTCATGCCATCCATGCCAGCAGCAGGACGTGCCCTTGGTTTGGGATGCTCTGCTGGGTCCTGCTGGGCCATGAACTCTCCATCCTGCTATGCTGTGGCGGCTCCCTAAGGCTGATGATTGGTGAGGATGTGGGATGAGTTTGGCTTCTTTCTCTCACCTGGAGCTGGTTGTGGTCGCGGTACTGTGTTGCTGTCGTCGGTGATGGGACGCACACCGGGTTGTCATCATTCACCAGGGGTCCTTTTCTCCACAAACTCCCTCGCTTGCGGCTTCACGGCAGCTCCTTCAAGCTCGTGCTGAGCAAGGATCAGAGGCGAGTCTGGTCTGTGTTCTCGCTCCGTACTGTATTCATTCTCTGACCTGTGCTCTTTGGCTGTACCCACATCCACATCCTGTGATGAGGCTGCGGTTTGCAGACACTTGTGCTTTGTGGGGACTGGCTCCGAGTCCCACATGGCTGTGTACTGGGGCTCCTGTGGCAACTTTGGTACCTGCATGGGTGTGGTTTGCGAACACTCGTGCTGCGCGGGGACTGGCTCTGGGTCCCATGCGGCTGTGGACTGGGGCTCTTGTGGCAGCTCTGGAACTTGCATGGGTGCGGTCTGGGGCTTCTGCTGCTGCTTCTGTTCTGCTGGGTTCTGTTTGGCATGCACTGTAAGGCAGGGAATGGCTGCGTCCACGTCTGAGTGCAGTGGACCGAACCGTTGTTGGTCCGCTCAGGGTCTGTGAAGGAGAAGCCCAGTTCACTGAACAAATCCCACCCCATAACATTATCACCCTGGCGTGTCACCTGGAACTGGAACGCTGGGATTGTTCTTTTGCCATATTGCACTATGAAGGTGATGTTTCTGTTGGTCATGGAGCATCCATCGCCCGGCTGCTCCGCTGCTTCAGGTCACCGGGGAGTAAGCCTTCTAACTGTAGCCTCGTTTACCAGGGACCTTGAGGCAGTGGTGGCCATCATCATTGATACAGTGACACCGTCCAGCTTCACTACACACTGCAGTCCTGACTGATTCTTGGGGCCCACAATGTTGACGTCGTCCATGTCAGGCGTGGGGTTGATGGGCTCAGCAACTGGGGCCACCATCTGTACTGGCAGAGCTAACTGTGGGGAACGCGGGCTAGGGCCCGCTAACTGCGATACAAACTGAGCAGCCTCTTCTCGCTCTAGCTGGGATGCTATCTCCAGTGCTTTAGCCAGTGTCACGAGCATCGTTGAACATTTTCAACCACAGCTTGGTATTTGTAGTGCTCTCCGCCAACTTGTCTCGCACAATCTCCTCCTCTAAGCATCCATATTCACATACACTAGCCAAATATCGGAGGTCGGCAGCAAACTGCTGGACCGACTCACCCGCTTGCTGTTGGCACTAGTTAAACCTGGCTGGCTTCACCGCCAAACTCTCTGGCTGGGGTGCCCGACACGTGCCTCTCTTCTTTGGGGAGAGCTTTGAGTTTTCCCTCGGAAGGCCAGTTTTTCTCCTCGTCGCCACTGACGTGTCTAGAAATGATAGGACTGCGGAGGCAGGAGCTGCGTTGAACTCAGAACTTTATTACAAGTCTCAATAATGACATGTGCTGCAATGGTTAGCCCCAAGCTAGCTATGTTCTGTCATAGGTTTCTCTCTGATAGGAGGCAAGGCACAAAAGAGCCAGTCTCCCGCCGTTAGCTCCCTCTTATGAGCAGGCCGTGATGATGTCACGATGGGCATGCGTTCCCACATCCACAGCATGCCTAATAACTGTGTTTTCATACATAGCACATTTGTCTTAAATAATGAAAGAAATATTGCATCAGTGGTTGGCAGGGGTGTGTGGTTTTAGTGGTTGATAGAATATGACCATTCCTTGGAGTACAGTAAGCACAGAAATATGCATGAATGAGTGGCTAAGCTGCTAGTTTTAGCTAACAGTGTTGGATTCCGGTTTGAGAAAATAAAACTTTAACTATGCAAAAAATAACACCTAAGAACAAAATATACGGTCAAGTGTTGTTACATGAATCAGAATTCCAGTGGGGGTTGATAGAATTTATAGAAACGGTGATCAAAACCAGCCAGATCGGCAACTGAGCTAACACCAGGCGGCATGTGGCTCAGGAGGTAGAGCGGGTCGCCAATAATTGGAGGGTTGGCGGTTCAAATCCCACTCTCCCCAGTCATCTTGCTGTTGTGTTCCTGGGCAAGACACTCACCTTGCCTCCAGTGTCCATGACACTGGGTATGAATGTGTATAAATGCTCAGCAGTGGTCGGAGAGGCTGTTGGTGTGGATTGGCAGCCATGTTTCTGTCAGTCTGCCCCACAGTAGCTGTGGCTACAGCAGTAGCTTATCACTACCATTGTCTGTCTGTGGAGTGAATGAATAATGGACTCATTGTAAAGCGCTTTGGGTGTCATGAAAGGCGCTATGTAAATGCAATCTATTATTATTATTATTTTTATTATGTCCGTCACCTCCTCCCTGCCGAGGAGTGCTCTATCCGATTACAATTAAGCCTGTTTTCCACTAGCCCAGCACACCTCGGTACGGCTCGATTCACTTCAGTACGGCTCGGAATGCTTCTGTCTCCATTAGCACGGTGTTGTGCTTGTGCTGTGATGGTTTGTGTTAGGAGGTTTTAGAAGCGGGGCGGCGGCAGATTCCCAGCGAGGCGGAGCCACACTCCCGTGATGTTACGCACCCGACTGAGTCCTTATTTACACGAGACAAAAAATGGAGGATCCAAGGATTATTGCCTTGCTCGCTCTGTGGTTTTATCTCACAATTAATTTTATCTCATAATTAAGCTGCAACAACACAAGTCACTTTTGTTTTGAATTAACTGCCAAATGACCTAGAAATAATGAGCTGAAACTTGTTTTTATTCGTATTAAATAATGAGACAGTGGCACACTGGCCAACACCAAATTGTATTATTTTTTACATCCTAGGGCATTTTGGATGTACTGAATAAAAAAAATTCATGTTTTTCACCTTCAGGTCAACGTTTGGAACAACAGTATTATTATTTTCCGTTTAGATGATGCTACACTCCTTCTAAAATATTGTAATTCTCTGAATTTGGAATGCCGATAGAACATTCAATTTACATATACTTGTACCTACTTTGACTTGGTGCTAATTTTTTATGATATTTCAATAAAAAGAACAGAAAGCTTACAAAAACATTTGTTTTTTGGTCTAGTTAAAAATTACATTACCTTTACAATGGTTGACCCCTGACAGGATGATCAGCATCATTTTCATCAGACTAGGCAATGGAATTTCTATGTAATTATACTGTTTTATAATTCAGTGTTATAACAGACAAACCACACTTTCCAAAACAATTCCATTTTATTATATACAAAATATTAAAATAAAAAAAAAACTTTGCAACACAACATGAAGGTTAATCGACATTTTATACACGCCGACCACTGAGTGCCTCTACACCAGCTTCCCAAACTGGGTCAGCAAGGCTCGGTTGAATGAAGCCGTCTCTGCCAGCTCTGGTTCAGGAAGGCTCAGTTGAATTAATCCGGACGGGCTGTCGCAGCGGACGCGTAGGATGATTCTACAAGGAAAATGCACACAAAAAAATACAGCACGAAAGTGCAAGATATACAGAAAAGACAATAGTTTTTAACAAGATTACATAAGCTTATTTCAGCGTATTGTTCACATGAATAATTAAAATAAAAGCTTTAGTCCGCAGTGTGCTGCAATAAAGCAGCGATCATCATCCACAAATGAACAGCTTTTTTATTGCATAAATAAACTGAGCGTCTTACCGAATATATTTGCGAAAAAACACACAATAAAAAAAAATTAAAACTCACTGTTAAAGGACTCCGATGTCGAGACCTCCCGGTATATTTTTTCATTCCGGGCGGCTCCGTCTAACTCGCGCTGGATACGTTCGTCTGACAATGCAGTGAGCAGACACTGCACCTCCTTATTGGTCCATGGAACACCCTTATTACGCGAAGCCATTTTTGATAGAGAATAAATGAAAATAGCACAGCAATACAATGAAAAGAAACCGCCAACAGTGGTTGCGTGCTGAGTAATGGTGGTCGTGAAGATTCTTTTTTTTTTTTCAAAAACTTTATTGAGAAGGTCGTGAAGATTCAGTAGGAGGAGGAGAGGGGCGGTTACAACCTGACCAATCAGCGCCGGTTACGACCTGACCAATCAGCGGCGACCAGTCTGTTAACGTCACAACACGGCACAGCTCAGCACTGCTGTACCCTGCCCTGGAGCGGGGCTGAGAATCGCGGCTGTTAAACCGTGTTGGGGCTTGTGGAAAAGCGTACAAAGCGTGCTGAGCCGTCCCGCGTCGCGCTAAAGCATGCTAGTGGAAAAGGCCCTTTATTGTCTCTGACTGCCTAGCACACTAATGCTAATGGTTAAATATAGCATAAAGGTGAAAATATAACAAAATAAGCCAGAATAACATGAGATATTATTATTATAACATGAGACTGTGGAATAGTGAACCAGGTGGAAACAAGGATGTCTGTTTGGGTGACTGTAATCTGAAGAAAATAACTATAATATCCGCGCTTAGTGCAAGCTTTGTAGGCTACCACCACTGTTAGCTCAGGAGCTAATACCTTTAGCTCCCCGGCCATCTACATGACAGACAGCTATGCTGGCCAATAATAGAGCAGTGGGCGAGTCTCAAGGACGGCACTGGGCTGGGTTTACCATTTCTACAAGTACAAAAAAATCCTTGGAAGAGTCAATGAGATTAAGGCTGTGTGTGTGTGTGTGTTTGTTTGTTTTTTTTTTGAGAGAAGTGCTTTGATATTTTACCATAATCACGTGACCCTCTTGTGCAATGCTGAGTGATGTACTTCCACATGCTGGATCCCGAGCAGCTCCAGTTCCAGTTCCGTTATTTGCCCATTCCCTGGTGTTTTCTTCATTAGCAATTTTATCACTTTCACTTATCATTGTACATGTTGGAAATAGTATGTGGGCAGATTGTTTTTTTCTTTATAAAGTTCGTGTTTCACAGTTTGATCATTTTTGTAACCATACTGTGCCATTTAATAGTTTGCCCAGTTAGTATAGCTTAGCGCAGCTATTATGTTTTTTATGTCTCTGCCATTCCAAATACCACTGCATGGACTTTAAAGAGGTCATTGACTGCACTTTTTCCACATTTTAATAGCTCACACGTCTTAGTGATATGTTTGTGACATATTTTGTTCACATTTTCTGTAAGTTTTTTAATTGTTGAAGAAAATTTGTTTTGCATTTTTCCTGGCTTTCTTTAAACGCTCTCATTTAAAGCCTGTCACTCTAAGAACCATCCTTCACCATTTCAACTCCGCCCTCCCTCTTATATCAGTTAGCCATTATAGCTGACTAGCTTCTAGCCTCCCAGCTCGGTTGAGCAGCACTGTGGTTCACTGATCCACACTCTATGGTGTATCTCACATCAGTCCGTCCTATCTACCAATAATTTTGCCATGATTGCACAACAAATCACTAGCACCATGCACTTGATGGCTCCCCTGATTGCCGCAACCTGGCCCGTGACCTGAGGCGAAGTACCGAGCCCAGGGATCTCAAAGGGCAATGTGGCTCTGTGGGACTTTACTCTGCTCTCACAGCCAGCTGAAAGCTGGAGTGATTAGGCTGCCCGCGAGAGCAACGCAGATCCACGGAGGATGGTGGGGGAGCCAGTAGCCTCCAGCTAGCAGCATCTGGTCCCGGGACATTTTGATTGCAGTGAGCCGGAGGCTTCGTCATGATTCCATGGCGGATTGCTTGCCCTGTACCGGCTTGTGGGTCGCTCGACCAGCTAAAAGTAGCCTATTAGCCCCTGAGCTATTAGCCCACGAACTAACACTGGTACCAGGACGCTGGCTGTAAGTGTGGCTTATATTGTTATTTTCTTCAGATCTTAATCACCCTAATAGTCATTTCTGTTATCACCTGGTTTGGCGGTGTGCCTCACATCAGTGGTTTCGTCCTGATTCCGCGGCGGACTGCACGTACCGGTGTTATGCCAAGAACTTCCTCACCAATCTGGGGAAGTTGGCATAACAACGGCCAGTAGCCCTGGTCCTGGCCATAAAAGCAATCATTGTGCCAGGGTTGCCGATCCGCCGCGGAGTCACAATGAAATTACTCAGAGATGGCCTGGATTAAACTAGGTGGTAACAGAGATGACTATTAGGGTGACTAAGATCTGAAGAAAATAACAATATAAGCCGTGCTTACAGTCAGTGTCCAAGTACCAGTGTTAGCTCGTGGGCTAATAGCTCAGGGGCTAATAGGCTACCTTTAGCCACCACTTCGATCTACATGATAGACAGCTAGGTGGGCCAATAATACAGCAGTAGGTGGGCTTTTTCAAGACTTGATGTAGGAAACTTACCCGGAAGAGTCAAAAAAAATTTTGGGGGAGTTTCTCTGAGAAAAACGAAATAAAAACAGTGTGCTTTTTTCAGATTGTTGACTGGGAAATTTTTGGCTAATTATGTGACCAGTTAACACATTTGAGACAGTTAAAACCTACAAACACACCGTTTTTCAATCAATGACCCCTTTAATAGACCTGTGAACCTCACAAAAATATATGTCTGACTCTCACTTGTTACCATTACTTATTGATATTAGCCTAGTTAGCTTCCAGTTGCTAGTGTGTTATTTATTTTCCTGTAATAAACTTCAGCTCACTCCTAATAACATTTCATGGATTCAAATGAATGTGAATGAGCTCGTGCAAAGATTTTGCACAATATATGTCTATTACACAAGCCCATTACACCCCATGCTGGCAGAGACAAACAATATTGCAACGTTGGGGCTGTGATAAGGGGCGAGGGGATTCTCCCGGCATGCCTTGCGCCGCAGGGTATTCAAAGACTGTTATAATTTTTGTGTTCTGAGCGTTATTGTTGTACCATTATAATTGTGTTGTGAGTCAGGTGGTAATAGTGTTGTTTCCCCTGTGTGGGAGATTACGTGTCTGTGTCACCCTGAGGGAGGTGAGTGTGTGTGTGTGTGTGTGTATGTGTGTGTGGATGACCTCCCCTCTGTTCTGCATAATTTGTCAGAGTTGAAATAAATGCCTGCTATGTTCCAAATCCTCTCTTGTTATTGTGTGAACCCTTGAAATGTCACATGGTGTCAGAAGTGGGATAATTGAGAGATGGAAGCGAGGATCAAGGCAGAGATTCAACAGCCCAAACAGCTGATCGCCCAGATGGAGATGGGCAGCAGAGCAGACACGCCAGTCCCCAGAGCTGCTCGGCACAAAGAATGGGGAAGTGGGCCAGACGGAGCAAGTACGTCCTGTGTCCCGCCTTTTTCAAGACAGGATGGGGAGCGCCAGCGGGGAAACTACGAGCCAGCGATCCCACTACAGCCGAGGGCAGTGATCACCATGATGGTGACCTTAGGCCACAATGAATATAAGTGTGTGCACTTTTTGTGTTATCCCATTGTTGTATTTTTAGACAATGTTACCGCTGACCCGCCAACCAGCCAAGCTTCTCTGCTTTGGCAGCGAAACCTCGCTTGACGACTACCTTGTCCAGGTTGAACTGGCCGTCACGCTCAACAGCTGGACACCTAAGGAGACAGCTGTGCAGGTTGCACTGGCTCTGGAGGGCGGAGCTCTCTGAACGCTGTCCAATCTCCAGCCTGAAGAATGGCACTACTGGCCAGCGCTACAGGGAGCACTTTGGAGGCGGTTCGGGAGGGCGATCCATGCTAACCATACCCGGGAACAGCTGGCCAGCCGCCGGCAGTGTGGCCGAGAGAGCCTGGGGGCCTATGCAGCAGATGTCTGGCTGCTGACACAGCACGGCTACCCGGACTTCGAGCCGGAGGCGGTGAAGAAGCTCGCCCTCCAGAGTTTCATCTGAGGGCTCCACCCCGCCTGGCTCCAAGAACATGTCTGGATTCATGCTGAGAGCAGCTGGGAGATGGCCGTGGCAGAGGCGGAGCAGGTGGACCTGATGCTGGAGCCAGCGGCTGGCATTTCATCACCGAGGCAGAGAGCTTTCCAGGCTACGGCTGAGAGTGAAAACAATGAGGACCTGCGCCAGGCCACAGCTGCATGGCCAGCGAGAGTACAACAGCGGTGTGAGGAGGGATGCTTCCACTGTGAGGAACGAGGCCACGTTGCGTGCCACTGCCCTGTACCTACCCCGCGACAGCCAGCCCCCTCACCAGCGTTAAACTAGCACGAGGTGGCACAGATGGGGACCTGCCACCTCTCATGGACATTTTCCCCAACAAACTCACACCACGTCTGGGCCGACTCAGACACTCGCCAGGGCTGTACCTGCAGTGCAGCCTGGAAAGCACGCCAATCCAGGACCTGATCAACACAGGCTTCACCATCTTCCTGGTCTGACCCGGGGTGCTGCTTAGTACAGATGAACTCAGGCAGCAGGGGTGGGAACCCACCAGGCGCTGTATCACTATAGCCACCGGTGAGTATGCCATATTGGGAGGGCGATGAGTCCTTGTTGTGGGAGTGGCCGGTCAGAACACAAGCAGCGGCTATTGGGAGGTGGGGCTGTCACCAGAGGCTCACTAGAAAACAGCCTTCTCCATCGGGTAGAGACTGTGGCAGTTGAAGGTGATGCTGTTTGGGCTTTGCAATGCCCGGGCCCCCCTGATGGAGTGAATGCTGGCTCATGTCCCCTGGAGCCGCTGCATCGTTTGTCTTGACGACCTTCTTGTTCACGCAGCTGATTTTGGTGGTGCTCTGTCCAGCCTCCGGGAGGTGTTGGACGCCATCCGCTCGGCCAGGCTGCGGCTCCACCCTTGGAAATGCCACCTGTTTCGGTGAGAAACCACGTTCCTGGGCCATGTTGTCTGCACTGCAGGAGTTGCCACCGACCCAGAGATGGTGGCAGCGGTGAGAAACTAGCTGGTCCCAATGGATGTAGGAGAGCTGCAGAGCTTCCTTGGTCTGGCTTCCTATTATAGGAAGTTCGTGAAGGATTTCGTCCCCATCTCCAGTCCACTGCATCAGCTGACACAGAAGGGCCACGTGTTCAAGTGGAGTGAGGACTGTGCTGCTGCTTTTTCCCGGCTCTGCTCGGCGCTCATCAGAGCCGCCATGCTGCGGTATCCCAACCCGAACCGCCCCTTCATCGTGGACACAGATGCTAGCAACCAGGGTATCGGGGTGGTACTATCCCAGGAGGGAGAACACAGAGAGCAGGTGGTTGCCTTCTTCAGCCGCACTCTCAGCAGAGCCGAAAGGAATTATTGCGTTACTCGCTAAGAGCTGCTGGCAGTCATCCAAGGGCTTCACCAGTTCCGCCCATACGTTTATGGGGGGAGGTTTCAGCTCAGGAAGGTCCATGCTTCCCTGACCTGGCTACTGAACTTTAAAGAGCCGGATGGACAGTTAGCAAGATGGCTGGAGGCACTGCCGGATTATGACTTTCAGATTGTGCATCGAGCAGGCCGCCACCATGCCAACGCTGACGTGCTGTCCCGGTGCCCCTGTGCTGTGGAGGACTGCAGACACTGCCAGCAGGCCGAGGATCATGACCCAGCAGTCTCACGGGCTGCTGCTCTCCAGACTGCTGCAGCCGGAGATAGCGCAGCAGCTCACAGCTCGTCCTCAGATCATCACCCAGCTCTCCCTAGTGATGATGTCACAGAGGCCCTCAGCACGCAGCAGCTTCAGATTGAGCAGGATGGAGATCCTGTCATCTCCCAGGTGCAGCAGTGGCTGGACACGGACCAACGGCCTGCCTGGGAGGCTGTGTCTGTGTTGGACCCAGAGACCAAGGCCCTACATTCCCAGTGGTCCAACCTCTGCTGTCGTGAGGGTGTCATCTACTGGCGGTGATGGTCTCCAACTGGGCAGCGTCATGTCTGGCAGCTGCCGGCCCCCCAGTGGCTCTGCCCCAAGGTGCTCCAGTTGGTCCTCAGGTCGGTGAGGGCGGACCATTTCGAGGTGATGAAGACCCTTCAGCGTCTTCGAGTCCGGTTCTACTGGCTGGGGTGTTGTCAGGATGTGGAGCTTCATGTCCACTGCTGTGACACCTGCACGACTCAGAAAGGGCTGACTCAGCAATCCCACGCCCCCTTGCAGCAGTACCAGTTAGGGGCACCTATGAAGCATGTGGGAGTGGACATTTTGGGCCCTTTTCTGACCACGGATTGGGGGGACCGTTATGTTCTGGTCGCAATGGATTACGTCACCAAGTCGCCAGAGGCATATGTGGTCCCTGATCAGAGCGCTGCCACCACAGCATCAAAGCTGGTGGAGGAGATGTTTTGTTGGTTCAGCGCCCCGGAAGAGCTGCACAGTGACCAGGGATGGACTGTCGAGGCAGAGGTCTTCAGGGAGGTCTGCAGGCAGCTGGGCATCCAGAAGACCCGGACCACCCCACTGCACCCACAAAGCGACAGCCTGGTTGAATGCTCTAACCAGACCCTGACCACCCAGCTTGCCATCCTAGTGGACCAGCAACAGCGAGACTGGGATCTGCACCTGAGCCTGGTCCTGTGGGCATACTGGACAGCAACTCAAGAATCCACCCGGTGCACCCCTGTAGCGCTGATGTTTGGACGTGAGCTGCAGACCCCAGTGGACTTGGTGTTCGGCCCTCTTTCAGAGCCGGAGGTGGAGGGCAAACCGGGGTTAAATTATTTGTTTTGTTTGAGAGAATGTCTTCACACGGTGCGTGAACTGGCTCGGGAAGCCCTGGTAGCAGCAGGGAGTCAGCATAAGCGAGCGTACGACTCCCACTGCCAGGGGAAAGACTTTGCAGCTGGGGATCAAGTCTGGGTTTTCTGCTCAGAGCAGAAAAAGGGACTGTCTGTCACCAAAGCTGGCGAGCCACTGGTCAGGACCGTGCATGGCCCTACAGAGACTGTCTGACGTAGTGTACAGGGTGAGGCTGCAGAAGAGAAACCGGGTGGTGGTGCTTCACCATGACCGCCTCACCCTGTACCAGTCAGCTGCCCCGTGGGTGGCCGAGCCAGGGGCCCCAACCCGACCGGAAACCCCGGTCGAGGCTCGAATGGACACTAACAGGCCTGTGTGTGCCAGCCGCCACCAACGGCGGGTGCCCCAATGCCTGGACGTGTTCGTATTGGACTTTTGAATTGGACTTATTGTTCTGGGGACAGAAACCAGTCCAGGGGCACAGTGTAACGTTGGGGCCGTGATAAGGGGCGAGGGGATTTTCCCGGCATGCTTTGTGCTGCGGGGTTTTCAAAGACCATTATAATTCTTGTGTTCTGAGTGTTATTGTTGTACCATTATAATTGTGTTATAAGTCTGGTTGTGATAGTGTTGTTTCCCCGGCGTGTGAGATTATGTGTCTATGTCACCCTGAGTGAGGTGAGTGTGTGTGTGTGTGTGTGTGTATGACCTCCCCTCTGTTCTGCATAATTTGTCAGAGTTGAAATAAATGCCTGCTGCATTCCAAATGCTCTCTCGTTATTGTGTGAACCCTTGAAACGTCACAATATAATAGCTGAGCTATGCTAAGCTAACTGGATGAACTGTTAAATGGCACAGTATGGTTACAAAAACGATCACAATTTGAAACAGGAACTTTATAAAGAAAAAAACTATCTGCCCGCACACTATTTTCAATATGTACGAGTACTGTGTTAAGTGAAAGTGATAAAATTGATTTATTGATGAGAAAGCATCAAGTAATGGGCAAATATAATGGAACTGGAACTAGAGCTGCTCTGGGTCCTGAATGTTTAAGTATGTCACTCTACATTGTGCAAGAGGTCCACAGACACATTTCAAATGGTTAAAACCTACAAACACACCATTTTACAGTTAATGACCCCTTTTAAGGACTTTCATTAGTCAGTGTTCATTGATTTTAAAGACCTGCAAACATCCTGTGTTAATACATGTATTTGTATATATTTTAACTTTCTCTTTTAAAGTAATATTATTAAAATATGCCTTCATATTAGAGTTGCCGCATAAATAATAAATCATTGACCTAAAAACCCTTAATTTTGTACAAAATTAATATTTTATAAATCTATGAATCAGCCACATCTCAAGTTATTTATTGTAGTTGTTTAGCTTTAACTACTGGGTGCTAATTTGTAGTTATACACTTCTCCTTGCGCAATGCTCATTTGCACACTGTACATAGGTCTATGCCATCTCAGGTTCACATCAGGTTGCACAATGCTCATTTGCACACTGTACATACTGTAGGTTCAATCCATCTCAGGTTCACATCATCTCTGATATCAATATACCACTATCACTTTAGTCATTCAGTGAATTTCCAATTTCATTCCTATTGTCTGACTGCTTTAACTGCCTAGTGTATGTTATTGGTACTCATTAGTTTTAGTATTTAGTATCAATGTGTGCTTAAGGAGTCCTAACTGCCTAACTGTGTGTTGGTGTGTGTGTTATTAGCATCCATTAGTATTAGGACTGAGTTACTGTGTTAGTGTGTCATGACCTTATTAGAATTGTTGTCTCTGTACCTTTTACCTTGGCATTCATTCAGAGAGCAAAGTAAGAATTTCATTGCTCAGGAAATGTAGCATTTCTTAACTGTGCACATGATAATAAAGCCTTTGAATCTCGAATCAAAGTTAATATTTTATAAATCTATGAATCAGCCACACCTCATGTTATTTATTGTAGTTGTTTAGCTCTGCCTTTAGTATAAAAATTGGCTGAACTTCAGCTTGAATTAAAAACTAAGCATTTAGTATGCTCATGGAATGTCAGCGTTTGCAGTATAAAGGGAAAAGAGAGCTGTCACTCTGTGCCCTCCTCCTCACTGTCTGTCATGTTGTGCCGCTGTTGACAGTTTGTGTCCCCCTCCACCATACAGTGGAATGTCACTGCAAACACATTTCCTCCGGCCATGTCTATGTCTATTTAGTCAGCCTGTTGACAAACTGTACACAATATGCAGCCAGTAAACTTACCCCATCTGCTTTCTCTCTCACTCTCTGGCTGTCTGGCACACTTGCACACAAGCTGCAGATGTACAATATTTGCTGTATAGTAGCAAGTTTCCCATTGAGGATATGAAATATGCACAGGGTTCTTTCTCATCAGTTCTCTGGTACCACCTTTCATTTTAATACATTTCCTCATTTGGAAGAGGAATTTAAAAACTGCATTTTTGTTCATTTTGTTTTAGTGGCTTTCTTTAAAACCCCCTCAACACCTTTTTCTGATTTCCTCAGTCTGGCTTCTTTCTTTTCCCTCCAACACGTCCTCCCCTGCTCTTCCCACCATCCATTCCTCCCCTCCCCTTCCTCTCCCTTCTTTCTCTCTCCCTGTCGAATTGTGTCCTTGACTGAACTCACTCGCTTACAGTTCCAGACAGCCTGGGCAAAGCCCAATACTCAGTGAGGCTCTAGAACACAACCACACACAAATACGCTCCTCCTTAATGCATTAAAAAAGCCAGACACTATACACTTGATTACCAATGGCAAGAACAGAATGTGTATTTAAATATTTTGCACCTTAGATACATACATGATATGTAACAGACAGATATACAATTTTTTTTTTTCAAATCACAAAAACCACCAAACAACACAAGACCACAGAAAAAGAAGGGAGAGAGCAAAAGAAAGAAAGAACGAGGCCCCACCAAGACTTGTGTCTGGGGAGCTTAAATTGTTTTGACCCCACAGGCACACACACACACACATACTCATACACACACACATATATATATACGCACGCGTACGCACAAGTACATGCATGACACGCAAATGCACCCTCCGTCTCAGGTTTTGCACACAGAAAACAAGAGTCTCTTTGGGGCCATTGTATGATTTCATTGTCTCTTTCCCTTGTAGTTGAAAACAGCAAAACACAGGATGTTGAGTCTCCATGCTGCAGCACCCCTCCCAGAGAGCAGAGAAACCATGGCAGAGCGCAGAGGAGAGCGAGCAGATGACGGGCCGTTGGAGCGAACACAGGCCCCCTGGCTTGGAGTTGGAGTCGTATGTACAGATGCTGGTGTTTTCAAGAGCAAAAACTGATCCAGTCCACTTTTTCTCTTATGGGACACAACACAATCAGTGCACACAGAGCGGGACAGTTGCAAGGCTCATGGTATTTTTAAAAGTTGATCTGGGCTCAGATGTGGTTCGGGTCAGGGCACAAGACAGATATGCTGCGTTAGTAGAGAGCTGAATGCAGAACAAGGTTGCCGGTTTAGCAGAGAAAACAGAAACTAAACACAGAAAGAGAGAAAGCGGAGTGATCCTTTGTTTTTCCATATTGCAGATGCACAGAACAGAACTGCAATGGTTTGGGGAAGCAGTCATCTGTGTGTTACACCAGGACTTAAATAAGGATGAAGAAATAGGTTTGTCTGTCCGTGAGCGTCTGGTAGTCATCTGTCAGCTCCTCTAGGCCGTTCCCTTGTTCCAGAGCAGAGTAGGAGTGCACATGTGGTCATGTTTAGGTAGTGAGCTAATCTGCGCATGCGTGTCTGTGTTTGTGCGTGTGTGCGTTTGAGTGTGAAGCACATGTGAATTGATCTTGATTGTCAGTGCTGGAGAATTAAAGCTTAACTGTCCAAAGATGGCAGCTAAATTCTCATCCTTCGTTTCACAGTCTCGCAAAAAAAAGTTCCTTAAAAAAGAAAACAGAAAAAAAAATGTTGCAAATCTGTAAAAGCTTGGATTGGATGCACCTGAAAGATAAAATACAGATAGAAGAGAGAAAGCAGAACATGATGCACAATTAGAATTTTAAAGGTGAAAAAAATAAACATTATTAAACATATGTGTTTAAGAATTTTTTTTAATACATATAAACAAAAAGATGGTCCTTTTCTGTCCAGGCAGCTATCTTGTGCCTCCATAATGTCTTTAAGTTTTATGTCAAACTTTAATCACACAAATGGCTTCTGTAGGTTATCCGTTATAATTTGTAAGCAGGTGATGACTGATAAAATGTGAATTGGCTGAATTATGACTTCTAAACTGTGCTGAAATTTATACCCTGCACCTAAATGCAACAACTTTTACTTGAATTATATTACAATAAAAACATAGTTTTTAGCTATCCATCCATCTTCTACCACTTTTCCGGAGGTCCGGGTCACAGAGGCACCAGCTCAAGCAGAGAAGCCCAGACATCCCTCTCCCCGGCCACCTGCTCCAGCGCTTCAGAGAGGATACCAAGACGTTCTCAGGCCAGCTGAGAGACGTAGTCTCTCCAGCGAGTCCTGGGTCTGCCCCGGGGTCTCCTCCCCATTGGATGTGCCCGAAACATCTCAAGTGGGAGGCGTCCAGGAGGCATCCTGATCAGATGCCCAAACCACCTCAACTGGCTCCTTTCGATGTGGAGGAGCAGCGGTTATACTCTGAGCCTCTCCTGGATGACTGAGCTCCTCACCCTATCTCTAAGGGTGAGTCCAGCAATCCTACGGAGAAAGCTCATTTCAGCCGCTTGTATCCGCAATTTCATTCTTTCGGTCATTACCCAAAGCTCATGACCATAGATGAGGGTAGGAACCTAGATTGACCGGTAAATTGACAGCTTTGCTTTGGAGCTCAGCTCTCTCTTCACCACAACAGACTGGTACAAAGTCTGCATCACTGCAGAGGCTGCTTCGATCCGTCTGTCAATCTTGCGCTCCATTCTCCCCTCACTTGTGAATGAGACCCCGAGATACTTAAACTCCTCCACTTGGGGCAGGAGCTTGTCTCCAACCCAGAGAGAACAATCCACCTTTTTCCAGCTGAGGACCATGGACTTGGACTTGGAGGCGCTGATTCTTATCCCAGCTGCTTCACACTCAGTAGCAAACTGTCCCAGTAAGACCTGTAGGTCATTGCTTGGTGAAGCCAAAAGGACAACATCAGTCGCAAACAGCAGAGATGAAATCCTGTGGTCACCGAGCATGACACCCTCCAATCGGTGACAAAGGGCAGCACTGGTGAAGTCCAGCTCTCACTGGAAATGTGTTTGACTGGATGTTGACATTATGAACCAAACTCTTGCAATGGTTGTATAGGGACTGGATAGCTTGTAACAACGAGCCCGATACCCCATACACCCACAGCACCCCCCACAAGAGACCAGGAGGGACACAGTTGAATGCTTTCTCCAAGTCCACAAAACACATGTGGACTGGTTGGGCAAACTTCCACGAACCCTTGAGGATTCTCAAGAGGGAAAAGAGCTGGTCCGATGTGCCATGGCCAGGACGAAAACCACATTACTCCTCCTTAATCTGAGGCTTGACCAACAGTCAGACTCTCCGCGCCAGTACCCTGGCATAGACCTTGGGAGGCTGAGAAGTGTGATCCCCCTAAAGTTGGAACACACCCTCCATTCCCCCTTTTTAAAAAGAGGAACCACCACCCTGGTTTGCGATGCCAAAGTCACTGTCCCCGACTTCCACGCAACATTGCAGAGGCATGTCAACCATGACAGCCCTACAAAATCCAGGGCCTTGAGGTACTCAGGGCAAATCTCATCCACCCCCAGGGCCTGGCCACCAAAGAGTTTTTTAACCACTTTGGCATGATGGGTGAGTTATCCCCCTCGTCCTCAAGCCCTGCTTCCTCTGTGGAAGGCGTGTCAGTGGGATTGGGGAGATCCTCGAAGTATTCCTTCCACTGCTCAACGATATCCCCAGTCGAAGTCAGCAGCTCCCCATCCGCACCATACACAGTGTAGACAGGGAGCTGTTTCCCCCTCCTGAGTTGCTGGACAGTTTGCCAGAATCTCTTTGAGGCCAACCAAATGTCTTCTTCCATGGTCTCATCAAACTCCTCCCACACCCGAGTTTTTACTTCCGCAACCACCCGAGCTGCACTCCGCTTGGCCTGCCGGTACACTTCAGCTGCTTGAGGAGTCCCACGAGCCAGCCAAGCTCGATAGGACTCCTTCTTCAACTTGATGGCCCCCCTCACCACTGGTGTCCACCACTTGGTTTGGAGGTTGCCACCACGAGATGCACCAACAACCTTGCAGCCACAGCTCTGGGCAGCTGCTTCAACAATGGAGGTGGAGAACATGGCCCATTCAGACTCCATGCCACCAGACTCCCTTGGAATGTGGTTGAAGTTCTTCCGGAGGTAAGAGTTGAAGACCTCCTGGACAGGAGCCTCAGCCAGACGTTCCCAGCACACCCTCACTATATGTTTAGGTCTATCGTGTCTGAGTGACGTCTGCCCCTGCCGTCAGATCCAACTCACCACCAGGTGGTGATCAGTTGACAGCTCTGCACCTCTCTTTACCTGACTGTCCAAGACATGTGGTTGCAGGTCTGATGATATGATAACAAAATCAATCATCGACCTACGACCTAGGATGTCCTGGTGCCAGGTGCACATATGGACACCCTTATGCTTGAACATGGTGTTCATTATGGACAAACTGTGGTTGGTACAGAAGTCCAATAACTGAACACCACTCGGGTTCAGATCGGGCAGGCCGTTCCTCCCAATCACGCCCCTCCAGGTTTCACTGTTATTGCCCACGTGTGCATTGAAGTCCCCCAGTAGGACAATGGAGTCTCCAAGAGGAGTGCTCTCCAGCACCCCAGTCAGAGACTTCAAAAAGGGTGGATACTCTGAACCATCATTTGGTGCATAGGCACAAATGATGTTCAGGACCCATTTCCCAATGCGAAGGTGCAGGGAAACTACCCTTTCGTCCACCGGGGAGAACTCTAGTTTCGAGGCAGCAAGGCAGGGTGATATAAGAATACCCACCTATAAGAATACCCACCCCAGCCCGTCACCTCTCACCCTGGGCAACTCCAGAGTAGGCCAAGCTCCAGCCCCTCTCCAGGAAACTGGCTCCAGAATCGGAGCTGTGCGTTGAGGTGAGCCCAACTATATCTAGCCGGTATCTCTCAACCTCGTGCACCAGCTCCAGCTCCTTCCCGACCAGAGAGGTAACGTTCCACATCCCAAAAGCCAGTTTTGAAAGCCAGGGATCAGACCGCGAAGGTATCTGACTTTGCCTGCCACCTGATCTGCACAGCACCGGACCCCATGGTCCATCCTGCAGGTGGTGAGCCCACTGGAGGGCGGAACCATGTAACTCATTCGGGCTGAACCTGGCCGGGTCCCATTAGCAGAAACCCAGCCACCAGGCACTAGCCATCAAGCCCCTCCCGGTCACTCCATAAAGGGCGGGTTGCACTGAATCCTTGATTTTTTTGTTCATCATGGGAGTCTATTGGATCACTCTTAGAATGGCCCTTCACCCAGGACCAGTTTGTCTTGGGAGACCCTACCAGAGGCAAATTGCCCCAGACAACATAGCCCCTGGGATCACTAGGGCAGGCAAACCTCCCACCACGATAAGGTTGTGATCCATGAGGGATGGGGGGGGGGGGGGGGTTATGCTGCATTAAATTTCTGAATTCAGATTACCCATAAATTTTATACACTGTACCTTTAACAGCACCTTATAAGCTACACAAACTATGGGATGGGTTGAATTAATGGGACTATACTACTGAGCAAGAATAGTGGCTCAGTGAGAGGAGTTGAGGCTTCAGTTTTCAGTATCACAAAGCTGGCTTTCTTTTTTACTTGGCTAGATCACCATGGTAACTGATACTGAACTTGTAACCTGGTCCAAACCACATTATGTTTAGAGTCTTGGCTTAAAAATCATCTGAAAGCATTCTGTGGTCATTAATGTTTTTGCAAACTTTTTCACCACAGTGTATCGTCATCTGATATTGTGACGATCTGGATATTGATTTGGCAAGGATTTTATGCTGGATGCCCTTCCTGATACAACATTCCCCATTTTACTCAGTCTTGGAACCAGCACAAGGAGTACCTTGATTTGTGCTTCCCCTTGTGGCTAGGCAACCAACTTTCCTTCCCCTATTCTATTATGCTGAGCACCAAGTTCGAAGGTGGGCAGTACCATTTTTACATGGTCTTTGGTATGACCCAGTTGTGAACTCGCAGCCTTCCAGCTATGGGGCGGATGCTCTACCACTAGGCTACCATTCTGCTAATTTTCTTACAATATGAGAGCAATATAAAGATTTCCAGCTGAATAAAAATATCAGTAGATTTATGCAAATCTGATCTTTAATATTAATACATCAAACAACATGCTGCAGTACATTTACAGTAATATACTATATGCATCTCAACTGCACAGGAGTTTTAATGTATTATGTTATTTTTTCATCAAAGTATAAAACTAATGTAAATCTTTGTCTTGATTTACTGTTTACTTGGTTTTACATTTTTGGATTTTGCAGCTGAACAAAAACATATAAGAATATGGAATGATTAAAATGGGATTTACTTTGTTTTGGCCAAGAGAAACAGTCTGCATGTTTCCATAGTTAAAGGAAAATGCTTTTTTTTTTAAATGTTATTTTATTATTGCTGTTATTTGTATTTTTTAGTGTTAGATGTATTCATTTTAAGTAAACAGTTCAAATGCATGGTTACTGTTATGTTGGAAATAAACTTTTTGATCTTTAGTGTATTAAAGGGAACATATTATGCACTTTTTCCCCATGTTGACACAGTTCCCAGAGGTCTTAATGAAATGTCTGTAACATGCTTTGGTCAAAATACATCAGGCTTCAATTATTGCAGCACCAATTTCCACCAACTTTAACCAGGCTTAATCAGAATTACTCATTTCACTGGATGTTTTTTTTTTTTTTAAATGCCAGTGAGTCCCAGTTCATCCTATCCTCCCTTTTGTCACCACTGAGATGTTTTGTTGATGCCAGGCAGATGCCATGTTAACTGGTTGGCTATTAGCTCTGGCAGCAAAAATAGCCTGAGCTAACTAATGTAAAATTATCTGAATATTGAAAGCGCAAAAACCCAACTCAAGCATTATTGGCATCAGGGGTGAGTGGTGGTAAGCGCAGAAGTAACCCTGAATGCATAAATGCATGTGTCTGCTATGTCTCTGTCGAGGCATATCTCTACTGCGGTAGACAGACCCACCTTAGTCAGCTAGCCAAGGAGCGAGCAAGCTGCCTGCAGTCAAAATATAACAAAATGAGTCAGACAAATACGAGCTCTATTATTACTGTGGATTAGTGAACCAGGTGGGAACACAAATGTCTTGCGAGGGTAGATAGAATATAAAGAAAATAGCTTTAAGACCAGACAGCGGTCCGACAGCTAAACTAACAAAAGGCGATCTCTTCCCATGGAGGCAAACTGACTAAAATGGCAGACAAACTGACTCTAGCCATCTAGCCAAGCTAATGCTAATGGCCCAATCTACCAGCTATCACAGTCAAAACATAACAAAATAAGCCAGAATGATGCAGCATATAATTATCGACTGTGGATTAATGAATTAGATGGGAACAGGGATGTCTAGTGGGGTGACTGGAGTTTAGAGAAAACTAATAAAAAGCATGCTCATGAAGCTAATGCCATAGTAGCAATATCAGTGTGGGTTTAGACACTCACTGGGATCCTCCCACCATCATTGAAATTGGTGGAGATGAAGCTGGGAGGGTGGTATCATTCCAGTAAGATCTAGTTTTCACATCACCCCAGAGCTAAATCAAAACCACTGGTTTAGAAAGAGATCCTAAGACCACAGGACCCTGACAAAGTGACAGGATTGTGTTTTTCCATTAGGCGCAACTCTAGATATTCAAATAAATGTGCAAAAACACCAAAAAGGTGAAATTTCATCCCAGGTCCCCTTTAAAATGTATAAATAGACTTACGATAGCTACATTCCAATCCACAGTGTACTTCCATGGTACTCCTTGCACCACTCTCTGGGAATATCGGTTAACTGCCTTTAACAAAATTTCTCGAATCCCTGCAACGTCACCTCTCTCTGTGCATTACCATGGTAACCATAGACATGCACTGATATTATTGTGGAGATTTTATACTTCTTTAATAAAATATTAATACAAATATATTTTAATTATTAGTTAATATAAATGATAATCAATGCTAGTTTAGCCTGTCAATAACATTAGCAACAATAATTTGTTTACAAAAATTTTGAGGTGCAATGACTTATGGGTAATCTTCTCGTCAACCTCCAGCGAAGTGATGTATGGTTGTTCACTTCCCTACTCAGTTCTCAGTTCCCTTTGAACTGAACATCTTTTACTCCCTATGGTTTGGAATCTCACTTAATATGGCTGAATACCCTATGTAGTCCACTTCAGAGTACACTATTGGGTGACTGGAATATACCCAATGTAATAGCCTATGTGCACTGTATTGCCAGAAGTATTAAGACACCCCTCCAAATGCAGCAATGCACAAAGTCCATAAAGACATGGATGAATGAGTTTGGTGTGGAGAAACTTGACTGGCCTGCACAGAGCCCTAACCTCAACCCAAGAGAACACCTTTGGGATGAATTAGAGCAGAGACCGTGAGCCAGGCCTTCTTGTCCAACATCAGTGCCTGACCTCACAAAAGCACTTCTGGGAGAATGGTCAAAAATTCCTATAAACATACTCCTAAACCTTGTGGAAAACCTTCCTTGAAGAATTGAAGCTGTTACAGCTGTAAAGAGTGGCTTTCCACAAGGTTTAGGAGTGTGTTTATGGGACCATTCTTCCAGAAGTGCATTTGTGAATTTAGAATGGAGAAAATATTATCAGCTGTAATAACGGTTTCATCACCCAGTTCATATAAAGCAGTGAACTGCTTTAAAATTGATTAACGGATTTATTCTTTCTGATGTCATTTCATTTATTTGTTTATTTTTACCACAAACAGTATTTCCTGGTCATTCCAGCAGTAAATAAAGATTTTTTTTGCCTTTTCACTGATATGATGGCTGAAGTAGCTTCTGCTGTCTCACAGTAGGTATCCTCTTCTTGTTTCTTTTATGTAAATGGGGATAGACTTTCACTTTTTTTTGATGAATCAGATTTTGTGGGGAAAAATACCATGGGAGTGGTACAGTGCGGGAGAATGAAAAAAGCAAAAGGTGCAAACAGAGTTTATAAAAATCCAATCTAATACTGATTTTTGTCATTGCGTACATGTAAAACTGTTTCTAATATAGGATTCAAAATTATTCATCTGAATGCTACTCAGTTAATTATTAAAGCTTTACTAGGCATATTTTTTTTAACATTTGAAAAGAAATAAATTAATCATCCTTGAGCTTTTTGTAATGCAACTGGTCTGACAGGACGACTACACCACCACATCTCCTCTGGGCTCTGTTCAGCCTAAAGAAAGTTTCACATCCGTGAGGGTTTTATTTTTTTTTGTCCAATTGCAGGTCTTGTCAGCCAGAAGCTTTCCTTCTGGCTGCTCTTCAAAAAACTGAAACAGGTCACAGAAGTGCACTTCTGAATGGGCAGTGGCTTATTAGAAGGAATGGAGCAGGAGCTGCATGTGGAAAGCATTTTTTTTTTTTTTTCAAATTTCAGGCAGTTTTTTTCTGGTTTCTCAGATTTATGCCTACTGCAGCTTTAATTAATCAACTTTTCAAATCATTTGGTTTAGATATTTCTTATGTGCTCTTTATCAGTAAATGTATTGCCCTTAGTGATCAAACACACACCTCTTGTTACAGACTGGTAACGCTGAAGCTCTCATCATTGGCTGGATCCAGGAGCTGGCACAGCACCCCACCACCCTGGGCCACCTGGGAGTGGTAGCGGTGTCCCATGCCCTGGTAGGATTGTTGCGGCAGGGAGTAGCCACTAGAGTCTTCCTGATGTGGCGAGGAGTCCGGGGGAGGTTTGGGGTATGGGGAGTGAGGCAGGGCGCCCTGCCGATGGCCTGTACTTATGACTTGAGGTGTCATATCCCGCTTGTGTGGGGTCATGGCTGAAGGCGGGCTACGCTCCTCATACAGCATAGGCGTTGAAAGGGAGTGGAGGTTGGGGCTAAGGGTGGAGTGTGCATGAGAGGAGAGGTGGGTGTGTGCGTTGTGGTGAGGCTGAGTATTGGTGTGGGAGAGTGGGTTGCTCTGTAGGTGTGACGTCGAGGGTGTGCTCAGGTTTGCGTTATGATGGTGCGTGTCATGGGCAGTTGGAGTCATATGTGTGTGCGTGCTTGCATTCGGACTGGTGAGGGAATTACTAGGCGTGTTACGTTGAGGGCTGGCGTGCGGGTTGCTGTGTGTGTGCGCGGCTGTATTTGGATGTGCGCTGAACGAGTGTGGGCTCGGGCTGCCACTGTGCGACGTCTGTCCGTACCAGTAAGGGGAACTGCAGTAGCTAGGGGAGTCATACTGGGTAAACTGGGGGTCTTTTGGAGGGGGGCGTTGAGAGGGGCTCAGTGCAGTGCTGCAGTGGGGTGTTAACCGTGGTGAGGGGGAACAGGAGGGGGAGAAGGTCCTGCAGGGAGCAAGGTGGTAAGACTGGGGTGGAGGAGGGGTGGGTTTAGGGGGGTAAGGAGGAGATGAGACACTGGGTGAGAGGGAAGAGGAGGACTCTCCAGGATATAAGGCTGGATAGCGCTCTTCGGAGGAAGGCGTGGAAGGGTGGGCAGAATAAGGGGAGGGGTACTCACAGGGGTCCTGGAGGTAGCTGGAAGGGGGTGCGGGATTAGGAGTGGACAGAGGGGAGAGGCTGCTGCTGTCACCGCTGTAATAATCCAGACCCTCCTGGAACAGCCCAGACCCCTCTGGACCCCCAGCGGACACCACCGGTCCCACTCCTGATGCAGAAGCTGTCTTCCCCCTGCCTTTAGACCCCGCTGGTCGCTCTCTCTGACAGGGTGACAGACCTCCTCTGCCTCCTCTCGACCCTCTTCCCCGCCCCCCAACCCCTCCCCGCTTAGGTCCAGGAGTAGGTGTTGGGGAAAGGCTGGATGGTGAATCAGAATGTAAAGTGGAACCACCATCCTTTTCTGCTTGTGGTTCAGTCCGTTTCCTGCGTCCACGGCCAGGTTTGCTGGTTCCCCCTCCCTGGAAGAGGACATTCTGGCTCCAGTTATATGAAGGTCCTGAGGCACTCTCATGCCAGTCCATCATAAGCTTTTCCAGGCTGGACAGACTTGACTGACCTCCTTCCCCACTAGCAGTAGCAGACTCATTCTGTTTGTACGTGCCACCTGTGGAGCCAGGGCCACTGCCTGTGGCTGCAGAGCCGAGATGTGAAGAGTCAGAAGAGGATTCTGACAGGCTTTCAGGAAACGGTTGACGCTTGGCCTTCTGGGGGGTGTAGTTTGAGATATCCAAAATGTCTTTGGACTCAGTGGAGCCATATTCAGCGTAGCCATGATACTGAGGCCCAAAGCTGTCTGTGGACCAGTCACCATAACCTTGTCTGAAAAACAAATATGTATACCAACAAATAAAAAACACACACAAATACCACCTGAACAGTATTGTTCCACATAAGTAAAACATTTTTTCCACTGCTTCCTATTGCAATTCCATCAATTTTAGGATATGGAGAACCCTGACAAAGTGGATTGCTGTTACTTTTGAGCATTTGTACTGTAAACTTTAAGTTTTCATACAGAGGACATGGTCAAATTTATATTTCAGTGCTTTGATTCTGTTTTGATTGGGATTTTATGCAATTTTGCTTCTCTGTTAACCTGAAAAAGATGCATATTATTTTCTGGTGAATTTTTTAAGAGTGAAAATGTACGTGACTTATAGATATCAGTTGTAGAGACCCACTGAATGTGTTTGTCGGTGCAAATTCCACACATGTACTCGATACTAACTGGCAAAGACACAATGAAAGCTCATACACAATCACTGGTACTATTTTTTTAAATCATAAAGAACTCACAAATTTAACTGTAATTGGGATGCCAAGGTACATACAGAAGTTTTAGTAGATGATGGGCAAATACAGAATCTATAGAGAAATATGTAGAAATCATAACTGTTTGCATCTGTTATTCAGAGCTTCTACAGGGTTAAAAATTACCCTTGAAAAGGCAGGAACAATATTAGGGGTGGGGGGAAAGATTGATGCAATGTAAATATTGCAATACTTGGCACTCGCGATGATACATCCATTCCTAATGCACATATTGATCTTTTATTAATTATATATACATATGGAAATGTTGCAGACTCTTGGGTATCAATTAACCAATTTAGTTTTCAGTCCACTGGATAATACAAAGAAAGCACACATTGGGCCTCATGCAAGAACATGTTAGAATGTGTAAATCCCACGTACTTTGTTAGTAAGCTGCGTTAGTAGGGACGAGCCAGTCCAGATTCAACAAACGCTCCTATGTCCTACAAAAGTTTGTAAACAGCACACATAAAAATGATGAATCTCCCCTGTGTGTAAGTGAGTGCGTGTCCACGAGAACTGAAGATTTGCATAATTGACACCCTAAAACTACCATATAAAGCCACACTTCCCCAGCATCTAAGCAGAAGTTTCAATCACAAAAATGGCTTCAAAGTCCAAGGGAAAAAAAACACTCCTCAAGGGAAATTGAAGTTGTCTTGTCTGAGATCCCCCCCCCCAAAACAAAATATATATATGACTTTCGGGTGAAATTTCAGGATGAACCTAAAATGCACCATAACCTTTACAGGTGAAGTTAGTTTGACCTTTTGACCTTCTCTAACCTTTTGAATGCACATATCCAACTGCTCAGTGTTTCAGTACTTTTTGCATAACTTGCTGTTGTCTAACAAGGTGCTTAACAGCCAAATTCACAACAGGTGTTTGATCCATGAATTGACCAATACATTTTCTGGTTCAGTTAGAATTGGTATTTAAACAGTCCTCTTCATCATGCTGTTCACATTTTGACATCATGAGACCAGGACGACACCTAACAATTGATCGGCAGTACCTCGCCATTGCGAGACTTCAAACAGGATGTTCTCAGGGGAAAGTGGCTACTGAGCTTAGAGTGTCACAGAGTGTTATCAGCAGGTTGCAACAGATATACAGAGAGACTGGAAGAGTCACAGAAAGGCATAGAAGTGGACATCCTTTGGCCACATCCCACACTGATGACCGCTTCATTGTGAACCATGCCCTGTGGAACCAGATGATGAATACCACTCAACTCCAGCACATTTAAGGGAGGTGAGAGGCACCCAAGTGTAACGTTACACCATTCGAAACTGTTTACATCAGCGTGGTCTGTGTGCTAGATGACCTGCAAGGGTACCTGACCACACCACCAGGCACAGGCATCACCATTTGCATGGGCCAGGGAGCATTTACACTGGACAAGGGACCAGTGGGCCTCAGTGCTGTTCTCTGATGAAAGTCAATTCACACTGACCAGAAATGATGGCCACCAACGATGTTGGAGACGTCAAGGAGAGCACTATGCATTAGCCAGTGTTGTCACCATGTTACAGTCTGGGCAGGTGTGTCTAGTCAATACAGAACTGCCCTACACCTTGTGAATGGTACAGTGACAAGCCAATACTACCTGAATAACATCATTAATCCAGTCATTTTGCCCCTGCATGAACAACACAGGCCTAATTTCATCTTCATGGACAACAGTGCTCCAGGTCATCAAGGTCAAATTATTAGGGAATGGCTACTCGAGGCTGGGGTACCTCAAATGGAGTGGCCTACACTTTCTCCACTCGCCATGTAGAAGCTCATGACCCTGTACCCCACAACCTCAATGACCTGAGGGCCGCCCTTCAAGAAAACTGGAATGCCATGCCTCAGCAGACAATACAGACATGGACAAAATTGTTGGTACCCCTCTGTTAATGAAAGAAAAACCCACAATGGTCACAGAAATAACTTGAATCTGACAAAAGTGGAAATAAATAAAAATTCTATGAAAATTAACCAATGAAAATCAGACAATGCTTTTGAATTGTGGTTCAACAGAATTATTTAGAAAAAACAAGCCCATGAAACAGGCCTGGACAAAAATGATGGTACCCTTAACTTAATATTTTGTTGCACAACCTTTTGAGGCAATCACTGCAATCAAACGATTTCTCTAACTGTCAATGAGACTTCTGCACCTCTCAGCAGGTATTTTGGCCCACTCCTCATGAGCAAACTGCTCCAGTTGTCTCAGGTTTGAAGGGTGCCTTCTCCAGATGGTATATTTCAGCTCCTTCCACAGATGTTCAATAGGATTTAGATCAGGACTCATAGAAGGCCACTTTAGAATAGTCCAATATTTCGCTCTTAGCCATTTTGGGGTGTTTTTAGCTGTGTGTTTTGGGTCATTATCCTGTTGCAAGACCCATGACCTGTGACTGAGACCAAGCTATCTGACACTGGGCAGCACATTTCTCTCTAGAATACCTTGATAGTCTTGAGATTTCATTGTACCCTGCACAGATTCAAGACACCCTGTGCCAGATGCAGCAAAGCAGCCCCAAAACATAACAGAACCTCCTCCATATTTCACAGTAGGGACAGTGTTCTTTTCTTGGTATGCTTCATTTTTGCGTCTGTGAACATAGAGCTGATGTGCCTTGCCAAAAAGTTCCAGTTTTGTCTCATCTGTCCATAGGACATTCTCCCAGAAGCTTTGTGGCTTGTCAACATGCAGTTCGGCAAATTCCAGTCTGGCTTTTTTATGATTTGTTTTCAACAGTGGTATCCTCCTTGGTCATCTCCCATGGAGTCCACTTTGGCTCAAACAACGACGGATGGTGCGATCTGACACTGATGTACCTTGACCTTGGAGTTCACCATGAATGTGTTTAGAGGTTGTTCTGGGCTCTTTTGTTACCATTCGTATTATCCGTTTCCTCCTGCAGCCACGTCCAGGGAGGTTGGCTACAGTCCCGTGGATCTTAAATTTCTGAATAATATGTGCAACTGTAGTCACAGGAACATCAAGCTGCTTGGATATGGTCTTATAGCCTTTTCCTTTAACATGCTTGTCTATAATTTTCTTTCTAATCTCCTGAGACAACTCTCTCCTTTTCTTCCTCTGGTCCATGTTCAGTGTGGTACACACCATGTCAACAAACAGCACAGTGACTATTTGTCACCCTTTAAATAGGCCGACTGACTGATTACAAGTTTGTAGACACCTGTGATGTTAATTAGAGGACACATCTTGGTTGAACATGTCCCTATGGTCACATTATTCTCAATCTTTTCTAGGGGTACCATCATTTTTGTCCAGGCCTGTTTCATGAGTTTGTTTTTTAAAATAATTCTGTTGAACCACAATTCAAAAGCATTGTCTGATTTTCATTGGTTAATTTTCATAGAATTTTTATTTATTACCACTTTTGTCAGATTCAAGTTATTTCTGTGACCATTGTGGGTTTTTCTTTCATTAACAGAGGGGTACCAACAATTTTGTCCATGTCTGTAAGTCAACTTGTGAACAGCATGAGATGTTGTTGTCAAACTGTAATTTATGCTCAAGGGCACATGACAAATTATTGAGACATTGACATTTTTTGTTGTGGTATACCCACCATTGTTGTTGGCTTTTGTTTCAATAAATTCTTTGAGATGAGGAAATCACCATTGCATGCTTCTACTTAAATGCCCTATTTTCATGATATTATATCACTGCAGTGTGAACTTGATATATATATATATAAATGAACGTGTTTGTCATGATCATGTGAGCGCGCTCCCCCTCCCTTCCTGCAAGACTTTCCCCGGCTCTGCAGATAATCATCTCACCTACGTGATTAGACGCACCTGCTACCTCTTCTCTGCCAGCGCTGAAAAGGACCAGTTTGTGAACGCTCCAGCGCTGGCTTGTTGGGTAAACTGCCTCAACAAGCAAGTAAGTCTTTGTTTCGCTCTCTGAGTAAATCCAAAATTAACTCCTCTTGTCCTCTTTTCTCCTCCAGGTTGCTGCCATCTTCATGGTGCGTCTCCAGGGTTCATTGTGTGCTCACCTGCCTTATCATCCTCATCACCACTTCAGCTGCCTTATTCCACCCGGTCAGACACGTCACCCAACTCCACTTCTGCTATTTTGCTGTGGGGTTCAGCTGCCGGGCTCGCTGCTCACCCCTCGTGAGTATAGTCCTATCTTTCCCTTATCCTGTCTCCCTCCTCCACTAATCACCTCTCGGCTCCCCTTACAGGCTGAGTCCTCCTCTGGCAAGTGGCATCTTTCCTTAATTGTGCGTTATTTTCGAATCAGTAAATTATGGTTAAGCTACTTCTCTGTGTCATTTGAGTGATTTCTCTGGTGTTGTTCCCTGCACGTGAGCTGTTCATTCTCCAATCATGACAGAATGAGCCAGCCACAGTGCAAGCTCAGCGGGAGCGGCATCAGCGGAACACTCCACTCTAGACCATCTCGATGCCACAGAGAGGCAGGTGGCCGTGCTCATGCTCATGCAACAGCTGCAAACAATTACGCAGCAGCTGGGCACGGTCACCGAACATTTGACCCATATGTCTCGTCCGGGTTCTGCTCCTCCACCTGTTGCCCCCGCTTCTTCTACCATGTGCCGAACCACTTCTGTTCGCTCACCTACCCCATACGCGGGGGAGGTGGGGAAATGTAAGGGGTTCCTTTGACATGTTCGGGTTTATTTGGGCCAGGTGGGTGGAGAGTATCTGGATGATACTTCCAAAATTCACTTCATGACCCTCCTATTGTGAGACAGGGCCCTCAGCTGGGCCCAATCCATCCTCGACAGTCCGGCGGGTCCTAGTTATTCTTTTGATAAATTTGTTAGTGAATTTTCCCGCGCTTTTGACCAAACAGAAAGTGAGGGTAACATCATGAGCTGGGTCATGTCTCTCTGCCAGGGGAGTCGGTCTGCCACCAACTACTCTGTGGAGTTTTGGGTCGCCGCGGCAGACTCAGGTTGGAATGACGTTGCGCTACGCAGCGTCTTCCTCCAGGGTTTAAACAAACACCTCCGTGACGACTTAGTAGTTCATGCTGTTTCCTCCTCCCTGGACGGTCTCATTGATCAGGCTGTCAGTTTAGACAATCGATACCGTGAGCGCGTGAGGGAGCGCAAGACCTTCTCTGACCTGCCCGTTTCGCGCGTGCCTCCCCCAGTGACTGACACAGGTGGAGCCGACTCTTCCTCCGAACCTATGGTGCTCAGCTGAGCCCATCTGGCTCCAGAGGAGGGCTGGCGCATGCATGTACTGTGGCTCTATGGAGCACACACTGTCTAAATGCCACCTGAAGCCAAAAGACGCGGCCCGTCAGTAGCCATGGGGGGTCTGACGGGCGGGAATTCTTTTCATCCCCCCGGTAACTTTTCCATTTCAGCCCTCATCCAGTTGCGGGGAGTCGAGAGGAGAGTCATGGCATTAATAGACTCAGGGGCACAGCAAAATGTTGTGTCCTCACAGCTCGTGTGGGAAGTAGGCATCCCCGTGACCAAATTGCAGACACCTCTGAATGTCACAACCTTATCGGGTGGTAGTGTAGCTTCCATTACCGAAAGCACGGTGCCTGTCTCCGTCCTCTCTGGGAACCACCGGGAAACACTATCGTTCCTCATTCTCCCTAAATCGTCTCACCCTGTGGTCCTAGGGTACCCGTGGATTCGGAAGCATAACCCCATTATTAATTGGGCTCATAATTCCATCTCTTCCTGGAGCTCTTTCTGTTTGGCATCCTGTCTCAGCTCGGCCGAGTGTTCGCCGTCGCTGCTCATCTCCTCTCCTCCGGTGGAGCCGCTGGACCTCAGTCTCGTACCCGAGGCCTATCATGATCTCGGGGAGGTCTTTAGCAAATCGAGAGCGCTTTCTTTGCCTCCTCATCGCTCCTACGACTGTGCTATAGACCTCCTCCCAGGTGCGCGACTGCCGTCCAGCCGGCTCTACAGCATTTCTGGGCCGGAGAGGGAGGTGATGGAAAGCTACATTAAAGACTCCTTGAACGCCAGCCTCATTCGGCCCTTCTCGGCCCCTCTTGGGGCAGGATTCTTTTTTGTCGGGAAGAAGGACGGATCCTTGCACCCGTGCATAGACTACCATGAATTAAATGCTATAACAGTCAAGGACAAATATCCTCTGCCCTGATTAACTCCGCATTTGAGCTCCTTCAGCGCGCACGAGTATTCACTAAATTGAATTTGCGTAATGCCTACCATCTGGTCTTCATTCACGAAGGGGATGAATGGAAGACGGCCTTTAAAACACTCTTGGGGGCAATTTGAGTACCTGGTGATGCCTTTTGGGCTCACCAATGCCCCCGCTGTCTTCCAGCGTATGATCAATGACGTCTTCCACGATATGGTAAATCAAATTGTTTTTGTCTACCTTGACGATATTTTGATTTTTTTCCGGCATGCCAGAGGAGCATGCATTCCATGTCAGGGCCGTGTTACAGCGGCTCCTGAAGAACTAGCTCTTTGTTAAAGCTGAGAAGTGTGAGTTTTCCACCCGTTCCACTTCTTTCCTCGGTTTTATAGTAGCTGAGGGGGAACTGAGGGCCGACCCGGCCAAGGTGAAGGCTGTGCTGGATTGGCCTATGCTCCGCTCCCGCAAGGAGCTCCAACGCTTCTTGGGGCTTGTGAATTTTTATCGCTGTTTCATTAGAAACTACAGTGGGGTAGCACAGCCCCTGACCCAGCTGACCGCGGTCAAGGTGCCCTTCACCTGGTCCGAGGCAGCTGAACGGGCCTTTTCCAAATTGAAGGGCCTGTTCTCTAACACCTCCGTCTTGGCCCAGGTTGACACTCAGCTCCAGTTTATTCTGGAGGTGGATGCTTCTGATTTGGGGGTGGGCACTGTCCTCTCGCAGCACTCGGCCTCCGATCAGAAGCTCCATCCATGCGTGTATTTCTCTTGGTGGCTCACGTCGCCCAAGAGGAATTACGATGTAGGGGAACGAGAGCTCCTGGCCATTAAGTTGGCCCTCGAGGAATGGAGGCACTGGCTGGAGGGAGCAATCCATCCTGTCATAGTGTGGACCGACCACAGAAATTTAGAATACCTTCGGTCAGCCTGCAGACTTAACGCCAGGCAGGCCCGCTGGGCCTTATTTTTCACTAGATTTAATCTTACCACCACTTACAGGCCTGGCTCACGTAATGTCAAACCACACACTCTCTCCCGCCAGTTTAGTCCCGACCCCCCTCCCCCTCATCCCCTCCCCCAACCCCTTATCTTGCCCTCGTGCACCCTTGGGGCTCTCATCTGGGAGATTGAGCAGAGGGTCCGGCAGGCTCAATCCACTGAATCCAGGTTTGAGGGGGGCCCCAACGACCGTCTGTTTGTCCCGGTTGGCCTCCGCAGTGACGTCATACAGTGGGGCCACACCAGCCATTTCGCCTGCCACCCTGGAGTCTACCGGACTATTAATCTTATCCAGCGGGTGTTCTGGTGGCCTACCCTATGGACGGACATCCGGGACTACGTGAAGACATGCCAAACCTTCACCCGGAACAAGTCCGACTCCTCGGCCCCTGTTGGCCTCCTCCACCCACTACCTATCCCCAGCCAACCTTGGTCCCACATTGCCTTGGACTTTATTACTGGACTTCCCCCTCACAAGGCAACTCTGTCATTCTCACCTTCGTGGATCGCTTTTCCAAGGCGATCCATCTGGTGCCCCTCCCCAAATTACCCTCCGTCTCTGAGACCACCAACCTATTAACCATCCACATCATCCGTCTGCACGGCATCCCCATGGACATTGTGTCTGAATGGGGTCCACAATTCATCTCACAGGTCTGGAAATCATTTGGCCGCTCCTTAGGAACCACAGTCAGTCTTACGTCCGGGTACCATCCCCAGAGCAAGGGGCAGGCTGAGCGCACCAACCAATCCCTGGAGGCCACCCAAAGGTGCATAGCAGCCTGCAACCCGTCGACATGGAGCACCCATCTGACCTGGGTGGAGTATTCTCATAACTCGGCAGTCTCAGCATCCACCAGACTGACACCTTTTGAGGCTTCCATGGAGTATACCCCCCCACTGTTACCCATGGCGGAGAGGGAGATCGCTGTACCATCGGTGGGGGCTCACGCTTGTTGCATCCGCCGGCTCTGGAAGGCCACTCGGGCTGCTCTTCTCTGCTCTGCAGAACGTACTCGCCACTATGCGGACCGCAGGCGGGTCCCAGCGCCCATCGGGCAGTGCGTTTGGTTATCGGCGGACCAGGTGTTCCTTAAGACGGAGTCCAGGAAACTTTCCCCTCGGTACCTGGGCCCATTCCCGATCTCCCGAGTCATTAACAACGTTATGGTCTGCCTGGAGCTCCCACCGGTGCTCCGGATTCACCCCACCTTTCACATCTCCAAAATCAAGCCCCTCTCCGCAAGCCCCCCCCCCCCAAAAAAAGCCACCTCCTTCCCCTCGGGTCCTTGATGGCCAGACCACCTACACGGTCCAGAGGATTCTGGATGTCTACCATCAGGGCCGAGGGCTGCAGTATCTTGTTCACTGGAAGGGCTACGACCCTGAAGAAAGGTCATGGATCCCAGGTTCCAACTTCCACAACAAGGGGATGGTCTGGGCCTTTCACAAGGCACACCCTAATAAACCCAGTGGACTGCCAGGTTTATTGGCAGTCCACCGATCACTGATCACTGATCAACTGATCACTGTCATGATCAGTTGAGCGTGCTCCCCCTCCCTTCCTGCAAGACTTTCCTCAGCTCCGCAGATAATCATCTCACCTGCGTGATTAGACGCACCTGCTACCTCTTCTCTGCCAGTGCTGAAAAGGACCAGTTTGTGAACGCTCCAGCGCTGGCTCGTTGGGTAAACTGCCTCAACAAGCAAGTAAGTTTTTGTTTCGCTCTCTGAGGAAATCCAAAATTAACTCGTCTTGTCCTCTTTTCTCCTCCAGGCTGCCATCTTTGTGGTGCATCTCTGGGGTTCGTTGTGCGCTCACCTGCCTCATCATCCTCATCACCACTTCAGCTACCTTATTCCACCCAGTCAGATACCTCATCCAGCTCCACTCCTACTATTTCCCAGTGGGGTTCAGCTGCCGTGCTTGCTGCTCACCCCTCGTGAGTATAGTCCTATTTTTCCCTTATCCTGTCGCCCTCCTCCACTAATCCGCTCTCGTCTCCCCTTACAGGCTGAGTCCTCCTCTGGCGAATGGCATCTTTCCTTAACTGTGCATTATTTTTGAATCAATAAATTGTGGTTAAGCTACTTCTCTGTGTCATTTGAGTGATTTCTCTGGTGTTGTTCCCTGCATGTGAGCTGTTCATTTTCCAATCATGACAGCGTTTATTATTAAGGGAAAAAAAATCCAAACCTGCAGTGGTGTGAAAAAGTGTTTGCCCCCTTTCTCATTTCTCATTTTTTTGTATGTTTGTCACACTTAAATGTTTCAGATCATCAAACAAATTTAAATATTAGACAAAGATAACACAAGTAAACACAAAATGCAGTTTTTAAATGAAGGTGTTTATTATTAAGGGGAAAAAATCCAAACCTGCATGGCCCTGTGTGAAAAAGTGATTGCCCCCTAAACTTAATAACTGGTTGGGCCACCCTTAGCAGCAACAATTGCAATCAAGCCTTTGTGATAACTGGCAATGAGTCCTTTACAGTGCTGTGAAGGAACACTCATCTTTGCAGAATTGCTGTAATTCAGCCACATCGGAGGGCTTTTGAGCATGAACCACCTTTTTAAGGTCATGCCACAGCATCTCAATCGGATTCAGGTTAGGACTTTGACTAGACCACTCCAAAGTCTTCTTTTCGTTTTTGTTAACCTTTTACCTGGCCACATTTCATGGACAGGTCGCACACCCCCAGTGGCACAGTGCAGCAACTGCGCCTGTCAACTCACTCTGACATCCCCAGCTGTACTGGCGATTTGTACTGATCTGCCAGTTCAGAAGGTGGCAGGCACGTGTTGGTGGACTCATGGATGACATGTAAAACACCCAAGAAGAAGAAATCCTTATTCCCTTTTCCCGTTTTGCTTCTTTGAGCCCGAGAAGCAAATATGGCCGCCATGCACCGTCGTACACCGTCACATAAACGGCTTTGTACACGAAAAATAGCTGCGGGATACAAGCGAAATTTACGTGGGGTAATCATAAGACTTTGCAGATGTGGTAGAGATCGTAAATGACTGACAGAACACAAAATAACGATCACGATGGATGAAAACGTAGCAACCACGCCGGCCAGCCAGCCCCCCTTTGTCAACAGTAAATGACAAATTTCTTTGTTTCTTTACATTGTACTGATATTGTCATATACTTTGAAGATAAAATAACAAAATGCCCCGTAGATAAAACGGTGTCAAAAAACTGAACCATTCTTTGTGTAAATATGTCCAAAGTCCACTTTTGACTGAGTTAAGTAATTTATATAGCTGCCGCAACATTAAAAATTAGATGCATAAATTTATTCCTATCTGAAACTTTGGATCATATTCTACATCTTTCTAATTGACAGTAAACCATTATCTCTTGCAACTTTCAAGTTATAGCATTGGAAATCTGAACTATTTTATTGACAAAAAATCTTTACCACTCTTGACCACTAGGGGTTATGTCGCCATACGGCGACTGGGACAGTTAGAGCCATTCAGAGGTGGACTTACTGGTGTGTTTTGGATCATTGTCCTGCTGCAGAAGCCAAGTGTGCTTCAGTCTGAGGTCACAAACAGATGGCCGGACACTCTCCTTCAGAATTTTTTGGTAGACAGCAGAATTCATGATTCCATTTACTACAGTAAGTCTTCCAGGTCCTGAAGCAGCGAAACAGCCCCAGACCATCACACTACCACCACCATATTTTACTATTGGTATGATGTTCCTTTACTGAAATGCTGTGTCACTTTTACGCCGGATGTAATGGGACACCCATTCATCTTCTACCGCTTATTCCTTTCTGGGGGCTGGAGCCTATCCCAGCATCTTTGAGCGAGAGGCAGGGTACACCCTAGACAGATTGCCAGTCCATCACAGGGCCAACACAGAGAGACAACCATTCACTCTCATATTCATACCTAAGGACAATTGAGAATCTCCAGTTGATGCCAACTGACTTAACCTGCATGTCTTTGGCCTTTGGGAGGAAACCAGAGTACCCGGCATGGTTTCAGGCCGGGTACTCTGGCCGGGTACTCGGGTACTAAAGGTCAGGGGTGGAATCAATCCTGACCTTCTTGCTGTGCTGCCACAGTGCTAACCTCTGTGCCACCGTACAGCCCCAGACCACCACACTACCACCACCATATTTTACTGTTGGTATGATGTTCCTTTTCTGAAATGCTCTGTTATTTTTACACCAAATGTAATGGGACACACACCTTCCAAAAAGGTCAACTTCTGTCTCGTCAGTCCATAGAGTATTTCCCAAAAGTCTTGGGGATCATCAAGATGTTTTCTGGCAAAACTGAGATGAGCCTTCATGTTCGTTTTGCTCACCAGTGGTTTTCATCTTGGAATTCTGCCATGCAGGCCATTTCTGCCCAGTCTCTTTCTTATGGTGGAGTCATGAACACTGACCTTAACTGAGGCAAGTGAGGCCTGCAGTTCTTTGGATGTTGTTGTGGGGTTTTTTGTGACCTCTTGGATGAGTCGTCGCTGCGCTCTTGGGGTAATTTTGGTCGGCCGCCCACTCTTGGGAAGGTTCACCACTGTTCCACGTTTTTGCCATTTATGAATAATGGCTATCACTGTGGTTCACTGGAGTCCCAAAGCTTTGGAAATGGCTTTATAACCTGTTCCAGACTGATAGATCTCAATTATTTAGTTTTTCATTTGTTCCTGAATTTCTTTGGATCACAGCATGATGTCTAGCTTTTGAGGATCTTTTGGTCTACTTTACTTTGTCAGGCAGGTCCTATTTCAGTGATTTCTTGATTGAGAACAGGTGTGGCAGTAATCGCTGTGGCTAGAGAAATTGAACTCAGCTTTCCAAAGATGTGATAAACCAGAGTTAATTTATGTTTTAACAGGGGGAGGGCAATCTTTACCCTTAATAATAAACAACTTCATTTAAAAACTGCATTTTGTGTTTACTTGTGTTATCTTTGTCTAATATCTAAATTTGTTTGATAATCTGAAACGTTTAAGTGTGACAAACATACAAAAAAATGAGAAACCAGGAAGGGACAAACACTTTTTCACACCACTGTGTGTACAGGTGCATCTCTGTAGATTAGAATGTCAACAAAAAGTTGATTTATTTAGGTAATTCAATTCAAAAAAATTAAACTTCTGTATTATATAGAGTCACTGCACAGAGAGTGATATATTTCAAGTGTTTATTTCTTTTAATTTTGATGATTATGGCTTACAGCCCATGAAAACCCTAAATTCAGTTTCTCAAAAAATTAGAATATTACATAAAATTAATTTTAAAAAATAGTTTTTTAACAGAAATGTTGGCCGACTGAAAAGTATGTCCATGTACACACTCAATACTTGGTCGGGGCACCTTTTGGATTAATTACTGTATCAATGTGGCGTGGCATGGAGGTGATCAGCCTGTGGCACTGCTGAGGTGTGATGAAGGTCCAGGTTGCTTTGATAGTGACCTTCAGCTCGTCTGCATTGTTGGGTCTGGTGTCTCTCATCTTCCTCTTGACAATACTCCATAGATTCTCTATGGGGTTTAGCTCAGGAGAGTTTGCTGGCCAATCAAACACAGTGATGCCATGGTCATTAAACCAGGTTTTCATACTTTTGGCAGTGTGTGTGTGTGTGGGGGGGGGGGGGGTGCCAAGTCCTGCTGGAAAATGAAATCAGCTTCTCCATAAAGCTTGTCAGCAGAGGGAAGCATGAAGTGCTCTAAAATTTCCTGGTAGACAACTGCACTGACTTTGGTCTTGATAAAACACAGTGGACAAACACCAGCAGATGACACGGTTCCTCAAATCATCACTGACTGTGGAAACTCCACACTAAACCTCAAGCAACTTAGATTCTGTGCCTCTCCACTCTTTCGCCAGACTCTGGGACTTTGATCTCCAAATGAAATGCAAAATTTACTTTTATCTGAACAGAGGTCATCTGCTGGTGTTTGTCCACCATGTTTTATCAAGACCGCCTCCATGCCATGCCACATTGATACAGTAATTAATCCAAAAGGAGCCCCAACCAAGTATTGCGTGTGTACATGGACATACTTTTCAGTCGGGCAACATTTTTATTAAAAAACTATTTTTTTTAAATTAATTTTATGTAATATTATAATTTTTTGAGAAACTGAATTTGGGGTTTTCATGGTCTGTAAGCCATAATTATGAATCTATATAATATAGAAGTTTAATTTTTAATTGAATTACCTAAATAAATCAATTTTTTGACATTCTAATTTATTGAGGCGCACCTCTGTGTGTGTGTGCGTGCGCGCGTGCGCGTGCGTGTGTGTGTGTGTGTGTGTGTGTGTGTGTGTGTGTGTGTGTGATATAAAATTATGTAGCATCTGTAGCAGAAAAATGAAAAGAACCTGTTGGATTAGTTGCTGCAATAGCTGTTCCTCCTGACAGTGACTGACATGAAGATACAGCATGTGACAAAATGGCCAACAGGCCTGAAAGTAAAGCTATGTTGTAAAACATTTTTTCTGTTTTGGAAATGCATTATTTTGAGCAACTATGGAACAAAATACACCTAAAATCTGATTTCATGTGCGCTGTGATCTGCTCTCAAATCCATTCATGTCCATGTTGCGCACAGCCTGCTGTTCCCTTTTTCACTGCTCTGCACTCTAACCCAGAGGTGAAGCCCACACTCCATGTGAAAGCAGTAAAAATGAGAATTATATCTATCTGATCCTGTGTGGTTTGCATTGTGATAGTTGATAAGTCACTTACAGATCAGCCAGCCATCAGCATCACCTTGTGTCAGACTCATCCCCACTGCGTTGTTCTGCAGTACAGTGGAGTCATGCCGTGCCCTGGTGACATTTAAAGTCTTATATTTTGCATCTGATGTCATTTTGACATTGATGGAATGATACTGCTTTTAATTATTTTAATTTCATTATTAAGTATAAAATCTTCTATAGGGTTGACAGTCTTATACTTGACTTAGACAAATAAAATATAGATCCATTTAGTGAAAAATAAGGTTAGAATAACAGCAGACTATTTACACAAAACTCTTACAACTGTTCTTGACCACTTGTGAATTTTGTTAGTACGTGTACTAAATTTCAAGATAGTAACAGATTGGTGAATCCCACAGGTGTTTACAGACAAATCTGTTAGTACTATTGGCTCATGCATGAGGCCCATTGTCTGGTGAAGTCATAGCTTGTCTTCCAAAATTTGCAGCCGAGTGTACAAATTAAGATAGCGGTTGGAGAAACAACACCAGAGAAATGTACCGAAAGAGTTTAACTCAAATGTATGGACTTTTTGGGGATTTTATAACAAAGATGAACGGAAAGACCTTGACATGACACAAACCTGAACAAATCTGACAGGAGTGCCACACGAAAAACATTTGGGCAACACCACGAACAAGAGGGCCACAGCCCACCCCTCTCAGCACCATCCAGTGGCAGCACTGTTAGCAGACGAGAGACACTCAGGGAACACTACGAACAAGTGGGTGCGACACACCCCTCTGAGGATCATCCAGTGGCAGCAGCATTAGTGGATGACAGTCACACCAAAACACCGGGAGGTAAAAGTCAAGCAACTCCGCAAACACAGAGCTCAACAAAGCTGCCTCCAAACTCAGAGTGAGCCAAAAAGACAGCAGTCCACTGCCCACCCCATGTGCAAAGACCTGCTTCCATACAGCGCCGTGGAAAATGAAGGTCCTTGCCATATGATTATGATGCTGGAGCCCAGGCATGTGACCCCATCCCACCGCCACGGTGGTCCCAAATGTCCACCGAGAAGTGAAGCCCAAAGGTGAGGAGTCGCCACGCTCAGCAGAAACAACCGCACCAACCTGCGACATGTGGCCCTTCAAAGTAGTGAACCCACACGCAACCACAGCGGCACATTATCCCACAGAGGACTGAGATCCTCCTGCCTCCCAAACAAAAGTGACCGCGGTGAGTTGAATAGACTGAATACTTTATTATATGAAACAGATGTTGACAGTTTCACTTTGTGGACACAATTTGATGTTGAATAAGGTCAAAAAATAAAATACTGTACATGGTATTGCAATATCAGTTGGTCATGATATTGCAATACTTAAGGAATCGTAGTATCATGATAGTATTGGATCGTGATTGAGGTATCACGATGGTATCGTATTGTGAGGTCTGGCGATTCCCACCCCTAAATATAAATATTTTATCTGCCTGTTTTATTGTGTATGTGTATTTCTGTTGTGCAGGCTAACTGCTAACTTTTTGTTATTTGCACTAATGTAATCTTTAATGAAGCTTCTTCGGGTTATGTCCATTATAGTGTTTGGACATTAATCGGTTAAATGCTGAACAGCCTGTTGATCTGTTAAAAAGGTTTTATTGAGGTGTTGGAAGGTGTCACTGAGGATGAGGCTAATTAATTAGCAAGTAACATGTTAGAATCAGAATAGCTGAACAGCAGAGAAAGTCATCACACACCACATGTGCCACTCTGGTTTTATTGGGGGTTATGCTTACTATGAAAAGGAAGATTCCAGTACTGTTCCCTTGTGGTGAAATAATGGAAGTGCACACTAATCTTTGCTAAAAGGTTGTGCGCAGTCCCCACAGGCAACAAGTTGTTGGCATGTTGCCAGTCTATGTGAAATCAGTGTAGTAATTAGTCCAATTGTCTAGAATTTTCACAGTATTCATGTTCTAATCTAGCCAGATACGAGAAGAATGGAGACGGTTAGTCTTTTGGCAGGCATTCATATTATTTAGGTCATCAAACATGTGAAGTTGCTCACAACCATGTCTATTAATTATTCATGTTTATGACAACAGATTTCCTCAAATTGAGTGAAATCAGACAGACAGAAAACTTAAGAAGTGCACCTGCAGTCTCTGAAAGGATTTTTATTCCTCACCTTGCAATTTCTAGCTCATATTTGTGGTGAGTGATGAGCTTGGAGCCTACAAACCAAATTTTAACTCTACTCATGCGTAGATGGTCTGGGTATTTACCTGTAGTTCCACTGCTTGGAATAATGTTTATATCCTTCTGGCGAGGAGGAGCTGAAGGGGCTACATTTGGCCACAGACATGAATCCTCCTCCTGGTGATGTGGGTCCTGTTGACTCCCCTCGCATCGCTGCAGGATAGCCACCGTAGCCTCGCTTGGCTGCTGCCTGATAGCCAGAAAATCCCATCTGACCAACAGGAGTGGTCTTACCACTGTTGTTACCAGACCAGCTGCAGTCTGAGGACCTCTGTGTTATTACAGGGGAGGAGCAGGAGTAGCCAGAGGAGTAGTGACCATAAGAGGCTGGATGGGGTGAACTGGGAGAGTGGGAGAGAGACGGGGGAGTGGATTTTGGATAGGTAGTTGTGGGGGATGTCTGGGCTAGGCTGCTGTAGCTATATGGAGGCCTGGCTGAGGAGCAGTGTGAAGCCTCGGCCCCAGAACTCACTCCCTTAGAGCTCCACTTAGAGAATGCTGGAGACCAGCTGTGACTGGCAGCTGGGCTAGATGGCTCAAAACCTGGGGTGGATGAGGCTTTACGGGGATCTGACTGAGAGGAGGAGATGTCCAACAGGTCCGAGGAATCGTCAGAGTCCAGCAGTGATCGAAAATACCCTGCGAAAAGGCCTTGAGAGTCCTCTCCAGCTGGCCCAGACCCCCTGCCTCCTCCTGGACTGATGTAAGAACCTCCACGTCCAAACTCACAGGAGGAAAAGCCCCCCCTTGAAGATCCACTTAGCTGATACCCCCCCAAAAACTTATCTTTATCCATACAACCTTCCTCTCCCCAGCCTCCCGCCCCATTTGGCCAGTTCTGCCCCATGGACATACCACCCCCTTTAAATGCACCATTTTTCCTCGTACGTCTCTTTCTGATTATTTTCCCATCCCCGGGGTCTGTTCCCACCACACCCCCACCCCTACCCACCCCACCCTTCCCTCTTTTCCTAGGTAATCCATGTTCTGACAGTTTCCTCTTTTTCCCGATGGATTCAAAGAAGTCACTGAAGGTGCTCTTATTGCACTCACTGCCCCCAATGCCCCCTGCTGCTCCTCCTCCACCTCGTCCAACTCCACCGCCTCTGCCACCACGGGGGCGTCTAAACCCAGTGAGCCGATGAAGCAGGGTGGATATTCCAGGGTTTTCCAAGGGGGCATGAAAGCTTTCTGGCTCACTAGGAGTCCAGCAGCGAGGCGGGGAGGAGCGGCCGGTAGCAGGAGGCTGGCGGTTTAAAAAAGCCAGTTTGGAGAGAACATCTCCATATTCTGTTTTTACATCATTCGTATCATTAACATACGATGGGTACGGAAAAGGGAGCTTAGTCCGGCGCCGCCTCCGGGGCTTCTTGGGCTGGTCTCCAGCACCATCAGTGTTCCCAGTAGTTGGAGGCTCCACCTGTATTCCTGGCAGAGGCTGTTTAGGGGGTCGTCCACGTCTGCGTTTCAGAATAACAGGGAGCTCTCCGGGAGGGAACATCACCATAACACTTTTCCCATTGTTCTTCATGCGGAGAAGTGCAGTTGGCTCTCGAACAGCCTCTGAGCCTTCCACGCTGCCTTCGTTAGTTTTCTCTGTCCCCGTGACTGTCTCCAAATTAGAAATTTTGTAGCTCTTCTGCCGACGGCTAAGGCTGACAGGAATGCGCGCCACCTTCACTACAATCCTTCTCACCTGTAAAACAAAAGCCAACATAAAACATACTGCAACTTCTCTTAGCAGTTCTAAGTCATTATGAGTGATGAGAAGTAAAAGTATGTGATATTCAGCTGCTTAAAATGTTCTCCACCATCGTGGCAATCGGGACTAAAACTATAAACATTTTGACATATAAAATTTATGCACTCTTTTCCTCATGCGGTCCTTTTATATTTATCTTCACAACAGAAGAGTTAGGGCTGTCTCTATGAAAATATTCCTTTGGTTATTTAAATTTTAAATAATTCTTGGCCAAAAAATTGCATAGAACAACAAAACATATTAACAATGTGAAACATATTATGTCAGCTGTTTGCAAAGAGCTTCCTCCAAAATTTATAACGTTTCACTCATAAAATTACAAATTTTATAGTAACATTTTCCCTGTAAATTGTAAAGTTTTTTTTTCTTGCAAATTTGTGCTTTTCTTTTGATTATGTACCTACAAAAGAAAAAAGGAGTAAATAAATAAGAAAAAAAATCATCAATGTATTAGAAAAAGGGCAAATTTATGAGTAAAAAGTGGCAAACTTACAGGAATAAAGTCATATATTTAGGAGAAAAAAAATCACAAGTTTAGAGGAAAAATGTGTATTTTGCAACTTTTTCATGCAAATCTGTCATGTCTCTTTAATTGCAACTTTTTCCCTCCTAAATTTATATATATATATTTCTCACTAATTTGATTTTTTCTCCTAAATATGTGACTTTATTTTCGTAAATTTGTTATTTATTCAAAAATTTGCAAATTTTCTCATACATTTGCTTTTTAAAAACTTTTTTCATTAATTTTGCAATTTCTTTTCTTATAAATTTGCATTTTTTTTTCTTGTAAATTAGTAAGCTTTTTATGGGGGGAGGGGTCACAAAGTTCTATTGGTTATGGCCAAAAGACCCCCATGTGGCTCTGAAGCCACGTGTTGCAGATCCTTGCTGTACATGTACATGAAAGAGCTGAAAAGAAGTGTGTGCCATTGACCAATCATGTTTAGACGTCCTCTGGCTTCAGCAAACGAGCACTAGGGATACTTCTCATCATTAGTAACATATAAAAGTTGAATATAGTGTTTAAAAAAACTGAAAAGTTAACTTACACCAACAAAACGCCCACGTCTGCGGTTATTTGGAGGACATACCCCCAAATCTGTAGAAGTTTCCTCCTTTACAGTCAGCGGAGGTGCAGCGATGGCGGGTGAGTTCGCAAATGGGAGATGAGCGGTGGCACGCTGGAGCATAGCTGCCTGACGCTGCCTCATTACACTTTTAGGCGCTGCTTTTTGGACTGATTTTGGCATGGGCCTAGACCTGGATTTAGGTCCAGGCCTATGGCCTAGTCTAGGTCCAGGTTTAGGCATAGCTTTAGGAACAGGTTTAGGTACGGTTAGTGCCAGAGGAATGTCTGTAGGACATGTAACTCCAGGCAGAACTGATTCCATAGAGGGATGTTCTTCCTCTTTACGACCAACAGCCACCACCTCCTCCTCTTTTACTCTCCAGATCTTTTCCGGTAGAACTTCCTCCTCCTCCTCCTCCTCTCCTCCTCTCTCCCTCCCTGCCCTCTTTTCCCCGTCCTCTATGCTTCGGCGAAGACGGGAGGATTTTCGCAGGTGACAGGGAAAGCGGGGACGCCCAGAGCTGCGGAGTGCATACTTTCTTTCTGTCTCTGCAGCAAAAGAAGAGTCTGTGTTTGGGATTGGACCGGGAGGCACTGGACAGAAGGTTGAGGACATGTCTGTCTTTGCAGTCAAGACTGGGACTGCCAGCGGACTGGTGGAGGCAGGATGATTGCCAAGAGCCAAAGACAACGGCTGAGATGAAGTTGTGTGCATGGCCTCTGGTGTGAGCGTTTTGGGCTGTTCAGGCCCAACAGAACCCAAATGTTCATTGATGTCCGTGAGTCCACAGTTGTCTATACGTGCATGTGCAAAAGCCTGCATATGCATATCTGGGTCTATATGTGTTTGCATGTTTAGAATAGTCTCTGTAAGTATATTCGTCTCAGCGGCCAAGTGAGTCTCTGTATGCCTCCGCTGGCTCGGCCCCAGCCTTGTCTGTAGGTGGAGGCCGTTGGCCAGGGTGGAAGTAGGGGAGGAAGAAATGTGGTTGGAGGTTACCAGGTCCAGTCCATCATGAGAGTAATCCTGGAACTCCCCCTGGAATGAGAGCTCCCTAGTCCAGAACTCAGACCCTTCCAGCCCCTCGAGGCTCTCCACGCACCCTTTCTCCTCGACCTGGGTGTCACCACCACTCAGCGGAGGCCCAGTTTGGCCTGAATGTAGATGATCTGATAGGCCACTCATTCAGTGGAGAGTTTTGCCAGTAGTGAGGCAGGAAAAAATGGGATGTTTTCAACTTTATGCAAATGAATGATTCTTCTTTATGTGGACTGCCTTCCTCAGCTGGGAAGAGGATCCAGATACCTGAGGACAGGCAAACCACAATATTATCTCATGAAAAGAAAGTACAAAATCATATCAACATACCAATGCTGAATTTATACAATCCACATTGTGCACAATGGTGTTTTTGCATGTTTGATCTTGTAAAATGCAACCATGGGTCAGCTGCGTACTGTTAAAACATTAAAAAGCTCACTTCACAAAGGAATACACACTGTCATTCGTTGTGAGGGGTATATGTTTTTGACCTGTCCGTCTGCTCGACATTTTCTCCTGTTGCCAGTATAGCTTCTACATTTCTCATCAGATTGACTTCACATTTGTACAGAAGCTTTAACTCATCAATATGTCAGATGTAGAAACTGCATTAACTGAATATTGTCTGTCAATTTTTTTTAGCAATGACAGAAAAATATGAAGGCCGTCTGTTATTCTGACAGATTACAATGAGCACAATCTATTGTAATTTTTACTTGTAATTCCCACCTGTGCACTTTATTGTGCATATTACATAACAATTACCTACTGTCTCACCAGTCTCTGTTCATCAGTTCAATAACTAAAGAAATATATACATAATAAATGCATAATCAGTGTGCTGTATCCTCTAGGTCTATAATTAAAACTGAATATGTGAATGAAAAAAGATATTCAGCATCTTATTGTTATTATATGAAAATCCAACTGACAGGTAATAATCAATTATGACAGAATTTTTACAACCCTGTCTGTCAAAATGAAAGATACTGAGAACGTATAGTGCAACCTCTGCTTAGAAGAGTTTGACTTTGACATACATCTAATGAGGGGTTATCCTGCAAAATTAACCAACAACTAAAAGGACTCTGTCTATTAAAAAGAGTAATTTCTTTGGCTACATGCCGGGTTTATATTCGATGATGGGATACATTACATTGTTCAACAAGAACTCTGACATGGGGATGCATGGGTATGTGAGCTTGTTCCCTTCGATTCTTTCATTTAGTTAAGCTCTTAAAGAAATGAGCAAGGCGCACTCCCTGGGCTTTATGACGTCACAAACCAACAAGCCCCACTTTTGGTCCTTTAAAGCCTCATTTCCACCATAGGAACCTGGCCCCTATTTATCAGAACTGGACCCATGGTGTGTGTCTCCACTGAAGGATCTGCCCTCAGTTAAAAGAAATTTTACAACTTGTACGGGCCAAAAAAATGCCACTACCTTGGGGTTGGTACTTCAGTGAGGTTCCAGAAACCTGCTTGTGCCAGTTTGGTACTGACCTGGCACTGAGTGAATTTCACGCAGCATCATGAAAGTAAATGAAAAGTAAATGGAAAGGAAGCCAGCAAGAAATGCAATTTTTAAAGCCACCAGAAATATTTACAGAAGAAAATCATGGAGAAGAAGAATGATATTTGACACTGTTGATATTCGCTTGGGTACAATACTGAGTCTGTTTCGGCCAAAACCGTTTGCAAAATGAAGTGTGATTATGGGACCTCTGGAGACTGATGGGCCCTACCCCCACAACGCAGACACAACGGATGAGAGGACCGGCTACAGGAACAGCCCTTACCAAAGTTCCTGTCTCCTGTGTTTTACTCATAGTTCTTTGGTAGAAACAAGGTTTATGCTAGCAAAAAAATGCACGCTGACTACCTCGTTTCTCGTGATTGATCCTCTCAAAAAAAAAAAGAAAACTTTATCCCAGTAGATTTGGGGCTCATTAATATTAATGAGGAGGCTGAAAATCAACTGTCTGAGACAGAACTTTACAGACAGATTTTTGATGAGCTGTAAAACAACAGAAATGATTTTGGGTCTACGCATATCTCATGTAGCATGTCAAAAATTAAATTAATCCCTGGAACATGCACAATACAGGACCCATTCCCTCTGCTATATATATAAAAGTCCAGCACTTGCAGCACAGATGGAATTGTGATTGTAAAATAGACCCGTCAACATCTTTGGCAACGGGCCATAAACTTAATCTGTAATGCACTCTTCTCTATTAAGTGTGCCACCCACACAGCCACATTACAACATTAGATTACATTTACCATTCACATCCTGCTCAATTGGTTGCTTTTACCGAATGACTGTGGCGCTGAATCTGATTTTGATTCTGAGTTGAGCCTTGCTCTGTCTGCCTGACTGGCTCTGTTCTGCAGGGGATCATTGGGTCATCAATACTGCAGTGGAGAGCTCACATACTTCTCTCTCTCTCTCTCTCTCTCTCCCCTCTGCTCCTGCCATTCGCCCATGGTTGCTGGAGTGAAAGAAAGAAAGAGGGAGGGATGGAGAATTGAAGAGGATGGGGGAAAGGAAAAAGAAAAGTGGGTAGGTTTGAGCAGAAAGGAAAAAAGAGGAAAAAGAGATTAGTACATGATGTCACAGCTTGCATCCATCCAGACTAGAATCAGTATTTTGGTGAGTGCTGCACGATCTCAGGCAATTATTTTGGAGGATGACTTGCAGTCTACATTTTTAAATTCTCATTGTAGTTAGTGTTTCATTTTGATGTGTTGTGAATACACATGCAAACCCATGCCTCAACTTCATCTGGATTTCTACATGTATTATTGATCACTCAACTTGGCAATAAGGAAATTCACAGGATTACTCAAGGAATTTTCACAATAAAGGTTTATATTATGTAGAAAATAGAAGACTGAATGACCAAATAACGTGAAAAGCACACATACACGACGACCAGAGAGCGTGCTACATTTCACAAAAACTATTCAAATCCATTAACTAAGCTCTAGACTTGGAGGGTGCAACAAGAATGAGAATGTGTGAATAATCACAGCCACCAGGGGGAAGCAGAGAGGTGGTGAATAGAGGTGTTAAAGAGGATGGAGAGATGAAGGTGACAGAAAGACAAGAGTGGTTGGAGGGATTATAGAACCCCTGGAAAAAAAAAAAAGTACAGGCAGGCATAAGCGTTAAGTGGTGTCAGACCCCCATGTGACTGCATCTATACACTAACAGAAACATGCATTAAAAGCATATCATACACAAATGCACACAGCTGACTCCAACTCTGTTGCTCTCACGCTCTGCACTCAACACAATTGTGTCCATCGTCAGATCCCTCTGGCTTCTTCTCCAACATATGGCTCTGATTAGGAGGGAGGGTGAAGGACAGCAGAGAGCCAGAGAGAGAGAGAGAGAGAGAGAGAAAGGAGAGGAGGGAGCGAGACATTAGAATAAGAGGGTGAAAGGGTGAGAACATATGAAAGACTGAAAAAGCAGAAAGGTGAGAGATAACAGAGATAGGTAAAAGATGGGGATACAATGGTTAGCCAGAAGACGAGGTGTTTGTCCCAAATGAGAAAGTTGTGAGGAAGAGGTGAGAAGAGGACAAATCAGTGCCGGAGGAGGAGGAGAGGAGGGAGAGTTTAACTGTAGCAGAGTTTGAGGCTGCACACATGGAGCGAAGCAACCTCAGTGTTCTGCTGCTCCGAGGAATGACACAACTGGGACAGACAAATGTTAGGATGCACACACACACACACACAGAGGCGCACATATTAACCGCACTTTCTTTAACCCGCTCACCCACTCCCTCCATCCCATTCTCATTCTCACTTTCTCTCTAGTCTAATTAACAGCACTCATTAATTAAGGCTTCATCTGACCAGTTTGTGAGAGAGGGAGAAGAGCGCATGTTTTAATTAAACATTGCGTCACACGTGCTTACACACGCGTGCACGCGCTGTCACTCAGAGGCACACAAATGCACAGCGACACATACCAGCACACATGCAAAACATGCCCCCACAGCTTCATCCTCCCACGCACTCGCACATCCATTTACACATGACGACAGGGCACACACGTGAAGTCGTGCACGATCTTACACACACACACACACACACACACACACAGAGGAAACAAAGACAAACATGCAAATATCGGGCTCTGCAGGGGGTATTCTGACAGGGTCTAGATGCCAGCCAATCAAACACTCCCACTACGATTCATTGTTTTTAAGCAAATACTCCTGGCATCCATCAGTTGCCATTCCAGCGTAATCACCGTCAATACATAGCAAGTGGTGCATTTTGCTGTGAATGGCTTTGGGGGCTTTGGAAAAAGGCACCGTGGCGTGGTGTTGTCTGTGCGGAAAACAGCCGAGGGTATGCACCGCTCCCACACGACGGTCTGTTGACTCAAAGAGCAGCTCATGCATTGAGTGATTTTGTTTGAACACTTTTCATCTTGTACATTTTCCTCCTGAAACTTTTCACCGTTATTGCTGCCGCTGCCATACGGGAAAGGAAACAACAACAACAGCAGCAGCACAACACGCCACAGAGCATAAGCGCACACTAGAGTCTGTCATTTTCCAGTTTGGGGCACTGGCCTGTTGTGCATAGTCTGAGAGGGATTGTCTATTCTCTTCCCATCCATCTCGCTGCCACAAAGGCTTGCAGACTCACGGGCCTGCCAGCACAAACCCTCAATGAGGAACTAGACCCTGTATCAGTATGGATGTGTGTCTGCGAACGTGTACAAGTGTGTCTTCCTGGGTGTGTTTGTAAAAAGCACTCACTGAGCTCTAACGGGTGTGCAGTTGTTGCTAAGAGACAGGCAGCAGCACCGAAACAGCATGGGCTGGGGGGGGGGGGGGGATTTCATGGGAGGGGGACACAGAGGAGAGAGAAAGTAAGAGAGACAGAGAGAGGTGGTGAAAGGGGGTGGTGGTGGTGGTGAGGGCTCCACCGAGAGGTTTAGACAGATAAGAAGAACAGTGAGGAGAGGGAGCGAGATGGCGAAAGTGTATGTGAGGCCAGGAGACAAGGAGCGATGGGGAGGGGGAAGTGGGTCAAGGGGTCCACGGAGACTGAGTGACACTGTGCAGCAAACTCAACCACCATCAGGTGCTCCTTCCTCCATCACCTCCACCCTGATGCAACCCCCTGGCCTTCAACCCCAGCAGCCTCCACATGTGATGTAGCTCAGTGTTTCCTCTGTTCAGCATTAGTGGTGGTGGGTGAGAGTCACTACTGATCTGTTGGGAGGCTTGTTATCGTTATTTTGAGTTTTTGGCCCCAAAAATGTATGTGGAACCAAACTTGGTTGTATTTATAACATATTACACTAGTAACAGGAACTTTATTCATTTTAAATGAACAACTTTTTTCTTCTTTTTAGCAACTTTTTTCTTGTAAAGAAGTCACAAGTTTGAACATGCTTTTTCTTAGTCACAAGTTTGCATCTTTAGTTTTGTACAGTTATGACTTTTTCCCCTATAAATTTGTGACTGTTTTCTTGTAAAGTTGCATGCTTTGTTTTGTTAAGCTGAGACTTTTTTAATGGAAAGGAGTCTCAAACTTGGGGCATTTTTTGTACATTTATATTGCCTACAATCTCTTACTATATAAAGAACTACACATTCAGTATGAAGGACAACAGCATGTAATTGATATAATTTGTTTGCACAATTTGCACTCATATCTCATGTTTATTGTCTAGGTGTGGGAATGACCAGAGGCACCACGATATGATATCATCCCGATACTTGGGCCGTGATATGCTATCACTGCGATCTTGCGATATGCTTTTACAATATCATATGTTGTGATTTCCCATCCCAATCTCTGCCTCGATCAACTCCTGGCTAGGTCTCATGAGTCACTCCTTTGCTGTGCTGACCTAACCAGACAGTGAGCATTTAGCACCATCTAGTGGATTGAAAATTCAATTGTTTTTATTACTCTGGTACCTAAAAAAATGAATTTGTATTTGCAACATTTATTAATACCTTTATTTAAGTATTGCAGTACTGGTTTGTCTGAATCGATACAGTATCATGGACACACGTATTGTGATACTACACTGTATCGATTTTTTGCCTCACCCCTGTTACTGACACATGAAATTATAGTTATCAGACTGTATAAGACTGTAAAATCCCTAAAAAAAATGTTTTTGCTCTTAAAAATTGGTTTAATTTCTCAAAAGAAAAAGGTCTGTGTTTGAAGTCTTCATCCAAATGAAGACTTAATACAGCCAGAACTTTGCACAAAATTGATCATATTTTTTTTCAGAAGACTATTTTGACTCATTATTTGGGTTCAACATGAACATCTCCTATGAAGTTTACAAATCAACGATCTGCTAATCTGCTATTCTGTAACTATCATTGGCTTTTTACACAGGAGATAGAGTCACTGAGTCTGCCATCTAAATCAATTAGGAAATATATTAAAGTTGTTGACGGAAGTTTTCACAGACTCAGAATATGGATTTATTGATTTTATTTTCCCCCCCTGGAAACTCTTTACTCCATGATAAATTATAAAGCACCGGGAAGGATTATGATCACAAACATTGCGTTGTTCTAAAGGCAAACCTCCGCACTGCAGGATATTCCAGTAAGAAGTTGCAGTACAATGATTTGGTTACTAGATCACTACTTATCTATGCTATGTCTTTTTGCTTGTGTTTGATTTGTGGTCTATCACAATGTTCAGTTTTTCATTCATTGCCATTACTACTGTTTATTGGAAGGGAAACAGTGTGGCACAACAACTTGGTGACTAAGTGTTTTCATGTTATCACTGAGACGTTGTCTAGAGAAAGAAGAAGTGCAGCAGGTTTTACTCCAGATGGCAAAATGACTGACTTTGTCACTTAAACGTTTCACGCTAAGAGATGTCACACAGCATCACTTTAAAAGCAGACGTAGCAGAGAAAGCGGGTTTTTAACTATCAAATATGAAACTTATCAAGCTGATTACTGACAGTTGGTTTGGCTATTGATTTGAATTAAAGAAATGCGTTAAATCTAAAAATTTAAGAATACATCTAATTTGTTCGCTGACTTTCTGAAAGCACTCTTCCTCTTGATCTGCAGTTTCTCCCACTTTTGAAAAATGTTTTTGGGAGTCTTGTTTTTCAAGAAATTTCATGAATATGACAACCATGACATGACAACCATGACATGACAATATGACAACAAGTATGGTAAGATATGTCACTGTGTTATTTTCAAAGTTCATTAAATAAATTTGGAAGATTAAATGTTTTGTACTATTACTGTATATATTTAGGGGTCATTTCCCTAGGAAATACAAAATTAGCAGCATAAATATCAGTGTCGTAGTTTTTCCCTGGTGAGTTTTATAGTTTCTTCTTCTTTTGGCTGCTCCCTTAGTCTAGTGGCTAGGAGGGGTTCCCATGCACCCCCCGGAAATCAACTTTTAACCAGCATTTCTGGAATGCTCTGGATAAGGTGTTAACGAAATGCCTTGTTCCCAAGCTTGCAAAATGTCCCACGTGACTTTTTTATGCTAATTTTATGTAAATTATTGCCGCCATTACCAGAAAATGCATTTTTTGTTATATCTCTTTAAATGTTTGAGAAAACTCCTTTATTATGGCTTCTACACCCGTGTTATGAAGGTCAATTGTCACATTGAACCTATTTTCAGAATGCCCATATTTGTATAGAACAAGAAAATATGCAAATTAGGTCCGCCATTGTGCAAAAATCTTTATTTCTCTATATCTCTACCAGTCTTGGACATAGCCTCACCAAAATGGTTTCTACCTCCCTTATTACATGGTCAAACAATACGATAACGTTATCATTGTTGTGAATACACGTGTTACTAGTATGTTATGAAATCCTGTAATTACGGCTGCTATTAAGAAAAAATAGTTTTTTCGCCCTATTTTGGCTCCTTTTAGAGATAAACGTTTTCTGGGAGCTTCTACCTCCCTATTAACATGGTCAAGGAACATGATAAAAACTAATCATGTGTTCATTTCTAACAGTAATATGTAAATATTACGCATCTATCATCATCATCATCATCCTCTTCTTCTATGTCGTCTTCTGCTTCGTCTTCAGACTCTTCTTCTTCACTGTCGTCTTCACCAGCAGTATCTAGGATATCTACGAGTGAAGTAGGTAGCGCCTCTCCATAGTACCAGATGGGTTCTAGTACTTCCAGGTCTGTTCTTAACCAACCCTGACCCTCATTGTGTGGTTTCGGCTTTTCGAAGATAGCTTGGTGAGCTCGTTTGTACAGCGCAACCTGGTAGTTTGCACGCTGGATGTGTGGCTTGAGCGCAGAGCGGCACGGAGGGAGACATGACAGGTCGACTTTTGACTTGGTAGTGAGCCTCTCACCTTCACCAACCATCTTTCGAAGCAGTTTGACACGTACGGTATCCACGGATGATTCACGAGGCTGCCCATACATGATACAGGTGAACTTCTCCAGCTGCGTAACCACTTCAGGGTCGACGTTCCAGTTCTCTCCAAGCTGACGGAATGCCTCATGAAACCTTGGGCTCTTCTCAAGTTTTTTCAGAGGACCGACTTTTCCTTTTCCTTTAAAGGAGCTTGTACAATCTTCTCCAGTGAACACGTAGAAGCCAAGTATGGTGGAACAGTAGCTGCGTCCCAAGGACTCAGCAATTTCCGAGAGATTGAGTAGCTTGCGGTGTTTGCCAGATCCTGTGTCCAAGTAGACAGTAAGGTTTATTGTATGGGCATGGTAGAGCAGAATCACGAAGATGTCCGTGTCTGGCGTACGGACCACAGCATTCTCATAGCCAATTCTGGCGGCAAAGTGAAGGTATAGCACCACCCTTGTGTCAATTTCTTCCTGATCACTGTATATTTCGGGGAGTTCTCGCTCTTCCATCTGAAAGCAATAAAATACAAACAAAGTTTTTTACTTCAGTAATTGCATGGGCATAAAAGTAATTGAAATGTTATCGACAGACCTCCCCGTTCGAAACGACCAGTTCATGGGCCCGTCCTTCAACAATAATCACTGCTTTCTGCGTGTTTTGGAGCCTTGATGCTGCTTCTCGGCCACTCCAAACGCGTAGTAGTAAATTACATAATTGCTTTTCGCATGCAATTATAAAATAAAAGCACATTTCAAAACAAATGCATCGCTATCTAAGAAATTTGGCAAACTGATTGTGATTTTAAGTGATTTTCATAATTCACTACCTCATTTGTAGTATTTGTGGATGGGTGCTTTAACCATTTATTATGAAAATGCATAAGGTGAGAAAGAAAACTTGAATAGCACGATCAATGTTCGTGTTCCTTGACCATGTTAATAGGGAGGTAGAAGCTCCCAGAAAATGTTTATCTTTAAAAGGTGCCAAAATAGGGCGAAAAAACTATTTTTTCTTAGTGGCAGCTGTAATTACAGGATTTCGTAACATACTAGTAACACGTGTATTCACAACAATGATAACGTTATCGTATTGTTTGACCATGTAATAAGGGAGGTAGAAACCATTTTGGTGAGGCTATGTCCAAGACTGGTAGAGATATAGAGAAATAAAGATTTTTGCACAATGGCGGACCTAATTTGCATATTTTCTTGTTCTATACAAATATGGGCATTCTGGAAGTAGGTTCAATGTGACAACTGACCTTCATAACATGGGTGTAGAAGCCATAATTAAGGAGTTTTCTCAAACATTTAAAGAGATATAACAAAAATTGCATTTTCTGGTAATGGCGGCAATAATTTACATAAAATTAGCATAAAAAAGTCACGTGGGACATTTTGCAAGCTTGGGAACAAGGCATTTCGTTAACAGCTTATCCAGAGCATTCCAGAAATGCTGGTTAAAAGTTGATTTCCGGGGGGTGCATGGGAACCCCTCCTAGCCACTAGACTACCTTTTGGGGTTTCATCATCTGATATCATAATGATCCACATATTTGATTTGGAAAGGATTTTATGCCAGATGTCCTTCCTTACACAACCCTCCCCATTTACCCAGGCTTGGAACCGGCACTAAGAGTAAACTGGCTTGTACTTTCCTTCCCTCATTCTATATTATTCTGAGCACCAAGCTAGAAGATGGAAAGCACCATTTTTATGGTCTTTGGTATGACCCAGCTGGGATGTGAACCCACAACCTCCTGGCTGTGGGGTGGATGCTCTACCACTAGGCAGCCACTCCAGTCTGATGAGGGTTTTTCTATGTTATCTAAAACCTTAAAATTGTTTTGTAAATGTTAACTGCGTGTAATAATCAAATCAAATTAAATATGTGGCTTCAAATTATAGAGCTATTATTATTATTACTGAGGAGAGTGCAGTAGGAACTGAGAGAGATGCTGAGGATGTGTAAAGACAACTTCAGGAGGAAGTTAGAGGATAAACTCCAGCAGAAAAACATGAGGGATGTGTGAGAGGGAATGAAGCACATCACTTGGGGTAAGGGGAGAGGCAGACAGACATCGGGGGCCTTGAGAGAGCTGATGAGCTGAATCTGTTTTTTAATAGGTTCAACTCACTGTCACCCCCACAACACAGCCAGACCCCCACACACCCCTCCTCCCTCCCTCCCTCCCCTGTGCAGCACCTCTCTCCCCCCTCACCCCCTTCCCCCCCTCCACTGAAGACATCAGCACCAACCCCCATATCACTGTGACCACAGACCACGTGAGGAAACAGCTGGAGAGACTTCACCAGCGGAAGGCTGCGGGCCCTGATGGCATCTCCGCCAGGATCCAGAGGACTTGTGCCAACCAGCTAGCTCCAGTACTGAAACACCTGTACAACCTGAGCCTGAGTCTGGAGAGAGTACCGGTGCTGTGGAAGATGTCCTGCCTTGTTCCTATTCCCAAGAAGTCGTCTCCATTGGACCTGAATGACTATCGAGCAGTGGCAACTTCATCTCATGTGATGAAGGTCCTGGAGAGACTGGTCTTAGCCCACCTGAGGCCGCAGGTGAAGACGTGGCTGGACTCTCTGCAGTTTGCATACCAGCCCTATTAAGGAGTTGAAGATGCTGTCATCTACCTGCTGCAACAAGCGCATTTGCACCTGGATGGAGGAGGAGACACTGTGAGAATCACGTTCTTTGATTTTTCCCAGTGCTTTTAATACCATTCAACCACTGCTGCTGGGAGAGAAGCTGTGGATGATGGGGGTTGACAACTCTGTGATCTCCTGGATTACTGACTACCTGACAGGCAGGCCACAGTTTGTCCGGCTGGGCAGTGTCTTGTCTGACATTGTGGTTAGTGATACGGGAGCTCAACAGGGGACTGTGCTTTCTCCTTTTCTCTTCACCTTATACACGAATGACTTTCAGTACAACTCCGAGTCATGCCATCTGCAGAAATTCTCTGATGACTCGGCTGTTGTTGGGTGTATAAGAGAGGGAGAGGGGGGAGAGTACAGGCACTGGTAGACAGATTTGTGGACTGGCCCGAGCAGAATCACCTCAGGTTGAACGTCAACAGACCAGATAGATGGTGATTGACTTCAGGAAGAAGAAGACACCTTCACAGCCATTGTGGATTAGGAGGGAGGATGTGGGGGTAGTGGAGGACTACAAATACCTGGGTGTTGTGATCAGCAACGGACTGGACTGGAAATCTAACACTGATGTTGCATACAAGAAGGGGATGTGCAGACTGTACTTTCTGAGGAAGCTGAGGTCCTTCAGTGTGTGCAGCAGGATGCTAGAGCTTTTCTACCAGACTGTAGTTGCCAGTACCATCTTCTTTGCTGCTGTCTGCTGGGGTAGCAGTATCAGAGCCAGCGACACCAATAGACTTGACAAGATTATCGAGAAGGCTGGCTCTGTAATTGGACTCAGGCCAGAGACCTTTGAGACTGTAGTGGAGAGGAGGACACTGAACAAACTGTTTTCCATCATAGACAACCCTGATCACCCCCTCCACCACACACTGGACAGAGAGCAGAGCACTTTCTCCAGCAGACTGCTACAGCTTCGCTGCCGAACGGTCAGGTACAGGAAATCTTTTCTGCCACAAGCCATTTCACTGTACAATAACTCACTCTAATGTTGAATTTTGGTCATAACAATGCTGCCATACTGCACCTTACAGTCTAATTGGTACCTCACATTTCACCCTGCGCCTTATAATCCTTCTTTGTGCAGGCATACCCAGCGTTGAGGCACTACTTTCACAAAGTCAACTGTGATGGACTGGCCACGTAGTCCGTATGGATGACTTGCAGCTTTCTAAGGCTGTCTTTTATGGTGAACTTGATAGTGGTACAAGAAACAGAGGCAGACCCAAGCTCAGATTTAAGGACGTTCTCAAAAGACATCTGAAGACCTGCGCCATTGATGTTGACTCCTGGGGGGTCGGAGCAAGCGACCGTCTCTGGTGGAGATCTATTGTCAGAAGCTCTGTCTCCCTGATCAATGACCGTCTAGCTCAGGAGACAACTGAGCGCAGTCGAAAACATGCTGCCAAGACCGCCTCAGCTGTTGATCCTCAAGCTTATATCTCTTGCTTCTCCTGCCGCCACTACGGCAGACGATGCTCCCACCATATTGGACTGTATGCCCATGAATGACATTGCTGAAGTCGTCATACTCCACAAGAGTGACAGCCGAAGAAGAAGAAGAAGAAGACAGTCGGTACTAGCCATAGCTTCATAAGGATCATCATCTATTTAACCTAATAGTAGCCTATGTAATATATAAAGTTATCTAAGCATTTGTACTTCCCTGGGTAACTCCTTTTCTACTATGCTGTGTGCATTTATTTTGGTTTTGGGTCATCTACTGTGTCATGCTGCTGTTACACTGTAATTTCCCAGTCTGGGATCAATAAAGTACATCTATCTATCTATCTATCTATCTATCATCACCATCGGGCAGTGCGGTGGTGCAGTGGTTAGCACTGCGGCAGCACAGCAACTCACCCTTGGCCATGGGATCCTGGGTTCGATCCCATCCCGTGACCAACAGGGATCTGTGTGGAGTTTACATGTTCTCCCCATGTCTGCGTGGGTTTACTCTGGGATTTCTCCGGTTTCCTCCCCCAGGTCAAAAACATGCAGGTTAGGTTAATTGGAGACTCTAAAGTGGCCCTAGGTGTGAACGTGTGTGTGAATGGTGAAGGGATAGCACCATTCCGTGGCTGCTTCATCCATCCAGGTGGATGCCCTGAATTTCCCCTCTGGGGATCAATAAAGTATACAAAATAAAAAAATCTATCTATCTATCTATCTATCTATCTATCTATCTATCTATCTATCTAGGTGAAGTAAGTGTGTGTGTGTGTGTGTGTGTGTGTGTGTGTGTGAGTGAGTGAGTGTTGTATATATGTTAGTAATAGATCAGGAACATAATATCACCTGTTTCTATAAATCTCTTGAATCTTAATTATAACATTTCCAGTTCTGCTATATTCTGCACCATATTGCACCTTACTGTGCTGTTTATAATGTATATATTTATTATTTTCCATATTCTGTGTCTTACTCTTGCATGTTCAGCTTTATGCTCAGCCTGATAGTCCTTCTTTGTGCAATGGGATGATTCATGTGTTTATATGGGTCATCATATATTAAGCTATGATGTACAGTATATAGGTTTTATAGTCGTGTTAGTTTTTACTTTCCATGGGGAATCCCTTTGTCTGTCATGTGTGTGTTTCTGTTGTTTGGCTGTCAACTGTCATGCTGCTGTTACACTGTAATTTCCCAGTTTGGGATCAATAAAGTACATCTATCTATCTATCTATCTATTTATAGTGTCTTCTTATTTAATTGTATTTTCAGTGTTCAAGTATTTATTCTTTTTGGACTCATGGGTTAAAGAAAAATGTTGTATGTCTGGTCCATATGACAAAACTGACAAAGTTTTCATTACAGAACACAAGAATAACCATATTTAGTTAAGTTAATTCCCTTCCACAGCATGTGGGACACCAGGTGGTGTATAGGGGCAGCACCTATCTCTGTTTCTCTGACCCTAGGCCACGCAGCTACTGTAAGTAGTGAAAGCAACAGTGGGGGGTCAGTCCTCTGGTAGGTCTGTGCGTTAAACTTTCCTTTCCCCATTACATTATGCTGAGCACCAAGGTAGAAGGAAGAAAGTACCATTTTTAGATGGTCTTTGGTATGACCCGGTTGGGATTTGAACCCTGGCCTCCCGGTTGTGGGGCGGATGCTCTATCAACTAGGCCACCACTCCGGTCAGTAACCCTGTTTAACATCAGTAAAAACATAGTATCTAGACATGCTGACATTTAGATTTAAGCTACTACCATTTCCATGGTGGGAAAAAAAGTTTTCAATATTTACCCTGCATTTCAAGCAGGATTTAGTCATCCTCAGAAAAGATTTAACTCAACTAAATCAATCAAAAAGTGCGTTTAAGTTAAAACGACCTTTCTTGACCATGGTGCTTTACAGCCCAACAGGCATTAACAGAGAGCAGCTAAGAGTTTTCAACACATCCAAACTCTTCTGATCAGACCTGGGATGACTGAGTTTGAGGTGCTGGTAAGTGTGCTTGGATGGTATTGGGGGGGGGGGGGGCGTTATCAGCGTGCCAGGGCCGACATGCCTGCACACAAATTACCACCAAAAGCCCTTTAGAATGCAACTGAACTTTGGACTTTGGTGGGCTGCAGCACCGGGCGCACGTCAATCAAACCAAGACACACTTACACACAGACCCTTGTCCCCCTCATCCACCTCCACCCACTCTCTCTCCTTCACTCTGACCTCTTCTCTCTCACTCACCAACTCACATCCTACCCTTCCTGCTGCCCCCCACCCCCCCCCTAAAAAAAACACCACCACCTTCCCAGCTGCAGGAAATTCCTAATGATCTCCATCATCAATGTGCGCACCGTATCTCCTGCCAAGAATAAGTATGTGTGCACACATAAACACTCACACATGCATGTGCGCACACACAAACACTCACACGGAGCATACAAATGAAGAGAGACCAACACATAAACCATATGTGCAGACAAACAAAAAAAGGCGGACAGACATTAAGACAGGCAGAAACACATCTAACGTAAACAGACTTCACACAGAGCAGATACAGTGGCAGCTCAGCCAAGGATGCACTCGGGGGACTGAAGAAGTATCTCAGAACACCAGCACCCCCCCACACACACACACACACACACTCTACCCCCCATCTGACTGTCTCACCATCTGCCTGTCTCTCTCCTGGTGTTTCTGCAGGAACCTACATGCTGTAGTTATTTTAAGACGAGGAGGACCATGTTACCCCTTCCTCTCCCTCCCTCACCCCCTCCTCACTTCTCTTCCTCTCATCTCCCTTGCCCCCCCCCCCACTACTCTTCCACCACCACCCCCAACTCCCCCTTCCTCATCTTCAACTCAGCCTGACACTCTCTCCTCTCTCTCACTCTCCTGCAGGCAGTTTACTGGCGCTGCTGATGGCCGCCCCTCATTCGGGTCATGTGACCAACTGCGCCAGCTGGGAACAGCTAGGTGTGTGTGTGCATGCGTGTGTAGGTGTGTGTGTGTGTGTACGCGCACAGAAACACACAAACTTGGATAAGTGGGGATATGTCTGGAGACACACATGCGCGCGCGCACACACACACACACACACATGCAAATACAGGCGGCTGAAACCAGGCACTTAAGTGCCAACACGGAAACACTACAACTTACAGGTGCACACGTATGCACAAACGCACACATTGAGCTGGCATGATCACGCAAACAAGTGTGCACACAGTGACGCACGCTCCATGAGAGCCCACACTCCAAAACCACACATGCCGAGACACATAAACACAGTCACGCATAGCTACCTCACACACAGAAGACACACAAACCAGATGCTCGGACCCTGACACACACGCACTCAGACCTTGAGGCCAGTGTTTTGGAGAGGGGCCTCCGTGCCGCGGCCCTGACTTCCTGACTCCTCCTCCTCCTCCTCTCTCCATACTCCTGTTCCACAGTTGCTGTGGGAGATGCTGCTGCAGAGCCCGTTGCCAAGGAGAACGCTGCTGGCTGTTTGAACAACAATGGCCGCCTTGTGAACATTCCAACTGTAGGTACTGACAGCTCATCAGCCACAGCCTCAACATACACATGCACACGCCACGCCACGCCACGCCACTGTACCTCTCCGAGTTCCTGGCCTCGAGCCCTGAGCGAGGCAACACTTTCAGACACAAACACACACATCTGTGCACACTCTTAAGAAATTATGACTTCTGCTGAGAGGATAACAAACCCTTCCGTCCCTCTCTGTCTACCTGCATCTCTCTACCATCTCTCTCTCTCACACACATACACATATTCACACATGTACGCACTCTCTCACACATGCACATGCTGTCTCACACACACACTCTTGGTGTGCAGTGCATTCATCCATCTTCCCCCTTCTCCCCGACTACTCTCTGTCTTTCTCTCTTATCTCTTTCTCTCTCCTCCCCCTCCACAGCCTCCTGCTCTCACTCTCTCTCTTACTCGCTCTTCACTCGCTCATCTCTCTCTCTATCTCTCTCTCTCTCTCCCCCTCTGTCTGTCTCTGAAAGTGTGTGTTCTCACTCACTCTCACGCACGCACAATCTCCTTCTCTCCTGGAAGGTAGCGAATCTTTTTGTCCCTTGGGGGCATACACTTCCTCGGAGAAGGAGGGAAAAGGGAAAGAAGAAAGAGAACTAGAAACAAGGGTGGAACGGGCAAGAGGGGAGGAAGGCGGGGGGGGGGGGACAAGAGGAGTGAGAATGAAAGGGAGGGAAGAGGGTGAAAAGTATATTCACGGCAGGGATTTATAGACAGACCCCTTAGTGCTCTGATTATCTGTTCATATTGATGGGACGACACTGAAGCCATGCTGGTGGAACGTTGAGACGGTGCTGGAGCCAAATTGGGTGGGGGGCGGGAGAGGAGGAGGAGGAGGGTGCTGAGGAGAATCACTAACAAGTCTCTGCTTATCCTCTGACTCACTGTTTTTAAAACACACACATACCCAGACACATGTACACTGACACACAAAACTGAAGTAAAAAAGACAACACGAGCGCTCAGAAAAAAAAAACAACCAAAAACTACGTGAGTAAAGTATAATAATCTACAGACAGGTATGAGTGAGTGTGTGTGTGCGCGCATGTGTGTGATGAAGTGCTGTGTCCCAGACACGCAGATGCTCCTGCGTGTGTGTGTGTGTGTGTGTGTGTGTGTGTGTGTGTGTGTGTGCGTGCGTTTTTCCCATTTCTCGCTCCTCTTTAATAATTGAGCTGATTCTGTCCAGCTTGTTAGGGAGGTACACACCAGCTTCACACTCCATCTCCCTCTCCTCCTCCTCTTCTCCTCCTCATCCTCTCAGTCGGTCAGTCCCTCCATCTCTGCCGCTCACCCTTCATTTATCACTCCTCATTTCCCTTCTGACTCCTCTGTCCTCTCCTTCTCTCCGTCCCTTCCCCCAGCTCTCTTCTCCCTCTTTCTTCACAAATCCCTCCTGTTCTTTGACCTCTCTCGCCTCTTGCAGTTTCACCCCCCCCCCACACACACACACACCCTCACCCCACTGCCCTCCATCATCCCCCTCTCCTCTCGCCTCCTTCCCACCATCCTTCCAGAGAGGTGAGAGGTTGGAGCTTCCTCTCCACTATCAGACTCAAACTGGCTGCAACCAGCACTGTGGAGGGGAGGAGAGATGAGGAGAAAGATGAGGCAGGTGAGGAAGGACACATAGGAAGGAGAAGAGGAGGAGAAGAAGGGGCTGACTAAAGGACGGCTATGTGGGGAGGGCCATAGAGGTTAAAAGAAGGAAGGAGGCGTGAGAAAAGAGAAGGGGAGATGTCTTCTTTTTGAGTCATTGCTTTTGGCGCGGAGGAGCCGTTTTATGAATGTATCGTGTGGGAGGTGACAGAATGGAGCATACACACACTGCTTACACTAATGCTAAATGGTTTCTGTGTGTGTGTGTGTGTGTTTGCTGGTGCATTTGTGCGTGTGTGTGCAGCAAAAAGCCATTTCACTCCAGGTAACGATTAGATTAAAAAGAGTCACAAACAACGGGACCCTTCACCCTAAGGACAGAGTAATGACTAATTATTACTGTCAGTAGCTCTTCGTTTCATAGTGAAAATTTTAAATGTTGTGAAGGAATCCAAAAATGTCCCATTTCTCTAGATTACAGTTAGATGCCTTATAGTGGGTTTATTAAACAAATAAAATGTGTTCAATGGAAAATAAACATTAAAAGGCCCACAACTTATCTTTGTTTTAATGAATTTGTTATGAAATGAGCCAACTTTCTGAATGTGCAGGACGGTTTCATAGCAGCGACTGTGATGCGTATTAGGAGACACAGGTGTTACTAATCACGTTAACGAAGGTTCGGTCCGGTTTAGGCACAGAGCTTTGATTAATGTGATTAGTAACACCTGTGTTCATTTACTGTTTCATGTCAGAATGGCTGCAGTGAATGATTGATACTTGTCATATCGTATTAGATTTAATTGCTGCAGCTGTATTTTAGATGGCTTTGTCTTTGGTTACACCTGAGGGAATTTTTACACCTCTAAACTTAGCTGGAGGCAATTTATGGAGTACCATTAGAATGTGGCTGGTTGGCCTGATTTGGCCCACAAACTTTGGATTCAGTATCAGTGTTTAGCATAAAAGGCATGATGGCAGTAGACCCCGTATAACTTCATTATGCCTTACAACAAAAGAGCTGCAAAACAACCATGATGATTATAAGCACCTCAAGCATTAGAGGGGTTTTTTTTTAACAGCTCAAAGCTCTATACAACTCAAAAGCTGTGATATGTGTATGGGAACTTTTGCCCTTAAGTTAGTTTCTTGCACTATAAGTCAGATTTTTATAAAGACCAAACTCATTCATTGCAGAAGAGTAAATTCTCTTTTCTTGAATGGCAGTACCTGTTGTGCAGAGTTCAAAGGAAAAATGTCTGAATGATCAATAGCTGACATACACAAACATCTGTGACCAAAAGTCTTGGTTGCATTTGTCAAACTGTGGTCACAGCTCCACATCAATTTCCTGGAATGAGGTTCTTCTTAGTTATAAAGAAAATGTGAAATTATCTATGGACTGATGCCACTTCAGAGTATCATTTGGTGTCAGCCTTTATTTCTATTACTTGTATTTGTACCGATACGCTACTGATACCACACTGACACACAGTAGGAACAATGCTATGGTCCATATACTTTAAAACAGTGTAGTAACTTTTCTTTCACTGGTCTTTGGTAATTAGAGCAGTGTATGAAAAATGTCTAAAGTGTGGAAGCACTTTACTACAAAAGATGAAGGCAAGAAAAAACAGGATGCATACATACTGAGTGAAAAAATAACATCAAGTTCTGGTACAGGTTCTCACACTCAGTCTGAAAATAAGTGTTATCACTGCATCCCTCCTTAAGAGTCAGCATTTTATAGAATCCAATCCTTAGGATGTACATTCAGGTCTAGACTACTCAGTCTTTGTCTAAGAATGCATTTATGTTGAGGGTTGTGCTTTAATTGCAACATTTTTTTTATTCTGATAGTGATTTTTGAAAAAGCAATTTAGATGATACCTATAGTGAATATTTTTGTTCATTTTGTTGTTATGTGTCACTCACTTTGGGATTAGGGGAAGGCAAATTTTTAAACAGAATGATGTTATTGTTATAGCTTTAAAAATTCAGCCATCAGCAAATTGACTTGACACGACAGTTGAGTCACCCTCTGGTATCAGAGTCCATCATCTTATTTGTTAAAAGGCCAAAATCAGTCAGCAAAACCCATAATGACTGATATATTACTCTATATAAAATTCAAGAAATCTCTGTGTGTCTGTGTGTCATGACCATAGGACTTGCTAAAAAATCATAGGACCGCCTATGATGTTCCTATGATGTTTAGTTAGTTAGTTAATTCCCTTCACGCCATGAAGACGCATGGGGCGGCGCCCATCTCCGTTTCTCTGACCCTAGGCCACACAGCTACTGTAAGTAGTGAAAGCTACAGTGGGGGGTCAGTCCTCTGGTAGCTCTGTGCGTAACTTTTACTTTCTCCGTTCCATTATGCGGAGCACCACGCTAGAAGGCAGAAAGTGCCATTTTTATATGGTCTTTGGTATGACCCGGCCGGGATTTGAACCCCTGCCTCCCGGGTGTGGGGCGGATGCTCTACCAACTGAGCCACCACTCCGGTTCCTATGATGTTTACATGATGTCTATATGATATCATATAGACCATAGGTAATTCAAGAAATCTGTGTGTCTGTTTGTGTGTCTGTCAAGCTCAAAGGCAGCCATCACTGAACGAGTGCTGACGTGCTTGCTTACACCCTTGCTTACACCTGCTTTCTACAGGCATGCAGAAATATCCAAAATGACAAAAAAAACTAACCAGAATATTCTCCAGAAAATTCTCAAAGGTACTACTGCATGTGCAAACAACAGAATGCCAGGGCTCAATAACATCACTGACCAACAACCAGCAGCCACAAAAGCAGCTTGGTCTTTCTCCCACAGCAAATCAACTTTATTTATAAAGCACTTTAAAAAGCAATGAGGACGGATCATTTTTTCACACATAAGGAGTTGTTCAGAACTCCTTATAAGAACTCCTTATACAAAGATATAGAGTGATGATAATCAAGTCAAGTCAAGTCAAGTAATGCACCTGTAAGCTGGTTGCCAACCGCCAATCAAATCTAAAAGAAGAAGAGCACTCACTACACAGTGCTGTACACTATGGGCATGCACAGGTATACACGGGCATGCACGGGTATGTACTAGTAGTTATAATTTTTGGTGCCTAACTGGAGCTAAAGAGTTATGGAATCACAAGGAGTTGCCCATGATGGTGTTGCCCCTACTGTTAATCTAGTCCAAATTCAGAACTGATGCGTTCAATTCAACAGGTGGCACCAGCTGCAAGTCAAAACTTCCCCAAACCAGCCGAGAATTTAGAGGAAGCTGATAAACATATTGTAACGCTCAATGTTACATCAGTCTGCACATGTTTGCGTGTGCGTGCACATGAATATGCGTGTCCGCCCTGACTTCTCCATCTCCATGACGACCTCCATATCAAGAGGACGTCAGACTACGGCGACCTCACATGCTGATAGGCAAGGGGAGGGGGAAAAAAAAACAGGTGATTGGTCGAGCTGTCGACTGTCATATCAGTGGGGTGTATCTTTGTAGCACTGTGATGCGCGCACACACACACACACACACACACACAAACCTGACTTGTCTGTGGCTTCAGCCTATAACGCCTACGGACTGCAGCAAACAGCAAACAAAAGGTAGCGACACAGTATGCGTGCACACACACACACACAGATCTGAGACGAGATGTGGTGTGTTAGGTGCGCTGACCCTGCCAATGAGGACAGGAGGAACATCAACGGAGCTACAAGGCCGTTGCTATGACAACTAGCCCCACTCACACAGGTAGGAAGCACAATGGGCCTAAGCTGTTATATGTTCTCATTCTCCCTGTTTGTCACTCACACACGCACACTCTCATGAACACACACACACACACACACACAAACTGCCATGCACTCAAGACAAGTCTGACAGACAGCAGCTGAATGCCAAGGTAAGACCACTTCCTTTTCATTCCAGCATTCACTGGGCTGAAATATTCATTATGTCCAAGTGGACCTGCCAATGGGAGAACTCATTGATCAACCACAGACAGAGAGAGTGAGAGACAGACAGACAGACAGACAGATAGAGCGTCACTCTGCATACTAACAGCACCTGCACTAGGGCAGCCTGTGCACGTCTCTAAGGGGCCCTTAAATAACGAACTGTCACTGCCCAGACACTGACATTGACTTCTCTCATCTACTCCCCCCCCCCCGCTCTCTCTCTCTCCTCTCTTTCAGTTTCTCTGCATTCTTTCTTTTTATCCTCTCTCTTGGCACCCCCTCCCCCCTCCCCCCTTCTAAACCACAGACAAGAGCTGATAATCACCACCATGAGTATGTGCGTGTCTCCACCACACCGCCTCTGTTGCCACTGCAGGATGTGCTGCTGCTGCTGCTGCTGCTGCTGTGTCCTGCCTAACTGCCCTGAGAGAAAGGAAGTGGGCTGGACTAGGATGCTCACTGGGACTTTCTCTGCCTCAAACACCCATCAGTCAGCAGGAGTTTGGCTCACAGCCAAACCTCAGCAACATTTCACCAATTAAATAATATATATTATAAACAAAGTGGCATAAAAATGAGCCACAGGTAAAAATGTATGGCGAAAGCAAATGTGAATGTTTGTGTGCCAGCAGAGTGACGGCACCTGGGAAGCTACTGTACACTGTTGCCCTGCTCACGCTGTATAAATATTCAGCGATAATGAGGCTTGTTGGTGAGGACGTCGTGAATCTGGGGTTTATAACGCACGAGTTCAACCCGAAATGCCCGTGCCTGCGTCTCTTTACGCACGTGCGCGCGTTTGAACAACACCAATTAAGGTGCGTGCCCACAGCGAAGCCCAGATGACCCAGCCAGCACGGGCAGTACGCATGCAGAGCACCAATGTGAAGGGGTGGAGGGGTTGGGGGGGGGGGGGGAGACGGAGCCAGAGGTGCGCGGCACAGCTGGCTGAGTGGACAGTGAGACACGTTCGGGTGTTTTGTTCACAAATGATACATGAAAGAGAAGGAAATAAAGAGAGTCTGGGGCTCACGCTGTCTTCTGGAGCTGCTGCGGTGTCGGCGGTGGCTCCTCTCCCCCGACTGGGTCACGGTGCCGTTGCCTTGGCGGCTGCAGCCGTCATCGAGAAGCGTTCCCCCTTCATCCGAGCTCCCCGCGTCGGCAGAAGACTGTCCTCCCTCATCAACGTAAACGCTGTCTCCTCCCGGGGGGGGAAAAAAACGCTCCTCTGGATCCACGTCAGTATCTGTGCCCACAAAGAGAGGGGAAGCAAAAAAAGAAAGAAAAAATGGTAGCAATCTTTTTAAAAAATAGAGTGCAGAGACGTTGGTTCACAGTCTTTTCCTCATTTAAGGTGCTGACATGACCAAACTCGAGCCCTGTGCTCGGGTTTGGGTGACAGGCACAGGACTCCTCACTCTGCGGGAGCAGAGAACCGAGCGAGTGACTGCGCGTCTCTGCCTCTGCAATTCCAGCTCCGCGCCTCCTGTGCGCTCCGGGCTCGGCTGTGCATTTCCAACGTGCCTGTCAGAGGCATCCGGGCACCCGTAGCTGGCGTTAACTTCGCTCCTTTGGAACTATGGGAACAGTAGTTTTGCGAGGACATAAATAGTCGTGATGGATGATGATGGATTGACAGGGGTCTGTAACCTGCAGCTCAATAGCTAGCCCGTATAGCTAATGGAGTCCTGTGGCTTCTTTACAAGAAGCTAGATGTAAAATTTCAAAGAGAAAAGTCAAAACTTTACAGCCTGAAATCTAGAGAAAAAAAAGTTACAAATAGCACTTACTAAATGTACATGCAAAAAGTGACAAATTTAAGAAAAAACTGCCAATTTACAAGTCAAATGTTACAAATTTTTCTGGAAAAAGTTACAAATTTATATGAAAAACATTTGAACCTCACAAAGAAAGTCACAAATTTATGAATAAAATAAAAGTCAAATTTAGGAGGAAAAACGTAAATTTATGAGTAAAAAAATGCATATTTAAACTCATAGGTAATACTAAAGATGACTGGGCAATTTATTGTCCTAACAGCTGTTTTTTTTTTTTCCTTCCAGGGTCATTCTTGTTTGCCATGGTGATAGACAGGTTGACAGACAAGATCAGGCAGGAGTCTCTGTGGACTATAATATTTGCAGATGACATTGTGATCTGTAGTGAGAGTATGGAGCAGGGGGAAAAGAACTTGGAGAGGTGGAGATATGCATTGGAGAGAATAGAGAGGAGAGGAATAGAAGTAGAAGCAAGACATAATACATGTGTGTGGATGAGAGGGAGGCAGGTGTAACTGCGAAGATACAAGGAGTAGAGGTAGTGATAGTAGATGAGTTTAAATACCTGGGGTCAACCATCCAATGCAATAGAAATGCACGAGAGAGGAGAAGACAAGAGTGCAGGCAGGGTGGAGTGGGTGGACATGAATGTCAGGGATGATTTGCAACAGGAGAGCAGCAAGAGTGAAAAGGAAGATTTGCAAAACAGTAGTGAGACCTGTTGTGATGTATGGTTTGGAGACAGTGGCACTGACAAAAAGACAGGTGGCAGAGTTGAAGATGCTAAGATTCTCGTTGGGAGTGACTAGGTGAGATAGAAATAGAAATGAGTATATCAGAGGGACAGCTCAGGTTGAGTGGTTGACACAAAGTAAGAGAGGCAAGGCTGAGATGGTTTGATGAGATGGAGGTAGATGATCCACTGTGGCAACTGTTATGTATGGAAATACCTGGGTGAAGGATGAGGCAGGATGATGGTTGGCGAACACAACTTTAAGAACTATTTACAAGCAGATACACGGTATGCACCCAGCACAGGAATCTGGCAAAAGAGGCAGAATATGGATGCCCTCTGCCTTACATAGGGCGGTGCAGTGCTGTGACCGGAAGTGCACATCACTGCACCGCACTTCACAATAATGTGCTACATTTATATCTTACACCCCCCCCCCCCCCCAGGGCAGCGCGGTGGTGGAGTGGTTAGCACTGCGGCAGCACAGCAACTCACCCTTGGCCGGGGGCTCCTCGGTTCGATCCCAGCCCCTGACCAACAGTGATCTGTGTGGAGTTTGCATGTTCTCCCCGTGTCTGTGTGGGTTTACTCCGGGATTTCTCCGGTTTCCTCCTACATGCCAAAAACATGCAAGTTGGGTTAATTGGCATCAAACTGGGGATTCTAAATTGTCCTTAGGTATGATTGTGAGAGTGAATGGTTGTCTGTCTCTCTGTGTTGGTCCTGCAATGGACTGGTGATCTTTTCAGGGTGTACCCTGCCTCTGGCCCAAAGATGCTGGGATAGGCTCTAGCCCCCCCCGCGACCCAAAAAGGATTAAGCGGAAGAAGATGGATGGATGGATCCCCTCCACCCCCTTCCTGTAGAAAACTTCAAAGCCACACACACAATTGAAACCACCCCAATTTGGAACCTGAATCATGCTCTAAAATAACAAGAACTAATGTACTTAACATATTCACACAAAACTGAACTAGGACTGGCGGGTGGACTACCACACAGTCCGCATGGCACAGTGGATTATTCTGCCACCGGTAAACTAAAAGTCCTTTATTGAAACTAAAAAAAATTCAACCGTGCTCCAAAACTAAAACACAAACACATAAAATAACCCCATATGACACAAAATATACACAAGAACTATAAATATAGTGCTACCGCACAGTCATTTGGGTGAAAATGCTGTAACTTGCATGAGGGGGTCCAGGGCAGCCCCTCAGAAAGCACACCCCTGGAGACCACAGACCCCCGGAGTGCTGGCCGACCCTCTGGATGACGGAGCCTGGATCCCACACCGCCATCACGACTCCCGTCCAGCCTCGCCACCTGGACCGTCTTCCCGGACCAGCCAAAGCTGATTGGTGTGTCTCGATGAGCCGTCAGATAACCTGAAGAACACTGTACCCAGCTTAGCCACAATGCGCAGACACCCTCGATGTTTTTCTGGGTGTCGTTCGGCCCATCTTCGCTGTGGATATCCTTCACCCTGAACCCACACCAAGTCCATAACATGGAGTGGAATTTTACTTGGCCCGATGTGTTGCTGCTGAGCACACGGTAACTCCATGCTCGACGGTCTCGCCCCGTCCTCTTCTACGAACGTTGTAGAGTTCACCGTTGTAGCTGCAGATCTCCCAGTCAACCGTGGCCAAGTATTGGAGTACCTCAGTGTTACTTGCCGACGCAGGCGCCCCGCCACCACGCTGAGTAACCCCCTCTACCATGTCCCAAGCACCAGCACTGAGACCCGCCTGCACCGAACCTGAGTGAAACTGGTCCCGCTTAACCGCTGTGGTGTCCGTTGGCTCTTCGTACTATTCACACCCAGTGTCCGTCGAGGGCAAGCGGGGTGATTTCCCCCGTGAGTTCCCTGGGTAAAACAAACAGCACACCCTGGCGTAATGATTCCATTGTCCACATCCACCACAACGCTTTCCTCTAGCCAGGCATTTCTTAGTTTTATGTTGGTGCGTTGCGGACCCACAACCCTTGCAAAGAGATTTTCTTGGGGCAGACCTTTGGCTGGCAGCACTGACTTCCCAAAAATCTTCATCCGAGCTATCAGGGTCCGCAACATTAGCTGAGGCAAGCGGCTCTGGCTTCTTTTGTGGCTGGCGCCAATTTAGCTCCACAGCTAGCTTCGCAATGGCTTCACACCGGAGAGCTTGCTCCATAGCTTTAGCTAACGTTTAGTCATTAAGCGCCATTAATAGCCTAGCACGCAGCTCAGCATTACACACGTGCTCTGCTAGTTGATCGCAAACCATTTCATCTTCAAGCGGTCCAAAACGACACTCGCTGGTTAGCTGCTTCAAGTCAATGACATATTGGCAGATAGGCTCACCTACCCGCTGATATCGTTGCCGAAAACGAATCCTCCAGGCAGGCACGTTGTCTGGGGTGGAGAAACGTTTAGCTAGCAGTTTCACAATGTCCTCACATGAGTCCGCCTTGCCGAGTGTCTGCAGGACTCTCCAGCCCTCCTACCCAGGTTGTGAAAAAGAAGTGCCCGCGCTCTCACCCCATCTAGCTCCTCGTGGCCCAGCACTGTAACATACGTCTGATAGGCCTCCCACCAATGCGGCCATGATACCGATGGTTCGCCCAGGAGCTCAAGAAAGGGACGAAGCAGGGTGATGCACGCCTAAATGAGTTAATCCTCGATCGCCAAATGTTATGTATGGAAATACCTGGGTGAAAAATGAGGCAGGATGATGGTTGGCGAACACAACTTTATTTAAGAACTATTTACAAGGAGATGCTTGAATTATATATAGAGTGATGTAGGCAGGTAAGGATGACATGTTAGATAGAGTGATGATTTGACATATAGAGTGATGATATAGAGTGAAGTACGTGGTGGTAATGCACCTGTAAGCTGGTTGTCAACCGCCAATCGAATCTAAAAGAAGAAGAAGATGCATGGTATGCAGCCAGCACAGGCATCTGGCAAATGAGGCAGAATATGGATGCCCTCTGCCTTACATAGGGCGGTGCAGTGGCGTGACCGGAAGTGCACATCACTGCACCGCGCTTCACAATAATGTGCGACATTCATATCTTACAGCAACCCTTAAAGGGAGCAGTCGGAAGAAGAAGGCTCAAATATGTTTGCAGCTCCAATCTGTTTTTTTCTTCTTCTTTTGTCTTGCTCTTTCATTACTTTTATTTTTTCCATAGTTGAAGTTTAGAGGGAGAAAATAGTCTTTTCTAACGTTAACCATATATTTGCATTGTCATCAAGTCTCAACACCCTTAGTAATAATCACACAAAACCTGCTAAAAAAAAAATCAAGCATAAGCTGATATTTAATGCCAGTTCATCAAGTACTTCTTGTCATGAATCTGGGCTTGATCACAGGATCAAGCCCACACTTTATGTTTATAAGGTTGTATTTCTGTGATTTTTTATGATTATTATTTTGTCCCACTTGCCCTCTGTGTTCCCCTGAGCCCCTTGTCTCAGTCTTTTGTGTCATCCCCTGGTTGGCCTTGGGTCTGCGTGTGTACCTGCCCACTTATTGTTGTCCTGTGTGTTCACTGACATGTTTCATGTGCACTTCCTGTCTGTGTTGTCTGCACAGCCCTGCCTGTCCTGTGCTGTCTGTTTGCTCTTGATGGTACTCACCCATTCTGTGTTGTCCTGATTGCCCTCCTGTCTATTTCTGCATCATTCAGTCTGTGCAGTGTCCTTGTGCATGTCTGCGTCTCACATACGCTTCAGCAAATCTGTAAGTAACCTGTGTCGAGTTTAAAGCCTGCCTGTTTTGTCTTTTAGTTCTGCCCACGCACAGCTTTTATTGTCTGTTTAAAAATAAACCATGGTCTATCAGATTCGTCTAGCACTTGGGTCTTCTTCTCATTCCTTGCCCTGGAGAGGAACGATTGTGGACGGAACTTCCAGTTTCGTTTGACCCAGTTTAAAATCAGTCAGTTTCAGTGGAGTAGCAAGGGCATTTAAAATAGTGTTTTTAAAAGTTTTTCAAATTCATGTTAATGTATAGTCCACATATATGTTTTCCACTCAAGTGGCAGCTAATTTCAGCACTTGTAGTTTTTGTATTTTTTCAACGTTTAGTTGTGTGACGCTCCTCAGAGATGAGCACAGCTCAATCTGTGGCTTCTACAGCAATGAGTAGGTCATGCACTGAAAACTAAAGGATTGTTCGTGAGATCGGTGGTACAGACACAGGACAGACACCAAGACAAGAGCCAGGTATGTTTTCACTTGTATGAATGTCACAGAGCTGACGTTTTACCCCGAATTTAAAACCCTCAAGCATGGTGTTGAATGTGCGCTGTGCCATTACGAACTGCAGGCAATGAGGTAAATCATGACACTTTTTTTGGTTGCTAGCGGCAAAGTCCCAGGAAACCCCAGTGTCTAGTATCATTTTAAAGCTTAGAAATTGTACTTTCTAAAAATATCTGTTTTTGTGGAACACATAACTCCCCAGCGATTGAACGCGAGTTTTCAACCTAGCTAAAATATTGTTTACATCGTTAGCATGTTAGCAGCGGCGCTAACTAATGGAGCTACGGTGTACGAGGACACTTTTTAAGATCATCTTTCCATCCCTCGATAGTCGTGGGAAGTGGTATGATTATGTTACTGTTTTGAGGTGCAAGAGGCCGTGTTCCTGCATTTCTAATCCTGAAGTCATTGTTTTTTAATAAGGAAAAGTGTCCCATTTCAGTGACAATGATATGTTCTAAGCTAGTACCAGAAGTTGCTACCACAATTCACGCAAGGCATCATGGGGCCTAGGAATAAGGTGACTTTGTGTAAAATGTAAATAGAAATAAAACACAATGACTTAAAAATCTTTTCAACTTATATTCAGTTGAATACACTACAAAGCCAAGATATTTAATGTTCAAACTGATAAATTGTTTTGTTCCAAATATTCACTTATTTTGAATCTCATGCCTGCAACACATTCCTAAAAGCTGGGACAGGGGTAAGAAAAGACTGAGGAAGTTGAGGAATACTCAAACACCTTTTTGGAACATTCCACAGGTAAACGGGTTCCAAGGTTGTGATAATAGTAATATGAGAGAGGAATTTAAACACTAAGCTATGGTGTTATATAAGAAGGGATTGGAAGACGAATTACTCTAGCTGTAAACAACAAGGTTGGTTCCAAGGTTGTCATAGCCAGGAGCGGCACTGGGGTTAAGCTCCCAGTGCTCATAAAATGCTCTTTACGGCGTGCGTCTCAAAGTCTCTGACAACTAAGTCCAACTCCTAGCCTGCCCGTGTGGTTTAGTCTCTAAGCCCGGCGGAACTGCTTTTACCAATATTAGAAGGGACGAGGGCGGATCTCTGGCGCCTTAAAACCAGATGCTTCGGGTAGATGGTGGCTCGTCAACCTGGGAAGGTAGCCCATCTAGGGGAAGGTAAACCCTGATTTCAAACCTCCGCTGCTTTGCGGCACACCCGGTCACGGGAAAGGCTTCGGGAGTCAACCCTGAGGAAAAATCCGGAGTCGGAGCCCCTAAGGCAGTTCTCTGTTGTGCTCAACATTGTTCTGGCAGCTCCTGCGCTGGTGCCAAACTATAGCAGCCCTGCTGTTCCTTTGGATTCATCAGTGACGTGGAGAGGGGGGACATGCTGCATGGGTAACATCTTGTCCTCCATATCTTCCTGCCCAGGCTTGAATCCTACCAACGCCCAACGCTGGAAGGTAGAACACCGGTGCGCATCGGCCTGTTCAGCCACAGGTGGTGCTGTTCCAGCAGAGTAGACGATTAGGATTCTCTTCCATGGTCATCATAGACCGACGGAGGCCGACGACAGGTAAACGGGTTAATTGGAAACAGGTGAGTGTCATGACTAAAAGGCATATCCCCAAAAGGATCAGCAAGGATGGGGTGAGGTTTACCACTTTGTGAACAACTGTGTGGGCAAATAGTCCAACAGTTTAAGAACATTTCTCAATATACAATCACAAGGAATTTAGGGATTTCATCATCTACAGTCCAGTTCAGGAAATCTGTCATGGTTTGTAGAACTGGCCCCAAATGCAGTACTTAAAGTTCATGATTGATTTATTAACCTTTTGAGTATGAGATTTTGCATGCCCCTAGTGGCAGAGCGCAGTGCTGCGTCTGTCATCTCACTCTGACATGATCGGCTCCATTGAGGATTTGTACTGATCTGCCAGTTTCAGAAGGTGGCAGACATCCGTTGGAGGACTCAATGGATGACACGTAATACACCAAAGAAGAAGAACTCATTTCCTTTTCCTGTTTTTAGCATTTTAGCCCAGAAAGCTAATATGGCTGCCGTCCGCCATCATGCACCCTCACTTAGTCGGCTTTGTACGCAGAAAATAGCCACGGGATACAAGCAAAATTTATGTGGGATAATCATAAGACTTTGTAGATGTGGTAGAGATGCTACACCCCGGAGGGCGAAGGGGAAAGGATGAGGGCCAAGCTGTCAGACTTTGCAGCAGTTTATTGACTTTCCACCACACCTGGCACGGCACACTTACACAGCACATCAGCCAGCAACGGCCATATATCACTTGACACCATCTTCTTCACACTCTGGAACATGCGCTACTCTTCTCTTGTTCTCTAACACTGTACAGCATCTTATCATTACTGAGCGCCACCTGTGGTGCAAAAGCGCTACTGCTTTCACTGACAGTTTACATCTAAACAGTTCAGATTCAGTCCTTTAGTTACATTTCCTATAAATGCTCCTATTTACCATTAACCATTAAATCACAGTCTTTTAGATACATTTATTAGGAATATTTATATTAGCCATTAGCATCTAATCAACACTGTTTTCTGGGGGTTTTCTAGAGGTTGTCCAAAATTGACTTTTTCCTACACTCACCCCTCAAAAATTTAACATCGTCCCGACATTACACCTTTCCCAAAACTACTGTTTTTTTTCCTCTTTCACAGTTCACATTTGGTGACCATGTATCTCATGTAAGTAGGGTATTACTAAACAGGAGTCACAGTTCATTAAAGTCCATAAAGATGCAAACTGGTAATTGTCCATAGTACAGCATGTATCTCCTATTCCATGCAATACATTCGCAGAAGAGGTCTTTGTGCACGATAACCATCAACCGCTCCATCCATCATGGTGGGTATCTGCATCTTTCCTGAGAGTAACGGTACTCAATCTAGTCAAAGCCTACCAAATAAACCTTTGTGTAATGCCTGTGCCTTAGTAACACACTGAAAATCTTTTTTTTCTTTTTTAATCAACCATCAAAGTAACTTGGTAATGAGGTTAGTCACTACTCATTTACTTTCCAAAACATTCATGTCTGAACAATGGTTATCTCTAGCTTCTACACTTTTGTCCTAGACAGATGAAGTGCAAGGTTCGCCTAACTTATCATAAGTAAATCTCAATGGCTGTTTTCTCATTCTTGAAGGATATGTTTTAGCAGGAATCTCGTCAGGTCCCTCCTGGTCACTGGAACTGGACTCCGACACCTCATTACCCTGGTCCTGGTCTGCCTCAGCTGGATCTGGGACCACCAGATTGTTGACCTCTGGCGCCAGCTGCACCTGCGTGACGTCATCTGGGTCCTGGTCCTCATCCTCCGGAGTCGTGTCACTGTGCGGGTAGAACTCCGGTGCATCGGCTCTCAGTGGGCGGTAATCTTGATCCTTCCCAGCTCGTAATCCGATTATGGCACTCCAACCCTCTTCATCTTCATCATCCATGCTGTTTTGTCTGTCTACATGCCTTTGTCTGTTAGACTCTTTCTCTTGTTTGATTAGAGGCATGCTCCACTCTTTCCATGAAAAGAAAGTCACAGGGTAACAAAAGGTTTCTGTGCTTGACCCGAGTGCGTCCCTTGCCATTTTCAGGTCTGATTTCATACACTGGACTGTCTGGGTACTTCTTTTGGGTCACGACATACACCTTGTCTTCCCAGAATGATCTTACTTTTCCTGGCCCACCTTTTTTGGTCAAGTTTCGGACCAGTACTCAGGATCCAGGGGACAACTCAGCACCGTGAACCTTTTTATCATAAAGGGCTTTACTTCTCATCCCTTCTTTGTTTGCTGTTTTAGAAGCGAGTTTGTAAGCTTCAGTCATTATAGCTCTCCACTTTTCAGCATAGTCCTGCTGAGAAACACTCTGCTCTCTGGTTGTGAGGCCAAACATTAGATCAATAGGCAACTTTGGACTATGGCCAAACAACAGAAAATATGGCACATACCCCGTAGCCTCACTACGCGTACAGTTATAGGCATGAACCACTTTTGCCAGAGAGGACTTCCAGTCTTCCTTGGCTGCTTCGGGCAAATTTCTGAGCATTGCCAACAGTGTACGATTGAATCGTTCCACCTGCCCATTCCCTTGGGGATGGTAGGGCGTTGTTCGGGACCCCTGCACACCACTGTACTCTTGGAGTTTTGCAAAAAGTTTATTTTGGAACTCTCTACCCTGATCGTGATAGAGTCGTGCGGGGAAACCAAACTTGAGGGCAAAATCTCCAAAGATCTTCTCAGCAGCGGTGTGGGCAGCTTTGTTGCGACAAGGATAAGCCTGAGCAAAACGAATGAAGTGGTCCATTAAAACCAGGATATACTCATATCCTCCTTTGCACTTCTCCAAGTGCAGGAAATCAACCGACACCAATTCAAATGGGTACGTGGTGACAATGTTAGTCAGTGGTGCCCTTGTTATCTTATTGGGACGTTTGTTCTTCAAACAACTGCAAACTTTAGTGATGTAGTGCTCAACATCTCTTTGCATATGAGCCCAATAAAAACGTTCTCTTATCAAGTTCATCACTCTCTCTACCCCTAAATGGCCCATGTTTTCGTGGAGCTCTTTGAACACGAGCTTGTAAAACTTTTGGGGTAGAAGTAGCTGGTCATGTGTTGCCATTCTCCTGTAAAGCAGTCCATCATCTTCCAGGTACAGCTTGTGTTTTTGCCTGACTAAAGCTGCAATTTTACCGTTCAGCTGCTTTCCACTTCTTGGCCATTGTTTTGACAACACATAACGCAACACCTCTCCAATCACAGAGTCTTCTTCTTGAGCTCTTTTTAGAACAGTCTTTGATATTTCAGCTACAGAGCTGGCTTCTCGATCTGCTTCACTGATGAGAGTAGAAATGGTGACTGGGCAGAGCCATGGTTCATTTCCTTGTGACTTTACCTTGACTGCCTGCGCCACACAATTCATTACATCAGGATCAACATTCTGTGTACATTTGTTCATGTACTGCTCCATATCTAGGGGCATACGTGAAAGACTGTCTGCATCTGTTTGCTTTCCCAGGGCGATACTTAATCACAAACTGGAAATCAGCTAGTTCTGCTACCCACCTCTGTGTGGTTGCATTTAACTTTGTGGTGGTGAGCACATACATTAGGGGATTATTGTCCGTATAGACAGTGAATTGCGGAGAATAGTACAGATAATCCCGAAACCTCTCACAGATGGCCCACTTCATGGCAAGAAACTCCAGCTTCCCTGAATGAAGGTGGTAGTTCTTCTCTGGATTTGACAGTGTCCTGGAGCCATACGCTATCACCACCAGTTTGTCTTGTTGTCGCTGGTATAACACCGCCCCAAGCCCCTCCTGTGAAGCGTCACAGTGCAAAATGAAGGGTTCCTCAAAGTTCGGGTAACCTAACACTGGGGGTTGGGTGAGAAAGTCAACAAGCTGACAGAGTACTGCTTGATGCTCTGGGCACCACCTGATTACATGGGATGAGGGAAACTGGCCACCATCGTTCTTTTTGACATGTTTTTTTGAGTTTTTCTTTGCTTTATCTGTGTGGTCGTTAGCAAGAAGGTCGTAAAGAGACTTTGCTATACGGGAGAAGTTTGGAATATAGCTGCAGTAATATGAAATAAAACCTAGCAATTTCCTTAGCTCTCCAACAGTGGAAGGTTGCTGCTGTTTGAGTGTCTGCACCGGGGCAATGTCCGCAGGGTCCATAGTGTAGCCCTGTCCTGTTACCATTTTACCAAGGAAACGTACCTGCTGCTTGAATAACTCACATTTCCGGGGAGTCAGCTTCACCCCATGGCTTTGATAGCGGTGCAGGACGCTTCTCAGATCTCGAAATGGTCTTCAAAAGTCTGTGAATGAACAAGGTTATCATCGAGGTAAGGCAGACAAATATCATCTCTCTACCCCCACAAGCACTCCTCCATAGATCTTTGGAATGCTGCTGGTGCTGAGGACAAACCAAATGGAATTCTTACCCACTCGAACAAACCCCAGGGAGTGATAAATGCAGTGAGGGGCCTACTCGACTCTTCCAGGAAACCCTGGTGATACGCCTTCCCTTGGTCAAGGACTGAAAACCACGCACTCCCATTTAGACTGTTTAGCATATCTTGTATGCGGGGAATTGGGTGTCTGTCAGGGATGGACTTCTTGTTCAACTCTCTAAAGTCACAACACAGACGCAGACCTCCATCTTTCTTTCGCACACAGACGATTGGACTGGAATACGATGACTTGGATTTGGTGATCCAGCCCCTGTTAAGCAGGTCTTCTAAATACTCCTTTACTTCTTTATGAAGTGGTTTGGGAACAGAGACATAAGTCTTTTTGACAGGAGTAGGATCCTTGAGTCGGATCTTCAACTGTAAAGAGGGAATTGTCCCTACATCATACTCATCACGGGAAAACGCTTGCCGTTCCTCCCGTAGGAGTTGTTTTACTTGCTCTTGCTGTATGGACGAGAGATGATCAAGGGGAACTGGGGGGTCCCACATGTCCATAGTCTCTTTGACGGCACAGTTCATCTCGGTCTCTTTATTTCTTCCCGTTTCACTTGTCGTCAGGTCGACTGTCGCTTGGTTTACAGCAGGGGGTCTAATGTCTGCCGGGTAAGCAGTTTTAACTCTCTGCGTTTCCCCCAAAATGGTCTTAGCGGGCAGCTGGATATCACGGGACGTACTGTTTGTTATAGGTATTTTGAACATAGATCGCCTCCCTTTCCATAACTGCACCAACCCACTTTGCATCTGCAAACCCTCTGGTAATTGGGTGTACTGACTCGGCTCAAATAAGACGTCTTGTGTGTCTGGAAGTGAGCCTGCCCTGACACAACCTTTGACTGCTTTGGTTTGGCCAGCAGGGATGGTAACCAACTCACTGCCAACTTTTACCATTCCTTCCCCCAGCCTATCCTCCTCACTTTGCATCACTTTCAAAAACACTTCTGTTTTCTTACAGTCAAATGAGAAGGCTGCACTGACAGCTTCACTGATGGCACAAGGGGGTTTAATGCCCATCTTCAGGACATGGTCAATCACATTGAACCCAATGATAGGCGGCTCTGCCACTCCATCCTCCTTCACCACTAGCACAGGAACTAAGAGTTCCACCGGTGGGCGACTAACTGTCGGCAGCTTAAAAGTGACTTCGACCCACCCTAAGAATGGAATCGGTGTCTGGTTCACTGCCCTCCCATTCAGAATACTTGGACCCACCAACTCGGCTAAGTCTCTGACGGTGGTGTGTGGCAGGTGCTCCTGTCTCCAGGTGTCATTCATTAAGCAGACCTATGACCCTGTGTCCCACAATGCTTGTGTCTCCTTGTCATCAAGGAAGCAGGTGATGACATATTTTTTTTCCAAACAAATTGAGTAACTGTAATTGGCGATTAGGGGACAGTAGATTAACACGGACCGTTTCTTCAGGAGGTGCCTCGGCCTGAGCTACCAGCCTTGCTTCCAACCTCCGAATACTGTCAGTAACTAGCTCATACAGTTCTTGTGTGTTAGCTTGTTCTGCTGTGGTTGCGACAGTATTGGCCGCCGTGTCTACTTGCCCTATCCTTCTTCCAAGTCTTCTTCCTGTCTGACATTCCCTAGACATGTGGCCGCTGATTCCACATCTGAAGCAGTGGTCGCATTGATCGCCATTGCTGGTGGACTGACAGCTCTTGCAGCCACGTGCCCTCCTGGCTCTTTGAGCGTGAGGTGCTCTGGGAGACCCGCGTATGGCCTTCTTGATCTCCTCCATGTCACTCTTCAGCTGCGTGACTATGTCCAGGAGCTCAGATTCCGTACAGGTCACTGTGCTTTGGGATTTAAGGCTTTTACCTTTTGTCGATGGTGGAGAGCGCTCTTGGTCATCCACTTCTTCCACGGTTGCATACTGACCCATCAGGTTTTCCACTCGGCATTCTCTAACTTTTGGTTCTTTCGTGTGCCTCTTGAATTTTTGGTGCCGTTCCCATTCAAGACTGGCTGCTGCATTCGTCTTTGAAATCAGAAGCTCGTCGGTGACGGCAGGATCCTCCAAATAGCGCTTCAGTTGATACTTCACATCAGCACTGATCAGTCCCGTTTCCACCGCCCTCAGAAACTTCCTCTAAATAAGATCAGAACTAAACTGCTCTTCCGTGCCAGGCTCTCTGGATGCTGCTAAAAGTCTTTCCTTTAGCTCAATGGCGCGAAACAGGAAGTTCTGAGGTGACTCATTACTGTCTTGTGTGAGGTTTATCAGACGATGATACAAGTCAGTGGAACTATCCTCTTTATAATGTCCTCGCAGGATAATGCGCAGCTGTGGCAGGGTGAGATCTGATTTGATCTCCAGCATAGCGCGCAAAGTCAATCCGGGACTCACTGCTCTGACAACAGCCTCAATTATCTCAGCCTCACTGTACTTTTTCTTTAGGCCCATATCGATCTGGTGAATGAGGCTGAAATAAGACAACTTGTCTTTTTGGCCCCTCTCCCCTATCTGCCCATTTATCTTAAACTCCCGTTTAATGGTCACTTCTGGCAGTAGGGGCGCTGCGGGGACCGCGGGCTGTGTCACAAAATGGCGGCTCGGTGGCTGCGCGGCCTCGTCATCGGTTAGCCTCGCTATCTCCTCTTCAACCCTTTTAGCTGAATCAAGGATACTTTCATGCAGAGCGGCATATTGGCTTTGTAAACTGGCGAGTGCCTCTGTCTCCCGGCTCGCGCCGGCCGCTGCCGCCGCCTGCGTCGACTGTTCGCTTTGCTTAGCTTCGGTAGCACATGCTATTAGCTTTAGCAGAAACGCGCGGGCTACATCCTCCTCTTCGCTTTCAATGGCTTTTTCCACCTCCTCGATTAACAGTCGTATCAGCGTTTATTTTTTAGATGGCTTGGCTGGGCTTATCTTTGCAAATAAACAGACCTCGTTTAGCTGGTCGGCCTGTAACGGCACCAAGGCCTCGCTTAGCTTATCTTGTAGCTGCTCCAGTTCCATCGTTACGGCTTTTTTTTTTTTTTTTTTTTTATTTGCACACTCACCATCTTAGACACGACTGAACCGTCATCTGCTACCAAGTTTTTGTTACACCCTGGAGGGCGAAGGGGAAAGGATGAGGGCCAAGCTGTCAGACTTTGCAGCGGTTTATTGACTTTCCACCACACCCGGCAAAGCACACTTACACAGCACATCAGCCAGCAACGGCCATATACCACTTGACACCATCTTCTTCACACTCTGGAACATTCGCTACTCTTCTTCTCTTGTTCTCTAACACTATACAGCATCTTATCATTACTGAGCGCCACCTGTGGCGCAAAAGCGCTACTGCTTTCACTGACAGTTTACATCTAAACAGTTCAGATTCAGTCCTTTAGTTACATTTCCTATAAATGCTCCTATTTACCATTAACCATTAAATCAGTCTTTTAGATACATTTATTAGGAATATTTATATTAGCCATTAGCATCTAATCAACATTGTTTTCTGTGGGTTTTCTAGAGGTTGTCCAAAATTGACTTTTCCCTACAGAGAGCATAAATGACCAACAGAATGCAAAATAACGACCACGATGGTTGAAAACAGTGACCACGGCAGCGAGCGAGTCCCCTTAGCCACCGATAAGTGAGGAATTTGGTTTTTTTTTAATATTGTACTGATTTCTTGTTCATATACTTTGAAGATAAGATGATGAGGTACCTCTGTACAAAAGTGTCAAAAGACTGAACCATTCTTTGTGTAAATACGTCCAAAGTCCAGTTTTGACTGAGTTATAAATTTAAAGAGCTGCCGTGACATTATGCAAATTAGATGCACAAATGTATTCCTATCTGAAACTTTGGATCATATTTTACATCTTTCTAATTGACAACAAGCCATTATCTCTTACCACTTTCAAGTTATAGTCTTGGAAATCTGAACCATTTTATTGACAAAATATTTACCACTCTTGACCACTAGGGATTGTCGCAATTCGGCAACAGACACACTCAGAGTTAAGAGCTAGCCAGACAGGTGCAGCTCGAAAACCCCCACAAAATAATGACAGCTTGGAAGCTGCAACAAAAACTCACAAAATCTGGCAGGGATACAGGCAGGATACAGACAAGAAGCGTGTTGTTCATGCATGTATGACTACGACACCCATCAGGAACACAGATTGGGGCTTGACATAAATAGACACAGGAGTAATCACACACAATACAGAACAGCTGGGCTCAATCAGGGACAAACAGAGATGGCAGGGATTGACCAGACACAGGACGGTGGGGCTGCACAGATAATTACAGGGAATGCATGTCAACAGGGGATCAGGGGAGACAAGAGCATGGCAATAAAAATAATAATACTGATAAACTTAGACAAAGAGGAAAACCAACAGAGAAATGAATATACTAGACAGAATAATAAATAGCAATAATGGAAACCCAGGATAATGATGATAATCAAAGTGAAATACAGAAAATTCAAAAATAAAACTTAAAGCGAGGACGAGGGCTGGGACGCTTGCCCTGAAGACAAGAAAATACAGATTATGCATTAGGATAGGGGCATGGGACCCAGCTCACACTCTGACAGTACCCCTCTCTAAAGGGGCAGCTTCCAGATGAGCCCAAGATTAACATCAATAAAGGGGGGGAAAAAAACAACACCCCTCACAGGGGTGGAGGGTGGGGCTACAAGGCCAGGTGGGCCAAAACAAACTGTAATCCCCAGACAGTGACCAAAACAAACACAGTTGGAGGGCCAAATAAAATCCAAGGCCCCAAAACAACGTGGGTCAGGTGGTCTACCCAAGTCTATGGGCCACTGGACCGCAACAAACAACGGATCAGGGAGTCTACCAAAGTCCATAGGCCCTCTGACCGGAGAACAGCGTGAGTCTGGTGGCCTGCTGTTGTGAAGCGCTCGTTTCATGAGCACAAATTAGGACACCAAATGCTCTGAATTTGCCCATTTATTAACACAAAAACAGGCATGAACACCAGCATAGCAAACTAAACCATAACGTACATAGCAAAATAAACAAGAACACTAACATGGAAAACGCTGGAGGCGAGTGGGGCTCAACGTCCAGGGGAACATGAAGCCGGAATCGTCGAGCAAAGGGGGAACGGAATCCAGCCGGAGCACACCCAAAGGCAGCCAGGGCTCATGGCTGGAAATAGGGAAGTATTACCTGAACGGAGCTCTCCACTCACCTCTACAGCGAGATCCAAACATACACAGGATATTTTGAAGTTCCTGAGGATGGGTACACAGGAAGAGGGACACGACAACCCCCAAGGGGTTTTCCCGTGCCCTATATGCCAAACATAATTAGGAACAGGTGTGGACACATGAGTGAAGAAAATGACAAACAGGTGTGCATCTCCGACTGGTTTGACAGCTAGAAACTGCACAATGCTGTCAAAATAAAACACAAACCGGAAAACGTAATGACACAAGAACATAACTATAAATGCACAAAGAAACAAAGAAGACTGAGCTATACTATAGACGGGGCACAGCACCCCCCGTGCCCCCGGATCATGACACCTGCCAATGTCCTTAGGCCACTGAACTGGAGAACAAGGTAGAACAGTGGCTGCTGGAAACCAGAACTCACCAAACAAACACAAAAGAGCCCTATGCTCTGCAACCGATTACTGCTGCATGTTGATCCTGGCCTCTGGAACAAAAGGTGGAGGCCCGCTGGCCCACAGTTGGAGGCACGCTGGCGTCTTGGGCTACGGTTGGAGGCACACCGGCCTCTTGGGCTACAGGAGGAGCGGACCGCTCAGCCTCCGGGATGATGGGTGGAGGTCCCCTGACCTCTGGAACGGTGGGTGGGGGTCCCTTGACCTCTGGAATGATGGGTGGAACCTGGTCCCCCGACCCCTGGAATGGATGGTGCTGGGGTGTCTGACTCTGACGCCTGGAGAACCATCCCCACTGCAGTCACCTCAGATGGGCAAGAAGGGCAGGGTGAGGCATCACCAATATCACCAGGAGCTAGGCAAGTCTTAACTAGTATAGATGTTATAAAAGTAAAGACGAGTACTTGCCTGAGTTCCTGGTCCTCTGCTGCTGGGGTGACCTCCTCTGGATGAGCTGCAGGAGCTGAAGCATACACCTCGGCTTGAGCAGAAACGAGTGTGCACTGTGAAACCACCAGCTGGAGCTGTGGCGTGTGCCTCAGGGACAGTGGGGGCTGCTGTGTGCACCTCGGGGACAGCGGGAGCCATTGTGCGCACCTCAGGGACATCTGAAGCTGTTGTGTGCACCTCAGGGATGAAAGAAGCTGTGACGCACACTTCGCGAGCAGCTGGAGCTGTCCAGAGAAGAGCTGGTGGTGGTGCTGGGAAGTAACGTGGAGTTGGAACTGCAGCTGGGAATCGACGTGGAGCTGGGGCAGCTGGGTCATCTGATGCCAGCTGGTTCCAACTCAGCTGGGATACATGTTCTGGAAGGAGCCATGGTTTGCAGTCCAGCATTAGCTCCTTCTGAGCGAGCACAGCCTGCCGGCGCTCCTCCTGTTCCTCCTTGTCACCCTCACACAGGGGTACCAATGCTGCTGCCCCAAGCTGGCAAACCACGGGATCCTCTGGAGCAGCTGACTCCTCCCAGATGAGCCGTTTCCCCCCTAGTATGGCCAGTCTCTCAGAAAAACCAGAATAGGACACAGGAGATGCAGGTAAAGATGCGTGGATGGATAGGGCATCAGAGTTTATAGCAGAGTGCAGTGGAAAGAACTCAGCAGTGGGAGGCAGCCATGGCTGAGTCTCCGCACCGGGAACCAGACAAGTCCCTTCACTTAATGATGTTACAAAATGAACAGATACTTGCCTGTATTCCCGCTCTGCTGCCGCTGACCCGTCCAGCGAGTCCTCCTGGGAGAAGCTGGAGCTTGTCAGACGGGGAAGGATGTCCACTGGTGTTGTGCTGGCAATGGGTTGAAGGAGGAGGAAACGGAGGCCTGGAACGCCCCTGCTGGAAATGGAAAGCCGAGCTGCTGTGTCCCTCGGCGCCAGTGATGACCACATCATCCAGTGGTTGAACGTGGTCCCTCCTCCATCGACTACTCTCCCACTGCTGGAAGTGATTCCACCAGCCCACGGATGATGATCTGCATGTTGATGCTCATCTCATGCAGACGGACGAGTTCAGGGAACCATCAAGGGATGGAAACACCTCACTCAGCTCCTCGGCACTCACGAGGCAGAGGAGGGCTTCCTCCGGCAAGCAGGAAGTGCGAGCATCCTCGATGTGGGCCTCAATATTGGTTGCCACCCATGCTTCATCTTCACCGAGGCCCATCTGCCGGAACTTTAACTATGCTGGGTCCACTGATGGGTGTTGTACAGTCATAGTTTGTAGACTTGACCCAAATGCAGTACTCAAAGTTAAACAATGATTTATTAAGAGCTGGCCAGATGGGCACAGCTCGATGGTGAAACACAGAATATAGTGAACAGCTCTGGAGCTATATCAAAAACTCACAAAATCTGGCAGGGGTACAGGCAGGATATAGACAAGAAGCATGTTGTTCACGCATGTATGACTGACACCCATCAGGAACACAGATTGGGGCTTGACATAAACAGACACAGGAGTAATCACACACAACACAGAACAGGTGGGCACAGTCAGGGACAAACAGAGATGGCAGGGATTGATCAGACACAGGATGGGCGGGGCTGCACAGAAGATCACAGGGAATGCACGTCAACAGGGGATCGGGGAGACGAGCATGGCAATAAAGATAATAATAATAATGATAAACTTAGACAAAGAGGAAAACCAACAGAAAAAATGTACTAGACAGAATAATAAATAATAGCAATAATGGCAACCCAGGATAATGATGATAATCAAAGTGACATACAGAAAATTCCAGAATCAAACTTAAAGCGAGGGTGAGGGCTGAGACCCCTGCCCTGAAGACAAGAAAATAAAAATTATGCATTAGGATGAGGGCATGGGACCCAGCCCACGCCCTGAAAGAATCTGGAGAAATTTCTGCATGTAAGCAGCAGGGCCGAAAAGCAACATTGAATGCCCATGATCTTCAATCCCTCAGGCGGCACTGCATTTAAAACTGACATCATTCTGAAAAGGATATTACCATGTGGGCTCACGAACACTTGTGAAAACCACTGTCAGATTACACAGTTCATCACTACTTGGACTTAAACTCTGGTACCATGCCAAATGAAAGCCATACTGTATCCCTGTCCCAGCTTTTTTGGAAGGTGTTGCAAGCATCCAATTCAAAATTAGTGAATATTTGTAAAAAAAATGGTTTGCCGGTTTGAGCATTAAATATCTTGTTTTTGTTGTGTATTCAATTGGATATAGGTTGAACAGGATTTTCAAATCATTGCATTTTGTTTATATTTACATTTTACAAAACATCCCCACTTCACCAGAATTGGGGTTGTAAATAAGTGGATTTTGGTCAAAAGTTGGGTGCATTTTGTAATTGTCAGTGAGCTTTTCTCCTTTGCCAAGATAATCTGTAACCTTGATAAGTGTGTCATGCCAAAATGCTGATTATATCCCCTTTACACAGGGGTGGCATCACTGTTAACAGACCAAGGCACACCAAGCAACAATTATGGTGTTTAATCAGAATCTAGATATGATACACCTGTCAGATTGATGATTCTGTTGACAAAGATGTGCTTATTAACACAATATTTTAAAAGAATGGCTAAAAATGTGTTAGAAATTTTACTTTCAACATCTAAAAAAATTAGATCAAATATAGAAATGTTAAATTAAACTTTTTTTTTAAATAATTAAAATACAGTGATAGTAAGGAAAAGAAAACACAAGTTAAACATGATGTAGCACAAAAGAGGATAGCAAATATATCATAATGCTCCAGACTGCTTCTAAAGTTAGAGTAATATATGCTTCTGCTTTCAGAGTTAATCTGGAATGACTCACGGGAATGTGGGAAATTAAGTCTGATCATTAACTAGTCATTAACATCATTTAATATTTCTCAGATGTTCCTTTTAATCATAGTACAGTATCAACTGTATTGATCACTCTGATAAAATGTGTATTTTAGGGCCCAATGTCCGTAATGCATTGTAAACTTTTTGGGTGACATATCTTTATTGAACACACTGTAAATTCTACACATTTAAAAATTCTACACATTCACGTTCACTGTCCAAACATTTAACCTTAATAAAAGGTGCAATATGTTAGTCACTTCTGTTAGATATTTCCCATATTAACAGGCAGCACAGATGTGGGGACACACGCACGAAGTGACGTCATCACGCCGTGCCTATATCAGGAGACTAATATAGGCACACTGGGGGACTACAGATGCAAATTAGCAGTATTGCTAAATCTGGCATACTTACATTTGTATTAATGTTCATGAGTATGTAATGTCCCTTTTGAAATAAACATTAAACTTAAAACTTAAACAGAGGGAGACTGTCTCTTTGGCGCTCCGCCTCTACCCAACACACCAGCCTGTACTAAACCCCAGCTAGCATATACTGTAGCACGTGTTGTTAACAGCGTGTGTTTAATAAACCATCGTTTAGTTCAACCACCGCCTCTGCTGTTTGATAAGATGGCGATTTGATAAGATGGCGGCAGCGCGCTCGGATGCAGCGGCCCCTCTTGGCATCAGCGAGTGTGAGAGTTTTGAGTGTTGTGATCATCCCAGACGTACATTCTGTAAAACTTACAACCGTGAGACCTTATTAAACATCAAGGTACTGCACGCTGCAAGAATCGCGGCGATCGGTTGTGATTTGGACATCCTACGCCAGCACGGAATTCTGGCGGAGTCCCCGCTGGAAGCTACCCGTGAGAGGAGGAAGCGGAAGCGGAGGGAACGCAGGAAAAAGCGAGGAAAAAGGGCCGGGATCCATGCTAGGCTAAAGGCTAACCCCTCCAGACCAGCGGTACCGTCGCTTCTTCTCTCAAACGTCCGTGCCCTCGAAAGCAAGGTGGACGAACTGCGTCTGCTGAGAGAAACCCGGAGAGAGTGGAGGGACTGCTGTGTGTTTGTTTTCACCGAGACATGGCTCCACGACAACATTCCTGACGAGGCCATTCAACTGGAAGATATGGCGATGTTCCGTGCCGACAAGGAAATGGCGAGCTCCGGTAAGAGCCGGGGGGGTGGGCTATGCATCTATGTTAACAAGAACTGGTGCGTTAATGCCACGTTAGTGTCTAAACACTGCTCTCCGTTGGCGGAGTTCCTTATTGTAAATTGTCGGCCTTATTATCTGCCTAGGGAATTCAGCAACGTGTTTGTAGTCGGTGTTTACATAGCGCCGAGTGCTAACGCTAAAGCTAATGCTAAGAAGGCACTCGGGGAACTGCACAATGCAATCAGTGAAATCCAAACTTCACACCCGGACAGTTTTGTGGTGGTTGCGGGGGATTTTAACCACACCAGCCTAAAGACTGTGCTCCCCAAGTTTAAACAATGTGTAGACTTTAAGACCAGAGGAGAGAATATGTTGGACTTAGTGTACACAAACACAGATGCATATAAAGCGATACCCCGCCCCCATCTCGGCCGTTCTGATCACATATCCGTGATGCTGCTGCCTGCCTACAAACCTTTATTGAAGTGCAGCAGGCCAGCAGTGAAACAAATCAGGATTTGGCCAGAGAGTGCAACCCCTGCACTGAAAGACTGTTTTCAGCACACAGACTGGAAGGTCTTCAAAATAGCAGCCTCCCAGGAAGACAGGACAGATGTGGAGGAGTATGCTGATTCGGTCACCAGCTACATCGCGAAGTCCACAGAGGATTTCACTACAGTGAAGACCATCACTATGCGGGGTAATCATAAGCCCTGGATGACTGCAGAGGTGCGCTCGCTGCTCACAGCCAGAGATGCAGCCTTCAGAGTGAAGGACAGGATCGCCCTCCGCTCAGCCAGGTCTGCGCTTTCTAAGGGAATTAAGGCAGCAAAGCGCGCCTATGCGGAGAAAATCCAGGGACACCTCTGTGACACTAGGAACACCAAGCAGATGTGGCAGGGAGTTCGGACACTGACGGGCTTTAAGCCTAGGCAGGGGGTCGATGATGACGACGCTTCGCTTCCAGACAGGCTTAACGACTTCTTTGCACGTTTTGAAGCATCAAACTCGACAATCAGAGGGAGGGCTGGCCCTCCCCCACCATCGGTCGGACCAGCTTTTACCATCAACACAGCGGACACACGGAGGACCCTAACCAGAGTCAACCCACGCAAAGCTGCAGGTCCAGACAATATTCCGGGACGTGTGCTCCGAGACTGCGCGAGCGAGTTGGCGGATGTCCTGACTGACATTTATAACATCTCCCTGAGTCAGGCCATCGTTCCAAGATGCTTCAAGACCTCTATCATTGTACCGGTGGCAAAGAAACCAGTGGTGTCCTGTTTGAATGACTATCGTCCTGTTGCACTGACACCAATTGTGATGAAGTGTTTTGAGCGGCTTGTCAAACCACACATTACAGCCTGCCTCCCTGCATCACACGACCCGCTCTAGTTTGCATATCGTTCAAACCGCTCCACGGAGGATGCTATAGTCACTACCCTACACTCTGTCATCACCCACCTGGACCAGAAAGACACCTACGCCAGACTCCTGTACATTGATTTCAGTTCATCATTCAACACCATTATTCCCCAGAGACTGATGGAGAAATTACTCCTTCTCGGTCTGAACACTGCCACATGTCTCTGGATCCTGGATTTTCTGACTGAGAGACCTCAGTCTGTCCGGGTTGGAAACAACATCTCCAAGTCTGTCACGCTGAGTACCGGATCCCCTCAAGGCTGTGTACTCAGTCCACTGTTGTTTACACTTCTAACACATGACTGTGTATCCAGACACGAGGGGAACCAGATTATTAAGTTTGCAGATGACACCACGGTGGTGGGACTTATCCAGAGGGATGAGGAATCAATGTACAGGGAAGAAGTGAGAGACCTGGAGGGCTGGTGCAGGGAGAACAATCTGGTGCTCAACGTGGACAAAACGAAGGAGATGATTATTGACTTCCGGCGGTCGCAGCCTGAGCACGCCCCCCTCAGCATCGGCGGCCGTTTAGTGGAGAGAGTAGAGAACATCAAGTTCCTCGGAGTGCAGATCTCGCAGGACCTGACCTGGAGCAAGAATTCCTTGGAGATCAGGAAGCGGGCTCAGCAGAGACTGCACTTCTTGAGGAAACTCAAACAGGCCTCTCTCCCCATCTGCATCCTCAGGACCTTCTACAGAGGTGTGGTGGAGAGTGTTCTGACGTACTGCATTGCTACATGGTACTCCAGCTGCAGTATGTCAGACAAAAAAGCCCTGCAGAGGATAGTCAAGGGGGCGGAGAGGGTAATTGGAGTCTCCCTTCCCTCTGTCCAAGAACTTTTTCAGAACCGTTGTAGGAGCAGGGCACTAAACATTGTCAAGGACCGTTCTCACCCTCTGCATAAACACTTTGAACTTCTTCCATCTGGTAAACGATTCCGGAGCATCAGAGGCAGAACCACCAGACTGATCAACAGCTTCCTTCCACAAGCTGTCAGGATGCTGAACAGTTGACCCGGAATCTCTCATACACACTACTGCACCTACGGACATTTTGTATATTATAGTTAGTTATTCTTTTTTTTCCCCCCAAGTATGTCTCAGGGATGTGTGAATGGATGGGGGGGGGGGGTGGGGGGGGGAGCTATGTGGGAATGTGTCTTAAATCATGCTGCTTCTTATATGGATGCCGAGAGAAACGCAATTTCATCTTGCCTGCACTACAGTTGTATGTACAGCAATATGACAATAAAGTTTGATTTGATTTGCTGTCCTAATTTTCAGACACAACAATGGCAACGAGGAGAAAAATTGGCCTTCTGGAGGAAAACTTTACATTTTTCCTGGAGATGAAACCGTGCCTGTTATCCCGGTCGGAGAGTGACGTGGTTGGTCAAGCCGGGCTCCGCTGTCTGAACAGGTGCAGGTTTGGGCAACTAGAGGAGGAAATGGTGTGGGACCAGCTAGCGGAGGACACCAGCAACCCGAGGCTGCGGGCAAAGCTAATCAGGACACCTGATGACCTACTGCTGACGAAGGCAGTAGAGTTGGTGTTCCAGTTGGAGGCCGCCGACAGCCTAACATCACAACTACGTGAGCTACAACAATAAATCCCACTAGCTCATGCAGTTACCCCAGCAGAAGTACCCATTAACACCGCAACTTGCTTGGAGGACGCCGAGGTGAACGTTACAGGGCAACGGCATACCATGGGACACCATTCATGCAGTAACTGCAGCTCCCCAATGCACCAAGAGCGAGTGTGATCCAGATGCTGCGACAAGTTCAGTCTCTTTGCCAAGGCATGCCGATCATCATGACGGACATCAAACCAGCCACCCATTTCAAAAGAACCACCATCCACACAGTGGGCTCCAGAAGGGTGGCGTACAAGTGGTACATGGTGAGGTTAGACGATGTCAGCTTGCCGTTGCTGCTGGACACCACCGCTGTGAGGTCAGTGATGAACTGGGTTACAGTGAAAAAATTCTTTCCCTACCATCCTATTGGAAAGAATCCAGTGGAGCTGTATGGCTACGGGCACACACGCATGAGCTTAGTAGGGACCATATCGCGGGCGGTTCGCTATGGGTCAAAAGTCCTCTCAGCGTTTGGTTTCCAGGTGGCTACACACAGGGATAACATCCTGGGATGTGACCCTTTTTTACAAACTAAGTTTTACCATCTGCAACGCCCTTGGGCTCTGTGGGAATGCTGATGTTGGGAGTGCAACACACCTGGACGGGAATACAGCCGCTCCGAGCATGACACCGCAAAGGGAAGATGGCAAGGAAAAGGGGAAGAATCCAGACTCCTCTCGTATCTGCACCCGGCATCAGCAGCAAGGAGCCGCTGCAGTGCTATGGGATAGAAAGTTCGTGGCCCAGCAGGATCCAGTGGGACACTACCAACCGCAGGTGTGTCCTGCTGCTGGAGTGAAAGTCACACCGCCACAGTAGCAACCAGCATCCAGGACAAGAGAGCAGCAGCGCTGAGTGCAGCCAAACAGATCACCACTCAGTGCTTGATTCGGTTCGGATCACCGATCCGAATACTTGGACAGCCTGCCGATGTTCCTGTCCCCGCCAATGCAGATTACTGTGCAGTTGGGGCCAGCCAACTTTCAGATGATTGATGGTTCGAGATGGCACGTCAGCCATCTGTGAAATTTAGGAGCAGCCACCCCAGATCAAGCCACGATGCTGGAACCGATCCAGCCAGTGTGGGACCCGGATTGGAACTTCACTGAGGAGGGAGCACACCCAGGTCCGCTGTAACCGGCGCCTTCAGGGCTGCACCCACAATGGGCTCGCAAGAGGCCCCCTGAACTCAAACCACAACAGTGACTCTGTTTTAATGTGTCTAGCAGAGCACGACTGGTTCACAGTGGCAGAATAATCCACTGTCGTGCAGAGTCAACTGGTGGTCCACCCGGCGGCCCAGGTTTTGTTTTTATTTAAAAAAAAAAAATAAAAATGCTGTTGTGTTTCAAGTATTCAATGTTTTGGTGGGGTTTATTTTGTTTGTTTTTTGGGGGGGGTGGGGTGGTGGTGGTGGGGGGGTGACATTCCACGTCCTAAAAGCCAGTTTAGGAAGCCTGGGATCAGACCGCCAAGGTCTCTGTCCTCGACCGCCACCTGATCCACAGAGCACCGGACCCCCATGGTCCCTCCTGCAGGTGGTGAGCCCACTGGAGGGCGGACCCATATAACTCCTTCAGGCTGAGTCCGGCCGGGTCCCATGGACAGAAAGCCCATGGCACCACCAGGTGCTAGCCATCGAGCCCCTCCCCCAGGCCTGGCTCAAGGTTGGGGCCCCAGTAACCCCATACTGGGCAGGGTACACTGAATCCTTGTTCTAACATTCATCATGAGTCTGTTGGATCATTCTTAGTCTGGCCCTTCACCCCGGATCAGTTTATCTTGGGTGACCCAGAGGCAAATTGCCCTGAACAACATAGCTCCTGGGATCACTAGGGCATGTAAACCCCCACCACCACCACAATAAGATGATGATCCATGAGTGGCTGAAATGAACTTTCTTCGTAGGATTGCTGGACTCACCCTCAGAGATGGGGTGAGGAGCTCAGTCACCCGGGAGAGGCTCAGAGTAGAACCGCTGCTCCTCCACATTGAAAGGAGCCAGTTGAGGTGGTATGGGCATCTGATCAGGATGCCTCCTGGACGCCTCCCACTTGAGGTGTTTCGGCCATGTCCCACTGGGAGGAGACCCCGGGGCAGACCCAGCACTCGCTGGAGAGATTACATATTCCAGTTGGTTTGGGAATGCCTTGATATCCCCTCTGAAGTGCTGGAGCAGGTGGCCGGGGAGAGGGAATTGTGGGCTTCTCTGCTTGAACTGCTACCTCCGCAAGCCGGACCCCCGGAAAAGCGGTAGAAGATAGATGGATCGGGGGGGGGGGGGGCTAAATGTTAGATATTGATTTGATTTTGTATACTTTATTGATCCCCAGAGGGAAAATTCAGGGCATCCACCTGGATGGATGAAGCAGCCACGGTACGGCGCTATCCCTTAACCATTCACACACACATTCACACCTAGGGCCACTTTAGAGTCTCCAATTAACCTCACCTGCATGGTTTTTTTTGGCCTGTGGGAGGAAACCGGAGAAATCCCGGAGTAAACCCACGCAGATACGGGGAGAACATGCAAACTCCACACAGATCACTGGTCAGGGGCTGGGATCGAACCAGGGATCCCATGGCCAAGGGTGAGTTGCTGTGCTGCCACAGTGCTAGCCACTGCGCCACCGCACTCCCCATATTAACAACAGGCAGCACAGACGTGGGGACGCACACATGATGTGACGTCATCACGCCGTGCCTATATTAGGAGACTAACGGTGGGAGACTGTCTCTTTGGCGCTCCCCCTCTACCCAACAAACCAGCCTGTACTAAACCCCAGCTAGCATAACAGCTATATACTGTAACACGTGTTGTTAGCAGTGTGTGTTTAATAAACCATCGTTCAGTTCAGCCACGGTCTCTGCTGTCCTAATTTCCAGACACAGCAATTACATGCACACAAATAAACCAGTTATGATTGGATTTATGATGATTTATGATTCAAGTGGCCATGTAAACAGAATAATCTGATAAAGGCCATGTAACCAGGGTCATTAACTGAAGTGGTTTACCCTCCATTAATCCATTTATTACCTCCGCCATGGAGGTAATGTAATTGAGGTGGTTTGTCCATCCGTCCATCTGTTTGTCTGTCTGTTAGCAGGATTACGCAAAAACTACTGAATGGATTTTAATGAAATTTTCACCAGAGGTGGTACTTGACCTAGAGAGGAACCCATAACATTTTGGTGATGATCCGAGAATGCAGACCTCCACCAAGTCTCTTATCTTCTCAGTGTGTTTACAAGAATCCCACAAAACTAGTGAATAGACTTTGATGCAATTTTCACTAGAACTGGCTCATGGCCTACACATAAACCCATTACATTTTGGAGGTGATCCATGAGGGACGGAAGGAGCCTTGACAGAGGTATGCGCTCTGAGTGCTTTTCTAGTTCAGTGCATGTAAACGGAACAAAATCAAATCAACCTTTATTGTCATATTGCTGTACATACAACTGTAGTGCAGGCAAGATGAAATTGCATTTCTCTCGGCATCCATATAATTAAAAAGAACATAATTTAAGACACACTCACACACCCCCTCACTCCCCAACACAGCCATTCACACATTCCTGAGACATACTCGAAAACTAACTAGAACTATAATATACTGTACAAATAATACACATAATGTCCATAAGGTGCAGTAGTGTGTATGAGAGATTCCGGATCAGCTGTTCAGCATCCTAACAGCTTGTGGAAGGAAGCTGTAAATCAGTCTGGTGGTTCTGCCTCTGATGCTCCGGAATCGTTTGCCAGATGGCAGAAGTTCAAAGTGTTTATGCAGAGGGTGAGAGTGGTCCTTGACAATCTTCAGTGCCCTGCTCCTACAACGGTTCTGAAAAAGTTCTTGGACAGAGGGGAGGGAAACTCCAATTACCCTCTCAGCTCCCTTAACTATCCTCTGCAGGGCTTTTTTGTTTGACATAATTTGATTTGGTTCCAAGGTTGTCATAGCCAGGAGCGACACTGGGGTTAAGCTCCCAGTGCTCATAAAATGCTCCTTACGGCGTGCGTCTCAAAAAGCCTCTGACAACTAAGTCCAACTCCTAGCCTGCCCGTGTGGTTTAGTCTCTAAGCCCGGCGGAACTGCTTTTACTAATAGGAGAAGGGGCGAGGGCGGATCTCTGGCGCCTTAAAACCAGATGCTTCGGGTAGATGGTGGCTCGTCAACCTGGGAAGGTAGCCCATCTAGGGGAAGGTAAACCCTGATTTCAAACCTCCGCTGCCTTGCGGCACACCCGGTCACGGGAAAGGCTTCGGGAGTCAACCCTGAGGAAAAATCCGGAGTCGGAGCCCCTAAGGCAGTTCTCTGTTGTGCTCAACATCGTTCTGGCAGCTCCTGCAATGGCACTGGTGCCAAACTATAGCAGCCCTGCTGTTCCTTTGGATTCATCAGTGACGTGGAGAGGGGGGACATGCTGCATGGGTAACATCTTGTCCTCCATATCTTCCTGCTCAGGCTTGAATCCTACCAACGCCCAACGCTGGAAGGTAGAACACCGGCGCGCATCGGCCTGTTCAGCCACAGGCGGTGCTGTTCCAGCAGAGTAGACGTTTAGGATTCTCTTCCATGGTCATCATAGACCGATGGAGGCCGCCGCCGAGCTGGAGTACCATGTTGCAATGCAGTACATCAGAACACTCTCCACCACACCTCTGTAGAAGGTCCTGAGGATGCAGATGGGGAGAGAGGCCTGTTTGAGTTTCCTCAAGAAGTGCAGTCTCTGCTGGGCCCACTTCCTGATCCCCAAGGAATTCTTGCTCCAGGTCAGGTCCTGTGAGATCTGCATTCCAAGGAACTTGATGTTCTCCACTCTCTCCACCAAACGGCCGCCGATGCTGAGAGGGACGTGTTCAGGCTGTGACTGCCGGAAGTCGATAATCATCTTCTTCGTTTTGTCCACGTTGAGCACCAGATTGTTCTCCTTGCACCAGCCCTCCAGGTCTCTAACTTCTTCCCTGTACATTGATTCCTCATCCCTCTGAATAAGTCCCACCACTGTGGTGTCGTCTGCAAACTTAATAATCTGGTTCCCCTCATGTCTGGATATACGGTCATGTGTTAGAAGTGTAAACAACAGTGGACTGAGTACACAGTCTTGAGGGGATCCGGTGCTCAGCATGATAGTTGGAGATGTTATTTCCAACACGGACAGACTGAGGTCTCTCAGTCAGGAAATCCAGGATCCAGAGACATGTGGCAGTGTTCAGACCGAGAAGGAGTAATTTCTCCATCAGTCTCTGGGGAATAATGGTGTTGAATGCTGAACTGAAATCAATGTACAGGAGTCTGGCGTAGGTGTCTTTCTGATCCAGGTGGGTGATGACAGAGTGCAGGGTGGTGACTATAGCATCCTCCGTGGAGCGGTTTGAACAATATGCAAACTGGAGCGGGTCATGTGATGCAGGGAGGCAGTGTGTGGTTTGACAAGCCATTCAAAACACTTCATCACAATTGGTGTCAGTGCAACAGGACAATAGTCATTCAGACAGGACACAACTGGTTTCTTTGCCACCGGTACTATGGTAGAGGTCTGCATCTGGGAACGATGGCCTGACTCAGGGAGATGTCATAAATGTCAGTCAGGACATCCGCCAACTCGCTCGTGCAGTCTCGGAGCACACGTTCCAGGATGTTGTCCAGACCTGCAGCTTTACGTGGGTTGACCCTGATTAAGGTCCTCCGTGTGTCCGCTGCATTGATGATGATAGCTGGCCCAACAGATGGTGGTGATGGACCAGCCATCCCTCTGATTGTCGGGTTTGATGCTTCAAAACGTGCAAAGAAGTCGTTGAGCCTGTCTGGAAGCGAAGCGTTGTCATCATCGACCCCCTGCCTAGACTTATAATCCATCAGCGCCCGAACTCCCTGCCACATCCGTTTGGTAAAACTGATTGCCATTATCGGTTTATTCTCAGTTATTGGTTTATTGTGACCATGTAACCTTGCTCAATGACAGAGTAAACCACAGCTGTACGAATCAGTGGCTGTACTTATCAGCAGCTGTACGAATCAGCAGCTGTGTGTCGGTTTCTGCTCCACAGTACACGTGCGGAAACTGTGTGGCAGGCAGCTGTTCGAATCAACAGCTGTACAAATCAACAGCTGGGCAAGGCGGCTTGGATTCATGCTGTGTGTTTAAACATATTAAACAGATGTAACAGATTATTATTACCTCCACCAGGCCGCAGGCCGCAGGAGGTTATGTTTTTGCCAGCGTTTGTCTGTCTGTTTGTCTGTCTGTTGGTTAGCAAGATAACTCAAAGTTTTGGACGGATTTCGATGAAACTTTCAGGCGTTGTTGGAAATGGTACAAGGAAGAACTGATTAAATTTTGGGGATGATCCGGATCACCGTCTGGATACAGGAATTTTTTAAAGGATTCTTTAACATTGTGAGATACGGCCATTTTCAACATGTGTGCAGGTGCAATGGAGGGCGCTGGTCGTCGTGTCTGACGAACACGAACTCCGCGTTCTTCAAAGTTTTAGGCACAAAAGCACGCGGAAAACTGTGGTGGGTAGGGCCTGGCAGCGTGCCTGTGTTTGCACTACGCTGCAAAAGCTGAGATGGGCAGCTGTCCAGCGTGGGATTATTTGGCAGAAATTCCCCGGGCAGCCATAGTGGCTGCGCAAAAACAAGCTCTCTGCCGGGGAAGCTTCCAAATCCTCTTTTGCCGTGGAGCGCAACCCCAATATAAAACCCACAGCAACCTGTCTACCCAATTTGCATCCATCAGTGAAGCCCTGAGTGCTGCTTTCAGTGATCTATGAAAACGCTCGCATAACCCATTGGCCTGTGGGTTGTACGCGGTTGTGCGATGAATTGCAACGCCCGCAGCCTAGGAGTTTGGAGATGGAGGAGATGGACACAACAGCAACACTTCAGTTTATTACCTCCGCCAAGGAGGTAATGTTTTTACTACTGAACCACTAATCCTATTATTGTGAATCCAATAGCTAGTCATATGTTTTTCATGGTCAAGGAATCTGAAAACGTACACACAAACACTGTATGGGGGGGAACTGTGGCGCTTGGCGGAGGTCTGCGCTCTCCGAGTGCTTTTCTAGTTATTATTATTATTACCTCCGCCAAGGAGGTAATGTTTTTACTGGGGTCTGTCTGTCTGTTACCAACATAACTCAGTTATGAACAGATTTGGACGAAATTTTCAGTAAAGGTGTGTAATGGCACGGGGAACAGATGGTTAGATTTTGGTGATGATCTGAGAGTGCATACCTCAGCCAAGGCTCTTATCTTCTCACAGTGTGTTAGCAACAATACTCCAAAAGTTATGAACGGATTTTGATGAAATTTTCAGGAAAGGTGTGTAATGGCATGGGGAACAGATGATTAGATTTTGGTGATGATCTGAGAGTGCATACCTCCACCAAGGCCTTTGTTTGTATTTGTGCAGCAGGATTACACAAACTACTGGATGGATTTGGATGAAATTTTCACCAATTCAATTCAACTTTATTTATATAGCGCCATTTCACAACAACAGTCATCTCATAGCACTATCAACTGTAGGGGGGGAACCCCCACAGTTGCAGAAAGACCCCAGCAATCAGGCGATCCCCTGTGAGCAAGCACTTGGCGACGGTGGAGAGGAAAAACTCCCTTTTAACAGGAAGAAACCTCCAGCAGAACCAGGCTCAGGGAGGGGCAGTCATCTGCTGCGACTGGCTTGGGGGTGAGGGGATAGAGAAGAAGAAAAGAACAGACATGTAGAGAGCAAACAGCACGATGGGGACTCAATCTATGGGAGAGAACAAACAAATGTTAATGACCAGCAAAAAAAAAAAAAAATATTTCATTGAGAGTGAGGAAAGGAGTGAGGCCCAGTGCATTACTGGAGGTCCCCCGGCTGACTAAACCTATTAGCAGCATAACTAAGGGAGGGTTCAGAAACACATGATCCCTCCCTAATTGTAGGCTATATCAAAAAGGTAGGTTTCAGCCCTATTCTTAAAAACAGAGATCGAGTCTGACTCCCAAATCCAGATTGGCAGCTGATTCCACAGGAGAGGAGCTTGAGGAGCTTTGTCTTGAGGAGCTCTGTCAAGAGCTTTGTTTGTATTTGTACAGTAGGATTACACAAAAACAATTTGATGGATTTGGATGAAATTTTCACCAGAGGTGGTTCTTGGGCTAGAGAGGAAGCCATTACATTTTGGTCATGATCTGAGAATACATACCTCTGCCAAGGCTCTTATCTTCTCACAGAGTGTTAGCAACAATACTCCAAAATTACTGGATGGATTGGGATGAAATTTTCACCAGAGGTGGTTCTTGGGCTACAGACGAACCCATTACATTTTGGTCATGATCTGAGAATGCATACCTCCAGCAAGGCTCTTATCTTCTCATAGTGTTGGCAGCAATACTCCAGAACTAATGAACACCGTTTGATGCAATTTTCACCACAAGTGGTTTTAGCCCTACACAGAAACCCATTACATTTTGGAGGTGATCCATGAGAGACGGAAGAAGCCTTGGTGGAGGTATGCACTTTGAGTGCTTTTCTAGTTATTGCATGTTTTGTTGTGGTGGGTTTTTTGTTTTTTTTTTTTTTTTTTTTTTTTAAAGGGTAACTGGGGGAGAAAAAAAAAACAGCGATTGTAAATTTAACTCCACTCCTGTAGCCTGACGGTGACTGGCAGTGTTGGGAGTAACACGTTACTGTAACGCCACTGCTTTTGCAGTAATGTGCTTTGTAACGAAATTACTGTTTAAAAATTCAGTAATGTATTACAGTTACTGAAATTTGATCAGATGAGTTACTTGTTACTCATTTTATTAATATGTATAGATATTTTTAGTGCAAATAAATGAATATACAAACTGACCCTACTGTAGCTGAGACGAGCTGTCAGTCAGTGTTGTTATATAGTTCATGATGCTCTTATTTATAAAGTACGGTGTAATGGTGCCCAGTTCTGTTTCCACCACCACACTGTGCCTATAAATGGCAGCAGGCAGGGAGGGCGGGCCTCTTTGCCAGCACCCCTGCCTGGCAGTTGTAGTGTGGAGTTTGGAGCTCGTTAAAGACAAGCTCGGTCGTGCACCTGGCCTCATTATTGTAAGTCTTATTTTCAGACATAACATTTGACAACAAGGATAAAAGTATGGTAATGTGTGAGTCTCCAATTCGGCTGGGAGAGCCACCTGGCCTGGCCTGGCCTGGGCGAGCCACCTGTTCCCTGGCCGAGATGCTACGCTGTCTTTAAAACATACATGGTGGCGCTAAATCTGGGCAAGATTGACAAGCTGAGGGCATGCGCGCTGTTGGTGCATAATTTGAGAATTGAAGGCCACCAGATATTGAGCACACTTGGCAATTCGGATGATTTCGAGGACGTGGTTAAGATGATGGCACGCCATTTTCACGCCCCGGACAGTGTCATCGTCCAGAGGATCAAATTTCGGCAGCGACGCTAACAGGTGGGCGAGCCTATTCAGCGGTTCGTTGCCAACTTGAAACTACTGGCTAGTGAGTGTCAGTTCAGGCTGCTGGAGTAGGAGATGGTTCGCGACCAGCTGGTGGAGCATACAAACAACGCTGCAGTAAGAACGAAGTTGCTCGCAATACCAGGTAACATGACGCTAGCCAGGGTAATTGAGTTAGCCCTTCAGCTGGAGACAGTGGATAGGTTAGCACTGGAGCTGAGTGAGCATCGGTCATGACGGCAACTGGAGTTTCCCGCCACCACACAAGTAACTGACCCAGAAAGCGATGGAAGCATGGAAGATGACGCTGCGGAAGCCAACACTGCAAAATTTAGGTCTGCCCCAGGGAAACCCATGTGTTTGGGTTGTGGGTCCGTGACTCACCGCTTCGAGGCTAGGGACCGCCCGGCGAGAGGGAAATGCTGCAGCAAGTGTGGACACTTGAACCACTATGCCAGGGTGTGCCGTATGTCCAAGCATGGGAGCCCACAGAGGAAATCGACACCCCCCCCCCCCCGCCCCAACGGTTGTCCACACAGTGTCTCCGAGCACCAACGGGTATGCGGTCTGCACGGTGGAGCTGAATGGCGTGGAGATGCTGCTACTGATCGACAGGGGGGCGAAGAGTTCACTGCTGAATTGGGCTGACACAGCACTGCTGTATGGCTATGGAGGTGGACGGCTGTGCACGGTGGGAACGCTGGTGCTGATGGCCCGGTACATGTCGGCAGAGATGGCTAACTTCAAGTTCATCGTGACGGCTCGTGGTAACATTATGGGCTGTGACCTCTTTTATGGTCTGGGTTTCACCATCAAGAGCAGCACTGGGGAGGAGTGGTAGGGCTGTGCACTGTGACCGTCCGGTTCTGAGAGTGGAGGACAATGCGGTGTGGCACGAGGAGTTACCGAGCACCCCGGAGGGTGAATAGGACCAGCTTCGCTCAGTGTCATTGCAGGAGGGTCTCATTGTCGGAGCTCAAGTCACCCTGGATGAGGGTACTGGGCGTGACGGCGAGGCGCCTGCAATGATAAGCAATGCCGAGAAGCTAGCTCCAGTTGTTCCCGGAGCTCAGCTAAAGTGGCCCGGTGAACATGGGGCTACAATGGCGACAGTTGCAGCAAATTTAAAAAGGGTCGGGCCAAACTGTTAGGCCCTCGGTCCCTCCGTGCCTAACAGAAACACTGCAAGCCGAGCAAAACCCCTCTGGGAGTCGCAGACCTGGTTTGGACTCGTGGGGAGGGACGACCATGGTGAGTACCAAACGGCACGATGAGGACCACCAGTGGCAGCTGCGCATCGTGGCTAAATGAGGTGCTGCCTGTTTCCAGCTGTCAGATGGTTCATGGAGGCACGCCAATGAGCTGCGGCGTGCCCGGGAGGAGCCTCCAGGTGGTGGGCCCAGACGAGAGGAAGGCCCAATGGCATGGACGAAGAGGTGCATCATCATTTATGCGATCAGCTGCGGCCCAGAAGGCATGCCGCCTCCAGGGACGGACTTACAGAGAGACAATCCGGGGGACCCCACAGGCCAGTTTCTCCCTTATCTAGCCGTGTGAACTGTGAGTCTATATATAATTATATAAGCCAGCCACAGCCAACACTTGTCTCAGGTCCAAAGCCAAGTCAGTTACAGCCAGCAGTAGTCTCCAGCCCGGTGCATAGCCAGCCATAGCCAACACCAGTCCCTAGCCCAGAGACCAGCTCACAACATTCAGCAACAGTCTCCAACACCAGGTTCAATCAACCATTGCCAGCAAGGGAAAAGAAGATGGAAGGAAGGAAACCTCAGATCCAGTGACAAAGCTGGAGAACATGGGATCCATCTTCTACAGCTATGGTACAGGGAGGTTTGGGGTAAAGGGCAGGACATCGAGGCAGCAGAAAGCCCCTGTGGACCAGCTGAAGTCCAGGAGACAGCGGGAAATTGACAGATTGAAAGAAAGGAGACAACTCAGAAAGTGTTGGAAGAAAGCCACAGAGAGTGGGACTTGATGACTTGCAGACTGAAATAAAGCCACGACTGACAAAGCTGCGGAGAGCAGAACACCTCAGATAGCAACGCAAGAGGAAGGAACGGTCCAGGACCCTATTCTACAGCAATCCCTACAACTTTGTCAAAAGCCTGTTTGACCGAGAGAAGAGTGGGAGCCTTAAAGTGCCCATAAAGGTTCTGGAAGAGCACCTGAGGAAGACTTGCTCTGATGATCGAAGGCATGAGCCAGTCACCATCCCAAATGACATGCCACCAAGGCCAGCACTTGAGCAGCAAATGGACATAAGGCCCCCTGCATGGAGTGAGGTGGAGAAGACCGTGAAGTAGGCAAGATCAGCATCAGCCCCTGGGCCCAATGGTATCAGGACACATACCCAGGCTTGATCAACCTGTGGTGGGCCTGCTTCAGTGGAGGGTGTCTTGTGATAAATGGCCGAAACACCCTGTGATGCTGAGGTACACAACTGACTATGTGTCCCGGTGGTGAAGCCTTATAGTAGCCTTCTCTCAAGAACTCCTCACGGACTCAGAAGTGGTGCAAACATCAGGGATTGTAACAGCTACTCCTTTCATTGAACCTACAGTGGGGCAAAAAAGTATTTATTCAGCCACCAATTGTGCAAGTTCTCCCACTTAAAAGATGAGAGGTCTCCGATTTTCATCATAGGTATACCTCAACTATGAGAGACAAAATGAGGGGGAAAAAAATCCAGAAAATCACATTGAAGGATTTTTAATGAATTAATTGGTAAATTCCTCAGTAAAATAAGTATTTGGTCACCTACAAACAAGCAAGATTTCTGGCTCTCACAGACCTGTAACTTCTTCTTTAAGAGGCTCCTCTGTCCTCCACTCGTTACCTGTATTAATGGCACCTGTTTGAACTCCTTATCAGTATAAAAGACACCTGTCCACAACCTCAAACAGTCAGACTCCAAACTCCACTATGGCCACGACCAAAGAGCTGTCAAAGGACACCAGAAACAAAATTGTAGACCTGCACCAGGCTGGGAAGACTGAATCTGCAATAGGTAAGCAGCTTGGTGTGAAGAAATCAACTGTGGGAGCAATTATTAGATAATGGAAGACATACAAGACCAGTGATAATCTCCCTCGATCTGGGGCTCCACGCAAGATCTCACCCCGTGGGGTCAAAATTATCACGAGAACGGTGAGCATAAATCCCAGAACCACATGGGGGGACCTAGTGAATGACCTGCAGAGAGCTGGGACCAAAGTAACAAAGGCTACATCAGAAACACACTACGCCGCCAGGGACTCAAATCCTGCAGTGCCAGACGTGTCCCCCTGCTTAAGCCAGTACATGTCCAGGCCCGTCTGAAGTTTGCTAGAGAGCATTTGGGTGATCCAGAAGAGGATTGGGAGAATGTCATATGGTCAGATGAAACCAAAATAGAACTTTTTGATAAAAACTCAACTTGTCATGTTTGGAGGAGAAAGAATACCATACCTACTGTGAAGCATGGGGGTGGAAACATCATACTTTGGGGCTGTTTTTCTGCAAAGGGACCAGGACGACTGATCTGTGTAAAGGAAAGAATGAATGGGGCCATGTACCGTGAGATTTTGAGTGAAAACCTCCTTCCACCAGCAAGGGCATTGAAGATGAAACATGGCTGGGTCTTTCAGCATGACAATGATCCCAAACACACCGCCCGGGCAACGAAGAAGTGGCTTCGTAAGAAGCATTTCAAGGTCCTGGAGTGGCCTAGCCAGTCTCCAGATCTCAACCCCATAGAAAATCTTTGGAGGGAGTTGAAAGTCTGTGTTGCCCAGCGACAGCCTCAAAACATCACTGCTCTAGAGGAGATCTGCATGGAGGAATGGGCCAAAATACCAGCAACAGTGTGTGAAAACCTTGTGAAAACTTACAGAAAACATTTGACCTCTGTCATTGCCAACAAAGGGTATATAACAAAGTATTGAGATGAACTTTTGTTTTTGACCAAATACTTATTTTACCGAGGAATTTACCAATTAATTCATTAAAAATCCTTCAATGTGATTTTCTGGATTTTTTTTCCTCATTTTGTCTCTCATAGTTGAGGTATACCTATGATGAAAATTGGAGACCTGTCTCATTTTTTAAGTGGGAGAACTTGCACAATTGGTGGCTGACTAAATACTTTTTTACCCCACAGTATATATGACTGAAGAGTTATAATAGTGTGTTTTTTCTAATAATGGGTTTGCAGTTGTTTTAAAGCGGTGTTCATATGTGTGCATGTATTTAAAAAAAAGTGTTTTGTGTTGTGTATATAATTGTATGTAGTTCTGGGGATTATTTTATGTGTTTAGTTTAGGAGACACGGCGGTGATTTTATGTTAAAATCCCGCTTACGTTTCCACCACCACACTGTGCCTATAGAGTCTTTGCATAGGGCCATTAAGGTCACGTGACTCGCAGGGGGTAAACATAAACACGCCGTAGGTGCCGCCATCTTGGATGGCAAGAGCAGCAGGTGCACTGTGACAACCCAGGCGTAACTTGTACTGTTTAGCGATCAGAATGAGTGAGGAGAAGTTGTCGGACCTTGTAGAACACCTTCGGGGACTCGAGAAGGTCAGGTACCTAAACAAGATCAGACAAGTGAGTGCTGGAGACCAGTACCTGCTGGCTCAGCGCTTGTTTACCCCTCTTGTGACAGCTCATGCTGCTGAGTTGCCCAACTTTGCTTGTGGAGACATAAGCTGCAGAAAGCTTCATGGTGAGATCTGCACGCCTGAGATCTGCACATCCACGCTGGGACCGGCCGCTCTCACAGCTCCTCCACACGAGAGCGCACGCACCTCGTCCTCTCTCCACGACGGCGACCTCCAGGGCCGACGGAGAACGCAGCGCGTGGACCTGAATGCACCATGACCAATCTACAGCAACAACTCAACAGGGATGACCATCGACACCGACGACGCTGATCTCCATCAAGCTCCCTGACCCTGACTCGCCTCTACAGCGGTCCTGCCACGCACCGAACCCCCGCGCGCACACCGGGGGGTTACGAGGACAGCGCACCATGCACGGGACATTAACGGCTCCACAGACCGCCATCGTCCTTCGCCGCTGCACACAGAACCTTCAGGGCTGCTCACACACCTGAAGCACGCACGCAGCTCGCTCACAGGATTTTGTACGGGTCTCAGCCACGGCGCACAAGGGCGCTCCTTATTTTATGCCGCCACAACCAGTCCCGGTTGGCCGTATGTGTTGGTACATCCATGGGCAGCACAGGAGTACACCATTTTGCCGAGTTTGTAGGTACACGTGAGCTATGTTGTTTGTTTCACCCTGCTGCTGCTGTTGTTTCTTGCCATCCAATATGGCGGCACACTCTGGCTGGGCCAGTGCTGCGAGCCCACTTACGTCATACGCAAGAACCCAATAGCTAGCAGCAGGCAGGCCTCTTTGCCAACACCCCTGCCTAGCGGTTGTGTGGAGTTCGGAGCTCAATAAAGACAAGTTCAGTCGTGCACCTGGCCTTATTATTGTAAGTCTATTTTCAGACATAACAAATGTGATCTGTTGCAGAGAGCAGAGTCTTCACTGTTGAGCGGAGGAAAAGATAAAGCTACTTTGGTTTTGTGGAAATATATTATTTTTTCTTTGTTGCGGTTAAGGACAAAAGCATATTGGTGGGTTGGAAGCTAAGTGCCAGTTGAGACATACTGCAGTCTTCAGAAGCCCTTGAAAACAACAACAAAGCTCTGACAAAGCTAGTGCTAAGTAACAGCTAGCTATGCTAACAACACTGTGTGAGTGGATCTACGCTATCTGGACAGTCTCAACAGCCATGGCTGAATTTCAATCACAGGTATGCATCTGGACAGTTTGACCCAGAAAGAATTAAACCGACTGATTGTCAAATACGTTGTTACAGACTGAAGACGCGATATAAACGGTGACTTTCCATCAGACAGCTGAGACTGTGACCCACTGAAGTTAACACATTTACCTGCTACCTGAATAAAGATTATTCAAAAATGGATTTTGATCTTCAGAAGGAATCTGAGGAACTGGATCATGTCTCTGTCACAGCAGACATTTGGACGGTGGATAATGAACATTTTCTTTGGATCACTGTACATCAGATTAAAGCCATATCATAAAGGTAAGATAAACATGGACAGCGTTATGCAGTGTTGCCAATTCTCACTCCAAAATGAGGAAATTACTGGCAATTTCGTGTTGATTTTCTTCAGATTTTTTCCCCACAATAAGAGCTCTCAAGGCAGGCTGAACAGGTTCTAAAAGTTCTGTCTGAAACGGTCTGTTTTCAGCCTATTAATAAGCCCGTAATGTAATCCATTAATTACATGATCTTGCTGTGTATGCAAGATGAATTAAGTATGCATTTAAAAGTAATGTGAAAGTTGCTTTTCCAAGTAACTAGTTACTTTAATCAAGCAGGACTTGGTAAAGTAACTCACTTACTTCTGAAAAGAAGTAACTAGTAACTGCAATTACTATTTTTAGTAGCTTGCCCAATACTGGTGATTGGTAATAAACCTTGTTTAAACACTACTACCTACTGTTCCTTACTGAGGTGCATCACCTAAACGAGGAGTTCTGTTGATTAGGAATCTTTTGCCCCAGTTACAGACACCTTTTATGAGTCTGATATTTTAGAGGTTTGCTTGACAGTTGTTAGATATGACTGCAGGTTTTATTATGATTTTTGTGTCTTTTTAACTGATCTGGATCATGTTCTTGGACTTGCTAAGTCCAATTCCAGCAGCAGCTGTCCCAATCAGAGCTCACATATAGTATACCGTTACCTCACATTTAAGTTTCCTTATTGTCATATTAAAGATTTTACCATGGAGTAAAAGCGCTTGCTCACAGGGGATCTGTAGTGATCTGCTCTGCGTGCCTGCTGCCCTAATTGCCTCCACAGCTGCGCGCACACCTGGTCCACTCATTAGGCAGCCTTCTTAAGCCATGCTGCCCTTTGGTCTGCATGGAGACGTCAACGCTCCTTTGGACTGGAAAGACCTCCTCGTCCTACTCTTCTTCCTGCAACTTTCGAGTTTCGTCTCCTTCACCTCATCCTGCTCCATCAGGTCTTCTGGGAGCCAGCTCTCCCCAACCTCAAGTAAGCCACCGGGATTCCATCCCGTTCTCCACTTCACCTCTTCTCCCTGTGCACAGGTGGAAACCTCCAGGCGGCGGACTGGGACTCCTACCCGCACTCTGCATGTGCTCAGAATACTTACCTGCTCAACTTCCTCACTCTTTTGCAGCGGCTCGGACACGGAACGGACTGCAGTGGGTACAGAACCTCTGGGAGCTCTTCAGCGCCTCAGCCCTTCGCCCATCCTGTAAAACTGTACATTCACTTGTTTGTTCACCCTGGCGTCAGTGAGCTCATTCGCCTGTCTTTTCTCTCTCCTAGGGTTGCCAGTTCGATCCGTGCTCTGCTCGCCTTGCTGCTCACTTCTACACTCACACGCATGCACACACTCTTCAATAAAGGATAATTATGTTTATTCTGAGTCTGCTTCTGGGTTTACCAAACATGTCAGTACGTCTGTCAGACCAACCCAGCAGACACTGCTATCGCACAGAGACTTAACACCAATGAGGCTCGGTTAGATCAGTTATCCTATCAGCAGCAAGTCACACTTACACAACTGATGCATATTAACACTCGCTTGGATCGCCTCACACAGACACAGCCCTTTTCACCTGCTCCCGGGGGGGCGGCCGAGCCAGCTAGCTCCACCCTTCGTCCCTCCCAGCAGTCAAAGTCAAAGTGCCTTTATTGTCATTTCATTGCTAATAAACAATGAAACGAAATTGAGATACTGCTCCCTAAAAACAAACTATCACACTCACAGTTCACTCATGCATTTAACATTCTCATAATTACAACAATAAATAATACTTGAAACAATATTACCTAAAAGTTGAATACAATATGTACATAGCAATAATGACAACATACTGAGCGATAAATATATAAGACCAGCTTATACACACAGGGTTATTGCCACAAAATAACCTAAAATAACATAAAATAATATCAGCAGTCTGTACGTGTTGTCATGTGGTGATCCTCGCGGATCACCAAGAGACGCCACAGAGTTCACCAGAGAGTTTGGCTGAGATGTTATTTATTTCCAGACGTGACAAAACACAACTATGAACCCCTTAGGGCTAAACACACACATGACTGAGACTCGGGCTCGTAGGGCTAACCCAGCCGCTACGAGCTAACTGTGACAAGACTATGATACACGAACCTGACATGAAGGTCTCACGGCACTCCCAAACATGGCGAGGCGTAGACCCGGACTTGAACAGCAAAACCAGACGAGACGTTGACAGAATGTTGACCAATACTCCTGCGTCTTACCGTCGCCAGTGCCGGGCTTAAAAGGGCGAAGCACTAACGACGGTAATGACAATCAGCTGACCGGCCGTTGACAGGCGGAAGCCCCACTGAGCACTTTCACAATAAGAGCCCGGTGAGGCCAGAATACAGCCCGCAGCTGTCAAGGCCGGCAGCGAGAAATAACTTAGCCCGAGCGCAATCAGAACCGGCGCTCGGGTCATAACACGTGTTACATAAATCCATTCAAAATACGTACTGCTGCTGGGGAAAAAACTGATTAAACCTGGTAGTCCAAGTTTTATGGGATCTGTACCGCTTTCCCGAGGGGAGCAAGTGAAAGAAATCATGGCCTGGATGAATACAGTCTTTAATGATGGCAGTAGCTCTGAGGTACCGAGACCTGGAAATCTCTTCCAGAGAAGGGAGAGAACAGCCAGTGATTTTTTTTTTTTTTTTTTTTTTTTGTGCAGTCTCGATCACTCTCTGAAAGGCTTTGCAGTCTGCGGCTGAACAGCCCTCATACCAAACCGTGATGCCATATGACAAAATGCTCTCAATAGCAGAGCAATAAAATAAAACCAGCAACTGTGCATTCAGGCCATTCTTCTTGAGGAGACTCAGAAAGTGTAGACGTTGTTGATCCTTTTTTATCGTAGCTATGGTGTTAACTGCCCAGGTAAGGTTGTGAGAAATATGAATACCCAGAAACTTAAAAGCCTCCACCCTCTCCACACACTCCTTGCCTATATATCGAGGAGGCAGCTCACTGCTATGCTTCCTAAAATCAATGAGTTTTTTGTATTCAATAGCAGATTATTATCTGAGCACCATCTCACCAGTTTCTGGACCTCATCTCTGTATGCGGACTCATCTCCTCCTGATATGAGCCCCACTACTGTTGTCATCTGCAAACTTCACTATAATGTTTGTCGTATGAACAGGTATGTAGTCATATGTGTACAATGAATACAAAGTGGAGCTCAACACACAGCCCTGTGGCGAGCCTGTGTTAAGCATGACTGTAGAGGAGGAATGGGGTCCGAGTCTAACAGTCTGTGTTCTGTTTGTTAGGAAGTCCTTAATCCAGCTGCAAGAGTGAGTAGGCGGACCAAGCTGAAGCAATTTGGTGATGAGAATGTTGGGAATAATTGTATTAAAGCAGACGGACAGACGAAAATTCAATATCGCTAATTCTTATCTCAAATTGTTGTCTGAGACGAGCTAAGTCGAACCGCACATGTTTTGGTGTCAACGAATGTCGCATAAGGTGACAATGCGCTCTTGAAGTACGCTGTTGTGGAGAGCTGTCTGACCCAGCCAAGTGATCAGCGGCTAAGATGGCCACTGACTGTGTGACGTCACCACCGTCAAACACACGCATACGGTCGGCGGCCAGTGCTGTGTTTTGCTTCATGCAACACTTGTTTACGTCTTAAAATCGGCGATTACGGATATTTCTCTGAATACTTGTGGATTACAAATAGATTATTTATGAAGATTAGGATTTCAGGAATCGAATTAATATGGTTTGGCGTTGTGTTGTCTATGGGTGCGATGGTCCTGCTGTGTTTTGCTTCATGCAACACTTGATGTTTACGTTTTAAAATCGGCGATTACGGATATTTCTCGGAATTACCAAATATTTTCATGATCATAAGAACGGTTAGGGGGGAAAAAACATGCTGAAGAAAGACAGTTTAACTCACCGGTTACTTATATTGGAAGTCCATCCTCCTGTGTTTTTTAGAAGCAAAGTTCTCAATTACAGAGACATACAGTGTTCCCTATTGCTCCAGCTTCTGTATTAAAGCAGACTCCAGTGAAGTAGTACCCAGGTTTGTCAGTCTTTCTTGTCCACATATATTTTGCAGGTGTCACGGCTCGCCGCTCTCAGGCATCTGCCTCAGCTGCGCGCACACCTGCACCTCGTCAGCACCCTACATGTGCAGTAGACATTTCGTTGACAGCGATTTCGAGAATAAGATGCAATTTGCAAAAAGATTGGTGATAAAGAAAACGGCTATTCCAACTATATATCCCTCGATTCCCTGACTCTGAGACAAGTGTCAGTGACAGTGGCGTGAAAAGCAAGGGTGATCTACCGAGGCGATCAGCTGTCAGAAAACGAGAAGTAAACAGTGGTATTTTTAATATTGGTATTAAATAGTATTATAATAGTGGTATTTTTAATATTCACTGCAAATGTTTACTAAACATTTTAAATGAATTCCAAGCAATGGATGATTTTCAAAATCAAACATGTAAAAGTAGAAGAAATTACCAATTACCAATGACAGTTCAGCTTTCAATTTTTAGGGAAGCAACATACTTGCTAAGAAAAACAAATATAAGCCTAAGATTGTAAGAGAAATGTGCTTTTAAAAATGGAACCCCAATTTTCTACCATAAAATGGTGCCCATTATAACTGTGAAATGTTACTGGAATATAATAATTGCTATATCTGGAAACTAGTTATTTTCTTAATCTGTAGTGATACTCCATTGATTTTTGTATTTCTTTGTATATTTCTGCTGTGTTTTCAAACATTCATACAAAGGTGATATAGTATGTAATATTTCTTTTCAAATTGAGAAGAAGAATTTAGTGTGTTCAAATTATTCAAATGTATATGACATGCGACTTTGATGAATGCTGAACTATGAGAATTATAACATTGACATGAACATTAATAAACTCAATATATGATTTTACAAAACTTTATTTACATATCATTGTTCACAAATCTAATCTTGGTAGGCAAAATCCCTTGTAGTGATCAGATGGGAATGTTTCTCTGATGAGGCTCACCGCACAGGCAGGCAACATAACTCTCACTTCTTTCCCACAAATAAGGCTGAATACCCCCCTCAGCACCACCCAAAACTACTTCATCATCCGATTCTTCATTTTCAATATCATCATTTATATTGAGGTTGTCATACTCGAGAAAATAATCGCTGTCCGAATCACTTTGCTCGCGTTCTGCCATTTTCTATTGCTGTTGTGACGTCACCAATGCCCACACCTATCGAGAGATGGCGGTACTGCAGCCTCACTAAGTGAAGGCTGAGCTATGAGCAAATAAGGTCATTTATGGAAGCTGGTGACACATATTAAATCGCGGGAATAGACAGAATAGAATATTTTCATACAATCTGTTGATTGGTTCAATAAAAAAATGTCACTGTCCGTCTGCTTTAAATGCCGAGCTAGAGTCCACAAACAGCATTCTTACATAGCTCCCCTTGTCTTCTAAATGGCTGAATGCCGAGTGGAGAGCTATAGCAATAGCATCTTCAGTGGATCTGCTCTGCCTGTAGGCAAACTGGTACCGATCAAAGTCTGGGGGGAGACTAGGCAAAAGATGTTTCAATACCATTTTCTCAAAGCACTTCATAACAATGGGTGTTAATGCTACTGGTCGATAGTCATTCAGACTGCTAATGTTTTGTAGGCACAAGAATAATGACTGCAGATTTTAAACACTGTGGAACAACGGCTGCCTTGAGAGACAAGTTAAAAATGTCAGTCAAAACAGAGCATAGCTGATCTGCACATGCTCTGAGCACCTTTCCTGGCACTCCATCAGGACCAGTAGCCTTTCTCGGGTGAACTGCTCTCAGTGTCTGCCTCACCTCATGATCCTGCAGGGTAAGCACATCAGAGCTGACATTCAATAACCTCAGTGGGTCCGGGCGAGGTATATTTGCCTCAAACCGTGCGAAAAAGCAGTTCAATTCTTCTGCCAGTGAGGCGCTGATGTCACTGGAAATGATGCTGCTGCCCTTATAGTTTGATATGGTGAAAGCCTTGCCATACTCGTCTCGAGTCATTATCAGAAAAATGGTCCCCAACTTTCTTCTTATAGGCCTGTTTAGTCTCCTTAATGCCTTTCTTCAGATTAGCCCAGGCGGTGCTATACTGATCTGTATCCCCTGACCTGAAGGCTGTATCACGTTCTCTGAGGAGTGCCTGGACTCCTTTTGTCATCCAAGGCTTCTGGTTAGGAAAAACCCTGATGCGTTTTTCCACAGTCACCTGGTTGATACAGTAGGTGATGTAGCATAATACAGTCTGTGTGTACATTTCCAGATCCTCATTCTTGAGTAAATCCCATAGTGTTTGAAAAACAGTCCTGCAGCTGAGAAAGAGCTCCTTCAGGCCATGTTGTGATGTTTTTTATAGTAGGTCTAGCAATTCTCCTGAGTGGGGTGTATGCTGGGATGAGGAGCAATGATAGATGGTCTGACAGGCCAAGATGTGGACACGGCACAGCTCTGTAGGCATGCTTCAGGTTCGAATACACCTGATCAAGACAATTCTTTCCCCTAGTGGCACATTTCACATACTGTGTGAAATTAGGCAGCACAGTTTTCAAGCATGCTTGATTAAAATCACCAGCTATGATGTGAACACCCTCGGGATAGGCCTGCTGCTGTTTATTTATTACACTGCACAAATGACTAAGGGCCGCTTTAGTATTTGCATCAGGCGAAATATAGACCGCTGTCATAATAACCACTGTCAGCTCTCTTGGAAGATAAAAAGGCTGACATAAAACTGACATTGTCTCTAGATCAGGAAAACAGTAAGTGTTAATACGACTGGGGTTAGGCCAAGTGTTGTGAAGAAAAATGCAGAGACCGCCCCCTCTGTTTTTACCGGATTCCGCTGTTCGGTCCATACGGTGAAGTGTGTGTGCCCTGGTAGTTGCACTGCAGCATCGGTGATCAGCAGGTGGAGCCAGCTTTCCATTAACAACAGCACACAGCAGTATCTCACAGTTTTACTGGTTGCCAGCCGTAGCTCTAGATAATCCATCTTGTGGACGATGCTTCTGGCGTTGGAGAGAAAAATGCTGGGTAGCGGAGGTCTATGCGGCTGTCTCTTTAGCATCGCTAGCAGGTCCGACCGGCATCCCCGCTTTTGCTTTCTCTCCCTCCTCCATTTGTGTCGCGTCCCAGGACCGACAACAATCCATGGTGATCCCGCTGGTCTAGAGATAGCCTCCGGTATGTTTTGTGTGTTCTCAAAAACTGCTGTAACAGCAGACTTTTGTTGAAGTTCAATATTTATCAGCTCAGTATGACTGTACAAAAATCCAGCTTCACACGGTCCAATATCCAAAAACAGCATACATACAAACAAAAGTAGGGAGCAAAGAGCCGCTGCGCAGACACGCGCCGCCATCTTGATTGTTCCTAACAAGAACTGGTGTCAGTCTTGGCTGACTCCAGTCCTCACTCCCACAAGATTTAGTGGTAGGTTAGGGGAGGCACGGGGATTCTTGTTGCAGTGTGGTATTGTTTTTCAGCGTGTGCCGGGGGATTTCCGCACGAGTCTTAGCCACATAGGGTATGTTGTCAATCTCTTGGAGGGGTGGGCCTTAGCTTGGGCTTATGCCGTGATGGCTCAGCCCAAATATGCTAATATGACCTACGATCAGTTTGTGGTGGAGTTTAATAAGGTTTTTGATCACTCTGACCAAGATAGTGTGCTCACCATCCGGATACTTAACCTCAGACAAGGGAGTAAATCAGTGGCTAATTATTCGGTGGACTTGCTACCGGCTGAAGACTCCGTTGAAACTGATTGCTCTGTCTAAGGTTCCGCTTGCCATTGTTGTGAAACAGACTGCTCCTGTCTCAGTGTTGGTATCAGGCAATCACCAGGAGCAGATTAGGTTTTTTTGTGCTTCCTGTTTCAGCCTCCCCGGTTATTCTGGGCTACCCTTGGCTTCGGCTCCACAATCCAGTTATTGATTGGTGATCGGGAAGCATTGTCTCCTGGAGCTCCTTTTGCCTGAGTGCCTGCCCACAGTCCACTGCTTGCTACCCCTCTGTTCCCCTGACACATCCCCGCCTGACCTTTCTTCATTACCCCCCAAATACCATGATCTGGGCACCATTTTTAGCAAGGCTCAAGCACTGCCACTCCCCCCCCACCACCCCTATGATTATGCCATAAACCTCCTGCCAGGGGCTCCTTTGTCATCCAGCCAGCTTTATAGCCTCTCTGCCCCGGAGTGGGAGGAGATGGATAAGTACATCAAGGAATCTCTGAGTTCGGACATTATCAGACCATCATCCTCAGTGGTGGGGGCAGGATTCTTTTTTGTGGGGAAGAAGGATGGGTCGCTTAGGCCTTGTATTGACTTCAGGGAGCTTAATAACATCACAGTCAAGGATAAGTACACTCTCCCCCTCATTAACACCGTCTTTGATTCCCTCCAGGGGGCCTCATTGTTCACTAAACTGGATCTCCTCAATGCCTATCACCTGGTGAGGATCAAGAAAGGGGATGAGTGGAAGATGGGGTTCCACACGCCTAGTGGCCACTTCGAGTATTTGGTGATGCCCTTTGGTTTGACTAATGCTCCTGCAGTGTTCCAATGGCTGATTAATGATGTGTTGAGGGATTTTTTTTGGACTCTTTTGTGTTTGTTTACCTCGATGACATCTTTATCTTTTCCCAGTCCCTTGAGGAACATCGGGCACATGTCAGGTGGGTTCTCCAGCATCTACTGGAGAACAAACTGTTCGTCAAGGCCAAGAAATGTGAGTTTCACACCCCATCCACCACGTTTCTGGGCTTCGTCATCTCCCATAATAAGATCATCGCAGATCCGGACAAGGTGAAGGCGGTGGTAGAGTGGCCAGTCCCATCTTCCCGGAAACAGCTGCAGTAGTTTCTGGGTTTTGCCAATTTCTATCGCTGCTTCATCAAAGACTAGTATTATTGCCCTACCCCTTACTCGCCTCGCCTCCACCAAGGTGCCATTCCGGTGGACGGAGGAGGTGGAGGCGGCCTTTGCTCTGTTGAAATCATTGTTCTCCTCTCCTCTTATTTTGGCCCAAGTGGACCCTGCGCTGCAATGTCTGGTGGAGGTGGACGCCTCTGACTCTGGCGTGGGAGCTGTGTTGTCTCAACACTCTCCTGCCACCGACAAGATCCGCCCCTGCGCATTCTTCTCCCGCCGTCTATCCCCTACAGAGAAGAATTATGACATTGGGGACAGGGAGCTGCTGGCGGTCAAGTTAGCCTTGGAGGAGTGGCGTCACTGGCTGGAGGGGGCCTCCCAGCCTTTTGTCGTTTGGACCGATCATAAAAATTTGGAGTACCTCAGGACGGCCAAATGACTCAACTCTCGTCAAGCCCACTGGTCCCTGTTTTTCGGCAGATTTAATTTTACCATCACCTATCGCCCAGGGTCTAGGAACACCAAACCGGATGCCCTCTCCAGACAGTTCTCCCCTGACGCAGCTGAGGTGCCGCCACATACCATTGTCATGGTCACCCTCTCGTGGGGCATCAAGAAGAGGGTTAGGAGAACACAGGAGACCGAGGCTGACCCGGGCGGGGGGCCAGCGGGAAGGATGTATGTGCCCTCTGCAGTCCGGGGTGAGGTCATCAATTGGGCACACTTCTCCAAGCTGCTGTGCCACCCTGGGATGGCGCGTACAGTGGCCCAGCTACAGAGAACTTTTTGGTGGCCTTCGCTACAGAGGGACGTCGGGGAATACATTCGAGCTTGCCCCAGTGTGCCACCTGCAAGGCATCCTCCTCTCCACCAGCAGGCCTGCTACACCCCCTTCCCATCCCCAGCAGACCCTGGTCACACGTGGCCCTGGACTTCGTGACCGTTCCCCCCCCCCCCCCCGCAGGCAAAATCGTTGTCCACACGGTTGTGGATGGGTTCTCCAAGGCGGCCCACATCATTCCCCTACAGGGGCTCCCTACGGCCAAGGAGACGGTGGACCTGCTCTTCCTACATGTGGTGCGGCTCCACAGCATCCCTGTGGACATTGTGTCTGACCATTTGCCCCAGTTCATCTCGCAGGTGTGGCAAGCTTTCTGTAAGGCCATCGGGACCACGGTAAGTCTGTCCTCAGGGTACCATCCTCAGAGTAACGGCCAGTGTAAGTGCACCAACCAAGAATTAGAGGTGGTACTGCGGTGCGTTGCAGCCTCCAACCTGGCATCCTGAAGCTCCCACCTACCTTGGGTTGAGTATGCTCATAACACTATGGTCTCCTCTGCTACAGGTCTTTCTCTGTTCGAGGCCTCCCTTGGGTACAACCCCCCCCCCCCCCACTGTTCCCGGAGGAGGAGGAAGACATCGCTGTGCCCTCCGTGCAGTGCCACATGAAGCGCTGTTGCCAGCTGTGGAAGACTACCCGGGCTGCGCTTCGACGCACGGCGGACCACAACTCAGACATCGCCAGTCGCCGCAGGATCCCGGCTCTGTCCTACTGGGTTGGGAAGCAGGTATGGTTGTCCACGAAAAACATCTATCTAAAGACTGAATCCAGGAAGCTATCCCAGCACTTTATTGGTCCTTTCTCCATCACCCATATTGTTAATCCTGTCGCTGTGTGCCTGGCTCTCCCCCGCTCCCTCCGCATCTGTCCCACCTTCCATGTCTCTCAGGTTAAACCATTTGTTTCCAGCCCTCTGTGCCCCCATCCCAAGATTCCACCTCCATCGGTGATGATCGATGGTGACCCCCGCTTGGAAGGTCAACTCCATCCTAGACGTCCGACGCAGGGGTCATGGCCTCCAGTACCTGGCAGACTGAGAGAGTTATGGTCCAGAACGGAGGTCCTGGGTGCGTCCCTCCTTCGTGATGGATCCACAGCTCATCAGGGACTTCCGCCGGACGCACCCAGGTAGGTTGGATCGGCTGCCGAGAGGCATCCCGTGGGGGGGGGGGGGGTGCTGTGGTGATCTGCTCTGCGTGCCTAATTGCCTCCACAGCTGCGCGTACACCTGGTCCGCTCATTAGGCAGCCTTCTTAAGCCACGCTGCCCTTTGGTCTGCGCGGAGATATCAACGCTCCTTCGGACTGGAAAGACCTCCTCGTCCTACTCTTCTTCCTGCAACTTTGGAGTTTTGTCTCCTTCGCTTCATCCTGCTCCGTCAGGTCTTCTAGGAGCCAGCTCTCCCCAACCTCAAGTAAGCCACCGGGATTCCATCCTGTTCTCCACTTCACCTCTTCTCCCCTGTGCACAGGTGGAAACCTCCAGGCAATGGACCTCCTCCTCCTGGCGGCGGACCGGGACTCCTACCCGCACTCTGCATGTGCTCAGAATACTTACCTGCTCAACTTCACCTCACTCTTTGGCAGTGGCTCGGACACGGAACAGACTGCAGTGGGTACGGGACCTCTGGGAGCTCTTCAGCGCCTCAGCCCTTCGCCCATCCTGTAAGACTGTACATTCACTTGTTTATTCACCCTGGTGTCAGTGAACTCATTCACCTGTCTTTTCTCTCTCCTAGGGTTGCTAGTTTGATCCGTGCTCTGCTTGCCTCGCTGCTCACTTCTACACTCACACGCACTCATACACGCACACACTCTTCAATAAAGGATAATTGTGTTTATTCCGAGTCTGAGTCTGCTTCTGGGTTTACCAAACATGTCAGGATCACCTGATTGCTGGGGTCTTTCTGCATTTGTGGGGGTTTCCCTTACAGTTGAAAGTACTATGAGATGACTGTTGTTGTGAAATGGTGCTATATAAACTAAATTGAAACAAAGAACGAGGTGATATCGGAGAGTGCATACTTTTTAAGTTTAAATAATGACTGAAAGAAAACCACTCGGCGTTTTTTCCGCTCTGGCTCTGGAACCCAGTCCATCACTGCGAGTGGCGCTCTGTTCGGCTGCATTTGGCATCGTGGTTGTGATGGTGTGGCTCTCACGTCTGCTGTGGGGCATCCACCAGGTTGTGGTGGTTCTTCTGCATCCTGTTGGGTCACAGACTCTTCATCCTGCAGCTCAGCGGTGGCTCCTAGAGGCTAATGCCAGGCATGGATTCGGAAGGCATCCAGTGGTTCTGCTGCGTTTTGTTGGGTTGAGGACTCTTCATCCTGCAGCTCAGTGGCAGCTCCTGGAGGCTGGTGCCGGGCGTAGATTTGAAAGTAGTTCAGCCTCTTCTTCCCCTCTCCTGGGAAGTCTGGTCATGGTGATGTGTTGCTGTTGCCACTGGTAGAACCTGCACTGGGTTGTTGTGTTCCGGGTAGATGCAGGCTCCCTCTCCTGCAGCTCTGCAGTGGCTACCTGAGGCTTATGCTGGGCAAGGAGCTGAGGCGAGTCCTGTCTGTGCTCTCTCTCTCTCCATGCTGTGTTCGCTCTATGTGCTGTGTTCTCTCTCTGCGCTGTGTTCACTCTCTGTGCTGTGCTCTTCGGCTAGCTTGTCACGGAAGCTCGTCTTCTAAGGGCCTGAAGGTGCATTTGCTTGCTAAGACTTGGAGGTCCGTGGCATAATGTTGAGTTGACTCACTCGCACGCTGCCAGTGCTGGTAAAACACACGTCTTTGGGCCATCACGCTCTCTGGAACATCGAAGTGTTTGGTCAGTAAACCAACACACTCACTGTAGTCATCATAGGTGTCCACGAGCCCAAACATTTCGAAGATATGCCGTATCTCAATGTTGAGTCAGTGGAGTAGCACACCCTTTAGCTTAGCATCGCTAGCGTGTCTCAGGTCAGCAACGATTATAAACTCTACAACCGGTGTATAATACCAGTGGGACCAAGGGATTGGCAGCTCACCAGGCTCACTGGGTTCTTCATCCTCGGTTTGGCATGGGTCATCCTCGTTGCCATTTGTTGTTTCTGGAAAATCGTGGAAGGACCAACGGAGAGTGGAGTTTGCTGAGAACACGAACTTTATTACAGAAACTCTTAATGGTGGTACAGAGTATGCTGGTTGGGGGGCGAGCCCAAAGAGGGAGCCAAAAGAAGCATAGTATGTTCGGCGTGATGAGGGCAGCCGCGTCATCACGCTGATATTGACCAAACTTGTGGTTTCAGAACACCACAGGCTCATTGACTGAAAAATGGTATGTTTGAAGGTTTTAACCATCTAAAACATGATTATCAAAAAAATATCAAAACACTCACTTCTCCTAAAAACTGTAGTAAATTTATGGGTTTTATAGGTGTTTTATTGTTGGTACTGTGGCGGTTTGGGAAAACCCCCACAACACACAGGGACAGACAGCTCACTACTCCTGGGTTTTTTCCGCTGCATGCTGTGATCTAATCAGCCATTTATGCATTTCACTGCTGTGAGGTTAATGTGCCATCCATGCATTGTGTTCATGCATCCTGTCTGTGCCTCCCATATGCAAATGCTCATATCGACCCATGTGAATGCTTTGATGTATTGTTGTAGCTGAGTATATAAGCTGTCTGAATTTCATGTTCACCCTCTCGCTCTAATTCTCTCACTTCAACCTCTGCTGCAGGACACAGACTTTGTGTCCCCTCTTCACTGAGAGCCGTGGGCTCGCTCCCGGCGCGCACGCACGGCGCCGGGAGAGGAGCTCATGACGGCGGTATGATATAATAAACTTCCTTAAAACCTCAGCATCGCTGCCTTATTTTATCATCCGCCGCACTGGTGACCCGACGCTGAAACGAACACGCTGCCAGCGAACGCAACGCCCGGCGGTGATTCTCTGACGACCAGCGAACGCGGCAGCCTGACTGATCTGCCCTCCCTTCTGCTTCAGGGAGACCTCAACGCGGAGTTTCCAGGCGAAACTCCCCGGAGAACACCCACGAGCGGGAAAGCTGAGCAACGTTTCATGGTGAGATCTGCACGCCTAGATCGGCACATCCACGCTGGACCGGCCGCGCTCACAGCTCCTCCACACGAGAGCACATGCACCTCGTCCCCTCTCCACGACGGCGATCCCCATGGCCGACGGAGCACACGTGGACCTGAACGCACCATGACTGAGCGAGTGACAGAGCGTCTACTTCCCTTCACCGCTCCAACACACTGAACAGGGATGATCAAGCTCCCTGACCCTGGTTCTCCTCTCCAGCTGGCTCACCCATCACGGAACCCCGGCGCACGCACCGGGGAGTTACGAGGACGGCGCACACCACGCACGGGACAAATACGGCTTTTCTGACCGCCTTCCTTCTGCTGCACACTGGCCCTTCAGGCTTGCTCATTCACCTGAGGCACGCAGCTTGCTCACTGGATTTTATGGTCTTAGCCACGGCACACAAGGGGAATTCAGCTGTCTGCGGTTCCCGAGGCTTTAGGGTTACGCCTGAACCTAAAGTCGACACGCCAGTCCCTCTGCTCTCATTACAGCCGCCACGCAGCCTCGTCTTTTCTTCATGGCCGCTATTAATCCTTGCAGGACTTAATCGCCGGAGGAGCCAGTGACTAATTTTTCTTCTTGTGGACCTCTGCACGTTCAACGGGACCAGCCCTTCGACATCGCGGACCCACAAGCAATTTTTGCGCGGCCCGGACGTTTTCATCGTCTCCGGCCGGCTTTTACTACCCCCCACCCCCCTCCCCTCCCTCCTGCACAGAGCTTTTCCCTGCTCGCTGCCCAAGCTGCACTATCGAGGTCTCGGCCACCTGCCGAGCCCTCTGGGGGGGGGAGCTGTGGCGGTTTGGGAAAACCCCCACAACACACAGGGACAGACAGCTCGCTACTCCTGGGTTTTTTCTGCTGCATGCTGTGATCTAATCAGCCATTTATGCATTTCACTGCTGTGAGGTTAATGTGCCATCCATGCATTGTGTTCATGCATCCTGTCTGTGCCTCTCATATGCAAATGCTCATATCGACCCATGTGAATGCTTTGATGTATTGTTGTAGCTGAGTATATAAGCTGTCTGAATTTCATGTTCACCCTCTCGCTCTAATTCTCTCACTTCAACCTCTGCTGCAGGACACAGACTTTGTGTCCCCTCTTCACTGAGAGCCGTGGGCTCGCTCCCGGCGCGCACGCACGGCGCCGGGAGAGGAGCTCGTGACGGCGGTATGATATAATAAACTTCCTTAAAACCTCAGCATCGCTGCCTTATTTTATCATCCGCCGCAGGTACAAGTATTAATGTAAATATGAATGTGAGTAGGGATGAAAATTTATTTTCATTTATCAGCACATTAGCTCGTTAGGGCACCAGTCCAAAAGGGCAATTTTATTAACAATTCTTTATTTGAACCAATTATGAATCAGTTTCAGGAAAAAAAAAAAAACCCTTCTGAGTTCTTGTCTGCTGATAATCAAGAAAATGGACATGGAATCAAACAATAACTCCCATATATCTTTCAATGGTTTAATAAGAAATGTCAGAATAGGTTAACACATTCGGATAACTTGAGACAGGGAGTGCAACATGTATTATGAGCATCATAGACTGCTATTGAGTTACTAAGTGTAACCTGTGAATCAAGCATTTGTGGAACCGAATAAACCATAGTTTAACTTATCAGTATACTGGAAATTGAAAACCATAAAATAGCATTGGTTAAGAAAAGTGGATGTAATTTTATGAAGAAAATGATGAGAAAACTATAAAAATGGAAAATTGGTGTTACTCTTAAAAGAATGTAAATTAATGAAAGGACAAAATGCATTTTGAAATTCTAATGGGGGTTTGCATGAAATTAAGCTTAAAGAATTTATACCAGGAATATTCTGAAGAATTAAGTTTAAATTAAGCAACAGACCATCAGCCAAGCAGAATCATTGTGTCCCAGTAGATAGCAGGCGGTCCACTGGATTCTGTTTCAACTGGACCGGCGTGGGTTCTGTTGGAAGACTGGCAGACAAGCTGCTTACCACGGTTATGGCCTACTCCTGAGATCACAAAAGGTCTGGTTCTTCAGCAGGCTGGCTGCAGTCTTCTCTTATGCACTGAAGAAGGAATTGGTTTATTGTACAAAGTCCCATCAGAAATTCTAACTGAGGCAAAAACGCATCATAAATCTGTTTCTTCTGATGTTGGTGGTTTAAATGAGTTGGTTTAAGCTTAAAAAAAATCAAACAAAATCTTCTTACATGGTAATTTAAAGGAAAAATTAAAATAAGAAAAAGTGAACTTCAAAGAAAAGAAAAAAAAAGAATTTTCATAGAGCATTGGAGGCTCTTGGCCTACTTGGAAGACAGAAAAAAATGGGAGAGCAGAGATGCCTGCTCCTTACAGCTTGACCAACGCCCCAAAAATGAACAAAGGGAAGTTTTTTTTTTTTCCCCGAGTGTGGCAGAATTTCACTGATTTTCATGAAACTGAGCTGAACAATTACATTTGAGCTTCCTGTTCAACAGAAGTCATAAACTCGACCTAAAAAGGAGATGCAGTGAAGCCTGGAGCTCTATTGGTCAGTTAAAGTCCAGCTATAGTCTCCCAAATAACAGAGAGAGGAGGGGGAGAGACATTTGATATGAGAAGTGAGACCCCCCCCTTAAGACACGTGCTGCTGAATAAAGCATAAATTCCTTAAACTTTAGTGACTAAGATATTCTACTCAATAATGAGGGGACATACAATGTCTCTACATTGTAAATGTAATTTGTGATAGTAAGAATTAGGGATGTAACGATATCAAAATCTCACGGTACGATATGATTTCGATATTGATCTCACGGTACGATATTTGTTGTGATATTGTGGAGAGGCTCACGGTATTGTAAAATAGCTCATAATATTGTGTTTGTGATGATAATAACCAAAAACTGCCATTAAATCTGTTTTTGCCAGTCACCAGGCCATTTATTTTTATGTTTATGGATCATGACAACATAAAATGCTGATCACTTAGTGCTTTTAAAGTGCAAGTTCAAGTCAGGAACACCAATATACCATTTGGTAATATTTGGTCACATAACTGATTCTTCTTATGTGCAAGGATCATACTAAGCAGCAGCTAGAACAACTGTAAACAACAATAGGGAATTCCCTTTAAGAGCAAACGAAGATCAAGTTAAGCCAGGTTCAATATGCAAAGCAAAATTAATCATAAATGTGCTAGGCAAATAAAAACAGCCTGTTGAAACAATTAAGTCAGGCAAAAAGCCTACTGGAAAACACTGACCTATCCTTTAGCTTATGTTCAAGTTTTTCTTCAGAAAGATCAAAAGATCTACATTGCAAGGGAGAAGAGACCTCTGGGCATTTACAATATCCCCTGCTGTAGAAAATATTCTCACTGGGCACTGAGGTAGCGGGTATACATAGGTAAGTCTTTGCTAATGAGGACATTATCTTTGCTAATGAGGCCATTGTCTGTCCGCCACCCGCTCTCCTTTAGATTAGATTAGATTAGATTAGATTCAACTTTATTGTCATTACACATTTATGAATACAAGGTAAAGAAAAACAGTTTAGCATCCAATCAGAAGTGCAAAGGACAGCAGTGCAGTATATACGGTAATTAACAGTATGTGCAATTTAAGCAAATATATGCAAATATATGCAGCAGTGCAGAAAGTTAAGAGTACAGTTATGTGCAAATAATGTGCAATAAGTTAGATGTAGTTATGCAGTTATGTACAGGTGAGGATGGTGAAAGATGATGGTAAGAGAGTCAGCGGGGAACTAAGTTCAATAACGTGACAGCTGTTGGAAAGAAACTGTTCCTAAACCTGCTGGTTCTAGTCCGAAGGCTTCTGAAACGTCTTCTGGAGGGGAGAAGCTGGAACAGTCCATGAGCAGGATGGTTGGAGTCCCTAAGAATGCTGCGTGCCCGGCGCAGACATCTTTTCCTGTAGACGTCCTCTATAGCTGGAAGTGGAGTCCCTGTGATGCGTTGGGCGGTTTTCACCACCCGCTGCAGCGCCTTGCGGTCAGCTACAGAGCAGCTCCCATACCAGATTGTGATACAGTTGGTCAGGGTGCTCTCTATCACGCAGCGGTAGAAGTTGCCCAGGATGTCAGTTGACAGATGGTTCTTCTTCAATGTCCTCAAGAAGAAGAGGCGCTGATGGGCCTTCTTGATCAGACTGGTGGTGTTAATTGACCAGGACAGGTCCTCCGAGATGTGGGTCCCCAGGAATTTGAAGCTGGGGATACGTTCAACAGCTATCCCATTGATATGGATGGGGTCATGTGTCTCTTCCCTCTCCTTCCTGTAGTCCACTATGAGCTCCTTGGTTTTGCTGGTGTTAAGGAGCAGGTTATTGTCAGCGCACCAAGTAGCCAAGTGCTCAACCTCTGCCCTGTAATCTGACTCGTCGTTGTCCCTGATGAGTCCAATCACCGTGGTGTCATCTGCGAACTTTATGATGGAATTGGATCCATACATAGGCCTGCAGTCATGGGTGTAGAGGGAGTAGAGGAATGGGCTGAGCACACAGCCCTGTGGTACACCAGTGTTGAGTGTGATGACGGAAGAACGGTTGGGGCCTGACCTAACATGCTGGGGTCTGTTGGTCAGAAAATCCATGATCCAGTTGCAGGTGGAGGTACTGATTCCCAGGTCCCCAAGTTTAGTGAGCAACTTGGGGGGGATAACTGTGTTGAATGCTGAGCTGAAGTCAATAAACAGCATTCTTGCGTAGGTGTTCTTGTCATCCAGGTGTGAGAGTACATAGTGCAGCGCTGTAGAAACCGCATCCTCTGTACTCCTGTTGCTCCGGTAGGCGAACTGATGAGGGTCCAGTGTAGGGGGCAGGCCTTTTTTGAGCTGTGCCAAGACCAGTCGCTCAAAGCACTTCATGACTATGGGCGTCAGTGCCACAGGGCGATAGTCATTTAGGCACGATGGTGTTGAATGTTTCGGCACTGGTACTATTGAAGTGGTCTTGAAGCGCGCTGGTACCACGGTCTGGGCCAGGGACAGATTGAAGATGTCTGTGAAGACCCCTGCCAGCTGCTCAGCGCATGCCCTCAGCACACGCCCAGGAATGCCATCAGGGCCAGCAGCCTTGCGTACGTTGACATGACTCAGTGCGTTACGGACGTCGGTGTGGGTGAGTGTGAGGTGGTGGAGGTCATCAGAGGGTGGGAAATTGATGTTCTTTTCGTTGTTGTCCTTGTCAAAACGAGCATAGAAGTCATTTAGCTCATTGAGAAAGGGCACAGTCATGGCTATAGGTATGGAGTTGCTGGGCTTATAATCAGAGATAGCTTGAATGCCCTGCCACATACGTCGGGGGTCAGAGTCCCCAAAATGTTCCTCCACCTTCAGCTTGTAGCTGTCCTTGGCCTTCTTGATGCCCCTCTTCAGATTTGCCCTGGATGAACTGTAGGCCTGTGCATCACCAGATCTAAAGACATTGTTACGTGCTTTTAGCAGAAGCCGCACTTCTCTGTTCATCCACGGCTTCTGATTTGGGTACGTGGTGATCTGTCTTTCCGTGGTGACACTGTCAATAGTGGTGTTGATATGGTCCAGGACTGAGTGGGTGTAAGAGTTGATGTTTATGTGGGAGCCACAGGTAGCCTGAGAGGTGAACATACTCCAGTCTGTGTTCCTAAACTTCTCCTGGAGTACAGAGTCAACCCCCTCTGGCCACACTTTGATGGTCCTCACTGATGGCTTCACCCGCTTGATGAGCGGTACATACTTGGGGGTAAGGAACAAGGATAAATGATCAGACTGACCTAGGTGGGGGAGGGGAGTTGCTGTGTAGGCTCCCACAATATTGGTGTAAACATGGTCCAATGTTTTATCCCCCCTTGTGTGACAGGAGACATGCTGGTAGAATTTAGGAAGCACTGTCTTGAGGTTAGAGTGGTTAAAATCACCCGCCACAATAAATGCTGCCTCTGGGTGTGCAGTTTGTTGTTTGCTAATAGCTGCATGCAGTTCTTTCATAGCAAGCTTAGCATTAGCAACCGGAGAAATGTAAGCGGCTGTTATGATGGTACAAGTGAACTCGCGTGGCAGATAGAAAGGTCTACATTTAACCATGAGAAACTCCAGGTTAGCTGAGCAGTGTCTCTCAACAGTGACAGAGTTCGTGCACCAAGCCTTGTTAATATAAATGCACACTCCCCCCCCCCCTCTTGTCTTACCGGAGTCAACTGCTACTCTGTCTGCCCGGAGCGTGTGTAGGCCGGCTAGCTCGATAGCATTGTCGGGTATTCCACTGTGAAGCCATGTTTCCGTAAAAATCATGATATTGCAGTTCATAAGTTTCTTATTGTTGGTGATCCGAAGCCGTAGTTCACTCATTTTGCTCGCCAGAGACCGTACATTAGCAAGGAAAATACTGGGTAGCGATAGCCGGTGCGGTGTTAGCTTTAGCTTAGCTCTTAGCCCACCGCGCCTACCCCTCCTTTGTTTATGATCTTTACGCCGCCTGCGAGCACTTCCGGTCGGCCGGGAAGCCTGCCGAGCGTCGGGAGTTCTCCAGAGCTCCGGGATGAGACGTAGATTCAGACGTAGGTTGCTGATAAAAAGGTCGTTATCGTTGTTTTGTAAACCAATATTCAAAAGCTCATCTCGGGTGTAAGATGTAAAAGCAGAGCTGTTCTGAACGAACATACCCGAAATGAGCAGAAATAACAATGCTAGTCCCCAGAATCTGGTAGGACGCTGAGCCTCGCGTTGTGCACGCGCCGCCATCTTGCGCCTTTAGTGTTTTTAGACACGGAAAAACCAAAATGCCTCCACACATCTGATTTAAAAGTTGCTGGGGCTTGCACAATCTCAACTTCGGGGGTGTTTTCTTCAGTATTTACGTGAGCCAAACTTTGTCTGCCACTGTCCACCGCCATGTTTGTTGTGTGGACAGCGTGCAGCATGCACTCCTATTGGCTCAACAACAGTTCTTGTGACGACGCAGCGCAAAGGATCATGGTCTGTGTAGTTTACAATGCTTTGTTGCGCGGGAGCCTGCTTATTTCTTGTTGTTTTTTGACAGATACCCGCCCTCTTAATATCGTAACACGACCATGATGGTATCGAGACACTTATACTACCACGATATCGCGATAATGTCAATATCGTTACATCCCTAGTAAGAATGCAAAAATTAATTTCTTCCTGAAAATGAAGCAACACATATTAAATCATATCAATAAAACATTTCACCACAATTGTCCATCCCAAGAGTTCAACCCTGTCTTCAGTAGCAGATACTGTCTTGAGAGAAAGAATATGAATTAATTCATTTCTCCATAATGCATAAATTCCACTGCAAAGAGGAAAAAAAATTAAATGTTCCTGATTTTATTTTATTTTTTTGTATACTTTATTGAACCCCAGAGGGGAAATTCAGGGCATCCACCTGGATGGATGAAGCAGCCACGGTACGGTGCTATCCCTTAACCATTCACACACACATTCACACCTAGGGCCACTTTAGAGTCTCCAATTAACCTAACTTGCATGTTTTTGGCCTGTGGGAGGAAACCAGAGAAATCCCGGAGTAAACCCACGCAGACACGGGGAGAACATGCAAACTCCACACAGATCACTGTTGGTCAGGGGCTGGGATCGAACCAGGGATCCCATGGCCAAGGGTGAGTTGCTGTGCTGCCGCAGTACTAACCACTGTGCCACCACACTGCCCATTTGTCCACCAGATGGCACTGTGAAACTGTCTGGTTGTCTACTGGAGAAGCTTGACTCCCAAGTCTGGATTATATCAACCATAAATCTGTCGATTTGGGGCATTCCTTCCTGGAGAAGGGATTAGCTTCCACTTTATGGCTAATGGATAGTGTTACAGCTCTGGTCCTTGGGTGATAGAAGCAGTTCATAACCAGACTTTTGAGTTGAAACAATTTTCTTCAGTAAAGAATGATTTTATAAATTGGAACCAAAAGGGGTTAATGTTACATCTCCCCCCTTTGTATCAATGGTGAGCTTCGGTCAGCTTTGGTACACATCCTTGGCGGCTGGTTCCAATGGAAGTCCTTTGACTCAACTGCTGAGCTAACAGTTCTGATGTCCATAAGCACTAGCTTGTAAACAGAATCTATTCATAAGTATAGATCTTTGGGTTTGGTTTGCAAAAAACTTCTAAAAACCTTAAAAAAAGTAATTTGAATACGGACAAATATAAAAATTGTAAAATTATCTAAAATATACTGTATATGCATGCAAAGACTCAAATTATGGGTACCCAAGTACAAAAAGAAAATTCTGGGTACCAAAGTACAAAAATAAAAAGTATGTGATTTTTACATACTTGAAGTAAATGTATCAGTTAAGTGATATTGCGATAACTCAAGGCGGTTCAACGTGGATTGGTTTAGCTGGACTAAACCATGGTTCCACAGATGTCTGAGTCATAGGGTGTTTGGGGTTCCAAGGTTGTCATAGCCAGAAGCGGCACTGGGGTTAAGCTCCCAGTGCTTATAAAATGCTCCTTATGGCGTGCGTCTCGAAAAGCCTCTGACAACTAAGTCCAACTCCTAGCCTGTCCGTGTGGTTTAGTCTCTAAGCCCGGCGGAACTGCTTTTACTAATAGGAGAAGGGGCGAGGGCGGATCTCTGGCGCCTTAAAACCAGATGCTTCGGGTAGATGGTGGCTCGTCAACCTGGGAAGGTAGCCCATCTAGGGGAAGGTAAACCCTGATTTCAAACCTCTGCTGCCTTGCGGCACACCCGGTCACAGGAAAGGCTTCGGGAGTCAACCCTGAGGAAAAATCCGGAGTCGGAGTCCCTAAGTCAGTTCTCTGTTGTGCTCAACATCATTCTGGCAGCTCCTGCGACGGTGCTGGTGCCAAACTGTAGCAGCCCTGCTGTTCCTTTGGATTCATCAGTGACGTGGAGAGGGGGGACATGCTGCATGGGCAACATCTTGTCCTCCATATCTTCCTGCCCAGGCTTGAATCCTACCAACGCCCAACACTGGAAGGCAGAACACTGGATCACTGGAGAGGACACTCCAGCTTCGCCTTTGGCGTAGACAAAACATGGGGAATGACAGTTACCGGTTATAAGCCACCGCTCAATTGGCATAGAGCGCGGCGCCAGGGGTTGTTCCCGACGGTGGGAGGGATCATCGGATCACACTGGACAGCTACCGCCCACCTCAAGCTGGGCAGCCCCCAGCCAATAAGGTGTTGTCCCGCCACAGCCTGCTTTCCTCATTGGGTGCATGGGGATGAGGAGAAGTCCGAACGGCAGGCTGAGAACTTTCGCACCAGGCAAGACAAAAAAACAAAAGAGACCAACTCTAAAACTGGGAACTTGGAACGTCCGCACTATGATGACAGGACTCGCTGCTAACCTCAAGGACATCGACACCAGGAAGACTGCCATCATCAATAATGAGCTGAAGAGACTGGAAGTGGATATTGCCACTCTCCAGGAAACACGGTTGGCTGACGCAGGCACACTGAGAGAGAAGGACTACACGTTCTACTGGCAGGGAAAGAGCAGTGACGAACACAGGGAACATGGAGTGGGCTTCGCAGTGAAGAACACCTTGCTGAAGATGGTGGAACCGGGCAGCAATGGCTCTGCACGACTCCTCACCCTCCGCCTCAACACCACTCAAGGCCCAGTCACCCTCGTCAGTGTGTATGCCCCAACACTGACAGCCACACCAGAGGCAAAAGATGAGTTCTACGAGAATCTCGCAACAACTGTCAGGATCATCCCCAACTCTGAACAACTCATTCTCCTTGGAGACTTCAATGCCAGAGTGGGTGCTGACCACGACTCCTGGCCCTCCTGTCTTGGACCATTTGGCGTGGGCAGAATGAACGACAACGGACAGCGGCTGCTCGAGTTGTGCACTTATCACGATCTGTGCATCACAAACTCGTTCTTCAAGACCAAGCCCCAACACAAGGTTTCCTGGCGACATCCGCACTCAAAGCACTGGCACCAGCTGGACTTGATCCTGACCAGGCGCACCTCACTGAAGAACGTGCTAATCACCCATTCATTCCAGAGTGCAGATTGCGACACAGACCATTCATTGGTGTGTTGCAAGGTCAAGCTGCAGCTGAAGAAATTCCATCGAGCTAGACAGCCTGGAAAGGCACGGATTGACACTAGCAAGATGGCCCAACCAGAACTTGTTGAGCGGTTTGCCTCCACCTTTGAGAAGGAACTTGGTGTACCACAAGAAGGAGAATCTGCAAAGCAGAAGTGGGAAGAGCTGCGAAACACCATCCACCACACAGCCTTGGCTACCTTTGGGAGGAAGACCTCGAAGTCACAGGACTGGTTTGATGCCAAGTTGACCGAGATGACCCCCGTCATTGAAGCCAAGCGCTCAGCTCTTGCCGAGTTCAAGAAGTGCCCAAACGAGAAGAATCTCCAGATTCTCAGGGCTGCGAGAAGCAAAGTTCAGCCGACTGCTCGGCGCTGTGCCAACGAGTACTGGACTCAGCTCAGCCAAGACATTCAAACCGCTTCCATAACAGGGAACATCCGTGGTATGTACGATGGCATCAAGAAAGCACTTGGTCCGGCTCAGAGCAAGACGGCCCCCCTCAAATCCTCCACTAGGGAGATGATCACAGAAAAGAACAAGCAGATGGAGAGATGGGTAGAGCACTACTCCGACCTCTACTCCAGACAGAACACTGTGACACCGTCAGCCCTTGGTGCCATCGATTGCCTGCCATCCATGGACGAACTTGACACCAAGCCAACCATCGACGAACTCAGCAAGGCCATTGATAGCTTGGCCACTGGCAAGGCACCCGGCAACGACGGCATACCCCCTGACCTGATCAAGCACTGCAAGACCGCCCTACTGCTTCCATTGCATGACGTCCTCTGCCAGTGCTGGAAGGAATGTGCCGTACCACAGGACATGAGGGATGCCAAGATCATCACCCTCTACAAAAACGAAGGGGAGAGAAGCGACTGCAACAACTACAGGGACATCTCCCTCCTCAGCGTTGTTGGCAAAGTCTACGCACGAGTTGTTCTCGTTCGTCTACAGAAGCTTGCCGAACATGTCTACCCCAAGTCTCAGTGTGGCTTCCGCGCTGAGCGATCGACGGTAGACATGATATTCTCCATCCGCCAACTCCAGGAGAAATGCAGAGAACAGAACATGCCCCTGTACGTCGCCTTCATCGACCTCACCAAAGCGTTCGATCTGGTCAGCAGAGAGGGCCTTTTCAAGATCCTGCCAAAGATAGGATGCCCACCAAAGTTGCAAAGCCTCATCGAATCGTTTCACACCAACATGCAGGGGATAGTGCAACACGACGGCAACGTCTCAGAGCCATTCAACATACGCAGCGGACTGAAACAGGGCTGTGTACTTGCGCCAACCCTCTTTGGGATTTTCTTTGCTATGCTCCTGAGGCATGCCTTCAGCACAGTAACAGAGGGAATCTACCTGCACACAAGAGCTGACGGCAGGCTTTTCAACCTCGCCCGCCTGAAAGCCAGAACCAAAGTACGCGAGGCTCTAATCAGAGACATGCTGTTCGCAGACGACGCTGCAGTCGCGACCCACACACAGCAGGAGCTTCAGACCCTGATGGACCACTTCTCCCAGGCATGCAAGGACTTCGGGCTTACCATCAGCCTGAAGAAGACTAACGTCTTGGCGCAAGGCACGGAAGCACCACCAACCATCACCATCAACGACTACGAGCTGGAGGTCGTGAATCAGTTCACGTACCTGGGGTCCACGATCAGCAGCAACGTCCCCCTTGATACAGAGATTGACAAGAGGATTGGAAAATCAGCCTCCACATTCGCTCGCCTCACCACACGAGTGTGGGAGAATCCCAAACTCTCTGTCAAGACGAAGATGGCAGTGTACAATGCCTGCGTCATCAGCACACTGCTCTTTGGGAGTGAGACGTGGACAACATACGCCCGGCAGGAAAAGAGACTGAACTCCTTCCACTTGCGCTGCATTCGCCGCATCCTGGATATATCCTGGCAGGACAAAGTGCCCAACACAGAAGTTCTGTCCTGCGCCGGCCTTCCCTCCATGTTCACTCTACTCAGGCAGCGCAGGCTCCGCTGGCTAGGCCACGTTCACCGTATGGAGGATGGCAGAATCCCCAAAGACGTCCTCTACGGAGAACTGGCGACTGGCAGGAGAGACGCTGGCCGCCCACAGCTGCGCTTTAGAGACGTCTGCAAGAGAGACATGAAGGCCCTGGAGATCAACACAGAGCGCTGGGAAGACCTTGCAATGGACCGCTCCAAATGGAGAGGCACCCTGACCAGACAGCTCAAGGCAGGTGAAGAGAGACTGACTGCTGCAGCAGATAAAAAAAGGACCCGCAGGAAGAACCGCCACAGCTCCAGCAGCACGGAGACCACCCACAAGTGCGACCTGTGTGACAGGGACTGCCATTCGCGCATCCGTCTGTTCAGCCACAGGCGGTGCTGTTCCAGCAGAGTAGACGTTTAGGATTCTCTTCCATGGTCATCATAGACCGACAGAGGCCGACGATGACGACGAGGGTGTTTGGGATCATTGTTCTGGAAAAATGGGCGAAAATGGAATGTTATCATTGTTCTTTGAATGGCAACAAAGAGTAAATTGTGACTACTGGAAAAGGGGTAAGATGAGGTGAAATCAGGCTCATTGCTTAAGTGTTAACTGAAAAGCTAATGTTTCTAGCTACCTCTGGGAGCAACATAGACACCAGCTGCATGTGAGCATAGTCAACCTTTAACAAGAAGAGCAAGAAGTTCAAGACCTTGTTGAGTTTGACTGAAACTTTGGAGCAAACATTCAAAACCAACACCGTTTCTTGCGAAGTTTTGGTAATGGTTTGTGGTTCAACTACCTGACACTTCGGTGTAGCGATGTTGACCGAGTTAACAGTGGATGTGCTAAGGCTAACAAGAGGAGCTAACGATAAGGCTGTTCTTGAGAATCCCCCTAAGGATTGTTGACTTTTTGTCTTGGCTCTGCCCAGTTCTGACTGGGTGACAGTAGGTGGGATTATCAGGTAGAGGGCTAAACTAAAAAAACAGGAGGGCCATCATCCTGGCAAACAAATAGGAGTGAGTGATTTTAATCTCAACCTTCTTGGGGGTTTTTTTTAGACACCTGAGTGGCAGATGAAAATTATTCTCAGAGGTGGAACAATTTCTTTTTGAGATTGAACTCTAAACCTTAGATAGTTTATCACCTTTAGTGGGAATTTTGATGTTGTTAGCTCAAGTTAATGGTATTGGATGTTTTGTGTGTACTATTTGATAATAGTTGATTGAAATTGATTAGAATTTTACAGAGGCCTGTAAGATTAGTTTAAGGGATAATTTGGTTTTAATTTACCCTTTTTTTTTCTTTTGGAAGTTTCGATGCAGTTAACTGATTGGTTTGGAGAAATGCGAGTGAGTGTACCTTAGGCTAATTCAATTCAAACGTTTATTTCAAACTCAGGGTTCATATTACAAATAGATAAATAAATAAAGTATATACAGATCAGCAGACACTCGGCGCTCTTGTAACAACAAAAAACATAATGGGCTCAGTGTAAAATGGAACGCCACCACTTCCAAATGCTGGAATGAAGTGTGAGTGACGAGTTGACAATTGCTGATATAAGATGATTGTTACATCCCAGCAGTCTTCTCAAAAAACTGTAAACATTCTTACGTATCAATTCTCCAAAAGACGAAATGTTCACAGACACAAACAGCTTGCTTGCACTCGACCTTCGTGGTACATCTAACAACCTTCTTAGGGAGTTATTATATGCAATGCGGATTTTGTTCCTAACAGCAACATTGCTATTAAACCATAACGGCGAGCAGTACATTGAGGTACAGAAGGTCTTGAACAACATACATTTGACTTCAGGAGAACATCTATGGAAATTATGCAACAGTAAATTGGTTTGAGCGTACAGTTTCCTGAGATGCCTGTTACAATCAGCATTGGTCTTATCAGATTCAATCCACACACCTAGGTATTTGACTTTTTCGACAAAGTTCAAGCTATTACCACAAAATAATATAATAGTAATATAATATAATAATAGTTAGCTAACAGTTATTTCTCAGATGTAGGCCTGATTTTAATCTTATTTATGGACTTACTGTGACAGTGTTGTACCCGACAAGTCCCATGGGGATTTGGTAAAGTTTACTCTGATTGTGATAGGCCCATTTGAAAATGGGGTCCTGGATTGGGTACTTAAGTGGCCAAAGTTTGTTGTTGACAATGTGTGGATGCATCCACCTGGGCAGGAATTTAGGAGCGATTTTCCCTGCCTTTAGATTGATTTGTTGTGTTTGCGGTACATATGGAAGACCTTGTCCCCCCCTCCCCCCTTGAGGTTTGCCATGGGAGGCTTTTTGGTCATTGTACGCTTTGTGTCGTTTGGCGGATTGGTCCCAGTGTTTTTGAAACATGGCCTTGGGAGCATTGTGCATCGTTTTGACGCCTCTGTGTTCTGCAGCTGGAAGGTCATGGGCGTTGGCAGTCATCACCCCCCTCTGGTTTTGAGGAACTATGAGCAGTGGCGATGGTTGCTCATCAGAAGCAGGAATATGAGTGCCATTGCGTAGCTGCAGAGAAGGTCGCGCCACAGGAAGTGTTTTCGATTCCTGTATATTAGAGAGATGTGACACGGGTAGCGCATGTACAGTTGGGTTCGACCAGTGTTTGATGGTTTTATGGACTACGGAGTCACGGGCTTGAGTAGGTGTGCACCTAGTGTTCGCAAATGTTGGGTCCACCGATGCAGAACTGTTAGGTTGTGGAGGGTCCGGGGAACCGGTTGATTTGGCTCCTGTAACCACACAGGCCGCAGGGGTGGGTGGGTGAGATTCAGAAGGTGACACCAACGTTGAGTCAAAGGTACAAAGGGGGCCATGTGGAGCTTTCTGCTCGGCCAGTGAGTTCCCAAGGTCATTCGATTCTTTGTCTTGACCTTGTTTGAAGGTGACCTTTGACTTCCTGAGGACAGTCTTCACCTTGGTTTTTATGGTCACTTTAGGCGCTTTTCCACTAGGAACCCAAAGGCCCCGTTTGGCCTTGGGCCGAACAGTCCTGTTCCGGCACTGGTGGTTTTCCACTGCACAAGGCTCGCTGCAGTATGGGTAGGAGTTGTTGTTGTAGGAGGTGGGATTTTGAGGGACTTGGAGGCGGTGCTACACTCCCCTTGAGGCTGCTCCATTTTCCCTAGACCACACCTACCCTACGGTGCAGGGTGCACAGGAGCAGGGCAGAGATGTCAGAGATGCTGTGATGCATTATTTGTGTAGAAATGTCAGTGTCTTGTTATTCTTGTGCATACATGTTAAAACTTTGTATTGTGTCAATAAATTTTGTTTGAGCACTTTCAACTACGCCTTCTTTTTTTTTTAAAATGGGTTAATTATGGAATACTTAATTTATTATGTTAATAATGGAATGAAGAAGGGAAATCTGTGGCAGCGCCTTGCATGGCAGCGGCCCGCTGATTCTGCACTGGGGTGTGTTTGACTGACACTGTTGGTATGTCAAGCCCAATCTCCTTCTACTATACATGATTGTTTTTACGGTTTAATGACAATAAGGGTGATTTAATTAATTTAATGTAATTTGGAAGCCATGTATGAAGATACACTAAAGTATTTTAATCACTCAACTGTGGAATCTGTTACATTTAGCACTGTTGTAATGCTGAACGGTTCATATCATACACAAGTGTCTGGGCACATACTGATAAGATGTTTTTTGGAGAAATTTGAACATGTCTTTAATATGCCATTATAATGGGCTGTCCTTACCATGTATCATGTCAGTCAATTTTCCAGTTTTGGAAAGGTAATAACCAAATAAAACCTCAGTATCCACCATACCATAGAGATATGACAACATTGCAATGCATGAATTCGAAGTAGTAAAATAATTTGTTACCACACTGAAGAGGCACTTCCTGACAGGGTTTTAGACCATAACTGCTCACACAGCGCAAAAAAAAACGTGAAGACTGTTGGACACACTGTGTATTTGAGAGGAATTCAGTGGTTTGTCTATTTCATAACTAACCAAACTGTTACCAAAAATGTTATGTTCACCAAAGTCATATAAATCAATCTTTTTTTCAAATTTTCATCTAAATGTAATTAGGAGTCCAAGACCTATTTAATATCCTTTTTGTGGTGAGGCTGCTGTGTATTTGTATGAATTACTGATCTCATGTAACAATGTGCTGTTGCAATGACGCATTTGCTTCGTATATTTACTGTGGACGTGTGGAACTTTAAAATCACAGTTAAAAGTAGTTGGACAGCCATATAATAAAAAATATCAGAAAAAATTAAAAGTCCACATTTACTTTAAAGTGTACTTGTTAATGCTGAGTACAGAATTGGGTGAGGCGCACCAAAACAGTTGTTGCTGTACACCCCACACTCACCCGTCCTTACAATGGCTAAGTTGAATATTTTGTGCAGATAAAACCATTACCTGGGTTGGCAATATGAACATTTCCAAATACAGATCTTAAAATATTAGGTGTCCCTGTGGTTGCACATGGATATAAAGCTTGGTCAGTAGTGGCTGGCTTTTTATGTATGTGTCAGATGTTATTCGACTCCATAACACACTGCAATGACAAATTTTTTTGCCAACCTTTTTAAGGGTTTTAAGACAAGTGTAAAACTTATTATTAACAGACAACACATGATGTCAACAGTCACGGGTTTAATTATTAAATGTTATTAACACTTGTCATTGATTAATGTACAGTATATACATAGTAATGGTTTGGAAACCGGGTCACACACACCGTGCGAGGGTTTCAAAGACTGCCATGAGAGTGTTATTGAGGGCAGCATTCTGCGCAATTTCCTCCCTTCGTACAGCAACTTCGGCTTCCCTGGACTGACGGACCTCATCCACAAGCAGTGAATTGAGTTCCAACTGTTGCCGCTGGAGCTCCCTCTGCTCACAGTGCTGTTCCCGCTGAAGCTCCATCTGTTCACGGTGCTGTTCCCTTTCTGCTTCTTGCATCGATGCAAAAATAGTTGAAAGGTCTTATTTTGTGTTGCTCTGCTTCCTCTTACCTACAAGACAGAAATGTGAGCTGGTGTCAGTAAAATCAACCTCAAAACATGTAGCAGTACATCCCCAAAAATTAATACAAAAGTTAAATATTTTTGGACACATGTCAGAAAGTGAGACCCATATATTATACAGAATCATTAATCAGACAGTGAAGTATTGTTACATTTTAATCATTTATTGGCTCACAGTGCATGAATATCCAAAATTACTTTTCTCGAAAAATCGATGGTTATGTTAAAAATAGATATTAAAAAAAGAGGAGTGTTCTCAAAAGTATGAGGATTTATGGAGAAACGGATTTCATTTTCCAGCTGGAGTGACCATCGCCCCACAGTGCCTAAACAATCAAAACCTGGTGTAATGGACAAGGCATCACTGTGTTTGATTTGGCCAGGAAACTCTCCTGACATAAAACCCATATGGATTGTCAAGATTATGACAGAGACCATCTTATATGACTTTCACTGTCTTTTGTGAGTCACAAAAAACACACTGTACCATGACACTGCAGTTATTTTGAGATGTACCTGTACAAGGGACACACACTGGTGAAAGTCAAGTGCTGGGTTTGAAAAAATTACTTTTTTTATGAGTATCACAACTGTGTATTTGTACAATACATTTAGTAAAAGCTGGGTTTATGTTTCAAATGCCTAGCTTTTTATGGTGGTCAAAAAATTCTAGAGGTGACCCAAATTCTATGGTGGAGAGACCCAGCTGGTCTATCATCTCTGAAGAACTGGAGCAGGTGGCTGGGGAGACGGAAGTCTGGGCTTCTCTGCCTGAACTGCTGCCTCCGTGACGCGGGGAAGCGGTAGAAGATGGATGGACGGAAAAAATTCTGAATGCATTTATACAGTAGGCTCAACTGAATCATGAAAATGAAGCACGCTGACTTTCAAATAATGAGTTTTGTGCTACAACAGCTCATTAGCTTTTCCATGCCTGTGATTAAATATGCAATTGCATTGCTGGACTTTTTTGATGTGCTTTACATGAAACAATAAACTGTACCGTGAGTATTACATTATTACAATATAATATAATTATATTATTTGACTATTGGGCTTTACCTGTGCGTGAAAGTGTTGACGGTGCCAAACTGTGAGTGAGCTGGACTTGGTTCTGGTGCCGGATGATCTAGATCCGTAGCAGGAGAAGCCGGGTGCTCGTATCGCGGGAGGTGGGCTCAGTTGGTGTGGAAGCATAATCTAAAAAAAAATAAATAAATAAATAAACTTTTAACCAGGATTACAACTATCTATTTCATCAGATATTGTCAACACAAAAAACAACATACAAGGACGGACATAGCATTAAGCTAGGTCATCGTTTAAACACGATTAAGTTTTCGTCTGTCCTAAGTGAACTTTCCACTGTTATGTTGGAAAAAATAACATAAAGCATGAATATCAGATCACTTACCGTCCTGTATATCACAATATCACGGCTTCAACTGCTGAAGTTGGGTGCGTCGCGGCTGCCCATTCAATTCAATTCGGGTGGCTGGGTCTAATTCCCGGTGTGTCTCCGTGTAATTTCTGGTGCGTCTGTTTGTGCGCACCACTGCAGGCTCAGTCTGCTTCCCTCTGCATTCTTTCATCAGCCGAAACGCACAGGAAACTCTGCTGGACTGCGGTGTTGGATTTCTGCTGATTTCTGTGAAGCCATTCTCTCGTTGTGGTTTATAATATCACTTGTTCGCGGGCTCACTGACGAAAAATTGCAAATGGCGACCAGCAAGCGATTCTGGAAAGTCAGTGTAACGCCCACGTAACGCCCACTCTCATGACGCTACGCACAGACCAATGAATGGCCAGCAGGGGCGTGACGAAACGGGGCCGGGACCCTTCGGACCTGCTTTTTACGGTGCCGAAAAAGTGAACTGTTAAACCGGAAGTGTTCAGAAAAAGGGAACTGTGAGGCCTTTGGGTTCCGAGTGGGAAACCGGACACGGAGGCCGATCGGGGCCAAACGGGGCCTTTGGGTTCCCAGTGGAAAAGCGCCTTTTCAGTCTGGTTCAGTTGTTCCACAGTGCTAGTTGTGTGAGACTCTGTGTGTCTGAGGTGTCAAGAACAAAGCACTGTGATTCAGTTGTCCTTGGTAGGTCGAAAGGGTGAGGGCGTCGAGTTTGAGCCCATAGTTTGAGATTCTTGAAGTCAATCATTAGCTTGAAGCGATTCAGTAGGTCTTTGCTGATGAGCAATGGAATGGAGTTGTTTGGACACATAGACCGGATGTGTCAAGGTCATGGGACCAATGGAGACTCTGATTAGTGACACACCTGACAGAGTTGTGTTAGTGAGCATGCATGGTTGAACTGCTAACGAACAAGGTTCCAATTTTAAATCTTTGTGAGCGTGGTTAGCAGCTACACGTAATTGGTCAAAAAGATTGTGTGACATAAGAGTGACGTCAGCAGCAGTGTCTAAAAGAGCATCCTGACACATCACGTCTTCAAAGGTCAGTGGAAGATAGAATTTTTGTGCCACCCCCTCTCATTTAAATTCTACACAAATTGTAGAACTGGTGGTTCGACACGGGTTTGCAAAATTTAATTTTTGGAGGAGTGGTCTTTGGCTTGTTGTTGGGCTGCCAGAACAGCACTAGACTGCATTGGGTCCTGTGGTTCTTCTCCATTTGTAGGAGGAGTTTTCTTTTTGCCTTTTCTTCATGGTTTAGAGCGTTTCTTATGAGTTGGCATAGCTGCAATAGCTAGGATGTCAGCTGTTTCATCTTCTCTGTTGTTTTGAATCTTTGCTAAGAGATGTTTGAGAGCTTCTATATCTTCTTTACTGAGAGTAGGAGTTTCTTTCTTCTTCCAAGGCTTCTGATTTGTCTCTGCTTCTGAGTTTCTGTGACGAGGTGGAGGAGACAATTTACCACGGTTACGCGTGTCTTTGGATCAGTATCTGTCATCTTGAGAGTCCATACCATATTCTCGCGATCTATCTGGTGGATTTGGGCTAGGACGGTAGTCAGGCTTTCGCAAAGTTAGTCCTGAGTGGGCTCCAGAGGACCTAGTTTGGTTTTGAGCTTGATGAGGTCGGTTGGGGAAACGTCTTGGACTTTCAGGTGATCGGTGTAGGAGATGGAGTAGGGCGAGGGGCTCCTTCCAACTCCAGGGTGACAGAAGCAATGCTGATAGCTAGCATGGTGCCAGGCTCAGCGTGCTTGATGCAGCTTTGTTGCTGTTTTTGGAACGCATAATGTGCGAACTCTCTCAGCTGACTTATTGAGTTTTACCTTGGGTTAGCCGTAACTCCAAGGTGGTGTCTCACAGTGGGATGGAGGTTCTGGATGAAGAGGGTCTCAAAATTGTGGTCTTCTTCCATCCCTGAAGTATTTTGAGATCCAAAATACGTAAGAAGAAGTCGCTGGTAGTAGGCTTGTGAAGGTTCTGAGTGGCCTTGCTTCACAGCCAGGTCTGCCGATAGTCCTGATTGTAGGCAGTCGTCGGAGAATTCCTTTTCGACGCCTTTGCAGAGATGCATGTAGTCCTTCCTGATGTCTGTCGGCTGTCTGTCTATAAATTTTGATCCCAACCTGTTAGATGTTAGTTTAATCAAATAGATGCAATCATCTACCGTAGCATCAGGGTACTTACGCAGGTAGTAGTCAATGTCTTGTAAATAGGCTTTGGTATCAGGTGAACCGGTAGGGCCTGGATCAATATTGTGAGATTTTGCGCAATCTTGTCAAGGTCGCGATATGAAGGAGCGCACACACACACACTGTCCACGCGATCGTCCATACTCGAAATGGGAATCGGGCGATGGGGTGCGGTGGAAGTCCCGGTCTGATGAGATGCGTTCTCCTTTTGGCCTACCCAACCTGTTTGCGGTTCATAGCCTTGGCTGGGGAGCAGCCAGAGTTTCTGGAAGTCGTGGAAGTGGATGTGGTCTTGCTTCCTTTTGCTGTCGGTATTCCTCCACTTCTTCTTTTAAATCTTTTAGATGTTGATGTGCTTCCTGCAGAAGCTGTTGACATTTATTGTAGTCAGACTTCACGTTTTCAAGTTGACCTTCAACTCTTCTGAGTTCCTTCTTTGTGTCCTGAAGGGCATCTTCAAGTTCACTGTTCTCTTGGTGAAGCAAGTCATTGTCATGAGTAAACCGTCACTTTTCTGGTTTCGCCTGGTTCAAATCCCGTAATGTGCTATCAAGTTGAGCTTGAGTATCGTCGTTTTCATTTTGAGATTGTTCCAGTTTCTTCTTTAATGATTTGTTCTCTTTCTGGAGAGAGAGGGTTGTTGATTGCTGAATCCTTAGCTCATTCTCAGCACATAACACTTTAGCTTCAGCTGCTTTTAACCTCGCAACTAATGCTATCGCGAACTTTCCCAATGCGCTGGGAGATTCTTCCCTTTTGGTGAGTTTTCTGTGTAAACATCCAAAAGTTCTTCAGTGAGTTGCTTCAGATCTTCGGGCTGTGTTTTCTTACCCATGTTGCGAAGCTAGATATAAAATCAGAAGTCCATTCTTCCAGTGTTGCTTTGGTGGTTCCAAACCCAGTTCTTGTTATTTTGCCCTATTTTCCATCAGGCACTTCAGGGAGCTATTTGGGCCCTCGCTCCCTGACAGCTCAGGCACGCCCCCTCCTCCTGTCAGTGCCACCAGCTGTGCCTCGCTATTGGGTGTTTTCACACACATACACACACACTCCATTCATTCCCATTCACATGCTCAGACACTCACTCATGCACACCTGGGATTTATATTCAGCCCACGCTTCCTAACACCGGCAGTCTCTTCCCTCGTTAGTATCATTATTACATACTGTAAACACTGCATTGGTTGGAAGAGACCGTCGGAGTATTCAGCTTCATACATGGCAGTATGTCTCTCCGTGTATGTTTGTCTCAACTACCTACGTGTTCATTCAGCCTGTCATCGCCGTCTTGTCTAACATTTTAAGATTGTGGATTACCTTGATGTTAGCGGCTGACCCTGCCTTACCCCCTCATCCACCGGACTACACGGACAGCCCCAGATCGTTCCAGCCGTAAGTACATGTTTGCCTTCCTGTTTGTGCCTACTTCTACGGTGGCACTAGGCATTCCCTTTCCCAGGCTGTGGAACATCCAGGTGGCGTTCCTGTATGTCTGGTCGCCTCAAACTCATCATTCCAACCTTCAATATTTAGTGTGGTCATTACTGGACTAGTTATTTTGTGGTTTATGTTAATAAAGTGCACGTTCTACTCCAGCAATTGGGTTTTTCATTTCTTCCTCTGTGCGTGGCGTAATGGTGCACGGGGAATCATGATAGAATGCTCCAACCAGCCAGAAAAAAACCCAGCGGAGTAGACATGTGTTTTTTCTTTTTCTTTCCGCCCTCTTTTTTTTTTTATCTTCCTCCTCAGATTACACCATGGTGCCTTGGATGGACGAGGAGCTGAAAGCCCAGGACCTGCTGGAAGAGGTGCGCTTCTCCACTCAGTGGCCGCAATTCCCCAAGGACATTGTGTGGGCGCGGCTCATCGCTGAAGACATCGAGCGGCGCCATCCTAATCTCTGGGAAATTCCGAGGGTGGACACCATCCTCTCCGTCATTCTCCCCCCGACAGACGTAGAGCCGGAGTGGGCCTCTCCGTCACCGGGGCCAGCCTGCCATCAGAAGAAGCGCTCCCAGCGGAAGAAGACATCTACCTCCCGCGGCTCGCCTGCTCCTGCATCCCCTCTAGAGCTTGGGCACGTTCCATCTCCTGATGCTGTGATGGAGGAGGAGACACGGGGGCTGATTGCCTTGATAGACCGCCAAATCAAGGAGGAGAGGGAGGAACGAGAGCGCACTTCATGGGCCGTGACAGCTCCATCCTCCGGGCCAGGGGTTGCTCAGGCCGAGGAGGAGATGACGGAGGAACAAAGACTGAGCCTGCTTGCCATGACCGACCGTCGATATTGAGCGGCGCCACGAGAGGGAGGACAGAGGACATGTTTCACGGGCAGTGAATGTTCTATTCTCTGGGCCGGCGCCTGCCCAATCTACGGATGTAAATACGGAGGAGGAGAGACTGGGATTGCTCGCTCTCATCAACCGTCTAATCGAGGAGCAGCACCCAGTGAGGAGAGGAGATGCCTCGGAGGCTGCTGGGGACATCCAGAGCCAGGAGAACAGGCAAGTTTTTTCTCAGTTTACCCTCACTGTTGATGAACAATTTTGCCTGCCTCCTGGCCAGGAGACTCAGGGTTTGCAGTACTCTGAGTGCTACTCCCCAGTGGCATATAATAACCCTTCTACTGATATCTCCAAACCCTCTCCTTGTGCTCCAACGAGTTCGTTGGCACCGGAATCTGGTCACTTGAGGGGAGAGGAACCAGAAGTCCTGGAGGGCTCGGTGCTAGGACTTGTAGTAAGGCCATCCCCAGCCGCCACGCCAGAGAAGCCGGGAGCATGGAAGATGGCACACAGGGACACCAAGACTGCAACCACCATCACGCCTGCTGTGGGGGCTGCCACAGCAGAGTCATCCCCCGGACCAGACCTCCAGCTGACGGGGCCCCGAACAGCATCGTCGGAGTCCTGGACGGCGGTAGAGCTCGAGCACAGGCAAGTAGTCTCTCCTGTAGTTCACTTGTCAATTATTGAGAGAGCTTGTCTGGCTCTTGGGGAGGAGAGTTGGGTGCAGCCCCCAGCTGCATCTGGAGTCCCCTTGTCGGGCTCTGCCGCTGCAGGTGACCCTAACCGTTCCTCCTCTCCTGTCTCCTTCGAGCTCCATCCTAGGGTTGCCGGAGAGGAGCCGCCGCAACCTGGGTTGCCCACGGACAACGATGTGGGGCTAGCTGTCCCAGAGGAAGTCGACGGGGGTACAACACTTGGTGGACTGACAGTACACACGCACCCCAAGTCGTCGGAGTCATGGACAGTGGTGGAGCCCGAGTGCAGGCAAGTGTGCTCCATAATGGCTGTCATGTCTTTGTCAATGTCACTCTGCCTGACTCATGGTGAGGGGGGCCCAGGGCAGCTCGCAGTAGCCCTCAGGGCCACCTCACCAGGCTCTGCCGCTACCAGCGACCCTGACCCGGTCTCTTTTTCTCTCCCTCCGGGTTTGCAGCCCCCTGCCAGGGTCGCCGGAGAGTGACTGATCCTGCCAGAGGCCACTGAGGATCTGGGTCCAGCGACAGGGGTCGTGGAGAGCCTTACCTCCCTCGCTGGGGAGGCCATTGCGAGAGCAATGAGGCCCTCGATGGGGACCCATGCCGGTGCAGCGGAGCCCACTGCCGGTGCAGCGGAGCTCCAGCCGGAGCCCACTGCCGGTGCAGCCACGTCCCAGGCCGGGACCACTGCGGGTGCTAGGGTTCCCCTGCTCCAAGTTTTGGAACGCTGGGGGGCTCCTGTCCCTCGGTTTGGCCATCAAGGTTCCCGGGTGGGTAGACTGCCTCTCCACCTTCTCCTTTGGTTCTGGTGGCTCCACCATGCGGGTCGGCTGCCTGAAAGGCTTGGCCTTTGGGTCGGGTGGCCCATCAGCCCGTGCAGGCTGCCGGACGCTGTTCTGCGGGCCGCCTGCTGGTCGTGGGACTTGGGCAGGCCACCCGATCAGTCGCCCCTCGCCATGCCGGGGGCCTGGGACTCTGGTCGACCCCGTGAACTTTGGACATCTGGGGAGGGGGGTTAGTGTCCGGGGGGGGCTGGTAGGAGGGCCACTGCTCTATATTTGCATATTATTTTTTGTATTTTTTCACCAATTGCTTCCCTCCTAACCTGTTTTCCCCCACCTCCTACCCTGGGTATTGTTTGTTTTGGGGGGGGGGTTCCCTTGTGGTGTGTTTTTGTTTTCGACTGATGGGACTGGGGTGTCTGGTTTCCACCCCTTGGGGGTGGGGGGCTGTCATGAACCTGGGTTTGGTGGTTCCAAACCCAGTTCTTGTTATTTTGCCCTATTTTCCATCAGGCGCTTCAGGGAGCTATTTGGGCCTTCGCTCCCTGACAGCTCGGGCACGCCCCCTTCTCCTGTCAGTGCCTCATTATTGGGTGTTTTCACACACTCCATTCATTCCCATTCACATGCTCAGACACTCACTCATGCACACCTGGGATTTATTTTGTTCAGCCCACACTTCCTCACACCGGCGGTCTCTTCCCTCGTTAGTATCATTATTACACAAACACTGCATTAGTTGGAAGAGACCATCGGAGCATTCAGCTTCATACATGGCAGTAGGTCTCTCCATGTACGTTTGTCTCAACTACCTACGTGTTCATTCAGTCTGTCGTTGCCGTCTTGTCTAACATTTTAAGATTGTGGATTACCTTGATGTTAGCGGCTGACCGTGCCTTACCCCCTCATCCACCGGACTACATGGACAGCCCCGGATCATTCCAGCCTTAAGTACATGTTTGCCTTCCTGTTTGTGCCCACTGCTATGGTGGCACTAGGCATTCCCTCTCCCAGGCTGTGGAACATCCAGGTGGCGTCCCTGTATGTCTGGTGGCCTCAAACTCATCATTCCAACCCTCAGTATTTAGCATGGTCATAAATGGACTAGTTATTTTGTGGTTTATGTAAATAAAGTGCACATTCTACTCCAGCAACTGGGTTTTTCATTTCTTCTTCCGTGCACGGCGTAATGGCGCATGGGGAATCATGACACAAAGTGTATGCTTTTATGCTTTTCTGGTTTTCATGTACAGTTGCCAATCTGGTACATCAGTGACAATAAGCCTTCAAGAGCCAAAAAGTTTCCTTTTTGCTGCTTTTGGCATAGCAACTTTAAATTGGTTTTAAATTTAGGATATTGTGAATAATATAGATTGCTTTAAAGTTAATTTTGGAAGCACGATTTGGTTATAAATCGGCTTAACAGATTAAAAGTTTTAGATGTGATTTTAGTAAAGGATGCAGTTCTTATGGTTGACCACAAGATGGAGGCAGTTCTTTCTGCACTCAAGGGGGAGGAGAAACAGTGATGTCACTTGGAGGCGGTTACTGTCTAAGCTCCAATGACTGTCAGGATGACTAACAATGACAGTTTGTAAAATGGCAGTTTCACTGCTTTGTCTGCACATGTGCACCTCCCATAAGCAGAATGGGATGCGCACATGGCAATTCAGTCACCTGGGATGTGAACGTGGCCCGCTGACCACACCTTTGCTTTTTCATGCTTCTACTGGCTTGCTTCTGCCAGCAAACTTTTTAAAAGAATGGAGGATGGGCTCCCTTTAATCCGGTTTGCCATGAGCCATACTCCAGTAACAATTCTAGCAATTCTGCAGATTATTCATGCAAGAATAATATCACAATTTTAACTTTGTATGATTCGGCGCTATTGCCTCAACCGATTTCCTCTCAGTAACTTTTATTACTGTTGTTCAGCGTGAAATAGCCAATTTCGCTGCTCTACAAATGAGGTATATAAAAAAATAATGGTTAATTCAATTTATTCCACCAAGAGTTCTCACCGCACGAGTTGAATTAACAAAAGACAGATCGGATTCTTTGCGATTCTATCTTTTCAGGGCTTATTTTAATTAATTCAGCATATGTCAATGATTTATCAACTTTAGCATGCTTAAAAAAGTGGAGTGCAGCAGTTTAAGTGGGCGGTCTACAACCCCTCCCCTCTGCATTTCCACACACAGATACTGCTAGGCTCAGGGAGATAAGGTGGGGTGAATCACCTCCTCCCCTTTTGTGTTACTCATACAGAGACCTGGCTGGCTGGGCAAATAAGGGGGGTTAAACACTGGCTGAGCAACCAGTTAGATAGAGAAAAAATAATAAAGTTTGACCATGCAACAGATCAGATTTGGCTATACCCACACAGATTGTGAAATCATAATTTCATGTCCATTTCTAGATTCTAGATAAATGCAGTTGACAGCTGCGTCTGACACTCATCGCGTCAAGAGTACTTTTTTTCTCCGTTTTTGTTTTTATTGATTGTTTTTATCGATTTTATTGGGGTTTTGGGGGTTTTTTTTTATCCCTGTTTGTTATTAGTTTTTATTACTGTGATCTCTGTATTGGCCTCGCCTAAAAGTCCGTCCGGACGCACGAGTAGCGTTTTTTGGCTAGCTGCGGGCTACCCATATCAGCGCCTGGAACGCCATGGCTCCTTCTCCATCATGTTCCCGCTGTTTATCGCTCCTCGATAAGGTCTCTGAGCTGGAAACGAGGCTCTCCAATCTTTACAAGATTCGGGAGGCCAAAGACCACATCGACACCATCATTCTCGGGCGATCATCAGCTCCGGCTACTGCCTCACAGCTGGCGGAAACTGCTACTTATTTGGGTGAGCTTAGCGCGTCTCCACCTACCTCCACACCTGCTCCAGCCTGCGCAGCTGACTATGGCCTCAGCAACAAACACTGGTTTCGTCTCGGGACTAAACCAAAAGCTTCGCTTGGTCCCTCTCATCCTCCATCTGCGCCCTGGACCTTGGTTCGACCAGCTAATGGCCATCGTCGTTCGACCGAAATGGGCCGCGCCTCTTCTCTTCTGCTGTCCTTGGATAACAGATTTGATATCCTTTCCCTGGAGGATTTTCCCCACCTGGACGCCCGCCCGTGGACGTCCCTCATCCTCCCTCCTCTCCTTCAGCGGCGGCTCATGTCCGCAAACCCTGGATAAAGACCACCCAGGGTGTGTCAAATTACACCTGCTCCAGATAGAAGAAAAGAGCGCATCTCCCCGCCTTCGCAACAACAACATCATCCTCTTCACAATTCCTCTCCATATCAAAATCCACCAACAACCCCCCCGCCCCCAGACGACGCTGGTAATTGGTGACTCGATCGTGAGGAACGTCAGAAGCAGGTACTGTGTGACTCGATTTTTTTTTCCCCGGGGCTAGAGTCTCTGATATTGAGGCTCTTATCCCTGACCTGCTGAATGAATTCCCTCACGTTCAAACTGTCGTTGTGCATGTGGGATGCAATAACATCCCAGATGAAGCATCTGAGATTTTAAAAAGTGACTTCAGGAGCCTTCTGTCCACTCTTATGAACTGTGGCAGATGTGCGCTCATCTCTGGGCCTTTGGCACCTCTCAGGCGAGGCTGCAATCGTTTTAGCAGAACTCTGTCTTAATTCTTGGCTGTGTTTTACTTATCCTATTTTTAACATTGGTTTTGTTGACAGTTTTAACTTATTTTGGAACCGCCCATCACTTACAGTATGAGGCCTGATGGCATCCACCCAAATAGACTTGGTGCACATGTTTTAACAGAAAATCTTCTCTATTTTATTTGGTGTTTTCTTGTACAGTGACTGAAATTTGGTGTGTTTACTCACTCTGAAGTTTCTGGGTTTGCCAAACTGCCCTTTTTTGGTCTTGTTCCCACGTATTGTATCGATCCCATTAACTCGGGTGGTCTTTACCGTTTGGATCAGCCTTTGTTTTATAATCCTTCAGAGATTGAGTCTGTCTCCCGTTGCCCTAAATATTGTAACCCAGGACAAATACAACACAACCTGAAAAACACTTGCACTTCTGCAGCTCCTCCTCATCCACCACCTTTTAATGTTGCCCCTGTCTCCTCCCTTAGAGAACCTTTTTCTGCTCCCTTTAAAGTTAATAAAAAAGTTTTTTAAAAAAAAAGAATGCATAAACTTCCCAGATTGATTAAACAAAATGTTGGTAAAATTCTAATCCAGCCTCAAGTCTCTAACATTAATAAAATTAATAATTTGGCCCCTGTTCCCCCCCCCCCCAAAGTTTAAAAATTAAATGTGGCATATTAAACATTAGGTCTCTATCTTCTAAGTCTCTTCTGGTCCATGACCTATTAATCGATCACCAGATCGATCTACTATCCCTCACAGAGACCTGGCTCGGGCTTGATGATTATGTTGGTTTGAATGAATCAACTCCCTCTGGGTATTTAAACTGTCATAACCCCAGAGGTTCTGGTCGTGGTGGTGGAGTGGCGGCAATTTTCCATTCTAAATTACTAGTTAATGTTAAGCAGAAATTATGTTTTAATTCCTTTGAAGGTTTGGTCCTCAGTGTGGGGCCTGTTGGCAATCTTGGCATGAACCCAATTGTCTTTGCCATAGTTTATCGTCCTCCCGCAGCCTATTCAGAGTTTCTATAGGAATTTGCTGAGTTTTTAGCTGATTTAGTGCTGAAAACCGATAGAATAATTGTTGTAGGGGATTTTAATATACATGTTGATGTTGAGAGCGACTGTCTTAATAAGGCTTTCAATTCAATTTTAGACTCAATGGGGTTTTCCCAAAAAGTAAAAAATTCTACCCATTATTTCCATCATACATTGGACCTTGTTTTGACTTATGGTATAGATATTGAAAATCTGGCTGTCTCTCCTCATAATCCTGTACTGTCTGACCATCGACTGTTAATTTTTGATTTCATTATCTCTGATCACTTATTTCCTAAAGAAAAATACTACTACAGCAGATGTCTTTCTGATGACGTTGTTGCTAAATTTTTGCAGATTGTCTCCTCTATGCCATGGGTCAACACAACAGAAACACCTGAAATAAGTGATGGAGAGTCTGTTCCATTCGTGATTGATAGCATGGTTGATGGTGTTACTGCCTCTCTGCATCGGACTCTAGATTTGGTAGCCCCTTTAAAAAAGAAAAAGTCTAACCAGAGATTTCTTACCCCTTGGTTTAACTCAGAAACTCGTGGCTTAAAACAGAAAACTTGTCAATTGGAAAGAAAAAGGCACTCAACTAATTCAGATGAATTCTACTTGGCGTGGAGAAATCATCTCTTAATCTATAAAAAATCTCTTAGAAATGCTAGATCAAGCTATTATTCTACTACTACTAATACTACTAGTAGTACTGTCAATACAAGATACTGTCATGCCAAGATAGTAGTACTACTAGTAGTACTACTACTACTACTACTAATACTATTCTGCATTAATAGAAGCGAACAGGAATAACCCCAGGTTTCTCTTCAACACTATAGCCAGGCTTACAAAGAGCCATGACTCGGTCAATCCTCGCATCCCCCCTGAGCTTTCTAGTCAAGACTTTCTGAACTATTTCAATCTTAAAATTGTATCTATCAGAGATAAAATTAGTCAGATTCTTCCTACCGTAAACTCTAGTACATTAACTACTGCAACTCCCTCAATTGATATCTGCTTAGATAAGTTTACCCCAATCAACCTCTTAGAATTGGATAAAATAATTTCCTCTTCCAAGCCTTCATCTTGCCTTCTCGACCCTATTCCTTCCAGGTTATTTAAAATTATTTTCCCAATTATTGGTAGCCGTATTCTTTATAATTAATTCTTCTTTAACTCTGGGTTATGTTCCACTGGCTTTTAAAACTGCTGTAATTAAACCTTTACTTAAAAAAAACTGACGCTTGATCCTGGAGTTTTGGCCAATTATTGACCAATCTCTAATTTGCCTTTCATTTCTAAAATCTTGGAAAGAGTTGTTGCTGTGCAATTATCTGACCATTTGCAGGGAGCTGGTTTGTTTGAAGTGTTTCAATCTGGGTTCAGAGCTCATCACAGCACTGAAACTGCCTTAGAGAAGGTCTCTAATGACCTCCTGGCTGCATCTGATAATGGACTTGTCTCTGTCTCTCTTTTAGATCTCAGTGCAGCCTTTGACACTATCGATCATGCCATTCTACTTGATAGACTGGAACACTTTCAGGTTCAGGTTCAGGTTACTTTATTTGTACCCGTAGGTAGATTTGTTTTGCAGTCTGGTGACATCCATATTTACAAGCCACTAATTACATTCAACATAGACACAAACACAGGCACACATCTTACAAAATAGGTAAATATAAAATATGTACAATATAATTTTTATAGCTTGTTCAACTCTTTGACAGCAGCAGGGACAAAGCTGTTTTTGTAGCGCTGGGTTTTGCTTTTTGGGACAGCAAACCTCCGTCTGGAGGGAAGAAGCTGAAAGTTGCAGTGCAAAGGGTGGGAGTCATCATTTAAAATCGAGTCAGCCATCCTCTGTACTTGTCTGGTGTACAGGGATGTCAGGCTCAGCTGTGACTCACCAAGCAAACGACTGGACCATCTAACTACCTGATCCAACTTTGTTGGACTCAGTGGAACTCCGTTGCAGTGGTTTAGATCTTATTTGTCTGATAGATTTCAGTTTGTCCAAGTCAATGATGGATTTTCTTCCAGCTCTAAGCTCAGTCACGGAGTTCCACAGGGATCTGTGTTGGGCCCTACTCTTTTTAGTCTATATATGCTCCCGTTGGGCAATATCATCAGAAAGCACTGTATACATTTTCACTGTTACGCAGATGACACACAACTATACCTGTCAATGAAGCCCGATGATTGTGATCAGTTGGCCAAGTTAGATGCCTGTCTTAAGGACATCAAAGCTTGGATGACTTGTAATTTTTTACTATTGAACTCTGATAAGACTGAAGTCATTGTTGTTGGCCCAAAACATCTTAGAAATTCCTTTTCAGACTATGCCCTTAATTTAGATGTGGCCACTCTCACTCTAGAACAGTTGTGTGAGGAACCTTGGAGTGATTTATGACCAGGATTTGTCCTTTAATTCACATATTAAAACTGTTTCTAGGACCGCCTTATATCATCTGCGCAATATTGCCAAGATCAGGAGCATCTTGTCTCTGGGTGATGCTGAGAAAGTGATTCACGCCTTTGTCAGTTCGCGATTAGATCATTGTAATTCACTATTATCTGGTTGTCCTAAAGTATCTTTGAAAAATCTTCAGTTGAATCAAAATGCTACTGCTAGAGTTTTAACTGGTTCTAGAAAAAGATATCATATTTCCCCGGTTCTGTCCTCCCTCCATTGGCTTCCCATTGAATTCAGAATCAAGTTTAAAATCCTTCTTCTTACTTTCAAAGCTCTTAACAATCTGGCCCCCCAATATATAAAAGATCTGATATTACCTTACCATCCTAATAGAGCATTACGCTCCCAAAATGCTGGCTTACTTGTGGTGCCCAGAATCTCCAAAAGTACGGTGTGAGGCAGAGCCTTCTGCTACCAAGCTCCTTCTCTCTGGAACCAGTTACCACTCTGGGTCTGGGAGTCAGACTGAGTCTCTGTTTTTAAGAACAGGGTAAAATCCTTCCTTTTTAATATAGCTTTCGTTTAAGGAGGGTTTTATGTCTTTTAACCCCACTCTTGTTCTATTGTTATGTGATCCATACTGCTGGTTGACCTCCAACCAGCAGTATGGTCCTCACTCACCCATAGCCTGAGTGAGGATCTGAGGCGAGTCTGGCCGCTGCCCCCCCTCCAGGCAGCCCTCCTCCTGTAATCTTACTGCTATGTTTTGGGGTTTTTTTGTCTGTCCTTTCCATCCTCCCTATCCCCACATCCTCAGCCAGTCGCAGCAGACAACTGCCCCTCCCTGACCCTGGTTCTGCTAGAGGTTTCTTCCTTCCAAATGGGAGTTTTTCCTCTCCACTGTTGCTTAGTGCTTGCTCATAGGATCGTCTGATTGCTGGGTCTTTCTGTGACTGTGTGTTTTTTGTTTTTTGTTTTTTTTTCTGCACTGTGGCGCCACAAGACGGCTTTTGTTGTGATGTGGCGCATTATAAATAAAGATGAAATAAACTGAATAAATTCTATATCAAGGATTCAGTGTACCCCGCCCGGTATGGGAGTACCGGGGCCCCACCCTGGAGCCAGGCCTGGGGGAGGGGCTCGAAGGCTAGCGTCTGGTGGCCAGGTTTCCACCCATGGGACCCAGCCGGGCTCAGCCCGAAGGAGTTACATGGGTCCGACCTCCAGTGGGCTCACCACCTGCAGGAGGGATCATGGGGGTCCGGTGCTATGTGGATTAGGTGGCGGTCAAAGGCGGAGACCTTGGCGGACTGATCCCAAGCTTTCTAAACTGGCTTTTGGTACGTGGAATGTCACCTCTCTGGTGGGGAAGGAGCCTGAGCTGGTGTACGAGGTTGAGAGATACCGGCTAGATATAGTCGGCCTCACCTCAACACACAGCTCCGGTTCCGGAACCAGTCTCCTGGAGAGGGGCTGGAGCTTGGTCTTTTCTGGAGTTGCCCCGGGCGAGAGGCGACAAGCGGGGGTGGGTATTCTTGTATCCCCCCCCACCTTGCTGCCTCTATATTGGAGTTTTCCCCGGTGGACGAAAGGGTTGCTTCCCTGCGCCTTCGGGTTGGGAAACGGGTCCTGACCATCATTTGTGCCTATGCACCAAATGATGTTTCAGAGTACCCACCCTTTTTGGAGTCTGTGACTGGGTTTAATAAGAAATGTCAGAATAGGCTAACACATTCAGATAACATGAGACAAGGAATTCAACATGTATTATGAGCATCATAGACTGTTATTAGATAGATAGATAGATAGATGTACTTTATTGATCCCAAACTGGGAAATTACAGTGTAACAGCAGCATGACAGTTGACAGCCAAACAACAGAAACACACACAACAGACAAAGGGATTACCCATGGAAAGTAAAAAACTAACACGACTATAGAACCTATATACATCACAGCTTAATATATGATGACCCGTATAAACACATGAATCATCCCATTGCACAAAGGACTATCAGGAGCAGAGTGAAAAGTGATGTACCAGTTAGTCTGTAAGATGCAGTGTGGCAGCATAGCTATGACCAGAATACAACATCATAGTGAGTTATTGTACAGTGAAATTGCATATGGCAGGAAAGATTTCCTGTACCTGGCCGTTCGACAACAAAGCTGTAGTAGTCTACTGGAGAAAGTGCTTCGCTGTCTAGTGTGTGGTGGAGGGGGTGATCAGGATTGTCCATGATGGATCGCAGTTTATTTAGTGTTCTCCTCTCCACCACTGTCTCAAAGGTCTCCGGTCTGAGACCAATTACAGAGCCAGCCCTCTTGATAATCTTGTCAAGTCTGTTGGTATCTCTGGCCCTGACACTGCTACCCCAACAGACCGCAGCAAAGAAGATGGCGCTGGCGACAACAGTCTGGTAGAAAAGCTCCAGCATCCTGCTGCACAAGTTGAAGGATCTCAGCTTTCTCAGGAAGTAGAGTCTGCTCATCCCCTTCTTGTGCGCAGCATCGGCGTTGGATCTCCGGTCCAACCAGCTGCTGATCCTGACACCCAAATATTTGTAGTCCTCAACCACTCTCACATCCTCCCCCCTAATCTGCAGTGGCTGAAAAGGAGCCTTCCTCTTCCTGAAGTCAATCACCATCTCCCTGGTCTTGCTGACATTCAACCTCAGGTGATTCTGCTCCGTCCACTCCACAAATCTGTCTACCAGTGCCCTGTACTCCCGCTCCTCTCCTCTTCTTATACACCCCACAACAGCTGAGTCATCAAAATTTTTGCAGGTGGCATGACTCAGTGTTGTACTGAAAGTCAGTGGTGTATAAGGTAAAAAGAAAAGGAGCGAGCACAGTCCCCTGTGGCGCTCCCGTATCACTAGCCATCACTCCAGACAAGACATTGCCCAGCCTGACAAACTGTGGTCTGCCTGTCAGGTAGTCGGTAATCCAGGAGATCACAGAGCTGTCAACCCCCATCACCCGCAGCTTCTCACCCAGCAGCAGTGGCTGGATGGTGTTAAAGGCACTGGAGAAATCAAAAAAAGTGATTCTCACAGTGTCTCCTCCACCATCCAGGTGCAGATGGGCTCGTTGCAGCAGGTAGATGACAGCATCTTCAACTCCTAAATGGGGCCGATATGCAAACTGCAGAGGGTCCAGCCACGTCTCCACCTGCGGCCTCAGGTGGGCTAAGACCAGTCTCTCCAGGACCTTCATCACGTGAGATGTGAGGGCAACTGGTCGGTAGTCATTCAGATCCGATGGAGATGACTTCTTGGGGACAGGAACCAGGCAAGATGTCTTCCACAGCACCGGTACTCTCTCCAGACTCAGGCTCAGGTTGTACAGGTGTTTCAGTACCGGAGCTAGTTGGTTGGCACAGGTCCTCAGGGTCCTAGCGGAGATGCCATCAGGGCCCAAAGCCTTCCACTGACGCAGTCTCTCCAGCTGTTTCTCCCCCTGATCTGTAGTCACTGTGATGTGAGGGAGGGTCCTGGTGCCACCTGAGGAGGAGGAGGGGGGAGATGGAGAGAGGTTCTGCACGGGAGCGTGGGTGGGGAGGGGTGCATAGGGGTCTGGTTGTGTTGCTCGGGTGACAGACTGAGTTGAACCTATTAAAAAACAGATTCAGTTCCTCAGCTCTCTCCTGGCTCCCAGATGGCTGCCTGACTCTCCCCTTGTACCCAGTTATTTGTTTCATTCCCTCCCGCACATCTTGAGTGTTGTTTTGCCTGAGTTTCTCTTCCAACTTCCTCCTATAATTGTCCTTGCACCTCCTCAGCATCTCTCTCAGCTCATGCTGCACTCCCCTCAGCTTCTCCTTGTCTCCAGCCCTAAAAGCGCTCTTCTTTTTGTTCAGAAGTGTTTTCAGGTCACTGGTGACCCATGGTCTGTTGTTGGAGAAGTAGTGTACAGTCTGAGCTGGCATGGTCATGTCTTCACAGAATCTAATGTATTCTGTGATGCAGTCGGTCATATTGTCTATGTCCACCCCATGTGGTTCACAGAGTACGCTCCAGTCTGTCGTCTCGAAGCAGTCCTGCAGTGCATCAGCAGCCTCCTGTGTCCACCTCCTCACAGTCCGTGTATAAGCAGGCTGCCTTCGCACAAGGGGGACATACTTGGGTGTTAACATGACCATGCAGTGATCTGATTTACCAATGGGGGGAAGAGCTGTGGCACTATATGCATCTCTGACATTGGCATACAGAAAATCCAGTGTTTTGTTCTCTCTGGTGGGACAGTCAACAAACTGGTGAAAGTCTGGTAGTGTTTTTCCCACTGAGACACGGTTAAAATCCCCTGTGATGGCCATGAATGCATCCGGGTGCTTCTCCAGTAATGTGGCCGCAGTGGAGCTGATGACATCACAGGCCACCGCTGCGTCAGCTGATAGAGGGACGAAGACGATAACAATTAAAGCACACTTCATTTCTCGCGGCATATAATAAGGTCTCATACTAACAGCCAACAGCTCAATGTCCGGGCTGCAGCACTTTTCCTTCACGTAAATGTGTTCCGGATGACACCACCGCTCATTAACAAGAAGTGCCACTCCTCCTTCTCTCGTTTTCCTGCTGCTTTTCACGTCTCTGTCCCCCCGTATAGTCCTGAAGCCAGGTATCACTGTGTTTACATCCGGGATCTGTGAGCGTAACCACGTCTCCGTAAAACACATGAAACTACACTCACGATACTCCTTTTGTGTCCTGACCAGCGCTGTGATCTCATCTGTCTTGTTTCCCAGCGATCGCACGTTCCCAGTGATGACCATTGGTACAGCCAGCTTATGCTTCCTCCTCCTCCTCCTCACCTTCGCTCCAGCCCTTCGCCCACGGTGTCTCCTCTTCAGCTCATCCGGGATGAGGGGCTTCACTGCCGGCCGCAGCGCTCCAGGCGCCGGCCTCCTCAGCACAATCAGCTGTTCACGTGTGTAAACAATGCATCCGCTCCCACTTCTGTTGATCTCCATTGTCCGAGGAAGAGAAAAGATACAAAAAAAAATTGAGTTACTGAGTGTAACCTGTGAATCAAATATTTGGAACCGAATAAACCGTAGTTTAACTTGTCAGTATACTGGAAATTGAAAACCATAAAATAGCATTGGTTAAGAAAAAGTAGATGCAATTTTATGAAGAAAATAAGTAAACTATAAAAATGGAAAATTGGTGTTACTCTTAAAGGCCAAATGTCACGTAATTTTTTTTTCTAAATGACAACGAATTTTGATAAAATACACATAGCTTAAACCAAATATTCATACCGGAGACCATATCACCCACCCGTATTTACATAATTGCACAAAATACACCAGGCGAAGGCCCCGCCTTGCTCACTGGCTTGTGACAGCCAATCCAGACCGCGGCCATGATTTTGACGTCACAAATTTCACCCTGGCTGCCCTGCCTATCCACATTCACACTTATCAACATTGGACAATCATGACGGAAAGTGACAGCGATTGTGAACAAATTAGTTTAGTTTTGTCTTTTTTTTTTTGTCTTTTTTTTGTCAGTGGTTCAGACAGTGACAGAGGCATAGAACCTTACAGGTTCGAGCCGTCCGAGACGGAATCAGATGCTTTGTCTGATGACAACAGTTCCGACGATGACCAGAGAGCAGAACCAGTGGAAAATGTCATTGAATTGAACATTAATCGCCTCCAGAATTGGGAAGCCGAAGGGGGTCTGTCGAGGGCGCCCCATAAATATTGATTTTACGGAAGCCATTATTATTACAGTGGAGGAGAGCCGCTGCTGTCAAGAAATTGACCAGATCAATATGAAAATGGAGGCGCATACCTGTCAAGTGAGACGTTTTCGCCGTATTTTAATACGGGGAAAATGCAATTTTAGCAAATACGGGCGTATTGCCATTTCTGTACGCCCAAAAGAAAAATATACGGGAAAAAAAATTATTGAGTGTGTTGAGGAACACGTCGTGTGTGTGAGACCCACAACTAGGGTGCTGGCAGATCGCTCAGTGGGAGCTATTCTCACTACATTGAGAAGTGTGGACTCAATCATTAGGCTGATGGCCGGGGCGGGCGGATCGCTCAGCGGGAGCTATTATCACTACTGTTAGAAGTGTGGACTCAATCATTAGGCTGATGGCCGGGGCGGGCAGATCGATCAGCGTGAGCTATTATCACTACAATGAGAAGTCATTAGGCTGATGGCCTAACACTTTCAGCTGTCCTGCGGCTGCGGGACAGAAAGGAATCGCCTTCCAAATCCAGAATTCTGCTTTTTTTATTTTGAGCCGGACGCTGAGTTGTGTTGTTATTGTCAAATATCCATGAATCCTTAAAATATTTGACAATAACAACACGAATTACATTTAAAACATTTCCCAGAAAAGTGTCCCTTATTACCCCGCCGTCCCTTATAGCCGCGTTTTACGGTATTAAAATACGGCGAAAACGTGTCACTTGACAGGTATGAAAACATTTCCCAGAAAAGTGTCCCTTATTACCCCGCCGTCCCTTATAGCCCCGTTTTACGGTATTAAAATACGGCGAAAACGTATCACTTGACAGGTATGAAAACATTTCGCAGAAAAGTGTCCCTTATTACCCCGCCGTCCCTCATAGCCCCGTTTTACGGTATTAAAATACGGCGAAAACGTATCACTTGACAGGTATGAAAACATTTCCCAGAAAAGTGTCCCTTATTACCCAGCTGTCCCTTATAGCCCCGTTTTAAGGTATGGGTGAAATATCCAATTTTTTCTTTCTTGTTGCTCACTTCAATCTTCCAGTCTCCATATAAACAATCAATCAGGATACCCCAAGCATCAAACTAAGGTACAATCAATTTCGTCACTTCCCCCTTCTTCCCCAGGCGATTCCGGGGGCCGTGAGTAGGAACGTCAGGCCAAGCGCGGCAGTTTTAAATTAACAAATATTCCGGCGTTACTGAAGCATATGCACCAAGACCCGAACGGATCGGTTCCCTTTTATATCTAGTTTCAAGACATTTTAAGGACCCTGTTACGTGACATTTGGCCTTTAAAGTAGAACTGAACCCACCTTTTGGCGCAAAAAGTAGAATAGCAGATTAATTCCTTATTACCTATTGTATTTTTCAACACATAAAAGAACTTTTTAGGCCGTGCGATGGCCAAGCTATAAGCCGATAAACTTTTGCCTCTGGCTGGCAGTGCCAAACAAACCGGAAGTAGTGCAGACGACGCTGCGTGACGTCACGAGTGTGATCCCTAAACAAAACAACAATGGCAGATGATAGCAGTTCCAGCAGTTCCAGCAGTCAAGAAAACCAGAGTTTTCAGAGTGAAGAGGCATTCAGGATCGGTGACGAGACAGAGGAGGATGCAGGAGTGTGGCAGGTGGCAGGCCTGCACAAGGGCGAGCCCAGGAGACAGAGACCTAATGTACCTGTGACAGCAGCTGGCAGATGGCGATGCAGAGGCGAGGTCCGCCGCCGGGGAATACAGTGATCCCTCACTTATTGGGTTTAATGGGGACCAGAACCGACCGCGAAAAGTGAAAAACCGCGAAGTAGCGTCACCCCCCCCCCAAGGGCGTCACAAGCACTATTTTGCACAAAAAGGCACAAGAGAACAGTGAAAAGTGCCACTAAGCAACACGAGCGATAAAGAACAATGAATGCGGTCTTCCTTCGCTGGGTATGTGCGCTCTGCAGGGAGAGAAGCTGGGTAAAACGTCTCGGCCAATCAGCTTGCGAGATTCCCGAGCGGTGAAGAAGTGGGCGGAGAGGAGTGGAGTGGTGGTCAGAGAGGTGGATTTTGAGTTGTGCGGGCTCTCCGTGTTGATACCTGATGTTCTAGAACATCAGGTATCAACACGGAGACAACACATGTTCTAGAACATCGGTATCAACACGGAGAGCCCGCACAACTCAAAACCACCTCTCTGACCACCGCTCCACTCCTCTCCGCCTACCTCTTCACCGCTCGGGAATCTCGCAAGCTGATTGGCCGAGACGTTTTACCTCGCAAGCTGATTGGCCGAGACCTTTTACCCAGCTTCTCTCCCTGCAGAGCGCACATACCCAGCGAAGGAAGACCGCATTCATTGTTCTTTATCGCTCGTGTTGCTTAGTGGCACTTTTCGCTGTTCTCTTGTGCCTTTTTGTGCAAAATAGTGCTTGTGACGCCCTTGGGGGGGGGGGTGACGCTACTTTGCGGTTTTTCACTTTTCGCGGTCGGTTCTGGTCCCCATTAAACGCGATAAGTGAGGGATCACTGTAATATCTATATCTAGAAATGCATCGCTTCCCGGTCGCTTTTCCTCCCCCTTTCTTTTCTTTCGTCGCCATGACAGCTTTCCTTGGCCACTGAACAGATCTTTCCAGGTGTTGGAAGTGTTTTGTAGTCGACTATCACGACAAAATGCACCAAAAACAACCAGTGTCGACGTGCTCGCAATGGTAAACATGGAGGACTGTGTCACACTTGTGATGTCATGCGGAACTCCGGCTGCACTTCCGGTTAATCAGCGGATTTGTCTGATTTTTCAGGGCGGGAAATTCAAAATCGCGATTTTCTCCAAGATTCCGGGATTTGTGGAGGGGGTGCCAATGATAAATTATCTTTATAATTGTATGTACTATCACCCAGTGCCGTTCAATGCCGTTCAGTTCAGTTCTACTTTAAATGAACGTAAATTAATGAAAGGACAAAATGCATTTTGAAATTTTGATGGGGGTTTGCATGAAATTAAGTTTAAAGAACTTATACCGGGAATATTCTGAAGAATTAAGTTTAAATTAAACAACAGACCGTCAGCCAAGCAGAGTCATTGTGTCCCAGTAGGTAGCAGGCGGTCCACTGGATTCTGTTTCAACTGGACCGGCGTGGGTTCTGTTGGAAGACTGGCAGACAGGCTCCTTACCACGGTTATGGCCTACTCCCGAGATCACAAAAGGGCTAGTTCTTCAGCAGGCTGGCTGCGGTCTTCTCTTATGCTCTGAAGAAGGAATTGGTTTATTGCACAAAGTCCCATCAGAAATTCAAACTGAAGCAAAAACACATCACAAATCCGTTTCTTCTGATGTTGGTGGTTTAAATGAGTTGGTTTAAGCTTAAAAAAAATCAAACAAAATCTTCTTACACGGTAATTTAAAGAAAAAGATTAAAATAAGAAAAGGTAAACTTCAAAGAAAAGAAAATTTCACAGAGCATTGGAGGCTCTTGGCCTGCTTGAAAGATGGGGGGGGGGGGAGAGCAGAGAAGTCTGCTCCTTACAGCTTGACCAACACCCCAAAAACTGAACAGAGGGAAGATTTTTTTTTTTCAGGTGTGGCAGAATTTCACTGATTTTCATGAAACTGAGCTGAACCAATTACAAAGAAGCCCCCCCCCGCCCCGTCCAGGGGAGCCCACGTAGCGTAGAGGCACTACCCCCTCAATCCAGCACCTCTCGACTAGCAGACACACCCATTCCCACACATTCACACCCTCATGCTCTCATACACACTGTTGCATCTAAAATGCCTTAACCCCCAGTTCTTTTATACGAAGGCCAAATAACCAGACTGAGAGATGAAGTACACTTTCACTTATTTTACTGAAAGTGAGATATGGGTACAAGCAGTGCTGGAACACAAGTCTTTAGACAATTCCCCAAGAGTGTGCTACTCGAAAAGTGGGCCCTATGCTTTTTATAGATCTATGCCACTCCCTCACGCAGGAGGGAGGGCTCCCCTCACGTGCATCACTGTCCTTCTACTATGTGCCAACTCAGCCGGGGGCCGAGCTGATTCTATCTGATTTCAGCGAGTGAATCCTTGGGTGTAATCTAAAGGCGGCAGTGTGGTGTGTGTGAAACAAGCAGAATGAAGGATGAGACCATAGTTACAGAATAAGTAACATTCTCAAAGCAAGCGGAATGAAGGTTTCAGGTGTGGCAGAATTTCACTGATTTTCATGAAACTGAGCTGAACCAATTGCAAAGAAGCCCCCCCCCCCCATCCAGGGGAGCCCATGTAGCGTAGAGGCACTACCCCCTCAATCCAGCACCTCCCGACTAGCAGACACACCCATTCACACCCTCATGCTCTCATACACACCCACATGCACTCACTCACTCTTGCACACTCACTCCCCCACACAGTCCAACACTCGCACTCCCGAACCCACCCATTCTCCCACTCCTGTACCCGCTCAATCTCACTCCCACTCACCCTCAGGGTCACCCACACTCACTCACGTTCGCCCGTACACGCACTCTCACTCACACTCCGACCTACTCCCATCTATTTGTGCTCTCCCCCACACACTCACCCACCCTCATTCACCCTTATTACTTTGGGTGACTGTGATGCAGATGCAGCGAGCCTGAACACACTCCAAGTGTCCGACAGCGGCCAGGCAGACCGCCTGCGCAGGCTAGCAGCCACCTCCCTGCCGACCCACCCCAGGGCAGCTGCAGCCACAGAAGTAGACCCCACCCACAGCACCCACCTGAGCGATTGATCAGCAGACCACTGCAGGCGCTCTGAGATGCCACCTGACACGCAAAGCGCCACACAAAACTGACCCACCATCTTCATTCATGAGTCCCTCACTCTCACTTACACTCTTGTTCAATCCCTCTCTCACTCTTTTGCTTGTATCCATTTAGCAGCACCCAGGGATTTTGACAACATGACGAGTCCCAGGCCCCCTGCCGGGCCCCCAGGCCCCCGGCAGAAGGAGGGCAACAGGGGTGGGGGAAGACCCCCACCTCCCCTCCCCTTGCACAAATCATGAGAGGTGTCAGTTGTGATTTATGTGCAGGTGTGTAAACTACCATAGTGCAGTTAAAGTTGGGGGATGGTGGTTGGAGCACCACTAGCCACTGCGATAGGCAGCGGAGCCCTCATCCCCCCCAAGCCCTCAGTGTCTAAAATGTTATTAAAATTGAGGTCAGGGCAGCCCCACTGCAGAGCAGTGGTATCCTTTCACCGATACGACACACCCCTGCCACAAAACCTTAAGTGTATCCAAGAAAATGTATGTTCCACCCAGAATCGGGGGGAGGGGGGATAACTGCATTCTTAAATGCAGTAATAGAGTCCGCCAGCAGAGGCAGCACTAATCGAAACCTAGTTGCCCACGCCAGCAGTTCAGCAACAATGAGGGAGCCACAGATAAAGGGAGCAGTGTGCCCCAGAGTATGTCTTTTAAAGTATATATGTGCTGCATGCTGAGACTGCATTAACAGGCTCTGAACAGCAGTAAATGTACAGAGTAGGCTGCTTTTAAACAACAATAAATGATACAGTTCCTCACTGAGGAGTATTTACAAGTTTTAAACTGAAAGGCAAATTTACATAAGAAACGGCAAATTGACGACAGAAAAACTCACTAATTTAGAAAAACATAGTGCAACTAAAAAGTTGTAAATTTTTAAATAAAATGATCCACATTTATCAGTAGAAGCTTTCACATCTAATACCAAAATAAAATATAGATTTGCAAAAGAATCGCTAATTTAAACCAGAAATGTAGCATATGTCATGATCCTGGGGCATGGGTGGGAACCGTGCTGTTTCCTGTCTAGTTTAGTGTTTTTTCTGTCTGCTGTGTTTGGTTCCTGTTTAATTCTTTTTTTTTTGTATCTGTAGTATTATTATATACATTTTGTGATTCTGTTGTTTGTATCGTTATGGTTCCAGTTATGTTTTATTTTGACAGTGCTGTGCAGTTTCCGGCTGTCAGACTGGTCGGAGCTGCACACCTGTTATTCATTCTGTTATTTTCTCCACTCATGCATCCACACCTGTCACTAATTATGTACTGCATATAAGGGCATGGCAAATCTCTGGGGTTTGTCGTGTCCTTCTTCCACATAGACCCGTCCTCAGGAGCAGGGCTATCATCCTGAATGTGTTTGGGTTCCGCTGTTGAGGAGAGTAGGAGTGCTCCGTCCAGGTATGTGTTTCCCTTGTTTCCAGCCGTGAGCCCCCACAGAATTCAAGAGAGCTCCGGCTGGATTCCACCCCTGGCTTGGTGTTTCCGGCTTCATGTCCCCCTGGACGTCAAGCCCCACTCTCCTCCAGCATTTATTATTGTGTACTTGTTTGTTAGCACCATGCACCTTATAATTTAGTATTTGTATGTTAGCGTCTTATCTGTCTTTATGTTAATAAAAGTGCAAACCCACAGAGAGCGCTTGGTGTACTTGTTTTACCCGTAAAACGGGCGTTTCGTGACAGCATATTTATAATAAACACTATTTTTACTTTGATCATTTTCTTCTAGTATTTTAAAAACATTGTTCTTCATCACATTTCCTTTTCTTCTTAGCTTTTTTGTTAATTATTGTCTGGAATTTCTCTTTGCTCATCATTTTGATGGAGAGTTTTTAAAATTAGGTCATGATATAATTGTATCAGTAATTTTAATTCTAATATGATAAAACACTGAGTAGCTTTTATTTTCATTTTCAGTTTTAACTGTGCAACTTTTTACCCCCCAAGGTTTACATGTAAATCTGGCCCTCGGGAAGTGAGGAAAAAAAATTTGTGGCCCTCACTACCACCAAAGTTGCCCATCCCTGTTGTACACTGAGCGATTTACAAAGGCTGTTTTGTTGTTAACTTACCAGGTAACATCAGCTGAGGTTACAGCAGACATGGAGGGGACAGTTGGAACAGTGGATGGGATGAGAGACAGTGCTCTGCAGAGGATGGAGATGGACCTAAGATGAAAACAACAACAAAAGCTAACCATTTTGGCTGTCATATTACAGTACACTTGAAAATTAGGAAAACTTTTACTCCAGTGTGTTTTTGCTTGTAATAAGAAAAAATCTGCCAGTGGAACAATTTTGAATGAATGAATGAATTTTATTTTGGATAGATTAAAAGTAAATTGAATTGAAAATTGCTTGAGAATTTTTGAAATAATATGCATTTGTCTAAAAACAAGTCCCTTGTCATATGATCATATCTTATATTAAATCTTAATGAGATCATTTGACTAGAAATTAAATGTATATAGTGATAGCTTTCCCTCACCTGATGCATTAGCGAAACGGAGATAAGCGCCGCCCTACGCCATTGGCATGGGAATAACTGATGCATTAGCCTGGGCTGAGCCTGAAGAGGTGGACTGACACTGACCTCTGTCAGTGCCTCCTCCAAAATACTTTAACAGTGCTCCTGGGGAAGTTTAGTAGAACTTATGAGCATACAGCTAGTTGATCGAAAAACACTGTTCATTTTACTCACAGAAATTATGCTCTGCTGCAGCAAACAATTTGTGCAAACATGTCTCAAACTAGAACTACTTCATTCATTCAAAAACACATTAACTTAAGCAAACATGTTTGCTAGCAAAAGCTGACATTTGTAATTAGGTGTTACTAAATGTTTGCTATCAAACGTTTTGATGCCAAAAAAAGTGACCCAGAGTATCAAGAATCAACTTAATCACAATTAAAGCTCAGTATTACACCAACACAAAAACATTAGCTTGATTAGAAATCTATCTAACCTAGCAGTTAAAATTTTTTAGTTAACTAAGTAGCTAATTTGCTAATTAAAGGCTACTACACGCTATCAATTTAATCAAAATGTCAAGGATATTCAGGAACTTTCCTAACTTAAGGAAACTTACCTTTATCTTGCTGTTTTTCTTGTCTTCCTCTTTCTTTTCTCTGCCCCTGAAGGATATGTCCTTTTTTGCGACATTATGTTTACCTGCTGCTCTGTAGATGCAGTGCGCTCTGTATGGCTGAATGCACACATTAGCAATGGAGCTCCGAATTGAGCTTAGTGCAGTGCTTCTCAATTATTTTTTGCAAAGCCCCCCCTAGGAAAGAGAAAATATTTCGCGCCCCCCCAACTCGCCGCAGTGACTATAAATAAGATCATTATCTATAAAAATTGTATAAGTATACCTAAAATTGTATCCTTTTTAACATTAACAAAAGAAAAAAGCAATATAAATCAACTTTCAACAAATATTAACTTTATTTTGCCACACAGAAACCCTGTTATAGTCTAAAACAGAAAAAAAAAAACTTAAAGTGCATCAAAGTGCCTGAAATAAAAAATATGTCAATCCTTATTTAAACTAGAAACATTTTTGACCAACTGAACCATTTGATGCTGAGAAAAATAATTCAATCAATAAATAATATTAAATGTAAATTGATCTGGAACATTAACACAGGAGTACCAATATATTTAACATTTTAGTCTGAAGAAAAAGGTAGAAAAAGGCAGTATCAACTCCTCTGCAATTGTGTGGGGTTTTTTGCACTGCGCAATTTGGTGCGCCACTTTAAATGATGCTGAAAGTGCTCGCTGGTTTACTGATGTAGCGTTTACAAAGCGGGATGATTGTTGGCCGTACTCCGCATGTTTTCGCTGAAAAAAATCAAGCGGCTTATCAATGTGTTGAGGATGTAATGTCTGTAGGTGACGTCTTAATTTATTTGGCTTCATGCTGCCCGCTGCCAACACTTTCAGACACAGTGAACACACCGGTCTTTCCTCGTCTCCCACCGTAGTCAGAGTGAAGCCAAGCGCTAGATAAGCTTTGTCATATTTCCTCGTCTTAGCTTTTGGGAGACTTTCATTTGTCTCTTTACCTCTGTCTCTCTCCGCCTTTCTTTTCGTTACTGTTAAATATTTCTCCATGGTGTCTCTCGAGGGGTTTGTTGACAGCAATTTAAAAAGTTTTAAACTCCCGCACAGACTTTGACAATGAGAGCGCCACTGCACCACCTGCTGCCGTGGATGTGCAATTACACTTTACACGGCAAAAGCAAAGCCTGTTCCCCGGGGTCACACGCGCCCCCCCCCCGGCATCGCATCGCCCCACTATTTGAGAAGGACTGGCTTAGTGGAATCACTATACCAGCAGTACTCTATTGTTAACATAATACTGTGTTTTTGTGTGATAATATACCTTTGATAATATGTTAATCATCATTCACATGTAAAAAAAAAATTAATGAAAAAATAATTTTAAAAATTAATTGCTCTCTGGGGCCCCCTGTGGTCATGGGGGCCCTAAGCAGCTGTTTAGTTCTCTTGTGCCTTGGGCCGGCATTGCATTTCACCCTGGACCTGATAGTCCTGCATTGTGCAGTGAGTATGATTCATGTATTCATTACATGTATACATCTACAATGTAGAGTATATAAGTTAGCTATTTAGCAGTTTTACTTTCTATGGGTAATCCCTTCGTCTGTTATGCCATGTGTGTTTTGGTTGTTTTGGTCGTCTACTGTCATGCTGCTGTTACATTGTAATTTCCCAGTTTGGGATCAATAAAATACATCTATCTATCTTTCAATCACGATAACTGCACTCCAATTTCACTGGATATGCATCACTCCACTTCAAAGGTGTTCATGTAACTGTTAATTACAAACAGTAATTTACTATCAGTCTCTGTCAATTGCAGTACTGTTTTGGATACCTTAATTTCCACAGTGAGGCGCTGTTTGACAAGAAATTATACATCCATGAACCAGAAGTCCCACACTATTGAAAAGGTCTACCTCCATCTACTCTGGCCCTGCTGTCATTTTAAGCTCATTAAGCAATTTCACGTCTTTTTTTTTTTTTTTTTAAATAGGCAGTGCTAGTTTGATTTATTGTTCGACTAACAAACCACAATACCTTTGTGATGATGGACTCTTTATTACCGCCGCCAAGGAGGTTATGTGATCATCGGCGTTGGTTTGTCTGTTTGTTTGTTTGTTAGCAAGATAACTCAAAAAGTTATGGACGGATTTTCATGAAATTTTCATAGATTGTCAGAAATGGGGTATCCTACAGATGATTAGATTTTGGTGGTGATCTGGATCACCGTCCAGAAGAAAACCGCCATTACGGAAAATGACATTTTCGTCAATAACTACTGAACCACTAATCCTATCATTGTGAATCCAATTGCTAGTCGTATGTTTTCATGGTCAAGGAATCTGAAAACGTACACACAAACACTGTATGGGGGGAACTGTGGTGCTTGGCGGAGGTCTGCGCTCTCCGAGTGCTTTTCTAGTTTCATTTGAAAATGCAAAGAAAAGCAAGCCAAGTGTGCTAAATCGTTTGCATGCTAACTATTAGCTATTGGCTATCTACCTACTGGTGGTTCTGACAACTGGCATTGGATAAGTTTTGATCTGGGGTCTTCTGCAGTACCAACTCAACAGATATGTTTTATAAACTCTTATTACTTTTGCATTTGGTTATATTTGTTTACATGTGTGTGAAATGCAATGTTGGGCAAGCGACTAAAAAAATAGTAATTACAGTTACTAGTTACTTCTATTCAAAAGTAATTGAGTTACTTTACCAATTACTGCATGATTAAAGTAAGTAGGTACTCGGAAAAGTGACTTTCACATTACTTTTAAATGCATACTTAAATCATCTTGCGCACATAGCAAGATAATTTAATTAATGGATTACATTACAGGCTTATTGATGTCAGGCTGAAAACAGACTACACAGAGCTTTTAGAACATGTTCAGTCTGCTTTATCCTGCCTTGAGAACTCTTATTGTGGGGAAAAAATCTAAAGAAAATTAGCATGATATTGCCAGTAATTTTCTCATTTTGGAGTGAGAGTTGGCAACACTGCATAATGCTGTCCATGTTTATCTTACCTTTATGATATGGCTTTAATCTGATGTTTAGTTTAGTTTAGTTTATTTGAAAAGGGACAATGCAATTTTATAAAACACATGATTACACATGGTTAAAAAAGCCAGAATTAGCCAAAAGGCTAGTTTTCATCTGTAGTCCCCTGGCCAAGATGTAAAAAAGCAGTAAAATGCATCTACAAGAAAAAAACATGGTTAGACATTTAAGAGGGCACTAATGTAACAAATAACATATACATAACAAACCGTACATTTAAACACAACATCAAACATCACAGCAGACTTATCTTTTAGTGTTGGCAGCTGTAGGTGTTTATAAGCCACATTTTCAATTTTTTTGTGAAGGCCTTGAATGTTGTGAGCAGTTTAACCTCCTTAGGTACTGAGTTCCACTCACTAGCGCTCCTCACTGACCAGGCCGACTTACTGAAAGTGCTCCTGCGCAGAGGAATGAAACAGTCAGTGATCATGACTCACATCACATGTGCAGTGATCCAAAGTAAATGTCCATTATCCACAGTCTAAATGTCTGCTGTGACAGAAACATGAGCCAGTCTCTCAAATCCCTTTTTGGAGATCAAAATCCATTTTTGAAAAATCTTTATCCAGGTAGCAAGTAGCAATGTATTTTAACTTCAGTGGATCACAGTCTCAGCTGTCTGATGGAAAGTGACTGTCATCACATCTTCAGTCTGTAACGACGTATCTGGCAATCAGTCGGTTTAATTCTTGCTGGGTCACAAACTGTCCAGATGCATACCTGTGCTTGAAATAAAGCCATGGCTGTTGAGACGAGGGTATTTCCACTTTACATCCAGCTGTGGCTGTTCAGATAGCGTAGAATAGATCCACTAACATGGTGTTGTTAGCATAGCTAACCGTTACTTAGCACTAGTTTTGTCAGACCTTTGTTGCTGTTTTCAGACACTTCTGAAGATTGCAGTAGGTCTCAACCAGCACCTTAGCTTGCAATCCACGTATTTGCTTTTGTTCTTAACCATGACAAAGGAGAAATAATCTGTCTATTTCCACAAAAACAAAGTAGCTTCATCTTTTCCTCTGTTTAGTAGTGAAGACTCGGTTCTCTGCAAAAGGTCACTGTTATGTCTGATATTACCTGATGAACAGAAGAGGCGAGGTGACTTGGAACACAGCTTTGTTGAGCTCACTGATTATGGCAGTCACAGACTCAGCACCGACCAAACTCCAGGTGAGATAAGAGAAAGTAAGATGTCCGACCCGGCCTTATATAGGGTGGGGCAGAGATGCCACCGGGGTGCATGTCCATCTTACACTTTCATATTAAAATATGTATCTCACATTCCCCCCTTCCCCTTTAAAAAAAAGTCCAAAACCACTCACTCAATTAAGACCCTCCCCAACTTGGGACTCGAATCACACACTAACAAACAAAAACTTATGTCTCTAAACGGCGTAACACATTCACACAACAAAACCTAAAATAGGGAGGACAGGTGGACTGCCGTCTTGCCCACACGGCATGGTGGATTATTCTGCCACCTGCTAAGATAATGTTCATTAATAAACTAACATTGTGTGCCGTGTTCCTAACCTAAAATGGAAAAAACAAAATAATCCCTTATATAACATTTTTTTTAATTAACAACAACACCAGAACTTCAACATATTCTATTTACAACCCAAGTCCTCAAGTAAAAAAGACATAACTGGCATGGGGGCCCAGGGCACCCTCTCAGCAGATGCACCCCTGGAAACAGCCGCTGAAGCCGCTCCTCCTCATCATTGACTTCGTCCCAAGTCCAGCCACATTTCCCGGAGCCTCCTCCCGGACATGCTGAAGCCGGTTCGCATGCCACACCGAGTCGTCAGATAGCCTGAAGTGCACTGCACCCAGTTTGTCCACTATGTGCAGACACTCCCGATGCTCCTCAGGTTGTCGTCTGGCTCATCTTCACCATGGATGTTCCTCATCTCAGCTCCAAACTCAATTCAGGACCCTCAACGGGGCCTGGCTTGATTTGAGATGTTGTTGTCGAGCACGCTGATCCTCCATGCTTCTCAGTCTTGCCCCAACCTCTTCTGATACCATTGTAACATTCACCATTGTAGTCGCAGACCCGCCGTCCTTCCGCAGCCAGGCTACGGAGGTATCTGGGGCCAGCCCATTGGTGTCGCTCATCGGTCTAGGTGCCAACCCTGGGCGAAATTGGTCCTGCTTGACCACCATGGCGCTCGGTAGTTCTTCAGCCCACACCATGTGGATGGTTGTCGGGGACCGGTGGAGTGATTTCTTCCATGGGCTCTCCGGGTTAAATCCACGGCAGACCCTGGCAAAATGGTTCAAGCAACAGCATCTGTTGCAACGTGCTCCTCTCTCCGGACAGTCCTTAGCCTTCTTGCGGTGTGTCGCAGACCCACAGTGCATGCAAAGGGACTTTCCTGGGGCCAACCCCCGCTAGTAGCGTTGGCTTCCATCTCCTCGCTGTCCAAGCTATCTTCACTGTTCAGGTCTGTGGCATTTGCCGCGACAAGTGGTTCTAGAGTCCTTTGGTGAATGGAGTCCTTTCAGCTCCATTCGCCATCACGGGCGTTCCGCCATGCCGCCCAGTTCCCACATCCAGGGTAACTTGGACTCTGGCATGGGAACCCTCCCACGTTGGCTCTGGATGGTATTGGTCCTGGTCATCTCCCAGAATACTAGGCCAGTCTTTGTCCAATACCGCATCGTCCACCACGCACGGAACCAGTCGGTGCCACAAACCACAGCCCAACCACTCTTCTCCCATGCTGCTGGTGATCATGAAGCCCAGGCCGTAGAACATGTTACAGCCCATCATGTTTGACCCACTGACGGTCACCACGAATTGGACGTTGGACATCACCGCCGACTTGTATCTCGCCATCAATTCCAGCGAACCCACGATGGCCAGCTTATTACCTCCATAGCCCGAATATGACGTTGACAATCCTCTCACATGGTAATACAGGAAAAAACTCCTCACAGTAGGTCAGTTCAGCACAGAAGCCACTGCTCCTGTGTCCACCAACAACAGCACTTCCACGCTGTCCAGCATCACATTGCAATAAATCCACCCATCTGTGCTCGGGAAGACGGTGTGAACAACCGTAGGAGTCATGGCGGGGGAACCCACTTCACGTCATCAGTCCCCTCGCTCAAAGTTTTCACAGGCCCTGGCGAAATGGTGTAGGAGTCCACACTTGCCACAGCGTTTGCCCCTCGCCGGATACGCTCTTGTCTTACATCAGTGCTTGGTGGACCCGCAGTCAACACACTTTGGCAATCCCGGGGCGGACCCAATTTTTATAGCTGTAGCGTATTCTTCTTCGTCATCCAAGCTGTCGTCACTATCTGGGTTCACAGCCTGCGGCGCCGATTGTGGTTCCGTATGCCTCAACGTAGTACTCTCACCGAGGTCCTTGGACAGTTTTTCCGCTGCTTCAAACTGCTGAGCTATCCCAAGTGCCGTGGCTAACGTCAGTACACCGGAGTGCATGAGGAGCCTTGACCGTGTTGCAGAGTATAGTGTGTGCTTCGCCAACTGATCGTGGACCATTTCTTCCTCCAAAGCACCAAACTGGCATTCCTCAGCCAGCTGATGCAGGTCTGCGACATATCGCTGCACCGACTCTCCAGTCCGCTGGTGGCGCTGCCGAAACTGAATCCTCTGGACTATGACGTTTTCTGGAGCATGAAAATAGCGCGCTGTTAGCCCAACCACATCGTCAAAACTATCACTCTCACCCAGTGTGCTGAGAAGTCGTTGTCCCTCCATGCTGAGATTATGGAACAAAATCGCTCATGCACGCAGTTTCTCCAATTTGGCGAGGTTCAAAGCCACCAAATAGTTCTGGAATGCCACAAACCACTTCACCCAGGGAACCGGTGGTTCGCTCAGGAGCTCCAAAAATGGCCGAATACTAGAAACTCCCTTATCCATACTTTTATCCTCGTCGCCAAATGTTATGTCCATAACCCGTACCCTCAATAACAAGGCCGGAGGTGCAGTAGAACAAAGGTTTATTAAAGAACTCACAGTATACACAGGCGCTCTCGTATAGGCAGAGGTCTGGTCATAAAGAGACATGCCTCTTCTGCATCTGCCTTTTATACCCAGGGTGGCGGCGGAACCGGAAAGGTGGAGCCGCCACCCATAGTACACACAATATCAAATGTATCATATTTGATACATCACAGTAAGATTATCCTTGCATGAATAAAACTGAATTTAAGGGAGGCAGCTCTTTAGTTTCTTTGAAAGAACAAGGCGTGGTTTGTGGTCAACAGGCTTCACGGCCACATTGTGCGTTTGCATTTGCATGTGACCGAAACGGCCATGTGGCATTCCTGTTGCATGAGAACCGCGTATGTGCAGATTAAGCAGTGCCAATGCCATCTTGGAACTCACCAGGGTGAGTCATCCCGGGCACCATCTTGGAGCTGAAACAGTTGGACCGCCTCCAGGCAATGTCACTGTGTCTCCTCCTCCTTGAGTGTAGCAGGAACTGCCTCCATCTTGTGGTCAACTATAGGAATTGCATTCTTTCATACATTTACCTTCAAATTAAGTGAAGTGTGACTCTATTAAGCTAATTTATAACCAAGTCGAGCTTCCAAGTTAACTTGAAAGGAAATTCTGTAGTCATGGCAGCAGGAAAGTCAGCATTTACTGTTGATGAAACAGTAGATAGAACACAGAAAGTCATTGAGAGACAGACAGTTGAGAAAGATAGGAAAGAGGAGGTAAGAAAGTTTAAAAAATGGGTAACTGAGTTACAGGATTGAGGATATTTGCCAGGATCATCAAAACCGAAGCCCTCGGCAGCTAAACTGGCAGAGATCCTACAAATAATTATACCAAAGCTATAATACTGCTAAGGAAAATTATGACACAAGAGGAAATCCCAGGTGGGGATTGGTTCATAAAAAAACTGAAAAATTCAGAGAAGAGGAAAATTAGGACCATGTGTTATATTCCTAAACTTGTGGCTGCATTGCGCAGAGGACAATTGGTAGTCTGTGATAATGGAAAGGTCATACTAGTGAGTTAGTTATGGAAGTCCATCGGTAGTCGATGATGACATCCATCTCTCCTGGGGTAAAAATAAAAACTATGAAGTTGTGTTGCGCCGCCTATGACTACTCAGATGGGAGTGAAGGCCGAATTCGGAAGCACACCCCCGTCCACAAGTGGGGCAAGGGATGCCGTCGCCGGATGGGGTAGGTTGACACTCCTGACGCTCGTGCCTGTGCTGGTGGTGCTCTTCACGGGCGCTGGTACGATCACTTTCAAAAATGTTGACAGCCTGGTGGCAGGTTGTGTGCCAAAGTGTCCTGGAGGTGGGAGTGGTCTCCAGATCGGAAGGTCGGACATTGCACTTCTTCAGGACAGCATGGAGGTGGTCCTTGAACCGCTTCTTCTCCCATCCTTGAGAGTGCCGTCTGGAGGCGAGCTCGCCGTAGAGGATCTGGCGGGGGAGGCAGTTTTCCAGCATCCGAATAACATGGCCGATGTAGCAAAGCTGGCGTTGCACCACAAGTGCCTTGATACTACGGAGGTTAACTCTCTGCAGGATCTGGACAGGTGGTACGCGGTCCTTCCACATGACGCCAAGGATCCGCTGGAGACATCTGACGTGGAATGCCTCAAGGCTCCGGATATCTGCCCTGTACAGGGTCCAGGCCTCACTGCCATAGAGCAGGACGGAGATGCAGACAGCCGAGTAAACCGCGATCTTAGTTCTCAGGGAGAGATTCCTATTCAGGAATACCCTAGCACTGAGCCTGCCAAACGCCGAGGTGGCCTGCCAGATGCGGCTCTGAATCTCATCACTGAGCAAGCATGAGGACAGGATGCTGCCCAGGTAAGGGTCATATTACAAACATAGGGACAGCAAGTAGTATCAGAGTCACCACCCCACTATGATGATGTGGCCCTGCCTCCATCAGCTCCGCCTCCACCAGCCCCTTCAGCCCCCACCGTGACACAGACAAGCCCATACACAGAGTGTGTAAACATGCTCTCTGAACAAATGCCTCTTACTACTTTTGTTGAAGGAAACAAAGATACTATGTAGGCCAGGGGTGTCCAACCAGGTGCCATGGAGAGCCAAGACCCTGCAGGTTTTCTCTTCTACCCAGTCTCTTCAGCAGGTGTTTTCACTTATCAGCAATCAGTGGGAAGAAGTTCACAGAAATCTGCTGTTGAAGACACTGGTTGGAGGTAAAACCTGCAGGGTCTTGGCTCTCCATGGCACATGGTTGGACACCCCTGATGTAGGCAGTAGCGAGAGTTTTACACATGAGGCCAATGTTATCTTAAAATGATAGCAAGACAGCTGGAGATAGGTGTTGTGTCCATAATTAGACCGACCTGCGTTTCCTGAGTTTCGCCGTCATGGCTCTGCAGGAGACCAGCGAGACCCACCTGGTGGTCTCTTCTTCGCTAAGGGGGTCACCATCATGCCCAAAGACTTCCAGCTGGCCCGCTGCATCCGCGGAGAGAGAGCTTAGACTTTCTGCTGCACATTCACCAACCATAATGCTCTGCACTGTGTGTCTATATATATACATTTATAGTAATATGGACATATGTTTACTAGATGTTGTTTTTTCTTGCCTTCTGATTGTTGCTCTGAGTGTTGCTATCCCTGTGCTGTTGCAATCCTGGAATTTCCCCATTGTGGGACTAATAAAGGCTTATCTTATCTTAATTAGTAGAATGAAGAGCAGGGCAGAAGGCAGTTTATATCTTTATTAATAACTTACAACCTATCATCTGGTCAGTCACTGCAACAGATACTGGAGTCAGTTTGTCTTGGCCTGTCCTTACCACTGATAATACCTCTATCTGCCAAGAATGTGTCACTAGTCCAGCAAAAGCTAGCGGTACTCAAATACTTTGCAAGCAGTTTCATGAAATGGTCAGTCAGAGAGCAACTCATTCCAGCTTGGATATCGCCCGGGTTAACAAGGTCAGGACTTCCTGGCAGTGGAAGGCGAATTACAGAGCTGCGTGGAGGAATCTGATCAGACCTAAATGAAACAGTCATTGTCGTCCCCAATGATGATGATGACAAATAACACACCCGTCAAACAGCAGTGGGTCACAGCGCTCTAGGTCCAGGCGTCTACGACGAAAGAGAGCTTGCCTCTTCCGCCCCTGGCCTTTTATACCCCGGCCAACTTCACCACCGGAAGTGTGGTTCGGAATCCCCTGTCAATACAGGGATACCTGCTGCCTCCACCCCTACAACAAACCAACAAGTAGATGAAGACCCTGTTGACACCTATTTGCATGAGTTTATTGAACACTTGAGCCAGACTTTAACCAGGCTAGGAAACATGTCAAGTACTGGTGAGGGAGCCACCACTAAGAAAATAACTGATTACGCAGACAAAAAAGCATCTACAGGCACACGAAAACAGTGGAAAATTGGTGATTATGGATCCACAATAGAAAATCTTACCGAAGGGGCACCTCAGCGGACACGTTTACAAACAGGAGTCATACCTAAAGTAAACTATAAACAAATGCCCATGATAGCTACTGAAACTGGGGCAGCACAATATGTAGAATGGTCATTTAAGGACCTAAAAGGCATTTGTGACACATTGTCTCCGCTAACTTCAGGGGCCTCTCTGTGGATCAGAGCTATGCAAAAGGCCACAGTCGGTTGCCGTTTGTGCTTGGCAGATGTTAGAAAGATAGTGGCTACTCATACTTCAGCCTCTATGCTAAAGAACATAGAGTAAGAGACTGGCACCACTGATGAGCCTGATGAGGCTCCATTCAGAGATTACAGTAATGAAATTTTTACAGTAATGACAATGTTCCTTGTTGATCTCACAAGCGCTGAATAAACAGATATACCTGTGAAGCCAGAGGAAGAGGCAGGAGATTATAGGCCCTTTTCCACTAGTACCTGTTTGGCCCTACTCACTTTGACTTGGCTTTACTCTACATGGTTCACTTTTGTTTCCATTACAGCTGAGTCCCATCTGGGGTGGATGGGATTTTTTTTACAGCAAGGCGGCGCCACACTCGTGTGACGTAAAACATGCGACACAAGCAAAACACAACATGGCGGCTGTACAAGGTGACTCCTCGGTCTCTGGCTTTTTCTCAGCATAAAGGCCAAAAAGGACCACCAGACAAGGGTACAGGCAGTGAGACGAAACATTCTGGAAAAGTACTGGAGCGTTTAGGAAGCCATAGAGACGAAGACGTGAGGATATGAATTAGATCACATAGTATGAAGGTAAGCTAATGATTGCTAATGCTAGCTTGCTTTAAGTCCACAGTACTAAATTGTAATGTCTGCAAGTTATCGCTAAAATATGTATGTTGTGTGTGTGTCAGATGGCTCTCTTGTGGGAAAATTACCGCTTCAAACTGTTGGTCTGGCGTTCAACACAGGCGCTCACTCTTTCACTCTCCCTGCCACCCCAGCTTCACAAACGCTCAGTGGTTACAGAACTTAAGAATGTCTGTAGAAACGTGTAGCTTCCTGTGCAACAAATTGCTCTGATCTGTGTGAAAATCACAGAGAGACTGTTGAGACATCATGGGATTTACCTGCTCCAGCAGCACTGAGTCTGTGGTGGTGCCATATTGTATTTATGTGGTTATATTAGCCGTAAAACATATATTTCAACAGGTAAATAATACTGAGTTAGGTATAATAAGACATATTTAACAATTATGATGCATTTTAAGCCAAACAAACTTGGTCTAGGATTAAAAGCAATTAAAATAATGCAGTCACAAGGTTACATGGAAAATACTTAATTCACTGGATAGATACAGGTAGATACTGCAAAAATATATATTCTCTGCATCAACAATGTACTGTACATGTATTCATGTAGTATTGCATTGGGAATTTTGACAATAAACCTTTGTATTTTTTACAGATCTGTGTCCACTTTTGTTTTATGTGTGAAGGTTACCGCCAGGTGACATAAATTAAATACAAAAAGACTGGAAAAGCTATCTCAGCAGTTTGAGAAACCACTTTTGGTTTGGTGTAAGTCTGCCAACAGAATTATGAGCCATAAAGCAGTTTGTGTTAAAATGTTAAATCCCATTAAACCCTAACTCAGGGGTGTCCAGTCATGTGCTATGGAGGGCCAATACCCTGCAGGTTCTCTCTTCTACCCAGTCTCTTCAGCAGGTGTTCTCACTGATCAGCAGTCAGTGGAAGAAGTTCAGTGGAATCTGCTGTTGAAGACACTGGTTGCAGGTATAGCCTGCAGGGTCTTGGCCCTCCATGGCACATGGACACCCCCACCCTAACTCATTATTAGGAAATCCAGATGCTAATATGGCCCAGAATTCCTCCATATACTGGTACTATCACTAAAGTGTGCAGTGTCTTCTGCACTGGCACATCCAACAATACAGTCTTCAGTAAATAAAATAATTGTTTTTGGTTACTTTTTCTTAAAAATGAGCCATTATTTTCAAAGTCACTGACAAATGGTTTGTACTGTTGACTCTTTTCCCACTGGTGTCTTAACAGACAAAATAGAAAATCATGATGCAAACACAATTATCAAACAAATTACAATTATCAGCAAATTCCAGAGTATTTACAATGTGCAAAATTCAAACTGTAAAAAACAAATTTTGAATGGGTCATACACGCCGGCCACGCTGCCTCACTGATATAGTGAATGAAGGGTTTTTATAGGCAATTTAATGCTGGTCCACGTATTAATGTAAATATGGATGTGAGTAGGAATGAAGATTTACTTTCATCACACTCAAATCCTTGTTAGGGGCACCAGTCCATATAATGGACAGTTTTATTAACAATTCTTTATGGTACCAATAATGAATCAGTCTCAGAATAAACCCTTGTTGTGAGTTCTTGTCTCTGGATAATCAAGAAGATGGACATGAAATCAAATAATAACTCCCATATGTCTTTCAGTGGTTTAATAAGAAATGTCAGAATTTGTTAACATTTGAAAAACTTTAAAACAGAGAATTCACCTGTATCATGGGCATCATAGACTGTTACTGAGTTACTTATGAATCAAACAGTTGTGGAACCAAATGAAGCATAGTTTAATTTGTCAGTATACTGGAAATTGGAAAACCATAAAATAGCATTGGTGAAGAAAAGTGGATGCAATTTTATGAAGAAAATGGTAATTAACTTTATAAAAAATTTAGAAAATTTGTTTTACTCTGAAAAAGAATGTAGATTAATGAAAGATGACATGCATTTTGAGTCTCTGATAGGGGTTTGCATGAAATTAAGTTAAAAGAACTTATACCAGGAATATTCTCACATCACATCATAGCAGTCGGTTGGGGGTGACAATGATTGTTTCATTTAGGTCTGATCAGATTCTTCCACGCAGCTCTGTCCTTTGCCTTCCGCTGCCAGGAACTCCTGACCTTGTTAACCCGGGCAACGTCCGAGCCGGAATGATTACTGGCAAAAGTCCACCACAGACCTTGTGACAGATATGCTTATCTGCCAGGATGTCCAGTCTCACCCCGTGTAACTGGGAGTGGTCCACCACAGACCTGTGACAAATATTGTTTTTAGTTCTACCAGGATGCCAAGTTTCACCCTCCACGCTCTTGGAAGGACGGGGTTGCCGGTTGAGTCGCTGACGGCCCGACCCATGAAACAGGTAGTACCGGTTTTCATGGTTATCCGATAGCAAGCAAACCAATGCCTGACCTGACATAAGCCACTAAATTGTAATTGGTACAATTAAGCTTTCCCAATTCGGTGTTCTAAGTGGGACAAAAAAGGAAGAAACTCGTTATACTTTTTTCTTGCATTTGTTTAATAAATTATCATCATTACACTGCATCCCTGCCTGCACCATAAGTTCTCCTTTAAAATTCTCATCTGCCAAGAGGGCAGACCAATGACAGAAGGACACCAGCATACCTGGTCTCAGCAGGCAAAGGAGGTTGGCAGCTGGTGGTCCCAGTGTGGATGAGCTGTGGGCAGCCCAGTTTATTCAGGACTTCATTTCTGAAGCTCATACCTCCCGCATGCTGAAGGAGGCCCTGGAGAGCCTGGACACCGTGGCTGGGATGGTGGAGGTGCACCCTGGTCTGCGGTGCTACCCCAAGCTGGCGGGACTACCAGCCACCCTCCACCGGACATATTGTGGGGTGATGAGGAATTTAATTGGGGCACCAGAGTTTGTGCTGATGCAGCAGTGTCCCCTAACTCTGGCCTCCTCTTCTCCTCGCCGCTCACCAACCTCAAAGCCACACCATAGGTGGGGGAGGTGTTCACCCAAGATACTAGAGACTGTGCCGACGAGACAGAGTCCCCTGGTTCCAACTTCTTCAGCTTCTCTTCGCCCTGCAGCCACAGTCAGCCTCTCTCTGATTCCACAGCTACTCCATGAGCTGGGGGAGAGCTCACCATCCACACCTCAGCCCATGTCGACAAGAGGCATCCCCAAGCTCCGGCATCTCAGCTGCACACTCCTCCTCGATCCACTTCAGCCCTGTGGAGCTGCGCAACACTGGCTCACACATCAGCTACCACACTGGCTCCTATGGCAGCTGCAGTGCCAACTCCACTTTGCTCCCCGCCTCCAGTGCCATTCCCACGCCGCTGTGTTCCTCCTGTGCCAGCCCTACATCATTGTCAACCTCCAGTGCCAGTCAACCACCAACGCGGGTTCCATATCACTCCCAAGCTGCAGTGCCAGCTCGCACCTCTGCTACATGGGTGCCCCTCCCCACTGCTGCATGTGAGAGCGCCTCATCTGCTGTTCCTCCAGTGTCTTCAGGGGTGGTCATCACCTCTCCAGAAACAGTGCCATCAGAGTCCTCACCAGCAGAGGATTGGGAGTTAAGGCAAGTACTCTTTTTAGTATTTACAACATCATTGCTAGAAAGGGCTTGTTTTGCTACTAGTGAGGAGACCCAGTTGCAGTTTCCATCTGCTTCTGAGCTCTCCCCGCTGGGCTCTTCTGTGGACCTGACACCTACTTGTGTCTCTTCCTCCCTTTCTGAGGTGGCTGCATCAGGGATGGAGGAGCACCCCTCAATGCTTGTTTCCTTTGTGGTGCACGCCACTACTCCAGCAGCCCCCGAGGTGCACAAATCTGTTCCAGCTCTCTCCAAGGTGCACACCACAGCTCCAGCAGTCTCAGTGGTTCATGCTCTCCAGTGGCAGCCTGTCTCCGTGGTCAATGCCCCACCATGGCTGCCTGAGCAGTCTGCTTCACCATTGCCATCTGAGGTCACCGTCCCTCAGCTGCTATTAGCCACTGCACCGAAGGTTCCTCAGGTACTGTCTCTAGAGCAAAAGACTCTTCTGTTTTTACCTCTAGAGCGAGGGACTTCTTTTTTATTTTCTGTCCAAAGAGTTCCACTGTTACCATCTGCCGAGCTCACAGATTCTATGGTGTTCATCATTTTTTCCTGAGGTTAAAGATTCCATGTTGACACCTCCTGAGGTTAAGGGTTCCATGTTATCACCTCTTGAGGTTAAAGTTTCCATGTTATCACCGGAGATTAAAAGCTCCATGCTGACACCTCCTGAGTGTAAGATTTCCATGTTGTCATCATCTTTTGAATGCAAAATTTCCATGTTATCATCATAACCTGAGTGCAAAAATTCCTTGTTGTCATCCCCAGAGTTTAAGAGTTCTTTGTTGCCTTCTCCAGAAGTTAAAGTTTCAGAGGGTAATGTTTTCATGTCATTATCTCCTAAGTGTAATGCTTCTATGCTGTCATCCTCTGTACAAGAGGCTCCTATGCTATCGCCTGTGTTAAAGGCTCCTGAGCTGAACACCCCTACCGTGCCTTGTTTTTCCATCTGGTGGCCTATGGACTTTGGAAGGTCGCCTGACATACCTGGTTCCTTCCTTCTGGTGGGCCAATGACAGTGGTAGGCCACCAGATGTGTCATATTCTTCCCGGAGGTGGTCGTGGGACTTTGGTCGACCACCTAATGGACATTTCTTCTCTTGTTTATGTTCTTGTTTTACCCCGCGTTGCCTGTATCCCCCTCCTCCCACCCGATTGGGGTGTTCTTTGTTTTCTTTGGAGGGCGTCTGGAATCCACCCTTGGGGGGGGGGGGCTGTCATGAATCTGACACCCTTTATGTTCATTCTTTGTTCTCTTTGTGATTTATTATGATTATTGCCTCTGTATTTACCTTCTGTATTTACCCTGGGTCCTTTGTGTTTGTTATTGTGTTCTTCCTGGTATCCTGTGCAGGTCTTGTGTGTATATTTGTTCACTTATTGTTCTCAGTCCCTTGTTTCCATACCCATAGCTACTCTTCATCATGTGTGTTACCATTCAGCCCCTGATTGTGATCCCAGCTGGCCCGTGTTCCCCTAATTATCAGTTCCCCTATTTATGTCAGTTTGGACCTGTGCTCTGTCTGGTGTCCTTGTCAATCCATGATCAGCCATGAATTAAGTTAAATGAAGCAACAGACCGTCAGCCAGAGTCAGATGACATCCCTGGTGGCAGCAGGGCCTCCACGTGCCAACCTCGGTTCAGTTGGATGTCCGTGAATCCTGTTGATGGAGAGGCTGAGAGACTGACTGTTGTCAGCAAGCTGGCGAGGTCTTCTCACTGACAGGGATGGCAACAGGAAATTCTGATTTCAGCTGAAATCTAATTTGGTCGATTGACTTATGGGGGGGGGGGGCGGGGGGCGGGGGGCACAGCCCCCCTGAAGCTGGGATGTTTTCAGTAAAACAGAAGTAATTTAGACTGAAAAAAATGATTAAAAAAATGAAATACTAGACTTAGATAAATCATTAAATTTAATGAAAAGTTAACTTACTTTTTCTTCAATGTTGTCTCACTGTCTTTAGTCCAACATATTTAACAGTTCTATAAGAGTTTATTACAATATTTACACTGGTCACCAAGTCACTTCTAATGTGAAACTTTCTTCCTTTTGGCAGCAAGCTGTGTCAGTCTCTGAACTTCATCTCCTTTTCTGGTTTCTTCAGAAATTGTCCGAGTGTTTCTGTTACCTCGTCGAACTTTGAGCCAATTTTCACCTTTACCGTCACTTTTCTCTCAAGCCATTTCCATCGGAACTTATTTTTGACACTTTTGTCTATTTCTAGCACTGATGACTCCTGATCCTTTGATAAAAATCTCATAATTCTGCTGAAAATAATACGGAAAGCTCAGAATTCCAACACGAACCAGCGATGTGATTTGGGGTTGGGGAAATTATCTGAAAATTCAGCAGGGTGTCTGGGGGACATAGTCCCCCAGTGGGGTCCGGGGCAGAGCCCCGTTGGGGGGAGGGGGGGCAAAGCCCCCTGAAGCTCCTGGGTTTTTATGATTTTTAAGTACCAGAACTGTGCTTAAATGACATAAAACAAACAGCTGAATGCCACTTATTACTGTATAATATTGACTTATGTTCCAAGAAGATAGCATTCCTAAAATATTCCAACAAGCATTATCCATCACATGCTTTAACACTTGATCAAATCAAAATCAGTTAATTTTATCTATTCCATAATAGAAATAAAATTCCAACATACCATTACTTTTTATAATTTCAGCATTCATTTCAGATCACCAGTTTCAATCTCCATTGAGACTTGAGCAGTTCATTTTTGCACAATCACTGATTAGATTAGATTAGATTCAACTTTATTGTCATTACACATGTATGAATACAAGGTAACGAAACACAGTTTAGCATCCAATCAGAAGTGCAAAGGACAGCAGTGCAGTATATACGGTAATTAACAGTATGTGCAATTTAAGCAAATATATGCAAATATATGCAGCAGTGCAGAAAGTTAAAAGTACTGTTATGTGCAAATAATGTGCAATAAGTTAGATGTAGTTATGTAGTTATGCAGTTATGTACAGGTGAGGATGGCAAAAGATGATTGTAAGAGAGTCAGCGGGGAACTAAGTTCAATAACGTGACAGCTGTTGGAAAGAAACTGTTCCTAAACCTGCTGGTTCTAGTCCGAAGGCTTCTGAAACGTCTTCTGGAGGGGAGAAGCTGGAACAGTCCATGAGCAGGATGGTTGGAGTCCCTAAGAATGCTGCGTGCCCGGCGCAGACATCTTTTCCTGTAGACGTCCTCTATAGCTGGAAGTGGAGTCCCTGTGATGCGTTGGGCGGTTTCCACCACCCGCTGCAGCGCCTTGCGGTCAGCTACAGAGCAGCTCCCATACCAGAGTGTGATACAGTTGGTCAGGGTGCTCTCTATCACGCAGCGGTAGAAGTTGCCCAGGATGTCAGTTGACAGATGGTTCTTCTTCAATGTCCTCAAGAAGAAGAGGCGCTGATGGGCCTTCTTGATCAGGCTGGTGGTGTTCACTGACCAGGACAGGTCCTCCGAGATGTGGGTCCCCAGGAATTTGAAGCTGGGGACACGTTCAACAGCTATGCCATTGATATGGATGGGGTCATGTGTCTCTTCCCTCTCCTTCCTGTAGTCCACTATGAGCTCCTTGGTTTTGCTGGTGTTAAGGAGCAGGTTATTGTCAGCGCACCAAGTAGCCAAGTGCTCAACCTCTGCCCTGTAATCTGACTCGTCGTTGTCCCTGATGAGTCCAATCACCGTGGTGTCATCTGCGAACTTTATGATGGAATTGGATCCATACATAGGCCTGCAGTCATGGGTGTAGAGGGACTTGAAAGAGTCATTGATGTAGCCAAGTCTTAGAAATATTCAAAAGTTATGAGTCAATGTCCACTGTGCACTGTCAATTTCAAACTGTTTGGAATCATAAAAGGGGATGGTTAACTTTCATTACCGTTTCCTCCCTCGCGCCAGCCCAGCTCATACAGCCGCTGTACGCCACCAGTAACAGAGAGTTAATGGCTCTCCACCTGGCCATACGCCACTTCCAGTCCTGCCTGAAAGGGTGCAGCTTCACTGCGTTCGTGGACCACAAGCCGCTAACGTACTTAATGTACTTTATCTTCCTGGAAGATAAAATAAAGCGGAATTCGGCGAATTAGCAGAAAATCACATCCCTGAGAACACGCCGCCATGAATCTTTGAAAAAGCATACAACAAGCCATTTGATTGGTCCAATCGTTTGCAACTATCCAATTGCAGGGCTGTCAAGCTACTGCAATACAGCAGTAGCTTGAACACAGCACATCCGGGTTATCGCGGGAAACGACTTCCGGGGAAGCGCCGAGCGCTTATGTAATCGTGTTGATTTTCGCTAAAATCGGTAACAATAAGGTACCTTACCCCCCCAAAAAAATTTCTCAACGGATTTAGACGATTCACAGAAATGATCAATTTGAAAATAAATCGGCGGAAATCCGCGGATCGGCAGAAAATTGCCATCCCTGCACTGAAGAAGGAATTGGTTTATTGTGCAAAGTTCCATCAGAGAGTCAAAATGAAATGGAACACGTTACAAACCCGCTTCTTCTGATGTATGTGGCTTAAATGAATTGGTTTGAGCTTAGAAAAATTCAAACAAAATCTTCTTGCACGAAAATTAAAGAAAAGATTGAAATAAGAAAAATGAATTTTAAAGAAAAGAAACAGGATCTTCACAGAGCCTGGAAGAGACTCTGGGCCTTCTTGGAAGATAGGAGAAAAAACTGGGGGAGCAGAAAAGATTCCTGACAGCTTTGGCCAATGCCCCAGAACAGGCTCAACAAAGAGCAATAAAACTCAAGTTTTCTCTAGTGGTGGTGGGTGGTCCAAAACTTCATGAAATCTGAGTTGGACCAATTACATTTGAGCTTTGTTCAACAAAGGTAATAAACTTGACCTAAAAAGGAAAATGCAATGAAGCTTTGAACTCTATTGGACAGTTAAAGCACAGCTATGGACTCCTGCAGAACAGAGGAGAGAGGAGGGGGAGAGAGAGACATTTGATCTGAGAGTGAGACCCCCCCTTTAAGACACATGTTGCTGAAAGCATAAATTCCTTAAACTTCAGTGACTAAGATATTCTACTTCAATAATAAGGGACCAATCAATATCGCTACATTGTACTGTGGGACTAATTTGTGATAGGAAGCATGCAAACATTAACTTCTTCTTGAAAGTACAGCAGCACATATCAAAATCATATCAATAAAGCATTTGAAACCACATTGTCCATCCCAGAGTCCAATCATGTCTTCTGTAGCAGCTCCTATCTTGAGAGAAAGAGTATGAATGAATTCATTTGTCCAGAAGGAATATATTCCACCCCACAGAGAGAGAAACTTAAATATTCCTGATTCGTCCACCAGATGGTACTGTGAAACTGTCTGGTTGTTTACTGGAAAGCAGTCCTGGCTTCCCCATTTGGTTTATGTCGACCATAAATCTGCTGATTTGGAATATTCCTTTGCTAAAGAGTCTTGGAGAAGGGATTAACTTCCACTTTATGGCTCAGGGATTGTGTTACAGCGCATTCAGTATGTCCTGCATAGGGTAGAACTCGGACTCCAGCAGAGATGACAGTTTAGCCACCATCCTTCTCTCTCCCATCTCCTCCACTGGGTCAAGGCGCTGCCCCAGGACAGAGCTAGCTTTCTTGATCAATTTGTTCAGTCTCTTCCTACCGGCTGCTGTAATGCCACTGCCCCAGCAGACCACTCCAAAAGTGATGGCTGATGCCACCACCGTGTCATAGAATGTCTTCAGCAGCGCCCCTTGTACACCAAAAGACCTGAGTCTCCTCAGTAGGAACAGCCTGCGCTGTCCCTTCTTGTAGAGTGCGTCGGTATTGTGTGACCAGTCTAGTTTATTGTTCAGATGAACACCCAGGTACTTGTAGGATGTCACCATCTCGATGTCTGTTCCCTGTATATTTACTGGTGCTGTGAGGGGTTGTCCTTGCCTGCGGCAGTCCACCATCAGCTCCTTAGTTTTCCTCACATTGATCTGGAGGCAGTTCCGATGGCACCAGTCCATAAAGTCCTGGATAAGCCCTCTGTACTCAGCTTCATCCCCGTTGGAGATGAGGCCAACGATCGCAGAGTCGTCAGAGAACTTCTGTAGATGGCAGTGTGTTGTGTTGTGTGAGAAGTTCGCAGTATAAAGGGTGAACAGGAAGGGAGCCAAAACCGTTCCCTGGGGGGCCCCCGTGCTACCGATGATCGTGTCGGACACACAGTCCCGGGTTCTCACAAACTGAGGCCGGTTTGTGAGGTAGTCCAGGATCCATGATGGCAGGTGCTGGTCCACCCCTGCGCACAGCAGCTTGTCCTTCAGGATCATCGGTTGGATGGTGTTGAAAGCACTGGAGAAGTCAAAGAATATGATCCTCACCGCATTCCCGGGCTTCTCCAAGTGGGACAGAGAACGGTGAAGGAGGAAGATCACCGCATCCTCCACCCCAATGCCATGCTGGTAGGCGAACTGGAGTGGATCCATCACTGGTCCCACCAGGGGGTGGAGGTGAGCAAGGAGCAGTCTCTCCAGGGTCTTCATCATGTGAGACGTCAGGGCCACTGGTCTGTAGCTGTTCAGATCTTTGGGGTGGGAAGTCTTTGGTACAGGTACCACACAAGATGTTTTCCACAACTGTGGTACCCTCCCCAGCTTCAGGCTCAGGTTGAAGATGTACTCCACAATCCCACACAGCTGGTCTGCACAGGACTTGAGGAGCTTTGCACTGATGCCGTCCGGTCCCAACGCCTTCCTCGCCTTGATCTTTCTCAGCTCCGTCCTCACCTGGGTCTTAGTGAGGGTCAGGTTGGGGGGCTGTGTGTTGGGAGTGGGGGGGTGTTGGTGGAGTGGGGAGTGGGCAGCAGGACTTGATGTCTTCAGAGGCAGCAGTGGTTGTTGTGCAGTCGGGGGGGAGGGCGGTTGGTCAAACCTATTGAAAAACAGATTCAGATTGTTCGCCCACTCCCTGCCCCCCGTGGCCTGGGGGGAGGTATTCTGGAGCCCAGAGATGGTTTTAAGGTTTCTCCAGACCCCAATGATGTCGCTCTGTTGCAGCTTGTCCTCCATCTTCTTCCTGAAGCTGTCCTTGCCTTCTCTGATCTTTCTCCTCAGCTCCCTCTGTACGGACTTCAGCATCTCCCTGTTCCCCGACCTGAAGATCCTCTTCTTCTCTCTCAGAAGTGTTTTTATCTCAAGGTTGATCCAGGGTTTGTTGTTTGAGCAACACCGTATGGTCTTGGTGGGAACGGTGTTGTCCACACAGAAGCTGATGTAGTCCGTGATGGTGTGAGTGAGGCCATCGATGTCCTCACCATGTGGATCGCAGAGCTGTTCCCAGGCGGTGGTTTCAAAAATATAAACTAAATTATAATGTTGACTGAACAACTCTCATTCCCCAAAGTGCAACATACACTATTATGAATATAACTCACAAAGGATCACACAAGTGATCTGACAAAAAAAATAAATAAACAAGCAGTTTATTTTACAGTGTATGTGCCATTAATTTTCAGTTATTCTGTAATTAATATTCACACAATCAAATAAATCTCAGTTCAGTCCCTTTCATATTAAGTGGAAATTGTGCTACTTTAGTTTTGGCACTGGCACTTTATTCTATACTTTAACTTAAAAAGCAAAAGGATTTGAGTACTTTGTCTACTACTAAAACTAAAAACAACGGGGTGTTCAACTTCATTATGGCTTACCAGTCAGAACACATTGCTGTGTGGTCGGTGTCAAAGCAGATGCTGGTTGAACTCTAGAATGCAAATACACACAACATAAGTACAGTGGGGAAAAAAAGTATTTGGTCAGCCACCAATTGTGCAAGTTCTCCCACTTAAAAGATGAGAGAGGTCTCCAATTTTCATCATAGGTATACCTCAACTATGAGAGACAAAATGAGAAAAAAAAATCCAGAAAATCACATTGAAGGATTTTTAATGAATTAATTGGTAAATTCCTCGGTAAAATAAGTATTTGGTCAATAACAAAAGTTCATCTCAGTACTTTGTTATATACCCTTTGTTGGCAATGACAGAAGTCAAACGTTTTCTGTAAGTCTTCACAAGGTTTTCACACACTGTTGCTGGTATTCTGGCCCATTCCTCCATGCAGATCTCCTCTAGAGCAGTGATGTTTTGGGGCTGTCGCCGGGCAACACGGACTTTCAACTCCCTCCAAAGATTTTCTATGGGGTTGAGATCTGGAGACTGGCTAGGCCACTCCAGGACCTTGAAATGCTTCTTACGAAGCCACTCCTTCGTTGCCGGGGCAGTGTGTTTGGGATCATTGTCATGCTGAAAGACCCAGCCACGTTTCATCTTCAATGCCCTTGCTGATGAAAGGAGGTTTTCACTCAAAATCTCACGATACATGGCCCCATTCATTCTTTCCTTTACACGGATCAGTCGTCCTGGTCCCTTTGCAGAAAAACAGCCCCAAAGTATAATGTTTTCACCCCCATGCTTCACAGTAGGTATGGTGTTCTTTCTCCTCCAAACATGACAAGTTGAGTTTTTACCAAAAAGTTCTATTTTGGTTTCATCTGACCATATGACATTCTCCCAGTCCTCTTCTGGATCATCCAAATGCTCTCTAGCAAACTTCAGATGGGCCTGGACATGTACTGGCTTAACCCCTTAACGCCTGAATTTATTTCCAATTATGAAAAAAAAAATTCACTTGTGTTTTTGCTTTCAAGTATATGCTAAATTAAGTTCCATCCATCCATCCATCCATCCATCTTCTACCGCTTTTCCGGAGGTCCGGGTCGCGGAGGCAGCAGTTCAAGCAGAGAAGCCCGGACTTCCCTCTCCCCAGCCACCTGCTCCAGCTCTTCAGAGGGAATACCAAGGCGTTCCCAGACCAGCTGGGAGACATAGTCTCTCCACCGAGTCCTGGGTCTGCCCCGGGGTCTCCTCCCAGTGGGACGTGCCTGAAACACCTCAAGTGGGAGGCGTCCACTTGAGTTAAATTAAGTTGAGAAAGTTAAGTTGGCTAAATTAAGTTGAGAAAGTTAATTTGACTATAGCACATAAAACATATAATTTTAGGTATGATGCAAATTAGCGACAACAGGCATCTATGGTTAAAAAAAATGATAAAAAAGCACCTGTTCCCATCTCATGTATGAAGAGTCTTTTATTTACGCAACAAAGTTATTTTCGGTATTTTCAACTCTCATGACTGCCAAACTATAACCCTAACCCTAACCCTAGCAATCAGGAAATGGATGGTGCTCCATTTCGGACCGTTCCTACGAGAAACTAATGCTTGCAAAAGGTTCCTAGGTATGTGTTGGAAGTGCTCCAACCGGAAGTGGAGGAATACAGAGGGTATTTTGGTTGCATTTGGAGCGGAAGCGGTTTGATGAGAATTCGCGACGACAGGCATCAAGGGGTTAAGCAGGGGGACACGTCTGGCACTGCAGGATTTGAGTCCCTGGCGGCATAGTGTGTTACTGATGTAGCCTTTGTTACTTTGGTCCCAGCTCTCTGCAGGTCATTCACTAGGTCCCCCCTTGTGGTTCTGGGATTTTTGCTCACCGTTCTCATGATCATTTTGACCTCAAGGGGTGAGATCTTGTGTGGAGGCCCAGATCGAGGGAGATTATCAGTGGTCTTGTATGTCTTCCATTTTCTAATAATTGCTCCCACAGTTGATTTCTTCACACTAAGCTGCTTACCTGTTGCAGATTCAGTCTTCCCAGCCTGGTGCAGGTCTACAATTTTGTTTCTGGTGTCCTTTGACAGCTCTTTGGTCTTGGCCATAGTGGAGTTTGGAGTCTGACTGTTTGAGGTTGTGGACAGGTGTCTTTTATACTGATAATGAGTTCAAACAGGTGCCATTAATACAGGCAACGAGTGGAGGACAGAGGAGCCTCTTAAAGAAGAAGTTACAGGTCTGTGAGAGCCAGAAATCTTGCTTGTTTGTAGGTGAACAAATATTTATTTTACCAAGGAATTTACCAATTAATTCATTAAAAATCCTTCAATGTGATTTTCTGGATTTTTTTTTCTCATTTTGTCTCTCATAGTTGAGGTATACCTATGGTGAAAATTGGAGACCTCTCTCATCTTTTAAGTGGGAGAACTTGCACAGTTGGTGTCTGACTAAATACTTTTTTGCCCCACTGTACATGCACAGTACGAAAGTGCAACATGTAAAAAAACCCACCTTTTTCACCAGGATTACAACTAGCTTATTTCATCAGACTACAAGGACAGCACGGAGCACAGAGTTAGCATTGACGGCTAACTAGCTAGCTTGTTATCTGTACACAAGTGACAACATTGTTGTGGTCTGTTCAAAGTGAACTTTCCACTGCTGGGATAAATAACGTAAAAGATGCATAATATCACATTATATCACATCACTCACCATCCTCTATATCTTAATATCACAGCTTTCAACTGCTGAAGCTTGGTGCTCTGGCCATAAGGGTGGCTCCATCTAGTTGCCTCTGGATTCTCTCATAAGCCGAAAGGCACATAAAACTACTGGACTGTGGTGTTGATTTCCATGGGTCTGATTTCTGTGAAGCCATTCTATCATTTATACTGATATTTGCTTGCTGGCTCACGGACAAATCTTTGCAAATGGCTTCTCCAGATTCTGAATTCAGCCTTCAAACGTCGCTGTTATGATGTTACGCCCTGACCAATCAGTGGCCTGCAGTCTGTTGACATCACATTTTCAGCTCGACTCAGCCTGGTTAGTACCCCCCTCGCTATAGGTACGAAAAAAGTCCCAGGTACTGGGTACCAGGTACTAGTGGAAAACCCTACAAAGTGAGTAGAGTTGAGTAGAGTAGAGTAGGGCTGAGTGGGTACTAATGGAAAAGGGGCTTATGTGGATAGGTGTTTGGCACTCTGGATTGACATGACTGGAGAAAACCCATGTAACAATGCTACCACATCAGCGGTATTCTGCAATGTCATACAGACATCAGCACCACCGCCTGTCAGAACCACACTGGAAGAGGTAGTGGGATTGAATACCCACCTCTGGGCAGAATGGCTCTCACATGTGCATCATTATGTGAAACAATATAATAAAAAACAAAATGAAAAAGAGACAGAAACAGCAGATTTATCAAATCAGCTGGTAAAAGCCCAGCTGAAAGCAACTAGGGATTTGTGAACAAAGACAAAAAACAAAACACTACTGTACAGGCTCCAGCCGTCACAGTGGCAGCCCCTCAGGCCATTATTGGCCCAGTCCCTGCTGAACCCTTTGTGTTGGCACCCCAGCAACAATGGTATCCTTGCCCATCTCAGAAAAGACATGGCAGAGGTGCATACAGAGGAGACATGAGATCATCTGCCCTGCCACAAGACATATGTTACCAGTGTGGGAAACCGGGACACTGGGCATGTCACTGCAGAAGTCTGCTACTATTAGAGGGCGCTCACAGATGATGCACACACCCATCCCACCCCCAGCACCAGGGTTGTGGCCTGACCAGTCTTCTTCTGCACCACAGCAACTACAACAATGTCATATGGCTCCCAACCAGAACGTGATGCCCAGCCAACAATGATGGGGCCTAGGGAGCCACACTGAAGAGGGGACTGTCCTATAAATCTTCTAGGAAGAGATGTTTTCCTGAAGGTAAAAGTACATATTGTGGCACCTGGGATCCAAGATCCAAGATCCCCGGAGCCAACCTCGACGGAAACCTCCAGCCACGCATGTGCGGTCGCAGTCAAGCTACCAGATTTCTGGCAGCACAACCCGCGCTCTTGGTTCCACCTCATCGAGGCGCAGTTCGCCCTCCGGGGGATAACGGCAGATGACACCAAATTCCACTATGTGGTAGCAGTGCTCGACGCCCGCACGGCTCAGCACGTAGCGAGCCTGCTCGATCAGCCACCAACTGGCAACAAGTACGAGGAGCTAAAGGCTGCGCTCATCCAGTGCTTCACTCTCTCGGATGGTGAGAGAGCAGAGAGGCTCCTGACCGAGTTGGGAGATGGGTCGGCAATAGACCTCATGGAGAAGATGCTGACGTTGAGGGACACGGACGACGACCACTTTCTGTTTACCCACCTCTTCCTCCGGAAACTTCCGACAGCGGCGAGAGTGGCCCTGGCCAATTCGCCGTCGCTGGCCGAGCGGGACTTTCGTGCGCTAGCCCAGGAGGCAGACCGGATCATCATCGCCACCAGAGTGTTCACGACCATCGCGGCAGCGACGGAGCTCAACGAGACGACCAGAGGAGGTGAGGAGCCACCGACGGCAGCAGCAGTGGGGGCCAAGGAGCGCGAGGGAGACACGCTTTGTTTCTACCACCGCCGCTTCGGAGAGAAGGTACGCAGATGTACACCACCGTGCCAATTCAAGCGCTTGGGAAACGCCAAGACCGGGGGGTCGGTAGCAGCCGCGACCATCGGGGAGGAGAACAAGCTGCTCTACCTGACGGATGCACGCTCGGGGAGGCATTTCCTCATGGACACCGGCGCCCAGAAGAGTTTCATCCGGCCGACCTACGCTGACCAGCTGGCAGGATCTAGCGGCCCCGAGATGGCGGCAGCAAACGGCTCGGAGATTAAGACCTTTGGTGAGAAGACTCTACTCTTGTCTCTACACGGCCGTACATATGAGTGGACTTTTGTCATAGCAGCATTGAATTACCATATACTAGGGGCTGATTTTCTGTGTGCACATGGTTTACTGGTTGATGTTGCTAACAGGCGCCTAGTTAATGCACTGTCTTTTGACTCTCTCCCCTGTATAGCTCGAGTGACCCGGCCAACAGCACAAGCCAACGTCACAGCAGCAGGCGGTAAGTTCCACACACTGCTCACTCAGTTCCCAGCACTCACAGTCCCGACGTTTTCGGCAGCCATCGCTAAACACGGGGTGGAGCATTTTATCACCACCACCACCACCGGGCCGCCCGTTTTTGCACGACCTCGGCGCTTGGACGCAGCTAAACTGGCCATAGCGCGCGAGGAGTTCGCCAACCTGGAAAGGTTGGGCATCATCAGGTGCTCAAACAGCCCATGGGCATCTCCGCTACACATGGTCCCTAAAGCTGAGGGTTCGTGGCGACCGTGCGGGGATTTCCGCAGCTACCCAATTCCCCACATACAGGATTTTTCCGTTCACCTTGCCGGAGCGCGCATTTTTTCAAAAATAGATCTGGTCCTTGGTTACCACCAAGTCCCAGTGCGCGCTGAGGACATACCCAAAACAGCGGTAATAACTCCGTTCGGTTTATTCGAGTTCCTGTGCATGCCATTCGGATTAAAAGGAGCGGCACAGATGTTCCAGTGCATGATGGATGCACTGCTGCGCGATCTCTCGTTCGTGTTCGTCTACCTGGACGATATCCTAGTAGCCAGCGCATCCGAAGACGAACACGAAACCCACCTCACAACGGTTTTCCGGAGGTCGGAAGAGCACGGGTTAATAATCAACCCAGCGAAATGTCAGTTCGGAGTGACGGAGATTGATTTTTTGGGGCACCACGTCTCTCCCAAAGGAGCGATCCCGCTGCCTGACAAGGTGCGTGCAGTGGCGTATTTTCCCCGGCCGCAAACGGTTAGGGCGCTACAAGAATTTTTGAGAATGGTGAACTTTTATAACCGTTTCCTTCCCCGCGCAGCGCAGCTCATGCAACCATTGTACGCCGCGCTCAAAAAACAGAAACCCGCGTTCTCGGAAGTCAAAGCAGCCCTGGCAAGCGCCGTATTGCTGGCACATCCAGACCCAACGTCCCGCATAGCGCTCACCACTGACGCTTCAGATGTGGCCATAGGGGCTGTCGTGGAGCAGCGCGTAGCCGGGGCTTGGCAGCCGCTCGCCTTTTTCAGCAGGACTTTGCGCGACAGTGAACGTAAATACAGCGCGTTCGACAGAGAATTGCTGGCTCTCCACCTGGCCATTCGCCACTTCCAGTTCTGGCTGGAAGGGCGCAGTTTCAGAACTCAGAACTCAGAACTCAGAAAAGATTTATTGCCAAGTACATTCACAGTAAACAACTGATAAACATACGAGGGATTTGACTTGACACTGAAAACGACATAGTTGGCATTTCCGGTGACGCGGCAGCGTCAGTAACGCGCCTGTCAGCAGACTGGTAACAGGAAGCATGAGGGAGGAAAGGATAAACACAATAGGAGAGAGCAAAAAAGCATTGTTTGTCAGAATACCGGTCATTAATGATCAATATTATGATTACAAGAAAAAAAGCTCTCAATGCACAAGTAGCAGACAATAGAATCTATACAAGGACACAGAGAGCAGTGAATGAATAATCTTCTCATCAGTTTATTGAGTCAGTGTGAGTGTGGTGTTGAGTGAGGGTGTTTATATCAGTTAAGAACAACAAAGTCCCTTCAGCAGGAGATGTTGTGTCTAGCGTCTGGCGCTTGTGTCCTTGCACAGCAGATGGAAAAGTTTGCCAGACAGCTGGCTGTCCATGAGAGTCAATGCTGCTCACATGTTTTGAAAACAAAAACTGCAGATAATCTGGAGGACTTTGATTGTAAGGGCAGGTCAAATAAGTCGAATAGTACTGACTTCAGAGAAAGAAACTTTATATTCTCTTACAGATTCAGTACTTAAATCCTTCATTGCTGGACGTTGAATTCTTCATGGACGGCTCTCAGCGTGATCATGATGTAATCCATTTTCCTAGACAGTTCTCCATTAGCCGCTGTCAGAGTCCTGCCCAATTGGTCAATTTCATGGTTAAGCCTCACCGGGTCAGCATTTTGATAGGCTCCGTCCATCTTCATCAATTTACAGTACACCAGAACAATCCCAGATCCAATCAGTAAGATTCCGATGACCATTGCTACGAAGATGTATAAATCTTCAACATCTTCGATAGAGAGATCACACAGGCACAAGAGTTTCCAATTACTTGTGTCCTTCAAATAGCCCGCGGCCGCTGTTCCTGCGGGGCAAACTGCCTCCCCCGGGGCACTTTTCCTCGTTGAAAAAATAGTGTCAATTGCGTTCAAAGCCCAGCTTATTAAATCCATAATTTCGTTCGATAATCAGCAGTAGGGACACACAGACAGACGATAGCAAGCTGGGATCCAGTCAGTTAGGGAAGGAGAGAGATAAAGAGCCGGAGCTGGAGAGAAAGAAAAAGCGTCTGCTCTCTTTGGGAGGTGGAAGAAAAGGAGTTTCACCGCGTTCGCTGACCACAAGCCACTAACATCCGCGATGGCCAAGGTTTCAGAACCGTGGTCGGGCCGGCAGCAGAGACAGCTGGCCGCGATCTCAGAGTTTACTACCAATATTCAGCATGTGTCGGGTAAACTGAATGTAGTGGCAGACTGCCTCTCGCGCGCCGTGGTGGCCCCGGTCTGCGTGGGGATAGATTACGCAGCCATGGCCGCGGAGCAGGTTAGTGACGCGGACGTGCGCGCGCTCCAGTCTGGACCAACAGGGTTAAGGCTGGAGAGCCGGGTGCTGCAAGACGGCATGCCCCCCCCTAATCTGCGATGTCTCCACGGGTCGCCTGCGTCCCGTGGTCCCGGCCGCATGGCGCCGCCGCATGTTTGAGTCGGTTCACTCTTTGGCGCACCCAGGAGTGCGCGTGTCGGTCAAAATGGTAGGAGAGAAATTTGTGTGGCCGAGCCTTTGCAAACAAGTGAAAGAGTGGGCGGCAGCCTGCGTAGCGTGCCAACGAGCCAAAGTACACAGACACACGAAGGCTCCCTTGGAGCCGTTTCGTATTCCGGCTAAGAGGTTCGACCATGTTCACGTGGACCTCGTGGGTCCCCTCCCGCCATCACAGGGGTGCGCTCACCTCCTGACAATGGTGGACCGCACCACACGCTGGCCGGAAGCGGTTCCGCTGGCGGCAACCACGTCCGAGGAGGTGGCGCGCGCTTTTTAACAGCATGGGTGGCACGTTTTGGAGTCCCGTTGGACGTTACGTCCGACAGAGGCCCTCAATTTGTTTCCGAACTATGGTCAGCGATGGCCCGCAGCCTGGGTATTACAATTCACCGCACAACCGCGTACAACCCACAGGCTAATGGGTTATGCGAACGTTTTCATAGATCATTCAAAGCGGCTCTCAGGGCTTCATTGACGAATGCAAATTGGGTAGACAGGCTACCGTGGGTTTTATTGGGGTTGCGCTCCGCACCTAAAGAGGATCTGGAAGCTTCCCCGGCAGAACTCGTTTTTGCGCAACCACTCTGCCCGGGGAGTTTCTGCCAGATAATCCCGCGCCGGGCAGCTGCCCGTCTCAGCTTTTGCAGCGTAGCACAGAAACAGGCACGTTGCCGGGCCCTGCCCACCACAGTTTTCCACACGTTTTTGTGCCTAAAACTTTGAAGAACGCGGAGTTCGTGTTTGTCAGACACGATGCCCACCGCCCTCCTCTGCGCCCACCCTATGATGGACCGTTCAGAGTGCTGGAAACAGGGGATAAGCATTTTTTGCTAGACTTGGGGGGGTAGGAGGGAAAAAATTGGCATAGACAGACTCAAACCCGCTTTCGTTGTGGCGGACGAGCAAGTGCTGTTGGCGAGGGCCCCTCGGCATGGAAGACCCCCACGGGGAGCTCCCCAGAGAAACGATTCCCCAGAGCACCCACACGGACAGACAGAAAGGTTTCCCCCCCAAACAACAGCCTCACAAAGGCAGGGCAGCGCCGCGGAGGCGGTGAATTCTGGTTACAGCAGATATGGGAGAAGACTGAAGCCCAAGCAGCATGTGGACTGATGTTTAATGGTTCTATTACAGCATGTGGACTGTTATCCTATTGTCCTATCTAAGATGCTGGGGGGGGGGGGTGGCACCTGGGGAGAGCCTAATTGTGTACCATCTCAGACAGGAACAAAGAGCAGGGGTTCCCTAGTGAGATAACAGGGAGGTGTTAAGGATGAGTGGGTTGAATGCAATGTGACGCGAAGGCATCTTTTGTGTGTGAGAAGATTCTAGAAGAATGCCATGATATTTAAGAGAGGAGCTTCTGCTGGAATGTAATTCTGTCTATGCTTGAGATGTGAGAGTGTGTAATAAATCATCTGAAACAAATCTGCCTCTTCATTTACACGCTCCACAATATCTACTTTGCTTCTACTAGAACTGTGGTGTGTCTGCCTGATGGTCCCCATGGATAGACTCTGTTTGACCATATGACCCCCCCCCCCCCCGCATGATCCACTCCACTGCACAATGAATTGTTCACATGATGATCAAGAACTGTGTGATGATCAGTGGGAGACTTTGGTGGGGATGCAAGACTTGTTGTGCAAAGACATTTATGTGGGTCCACAAGGAATTGCCATTGCAGTTTATTTGGACAAGGACTTGTTGCCTCTATATGCCCTCTCGGACACTGCTGCACCTCATATGACACTGGGGGTGTCTGCAGGGTAGGAGGCAAGGGCACAGAGACCAATGGTGAAAAACTGTCTTAAGTTGACTGACTGGGTTGCCACACAGTGTAGGGATCTACATTACTCACCATCTGCTGATTGCTATTGCATTTAATGAAATGTAACAATACAGACCACTCCACAAACATTGCATCTTGACAGAACACATGGCAGAGAAAACACTGATCATCCAGATTCTGATGCATCCATTGGAGGCTTTGCCCCCTCTCTATGGTCAGACGGCTCTGCAGATAGTGGTCTGATTACCTGTACACCAGTAAAAATCTCACTCAAAACAAATACTCAGCCAGTATTGCAAAATCAGTAGCCTCTCCCAAAGGAGAAGGAAACAGGCATAGCAGGAACAATACAGGGTCTTCTCCAGGCAGGGGTTCTAGTGCCAACACAGTCCCCATGGGACACACCTATTCTTCCTGTAGAGAAGCCTGGGGAAAAGAACTACAAGATGGTCCATGACTTGAGACCGATCAATGCCGTAGTGGTGCCTACAAATTACGCTGTTCCAAATGCTTGCCTGCTGCTGAATAACATTACCCCACAACACAAGTTTATTACAGTAGTGGACATTTCTAATGCTTTTTTCAGCATTCCATTACATGCAGACAGCAGGCCACTTTTTGCATTTACCTATCAGGGTCAGCAATACACTTACAGTAGACTACCACAAGGTTTTGTTGACTCACCAGCCATTTTTAATCATGTACTGTGTCAACATTTGCAGGATTTATTCCTGCTCCCTGGCACATTGTTGTTGCAGTATGTTGATGATCAACTATTAGCAGGCCCCACTGCTGCTTCTGTACTCTCAGCCATGGAGTTCCTCCTGAAACAGCTTTACCAGAAAGGCTACAAATTGAGCAGCAAAAAAGTACAGTGTTGTCGCCCCAGAGTTCACTATTTGGGTAGGCTAATCACATCTGGCAACTCCTCTGTGTCCCCGTCGCAAAGGTTATCAATTCTTTCACACCCTAACCCACATACTGTGAGGGAAATGATGTCATTTTTGGGTCTTACCGAATACAGCAGAAATTTTGTTCCAAATTACACTGCGCTTATTCAACCACTGCGCAACCTTCTTAAGGAAGCAAGACACAAAAATCTCACATCACCGTTACGATGGACTACTTCAGCTGAGGATGCTTTCATTGAACTAAAACAACTACTGTCACATGCATGTTCATTCAAACCACCTGATTACGCTTTGCCATTTCATTTAGATGTTTCTGAACAGAACGGCGTTGTGAACGCCGTACTGTATCAGAAAGGGGAAAGTACAGGGTCAAGGTCAGTTCTTATGTATTACAGCTCAACATTAGACAACATAGAGAAAGGACACCCACTATGCACATGTCATATTGTAGCAATAGCTAAAGCATTAGAAAAAAACCTCTTGAAAAAAACACTCACATAACAATGCAGCACACTGTGGTTGTACACACCATGCATGGAGTAGCCTCTTACTTACAAAGTGTACTGTTCACACTCTCAGCTAAAAGAACACAAAGGTTGAAAAGAATACTGCAGGCACCAAATGTCATTTACACAAGTGAAGGAACAAATATGGTAGAGGACATGCTTACAGGTGAACCTCATGACTGTCTAGCAGCTGTGGAGGTTGATATGAAAGCTGTCCCTAATCTTCAATCTGAACCTATCGAACATCCAAATTTGAACCTTTTTTGTGATGACTGTTGCTACAGGAGAGCAGATGGGTCTCTGAGTGCTTCATATGCAGTTGTAAAATATGATGAGAGGACAGGTGCATTTCAAACTGTAGATGCAGGAATAGTAGCCCCTACTAAAGTGCTGTTGTTATGCAAAGAGGCACATGAGAGAGGTCACATATCAAAGGTTAATCTAGTGTGAAGCATGACAAAAGTTTAATCCCAAACGTATGTTAAAGGCCTCTATGGGAGCTTTTCCAGTCCCTGAGGGCCCATGGAAGGACATAGTGATAGATTTCACAAACATTGGCCCAGAAAACAGATGCAGAGGCTAGAGATATCTGTTGGTGTGTGTGGATACATTTTCAAGATGGGTTGAGGCAAAAGCTTGTAAAACAGAAAGTGCAAAAGAAGTGATTAAATAGCTGACAGAAGAGATGATTCCCAGACATGGTTTTCCAAGAGTGATCAGGTCAGACAATGGCAGTCATTTTGTAAATAAACATTTGAAGGAAGCTGAATGCGCCTTAGGTTTAAGGCATAAATTTGGCTCAATAGTGCATCCATCCTCCCAAGGGCTAGTAGAGAGCACAAATAGGACTCTAAAAAGAATGCTAGCCAAGCAATGCATGGGGACAGGCATGACATGGGTCAATGCACTGCCATTAGCACTGATGGCACTGCGCTCCACCCCCCCACATTACACTCTGCCTGACTCCTCATGAGTTCCTAAGAGGGAGAAAGATGCCAGAACCATTTGTTGATTCACCTTTAACTCCTAGGAATAGTCAAGATGTAGAACTGTCACAATACATTAAGAATACAGATAGAGGAGAATATCTGAACCTCTCTCTCAACAGATTCCGGACATTCTCAACAGAAGCACCCAGGGGAGTGCTGTCCCATTGAAACCTGGTGACTGGATGTGGCAAAAAGTAATAAGGCCCCATTGGGACTCTCCTAAGTGGCAAGGACCTTTTAAAGTGAAAAAAGCCACATCACATGCAGTGCAAGTTTGGAAAAAAGGAAGGTTGAGTAACTGGGTACACATAACTCGCTGTGCAAAAGCCACAGAACCAAATCACCCACTCCTCTTGGCAAACTTAGAAAATAAATAAAAATGCTGCCCATTTTTTCTGGGGAAAATTCCAACAACCTAAGCAACTACAGGAGGATGGACATGTACGTTCTGCCACACCTCAGAATGTGGACCCCTATGGAGCCAAAATAGAGATAGCAATAATTCCAGGCAACCGCACAGTAGTGTTATTAGATTTGTGTGATATAGCCGATTGCACAGTTGGAGAGAGCATTCACTTATGATGTGTCTGATCAAAGGTAAGCCCAATATGAAAGCAAAAGGGAGTGCACAGAAAGGATGTGGAGCTATGCGAGGGTCTTTAACCTTAGAAAATTCTATTTGTGCTTCACTGTGGAAGGATGATATGTGGTGTAAAGGTATAAAATTCTTTAAGCCTAAGACTATCATGAAGCAGGCAAAAACATTGGGATTTAGTCTGCATGTTCCTGCAGCTCAGACTTCTCCATTCTATTTACAGTATATGTGAATGCATTTATAGGAGCAAACAAAGAGGATCCATTTGTAATACAAGGATTGGTAAAAGTCATACCAGTTAACAAGACTACACTAGCTCTTCATGAAGTTGAATCCAAACTTGGATCTGATGTGGTGGCATGTATGAATGTCAAAACTATGAAAGATATAGCTGCAGCAGAAACTGGTTATATTGACCAAAATAAGTGGTTAACCTGGGTTCAATATTCAGTTAAGACGGTTGTCCAGAATAAAATGGATTGTTATGCATGTGCAGTAGCTAGGCCAGGTCTAGCCATGTTCCCGTTTCCCCTCAGTCCCTATGATGATCCTATGGGTTTCAAATGTTTGCTCCATTTGTTCACCACTAAAGCTCCAACTAAGAACTGTATCACCCTCCATCATTTGTTTCCTCCAACAATAGAAATGAATATCCTGTGTCGCTCTTCTACTGGCTGATTCTTGAACCAAACGGAAAATTATGGATTTGCTAAGCTGGGCTTTGAATACAATTGACACCGTCTTTTCAACTAGGAAATCGGGCCCGGGAGAGCCCAACTGTCCTGCAGGTACTGCTGCTGCGGGTTATGTGAGGGACACATACAATTGGAAACTTATGTGTCTGTGTGACTTTTCGATCAAAGATGTGGAAGACATCTACCTGTTTGGCGTCATGATCTCAGGACTACTACTGATCGGCTTTGGTGTGGTCCTGGTGTATCGAAAACTAAAGAAGATGGACAGAGCTAATCAAAATGCTGACCCAGCGAAGCTCTTTCATCAATTTGACCAGTTGGGGAGGGCTCTGATTGCGGCTAAGGGTGAACTGAACAGGAAGATTGGTAACATCTCGATGTCGCTAGGAGCTCTCCAGGAAATGATTTTAAAGCCTGGAAATGTACATGGAAATTATGAAGCACTGAATCACACGAGAGATGAAAATTCCTACTCTGAGTGAACTGTGCTTATTTGACCTTGTTTCGGCTCCCTGCAGCTCTCACTCCTCCTGGATGAAGATAAGGCAGTAGAAAGTTTTGGCTTGACTTCTCTCTAACATAAACAACCTGGCGTACAGTAATCTGAACTCTCAAGGACAGCACCATGTGTCTGGCTTAGGAATTCCATCGAACATGCACTGAGAGTTGATCTCTGGAGGACATGCTCTAAGTTTCAGACACTAAAGCCTGTTTTCCACTAGCCCAGCACACCTCGGTACGGCTCGGTTCACTTCAGTACGGCTCGGAATGCTTCTGTCTCCATTGGTGTTGTGCTTGTGCTGTGATGGTTTGTTAGGAGGTTTTAGAAGCGGGGCAGCAGCAGATTCTGAGCGAGGCGGGGCCACACTCCCGTGACGTTACGCACCCGACTGAGTCCTTATTTAGACAAAAAAGGATTCAAGGATTATTGCCTTGCTCGCTCTGTGGATTTATCTCACAATTAATTTTATCTCATAATTAAGCTGCAACAACACAAGTCACTTTTGTTTTGAATTAACTGCCAAATGACCTAGAAATAAAGAGCTGAAACTTGTTTTTATTCGTATTAAATAATGAGACGTGGCACACTGGCCTACACCAAATTATTATTTTTTACATCCTAGGGCATTTTGGATGTACTGAATTAAAAAAAATTCATGTTTTTCACCTTCAGGTCAACGTTTGGAACAACAGTATTATTATTTTCCGTTTAGATGATGCTACACTCCTTCTAAAGTATTGTAATTCTCTGAATTTGGAATGCCGATAGAACATTCAATTTACATATACTTACTTTTTTACATTGACTTGTAAGCTTGATCAGTCTCTCCTGCTGCATTTTAAAGTCCAACTGTGCAACTTCTTATAAGTTAACATAAAAAATGTACCCAAAGTTTAGAACTGGATCATGTGGGGCTAATTTTTTTATGATATTTCAATAAAAAGAACAGAAAGCTTACAAAAACATTTGTTTTTTGGTCTAGTTAAAAATTACATTACCTTTACAATGGTTGACCCTGACAGGAAGATCAGTATCATTTTGATCAGATTAGGCAATGGAATTTCTATGAAATTATACTGTTTTATAATTCAGTGTTATAACAGACAAACCACACTTTCCAAAACAATTCCATTTTATTATATACAAAATATTAAAAGAAAAAAAAAACTTTGCAACACAACATGAAGGTTAATCGACATTTTATACACGCCGACCACTGAGTGTCTACACCAGCTTCCCAAACTGGGTCACGACTCGGCTGAATGAAGCGTCTCTGCCAGCTGTGGGTCAGGAAGGCTCGGTTGAATAATCCGGACGGGCTGTCGCGGCGGACGCGTGGGATGATTCTACAAGGAAAATGCACACAATAAAATACAGCACAATAGTTTTTAACAAGAATACATAAGCTTATTTCAGCGTATTGTTCACATGAATAATTAAAATAAAAGCTTGAGTCCGCAGTGTGCTGCAATTAAGCAGCGATCATCATCCACAAATGAACAGCTTTTTTATTGCATAAATAAACTGAGCGTCTTACCGAATATATTTGCGAAAAAAACGCACAATAAAAAAAAATTAAAACTCACCGTTAAAGGACTCCGATGTCAAGACCTCCCGGTATATTTTTTCATTCCGGGCAGCTCCGTCTAACTCGCGCTGCATACGTTCGTCTGACAATGCAGTGAGCAGACACTGCAGCTCCTTACTGGTCCATGGAACACCCTTATTACGCGAAGCCATTTTTGATAGAGAATAAATGAAAATAGCACAGCAATACACTGAAAGGAACCGCCAACAGTGGTTGCGTGCTGAGTAAAGGCAGTCGTGAAGATTCTTTTTTTTTTTTTTCAAAAACTTTATTGAGAAGGTCGTGAAGATTTGGTAGATGAGGAGGAGGAGAGGGGCGGTTACAACCTGACCAATCAGCGCCGGTTACGACCTGACCAATCAGCGGCGACCAGTCTGTTAACGTCACAACACGGCACAGCTCAGCACTGCTGTACCCTGCCCTTCAGCGGGGCTGAGAATTGCGGCTGTTAAACCGTGTTGGGGCTTGTGGAAAAGCGTACAAAGCGTGCTGAGCCGTCCCGTGTCGCGCTAAAGCGTGCTAGTGGAAAAGGCCCTTTAGTCATAACATCTGCTGAGAGAGGATTTTACAGGATACACACACTGCTCACAACACCACATGACTGATACACATACACTGACTATCATACACTCACACTGTCTCTCTCAACTTGCTGTTTGTTAATGTGTGATCCATTGTTTGCTAATTGTGCACAGAGGGTTTTTTTCTGTGTAATCACAATTTGGCTCATTCGAGCTTTATATGAGCTTATACGAGTGTTATTTTGATAACTATGTTTTTTTCTCTCTGCCTATTGTGTTCTCCCCCCTCCCCCTCCCCCTCTTTACCCCCACTGTATGGCAGGCGCCGCGTCATGGCTGCCGCGTCATTGGGATGTGCCTATCGTGCGCGCCCAATGTCAAGTCAAATTCCTCGTATGTTTACTTGTAAACGTGCTTGGCAATAAAGCTCATTCTGATTCTGATTCTGAATCCCCCACCATTCCAACCTTATGAGGGTAATTATACCTGTTTTGAAAGAACATCAGGGCCCTTATCAGTGGGGAAGTTAACTTCCTGCTTAACCACATTACCAGTGAAGGATGCTTACAACAATGAACTGGAAAATATGATACAGTCAAGAGTTGATGTTTGGTTTTGGTGTGGACAAATGAGGTTGTGGCCAACCCTACCCAAGGAGTGGAAAGGAACCCGTGCACCAGTTCAGTTGGTAATGCCTTTCATGATCCAGCCTTTGGGACCAATTACTAGAAATCACAGTAGGCCAAAGAGAGCTGTATCGTCGATTATGGGAAAGATGGAGGACATCCTAGGGGGAGTTATACCGTATGTAGACAGGATGCGCATGGTTAGAGGATTTCCTGACGAATTTAAAGGCAGAAACTATTGTGCTGCAGCCCTGGTACATGTTATCTCATGGTTAGGAGCCACAATAGAATCTATTAAAATGCAATCTTGGATTGAATATTTGTATTATAATGAACAAAGAATGTTAAATTATACTGTAGGCCAGGGGTGCCCAACCTGGGGCTCCAGGAACGTTCAGGTTTTTGTGGGAAATTTTCTAATTTCACTTCTTAATTGGTCCAGAGATTTGCAAATAATTCACTGTTGTTGTGCATGGGTGCAAGGGTGCCTACAGAACACACACACAACAACAAGTGAATTATTTACAAATCTTTGGACCAATTAAGAAGTGAAATTACAAAATTTCCCACAGAAACCTGAATGCTCCAGGAGCCCCAGGTTGGGCACCCCTACTGTAGACGCTCTTAAAGGAATGCATGAGCAATTAAAGGCAACCTCTGTCATGACCTATCAGAACCACATTGCCCTTGACATGCTTTTAGCAGAGTCAGGGGAACTGTGTCAAATTTTTGGCTGTGCCTGCTGTACCTTTATCCCTAATCACACAAGCCCAGATGGGACCATTACACGTGCTATAGAAGCCTTAGAAGGCCTTAGGATAGAATTTGGGCAAAACACAGGTTATGAGGAAAATGCTTTTACTGCATGGCTGCAGTCAATATTTGGACGTTGACCGAGTGTGATACATTCAGTAATCCTGATTGTAGTCTTCTCACTAGCAGTGATACTCGGGGTGGGGTGTTGCTGTATCCCATGTTTGAGAGCGTTGCTGGAGAGATGCATAATCACAGCCTTATCCAAGGAGTCAATCCAGAGGATGATGGCCCAGGTCAACTCCCAAGAGGAGTCTAGGTCTCTCCTCCACAACAAGGACCACTGTGAATTTGGTACTGACAGTGATGAAGGAGAGGCCATTGTTTGAAATGTATATATTGTCTTTCTGCTATCCACTGTTCCATTTTCTGTACACACATCCAACACTACCCACATACATATAATCTTACATGAAAAGGGGGCGCACTGAAGGCGCCTTCCACACAAGCTACACACATACATTCACACACACACACAAAAAGTGCTTTAGCTCCACATGCACACACATGCACACACATACATGCACACCCACAAAAACTCTCTAGTCTCTGTTACCTGCTTCCATATATGGTCAAGGGGTTGTGTGGGCTAAACAGCAGAATGCCATAATGGACTAAAGAGGAGACATCTGGCTGGAGAGGAGCCATAAAAGCCATAAAAGCAAGAAGACATCTGGAGCCATTGGAGCACTGAGAGGAAGGATGTGTGTATTTGGATGCTGAGAAGACCAGTTTGGACAATGGACACGTATTGTTGGAGGGCTTCTGGGAATGCCCAACAGCTCAGAAGCTTTATGTGAGAGGGAACTGCTTTGTTCTGGGTCTTGGACCAGGTTGAGCTTCTGAGACCCATGGCCATGTTTGACTACCTGTGTGATTCAATAAAAGTTAAGTTAAAAAATTTCTTCTTCTGTGATTATTGGTTGGTTAACTGAAAAGATTCTGCTAACTGTCCAAAATTAATTTTTACAGTACCCAGGTTGTGAATCAGGAACACTTGCAGCTGCATCTTACCAACGCTAGCTAAGTCCATAGCCGACACATACGTCCGGAATTAATCAAACCACTAAGGCCATGGGATGGGCGGCTCACCTGGGGACGTGAGGAATGGTGGTAGGGGAACCAAGAACACTTCCATGTCGATGTTTAAAAGGTTTCTCCTTGTTGTCAGTATTATGTCTGAGAATGATGGACAGCTGAGGCGGTGGCTGTGCTGAACGGTGGTTTTATTGAACAGTAGCTATTGGCACATGACACATACAGAACATGCTAATATGCTAGCTGTAAGGGAGTACAGGCTGGTATCATGATAGAGGCTGAGCATAAAGAGACTAGGCTGCCACCAACAGTCCCCTATTATAGGCACAGCATGATATCATCCATGCCTGCGCCACCACGTCCGTGCTGCTTGTTGAAATATGGGAATATACAACAGTCATATCCTATCAAAAATTAAAACTACACACTCCTGGCAACCAGTGATGCATTATTTCAAGCTCAGGGGTAACGAGTCTGTTCGGTCACTGGCCCGGTCAGCTCCCCAGGTCGGATCTAAGATCTTTGGTGTTTCGACTCAAGCGGAGAATTTCTTACAATATTCCTGACATTTGTTGGGGACCGAGAAAAGTCTTAACAGTTTCAGAGAAATTCTCCACTCATACCCCTGTATCTCATGGCCCTGTATCTCATGGAGCGCTGAATGTTGTGATTTGAGGGACTGACAGGGTTCATGGGGTTGGTGGTTTGTAGACAGTCTGCAACAGTAAAAACTGCCAGCAAATGCCAGCATTCGCCTCTCCTCACCGCTTTGTGAGATACTACCCTCAAAGATCCCAAGGCTGACTTCGGGGGCCAACTTGACTTGTAATAGGCTTCAAGATACAGCCAAACTAAAGGCTAGGTGCTAGCCAGTTAATGTTAGCAATATGATGTAAGAGAGCGGGCACTTGCATCCAGGCTGAAGATTTAAAGGTATATACAATCGAAACAGGCTGTTTTCAGAAAGGCTGGAAAAAAATTAAAAATTGCTGCAATAATTAAAAAAAAAATTGAACATAACATGTCACAAAAATTTCATTAAGACATGAACTGTTAATGTGAAACAGAGCAATCAATGACCCCTTTAAAAATTATATTGGTCAATGCCTTGGTTTTATATTGGTCTAATACATTTTAAAAAGTGATTATTATTTTTATTTGGTTAACAAAATAGCCACGAAAACTGTCAAAGGATGATTTGATTAAAAAAAATCATCTTATCTATTCAAATGCTCAATATAACAAGTAGATTCAGTTGTCATAACTCAGGATAGTTAAATTCTGCCTCTAAACATGAGAAAACTTCAGTCAACATGTAGTAACCGTGTAAATGTCTATATTCCCCACACACACACACACAATGTGAATATGCTGCAACACAGATATCTGATCTTTATTACAACATCATGACAGGGAAATTTCAACATGGTTACATTCATTTAATTGCAGTGATGATGATCTTTCCCTTTCATCCAGTACATTTGCCATCCCAATGCATGAAAACTGTATACATGTTAGCTGAATGCAAAAATCTCAGTGATGAGCACGATATAGTCAAGTTAAATTAAAACAGAGAAAATTCATACACAATTCTTCTACACCACCATCTACAAATCACCACCCTTCAGACTTTTCTCGCACAGTATTAAAGGTACTTAATGGAAAACGGTCTTTAATTTGACTACTTTAAGGCACATGTGGGGGTAAGATGGAAAACAGCTCCAGGAGACAGACGTGGATGTGGTTTCAATTTAAGAGCTGTTGAAAGACTTAAAAAAAAAAACCCCACTCTGTTCAGGTATTGCAGAAGTGTGAATCGTCTTACACCTTAAACAGGTGTCCCTCTGCCTGTACATAATCTTGTTAGTCACCACAAAGGTCCCCGAGAGTAATATTGGCAGTTTTATGGAGAATTTAAAGGCTACCTGTTGCACCTGCGATTTTGTCTGTATCAACACATTTATCTGAGGCACAGTGTTGCTCTACGGAAACGCTCTTCTTGGAAAAAAGAAATCAAAGGACCTGCACATTTATGGCAGCTGAACAGATGATGTACCCACTCGACTTCCCCCCACCCCGACACAGCCAACTACATCTTCTTTCAGTTCCTTGTTGTCATGGTTACAGAGTAAAGCAACATTACTGCAAGGCCTGAGCAGAAGAGCTCCAACTCTGCTCTTCAACATCTTTGATTTGTCCTGAATGGGCTGATCGCTGACCAAACTGTTCTTAAACATTTAAACAAAGAAATGATATGGAGGTTTATATTATGTCTGTATCCTGTACGGTATACTGTATGTGCATCGAATACACTGAAAGTGAGTACATGCACTACAATATGCCTGCCAGTGTATTTGCATGTACATTTTTTGTTTTTTAAAAATGATTTCTGTCCATTTATTGCTCGGTGTTGGTCCTCCATGTTTGCAGTCACAGGTTTTCTCCGGGCTGGTACTGCGGCTCTGTGGCCGTGAAGTAATCCTCCAAGAAGGACTGCAGGTACTCAAAGGTGTGCCGCTCGTCAGGCTCCCGCCTCCAGCACTGCAGCATCAGTTCATGCAGCGAGGCAGGACAGCCCGGGGAGCAGGGCATCCGGTAGCCCCTCTCCACTTGCTCCAGCACCTCACGGTTGTTCATGCCTAAAGGGGGTGAAAGGGAGGGGTGGCGGTGGAGGGTAGAGCAGGAAACAAAAGGTTGGATTAAAATCGTTACTGATGAATTGATAAAAATAAGAAAGCAAATTGAGTAAATATTAGAAATTGGCATATTGCTCCCAGAAACCACAACTGTAGTTTTTTCCTGATTTGTTAATGACTGAAAACAAATATTTTTTTTTTGATTTGATTTTGTATATTTTATTGATCCCCAGAGGGGAAATTGAGGGCATCCACCTGGATGGATGAAACAGCCACGGTACGGCGCTATCCCTTAACCATTCACACACATATTCACACCTAGGGCCACTTTAGAGTCTCCAGTTAACCTAACCTGCATGTTTTTGGCCTGTGGGAGGAAACCAGAGAAATCCCGGAGTAAACCCACGCAGATAAGAGAGAACATGCAAACTCCACACAGATCACTGTTGGTCAGGGGCTGGGATCGATCCAGGGATCCCATGGCCAAGGGTGAGTTGCTGTGCTGGCGCAGTGCTAACCACTGCGTCACCGCACCACCCAATATCAACTATTTTGAGAATTATCATCACTAATATTTTAGATTAAAAAAATGTATTCCTTCAGTTTTCCAGACAGTATTATTATGACAACAAATATACACATAAATTAGTAATTACTATAAAGGGAGTGGTTTTTAACCTCATTCTTTCTAATGATCAGCAGCAAGAACAGAAACTCAGATTGTATAGGAGTCTCTGGGGAAATGACCTTTTGCTGCCATGATCCATGACCTCTGTTTCTAACTGTTTCACAATGACTTTGATTAAAAGTTTTAAGTATTATTCAATACCATATGATGTTTGTTTTGTACATTATGGTCCACAGTAGTGTGCAGAACAGTAGCAGTGTGTTTTAGGACTGCTGTGGTTCCTCTTCATCTGTTTGACTTGACTTCATTCTTTGACGCTGCTTCCTGTCTTATTTCAGAGGTTAGTTCCTCGTTTAGCTCTCTAGCACCCAGTTTGGGCTTCTTTGCTTGGACTGCTGCTCCCGCAACCCAGACTCCCAGATAAGTGGTAGAAGATGGATGGATGGTTGTTTTCCTAAAAACCACATGCTTTTTGATTGATTAAAATCAATCAAAAAGCATGTGAGTCCTCAACTGCAAACTATGAAACCGGCAGGCCAACCTCACGATTGACCATTTGCCACTATAAAGCTGTTTTTACACCAGAATGAGCATATACACGGGTTATCTAAATGTGGGTAAACTCATAACCCCCATTCAAAATAACCCAGCAACCCGGGCAAACCATCCAAGACCAGGGTTGTGTCTGCAGTTTGAATAAGGTTACCAGGGATAAGTTTCCTGGTCACACTGATCCTGCCAGCGATGTGGGTCATTGTCCCCCTCACCTCTGCTCAGCAGTCACGTGAATAGGACACCCCTGATAAACGAAGGACAAACTAGGCATCACCATCACCACAGCATGGTGAGAGAGAGAGTGAGTGAAAAGGAATCTGAAGGCTGTCCATCATCATTTTGATAGATTATATAAACTGTTTTGAGCGTATGCACACCTGTATGTTAGCATATCCATTTGCAATCCAATTACAAAAAAGGCTTTTTAATGTCCTGTATAAATGGGCCGAGTGACGTCATGACTGAGTGGGGCTGCTTATACTGTAGGCTGTAATGGGATGTGGTATGGGAAGGACTTGTGTCCCAGTAACGACCGGGCAAACACTGGCTCCAAAAGTTCAAAATGGCAACACCCAAAATCCAGGTATTAGAGCTTCATTTATAATTATGTAATGGCCCTTTTCCATAAGAGTCACTCTGGCCCGGTACAGTACCGTACAGTACAGTTCAGTACGCTTATGTTTCCATTACACCGAGAGTACCACTTGATGTGGGTGGGATTTGTTACAGGGAGGCGGCGCAACCCTCCCATTCCTAAAACAAGCAACACAGGCAAAACACAAGATGGCAGGATACGAGGCGACTGCGATCTTTGGCTTTTTTTTGCCAGAGTAAAACCAAAAAAGGATAACAGAAGGCTATAGGCGGCGAGACGACACACTCTGGAAAAGTACTGGAGCATTTAGGAAACTATATAGAGCAGTATAAAGCGGAAGACATGAAGGCATGAACTACATCACATATGAAGGTAAGCTAATGATTGCTAATGCTACTTTAAGTCCGCCGTACGACGTTGTAATGTCGGCAAGTTATCGCTATTAGGTACTAAAATATGTATTCTCTGTGTGTGTGTGTTTCAGATGGCTCTCTTGTGGCAACACACAACAACACAGGCTCCCAGCGATGACATGTCACCCCAGCTTCACAAACGCGAAGTGGTTACAGAACTGCAGAATGTCTGTAGAAATGTTTAACTTCCTGTGCAACAAATTGCTCTGATCTGTGTCAAAATCATGGAGAGACTGTTAAGATGTCATGGGATTTACCTGCTCCGGCCGGTGGTATCATGGCAAAACATGATCAGCTGCCAAACTTGATCACCAGGTGCCATATTGTAGTATATGAGCCGTAAAATATATATTTCAACAGGTAAACAGTAATGAGTTACGTACAGTATAATAAGATATATTTAACAATTATGATGCATTTTAAGCCAAAATTGTTACGAATGGCTCTAGCAAGCCATTAATAAGAGCCAAGGGCCAACCGGTGAGTTTGCGTAGTTTATTAATGACAAGGGAAAAGGAACAGAGCCTCGTGGGGCAAAACACAAATAATACAAAAGGTACATTTACGAATAATGATGAGGGAAGAGAGGAGGGCTGGAGCCGGACGTAGGGACTCCAGCCTAATCCACATCGAGAGATGAGCATGGATAATGTGAGGTCGCAGCCCTGAGCAATCAGGGCCGCTCCCTTTTATAGTGGTTGACAGCGCCTCAGCTGATGAGAGGTAATTGGCCTCCAGCTGTCCCGTGGATCTTGACAGCCGGAAGCCCGCTGAGACGCTGTCATAACAAAAGCCGGGCTGAGGAGGAGTATGGTCTGAGCGCGGATGATATCGGTGCACAGACCATGACAGGACCTCCCCCTCAAGGTTGGGCTCAGAACGGCCAGTAACACCCAAGCCCCCCCACCCCCCCTAGGGTGGGCGGATGGGGTGCAGGCCAGGAGGGAGTGAGTGGAAAAAAAGAGGAGAGAGAAAAAAACCCACAACACAGACAGGGAACAAACGAAGCAATCACAGAGTACGGTAGGGAAGAGAAAAAAAAACACAATACTCCATAAATGCAGGCAATATATGGCCCCAAACCCTAAAGAAAAAGGAATGCAACACAGGAGGGGGCCTAGAAACAACACAAGGGCATACTAACAGGGATGGGATCATAAGAAGTCATAATACACCCGTACATCCACAAAATTATGAAGGAACAGAGGAGAAAAACACAGGGATGACAGACACAATTACACAGTTTGGGGGGTCTTCCCGCATCCAGCATCCAAACCGCCAACAGGGGCGACGGGAAGAATTCAGGCGGCCTACCCGAATCCCAGGCCGGAAAAAACAGTGCTTCAGGTGGCCGGACCAGGCCGCCGAATAGAGAGTCCAGTGGGTCGGGTGGCCGGACCAGAGAGCCAAATGGGCGTGGCAGTCCTTCTGGCGGCCGACCCGCATCGCTCCGCCACCAGGACCGCAGGGGAGAGAAGGGCAACGGCTTCCCGGCAGAGGGGAATAGAGAGGGCGAGCCGGGCCGAAAGTGAGGGGTCCATACGGCCCCCCTGGTGGAGAAGGCTTGGGGGGATGATGAAGGTGAAGATGAGGACGAAGGTGAAGATGGGGGAAAAGATGAGCCGGTCCAGTGTCCGGTGGCAGGGGATCTGCAGCTCCCTCACCGAACTTGGATTCTGCTGGTGCTGCACCCTCGTCGGACCCCGATTGGGTCATGGTTGCACCCGCGTCGGACCCCGATTGGGTCACGGTTGCACCCGCGTCGGACCCAGATTGGGTCTGCGTCGCACCAGAACCAGCCTCCAACCCCGAACCCGGAACCTCTGGCACAGCGGGCGAAAGCAGCTCCTCGCCGGCGACCCTGGGAGAAGGCTCGGGAGAGAGAACAGAACTGGGCTCAGGATCACTGGCAGCGCCAGAACCCGGCGAGACAAGCTCGGACGCAGCGGACAGTTGCACCCGGCTCGTCTCCCCAAGAGACAGGCAAAAATGGTCGAGAAAGGAAAGGAGAAAGACAATACAGAGCACTTGCCTGATTTCAGGTTCTGACGCCGTCCAGGACTCCGATGATCCGGGCTCAGATGGCAGGAGGTCGTCGTCAGGCTCCCACTCGACTGCGACGGGCTCCGCAGCCGGCATGATGGTGTCCGCAGCCTCTGAATCCTCCGGCACCGATGCCCATGCCGACGGCCCGCACGGCATGGTGGCAGGGGACCCTCAACCCGCTGGACCGGACCGCTCGTCCGTGGAGACCCGGGGACACTTCCTCGTCAGCGCAGGTTCCACGCTGCAGTCCGCTCTCCTCCTCCGCCCACGACATGGCTGCGGGACCGGAACCAGGCTCTCCAGAACCGCAGGACCCCTCCTCATCCGGCAACATTGGCCTGGCGTCGAGGACCACTCAGCGGAGGGAGACACAGAGGACGCGGGATCAAACACTAAAGCCACAGCAGGTGGTGGGAGCTCGGGGGACTGCGAACCCCGAACTCCACCCCCAGGTGTCTGACAAGGCAAATCACAATAATGAGAATATGGATGAGTTTGGACTTGCCTGTCTCCTGGAGGCTGGATGGTGCCTGCTGCGGCGGACGTTGCTCCTCCCTTTCCCCGCCAGACGGCAACAGATGGCCCCCTGAGAGGACGAGGGGGAGCCGCTGGAGATGGTTCCGGGACGGGGCTCACCAGAACAGGACTCCAGAGACACACAGCAGCCGGGATAGGCGATGAGGAGGAGGGGGCGTCAGCCGAGACGAGCCGGGCACGGAGCGCTGACGGGACAGCAGGAGAAGATGGCCCGGGGGGAGAGGCTGCGGGGATTCCCCTCTGATGAGGTGCAGGAGCGGCAGCTGTGCGGGGGATTGAGCCCTTGCGGTGACCCGGAACTGGATCCGGACGGGATTCACGCTGAGGAGGGTTGTGGAGGTGACGACGGTTTCTGGCGGAGGGCGAGGCGAAGGTGAGGTCCGGGAATCGCCGCTCTTGTGCGGAGACAGAGGCAAGGAGGTCGGCGAACTCAGGAAAGTCACCTAGCCCAGGATTCCTCTCCACCAGTCTGACTGCTGCCGCCACGTGCTTCATAATTACCGATGGATGCACAGAGGAGCGAGCAGCAGCCACTTGGTCCCAGATCTTGATTGCTGTCAGCTGCAGCTCCTCTGGGGGAATCCCGAGTGACGTTGTGCCCGATGGGGAAAGACCTCTGGATGGTGTGAACTCCCGGGCCGGAACGGAGGCAGGAGCAGGATCCCGAAGCGAGGGGCGACGATTCCTCCTCTTTGGCTTCCTGCCGGGATTTCCCTCCAACCCACGGAGTATCTCACGCTGTGCGGCGATGTCCTATCTCCTCGCGCTTACCTCAGGGTGGTTGGCGAAGCGGAGGAGATGATTGAGAATGTCCTCAGCTTGGTCCAGGTATCGGTGCACGTCGCTGCTGAAGTCGAGGAGGGAGGCGGTGATGAGAATCTCGTCGACGCACTCGAGGGCGTCTGCGAGAATGTCGCTCTGACTCTGAGTGCGAGTCCTCTGCGATGGCATGCTTCCAGCACGGTACCCAGACAGGTAGGAACAACAGTCCAATTTCTGCAACACTCACGGTGGCCGCCAACTCACTGGCTGCAACCTACTGTTACGAATGGCTCTAGCGAGCCATTAATAAGAGCCAAGGGCCAACCGGTGAGTTTGCGTAGTTTATTAATGACAAGGGAAAAGGAACAGAGCCTCGTGGGGCAAAACACAAATAATACAAAAGGTACACTTACGAATAATGATGAGGGAAGAGAGGAGGGCTGCAGCCGGATGTAGGGACTCCAGCCTAATCCACACCGAGAGATGAGCGTGGATAATGTGAGGCAGCCCTGAGCAATCAGGACCGCTCCCTTTTATAGTGGTTGACAGCACCTCAGCTGATGAGAGGTAATTGGCCTCCAGCCGTCCCATGGAGCTTGACAGCCGGAAGCCCGCTGTCATAACAAAAGCCAGGCTGAGGAGGAGTATGGCCTGAGCGCGGATGATATGGGCGCACAGACCATGACAAAAATAAATGGATCTAGGATTAAAAGCAATTACAATAACGCAGTCACAAGGTTACATGGAGAAATGCATGGATTAACTAGATATATATCATATTGAGAACTGCTGACTACATGTAGGTACTGTATAAATATATATTCTCTGAATCAACAGTGAACTATACATGTATTCATGTAGTATAGCACTGGGAATTTTGACAATAAACCTTTGTACTTTTTGCAGATGAGTCTCTTTTGTTTTATGTGTGAAGGTTACCACCAAGTAACATAAATTAAATAAGGGATAAGGATAAGAGATAAGGACCTAACTAACTAACTAACTAACCTGCACTTATATAGCGCTTTTCTGTACTTATATAGCGCTTTTCTAGTCTCAAAGACCACTCAAAGCGCTTCACTAGTACTAAGCCTCTATTCTAAGGGCCTATAGGAGACAGATATCTAGGGACAATTTAGAACAACCAATTAACGTAACATGCATGTCTTTGGATTGTGGGAGGAAACCGGAGCCCCCGAAGTAAACCCACGCAGCACAGGGAGAACATGCAAACTCCACACAGAAAGGTTCCTATCCCTACTAAAAGATTGGAAAAGCTGTCTAAGAACAGTCCAGCAGTTTGAGAAATCACTTTTGGTTTGGTGTAAGTCAGCCAACAGAATTATGAACCATAAAGCAGTTTGTGTTAAAATGTTAAATCCCATTAAACCCTTACCCAGGGGTGTCCAATCATGAGCCATGGAGGGCCAAGACCTTGCAGGTTCTCTCTTCTACCCAGTCTCTTCAGCAGGTATTTTCACTGATCAGCAGTCAGTGGAAGAAATTCGGTGGGATCTGTTGTTGAAGACACTGGCTGGAGGTAAAGCCTGCAGGGTTTTGGCCCTCCATGGCACATGATTGGACACCCCTGCCTTAACCCATTATTAGGAAATCCAGATGCTAATATGGCCCAGAATTCCTCCATATACTGGTACTATCACTAAAGTGTGCAGTGTTTTCTGCACTGGCACATCCAACAATACAGTCTTCAGTAAATAAAAATTGTTTTTGGTTACTTTTTCTTAAAAATGAGCCATTATTTTCAAAGTCACTGATAAATGGTTTGTACTGTTGACTCTTTTCCCGCCGGTGTCTTAACAGACAAAATAGAAAATTATGATACAAACGCATAAGTCACTAAATTGTTTATTACAATCAGCAGCAAATTCCAGATTATTTAGAATGTGCAAAATTCAAACTGTAAAAAAAACAACTTAGAATGGGTCACACACGCCGGCCACGCTGCCTCACTGAGAAGCAACTGGATGTGCCGCTCACACTGGTCCCAGTTCAGCAGATCTTCAGCCTGCATCTCTGTAGTGATGCAAGGTCCGGTTTGGGGTGGATTGTTTTCCTCTTGACTAGATGAAAGACAGAAATGGGTGGTGGTTAATTAAAGCAAGTTTAAAACATATTTGAGAAATAACGTTGTTATCAATAAAAGTTCAGCCATCGCTGTATCGCCCTGGTTTCAAGTGTGGGTGGTGTTTTGTGCTTGTATTGCTAAAATATAAAAGGAAGCACTACAGTGGGTCTCAAATATTTGTAATGTGTTCTTTTACTGGATGAGTTTAAAGATGAAAGACTATAAACTACACATATACTGTAAACTAAATTCTAATGGTGACTGAACAACTCCCATTCCCCAAAGTGCAAGATACACTATTATGACTATAACTGATAAAGGATCACAGAAGTGATCCGATTAAAAAAAAATAAATAAATAAATAAACAAGCGGTTTATTTTACAGTGGCTACTATTGGATGTCCCATTCATTTTCAATTATTCTGTAACTAATATTCACACAATCAAATCAATCTCAGTTCAGTCCCTTTCATATTAAGTGGAAATTGTGCTACTTTAAATTTGGCACTTTACCTATACTTTAACTTAAAAAGCAAAAGATTTGACTATAAATAACAAGATGTGCAACTTACCAGTCATAACACATTGTTGTGTGGTGCCAAACGTAGCCATTGTCAGAGCAAATCCTGGTTGGACTCTATAATGAAAATACACACATCTTAAGTACATGCACAGCCCAAAAGTGCAAAATGTAAAGAAACACCTTTTTAACCAGGATTACAACTAGCTTATTTCATCAGATATTGTCAACACAAAGGCAACATACAAGGACGGACTTAGCATTGATGGCTAACTAGCTAGCTTATCGTTTGAACACGAGCAACAATGTTGTTGTATGTCCAAAGTGAACTTTCTACTGCTGGGATAAATAACGTAAAAGATGCATAATATCACATCATATCACATCACTCACCGTACTCTATATCCTAATATCACGGCTTCAACTGCTGAAGATGGATGCTCCCACGGCCGTACATTCAGTTTGGGTGGCTCCATCTACTAAGCTACTGCTGTGGCTACAGCAGTAGCTTACCACTACTATTGTCTATGGAGTGAATGAATAATGTATCCATTATAAAGTGTTTTTAAGTGTCTATGAAAAAGTGCTATATAAATCTGATGCATTATTATGAGATGATCAGGCATGTTCTGAGGAATCAAGATCCACTTAGGGATATGCTGGCCTGACACTCAACCAATATCACCATGCCAACAACAGCTGAGATGGATAAACTGCAGAAGCTGGAGACCTTGGAGGAGCAGTGCAGGTAATCTATTGATACTATTTTTTTTTAATCAAAGTGGTTCTTTGTCAGATGTGCTAAGAGTGTGTATAAGAGAGGAACATTTTTTGGCCAGTTGTTTGTTGTGAACTTGTGACACCTGAGGCCATTGTTTTATTTTCAGCTGGGTAAAAAACAGTGGTTGTGTTATTTGTTTATTTTATATGGACATCACAAAAACATTGGACAAACCAGATGCATTGCTTAAGTGTTTCAGCACAAGTGTTAATTTCTAACACTTGTCCACAGGAGGCTTTTTTTTTAAAGTGTTAATCAGTCTATTTTAAAATCAATGTCACCGTCATCTGTTTCAATGTTAGACATTTAAATCTTCATGTGAACAACTCTGACCAGACTATAATCACTTTTTGAGGTCTCTGCCAAAGGTGTTCGCATCAGCCTCAGCTCACTGGGAAGAGTATTCCAAAGGCTTGCTTCTTTAGATGAGAAGCTGGATTGTCCAAAGGAAGTCTTACACATTGGAACTAGAAAAGCACTCAGAGAGTACATACCTCCGCCAAGTCTCCTTCCGTCCCTCATGGATCATCTCCAAAATGTAATGGGTTTGTTTTGGAGGATTCTTGATAACACACTGTGAGAAGACACAAGCCTTGATGGAGGTATGCATTCTGGGATCATCATCAAAATGCTATGGGTTCCTCTATAACCCAAGGACCACCTCTGGTGAAAATTTTATCCAAATCCATCTAGTAGTTTTTGTGTAATCCTGCTGCACAAATGCAAACAAGGTCCTTGGTAGAGGTATGCACTCTCAGATCATCACCAAAATTTAATAGGTTCATCCTTGGCCCAAGGGCTATCTCTGGTGAAAATTTCATCAAAATCCATCAAGTACTTTTTGCGTAATCTTGCTAAAAGACAGACAAACAAACAAACAGGCGGACGGACGAACAGACAGACCATCCCGATTACATAGCCTCCTTGGTGGAGGTAATTAGCAGCAGCAGATGACCTCTGTTCAGATAAAAGTAAATTTTGCATTTCATTTGGAAATCAAAGTCCCAGAGTCTGGAGAAAGAGTGGAGAGGCACAGAATCTAAGTTGCTTGAGGTTTAGTGTGAAGTTTCCACAGTCAGTGATGATTTGAGGAACCATGTCATCTGCTGGTGGTGGTCCACTGTGTTTTATCAAGACCAAAGTCAGTGCAGTCGTCTACCAGGAAATTTTAGAGCGCTTCAAGCTGCCCTCTGCTGACAAGCTTTATGGAGAAGCTGATTTCATTTTCCAGCAGGACTTGGTACCCCTGCACACACTGCCAAAAGTATCAAAACCTGGTTTAATGACCATGGCATCACTGTGTTTGATTGGCCAGCAAACTCTCCTGACCGAAACTCCATAGAGAATCTATGGAGTATTGTCAAGAGGAAGATGAGAGACACCAGACCCAACAATGCAGACGAGATGAAGCTCACTATCAAAGCAACCTGGGCCTTCATCACACCTCAGCAGTGCCACAGGCCACCTCCATGCCACGCCACATTGATACAGTAATTAATCCAAAAGGAGCCCCAACCAAGTATGGAGTGTGTACATGGACATACTTTTCAGTCGGCCAACATTTCTATTAAAAAACTATTTTTCAGAATTAATTTTATGTAATATTCTAATTTTTTGAGAAACTGAATTTGGGGTTTTCATGGGCTGTAAGCCATAATCATCAAAATTATAATAAATAAACACTTGAAATATATCACTCTCTGTGTAATGAATCTATATAACATATGGGTTTCACTTTCTGAAATGAGTGACAAAAAATATTGAACTTTTTCATGATATTCTAACTTTTGAGATGTACCTGTAAGTTTTAATTCACTGCTAATACTTTGCAATGAAAAGAACATTTTACACCCACTGAAATCAGCGATAAAAAGAACAAACTGCAAAACTAGCTTACTCATTTACACAGCAGGGTGTCAAGTGCTTCACTGTGGTTGCTGTACCTTCTCTGCTTATTTTTGGTAGAACCATGAAAAAGGTGGTCAAGTTAAAAATCACCAGGGTAGCTGCTAGGAGGCCACACTCAAAGCTTTATTGTAGGGTTCATTCTTTAGGAAAATAAAACATAGCTTCACAGTTTCCAGCTGCTTTGGCCTAAAGTTCTGTATATGAATTAATAAAATTGAAACCCATCGCTGAGAAAAAAAACAAAACAACATAATCTCGTACCTGGATACGGCACACGTCCCTTAGTGATGAGCTCAGTTAGTAAGATGCCAAAGCTCCAGACATCTGATTTGATGGTAAAGCGTCCATACAGTGCAGCTTCTGGAGCAGTCCACTTGATGGGGAACTTCGCCCCTGAAACCATGGCAACACAGTGAAGATAGGTAATCATATAATCAGGATGTGTGATGTATAAAAATACATGCATGGAGGCAGAAGTAGGCACTTTTATTGTTGGGTTTCTTCCTCTCTCTCTCAAACACGCACAAATTTTACATTACATCCTTTTACCTTGTCTGGCTGTGTATTCATTGTCCTCAATGAGTCGAGCCAGGCCAAAGTCGGCAATCTTGCACACTAGATTGTCCCCAACAAGTATGTTGGCTGCTCGCAGGTCCCGGTGGATGTAGTTCATCCTCTCAATGTATGCCATTCCAGCTGCTATCTGAGAGACAAATAGATCTGTTGTGGCAGTATGACTTTCCCAGTGAGTCCATCACGGTGAGTTTGTGTCTGTCTTAAACTCACCTGTGCAGCCATGTCCACCAGCTGAGGCAGCTTCAGGCTCTGCCCCTCCCCGTCTTTCAAGAAATCCAGCAGACTTCCTGTTTAAAAAAAAAAAAAAGGTCCTTATAAACCACTTGGCTGCAACCTGTGTCATCAGGCTGTTTTGCACATAAACTATAGCTCAGTTAACAAAATTGATAAAAACGTCACATTTGTGAGGAAAAACCCAAGTAAAAAGCAACAATTTTTGGGGGGGAAAAAATGCAAATTTACAAGACAAAAGACTATGACGAAAGCTGATAATTTGAGAAAAAAAATTAATTTATTGGAAAAAGAAGAAAATATTCAAGAAAACATGCTAATATATAGGGAAAAAAAATTTTAAAAAAAAACTTTTGAGGGAAAAACCTGCCTATCACAACAAATGGCAAATTTACAAGAGTAACAATATATACATATTTCATCTTTGTTAAATCCAATGATTTAAAAGCGTTTCCTTTGGGAATTACCACCTTGTCAATCTAGACTACTCAGACGATACCATCCTATTTAGCAACTCGATCGGCCAGCTCAGGGACGCTATGACCATATACCTGGAGGAATCAGCAAAGCTTGGCCTTCAGGTGAGCTGGATGAAGACCAAGCTGATGCACGTAGGTGATGGCCCAAGTAATCTGCTGCTTCATATTGGCCCTGACACCGTGGAGTTTGTTAGCTCTTTCCTTTACCTATGTTCGACAGTCATCGACAATGGAGACCTGACCCCAGAGACTGAACATTGGCGTGGCTTTGCCGTCGGAGTCATGCACACCTTATGGAAGCCCCTTTGGCGCCACTGGCTCCATCTCCCAAAAAACGAAGCTCTGCATCTACAGTGCCTCAGTCCTCTCCATTCTCCTCTATGAAGTGGAAACATGAACCCTTATAAAAACTCTGGCAGAGGATCGATGGCTTTGACAGCAGAGCTCTGAGGACCATTGAAAACATCAGACGGTGCCATCATGTCTCCAAGGAAGAGCTACATGCATGCACTCAGCAGCCTGCAGCCTCCCACCTCATCACCATCTGCTGCATCCACTGGTAAGGGCATGTCCTCTGCCCCTCACCAAAGCATCCCACCAGTGCTTTACTTACATTAGACATAGCAGTGGTGGGCTGAAGGAGGCCCCGCACCAATTGGATGGACACGATTACAAAAGACCTCCAGAAGCTTGACAGCACCTTGGAGGATGCAGAAGAGTTGGCACAGGACCGCCAACAATGGAGAGCACTGGTGAACATGGTCGGCTCTATGCACAGTCACGTTTCTGAGGCGAACAACCAGCATGACCCCGGACTCATCGGGCAAAAGCAATAACTAACTAACTAAATCCAACTGAAAAGTACAGTTCAGTTAGGTCATCCACTGCAGACATAACAGAGAGTAAATCTATATTCAATCCAACCTCGCAAATCAGAGGTCAGCTCAGGATAAGTGGTTTGGAGACAAAGTAAGAGGTGAGGCAAGATGAGGCAAGGTTTGAAAATGTGCAGAGGAGGGATAGTGGACATATTAGACAAAGGATGTTGAAGATGGAGCTGCCAGGCAGGAGGAAGAGGGGAAGACCACAGAAGATTCATGGATGTAGTGAAAGAGGACATGGAGAGGGTTGGTGTTACAGAGGAAGAAGTTGTTTCAGAGGAAGAACTGAGAGGTTCCATCTAACATACAAGGTTTATTTTAGACTGAGTCATGCAAAGGTTATCTAACAAAGTCCACAAACTCTATATTTTACTTTTGCATTTCCATTTTACATGTACTGTTTTATCTAAAAAATACAGCAGCAGTTCATATCTACATTATGTCAGTTTTATACAGCCTTTTACCTTGACTCATGAACTCAGTGATAATGTAAATGGGCTCCTCAGACACAACGGCGTAGAGCTGCACTAGCTTGTCATGGCGGAGCCTCTTCATGATCTGAGCCTCCTCTAAGAAGGCCTCGGGGGACATGGTTCCTGGTTTCAGAGTCTTCACAGCTACCTTGGTGGTGCCGTTCCACATGCCTGGCATGCAAAAAAGTAAATGAACACACAGAACATGGACACAGGCCCACACAAATGTTCTGTCACAGACAGGATACACATATATGGAGGCATGGACACTCACACATGCAGACATAAAGGTGAACAATGTGCAGGCTTTGACAAACACAGTCACATTTGTGGTGCATGCATGGTGCATAATGGCTAGTCTGGAACATGCATGATATGATGGAGTGAGATAAAGGAGGAACATGAGTGAGGTAGATGGTTTCTGGTCTTATATCAAGAGTAAAAATAGAAATAGATATAAAAACAAACAATCAAACCCCCAAATCAATAAATACTTTTAAAATAGGTTTCTGTGTTCCAAGTCTGCATAAACGGCTGGGCCACAAACACTGAAAGAATCAGCACCGATTAAATGTGCAGCATTTACAACAAAGCATTAGTCCTTTGCTGCAATGACAGTGACTGTTGAAAAAAATATACTGAATTTCTCATATCTAATTGTTTTAATTTTTTGTTGTAATAATTATCATTGTGACTCAGCTTAAGCCCATCCAGCAATGACTGCGACAGCACATAGTGGATACAACAAATGACAGACAGAACAGGGACCGCAACCTCTACTGTAGAGCGGGCCATTCTGAGCCATTCTTGGTTAATTCTGTAATTTTTGGCCAACAAAAAGTCTTCATGAAACCACAATACATTTTTGAGATTAAAATGAAGTTAAAACTATTGACCATGTTTACATGAATACAAATAAACTGGATATGATTGGATTTCTGGAGTTATACGATTATTCAAGTGGCCATGTAAACACAGTAATCTGATAAAGGCCATGTAATCGGGGTCATTAACTCAAGTGGTTAATCCTCCATAAATCCATTTATTCAGGGCATTTAAGCACAACAAAACTGATCATTGCCATTATTGGTTTATTCCTAGTAATCGGTTTATTGTGACTATGTATGGGGACGGCAGTGGCTCAGGAGGTACAGCAGGCACAGCAGGCTGTCCAATAACCACATGGTTGGCAGTTCAAATCCCACTCTCCCCAGATATCCTGCTGTTGTGTCCCTGGGTAAGACACTTCACCCCCAGTTGCTCCTGGTGGGTCTGGAAGCGCCATGTTAGGCAGCATGCCGCCATCAGTGTGTGAATGGGTGGCTAGCAGGATCTGTCAAGTGCTTTGGTTATCAAGAGATGAGAATAAAAGCGCTATATAAGTGAATGCCGTTTACCATGTAATCAGGGTCAATGAGTCAGCAGCTGGGGCTCTTTCTCCTCTTAAATGATGTCTTGCAAATGAGTGTTCTTTTCTCCTAATTTATACTCTTAAAAGTCACACTGACTGTAAAATGTTTTTTAATGGCTTTTAACCTTCTAAAATGTATCCATGACTTACTGTTCAAATGTTAACACCCAATTCACAAAGAAATGCACACTGTTTTTATTTAGTTAAGCTCTTAAAGATGCACTCCGGCAGCTCTAAAACCACCTCAAAAACAAATGTGCATTGCCCAAAATAGCATAGTGTGGCTTTTTACCCACCAAAAAAAAAAAAATCTTTCTTTGCCTTAGAATTGCTTGGAAAGAGCTTTTACATCTTCCACCTACTTTAGTGTGCGTGGATCTATGAATATTCTAGTTAGCTCCACCCATGCTCCCGCCCACCAGTAGTGTATGCTGCAAGGCCAGCCCTCCCCTCTCCTCTGAGAGGAGAAGGGAGGGCGGCCTCTGACCTGAGATCACTGAAGACTGCTTCGCTAAACAATGACCAACTCGCCTCCCTCCTCTGAAAGGAGCAGGGGTTTAATGTTCAATTGTTAATGTTTAAGGTTTAATGTCTCCTCCTCCGTCCTCCCTGGCGGGGATGGAATGGAATGCCCGGCAGGATTTGTGTCCCCCCCCGAAAACCCCTTCACTGAATCAAGCCAAACAAATGTAAAACAGACGGGTGGCAGTCTTGGCGTCTTCATCCCCTGAAAGCAGACGTATCCCTCTGGTTTGGCCTTCAGACCACGTGCCTCTGGTCCTCTGGGACCCTGCATGTGCGGCGCAGCAGCCAGTGGACTCTGGTCTCCAAGCTAACTGTGCCTCGCATGTGCTACGGGGTTCCGAAATATGGTAGCCCCGGCGGTGGAAAACTACTGGCAATCGCAGTTGGTTTTGCACCATCCCCGGGAAGGGACGCTGACTGTCAGCGTGGTCAGTGGTAGGTAGACCGTGAGCCTCCGTTTACAGAGCCACATCGGCTTCTCCCTCTTTCCCTGAGGAGTGAACTCAGACGTTCAGCCATGCCCAATGCTTAGCCTCATTGGTTATAACAATCAGGCTAAGCAGGAATGCTTACGTAGCTAGAAATGCTCTGTCCAAAGTCGCCTGTTTATTTTTTTTGGGGGGTGCGGGGGCTTAATTGGAAATTTACAGCAGATAAACAGACTTGGGACTGGGGTCTGATTTTGCTTTCAATATGTCTTGTAAGTCACAAAAAACATGTTACAGACAGGTTCACAACAGAAAAAACATGGTTTTTGACAGAGTGCCACTTTAAGGAAACTAGTGGTGTACACTTTCTGAGTCACGAAACAAACCAACAAGTCCCACCTTCGCTTCTCTAAGTTAGAAAAGGAAACACCCTGATTGGCTCCTTACTTGTAATTGGTCAACTCAAAAAGTATTTATTTATAAATCTGATTATGAGCTCATTAATATTAATAAACAGGTTGAAAACTGACTTTCTGATTGGATACAGACCACTTTTACGGTCAGCTGTAAAACTTATACATGTCGGTGAGGATGCCAAAACATAAATATAGTATCAGAAAAGTGCACAATATGGGACCTTTAAATTTGCATTTTTCCCTCATAAATACACATTTCTTTCTTCTAAATCTGTTACCATTTGCCACTCTTTTCTTTTTTTCTAAATTTGAAGCTTTTTCACATAAATCTACAACATTTGCCTCTTTTTTCCCCTGTTGCTATCATTTATTTTTTTATTTTTTTTACTTTTCTTGAGAACACAGCAAGTCACTAAATACAAGCTAAAGCGACATATATGGCTCTGGAACACAGGTTGCAGACCTCTGCTATAGAAAACGTTACACTGTCTCACCCATCCATACGTCCCCGAAGCAGCCCTGTCCCAGCTTCCTTTGCAGGGACAGAGTTTCCCGCGGTACCTCCCAGGCATCCCGCCCGAGACCCATAGTGAGTGGGGTGGAGTTGGGACAGGGATTTGTCAGGTAGTAACACAGCCCATCATTAGTGCCTAAAAAGAGTGAGGTGAGAGGTGCCAAAGAGGGTGGAGATGAAGACAGGAGTGGGTGATTGAGATTGAGAGAAATGTGGAGCAGTGATGGATGGGAAGATGGATGAAAGAAAAGAGAAAGGGGATGGGGGGGTGACAAAGAGGTGAGATGATGAAACATGCACATGCAACCACGGGGGAGAGAGGCGGCAGCACTGCACACTTGGATGTAAAACAGCATTTGCCTCAGAAAATGTGAAAACTGCTGCAGAGAGCAGCTATTAAGGTGTGTGTGTGTTTTCTGTCTGTGTGGTATGATCCTCAGGTGTATTTGCTGAAGTTATAGTCACACAACAAAGACAGATCACAGGCCTTTATAGTGCTTGAAATGTTTACTGATGTTCTCCCAATCCTACAAACACTTTGTATTCAGGATCCCAGCAGCTGTTTTTAATAACTTTTTATTCAGGTGTGCTTCCACCGTTACCTTCTCCCCCACCAACACAACCCCTCCAGTCCTACCCATCCAGACTTCTCCAAACTGGCCGTTGCCCAGTTTCTTAATCAGCTTAAGTGATTCGCGAGGAATCTCCCACATATCCTTGGTCTTCACTGATAAGTCAGCCAGCTTAGGCATGCCGCGCTTACAGCTGCCAATCAAACGGCAGCAAAGTCCCGCTGCTCTCTCTGAACGAGCGAGAGAGACAAACACACAGGCAAAAGGAAAAAAAAGAGAAGAGGAAAAGAAAACAGCGGGTGCAGAGATAAAGAAAGAACAAGACAGGTTGCTTATGCAACAGGCAAGGAAACATCAGCACAACACACATAAGCACTCACTTCAAGTGGTAGACATAAATCCAGGTTTAAAATGATAAATGGTGTCATATATGCAACCAGGTCTCAGAAGGTGTTCAGTGATCAATTACTGTAGAATACTTGTTTTATCATCAAGAGCCACTAGGGGGCAGATTTATACTGACTCATTAGCTGTCTGCATAAATATGTGTTCAAACTTTATCCACTTCAACATTTGACTCATCTAAAAGTGTATATTTATCATTACAAAAATGTATTCATGTAATATTTAAAGTATAAAGAAAAAAAACTCTAAGTTCATCAATGTAGTAGCTGGCTGAAGTGGAGTTTTTTTATAATTTATTCAAATTCAGTGTTTTTCTGTGATATTGTTTATTTTACACAAATAAAATAGATCAAAACACATTTCTGCATTTGAAAAGTAATACAGTAGGAGGTAAAGTACTACTGAATGTAAATAAGTGCAGGAACAACAATGCTTCACATGTACAGAACTTAATGTACTTGTGCAAATTGCAAAAGTGATATTTCTGTTCTTTGGTTAATGCAAAATATCAAAGCAAGCTCAAAGGTTTAAAGCCATGAATGCAGCAGCAACAATTTAAAAAGTTGAGCTCAACAGCAGAATTGCTTCTCTTTGATTTTTGCAGACAGCTGAAAGTTGATCCATTGTTAAAATAAACACAATTTGCACTGAGCATTAAATTTAGAATAAACAGAATGAATGTGTGCATAGTCTTTACCTGTGTAGTGGTCTACCAGCTTCTGCACAGTGTCAAACTGTGATCTGGTGGTGATGTAGTAGCCACCGTTATCTAGTTTACGAATCTTGTAATGTTTCACGTGTTCTCCCTTGTTGTCATCCCAGTCACGAATGGACAAAGAGTAAGCACCTGTAAAGGAATAAGAGTGAAGATGAAGTATTTAGCAGAGATGGCAGGTTTTTTTTAATAAGTTAATTTATCCCTTAGCCTCTTTTAAGAAGAAGAGTTTGCATTTATTGTGCTGCTCTCATACCTTTGGTGGTCTCACTCTCTCGAATAAGAAAAGTTCCCCTCTGGTTGCCGTGGGCCAGCAGCTGTCTCTCCGCATCCTTCCGCCCCATTTTTCCAAAATACCACCTGTCACCATGACAACACCACACAGGTCACCACAGGAAGAGCACAGAAGTCACTTGACCTCTGCCTGTACACTGCATGTCAATCACTGGCTTCACAGTCTAAACTATCAGCACCTGTACTCCTTCAAATATGATTGTGTACTCACTCTTCAGCCTGTATGGAGTCGACAGGAGCTACGTAGTTGGAGGGGATGTAACCTGAGTTGCCAGTGTCCAAAGAGCGAGCTTCCCACCAGTCACCCTCTCTACAAAAACACACATATACACATGAATGTGCTAATTAACACATACAGTATGACAGGAACAATTATGGTTAGGTGAGTTACTATCACATGAAGGTGTTGAAATTCAAGGGATGATCAAAAGGTCCCATTTTAAGCCCTTGTTAGTTATGCTAATCATTTTTGACACAGAGTTCTGTATAATTGCCTGGCTGTAACATTCTTCCTCTGACAAGGAATGTGTGCAGCAGATATTACGAACTGTGGTGCACACAGAGCATTGAAAACTGATAAAAAAAATCTCTTTCTAAATGAAATTCAAGTTAAAAGGCTGCCGTTTAGACACATTGAAGAACAACTAGCAACATCAGGAGTGACTTTTTAATTTTTCTGAGTTGCAGAACTTACTAATCACTCCTTGACTGTGTAATAAAACTGAAAATAAAAACTAAATGTCTGATTAAAATACATTTAGATGGGAATAGCACATTGTGCATGTAAACTTGACTCAAGTAAAATTAACTTCAAACCTACCCATCTTATTAATTAATTTCAGACTTCTGAGGCAGGACAAAATGATTTTTTAAGAACATAGCCCAACAGCAGCAACTGATGACCCTGACATTTGACAGGCTGTAAGTGTCATGTATGCAAATGAAAATAAGTATCTTTGGTAAGTAACAACTGATTCAATTTTATGTTATTTATGAGTTCCTCACACATATTGTCATTTTATAAAAATTAAATTAAAACATGTAAATAATTGTTTGTGTATGCATGCGTACTCACGTGTTGTTGACGATTTGGAATTTCTCTCCCTTCTGGAAGGTGAGGTCATCTTCAGTGCGAGCATCATAGTCATATAAAGCTATAAAAAGAGTAACTCCCCCACCTGTGTAGTTGTAAACATATACAAAAGAAAAAAAATGGTTTATAGTATACACTGAGAACAAAAGACGACAATAAAACAAAGACTACACAAGAGAAAGAAGGGTTACTGAGAATTCATAAAGAAAGGTAAATTAGGTTAAAATTAATTTGTTTTAAACCCTCAATATTTGAAGAGCTTCAGTCAGGGTTCAGGGTTTATCACAACACTGAAACTGTTGGGGGGGGGGCATGTTTAGTGAGCATGCCCCACCCCTTGAGTTATTGTTTATGTTGAACTTATGATAATGATTTAGTCTGTTCTAGTTTCAGGTTATGTTGTAATATTCCTTGTGTCAAGGTTTGTTGTCCTTACGCTTAGTTTAGTTGTCGTGGCTTCTATGTTCTTCTTCTTCTAGTTTAGGTTCTCCTGTTCTTAGTTATTCTGCAGTTGTTTCTTGTGTTTTACTTGTCTGGTTTAGTTTCCCTGGGTCTTAAGGTGCCTTCACACCAAATGCGAACAGGCGGTGCGAATCCATACAAAGTCAATGGAAAGAGGAGCGTACACGCGAAATTGCACATTTGTGCATTCACGTCCAAGGGATAGCGCCATCATCTGAGTAAAAGTATCAGCATTGGAGAGTAAACCAGTTTGAAAATGAGACTGACACTCACCTGGAGACAGAAGGACTGGGAGCTCTTCAGCTGAATCGGAATGTCAGAGTTATTTACCCACGGATTCCTGCCACAGACGTGCTAACAAGGCTAGCAACGGAAACACCCATCAAGTTTTTGAGGCAGGGACAACTTTTTCAGGTGAGCCCCCCGTCAGCTAATGTAAACCTAAGCATGACGTTATTTTGGGGATTTCAGCAGCAGGTTGAACACTGCTGCAGAAGTTATAAAGGCAACTTTGCCTGTCTGCATCTCACTCAGACAGTGAATTCATGTCTATTCATGTGTTTACATTGAGTTATAATGTAATCGTGTTGCGCAAAAAATTCACCCGTTCACATTTGGTGTGAAGGCACTTTTAGATTTATTTTGTAGCACTCCGTTTTGTCTAGCCTTTAGTAACTTGACTTCCAGTTTTTTAAAATAAATGTACTTCCTATTAGTCCTTGCTCATGAGTCACAGTTCACCTTGTGTGTTATTTAACCTCTTAATTAGTTGATCCTGCTCACCTGCATTGCCACCTGGTTCCCATTTTTAATTATCTGTTCAGTATAAGTTTAGCTGTGTTCTTTCTCACTTTGTGGTGAGAGTTTATTTAGTCAGTTTTTCTCCAGCCCATGAGCTACACCTTTTGTTCTTTGTTTTCTTTGTTCAATAAATCTCAGAAACTGGACATAGGCAGTGGTAGCCTCATTGTTAGGGATGTGGACTGGTAAGCGGAAGGTTGCCGGTTCAATCCCTGGACCGGCAGGATCAGCTCTGGGTGGGATAGATAACATAGCAGTGTTTGCCCCACCCTCCTTAACCCCATTGTGGTGTTCATGAGCAAGGCCTTTAACCCCAACTGCTCCAGTGGAGCTGCTCACTGGCCACAGGTCAGTCTGTGGTTGTACTGGGCAGCTTCCAGGTGTGAGTGTGAACAGGGTGTTCTTGAAAAAGAGAAGTTGCTTCTCAATGGAACTCCTCTGTACAAATAAAGGTTAAATAAAATAAAAATTCCCTGCACCACTGGATCCTTTATAGGTCCTTTACAAAGGAGTGGAGATCATTGAGAGATCCGGTCAGTTTTATTGGTTTATTTGTCAGGGACAATGTACAGATCTATCAATGATCTTTTGTGATCTCCACAGTTGTCAGGGTCTCCTGATGACGAAGTTCTGACTCACTCTAAAACAGACAAGGATCTCCCAAATGAGCCTTCTTACCCCAATCCTGCATCTCCCCAATGCTGAGGTAGGACTTCCCAACATTGCTTTGGCTGAAGCTATTTTCAACAGCCCCTCTGAACTGTTGCTGAATCTCACAGTGGCTCAGAATCAGAATCAGAATCAGAATCAGATTTATTGCCATTGTTCATGTAGTACACAAACTAGGAATTTGTCTCGGTGCAATGCTGCAACATTAAACATGATAAGATAAAAGAAAAAAAAACTATACATGCAATAAGTGTAGAATAAGAATGAGTAATACTAGTCAAAGCAGTTTTTAAATATATTAGAGAGCAGCAGATATTGTGGAGTACCACATAGTGCAGTCGGTAATGCAGCAGAAACAGTGATGATTGAAATGAGTCTGGTTGAGCTGCTGTACATAGTGCACGTGAGTCAATAAGTCACTTAGTGTTCAGCAGTCTGATGGCAGAGGGGAAGAAGCTGTTCATGTGCCGGGAGGTTTTAGTCTGAATGGACCGAAGTCTTCTACCTGAGGGGAGGGGGGCAAACAGTACGTGACCAGGGTGTGAAGGATCGGCTATGATCCGGCCTGCACGCCTCCGGGTCCTGGAGATGTACAGGTCCTGGAGAGATGGGAGCTTGCAGCCGATCACCTTCTCAGCAGTGCGCACGACGCGCTGCAGCCTTAGTCTGTCCCTGGCAGTGGCTCCTGCGTACCACACGGTTATGGAGGTGGTGAGGATGGACTCGATGATGGCTGTGTAGAACTGCACTAACATTTTGGTGGGTAGCTTGAGCTTCCTCAGCTGCCGCAGGAAGAACATCCTCTGCTGGGCCTTTTTGATGAGGGAGCTGATGGTCGGCTCCCATTTGAGGTCCCGGGTGATGGTGGTGCCCAAGAAGGAGAAAGAATCTGCAGTGGTGATGGGAGAGCCTGTGAGGGTGAGGGGGGGCAGAGGGGTTGTGACTTTCCTGAAGTCCACAATCATCTCCACTGTCTTCAGAGCGTTCAGCTGCAGGTTGTTGTGGCTGCACCAGGACGCCAGCTGGGCCACCTCTCTCCTGTAGACGGACTCGTCGCCGTTGGAGATGAGCCCGATGAGGGTGGTGTCGTCCGCAAACTTGATCAGCTTAACAGACTGGTGGCTGGAGGTGCAGGAGTTGGTATAAAGGGAGAAGAGTAGGGGGGAAAGTACACAGCCCTGGGGTGATCCGGTGCTGATGCTGACAGAGTCTGAGACAGTCTTCCCCAGCCGCACATGCTGCCTCCGGTCCGTCAGGAAGTCGGTGATCCACCTGCAGAGGGAGTCAGGCACGCCGAGCAGGGACAGCTTGTCCTGGAGCAGAGCGGGGCGGATGGTGTTGAATGCAGAGCTGAAGTCCACAAACAGGATCCTGGCGTAGGTTCCCGGGGAGTCCAGGTGCTCTAGGATGGAGTGGAGGGCCAGGTTGACTGCGTCGTCCACAGACCTGTTGGCTCGGTAGGCAAACTGCAGTGGGTCCAGGAGGGGAGTGGTGATGGACTTGAGGTGGGGCAGGACCAGGCGCTCAAAGGACTTCATGACTACAGAGGTGAGTGCTACAGGTCTGTAGTCATTAAGTCCAGTGATCCGTGGCTTCTTGGGGACAGGGATGATGGTGGAGGATTTGAGGCAGGTCGGCACGTGGCATTGCTTAAGGGAGGTGTTAAAAATGTCTGTGAAGACAGGAGCCAGCTCTTTCGCACAGTGTCTCAGGGTGCAGGGAGACACGCCGTCAGGACCGGGGGCCTTGCACGGGTTCAGTCTGGAGAACTGTCTGTGCATATCCTGCTCGCTGATGACAAGGGCAGGGGGGGAGGAGGGGGGGACCGCTTTTGATGAAGTAGGGACCGAGGAGGCAGTGGAGCTGGGGGGGAGGGGGGAGTTGGACACAGCTGACGAGGTGTCAAAACGGGACGTAATGTTGGGACAGTCTTTGACAAAGGGCTTTGTCATCCTGACCTTTAGAAGCCTGAGGCCGATAGTTGGTGATTTGCCTCAGTCCTCTCCACACAGAAGCCGAGTCGTTAGCAGTGAACTACTGCTGGAGTCTCTCAGAATACACAGATTTAGCTCTCTTCAGCTCTCTGTTAAACCGATATTTAACCTCCCTGTAGCAGTCCCTGTCTCCACTTTTCAACGCTGCTTCCTTCTCCTTCCTGATCTGTCTGAGCTTAGCTGTGAACCAGGGCTTATCATTAGAGTAACTCACCCTGGTGCGCGATGGAAGGATGCTCTCCTCACAAAAGTGGATATATGAGTTCACAGTGTCCGTGTACTCATCCAGATCATGCGTGGCTCCTTTAAACATGCCCCAGTCAGTTATTTCCATGCACGTTTCCAGCTTCTCCTCAGCTTCACTGGTCCATTTCTTCGTAGTGGTCACAACAGGTTTAGTGAGCTTCAGTCTCTGTCTGTATGTGGGAATGAGGTGGACCATCACGTGATCAGATAGTCCGAGCGCAGCGCGGGAACAGCGTGATACGCGTCCTTCACTGTAGTGTAACAGTGATCCAGCGTGTTTTTTCCTCTGGTGGGGCATTTAATAAACTGTTTGTATCGGGGGAGATCGTGGCTCAGATTGCACTGGTCAAAGTCGCCAACCACAATAACCAGAGAGTCCGGGAAAGTCTGCTCCGTATGTTGGATGTGATCCGCGAGCGCGCGCTGAGCCGCGCGCGCTGAGCCTCGCGCGCGTCCGCGTCGGGCGGGACGTAGACAGCGGCCAGGATGAATGAGGCGAACTCCCGCGGGGAATAAAATGGCTTGCAGTTGATGAATAAAAATTCCAGAGCGGGAGAACAGTGTTGGGAAATCACCGTTACATCAGAGCACCAGCTGCTGTTGATGTAAAAGCAGACTCCTCCTCCCGAGGGCTTACCGGAGAGCTCTGTGACACGATCAGCACGAAACAGCTGAAATCCCGCTAGGTGAAGCGCGCTGTCCGGTATATTCCCCCTGAGCCAGGTCTCAGAGAAACAGAGAGCAGACGAGGAAGCGAGATCCTTAAATCGCATCAGCAGTCTCAATTCATCTACCTTGTTTGAGAGAGAGTTGGCATTGGAGAGAAATATGCCAGGCAAAGGCGTGCGCGTGCCTCTCCTGCGGAGCCGGACGAGAGCGCCCGCTCACCTACCTCTTTTTCGCCGTCTCACTTTTTGAGCTAAACAGTGAATCAGATCGGCGGCAGGAGCTAAAAAAACTGGGAGTAGGTCCATGGGAGTGAAAGTCCTGATATTTAGTAGCTCTTCACAGGTGTAAGAGCAGGCAGACACACAATTGACGAACAAAAACAAATAAAGAAAAGCGCAGCGAAGCACCATGGCGACCACTGTGGGCGCCATCTTGGAAATGGGCTGACCTCTACGGCGCCATTGTTTCTCTCAGGGACACTCACTTGCCTGGTGGCGCTGGATACCACCACTTACTGACTGCGCAGGCAACACCGGCTCCCTCTGCTTCATCCTCTGTCTGTTCTGCTACCTCCGGTGAGCCACCATCTACCACTGCTGTGGGTCGTCTACTGCTTGCTGCCTCTGAGTCAACGCTGCTTCCGCCTCCAGTCCATCGCCAGCAGCAGCCACGTCCTCCATGTCTACATCAACAGTAGACCCCACAGAGCAGGAGGAGCACCAGCAGGTGAACTGTTCCCATGCTGATCTGTTACTGGAATATAAGCCCTGGCTTATTCCTGAGTATGAGTCTCAGCTCAGTGGGACTGGACTCTGTGTGTGTGTGTGTGTGTGTGTGTGTGTGTGTGTGTGTGTGTGTGTGTGTGTGTGTGTGTGTGTGTGAGAGAGAGAGAGAGAGAGAGAGAGAGAGAGTGAGTGAGTGAGTGAGTGAGTGAGTGAGTGAGTGAGTGAGTGAGAGAGAGAGAAACTTTTGTGACAGAACGTGCTGTAGTGAAGGTCACTAATGAATTTCTTATAGCATCTGATAATGGTTTCTGTACTTGTCCTTTTACACCTTAGCACATATATTGATGCTACTGAGCATAACATTTAACCTGATATTTAGAACATTTTGATGAATTTGAATGAATTTCTTTGCAGTGGTCTAAATCATTCCAATTTGTTCATATTAATGATGAATCTTCCTCAAATTCAAAATTCAGTCACGGAGGTCCGCAGGGCTCCGTGTTGGGTCCAATTCTTTTTACTTTATATATGCTTCCACTAGGTAATATTAGAAAACACTGCATACATTTCCAGTGTTATGCAGATGATATGCAGTTATATTTATCAATGAAGCTAGATGAAATTAATCATTTAATTAATCAATGCTGTATAAGTATTGATTTTTTAAAAAGGCCAAAGCAAAAGTATCAAAAATTGCACGTTATATATGGTATAATTATTGGAGGACTTGTTGGACAGGTACATGCCAACACACAGGCAAATTTAATCTCTAGCCATCTGCTCGATTTCCCTTCTGCAAATTTGAGTTACTAAACTGGACATTAGGCCATCCATCCATCCATCCATCTTCTACCGCTTTTCCGGAGGTCCGGGTCGCGGAGGTAGCAGTTCAAGCAGAGAAGCCCAGACTTCCCTCTCCCCAGCCACCTGCTCCAGCTCTTCAGAGGGGACACCAAGGCGTTCCCAGACCAGCTGGGAGACATAGTCTCTCCACCGAGTCCTGGGTCTGCCCCGGGGTCTCCTCCCAGTGGGACGTGCCTGAAACACCTCAAGTGGGAGGCGTCCAGGAGGCATCCTAATCAGATGCCCATACCACCTCAACTGACTCCTTTCAATGTGGAGGAGCAGCGGTTCTATCAGATGCCCATACCACCTCAACTGACTCCTTTCAATGTGGAGGAGCAGCGGTTCTACTCTGAGCCTCTCCCGGATGACTGAGCTCCTCACCCTATCTCTGAGGATGAGTCCAGCAATCCTACAGAGAAAGCTCATTTCAGCCGCTTGTATCCGCGATCTCGTTCTTTCGGTCATTACCCAAAGCTCGTGACCATAGGTGAGAGTAGGAACGTAGATTGACTGGTAAATCGACAGCTTTGCCTTAGAACTAAGCTCCCTCTTCACCACAACAGACCGGTACAACGTCCGCATCACTGCAGATGCTGCTCCAATCCGTCTGTCGATCTCTCGCTCCATTCTTCCCTCACTCGTGAACAAGACCCCAAGATACTTAAACTCCTCCACTTGGGGCAGGAGCCTGTCCCCAACCCGGAGAGGACAATCCACCTTTTTCCGGCTGAGGACCATGGACTCGGACTTGGAGGTGCTGATTCTCATCCCAGCCGCTTCACACTCAGCGGCAAACCGTCCCAGCAAGAGCTGTAGGTCATTGCTGGATGAAGCCAACAGAACAACATCATCTGCAAACAGCAGAGATAAGATCCTGTGGTCACCAAGCATGACACCCTCCATTCCCTGGCTGCGCCTAGAAATCCTGTCCATAAAAATTATGAACAGGATCGGTGACAAAGGGCAGCCCTGGTGGAGTCCAACTCTCACTGGGAATGACTCTGACTGAGTGTTGGCAATACGAACCAAACTCTCACAACGGTCGTACAGAGACCGAATAGCTCGTAACAACAAGCCCGATACCCCATACTCCCGAAGCACCCCCCACAAAAATCCACGAGGGACGCGGTCAAATGCCTTCTCCAAGTCCACAAAACACATGTAAACTGGCTGGGCAAACTCCCACGAACCCTCGAGAATTCTCGAGAGGGTAAAGAGCTGGTCCGATGTGCCACGGCCAGGACGAAAACCACATTGCTCCTCCTGAATCCGAGGTTCGACCAATGGCCGGACTCTCCTCTCCAGTACCTTGGCATAGACCTTCCCAGGGAGGCTGAGGAGTGTGATCCCTCTAAAGTTGGAGCACACCCTCCGGTCCCCTTTTTTAAAGAGAGGAACCACCACCCCGGTTTGCCATGCCAATGGCACTGCCCCCGACCTCCACGCAATGTTGCAGAGGCGTGTCAACCATGACAACCCAACAACATCCAGGGCCTTGAGGTACTCAGGGCGAATCTCATCCACCCCCGGGGCCCGGCCACCAAGGAGATTTTTAACCACCTTGGCGACCTCAGCCCCTGTGATAGGCGAGTCATCCCCCTCGTCCCCAAACCCTGCTTCCTCTGTGGAAGGCGTATCAGTGGGATTGAGGAGATCCTCGAAGTATTCCGTCCACCGCCCGACGATGTCCCCAGTCGAAGTCAACAGTGTCCCATCCGCACCATACACAGTGTGGACGGGGAGCTGCTTTCCCCTCCTGAGCCGCCAGACAGTTTGCCAGAATCTCTTTGAGGCCGACCGAAAGTCTTGTTCCATGGCCTCACCGAACTCCTCCCATACCCGGGTTTTTGCTTCAGCAACCACCCATGGACATTAGGCCTGTAACGATAACGGCTAACATGATTAATCAAAGAAAGAAATGACCATAATAAGTTTTCTGGCCACAATAAGTCGCCATTTACATGTGTTTCTTTGTCCAGACTGAGTCTAAAAGTCTGCTTCTTTTAAGAGCTTAATTGTTTCATGCTGCAGAGCCCTTGGTTTTTGCTTGATGTGAGAGGTCAGCTTCAGCTTTGACTCGGTTATTCGTGTAACACCCATGTTTACGCTACATTCGTATGACGTGTGATCAGTGTGACTGTTCTTACCATCAATCATTTTATAGCAAAGCAGCTGTATTACAGAGCACTATTAAAAAAAAAAAACTCAAAATAGATGATAAGCTTCATGAAGTTGAAGTGCTCACTATGTAGTTGCAGTATCTCACAAAAGTGAGTACATCCCTCACATTTTTGTAAATATTTAAATTTTTCTTTTCATGGGACAACACTTAAGATATGACACTTTGATACAATGTAAAGTAGTCAGTGTACAGCTTGTATAAGAGTGTAAATTTGCTGTCCCCTCAAAATAATTCAACACACAGCCATTAATGTCTAAACTGCTGGCAACAAAAGTGAGTACACCCTTAAGTGAAAATGTCCAAATTGGGCCCAAACTGTCAATATTTTGTGCGGCCACCATTATTTTCCAGCACTGCCTTAATTCTCTTGGGCACGGAGTTCATTAGAGCTTCAGCGTGGGTTTACTCCGGGATTTCTCCGGTTTCCTCCCACATGCCAAAAAAACATGCATGTTAGGTTAACTGGCTGTTCTAAATTGTCCCTAGATATTTGTTTCCTATAGGCCCTTAGAATAGAGGGTTAGTATTGATGAAGGCGCTTTGAGTGGTCTTTGTGACTAGAAAAGCGCTATATAAGTGCAGGTTAGTTAGTTAGTTAGTTAGCTTCACAGGTTGCCACAGGAATCCTCTTCCACTCCTCCATAATGGCATCATGGAACTGGTGGATGTTTGAGACCTTGCGCTCCTCCACCTTCCGTTTGAGGATGCCCCACAGATGCTCAATAGGGTTTAGGTCTGGAGACATGCTTGGCCAGTCCATCACCTTTATCCTCAGTTTCTTTAGCAAGGCAGTGGTCGTCTTGGAGGTGTGTTTGGGGTCGTAATCATGTTGGAATACTGCCCTGTGGCCCAGTTTCTGAAGGGAGGGGATCATGCTCTGCTTCAGTATGTCACAGTACATGTTGGCATTCATAGCTCCCTCAATGAACTGTAGCTCCCCAGCGCTGGCAGCACTCATGTAGCCCCAAACCATGACACTTCTGCCACCATGCTTGATTGTAGGCAAGACACACTTGTCTTTGTACTCCTCACCTGGTTGCCACCACACACACTTGACACCATTTGAATCAAATAAGTTTATCTTGGTCTCATCAGACCAAAGGACATGGTTCCAGTAATCCATGTCCTTGGTCTACTTGTCTTCAGCAATCTGTTTGCGGGCTTTCCTGTGCATCATCTTTAAAAGGGGCTTCCTTCTGGGATGACAGCCATGCAGACCAATTTGATGCAGTGTGCGGCATATGGTCTGAGCACTGACAGGTTCAGACCATACGCCCCCACCCCTTCAACCTCTGCAGCAATGCTGGCAGCACTCATACGTCTATTTTCAAAAGCCAGCCTCAGGATATGACACTGAGCACGTGCACTCAACTTCTTTGGTCGACCATGGTGAGGCCTGTTTTAAGAGGAACCTGTCCTGTTAAACCGCTGTATGGTCTTGGCCATCGTGCTGCAGCTCAGATTCAGGGTGTTTGCAATCTTCTTATAGCCTAGGTCATCTTTATGTAGAGCAACAATTCTTTTTTTCAGCGCCTTAGAGAGTTCTTTGCCATGAGGTGCCATGTTGAACTTCCAGTGATCAGTATGAGACAGTGTGAGAGTGATAACACCAAATTTAACACACCTGCTCCACATTAACACCTGAGACCTTGTAACACTAACGAATCACATGACACTGGGGAGGAAGAATGGCTAATAGGGCACAATTTGGACATTTTCATTTAGGGATGTACTCACTTCTGTTGCCAGTGGTTTAGACATTAATGGCTGTGTGTTGAGTTATTTTGAGGGGACAGCAAATTAACACTGTTATACAAGCTGTACACTGACTACTTTACATTGTATCAAAGTGTCATTCTTCAGTGTTGTCCCATGAAAAGATATAAGAAAATATTTACAAAAATTTGAGGGGTGTACTCACTTTTGGGAGATACTGTATCTACTGTGCTATCTCTGAGACCCCGTTTATCATAAACGAACAACACTTATTGTAAAGAAATGGCACTTATCAATGACAAAAAGCCATGTGTGTCGGTTGTCTGTGGCAACGTGTAAACAGTTTTGGTGCTGACACCGTGTGAGCTCAGGACCACACGTAGGGTAGTGGCTAAGTTTCCCGATACCTGCAGTTTCAGAAAGTTTGGAAGAATAAATGGACTTGATTCCTAAGCCTACTTGTTGGATCTGCTTGTTGTCTTGTTATGTGTTGTGACTTTGCACTGTTAAGAGCTGAATAACAAAATTTATTATCCATCAAAATTTGTTATAGTTGCAGGCCAACTGGGCCTCAAAGAAGTTTGAATTCTAGTGCCTTTTTTTTCTTTTCCACAATATCTTTATTGAACCTTTTTTTTTTAAACAAACATGACACAAACAATCAAACACTAACACTAAAGTACTACAAAAAAAAAAAATGCACTAAAAACACCAACAACCACCAACAAAATCAAGTCTTCAACAATGCTCCTCTGTTTAGTCTAGACAATCCATTACATAAGTATACATATTATGTTCACCAGTTTGGAATTTACAAGGTCCACACACATCATTCACCTTCTTCTTCAAGAGTTATGTTTAAATTTTTTACATGATCAATAAAAGGGCTCCATATATTCTCAAACACAATTTCCTTTGATTTCAGTATATATGTTATTCTTTCTAATGGAAGGTTTGTTAACATCTGTCTTAACCACTGAGTCACATCTGGTCTATAAGTCTTTTTCCACAGTAGTGCAATACATTTTTTGGCATTAAGCAAACTGAGGTCTATGAATGTTCTTTCACTTTTATTAAAGTTATGTTTTTCTGGGTACAGACCCAACAAAAACAGTTTAGGATTCAAAATGATTTGTTTTGAGATTATTTTTTCAATTGTTACCCTCACCTCTTCCCAAAACATTCTTATTATTCTACATTCCCATACACAATGAAATAGGGTTCCTTTACTTTCCATGCATTTTGTGCATGTATCTGGTATATTTTTGTTATATCTATTTAACTCCTCCGGTGTAACATACATCCGCATTAACCATTTGAAATGTATCAATTTAAGACGTACATTTATTGATTTGGTTTGGGCTTCTGTACAAGCCAATTCCCATTGTTCCTCTGAAATTTCAATTTGCAGATCTTCTTTCCAGTAGTTTAATCTTTTCTGTGAATTTTAATTCTAGTGCCTTTTGGGGCATTTTCAATGAACAAGACAAAGATTATGGATTACTGAGTGGTATATTAACTATCAAACCATCTAAAAAATTAATGTTCGTATTTCAGTGAGTACAGTTTTAGCATTTTATTTGTATGTTTACACTGATATACACCTGCCTAAATATGTCTATTGTTGGAGTTAGACAAAATTATGCAAATATAAGCAGGATAAAGCAGGACTTTGCCAACCAATTGGTGACATTATGGTGCCAACATTAAAGATATGTAAATATTTAAGGGATGTATTTTGACACAGAAAACCATGATAACGTTCAGGATATGCTAGATCTGAAAGTGAATTATAGTCATGCACCCCTTCTGTTCGGAGATTCAAGGAGTAGAAAATGATCAGTCTGACACACCAGTGTAGGGTAAAACTGATACTGTATTATATAGATGTGGTATCTGCTCAGATTGAATGGTGCTTACCCAGAAAACAGTTTTCTATCTTATAGTATACCCCTAAAAATCACAACTCTCACCTTAAATATTCTAGATTCTATGGTTAATGCAACATACTAGTAGTTTATAGAAAACTGCTCTTGGCTATCCCCCATGGATCGCCACCTTATCATGATGGAAGGTTTGCGTGCCCTAGTGATTCCAGGAGCTATGCTGTTCGGGGCAATTTGCCTCTGGTAGGGTGTCCCAAGACAAACTGGTCCTGGGTGAAGGGCCAGACTAAGAGTGATCCAATAGACTCCCATGATGACCAAAAAAAAAAAAAAAATCAAGGATTTAGTGTACCCTGCCCGGGATGGGGTTACTGGGGCCCTGCCCTAGAGCCAGGCCTGAGGGAAGGGCTCGATGGCTAGCACCTGGTGGCCGGATTTCTGCCCATGGGACCCGGCTGGGCTCAGCCCAAAGAAGTAACATGGGTCCGCCCTCCAGTGGGCTCAACACCTGCAGGAGGGACCATGGGGGTCCAGTGCAATGCGGATCAGGTGATAGTCGAAGGCAGAGACCTTGGCAGTGTGATCCCCGGCTTTTGAAACTGGCTTTTGGGATGTGGAACGTTACCTCTCTCGTGAGGAAGGAGCTGGAGCTGGTGCACAAGGTTGAGAGATACTGGCTAGATATAGTTGGGCTCACCTCAATGCACAGCTCTGGTTCTGGAACCAGTTTCCTGGAGAGGGGCTGGAGCTTGGCCTACTCTGGAGTTGCCCCAGGTGAGAGGCAATGAGCAGGGGTGGGTATTCTTGTATCCTTCCACCTTGCTACCTTGACACTGGAGTTCTCCCCGGTGGATGAAAGGGTAGTTTGCCTATGCCTTCGGGTTGGGAAATGGGTCCTGATCATCATTTGTGCCTATGCACCAAATGATGGTTCAGAATACCTACCCTTTTTGGAGTCTCTGACTGGGGGGCTGGAGAGTGCTCCTCTTAGAGACTCCATTGTCCTACTGGGGGACTTCAATGCACACGTGGGCAATGACAGTGAAACCTGGAGGGGTGTGACTGGGAGGAACAGCCTGCCCAATCTGAACCCAAATGGTGTTCAGTTATTGGACTTCTGTGCCAACCACAATTTGTCCATAACAAACACCATGTTCAAGCATAAAGGTGTCAATATGTGCACCTTACACCAGAACAGCCTAGGTCGCAGGTCGATAAACAATTTTGTTATCATGTCATCAGAACTGTGACCGTATGTCTTGGACACTTAGGTAAAAAGAGGTGCAGAGCTGTCAACTGATCACCACCTAGTGGTGAGTTGGCTCCGATGGCAGGGATAGATGCCACTCAGACCCAGTAGACCAGGCATGGGCAAACTACGGCCCGGGGGCCATATGCGGCCCGTTAAGCTTTTTAATCCGGCCCGCCGAACTTGAAGAAATTATATTAATAAACCTTGTTAATGTTTTATTTTCCTTGCAATTCTCACGCTTTTCCACTAGATGGCGCACTCTAGATACATTGACCCTTGTTGAGGTGCAGTGTATTACTCCACATTTGCGCTTTACTCTTTGACCCCTCAGTCCTTCTGTAAAGATGAGCGGACCTAAGGGTCAGTTTGTGCATGACATGAACACAAACGTGAAAACCTTTAAATCCAAGCTGGCTTTATTCTCCAGACAAAGTTTAAATAAGTCATTCCCTCATTTTCCCACACGAGCCACGGTGAAAGAGACGCAAAAGTGAAGAAGCACAGCGAGTCGCTGGATGTGCTGCACGGAGAATTCTGCTGTTGGTTTTCTGATTGTGAACAAACTGACAAGTGACTTCAGCTGGTGGCCTGTCCACTGTCACAAGAGCCTGAAAGAGAACCAGAGGAGCTGCAGCTGGAACTGATGGCTCTTCAGTCTGACCCCGTCTTAAAAGAGAAGTTCAGCTCTGAAACTGAAGGACTTTTATGCTTCACTTAATGAAGCCTCGTTTCCAAACCTCCGGAGGACGGAACAGAAGATGGTGGCGCTGTTCGGCTCCACCTACGTGTGTGAACAGACGTTCAGCGTCATGAACATGAACAAAGGCAGCCGCAGGTCCAAGTTCACAGACCAACACCTCAGATCCATCCTGAGAATCGCCACAACTAAACTAAGTCCAGACTTTGATGCTCTGGATAAAAATGGAGACCAGCAACACTGTTGCCACTGAAACTGAAAGTAAGTTTCTTCCTTCTGTTATGGGAAAAATGCATTTGAAAAATAATTTGTTCAATAAGCCTTACATGTTGCACATCATTTCTGTTAAGGGGTGCATATAAGAGGTGCACAGGTGCACGTACGTTCTCCAAATAAACAATGTGCACCAGATCAAATATAACGCGCTCCGCATACTGGCACGCCGTGACTCTGTTCCGTCTGCGCTGGTTGTTGTTGAGTTTTGGAGCTGGGGACGAACATTGAATAGAAGAAGAAGGACAAGAGCATATGCATCTCCTACCGTTTAGAAATAAAGACTGTCAGGAGGAGAGAAATGATGATGAGATCCTGACAAATAACAGAACTTTAAGTGCTTTTAAATAGTAACTGTTCCATTTCAATAAAGAGCTGAGTACTGTAGGGCTTCAAAGACAGATATTTTGTTGTAATGCCTTTGTTCATTTTCAGTTGATATTAAAGCACATGTTTTCTACATATCCCATGATATATTTTGTTCTCCTGTGAGGCGGGTCACCAAAATACTCCATCCATCTGCTCCTGGTGTGGCCCCCCTGTCAAATTCTAGAACCCGTTGTGGCCCACTAGTCAAAAAGTTTGCCCACCCCTGCAGTAGACCTAAATGTGTAGTGAGGGTGTGCTGGGAATGTCTGGCTGAGGCCCCTGTCCAGGAGGTCAGCAACTCCCACCTCTGGACAAACTCTGACCACATTCCGAGGGAGTCTGGAGACATGGAGTCTGACTGGGCCATGTTCTCCACCTCCATTGTTGAAGCAGCTGCCCAGAGCTGTGGCCACAAGGTCGTTGGTGCATCTCGTGGTGGCAACTCCCAAACCAAGTGGTGGACACCAGTGGTGAGGGAGTCTATCAAGCTGAAGAAGGAGTCCTATCGAGCTTGGTTGGCTTGTGGGACTCATGAAGCAACTGAGGTGTACCGGCAGGCCAAGCGAAGTGCAGCTCAGGTGGTTGCTGAAGCAAAAACTTGGGTGTAGGAGGAGTTTGGTGAGGTCATGGAGCAAGACTTTCAGTCGGCCTCGAAGAGATTCTGGCAAACTGTCCGACAGCTCAGGAGGAGGAAGCAGCTCCCTGTCCACACTATGCATGGTGCGGCTGGGGCGCTGCTGACTTCGACTGGGGACATTGTCAGGTGGTGGAAGGAATACTTCGAGGATCTCCTCAATCCCACTGACATGCCTTCCACAAAGGAAGTAGGGCAGAGGATGAGGGGGACGACTCGCCCATCACAGGGGCTGAGGTCACCACAGTGGTTAAAAAACCTCCGGTGGCCGGGTCCCAGGGGATGGACGAGATTCGCCCTGAGTACCTCAAGGTTCTGGATGTTGTAGGGCTGTCATGGCTGACACGCCTCTGCAACATTGCGTGGAGGTCGAAGACAGTACCACTGGCATGGCAAACCGGGGTGGTGGTTCCTCTTTTTAAAAGGGGGACCGGAGGGTGTGTTCCAACTTTAGGGGTATCATACTTCTCAGCCTCCCTGGGAAGGTCTATGCCAGGATACTGGAGAGAAGAGTCTGACCGCTGGTTGAACCTCGGATTCAGAAGGAGCAATGTGGTTTTCGTCCTGGCCGTGGGCACATTGGACCATCTCTTTACCCTGTTGAGAATCCTCAAGGGATTGTGGGAGTTTGCCCAACCAGTCCACATGTGTTTTGTGAACTTGGAGAAAGCATTTGACCATGTCCCTCGTGGTTTCTTGTGAGGGGTGCTGTGGGAGTACGAGATATTGGGCTCATTGTTACGAGCTATCCAGTCCCTATACAACTGTTCCAAGAGTTTTGTTTGTATTATCAACATCCAGTCAAACTCATTTCCAGTGAGAGTTGGACTCCACCAGGGCTGCCCTTTGTCAACAATCCTGTTCATAATTTTTATGGATAGGATATTTAGGTGCAGCCAAGGATCGGAGGGTGTCATGCTTGGTGACTACAGGACCTCATCTCTGCCGTTTGCAGATGCTGTCGTCCTGTTGGCTTCATTGAGCAATGACCTACAGGTCTTGCTGGGAAGGTTTGCTACTGACTGTGAAGCAGCTGGGATGAGAATCAGCATCTCCAAGTGTGAGTCCACAGTGCTGAGCTGGAAAAAGGTGGATTGTCCTCTCCGGGTTGGGGACAAGCTCCTGCTTCAAGTGAAGGAGTTTAAGTATCTAGTGGTCTCGTTTATGAGTGAGGGGAAAATGGAGCAAGAGACTGACAGATGATCGGAGCAGCCTCTGCAGTGATGCGAACATTGTACTGGTCTGTTGTGGTGAAGAGGGAGCTGAGCTCTAAGGCAAAGCTGTCGATTTATCAGTCAATCTAATCGGTCAATCTATGTTCCTACCCTCACGTATGTGTAACGGCAGCAGCTGTGTTTGTTTGATCCATGCGAGAAACATGGCAATTCTTGTGACTGTTGTAATTTCCCCGCTATATATGTCAACAGTGACATCCTTTCTTTTTTTTCCACAATATCTTTATTGAACCTTTTTTTTTTTTTTTTAACAAACATGATACAAACAATCAAACACTAACACTAAAGTACTACAAAAAAAAAAAATGCACTAAAAACACCAACAACCACCAACAAAATCAAGTCTTCAACAATGCTCCTCTGTTTAGTCTAGACAATCCAATACATAAGTATACATATTATGTTCACCAGTTTGGAATTTACAAGGTCCACACACATCATTCACCTTCTTCTTCAAGAGTTATGTTTAAATTTTTTACATAATCAATAAAAGGTCTCCATATATTCTCAAACACAATTTCCTTTGATTTCAGTATATATGTTATTCTTTCTAATGGAAGGTTTGTTAACATCTGTCTTAACCACTGAGTCACATCTGGTCTATGAGTCTTTTTCCATAATAGTGCAATACATTTTTTGGCATTAAGCAAACTGAGGTCTATGAATGTTCTTTCACTTTTATTGAAATTATGCTTTTCTGGGTACAGACCCAACAAAACCAGTTTAGGATTCAATATGATTTGTTTTGAGATTATTTTTTCAATTGTTACCCTCACCTCTTCCCAAAACATTCTTATTAATCTACATTCCCATAAACAATGAAATAGGGTTCCTTTACTTTCCATGCATTTTGTGCATGTATCTGGTATATTTTTGTTATATCTATTTAACTCCTCCGGTGTAACATACATCCGCATTAACCATTTGAAATGTATCAATTTAAGGCGTGCATTTATTGATTTGGTTTGAGCTTCTGTACAAGCTAATTCCCATTGTTCCTCTGAAATTTCAATTTGCAGATCTTCTTTCCAGTAGTTTAATCTTTTCAGTGAATTTTCACTTGAAGATAGTGTCAATGAGTTATAAAACTCTGAAATAATACCCTTTCTTTTACTATCTTTCATCATCATTTTTTCCAAGGATGAATAAATAGGTCGAGTGAGAGCTTTATTTTGATTTGATCGAATAAAGTTTCTAAGTTGAAGATATTTAAAAAAATGTGTTCTATTGAGATTAAATTTGATCCTCAGCTCTTCAAAAGACATTATGTTGTCTGCACATGGCAAATATAAATCCTGAATCTTTTGTATCCCTTTTAAATTCCATACTTTAAATACAGCGTCCGCTCTCCCTGGTTTAAAATATTGATTACCCCATATTGGACTAAATTGTGACAATAACTGTGGTTCTTTTAAATAGTTTTTAGCTTCACACCATATTTTGATCATATGCTTTACAAATGGATTTTTAACTTGTTTTTGTAATTTTTTTGCCGAATCTGAGTATATGAATATGGGAAGAGGTAAAGGTAAATTGTATGATTCCATTTCAGTCCAGTGAGGGAGATCATTTGATGAAAAATAATATGTCATAGACCTCAGTTGTGCCGACCAATAATACAACATAAAATTTGGACATTTCAGACCTCCACGATCAAATGGTAAATATAATAAAGACAGACGTAATCTAGCCCTCCTGTTGTTCCATATAAATTCCACTAACTTTTTTTTTATTCTTGAGAATAGATCTAAAGGTGGTGATAAGGGAATGTATTGAAATAAATAAAGTATTTTAGGTAAAATATTACTTTTAAGTATATTGATTCTCCCGATCATCGACATTGGTAGTGACATCCATCTCTGAGTTAACTCACTGATATCTGACATTAAGGCTTCATAGTTGACACTGGCGACTGATTCTAGCTTAGGCATAATTTGGATTCCTAAATATTTAAACTGATTTACAACATTGAATTGATTTACCTCAGGGGCTGGGTAATTTCTCTGGGTCTCATTTAGCATTAATATTGAAGATTTAGTTTTATTTATTTTATATCCTGATATTTCCCCAAAATTCTTTATTAAATTCAACAAGGTTGGAATTGATTTTTTTAGATTCGACATAAACAAAATTATATCATCGGCGTACAGGGAGATTTTATGTTCTGTTGGTCCAACTTTAATTCCATATATTTGTGAATGTAAACGTATCGCTATCGCTAAAGGTTCAATTGCCATAGTAAACAGTAAAGGTGAGAGTGGACAGCCTTGTCGACATCCTCTATTGATTTTTATTGGTTTTGAAATATTGTTATTTGTTAGGATTTCTGCTGTAGCATTATTGTATATTATTTGAACCCATTTTATGAAATTATTTCCAAGTCCAAACCTTTGTAGGACTTCAAAAAGAAAGGGCCATTCAACTCTATCAAAGGCCTTTTCGGCGTCCAATGATAGGAGAGCTGTATCCGGTGCTTCTTTATTAAAATAGATAATATTAAATAGTCTTCTTACATTATGGAAGCCTTGTCTACCCTTTATAAAGCCATTCTGATCTCGATTAATAATATTTGGTAAAATTTCTTGTATTCGTCTTGCTAAAATTTTACAGATTATCTTAAGGTCGGCGTTTAATAGGCTTATTGGTCTCATATTTTCACATTTATTAGAGGGCTTACCTGGTTTTGGCAGCAGTATAATTAAGGCATTATTTATGTATGATGGTAAATTATTATTTTGAAATGCTTCTAAAACCATTTCCAAAAAAGGTTTTATTAATTTATTCTTAAATTTTTTATAAAGGTCAACTGGAAGACCATCTGGTCCTGCACTTTTTCCTGATTTCATATTATCAATGGCTAGCCCAACTTCTTCTTGACTAATTTTAGACTCCAATATCTCCCTGTTTTCATTTGGAATACACGGTATAGATAGTTCGTTCAAAAACCCATTTAGTTTTGTTAAATCAGGTTCATTTTTGGTATCATATAATTTTTCATAGTAATCTCTAAAGGCTCTATTAATTTCTAAAGGATCTATAACTACCTGTCCGTTACTTATAATACTGGTAATTGGTGTTTTAATTTCCAATTGTTTAATCTGCCATGCTAATAATTTTCCTGATTTTTCACCTTGTTCATAAAAAGATTGTTTCAATCTTAGAAGACTCGAGGCAGCTCTATTCGCTGATTTTTTGTCGTATTCAGCTCTCAAAATCAGTAATTCATTCTCCAACCTTGGGTCACTTCCTGCATACACTTTTTCCTGAAGATTTTTTATTTTATGTTCCAATTTAGCTCTCTCCTCTCGAGTCTTCTTAGATTTTGATCCTGTATAACTAATAATATGCCCCCTAATAAAAGCTTTGAAAGCCTCCCACTTTACACATGCTGATGTTTGTGTAGTATTGATGTCAAAGAACTCGTCTATCTGTTTTTCTATATACTTGACAAATTCCTCATCCTGAAGCCATTTATGCTGAAATTGCCATCTACCTGATTCCTTTGTCAATTTTTTATCTACATATATTAGACAACAGGGTGCATGATCAGAGATCACGATGTTATCATAAAAGCAGTTTTGAATCTTGGACCTTAATTCTGTGGAAATCAAAAAATAATCAATACGTGAGAATGTCTTGTAGGTACTGGAATAACAAGAATAGGCTTTAACTTGTGGTTTCATTTCTCTCCATATATCTAACAATCTCAATTCTTTCATAAAATGATTCATAGTCATCCTACATCCAATGTGCGTACAATCCAGTCCTGTTGATCTATCCACACCTGGATTCAATGTACAATTAAAATCCCCTGCTATTATATGTTGCCCTGTAAGTGATGATAAGATGAGAAATAAATTAGCAAAGAACTTCTGATCATCTATATTGGGACCATATAAGTTCACAAGATTTATATTTTCTAATAGCAAAGAACCTTGAATGATTACATATCTTCCAAATTTGTCTCCAATTACATTTTTCACTTGAAAAGGAACTGATTTATGTATGAGAGTCATAACTCCCCTGGCTCGGGATGAAAATGAAGAGGTGAATACACTTCCCTGCCATCTACTCCTAATTCTTTTAACATCCTCCTCTATCAGATGAGTTTCTTGTAAAAACACAATTCTTGAACCCATGTCCTTTATTTTATTCATAACTTGTTTAAGTTTTTTTAAATTTTGTAGACCTCTGCAATTCCATGAAGTTAAATTAAGATTAACACTTTGGTCCATGATCAATAGAGAGTTTGGGATTACCTTGCAGTGTAAACATGCTCATACAGAGAAGCAAAAACATGAGTGGTTGAACATTCATCCTACAAACTACACACAAACAAATTTCCCCTTCCCACACTTGTGGCAAACCCCCCAAAATCAAAAGAAAAATTCTGTCTCCCGATATAGCCATCGACCGTTCCACACCCACGGGGAACAGCCTAAGCCACTCCTTCTTCATCCTCCCAATCACCCTAACTCTACTGCTTTTAATGACGTAACATTAACTCTCCTCTGTAGTTTTCCAACTTAACTCCAAAATTTTTAACAACTTTGTACATCATAGTTTTTTTTTTGTTGTTTGTTTTGTTTTTGTTTTTGTTTTTTTAAATATATAATACAATCTATATTTTGTAAACTTACTATTTACTTCAAGTCAGTCAGATGCCTGTGCAAATGCTTAATTATTCTACCTTATATTTTGTTCATGCTTAGCTCCCACCAGTCTCTTCTTCTTCTTTGATCTTCTTGATGAACTCCTGCGCCTCCTCTGGGGTCTTGAAGATGTGGGTTCTGCCCTCATACGTGGTCAGCAGTCTCGCAGGATAGATTACACCATGACGAATCCCAAGGTTGCGCAGCTCCTTACGTACGGGATCAAACTGCTTCCTCAATTGCTGGATTCCTGTGGCCAAATCTGGGTAGAACCGCACCTGCTGGTCCTGGTGTTTAATCTCTCCTTTTTTAGCTCGTGCAGCGTTGAAGATCTTCATCCTGTCTCTGTTGTTAAGAAACTTCATAATTAAGGTCCTCGGCGGTCCCTTATCTCTCCGTGGGCCAATGCGATGTGCTTTTTCCAGAACCACTGCTGATTGCAACTCCTCGCTGCCCAGCACCTCCGGAATCCACTTTTCCAGAAAGGAACATACGTCCCGACCTTCTGATTCCTCTGGAAGACCCACCAGCCTCAAATTATTCTGTCTCGACCGAGATTCCAAATCCAAAATATTATCTTCCAGAGATTTATTTTTTTTTTCCAAAGTGCGCACCTTTAATTGAAGACGGGTGACGTCATCTTGGGGCTGAGGTCGCCAAGGTGGTTAAAAATCTCCTTGGTGGCCGGGCCCCGGGGGTGGACGAGATTCGCCCCGAGTACCTCAAGGCCCTGGATGTTGTTGGGTTGTCATGGTTGACACGCCTCTGCAACATTGCGTGGAGGTCGGGGGCAGTGCCTTTGGCATGGCAAACCGGGGTGGTGGTTCCTCTCTTCAAAAAAGGGGACCGGAGGGTGTGCTCCAACTTTAGAGGGATCACACTCCTCAGCCTCCCTGGGAAGGTCTATGCCAAGGTACTGGAGAGGAGAGTCCGGCCGTTGGTCGAACCTCGGATTCAGGAGGAGCAATGTGGTTTTCGTCCTGGCCGTGGCACATCGGATCAGCTCTTTACCCTCTCGAGAATTCTTGAGGGTTCGTGGGAGTTTGCCCAACCAGTTTACATGTGTTTTGTGGACTTGGAGAAGGCATTTGACCGCGTCCCTCGTGGATTTTTGTGGGGGGTGCTTCGGGAGTATGGGGTATCGGGCTTGTTGTTACGAGCTATTCGGTCTCTGTATGACCGTTGTGAGAGTTTAGTTCGCATTGCCAACACTCGGTCGGAGTCATTCCCAGTGAGAGTTGGACTCCGCCAGGGCTGCCCTTTGTCACCGGTCCTGTTCATAATTTTTATGGACAGGATTTCTAGGCGCAGCCAGGGAATGGAGGGTGTCATGCTTGGTGACCACAGGATCTCATCTCTGTTGTTTGCAGATGATGTTGTCCTGTTGGCTTCATCCAGCAATGACCTACAGCTCTTGCTGGGACGGTTTGCCGCTGAGTGTGAAGCGGCTGGGATGAGAATCAGCACCTCCAAGTCCGAGTCCATGGTCCTCAGCCGGAAAAAGGTGGATTGTCCTCTCCGGGTTGGGGACAGGCTCCTGCCCCAAGTGGAGGAGTTTAAGTATCTTGGGGTCTTGTTCACGAGTGAGGGGAAAATGGAGCGAGAGATCGACAGACGGATTGGAGCAGCATCTGCAGTGATGCGGACGTTGTACCGGTCTGTTGTGGTGAAGAGGGAGCTTAGTTCTAAGGCAAAGCTGTCGATTTACCAGTCAATCTACGTTCCTACTCTCACCTATGGTCACGAGCTTTGGGTAATGACCGAAAGAACGAGATCGCGGATACAAGCGGCTGAAATGAGCTTTCTCCGTAGGATTGCTGGACTCACCCTCAGAGATAGGGTGAGGAGCTCAGTCATCCGGGAGAGGCTCAGAGTAGAACCGCTGCTCCTCCACATTGAAAGGAGTCAGTTGAGGTGGTATGGGCATCTGATTAGGATGCCTCCTGGACGCCTCCCACTTGAGGTGTTTCAGGCACGTCCCACTGGGAGGAGACCCCGGGGCAGACCCAGGACTCGGTGGAGAGACTATGTCTCCCAGCTAGTCTGGGAACGCCTTGGTATCCCCTCTGAAGAGCTGGAGCAGGTGGCTGGGGAGAGGGAAGTCTGGGCTTCTCTGCTTGAACTGCTGCCTCCGCGACCCGGACCTCCGGAAAAGCGGTAGAAGATGGATGGATGACGTCATCTTCAGCACTAGCGAGACGGAGCTCCATCTGCGCCGTTCGTTCTACACAGTCACCCAATTCCTTTCTTATTCCTTCCACCGCTGTCATAATCCCATCAAATCTAGAGGAAAAGTCCGCTCTCATTGAACTCATGGCAGCCATCAGCGCATCTGCGCCATTCCCCGCAGAAATCGCAGCGTTGCCAGCTTCCTCCGCCATATATGGAGCCCTGTTTGCTGCGTCACAGACCTGAAAGTCCGTTAATTTGGACTGTTTCGGCGGCTCGCTTTTTCCTTTTCCTGGTTTTCCAGCCTTAGGCTTCGCCGACATATCCTCGCCCAAACGCTGGGATACGTTCTGTCCCAAATGAGAGAGTTATTTGCCGATTTTTTTTTCTCCAGGAGCAGAGCAGAGCGAGACACGTCCGTCCTACGTGGCAGCCATAACCGGAAGTCCGTGACATCCTTTCTAGTATTTGACCTTTGGTTGTACAGTAATGCCTCTCAAAGATTTGTTTTGGCAGGTATATATATTCACAGCCTGGCTCTGTGTGCCAGTCAAAAGTTGTTTACTTTGTGTCTGGGGGAACCCCCAACATGGAAATGACCTTTGACCTCTGGGGAATCCCTTGGGAATTCCCTACCTTTTTTTTTTATTTATTCCCTCCATATTTTCTTTTAAAAACCTAGGTTTGGAAATTTGTCCTTTGAGATTTAAAAATTATTGAAATAATTTGTCATCAAAAATACATGAGGTATAAGCATTATTCACAACAGGAAGTAGACGATTTGAGACTTCCTGCCCAGCAAAATATGACAACGGACGGATTGAGCATGGCTGGCTAAGACAAAGATCCAAAGCCATCCAGCTGCTTACCTCAGCCCAGGTAGGGTGAAACTGTCATAATGATGAAATAATCCCTCATATCCAATTATCTACCCGATATTTTGTAGGTTGTTTGAGAGATGATGATATTTTTGAAGTTTGTTGAAGTGTGACTAGACCATGTGACTGTCAGTGGTAATCCATGCCTATGTAACCCTTCACCTAGTCTCCATGCATGTGCAAAAAACTGTAATAGTTGTGAAAAAGTAATTTTTGAAGCTTCATTTGTGAATAGGGATGTATTTTGACTTGAAGTAAATGCAGTATTATTCTGGTCAGTCACTGCTACAATTCCCGGCCTGCATGGCCTTGGTAGCTTTTAGAAGTGCAAATCTGGCAATCCTTCATCATTTACTGGATGCCTAGTTCTAGTCAATTTTATTGTTATGTTTTTGAATTGACATCTTGACTTTAAATTAGCTGAAATACCAATTTACAAGGTATTTATTCCGGGCTATTAATTGCAGACAAAATGTGAGAGCCTGCAAGGAATTTCTGCCCTCGGAAGGCTGCGACCCGGCAAAGTGGTTAGTGAAATGTTTAACTCTGTTGAAGTTTAATGATGGTTGTTTGAATATGCACATGTCCAAAGAATAGAAACTTTTGTGTGTGTTTCTAATATGAAAATCTGATGTGCACAAACCATACAATTTTAAATGTGGATTTGATAATCTGTTGTATTTGTTTACAGTAAATGCTGCATCATTTTTGCTGGTAGCTTTCTTGCAACAACTCAGTAAACCTAAAAAATCTATCAATTTGAGATCATAAATGTTTACATTTGTGTGTATGCAGTATGATTTAATTTCTGTAATACTAGAATTTTGTGTCCACAGCTGAAATAATGTTTCTTGTGTTTGATATGTTTCAGTCTTTACGGTGTTTGATGCATTAAAGTCAAAAGCAAGGACATTAAAGATGTGTCAAACATCAGTTATTGCACACCAAAATGCAGCTCATAATCCAGGGCCGGAACAGTATGGTCATGAGCTTTGGGTAATGATTGAAAGAATAAGATCGTGGATACAAGCGGCTGAAATGAGCTTTCTCCATGGGATTGCTGGACTCACCCTTAGAGATAGGGTGAGAAGTTAACTCATCTGGGAGAGGCTCAGAGTAGAACCACTGCTCCTCCACATCAAAAGGAGCCAGTTGAGGTGGTTTGGGCATTTCATCAGGATGCCTCCTGGACGCCTCCCACTTGAGGTGTTTCAGGTTCGTCCCACTGGGAGGAAACCCTGGAGCAGACCCAGGACATGCTGGAAAGACTACGTCTCCCAGCTTGCCTGGGAACGTCTTGGTATCCTCTCTGAAGAGCTAGAGCAGGTGGCCGGGGAGAGGAAAGTCCGGGCTTCTCTGTTTGGGCTGCAACCTCTGTGACCCGGACTTCCAGCAAAACAGTAGAAAATTGATGGATGGATGCTCTTGATTATTTGTTTTACCATTTCTTGTAGATGACAAATACTGTATCTGCTTCACATACACATGCACACAGTCCTACCTGTTATACCTCCCGGCTGCTGGTGGATGCTGGTATTGGGGAAGATGGTGGCTGTGAAGGGCTTGTTGAAGTCTGGGATGGTCTGAGTGGGATCTGGACAGTAGCGGGTCTGACTCAAGGATGAGGACAACCCTCCATCAGTATTACATGCTGACACACTGGTAATGTCTGCTGCTGTTCCTGCTCCTCTTTTGGCAGACTTCTTCTGCTTGCAACAGACACACCCCATAATAATCACCACGGAGACGGCGTCTGAAAGCGAGTATAGTCATGGTTAAAATTGACAAGCAAACTCTTTGACAGTTTGAGGGCAGCTTGCAGTGGTGTGAAAAAATGTTTGCCCCCTTCCTGATTTCTTATTTTTTTGTATGTTTGTCACACTTAAATGTTTCAGACCATCAAACTAATTTAAATATTAGACAAAGATAACACAAGTAAACACAAAATGCAGTTTTTAAATGAAGGTGTTCAATATTAAGGGTAAAATAAAATCCAAACCTACATGGCCCTGTGTGAAAAAGTGACACCCCCCCCCCCGTTAAAACATAAATTAACTGTGGTTTATCACATCTTTGGAAAGCTGAGTTCAATTTCTTTAGCCACACCCAGGCCTGAATTACTGCCACACCGGTTCTCAATCAAGAAATCACTTAAATAGGACCTCCCTGACAAAGTGAAGTAGGCCAAAAGCTAGACATCAATGCTGCGATCCAAAGAAATTCAGGAACATATGAGAAACAAAGTAATTGGGATCTATTAGTCTGGAGAAGTGTCATGACTCGCTGCTCATCAGCGGCGCCAGCCGCGCGCACACCTGCTCCTCGTCAGCGGCGAGGTATTTAATCCACTCTGCCCTGGGCTTCGGCCTGAAGCCGTCTCTCAACTTCGGCACCTTTTGCTACTACGGATCTCAAGCCTGCTAGCAAAGATTGTTTGGGTAAGCTCCCCTTACCTCTCTCCTCTAGCCTTCCCCTGTGCACAGGTGGACTTCCCCGGCGGCAGACTTCCTCATCTCGCCGCTGTCTCTACGCTGCTGCCACAGGCACTGCAGATCGCTGTCTCCCGGGCCTCGCCCTTGTCAACGCCAGCCACCTGTCGTAACCAAGTAAGCCAGCTAACCATTATTATCCTCTGTATTGGTGTGGTGCCCGTTACCCTTCTCCCTCTGCTTCCTCCCATAGGGTTGTCCGGCTGTACGGCCTCCTGCCCCCGTGCCTGACGCAGACGCCACCACCAATACATTCTTATTCCACAGACACGCAGCCACACATCCCTGTTGTTAATAAAGCTGTTAAATCTACCCTGAGCCTGCGTGTGTGTCTCCTGAGCCGTGCATTATGTCAGTACGGCTTCAGCAGAGCGGCTCGGCAGACAGCGGGCTCGCACGCCGTTTTTCCACCCTCGAGGCTCGGGTGGATTTAATAGCCCATCAGCAACAGGTGATATTAAATCAGTTAACTGTTATTACTAACCGATTAGACCGCCTGGACCCCCAGCAGCCGTTCCCCTCGGCTCGTCCGGGTGGCGCAGCTCCCGCGGCTCCGGTGGCTTCCCAGCTCGCTCCGGGTGTGCCAGCACGGCTCACACCAATCCCCACTCCTGCTCGCTTTAGCGGTAAGCTTGGTGGAGCTCGGGGTTTTATCATGCAGTGTGAGTCCGTGTTCCTTCACGTTCCCGGAGACTTTCCCTCAGACCATAGCAGAATTGGCTACATTGGTAATCTCCTGGAGGGTCGTGTGCTTACCTGGGCTTACGCCATTATGGTGAAGCCCAGCTACGCCACCCTCACCTATGGCCAATTCGTGCGACAGTTTCTGGAAGTGTTCGATCATTCGCGTTTGGACAGTGTCCAGGTCGACCGCCTTCTCGGCCTCCAACAGGGGAGCCGATCGGCGGCCGAATACGCGATCGACTTCCGGGTTACCGCGGAGGAAGTTGGCTGGGAAGAGCGTGCGCTCTGCGGCATCTTCCTCCGCAGCCTAAACTCTGGTCTGAGAGATGAGCTGGCCGGCCGGGATATCCCAGAGACACTGGCGGAGCTGATTTCTCTTGCCATCAGCTTGGATAACAGGCTGCGCGAGCGTGCCTCAGAGCGGAAGCAGTCTTTGCCGAGGAGTCGGAACCGATGGTGACGGGCCGGACAAAGCTCCCCCTGGCGGAGAAACAACGCCGCCGTGACCTGGGCCTTTGCATGTATTGCGGGGGTAGCCAGCACACAGTGGAGCATTGTCCGGAGAAGCCAAACGAGGAGGTCCGCGAGTCACTGTAGGGGGCCTCGCGGACGCTAATCGGTTAAGTCCCCTCACACATTTGACGCTGCCCATCCGCTTCTGTCACAACCTCACTGGGCACCTCACACATGCACTGGTGGATTCAGGCGCGGAGGGTAGCTTTATTTCACAGAGCCTGGCAACCCGATTGGGCATCCGTTGCCACCCCCTCGACTCTCCTCTCGCCCTGGTTAATCTCTCCCGAGTCTCCCTGGGAAAAGTGACCCACCGAACAACTCCCATTCCGGTGATCATCTCAGGAAACCACCGGGAGGATATCTCCTTCTACGTCCTGCCCACCTCGGTTACTCCTGTCATCCTCGGATACCCATGGCTCCGCCTCCACAACCCCGCCTTGGACTGGAAGACTGGGAAGGTGTCAGCTTGGAGCACCTTCTGCATGGGCACCTGTCTCCAATCCGCTGCCTGCGCCCCGTCCTCGCCTCCCGCAGCCAAGGACACCGCGCCTCCGGATCTCACCCTGGTGCCTTCAGAGTTCCACGACCTGGGTGCTGTTTTCAGCAAGTCCAAGGCGATGTCTCTGCCTCCTCACCGGCCCTACGACTGTGCCATCAACATCCGCCAGGGGGCGCCCCTACCTTCAGGACGCCTCTATAGTCTGTCGGCGCCAGAGAAGGAGGCCATGAACAGCTACTTGAAGGAGTCGCTCAGTGCTGGGATCATCCGACCATCTTCCTCTCCAGTAGGCGCAGGGTTCTTCTTCGTGGGAAAGAAGGACGGCTCCCTTCGTCCTTGCATTGATTATCGAGCGCTCAATGACATCACGGAGAAGGACCGGTACACCCTGCCCCTCATGGACACCGCCTTCCACTCCCTCCAGGGGGCGACCTGGTTCACTAAGCTGGATCTCCGCAGCGCTTACCATCTCGTCCGGATCCGGGAGGGAGATGAGTGGAAGACAGCCTTCCGCACCCCTAACGGTCATTTTGAATACCTTGTGATGCCGTTTGGGTTGACCAACGCTCCAGCCGTCTTTCAGCGCCTCATTAATGACGTCCTCCGGGATTTCATTGGCCTGTTTGTATTCGTCTACCTGGACGACATCCTCATCTTCTCCAGGTCCAGGGATGAACACCGGGTCCACGTGAGGCGGGTCCTGCAGAGATTGTTGGAGAATCGTCTTTATGTCAAGGCGGAGAAGTGTGAATTCTACGCCAAAACAACTTCCTTCCTGGGGTTCGTCATCTCCCATGACCAGGTGCTTCCGGACCCAGCGAAGATTAAAGCGGTGGTGGATTGGCCCACACCAACCTCTAGGAAACAGGTTCAGCAATTCATCGGGTTCGCCAATTTCTACCGCCGCTTTGTCCCAAACTTTGGAGCCATCGTCGGGCCTCTGACCCGCCTCACCTCCCCTAAGACCCCGTTCCGGTGGACTGAAGAGGCCGCAACGGCCTTCCAGGCGCTGAAGACGGAATTCTCTTCCTCCCGGGTCCTCAGCCAGGTCGATCCCGCGCTGCAGTGCATAGTGGAGGTGGACGCTTTGGACACGGGGGTGGGGGCGGTGCTGTCCCAGCAATCTCCAGCCAACGGAGTCAAGCGACCCTGTGCCTTCTTCTCTCGGCGCCTGTCCCCGGCGGAGCGTAATTATGACGTGGGGGACAGAGAGCTTCTTGCCATCAAGCTTGCGCTTCAAGAGTGGCGTCATTGGCTGGAGGGGGCAGCCTTGCCTTTTGTGGTCCTCACTGACCACAAGAACTTGGAGTATCTAAGATCTGCCAAGCGTCTGAACGCCCGCCAGGTGCGCTGGTCCCTGTTCTTTGCAAGGTTTAGATTCAACATCACTTACAGGCCTGGCTCCAAGAACGGCCTGCCCGACGCCCTCTCCAGGCAATTTGCCCCGGAGGCCACAGAAGACACTGTTCACACCATCCTGCCCAGGTCGTGCGTCGTGGGGGCTATTTCTTGGGACATAGAAGACAAGATCCGGAGGGCGCAGGAGTCGGAACCAGCCCCTGGCGGCGGACCGGAGGGGAGGCTCTTCGTGCCATCGGCCGTCCGGGGGGACGTTATACACTGGCTCCACACCTCTAAGCTCACCTGCCATCCTGGAGCTTCACGGATGATCGACCTCCTCCAGCGATCCTTTTGGTGGCCTGGTCTGCGGAAGGATGCCGCCCGTTACGCCTGGGCCTGCCCCGTCTGCGCCACCAGTAAGTCAGGTAACGCTCCCCCCGCGGGCCTGCTCCAGCCCCTGCCCATCCCTGGCAGGCCCTGGTCGCACATCGCCCTAGACTTCGTCACCGGATTCCCTGTCTCCAACAACTTTGACACTGTTCTGACCATCGTCGACCGTTTTTCCAAGGCTGCCCACTTTGTGCCCCTACGTGGACTCCCCTCAGCCTTGGAGACGGCGGACCTCCTCATCCAACACGTGGTCAGACTGCATGGAATCCTGGTCGACGTGGTCTCCGACCGTGGCCCCCAGTTCTCTTCGGACGTCTGGAGGTCCTTTTGCAATGCCCTGGGAGCTAAAGTGAGCCTCACCTCCGGCCATCACCCCCAGTCTAACGGGCAGTGTGAGCGGACTAACCAGGAGCTGGAGGCTGCTCTCCGCTGCATCACTTCATCCAAGCCCACGTCCTGGAGCTCTCACCTCGCCTGGGTGGAGTACGCCCACAACACCTCTCGCTCCTCTGCCATCGGGATGTCTCCCTTTAAAGCATCCCTGGGTTATGATCCACCTCTATTCCCCGCGCAGGAGGGCGAGTTGGCTGTTCCCTCTGTCCAGGCACACCTTAGGCGGTGTCACTCCCTTTGGTCCACGGCGCGTAATGCGCTTTTACGCACGGCGGAGCGCAATAAATCCACAGCGGACCGGCACAGGAGACCTGCACCTGCCTACCAGGTGGGACAACAAGTTTGGGTATCCGCACAGGACGCCAACCTAAAGGGTGAGAGGAGAAAGCTGGCCCAACGATTCATCGGCCCTTATCCCATAACCAGGATTATCAACCCGGTGGCTGTGCGTGTGGCTATTCCCTCCTCCCTCCGCATCCATCCCACCTTCCACGTCTCCAAAATTAAACCGGTGGTCTCTGACCCCCTCTGCCCTCCACCTGCGGCGCACCCCACTCCCCGGATGATTGGTGGCCATCCGGCCTGGACTGTCACTGAGATCTTGGACGCTCGACGCTGGGGTCGCGGGTTGCAGTATTTGGTGGACTGGGAGGGCTATGGACCCGAGTGGAGACAATGGGTGCCTTCCTCGCTGGTGTTGGACCGGTCTCTCATCTCTGAGTTTCATCGAGCGCACCCGGAAAAACCATCGCCAGGAGGCGCTGCTAGAGGGGGGAGTACTGTCATGACTCGCCGCTCATCAGCGGCGCCAGCCGCGCGCACACCTGCTCCTCGTCAGCGGCGAGGTATTTAATCCACTCTGCCCTGGGCTTCGGCCTGAAGCCGTCTCTCAACTTCGGCACCTTTTGCTACTACGGATCTCAAGCCTGCTAGCAAAGATTGTTTGGGTAAGCTCCCCTTACCTCTCTCCTCTAGCCTTCCCCTGTGCACAGGTGGACTTCCCCAGCGGCGGACTTCCTCATCTCACCGCTGTCTCTACGCTGCTGCCACAGGCACTGCAGGTCGCTGTCTCCCAGGCCTCGCCTTTGTCAACGCCAGCCACCTGTCGTAACCAAGTAAGTCAGCTAACCATTATTATCCTCTGTATTGGTGTGGTGCCCGTTACCCTTCTCCCTCTGCTTCCTCCCATAGGGTTGTCCGGCTGTACGGCCTCCTGCCCCCGGGCCTGACGTAGACGCCACCACCAATACATTCTTATTCCACAGACACGCAGCCACACATCCCTGTTGTTAATAAAGCTGTTAAATATACCCTGAGCCTGCGTGTGTGTCTCCTGAGCCGTGCATTATGTCAAGAAGGTTTTAAAGCCATTTTTAAAGCTTTGGGACTCCAGTGAACCACAGTGAGAGCCATTATCCACAAATGGTGAAAACATGGAACAGTGATGAACCTTCCCAGGAGTGGCTGGCCGACCAAAATTACCCCAAGAGCGTAGCAACGACTCATCCAAGAGGTCATAAAAGACTCCACAATAACATCCAAAGAACTGCAGGCCTCTCTTGCCTCAGTTAAGGTCAGTGTTCATGACTCCACCATAAGAAAGAGACTGTGGAAAAATGGTCTGCATGGCAGAGTTCCAAGACAAAAAACCACTGCTGAGCAAAAAGAACATAAAGACTCATCTCAGTTTTGCCAGAAAACAGCTTGATGATCCCCAAGACTTTTGGGAAAATACTCTGAGGACTGATGAGACAAAAGATGAACTTTTTGGAAGGTGTGTGTCCCATTACATCTGATGTAAAAGTAGCACAGCATTTCAGAAAAGGACCATCATACCAATAGTAAAATATGGTGGTGGTAGTGTGATGGTCTGGAGTTGTTTTGCTGCTTCAGGACCTGGAAGACTTGATGTGGTAAATGGAACTATGAATTCTGCTGTCTACCAGAAAATCCTGAAGGAGAATGTCTGGCCATCTGTTTGTGACCTCAAGCTGAAGCGCACTGGGGTTCTGCAGCAGGACAATGATCCAAAACACACCAGCAAGTCCACCTCTGAATGGGTTAAGAAAAACAAAATGAAGACTTTGGAGTGGCCTAGTCAAAGTCCTGACCTGAATCCGATTGAGATGTTGTGGCATGACCTTAAAAAGGCGGTTCATACTCAAAAACCCTCCAGTGTGGCTGAATTACAACAATTCTGCAAAGATGAGTGGGCCAAAATTCCTCCACAGCGCTATAAAAGACTCATTGCTAGTTATTGCAAATGCTTGATTGCAGTTGGTGCTGCTAAGGGTGGCCCAACCAGTTATTAGGTGTAGGGGACAATCACGTTTTCACACAGGGCCATGAAGGTTTGGATTTTTTCCCCCTTAATAATAAACACTTTCATTTAAAAACTGCTTTTTGTGTTTACTTGTGTTATCTTTGACTAATATTTAAATTTATTTGATGATCTGAAACATTTAAATGTGACAAACATACAAAAAAAAATGAGAAATCAGGAAGGGGCAAAGACTTTTTCACACCACTATATATTTACTGTATTGATGTTTGAATGGGGATGCATAGACTTTTTAAAGGCCAGTCTATTGGAGGGAAGGTTGTTGACCTTTATGACTACATGAACATTAACCTACAGATTAACAGCAACATCAGAAATCATTTATGTATAGACAGGAGACAGTAGTCCGAGTACATTCTATATGTATGTTTATACCATTAAGTGTTTTATCATACACACACACACACACACGCACACATATATATATATATATATATATATATATATATATATATATATATATATATATATATATAAATATATATACTGTATACACTACCATTCAAAAGTTTGGGGTCACTTAGAAATTTCCTTATTTTTGAAAGAAACGCACTTTTTTTCAATGAAGATAACTTTAAACTAATCAGAAATACACTCTATACATTGCTAATGTGGTAAATGACTATTCTAGCTGCAAATGTCTGGTTTTTGGTGCAATATCTACATAGGTGTATAGAGGCCCATTTCCAGCAACTATCACTCCAGTGTTCTAATGGTACAATGTGTTTGCTCATCGCGTCAGAAGGCTAATGGATGATTAGAAAACCCTTGTGCGATCATGTTAGGTCTGCAATGCTGTAATTGCTGCAAATGGAGGATTCTTTGACGAAAGCAAAGTTTGAAGGAAAAAATTATTATTTCAAATACAAATCATTATTTCTAACCTTGTCAATGTCTTGACTATATTTTCTATTCATTTTACAACTTACGGTGGTAAATAAGTGTGACTTTTCATGGAAAATACAAAATAATTGTCTGGGTGACCCCAAACTTTTGAACGGTAGTGTGTATATATATATATATATATATATATATATATATATATATATATATATATAAATAAAATATTAAGTGGACCTTGGGTGACTAGTGGTTGTGGAAATAATGAAATAATGATATCCCTTCCACGATGAAACATGAAAGGTCACAGTTGCAATCTGCGTAAAATAAATCCTCAGCTTTTCCTATCCTCACTTAAACCATTATTATAGACTTAACCAAAGCATTTTTAGTGTGTAACCCTATTACCCCACCTTTATTCACCTAAAATGATGTATCTACTGCCTACAGTAACTAAACTGTCAACCTGAAAGTGAGTCTTGATCAAGGAAGTGAAGATAAACAGAGAGCGCGATAAACACAGAGACAAACACTGAGAGCGGAGACTAAAAGTCAGAATGAGGTTGTGAATTCATGACGCCATAGAGTATGCATATTTTTTAGTACCATCCTCCTTACTTGATATGAGCACTTTTAAAACTTGGAAACACTATGAAAACCGGTCTTCGTTACAGTAAAATTTAGCATATTCTGAAGTAAGGACCTGACCTTATTATGCATTAGTTGGAGGACCTTTTAAATGCAATTGTGCATAAATCGAGTTATATTACAAAGATAAAAATGCGTGTTGGGGAGGATTGCATTTAATTTTTATGTGTATTCTATATTAATGACATAACTTGGGAAAGCACCCCTCGACAATACACAACAGTCTGCTTAGCTATGACAGAACCTGATGCACGTGCTGCAGATTGATCTGTGTTTTTATCTGAGGGGTATCATATTGATATATTTATAATCAAATAGTGTTATACTTGTAATAGGCCACACACCAACTACTCATCTCTATTGCTGGGAGGAGTGCTGCTTCCTACCTTCCTGTTTTCTCAACACCTCCACATTATCGAAAACAGCTTTTTTTTTTTTCCACAATATCTTTATTGAACCCTTTTTTTTTTTTTAACAAACATGATACAAACAATCAAACACTAACACTAAAGTACTACAAAAAAAAAAAAATGCACTAAAAACACCAACAACCACCAACAAAATCAAATCTTCAACAATGCTCCTCTGTTTAGTCTAGACAATCCAATACATAAGTATACATATTATGTTCACCAGTTTGGAATTTACAAGGTCCACACACATCATTCACCTTCTTCTTCAAGAGTTATGTTTAAATTTTTTACATAATCAATAAAAGGTCTCCATATATTCTCAAACACAATTTCCTTTGATTTCAGTATATATGTTATTCTTTCTAATGGAAGGTTTGTTAACATCTGTCTTAACCACTGAGTCACATCTGGTCTATGAGTCTTTTTCCATAATAGTGCAATACATTTTTTAGCATTAAGCAAACTGAGGTCTATGAATGTTCTTTCACTTTTATTAAAATTATGCTTTTCTGGGTACAGACCCAACAAAAACAGTTTAGGATTCAATATGATTTGTTTTGAGATTATTTTTTCAATTGTTACCCTCACCTCTTCCCAAAACATTCTTATTAATCTACATTCCCATAAACAATGAAATAGGGTTCCTTTACTTTCCATGCATTTTGTGCATGTATCTGGTATATTTTTGTTATATCTATTTAACTCCTCCGGTGTAACATACATCCGCATTAACCATTTGAAATGTATCAATTTAAGGCGTGCATTTATTGATTTGGTTTGAGCTTCTGTACAAGCCAATTCCCATTGTTCCTCTGAAATTTCAATTTGCAGATCTTCTTTCCAGTAGTTTAATCTTTTCAGTGAATTTTCACTTGAAGATAGTGTCAATGAGTTATAAAACTCTGAAATAATACCCTTTCTTTTACTATCTTTCATCATCATTTTTTCCAAGGATGAATAAATAGGTCGAGTGAGAGCTTTATTTTGATTTGATCGAATAAAGTTTCTAAGTTGAAGATATTTAAAAAAATGTGTTCTATTGAGATTAAATTTGATCCTCAGCTCTTCAAAAGACATTATGTTGTCTGCACATGGCAAATATAAATCCTGAATCTTTTGTATCCCTTTTAAATTCCATACTTTAAATACAGCGTCCGCTCTCCCTGGTTTAAAATATTGATTACCCCATATTGGACTAAATTGTGACAATAACTGTGGTTCTTTTAAATAGATTTTAGCTTCACACCATATTTTGATCATATGCTTTACAAATGGATTTTTAACTTGTTTTTGTAATTTTTTTGCCGAATCTGAGTATATGAATATGGGAAGAGGTAAAGGTAAATTGTATGATTCCATTTCAGTCCAGTGAGGGAGATCATTTGATGAAAAATAATATGTCATAGACCTCAGTTGTGCCGACCAATAATACAACATAAAATTTGGACATTTCAGACCTCCACGATCAAATGGTAAATATAATAAAGACAGACGTAATCTAGCCCTCCTGTTGTTCCATATAAATTCCACTAACTTTTTTTTAATTCTTGAGAATAAATCTAAAGGTGGTGGTAAGGGAATGTATTGAAATAAATAAAGTATTTTAGGTAAGATATTACTTTTAAGTATATTAATTCTCCCGATCATCGACATTGGTAGTGACATCCATCTCTGAGTTAACTCACTGATATCTGACATTAAGGCTTCATAGTTGACACTGGCGACTGATTCTAGCTTAGGCATAATTTGGATTCCTAAATATTTAAACTGATTTACAACATTGAATTGATTTACCTCAGGGGCTGGGTAATTTCTCTGGGTCTCATTTAGCATTAATATTGAAGATTTAGTTTTATTTATTTTATATCCTGATATTTCCCCAAAATTCTTTATTAAATTCAACAAGGTTGGAATTGATTTTTTTAGATTCGACATAAACAAAATTATATCATCGGCGTACAGGGAGATTTTATGTTCTGTTGGTCCAACTTTAATTCCATATATTTGTGAATGTAAACGTATCGCTATCGCTAAAGGTTCAATTGCCATAGTAAACAGTAAAGGTGAAAGTGGACAGCCTTGTCGACATCCTCTATTGATTTTTATTGGTTTTGAAATATTGTTATTTGTTAGGATTTCTGCTGTAGCATTATTGTATATTATTTGAACCCATTTTATGAAATTATTTCCAAGTCCAAACCTTTGTAGGACTTCAAAAAGAAAGGGCCATTCAACTCTATCAAAGGCCTTTTCGGCGTCCAATGATAGGAGAGCTGTATCCGGTGCTTCTTTATTAAAATAAATAATATTAAATAGTCTTCTTACATTATGGAAGCCTTGTCTACCCTTTATAAAGCCATTCTGATCTCGATTAATAATATTTGGTAAAATTTCTTGTATTCGTCTTGCTAAAATTTTACAGATTATCTTAAGGTCGGCGTTTAATAGGCTTATTGGTCTCATATTTTCACATTTATTAGAGGGCTTACCTGGTTTTGGCAGCAGTATAATTAAGGCATTATTTATGTATGATGGTAAATTATTATTTTGAAATGCTTCTAAAACCATTTCCAAAAAAGGTTTTATTAATTTATTCTTAAATTTTTTATAAAGGTCAACTGGAAGACCATCTGGTCCTGCACTTTTTCCTGATTTCATATTATCAATGGCTAGCCCAACTTCTTCTTGACTAATTTTAGACTCCAATATCTCCCTGTTTTCATTTGGTATACACGGTATAGATAGTTCGTTCAAAAACCCATTTAGTTTTGTTAAATCAGGTTCATTTTTGGTATCATATAATTTTTCATAGTAATCTCTAAAGGCTCTATTAATTTCTAAAGGATCTATAACTACCTGTCCATTACTTATAATACTGGTAATTGGTGTTTTAATTTCCAATTGTTTAATCTGCCATGCTAATAATTTTCCTGATTTTTCACCTTGTTCATAAAAAGATTGTTTCAATCTTAGAAGACTCGAGGCAGCTCTATTCGCTGATTTTTTGTCGTATTCAGCTCTCAAAATCAGTAATTCATTCTCCAACCTTGGGTCACTTCCTGCATACACTTTTTCCTGAAGATTTTTTATTTTATGTTCCAATTTAGCTCTCTCCTCTCGAGTCTTCTTAGATTTTGATCCTGTATAACTAATAATATGTCCCCTAATAAAAGCTTTGAAAGCCTCCCACTTTACACATGCTGATGTTTGTGTAGTATTGATGTCAAAGAACTCGTCTATCTGTTTTTCTATATACTTGACAAATTCCTCATCCTGAAGCCATTTATGCTGAAATTGCCATCTACCTGATTCCTTTGTCAATTTTTTATCTACATATATTAGACAACAGGGTGCATGATCAGAGATCACGATGTTATCATAAAAGCAGTTTTGAATCTTGGACCTTAATTCTGTGGAAATCAAAAAATAATCAATACGTGAGAATGTCTTGTAGGTACTGGAATAACAAGAATAGGCTTTAACTTGTGGTTTCATTTCTCTCCATATATCTAACAATCTCAATTCTTTCATAAAATGATTAATAGTCATCCTACATCCAATGTGCGTACAATCCAGTCCTGTTGATCTATCCACACCTGGATTCAATGTACAATTAAAATCCCCTGCTATTATATGTTGCCCTGTAAGTGATGATAAGATGAGAAATAAATTAGCAAAGAACTTCTGATCATCTATATTGGGACCATATAAGTTCACAAGATTTATATTTTCTAATAGCAAAGAACCTTGAATGATTACATATCTTCCAAATTTGTCTCCAATTACATTTTTCACTTGAAAAGGAACTGATTTATGTATGAGAGTCATAACTCCCCTGGCTCGGGATGAAAATGAAGAGGTGAATACACTTCCCTGCCATCTACTCCTAATTCTTTTAACATCCTCCTCTATCAGATGAGTTTCTTGTAAAAACACAATTCTTGAACCCATGTCCTTTATTTTATTCATAACTTGTTTAAGTTTTTTTAAATTTTGTAGACCTCTGCAATTCCATGAAGTTAAATTAAGATTAACACTTTGGTCCATGATCAATAGAGAGTTTGGGATTACCTTGCAGTGTAAACATGCTCATACAGAGAAGCAAAAACATGAGTGGTTGAACATTCATCCTACAAACTACACACAAACAAATTTCCCCTTCCCACACTTGTGGCAAACCCCCCAAAATCAAAAGAAAAATTCTGTCTCCCGATATAGCCATCGACCGTTCCACACCCACGGGGAACAGCCTGAGCCACTCCTTCTTCATCCTCCCAATCACCCTAACTCTACTGCTTTTAATGACGTAACATTAACTCTCCTCTGTAGTTTTCCAACTTAACTCCAAAATTTTTAACAACTTTGTACATCATAGTTTTTTTTTTGTTTGTTTGTTTGTTTTGTTTTTGTTTTGTTTTTTAATATATAATACAATCTATATTTTGTAAACTTACTATTTACTTCAAGTCAGTCAGATGCCTGTGCAAATGCTTAATTATTCTACCTTATATTTTGTTCATGCTTAGCTCCCACCAGTCTCTTCTTCTTCTTTGATCTTCTTGATGAACTCCTGCGCCTCCTCTGGGGTCTTGAAGATGTGGGTTCTGCCCTCATACGTGGTCAGCAGTCTCGCAGGATAGATTACACCATGACGAATCCCAAGGTTGCGCAGCTCCTTACGTAGGGGATCAAACTGCTTCCTCAATTGCTGGATTCCTGTGGCCAAATCTGGGTAGAACCGCACCTGCTGGTCCTGGTGTTTAATCTCTCCTTTTTTAGCTCGTGCAGCGTTGAAGATCTTCATCCTGTCTCTGTTGCTAAGAAACTTCATAATTAAGGTCCCTCGGCGGTCCCTTATCTCTCTGTGGCCAATACGATGTGCTTTTTCCAGAACCACTGCTGATTGCAACTCCTCGCTGCCCAGCACCTCCGGAATCCACTTTTCCAGAAAGGAGCATACGTCCCGACCTTCTGATTCCTCTGGAAGACCCACCAGCCTCAAATTATTCTGTCTCGACCGAGATTCCAAATCCAAAATATTATCTTCCAGAGATTTATTTTTTTTTTCCAAAGTGCGCACCTTTAATTGAAGACGGGTGACGTCATCTTCAGCACTAGCGAGACGGAGCTCCATCTGCGCCGTTCGTTCTACACAGTCACCCAATTCCTTTCTTATTCCTTCCAACGCTGTCATAATCCCATCAAATCTAGAGGAAAAGGTCCGCTCTCATTGAACTCATGGCTGCCATCAGCGCATCTGCGCCATTCCCCGCAGAAATCGCAGCGTTGCCAGCCTCCTCCGCCATATATGGAGTTTTGTTTGCTGCGTCACAGACCTGAAAGTCCGTTAATTTGGACTGTTTCGGCGGCTCGCTTTTTCCTTTTCCTGGTTTTCCAGCCTTAGGCTTCGCCGACATATCCTCGCCCAAATGCTGGGATACGTTCTGTCCCAAATGAGAGAGTTATTTGCCGATTTTTTTTTTCCAGGAGCAGAGCAGAGCGAGACACGTCCGTCCTACGTGGCAGCCATAACCGGAAGTCCGAAAACAGCTTTTTAGTTAAAAAAAAAATTCAAGTTAAGTTTATGATGCTAGTAATGTTATAATTAAAAGCATCAGTACAATCTGACACTTCAAACACAAAACTAACAGAAAGTGAAAGCAACACATACTGCTTACATGAGGTCAGAAATGTTATAGAGAACTCTAAGAGAGAAGTAACATAGTTCAAATAAAAACTTAACTTCCCTCAAGCAGGAGGAGGAGGAGGGGGAAGAAGAAGAAGGGGTGGAGGAGGAGAGGGAAGGAGAAGTTAAGTTATTCTCTCACCTGATGTCTTCCTCTGTCAGATCATCTGTCAATCACCATCGCCACTAAAAAAAAAAAAAGAGGGAAGAGGTGAGTGACAAGGCCTGGGATGAAAGAACGGGGCAAAGGGGGAATGAGTGTCAGAGAACCAGAGAGGGAAAAGGTGGTGAAGAATGCGATTGAAAGGCTGAAGAGCAGTAAAGCATGAATAAAGAGAGTGTGTAGGCAGATGAGAGAAGATGGAGTTTTGAAAAAACTGAGTCACAGACAGCTTTAGATAATGAGAGAGAGAGATGTGAGGTTAGCCACTTCCCTTTTTTGCTATTGCTGTTTCAAGAGAGAGTACGAACTCGATCTTTTGGTCAACATCTGCGTGTGAGTGTGAACATGTCTGTTGATTTTTGAGTCTGAAGTGAAATCAGTCCATAAATATCATTATACTGGGGTAAGATCATTGTGTCGATGTGCACACATGTACGCAATCCAGACTTCCAGTTTTCAAAGCGCTGTATTGTCTCAACACTTTGACAAAGCAAAAGCCAACAGTAAGAGGAAATAACACAGAAGGCAGTAAAACATGTTAACTGTGAGCAGACACCTGCACTACCATCACTGTCAGTTTTCCTGGTCCACATGAGTGACTTCTTTTAACTTTATATCTTTTTATCTATTTGAATGTGACCAAAAATCTTGCAACTTCTTCCAGTTAGCATACCATATGATAGAAACTTTTTAAAAAGATACTGTTGAGAACTTGTGAAAAGAGCCCCACCAAAGCTGCTGAGGCTATGACAATGAATCAATCGGGCTGAAGTTTAATTAGTGACAAGAGGTCACAAAATCCTGAATTTTTAAAAGCTCCATATAGTAATGAAATCGCCAAACTTACCAAAGAATACAGCCCAAAACCTAGTAAATACTGAGTAATTTAATTACAAAATTATAACAGTAAATACAGGGTAATTTCAAGATACTTACATATACAATTATTTGAACTATTACACTTGTCTGAAGCATGGAAACTACAGGGTTCTTATATGGTAACTACAGGGTACCTATGTGATAAGTATAGGGTACCTACAGTATATGATAGCTGTGTTGTCAGTTGCAACTTGCCCCTGATAGGGTCTCTCAAGGCAAACTGGTCCTGGGTGAAGGGCCAGACCAAGAGCAGTATAGTGGAAAAGTTGCAACGAGGATCCAATATACCCTGCCTGGTATGGGGCTACCAGGCAATCACCTAGTGTCCAGATTTCTGCCCATAAGACCTGGTTAGGTGTAGCCTGAACGAGCCACATGGGTCCATCCTCCAGTGGGTTCACTACCAGCAGGAGGAATCATTGAGATCATGGGCTCCTCAGTTTCAACTGCTTACACCTGCAACCTGGACTCCCAGAAAGAGGTAGAGGGAGGATGGATGGATGGTAGGAGTGTAACTGTACTTGTATTCAGATTTTTCGGTACGCCACCCACGGTATGGTTCAGACACGTACCGAAGTACGACACAAACTATATTGAGTGACGGACAGAAAGTGTGACTGTCATATCACGCCCCCTCCTCCTCTCAGTTTCCCCGTCTCTGGCCGCCTGTCAGCGGACTTCTGCAGCATTCCACCCCGGTGAAGAATGATTGAGATTGGGCTACTTCTAAACAACACCGGTAAGGTTAGTGAGTAAAGTTAGCGCTTCTTATTTTCAATGAGCGACTGTCTCAGCTTTAGAAAACTGATAAAACTGTTAGCATGTGCTAACATTACCTGTCGCACAATAATCTCTCTTGAATGATGTTTGCTGACAGCTGAGCTGTTTCAGTTCTGCTGGTAACGTGTTAACTGCAGTAAATGACTGAATTACATGAGTAGCTCACCCTTTTTCATCTTCTCTATTATTGTTGCGGTAATAAGCCCTCATTCTGAATATTAGTGCATCTCGGTAAATTAGAATACCATAATTTGTAATTTAATTTTAAAAAAAGATAACCATAATCATCACAGATAAATTAAAACAGCTTAAATATTTTACTGTATGTGTAGTGAAGACTCCAGTGTTTCCTTTGGTTTAAAGACCTTGGCGCGATGGCAACATATTTTTCGGGGGGGGGGGGGGTGCAGAAAACACATATGTACTGTATGAATATGTTAATTTTATACTATTTTTTAATTTTGCATTTAACAATAATGCATCAGATTTATATAGCGCTTTGTCATAGACACTCAAAGACGCTTTTTACAGATACATTCTTCATTCACTCCAGACAGACAATGGTAGTGGCAAGCTACTACTGTAGCCACAGCTGCCCTGGGGCAGGCTGACGGAAACGTGGCTGCCAATCCGGGCCAACGGCCTCTCCAGCCACCACCGAACATTTACACACATCTATACCTGGTGTTATGGACACTGAAGGCAAGGTGGGTAAAGTGTCTTGCCCAGGGACACAACGGCAGGATATCTGGGGAGAGTGGGATTCGAACCACCAACCATCTGCTTATTGGACGACCCGCTCTACCTCCTGAGCCACTGCCGTGCATATGGAACTTACAATTTGAAGTATTGTACAACCAAGGCTTGAGTGTTGGAATACTGGGCCATTTGGGGTCCCACCCAGACGTCCTGTTTTTGGACTTTTTACTGGTGTCATCCTTCTCTCCTTCCTGTGCTCTCACCTCTCCTGGACCCGCTGCCTGAACATTTTCTTCTCCTTGGCTCTTCTTTTCTGTCTAATCTTTCCCTCCCTGAGCTCTGTCTAATTCAGGTTCTCTCTCTGTCTATGGTGGTATACAAACAGGTTAGAAAATATCAAATGCCACGTAAATTAAAGGAGACAACCAAAAATTTCTAGTTAAGGGTACAAAGAGCACCCACTTAAAACTTGAGTAATGACTTCAGTCTTGAAGGTCTGAGGTTTATCTCTAAAATTTATAACAGTTTTCTTATAGTTTTCTACTTTTCTCTGTAAATTTATCTAAATTTGAAACCATTTTCCTCAAATTTGTAATTTCCTCTTGTAAAATTGACTTTTCTTGTACATTTGAAACTTTATTATAAAGTTGTGGATTATTTTATGGCTTATTTTTTTGTCTGTTTTTTAAAATAAAATTACTGTTTTTTAAATAAATTTGAAACAGACTGTGGTTTTTTTTTTTACTTTTTCCTTATAACAATTTATATTTTTGACGATAACTTTGCAGTCAGAACAGAACAATAATTTAACTCTCATTACAAAGAAAAAAATATTAATAAAATTGCATTTAATGATTTAAATTAACTTAAATGACCAAGGGTGCCGTTATTTCTGTTATAATATTTCTATATATTTATAGTGTTTTTTTGAAATCTCCTCACTGCCAAGAAAAACCTCCCCTATTTTGAAGTCCAAATGCTGGCACGTTCAGTTTGTCTGAAGGATTAAAGTCATTGACTTGGTGAATTTCAATCATCTTAACTTGCCAGGTACATAATTGGGAACATAACTTAGTATTGTAGTGGGTGGTGAAATATATCCTCAGCAATTCAGCAGTCCCCCTTGCCTTTCCCTTCATATGAAGCCGGCTGCATTTGAATTCTAACGACATCTCTTAGCTAAGTGACTCTTCTGTTATTGCTCCTGTTTCCAGCAGGTTAAAACCATGATAAATGTCTCCAATGCTTACATACCTCTTCTGATTTTTTTTTTTTCCGCGTTTAAAGTACTTTAATAAACTCTGTCGGACAGTCAAGTCTTATTATGCTGCATTTCCCCTCTAGTCCGCCTTGGTCTGTGTACACTTTGGACGAGCCCGGCATGCACACGGCACTGTATATGCTCACTTTTTTCATCTACCTAGGCCAAGCGGTTGATGCATGCATACAACCATCATTTGACTGGCGCCTAGCGGCTGCCCCGGCCTTGGATGCGCTCCGCAGAGCGTGCCCAAATGCCAAGTCACGTTTCGTTACCTTACATGTGTAATGACAATAAAGTTGAATCTCATCTCATCTCATTTGCAGTTTCACTCCCACCCGATAGGTAGCGCCAAGGCGCTGATGCACCAGGATTTCCACCAACGAAGAAACGGTGGACTTCTTCACAAAGTTTCTCTTCAAATAGAGTCCATTTCTGCTGTTTGACTTCCCGGTTTCCACTTCTTTTCCACGAAGATGCTGCTGCCACTAGCGAGACACTTGCCTGCTGACTGACTGGAAAGCTCACATGAGCAGGGCGCTTGTAAACTCCGCGCGGATGACGGCCACGCGTGTTGTTTGTGTGCGTGCTTGCAGAAAGTCATTGCTTCATATATTTTTCTTAAATTCATATCTCCTTCTTGGTGTGGCGGTAAATTTTCTGGCGAGGCAGGCTGCCACTGAGAAATGTTACGAGAGGAAACCCTGGACTCACATTCTTCTACTGTAACTTAAAGCATTTGTAAACTGTTATTTTGGACTGGAAAAAGTTCTTTTAATTTTCATTCTGAAGCCTAATTATTAAACTTTTAAACTTCTAGACTCAGCAAGGTTTCAAACAGGATGGACTAGTTTATTTTCTTTTTGACTTTAATGGAGTTGAATACTATTACTCCAGTTTGTTTTGAACAGTAGAGTTACAACAGGCCTGTATGGTGCAGTAGAAGCTGATATTTGAGTTTTATTTTTTTATTTTTTGGGTTGAAAGACTTAACATTAATGTCTGTTAATTGTGTTGCTACAAACACTTGGTTAAGTTGTTAAGTTTTAAGTTTCCAACTCATGTTTCATGGGTCATTATTTTATTTAGCTACGGAAATTTTATAATAGGCTGTTCAAACTTCTATTTTTGCATTAGTCTGCATTGTTCATTTCCTAAAAAGAGAATTTATTCATTGTATATGGTATTCATTTATATAGCACTTTTATTCTCATCTCTAGATGACCAAAGCACTTTACAGATCCTGCTATCCATCCATTCACACACTGATGGTGGCATAGCTGCCCAACATGGCGCTGTCCAGACCCACCAGGAGCAATTGGGGGTAAAGCGTCTTGCCCATGGACACAACGGCAGAACATCTGGGGAGTGGGATTCAAACCGCTAACCATCCGGTTATTGGACGACCTGCTCTACCTCCTGAGCCATTGCCATCCTCATATATGTAACCCCTGGGTTATTTTTGTTATTTGCCTGAAAACTCTTCTTGTTTTACTGGTTTAATATTTTAGTTCTTGTAAAACTGTCTCAAATGTATTGTTAATGTGCATTCTTCTCCTTGTTGTTGAAGAGTTCTGGTGTCCAACTGACAGTAAATGCACCATGTATCGTTACGGGAGAATGCAGCGCTAATGTGAAAGAGGGTAAAACCTAAAGGTGCCTTCACACTAAATGCAAACGAGGGGCACGAATGCATACAAAGTCAATGGAAAGAGACAAGCACACGCGAAATTGCGCATTCATGTCCGAGAGATAGCGCTAGCTTTGAGATTCTGCCGTCATCTGAGTAAAAGTATCAACATTGGAAAGTAAACTAGGTTGAAAATGAGATTGACACTCACTTGGAGACAGAAGGACTGGGAGCTCTTCAACTGAATCGGGATGTCGGAGTAATTTACCCATGGATTTCTGCCGTGGACGTGCTAACAAGGCTAGCAAGCTAGCAGCGTAAACACCCATCAAGTTTTTGAGGCAGAGACAACTTTTTCAGGTGGGCCCCCTGTTGGATAATATAAACCTAAGCATGATGTTATTTGGGGGATTTCCACAGCAGGTTGAACACTGCTGCAGAAGTTATAAAGGCAACTTCGCCTGACTACATCTCACCCAGATGGTGAATTCATGTCTATTTGTGTGTTTACATTGAGTTATAATGTAATCGTGCTACACGAAAAATTCCCCCGTTCGCGTTTGTGTGAAGGCACCTTAGCTTGTTTATTTTTGTTTGTGCCTTTAATGGGGCCAACAATGTAACTTGTGACTGGCCAGTCTCAAGTCAGTGTGAAGCTACTTGGTTGGTGATTGGCTGGGTAGAAGAAGTCAAGACGGTGTGGAGAGGAAAGAGCGCTCTTTCTCTCTCTCTTCTCAGGCAGCGGTCGGGAGGCCACGTCGGAGCTGCATCTCAGAGAACTCAAGTCTTTTATTCTACTTTCTGCTGCTGGTTTGCTTTACTAGACGTAGTTAAGCAGCCGTGTTAAACAGGGGGTGAGACTGAGAGTCTGCCAAGCGATGGACTTATAGTCATTATACCTCTGAGGTGTAAATTGGAAGCTGCTAACTGCTAAGCTAATCATTAAGGTTAGCCAGAAGACTGGACTAAAGTGTGGGCCCTGGCCAAACCCTGCAGGGCCCCGCATGCATTCAGCGGTCCCTCTGTGACAGCCAGAGGGAAGGAGAGCAGTGGACAATGGCATTGACCAGCTTCACCACAGCTAAGGAGGAGAACCACACTCCCTGCACCCTGTCGGATATCATCTGCTGGAGAATAGCAGCACAATCGAAGAGCCTGGTCTGCAGTAGTGAGTCCAGGGCCACACACAGGTGAGCGGTCGTCATCGTCTAGTGGCCCAACGCACTCCAGCCTCGATCAGGCATACACCGGTGGATTAATTCGGGGTAATAACTGGTATGTTGGCTTTTATTTGATTTGATTTCTTTTTTGTGTGTGCAGCTGCTGTTTTTGATTGGGCCCATTAGTGTTCTGACTGTTCTGTGTCCTTGAAATCCTATGTTGCTGCTGACCATAGTGATTGCAAATTAAAGAGACAATCCAAGTTTAGTTTTATTCATTGTAAACGAGTCATTTCTTTTTCAATTTGAAGGTCACTGTGATATATTTGGGTTTTCCGAAGAAGTTGTGTTTATTTGTAGTGTATTTTTAACAAACACTGAACCTAGGGCACTGTTCACAAGACTTGAGGGGCAGAACAGTGTTACATATACAGTACATTTTAATTTTATTTATTTGAAATATTTTTTTATTGGAGAATTTACTGCTGACAGTTTGCAGTTTTTTGTCAGTAAAGCTGTTCCTGCTTATACAAAAGATAAACAGTTTTTGTTTTGCATTTTGTTTCCTTACTGTATCAAAAATGAACCGAACCATTGTAGAGAGTGTAAATAACAAGACTGATTCATGAAGCAGACGACTTTATTCACTCTCTCATCAGTCATACACAGGAAAAGCATGTCTCAATACACCATGGGTTCTCCTTTTATACCAACCGCTCATCTCACATTTGCATGACATTTAACATCACAATACATTCATCCTTTCTCACCACAACTCCTTCTTCCTGCTATCTCACCATGATCTCCCTAGCTATTGTTCTCCTCTGTTTACCCTCTGCATCCAGTCTGAGATGATTAACCCAGTCTCTACACCGCCCCCCCCCACCCCAGAATCTCAGACAGAGTTTCAGTCCTCATGTTCTTTTGGCTTCAGTCTCCTCCCATATCTGCTGTAACGGGGGTTTACTGCCTCCACGGCGCTGCTGTGCCGGCGGGGGGCTCCTGGGGGTGTGTCTGTCTGTGGGTGGGCCATGGCGAGGGGGGAGGAAACTTCGATTTGCCCGTGTGGCTGCTCTGATGAATCGTTTACCTGGGGAGTTCTCAGTGGGGGTCTTCTACGCCGGGGGGCCCGAGCCAACAGCACTTGCTCGTCCGCCACTACAAAGGCAGGCTTAAGTCTGTCTATGCATATTTTCTCCCAACGACCCCCCAAGTCTAACAAAAAATGTTTGTCCCCTGTTTCCAGCACTCTGAACGGGCCATCGTAGGGTGGGCGCAATGGAGGGCGGTGGGCATCGTGCCTGACAAACACGAACGCCGCGTTCTTCAAAGTTTTTGGCACAAAAGCGCATGGAAAACAGTGGTGGGCCAGGCCGGGCAGCGTGCCTGTGTCTGCGCTATGCTGCAAACGCTGAGACGGGCAGCTGTCCGGCGCGGGATTATCTGGCAAAAATTCCCCGGGCAGCCGCAGTGGCTGAGAAAAAACAAGCTCTGCCGGGGAAGTCTCCAAATCCTCTTTTGGTGCGGAACGCAACCCCAATAAAACCCACGGCAACCGGTCTACCCAATTTGCATCCGTCAGCGAAGCCCTGAGCGCTGCTTTCAGTGACTTATGAAAACGCTCGCATAACCCATTGGCATGTGGGTTGTACGCAGTTGTGCGATGAATTGCAACACCCAGGCTGCGGGCCATCGCGGACCAGAGGTCGGAAACAAACTGAGGGCCCCTATCGGACGTGATGTCCGACGGGATTCCAAGACGTGCCACCCATATTGTCAAAAAAGCGCGCGCCACGTCCGTGGACGTGGTTGCCACCAGCGGGACTGCTTCTGGCCAGCGTGTGGTGCGGTCCACCACTGTCAGAAGGTGCGTGCACCCCTGCGATGGCGGTAGGGGGCCCACGAGGTCCACGTGAACATGGTCGAACCTCTTAGCTGGTATACGCAACGGCTCCAAAGGAGCCTTCGTGTGTCTGTGTACTTTGGCTCGTTGGCACGCTGCGCAGGCTGCAGCCCACTCTTTCACTTGTTTGCGCAGGCCTGGCCACACGAACTTCGCTCCCACCATTTTGACTGATGCGCGCACTCCTGGGTGCGCCAGAGTGTGAACTGACTCAAACACACCGCGGCGCCACACGACTGGGACCACCGGGCGCGGGCATCCTGTGGAGACATCGCAGATTGGGGGGGCTTGCCGTCTGGCAGTACTCTGCTCTCCAGCCTTAACCCCTTGCACTCTGGTCAATTTCCCTAAAAATGCCAAAAAATAACGTACCCAAAGTAAATCAAAAGCTGTTCTTCAACCCTTTGCAGCCATCTTCATGGGGCTGGTCTCATTTAAAAGAAAACACTTTGAATTTTTTGGCAAAACAGTCATAATCTCTCTAAGTGCTCCGGCCACTGAGTAACAGTCATCTAAACATAATGAACTTGAAGAAAATAAATTTCACCTGGGTGGGTTTTTTTTTGATACAAATGCTTGCAAATAACACACAGCTTCAGATCCGGGCTGGAAAATGCAACAGAAATGTAGAACCAAGTGTTATCCAGCTGAGGTCAAAATTTTGTAGCAATACCACAAAAAATGAATATATTACACAGCTTTTTTCTTAGGTTGTTCACAGACATTTTTGAACTGTGCCAAATGGTGCCAAATGGCACAGTTTGGAAAAACGTCTGTAACTTTTGGATGATTCAATATAGAAGCTTGATGTTGGGCTCTAATGAAAGGTGACACTCAGGGCTGTGTGTGTGTGTGTGTGGGGGGGGGGGGGGGGTGTCCCCCCCCCCCCGCTACAGAGGACGGACATTGCCCAGTGCGCCGCGGTCTACTACGCACAGTTGTAATTTACCAATCGGTCAAAAGTCATTTTTGATTGCAATTTTCAGGGATAAAGAATAATTCAGCTTATAACACTTACCGGTTCACAACAGCAGCGTAGCTGGCGAACTTCTCTTCCTCATTGTCAGACGAACACAAAGCTGGTCCGCTTGTTACGGACTCGTGGTTCTGGTCATGCGACACGGTCAAAACATAATTCCATTATTGCGGTTTTGCGCTTCCATGATTGCGGTTTTGGCGAATGATTTTTCAAAACAAATAACAGTAGTAAGAAAAAAAGACTGGCGAACACGTGTGTGTCACCCAGCCTTCGTCGTCGGCCTCCGTCGGTCTATGATGACCATGGAAGAGAATCCTAAATGTCTACTCTGCTGGGACAGCACCGCCTGTGGCTGAACAGGCCGATGCGCGAATGGCAGTCCCTGTCACACAGGTCGCATTTGTGGGTGGTCTCCGTGCTGCTGGGTCTGTGGCGGTTCTTCCTGCGGGTCCTTTTTTCATCTGCTGCAGCAGTCAGTCTCTCTTCACCCAGCCTTACACAAAACAGCTTTCGAACTTCTGTGCTTCAATTGGCTGGCTGTATTCGCAGCCATTGGTAGGCGGGTCCTTCTTGCTAGTTTTTCAGTCATTGGTTCTTCAAGGTTTCAGAAACCCAATTCAAGGCTCTTATTAGTCGAATGAGAGGTCAATCACATCTAAACCAATCAACGCACTCCTTTGGCTTTCTGTTCGCGGCTGTGTCTGTAGTGGAAGAACGGAAATGCAGGTTTTTTTTTTCTTCAGTGCACCCTAGGACGCACAGTGCGCCCTCGTGCACTCTAGGACGCAGAGACGTGCCCGCCCGCGGTACACCGGAGTGCAAGAGGTTAACCCTGTTGGTCCAGACTTGAGTGCGCGCACGTCCGTATCGCTAATCTGCTCTGCGGCCATGGCTGTATAATCTATCCCCACGCAGACCAGGGCCACTACTGCACGTGAGAGGCAGTCCGCCACCACATTCAGTTTACCCAACACATGCTGAATATCGGTCGTAAACTCCGAGATCGTGGCCAGCTGTCTCTGCTGCCGGCCTGACCATGGTTCCAAAACCTTGGCCATCGCGAACGTCAGTAGCTTGTGGTCCACGAACGCGGTGAAGCTGCGCCCTTCCAGCCAGAACTGGAAGTGGTGTATGGCCAGGTGGAGAGCCAGCAACTCTCTGTCGAATGCACTGTATTTACGCTCACTGTCGCGCAAAGCCCTGCTGAAAAAAGCGAGCAGCTGCCAAGAACCAGTGACACGTTGCTCCACGATGGCCCCTATGGCCACGTCCGAGGCGTCGGTAGTGAGCGCTATCCGGGCCGCCGGGTCTGGGTGCGCCAACAGTGCGGCGTTTGCCAGGGCTGTTTTAACCTCAGAGAACGCCTGCTCTCGCTCTGGAGTCCATTCGACTCTATCCGCAGGTTTCCGTCTCTTGAGCGCGGCGTACAATGGCTGCATGAGTTGAGCTGCGAGGGGGAGGAACCGGATATAAAAGTTAACCATTCCCAAAAATTCTTGCAGCGCCCTGACCATCTGAGGCCGGGGAAAATTCGCCACGGTGTGCACTTTGTCAGGCAAGGGTATCGCTCCCTCCGGTGAGATGCGGTGCCCCAAAAAATCAATCCCCGTCACGCCGAACTGGCATTTCGCCGGGTTGATTATTAACCTGTGCTCCTCCAACCTCCGGAAAACCGTCGTGAGGTGGGTTACGTGTTCGTCCTCGGACGCACTGGCCACCAGGATATCATCCAGGTAGACGAACACAAACGGGAGATCGCGCAACATCGCATCCATCATGCGTTGGAATGTCTGTGCCGCTCCTTTTAATCCGAATGGCATGCGCAGAAACTCAAACAAGCCAAACGGAGTTATTACCGCTGTTTTGGGTATGTCCTCCGCACGCACTGGGACCTGGTGGTAACCGCGGACCAGGTCTATTTTAGAAAAAATGCGTGCTCCGGCGAGGTGAACGGAAAAATCCTGAATATGGAGAATCGGGTAGCGGTCGTGCGCTGTGGCGTTATTCAATCTGCGGAAATCACCACACGGTTGCCACGATCCCTCGGCCTTAGGGACCAAGTGTAGCGGGGATGCCCATGGGCTGTTCGATCGCCTGATGATGCCCAACCTTTCCAGGTTGGCAAACTCCTCGCGCGCTATGGCCAGTTTAGCTGCGTCCAAGTGCCGAGGCTGTGCGAAAATGGGCAGCCCGGTGGTGGTGATAAAGTGTTCCACCCCGTGTTTAGCGATGGCCGCCGAAAATGTCGGGACCGTGAGTGCTGGGAACTGAGTGAGCAGTGTGTGGAACTTACCGCCTTGAGCTGTGACGCTGGCTTGTGTTATTGGCCCGGCGCCTCGAGCTGTACAGGGGAGAGAATCAAAAGACAGTGCATTAACCAGGCGCCTGTTAGCCACATCAACTAGTAACCCATGTGCACATAGAAGATCAGCTCCCAGGATTGGGAAACTCAATGCCGCTATGACAAAAGTCCACTCGTACATACGGCCATGTAGGGATAAAGTCAGTGTTCTCTCACCAAAAGTCTTAATGCCCGAGCCGTTTACTGCTACCAGCCCGGGGCCGCTAGGTCCTGCCAGCCGGTCGGCATAGGACGGCAGGATGATGCTCTTCTGGGCTCCGGTGTCTACGAGGAAGCGCCTCCCCGAGCGCGAGTCCGTCACGTAGAGCAGCTTGTTCTCTTCACCGGTGGTCGCAGCTGCTACCGACTGCCAGCCTTGGCATTTCCTGAGTGCTTGAATTGGCACGGTGGCGCACATCTGCGTGCGTTCTCTCCGAAGCGGCGGTGGGAGAAGCAGAGCATGTCTCTCTGGCGCTCCCTGGCCCCCGCTGCCGCTACCGTCAGTGGCTCCTCGCCTCCGCTGGTCGTCTAGCTGGGTTCCGACGCCACCGCGTTCACTGTGAGGGCTCTGGTGGTGAGGATGATCCGATCTGCCTCCTGGGCTAGCACACAGTAGTCACGCACGGCCAGCAACTGCGAATTGGCAAGAACCGCTCTGGCTACTGTTGGGAGGTTCTGGAGGAAAAGGTGGGCAAACAGAAAATGCCCGTCATCTGTGCCCATTAACGCCAACATCATCTCCATCAGTTCGACCGCCGAACCATCTCCTAACTCGGAGTGCCTCAGGAGCCTCTCTGCCCTCTCACAGACCGAGAGCGTGTAGCGTCGGGTCAGCGCAGCCTTGAGAGCCCTTCCCCGGAGGGCGAACTGAGCCTCGGTGTGGTGGAACCAAGAGCGTGGGTTGTGCAGCCAAACGTCCGGTAGTTTGACCGAAACAACGCACGCGTTGCTGGGAGTTCCTGTCCGGGCCGTCTCTGGGATGCTTGCTGCGTCCCTGGGGCTTCCCGTCCGGGCCGACTCCGGGGTTCTTGCCTCGTGTTCCATAATTCGTCAAAGGGTCACCAGTGTGGAGAGTGTAAATAATGAGACTGATTCATGAAGCAGACGACTTTATTCACTCTCTCACCAGTCATACACAGGAAAAGCATGTCTCAATACACCATGGGTTCTCCTTTTATACCAACCACTCATCTCACATTTGCATGACATTTAACATCACAATACATTCATCCTTTCTCACCCCAACTCCTTCTTCCTGCTATCTCACCATGATCTCCCGAGCTATTGTTCTCCTCTGTTTACCCTCTGCATTTAGTCTGAGATGATTAACCCAGTCTCTACACCGTGACCTTAAAAGCAAGGTACGTACTGAACCGTGATTTTAGGCATACTGTTACACCCCTAACAGACTGATGGATGGATGGAAAATTATAGTTTCATAATCAAACAGTAAAATTAATCTCCAGTTACAGCTCCAGATATGAACTTTATATTCTCTCTTCACTGGTCGCAGCAAGATGGCTATCCTCCATGAGCCTTTTTCTTCTTGTCAAAGTAAGTTCTTTCTCCACACCGTCACCAAGTTCTTGCTCATTTGGGATTAATAACTTGTCTTGATTTACTCTAAAATGCTGTTGGATCTTTACAGAATACTGTATCATACATGCAATTAACAAGACTGGTTCACTTAAGACTGACATTTGGATTACTCTTCATTTAATTTCCATAATCTAAAAGTCTTCACTGTATGGGTGATTAGTTCAAACCAAAAGCCCCAACCTTTGAGGGCTGACCTGTCTGGCATGGCTGTACCAGGTGTGCACACCCACCGTCATAACTCTCAGGATAAGTGAGGCCTCCCTACCACTGCCAGATGGCACATCAAGTTATAATTGTGTTGAAGGTTACTTTCTAACATTAAGTCTACTCTCCCTTCCACTTACAGTGGAGGTGTGAAAAATATCAAACAGCAGATCAAATGGCTGCCTCATATACAAGCCATGGCATCCAAGCTGGCAACCTTTCAAATAAATAAAACTTCAGGCTACATTCCCTCCACCTACTGAGGAATGTGGAGGAAGTCACTCAAGAGGAAGAACCATTCAAGTTATGGCAACGTGGGACAATAGGGAAAAAAAATCACATATTTATGACAAAAGGGCCTTGACTTTATTTTACCTGCAAAAACTAGCTTTTAAAGGAAAAAAAAAACTTTAGCAAGCTGCATCTAGAAGAGTCTGGTGCTCACAGAGAAAAATATGGACAAGCTATCGTACAACAGTTCACACTAACACACCTACAATTGCTCACTATCAGGCTGGCCATCATGAGAGCTACAGGAAGCTAGCTCTGTTAGAGTTTCCTGACCACTCCTGTGATTGCTCCCCCCTTTTCCTGGAAACTGAAGACAGAATACACACACACACACACACACACACAGCTGCTGTTGTCCACTCTGTGCCCACACCCTCCAAAAGCAGTTTAGTATTCCCTCTATCCACCTTTCAGCTGCTGACTTTCTCTTCATGATAAACCACAGAAGTGAAAGAAGAGACAGAGGGTGCCTTCCTTTCATCCTTATCTCTCCACTGCCCTTTCTGTCAACTCATTTTTTCTGCTTTTGAGATTGGCAGATGACCACAGACAGCACTGATACAATAACAGATATATATATTCTCTCTCCCTCTCTCTCTCTCTCTCTCTCTCTCTCTCTCTCTCTGGAATACAGGGCCATCATATGAGTTATTGTTTTCTGTGGTACTCCTGTTGACCAGATATTTATGTTCCTGTATGTCTTCCTGCATATCCATGAATAGGACCCAAATATAAAGTGCATATTTTAACATAAGAAAAACAGGAGCTGTTGTTCAAATTAATTATGTGCAACGTATAGAACAGCATATTTGTACTGAGTAGCATAGCATGTACAGTGCTGTGAAAAACTATGTGCCCCCTTTCTGATTTCTTATATTTTTGCATATTTGTCACACTTAAAGGGCCTTATTAGGATGATCATCTGCTGACTTTTCCGTTAGACTTTTCGCTGTACGCCAGTGTTTGATAGTTTCTGTCAGTGCATTGTCTGTTTTTTTACGCTTTGCGTCACGCCATCAAATAATCTATAGACAGTGTGCTCGCAATGTGCTAGGAGGTGGAGGCTCATTTCAAAGAGGTGTGGCAGCACACAATCTAATGAGCATTACTATTATAGTCAATGTCGTGTGAATCCACTGTTGATCAGGAAAAAGGTGGTTTGTCATCAGAAGCGCATTGTTTAATGCCATTTCAGTGGCGTGTTGAAATCGCGCAGCTCAGGAGCTCATGAGGAAACGGCATGTGCCAATCTTATTTTAATAGAGAGAGTTGTAATAGTCATTATATAATCGTCTGTCATTTTAATTATATGATGATCACAGTATTTTTTTTTATTCCATCCACACTCATTTTAATTGTGGACTTACCATTGGAGGCTATAGATTAGGCAATAATGTAGGATTTTTTTAGGGGAATGAATGAATGAACAGGGAGGATATGTGTGTATGGGGGGGTTGTCAGTCTGAAGATTTTTATTCCATCCACATTTTCTTTTTCATCACAGACTTATTAGGCATCAATGTGTTTATTTTTAGGGGGATGTATAAATGAAAAAGGAGTGTGCAGTGTTAGGGCGACAGTGGTTCAGGAGGTAGAGCGGGTCGTCCAATAACCAGAGGGTTGGTGGTTCAAATCCCACTCTTTCCAGCCATCCTACTATTGTGTCACTGGGCAAAACACTTTACCCACCTTGCCTCCAGTGTCCATGACACTGGGTATGAATGTGTCTAAATGTTCGGTAGTGGTCGGAGAGGATGTTGCCATGGATAGGCAGCAACGTTTGTCAGTCTTCCCCAGGACAGCTGTGGCTACAGCAGCAGATTACCATTGTCTGTCTGGAGTGAATGAATAATCGACTCACTGTAAGCACTTTGAGATGTCATTTGACATGTAAAGTGCAATAGAAATCTAATCCAATATCATTTTCACTGTAACTCCCCACAGAGACAGGAGACACGTCCACACATCTGCCTCAGCCGCATGCCCCAGGTTTCCAGCCAAGCCGAAGCTGTGGTTCTCCACCAGCAAGCTCCCTGACTGCCACTCGTCAGAAGCCACTGAAAGTGGCCTTGCTTCGTGGCTGGGGTCACCGCGGACAGGAAGCCGCACCAGACCTCCTTTCCTCCCACCCGGGAGCAACTTCCACACCATCGTTAATGAAAGTATGCACAGGCATCATCCTCTTTTCTTGAAGTTTCAAACCCATTCATGTCTGTGTGTTGCATCCGTGCATACTACATTAAACCATTCAGCTAATTTTTTCAGCCCATTCCCCAGTTTTTTTCACTCGAAAATAACTGGGCATCAACTGTGATTGATGTCTTCCTTATTACCAAGCAGCATTACCATCGCATGCATTTTGGTTCACATGCATGAGCTTTGGTCTTAAACCATCATGGTCACAATTCACTTTAGATAATGCACTTCTTTGCATTAAAGGGATGGGCATGAGTGCTTTGGATTGGATTATCCAAAACACACCTCTGAATAATTAGACCAGCCTCTTTGTGTCATGCACCAGAGGAAAGTTCATTTTATGCCATTGTGATAAGGAAATGAACTTGGAAACACCCATAAATGCGTTCTGCATCACTGACAACTTGACTAACCGACCGCATCATTTTTTTTTCTTGTCAACATGATTGTAACATGTTTTTTAATGACATACAAAATATATCCAGTGCAAAATCACTCAAAGGTGTTATGTCTGTTTTTTTGCTAACTTTGGACTGACTTGATAGATAGATAGATAGATAGATAGATAGATAGATAGATAGATAGATAGATAGATAGATAGATAGATAGATAGATAGATAGATAGATAGATAGATACATACATAGATACAGTGGGGCAAAAAAGTATTTAGTCCGCCACCAATTGTGCAAGTTCTCCCACTTAAAAGATGAGAGAGGTCTCCAATTTTCATCATAGGTATACCTCAACTATGAGAGACAAAATGAGAAAAAAAAAAATCCAGAAAATCACGGTGAAGGATTTTTAATGAATTAATTAGTAAATTCCTCAATAAAATGAATATTTGGTCACCTACAAACAAGCAAGATTTCTGGCTATCACAGACCTGTAACTTCTTCTTTAACAGGCTCCTCTGTCCTCCACTCGTTACCTGTATTAATGACACCTGTTTGAACTCGTTATCAGTATAAAAGACACCTGTCCACAACCTCAAACAGTCAGACTCCAAACTCCACTATGGCCAAGACCAAAGAGCTGTCAAAGGACACCAGAAACAAAATTGTAGACCTGCACCAGGCTGGGAAGACTGAATCTGCAATAGGTAAGCAGCTTGGTGTGAAGAAATCAGCTGTGGGAGCAATTATTAGAAAATGGAAGACATACAAGACCACTGATAATCTCCCTCCATCTGGGGCTCCACGCAAGATCTGACCCCGTGGGGTCAAAATTATCATGAGAACGGTGAGCAAAAATCCCAGCACCACATGGGGGGACCTAGTGAATGACCTGCAGAGAGCTGGGACCAAAGTAACAAAGGCTACTATCAGTAACACACTACACTGCCAGGGACTCAAATCCTGCAGTGCCAGACGTGTACCCCTGCTTAAGCCAGTACATGTCCAGGCCCGTCTGAAGTTTGCTAGAGAGCATTTGGATGATCCAGAAGAGGATTGGGAGAATGTCATATGGTCAGATGAAACCAAAATAGAACTTTTTGGTAAAAACTCAACTTGTCATGTTTGGAGGAGAAAGAACACCATACCTACTGTGAAGCATGGGGGTGGAAACATCATACTTTGGGGCTGTTTTTCTGCAAAGGGACCAGGATGACTGATCCGTGTAAAGGAAAGAATGAATGGGGCCATGTATCATGAGATTTTGAGTGAAAACCTCTTTCCACCAGCAAGGGCATTGAAGATGAAACGTGGCTGGGTCTTTCAGCATGACAATGATCTCAAACACACCGCCCGGGCAATGAAGGAGTGGCTTCGTAAGAAGCATTTCAAGGTTCTGGAGTGGCCTAGCCAGTTTCCAGATCTCAACCCCATAGAAAATCTTTGGAGGGAGTTGAAAGTCTGTGTTGCCCAGCGACAGCCCCAAAACATCACTGCTCTAGAGAAGATCTGCATGGAGGAATGGGCCAAAATACCAGCAACAGTGTGTGAAAACCTTGTGAAAACTTACAGAAAACGTTTGACCTCTGTCATTGCCAACAAAGGGTATATAACAAAGTATTGAGATGAACTTTTGTTATTGACCAAATACTTATTTTACCGAGGAATTTACCAGTTAATTCATTAAAAATCCTTCAATGTGATTTTCTGGATTTTTTTTTCTCATTTTGACTCTCATAGTTGAGGTATACCTATGATGAAAATTGGAGACCTCTCTCATCTTTTAAGTGGGAGAAATTGCACAATTGGTGGCTGACTAAATACTTTCTTACCCCACTGTACATACATACATACATATATACTTTATTTCGAACAAAAAAGTAAAACAAAAACAAAACAAATGACAAGTGCAATAAAGTAACAGTATACAGTGTTCGAAAGGGAGAAGGAAGAAGTGAACACTTATTAATTCCAACTCCTCTTTTCCATAAATACAACCCATGTGAAATATATACAAATTACCACATTTAAGACCCCAAGTAAACAGTTAACTATATTTTGTACATATCAACATTAACAACCATCCATCCCAACATACATACAGTCCATACATCAAAACCAGCCCCAAACAACACCGATATACACAGTGCTGTCTCACCCACCATTCCATAGTGTCCCAGAGTGAGCATAGAGAATCGTACATATAAATACTTCCCTTCTAACATATATTCTTTCAGCAAATAATGTTTATACCTCTTTTTGAATTGATTTCTGTTTGTACATAGTTTCAGTTCCAGCTCCAGACTGTTCCACAAATCCACCCCACAGACAGATATGCACATACTTTTCTTAGTTGTTCGTATCTTGGGTTTTGTAAAGTTTAAGTCTCCTCTCAAATTATAATCAGTGTCTCTTTTTTTAAATATTTTTTGTATATTAGTTGGGAATTGATTATTAATTGCCCTGTACATGACTTGTGCTGTCTTAAATTTAACTAAATCGATGAACTTTATGACATGTGACTTTAAAAACAACGAATTGGTATGGTCTCTATATCCTACATTATTTATTATCCTTATAGCTCTTTTTTGTAATGTGCATATTAACTGTAGGTTGGTCTTGTAGGTGTTTCCCCAGACTTCTACACAGTAGTTAAGATAAGGTAGAAACAGTGAATTGTACAGTAAGAACAATGATTTATAGTCCAAGATGTGCCTTGTCTTCCCCAGTATCCCTATACATTTTGCCAACTTGGCCCGGATGTGACTGATGTGAGGTTTCCAGCAGATTTTATTGTCTAGCGTCACCCCCAGAAACTTATTTTCCTGTACTGTTTCTATTCTGGCATCATCTATCATTACCATTATTTCATGATTTATTTTATAATTTCCAAACAACATAATCTTTGTTTTTTTTTCAGATTTAGAGATAATTTATTTTTGTTGAACCACTGCGTTAACCTTTTCATTTCAGTTGTGACCACCTCTAAAACCTGCTGCAAATTCTCACCAGTGCAAAGGATATTTGTGTCATCCGTAAACAAAATAAATTTCAGAATTTTTGATACTTAGCATATGTCATTTATATACAAGATAAAGAGTTTGGGTCCCAAAACTGACCCCTGGGGCACACCACAAGTGATGTCCATGAAGGGTGATTTGTGCTCACCAATTTGTACAAATTGTTATCTGTTACTTAAATAACTTTCCACCCAACTCAGTCCGAGCCCTCTTATCCCATACCTTTCCAGTTTCCTTAGGAGAATTCTGTGGTCAATGGTGTCAAAAGCTTTCTTTAAATCTATAAATACCCCTACAGCAAACTTTTTTTATCTATACAACTAGTAATTTCTTCAATAAGCTCGGTCAGTGCCAAAGATGTAGATTTATCTGCTCTAAAACCATACTGGCTGTCTGTAAGGAGGTTGTGTTTTTCAATGAAATCATCCAGTCTCTTAGTGAAGATTTTTTCAAGTATTTTGGAGAATTGTGAGAGTAAAGAGACTGGCCTGTAATTTGTGAAATAATGACTGTCTCCTGTTTTGTATTGTGGTACTGTATTACTTTTGCTATTTTCATTTTGTTTGGAAATTTACCAGTTTGAAATGACAGGTTACAGATGTGGGTGAGTGGCTTAACAATTCCTTCAATTACTTTTTTCACTATTGTCATGTCAATTTCGTTCCAGTCCGTTGATTTTTTGTTCTTAAATTTACTCACAGTCTCGATAATTTCCTTTTCAGTAACTGCACCCAAAAAGATTGTGTTTGGATTTCCATCTTCTATTTCATTTACAGAAACACTGTTGTTTGTTTCTGGTGTCACTATTGATTTTGCTAATTCAGGACCAACGTTTACAAAAAATTTATTGAAACCACTGACCACATCCTCCATATTATTTATCAAATTGCCATTTTCAATAAAATATTCTGGATAATTAGCATTCTTAGGTCGATTACTAATAATCCCATTGAGTACTTGCCATATTCCTCTTATTTTTATTATCCTCTAATATTCTGTTGTAGTATTCTTTCTTACAAGTCCTCATTATATTAGTAAGCTTATTTTTATATCTTTTATATTTGAGCTCAGCCTCCACCATTCTGCACTTAATGAATTGTTTATATAATGTATTCTTCTTTTTACATGCATTTAATAACCCCTTGGTGGCACAAGGAATATTTTTGTTTTGTTGTCTGTCACAGTATTGTTTTATAGGACAGTTTTTATTGTACAATGATTGAAATATTTGTAAAAAATTATCATATGCTTTATTTATATCATTTTCATCATAAACTATCTTCCAGTCTTGTATTAATAATTCCTTTGCCAGTAAATACATAGATTCTTCAGTTGTTATTCTTTTATATTTAATATTTTTGGTATACTTTTTCTTCCTATAATCACATTGATAGACAACAAAAATCAGCAGGTGGTCACTGATATGATTCAATAGAAGCCCACTCATGATATTATTTTCCATAATATTTGTGAATATGTTATCTATTAGTGTGGCACTGTGTGACATGGTTCTGCTAGGTCTGGTAATTGTTGGATGTAAGCCCATACTGTACATTGTGTTGATAAATTCTTCTGTCAAACTATGTTGTTTTGAATTCATAAGATCTATATTGAAATCCCCACAGATGAACATACAGTGGGGCAAAAAAGTATTTAGTCCGCCACCAATTGTGCAAGTTCTCCCACTTAAAAGATAAGAGAGGTCTCCAATTTTCATCATAGGTATACCTCAACTATGAGAGACAAAATGAGAAAAAAAAATCCAGAAAATCACATTGAAGGATTTTTAATGAATTAATTGGTAAATTCCTCAGTAAAATAAGTATTTGGTCACCTACAAACAAGCAAGATTTCTGGCTCTCACAGATCTGTAACTTCTTCTTTAAGAGGCTCCTCTGTCCTCCACTCGTTACCTGTATTAATGGCACCTGTTTGAACTCGTTATCAGTATAAAAGACACCTGTCCACAACCTCAAACAGTCAGACTCCAAACTCCACTATGGCCAAGACCAAAGAGCTGTCAAAGGACACCAGAAACAAAATTGTAGACCTGCACCAGGCTGGGAAGACTGAATCTGCAATAGGTAAGCAGCTTGGTGTGAAGAAATCAACTGTGGGAGCAATTATTAGAAAATGGAAGACATACAAGACCACTGATAATCTCCCTCCATCTGGGGCTCCACGCAAGATCTGACCCCGTGGGGTCAAAATGATCACGAGAACGGTGAGCAAAAATCCCAGAACCACACGGGGGGAGCTAGTGAATGACCTGCAGAGAGCTGGGACCAAAGTAACAAAGGCTACATCAGAAACACACTACGCCGCCAGGGACTCAAATCCTGCAGTGCCAGACGTGTACCCCTGCTTAAGCCAGTACATGTCCAGGCCTGTCTGAAGTTTGCCAGAGCATTTGGATGATCCAGAAGAGGATTGGGAGAATGTCATATGGTCAGATGAAACCAAAATAGAACTTTTTGGTAAAAACTCAACTTGTCGTGTTTGGAGGAGAAAGAACACCATACCTACTGTGAAGCATGGGGGTGGAAACATCATACTTTGGGGCTGTTTTTCTGCAAAGGGACCAGGACGACTGATCTGTGTAAAGGAAAGAATGAATGGGGCCATGTATCGTGAGATTTTGAGTGAAAACCTCCTTCCACCAGCAAGGGCATTGAAGATGAAACGTGGCTGGGTCTTTCAGCATGACAATGATCCCAAACACACCGCCTAGGCAACGAAGGAGTGGCTTTGTAAGAAGCATTTCAAGGTCCTGGAGTGGCCTAGCCAGTCTCCAGATCTCAACCCCATAGAAAATCTTTGGAGGGAGTTGAAAGTCTGTGTTGCCCAGCGACAGCCCCAAAACATCACTGCTCTAGAGGAGATCTGCATGGAGGAATGGGCCAAAATACCAGCAACAGTGTGTGAAAACCTTGTGAAAACTTACAGAAAACGTTTAACCTCTGTCATTGCCAACAAAGGGTATACAGTGATCCCTCGCTACTTCGCGCTTCACCTTTCGCGCCCTCAGTGCATCGCGGATTTTTCAAAAATATTCATCAAAAATTCAAAATTGAGAAATAATGGGCAGGCGCTAGCAGAAGGCAGGGAGACTACATTAGACCATCAGGTGTCAACACGGAGAGCAGCACAACTCTCTGTTCGCTGTTCTCGTGTTTGCTCGGCTCAGAAATCTCGCAAGCTGATTGGCCGAGACGTTTCACCCCGCAAGCTGATTGGCCGAGACGTTTCACCCACCTCCTCTCCCTGCCGAGCGCCCATGAAGGGAAGAAAGACCGCATTCATTGCTTTTTATCGCTCGTGTTACTTAGTCTCGCCGCGTGGAACTTTTTGCTGTTCTCTTGTGCCATTTTGTGCGAAATAGTCTTCCCGTCGATCCACTACGCCGCCTCCTGCAGCTTCAGCTCTATCGGAAGCTGCCCTCGATGATCCTGTGCCTCCAGCACCTCACGATGAGGCGTCACCTGAGGAGCAGTAAAGCTCTCATTAACCTGTGCAGTAAATCATTTTCATCTTGAGTTACGTATCTTGTTATAAGAATAAAAGAGTTCTAAAAACATATTTATGTACACTTTGTTTACATCTACGTATGTATGTACACGTACACACACACACGTATCATATGAGAGAGAGAGAGTGGGAGAATGAACGTACGTATTATTTATGGATGGCGTCATTAGGGGTGACGCTACTTCGCGGTTTTTCACTTTTCGCGGTCGGTTCTGGAACCCATTAACTGCGATAAGTGAGGGATCACTGTATAACAAAGTACTGAGATGAACTTTTGTTATTGACCAAATTCTTATTTTACCGAGGAATTTACCAATTAATTCATTAAAAATCCTTCAATGTGATTTTCTGGATTTTTTTTTCTTATTTTGTCTCTCATAGTTGAGGTATACCTATGATGAAAATTGGAGACCTCTCTCATCTTTTAAGTGGGAGAACTCGCACAATTGGTGGCTGACTAAATACTTTTTTACCCCACTGTAACTTTATGAGTTAGTTTTGCATACATTTTTTCCATCCAGTCCTTAAATAAGTCAGTGTTTGATCCAGGTGTTCTATATACACAGCTCACCACTATATTCTTCACATTGTCCAGACAGATTTCTATTGTAATACATTCAAATAAATCATCCAGTTACTGACAGATTTTCAACAACCTTGTATTGCAAGCTCTTGTCAACATAAATTGCAACTCCTCCTCCTTTTTTCACTTTTCTATTTCATTCATTCATTCATTTTCTATTTATATAATTTAATTCATAGCCATCCATGGTAAAATCCACTCCTTTCTCTTCACTGAGCCACGTCTCTGATATTGCCACAATATTGAATGGCTCTTTAAACTGATGTAAATAATCTTTAATGTTATTAAAGTTGGCATAGAGACTTCTGCTGTTGAAGTGGATCACAGAAATATTGAAATCAGATGTGACCATTGTGTTAAACTGTTCATCCGTGTAGTAACTACAGTCATTATTGATGGAGCTAAATAAATTATCAGGGTCTATGTTACTGTATATTCTACGTTCTGTGGGTTGTGATCCATATATTCAGAAACTTTCAGTTCCTGTTGTTCCTGTTCGTTGATCTTTTGTTTCATGTTGTTAAATGTCCTGATGCAGGTGAGTATAATCCTTCAGTGTCCTACAGTTGTCTCTTGTTGCTGTCGACTCCAGTACATAATATTCATTGATATTTGTCCAGTTCCATAATATTTCAGATGTTAATGACCTTGGCTTCTTCAGGTGATCCATTTAATTTTATGTATATTTTACAGTTTGATGTCCAGGTGTTTTGAATCTTTTTCTGCTTTCTCAGGAATCTTGCTTTTCTGGCTATTTCTGCGTTTTCTTTTGTAAGGTGCTCGTTTATATAGATGTTCGTCCTTTCAGTTTTCTACCTTGTTTTAGCAGCGCAGTCTTGTGTTTTCTATTCACAAACCTCATGATCACAGCCGGTTTGTTGCTGTTTTTCCTGGGCAGAGGGTGGCAGGCCTCAATGGTGTTACAGTCCAGCTGGATTCCTCTGGACTGCAGGAAGGCTGCCACTTGTTGCTCCGTGGATTCATCTTCCAGCGCGTTGAGCCTCCCTCCGCTGTCCGCGGCCACCGCCCGAGCATATGATCGGGGTTTAATGTGGAGCCCCGTGATGATCACGTCGTTCACCCGGGTGTACTGCTCCAAGTCCGACACTCTGCTCTCCAGATACACCAGCCTCTTGTCCTTCTCAGCGTTCTGGATCCGCAGCGCTTTCACCTCCTCGTGCAGGCCCAGGATGTTTTTTTGCTGCAGCTTAACAGCAGAAATCTCTTCAGCCAAGAAGTCGAGAGATCTTTTAATGTCGTTCACCTCCTCAGTCTGCTGAGCTTTCTTGGGACCCATGATCCTGGCCGATGTACGTTGACTAAACAGCTAATGAACAGCTGTTTAGCTAGCTGAATGGCGGGCCGCTCCACTCCACTCTCGTTTCCCAATCCGTAGATGCCGGTATTGGTGTCTTAAATCAGACAGGGGTCGAAACTAAAATGTCCAGTCCGTAATCCAAATTCAGTTCACAAAAGCCAAAAAAAGTAGTCAAAAACCAAGCACCAAAACACAGAAATCCACCAACTGACAGGATCTGACTGCAGGTTGACAGCTGACAGACAATAGACTGCTGTTGTTGTCAGCATGTAACGGAAAAAACACACAAGAGGACACAGTCTGGACCTGGTTTTCTCCAAAGGTCTGAACATCTCTAAAGTTATGGTGATGGATGTTGCTCTGACCATTCTTGTGTTTTCTTTGAGAGTGCTATTAATGTCAACAGAAATATCCAGACAGAGGTCATCAAAAAACGGTACATCAATGATAATACCAGTGAAACATTCATCCAAGCCCCCCCCCCCAGCCCCTTCATCTTCAGTAAACGAGCTTACGGAAAGTTTCAATGGTAAAATTACAAATATTATCAATGCCATTGCGAGGAAGGCTGCAGGTCCAGATGGTGTCAGCTCGAGGGTCCTCAAGTCCTGCACAGACCAGCTGTGCAGAATTGTGAAGCACATCTTCAGTCTGAGCCTGAAGCTGGGGAGGGTACCACAGCAGTCTTTCCTCCAAGCTGTCTTAAAGACCTTGGGGAAGTGGCAACATATTTTTCCGGTGGGGGGGGGGGGCAGAAAACACATGACACTATTGTAACCGGAATATGTTAATTTTATACTATTTCTTTTTTTAATTTTCCACATTAACGTTGCATATGGAACTTACCGTTTGAAGTATTGTACAACCAAGGCTTGATTGTTGGAATATTGGGCCATTTGGGGATCCACCCAGATGTCCTGCGTTTGGACTTTTTAGTGGTGTCATCTTTCTCTCCTTCCTCTTCTCTCACCTCTCCTGGATCCTCTTCCTAAATGCTCCGCACTGTGTGTGTTTATATATTTACATATTTATTCCATCTAGCTACAATGCTCCGCACTGTGTGTGTTTATATATCTACATATTTATTCCATCTAGCTACAATGCTCCGCACTGTGTTTATATATTCATATATTTATTCCATCTAGCTACAATGCTCCGCACTGTGTGTGTTTATATATTTACATATTCATTCCATCTAGCTACAATACTCCGCACTGTGTTTATATACTCATATACTTATTCCATTTAGCTACAATGCTTCGCACTGTGTGTTTATATATTTATATATTTATTCCATCTAGCTACAATGCTCCGCACTGTGTGTCTATATATATATATTTATATTTATATGTACATACACTACCGTTCAAAAGTTTGGGGTCACCCAGACAATTATTTTGTGTTTTCCATGAAAAGTCACACTTATTTACCACCAAGAGTTGTAAAATGAATAGAAAATATAGTCAAGACATTGACAAGGTTAGAAATAATGATTTGTATTTGAAATAATATTTTTTTCCTTCAGACTTTGCTTTCGTCAAAGAATCCTCCATTTGCAGCAATTACAGCATTGCAGACCTAACATGACTGCACAAGGGTTTTCTAATCATCCATTAGCCTTCTGATGCAATGAGCAAACACACGGTACCATTAGAACACTGGAGTGATAGTTGCTGGAAATGGGCCTCTATACACCTATCTAGATATTGCACCAAAAACCAGACATTTGCCGCTAGAGTAGTTTATTTATTTATTTATTTAGCGAATGCAAAGTCCTTAAGCCAAGCAGTTGCCTCCTGGTTTGCTGTATGGAGGGTGTGTAATCCTCCTTCCAGTCTTTGGAGCGGGCAAGCCTCTATGATGTGTTCCATAGTTTGCTCCTCTCCACATGCGCACAGTGGGCTAGGGCTACTGCCCCATCTGTGAAGGCTGGCCAAGCAGGGGCCATGTCCAGTCCTGAAGCGATTGAGTGTAGACCACTGTCTCCTTGGGAGGTTGGTGCCCGGGACCTGTTGGTTGGGGTTTATCACCAGCTGTTTGTTTGGGACCTCCTTGGTCTCCCATTCCTCTTGCCAAGCTGTCTGGATGGTAAAGTCAGCTGGGGGAGGGTTTTTCCAAATCGGCCATCTGGATGAAAGTTGGGCAGCGGGTGGGGTGTAGATATCTGCATAGATTGGTAAGTGAGGAAAATCTTTAACTTTTTGGAGCATCCTTTGAGTTAAGCTAGAGTAGTCATTTACCACATTAGCAATGTATAGAGTGTATTTCTGATTAGTTTAAAGTTATCTTCATTGAAAAAAAGTGCTTTTCTTTCAAAAATAAGGAAATTTCTAAGTGACCCCAAACTTTTGAACGGTAGTGTATGTATACTCGCTGCTCTTGTTTTTCTCTTGCCTTCTGATTGTTGCTCTGAGTGTTGCTATCCCTGTGCTGTTGCAATCCTGGAATTTCCCCATTGTGGGACTAATAAAGGCTTATCTTATCTTATCTTAAATGACAAAAATATATGTATTTTTTTGTATTTTTATTCTAGTGTTTCCTTTTTTTTCCCCATTGAGAGAGTAGGGAAAGGAAAAAACATTCATAATAGTAATTTACTCATGCATACTTAAATTATATGATCAGAGGTGGGTATAGTAGCCAAAAATTCTACTCATGTAAAAGCAGTGCTTTGAAATTAATAATTAAAAGCAGACAACCAAAAATTTCTAATTGAGCAAAGGGTACAAAGAGCGCCCACTTAAAAACTTGAGTAATGACTTCAGTCAGTTTTTCTTCAATTAGTTTTTCTCCAAAATTTATAACAATTTTCTTATAGTTTTCTCCTTTTCTCTGTAAAGTTATCTAAATTTGAAACCATTTTCCTCAAATCTGCAACTTCCTCTTGTAAAATTGACTTTTCTTGTACATTTGTGACTTTATTATAAGGTTGTGGTGTGGGAGACCTTGTTAATGCAATTCTCCACTCAGACTGTATAGCACAGGAAGAGACGCTTAAAAGCTGTTAATTTGATATGCAAGGCAGCCTGTGGCCAGTGCGCGCGAGGAGTTTGCCAACTTGGAAAGGTTGGGCATCATCAGGTGCTCAAACAGCCCATGGGCATCCCCGCTACATATGGTGCCTAAAGCCGAGGGATCATGGCGACCATGCGGAGATTTACGCAGATTAAACAACACCACAGTACACGATCGCTACCCAATCCCCCATATTCAGGATTTTTCCGTCCACCTCACCAGGGCACGCATTTTTTCCAAGGTGGACCTGGTCCGCGGTTACCACCAGGTCCCGGTGTGCGCAGAAGGCATACCCAAAACGGTAGTAATAACCCCGTTTGATCTTTTTGAGTTCCTACACATGCCTTTCGGGTTAAAAGGCACAGCGCAGACATTCCAACGCATGATGGATGCGGTGCTGCGTGATCTGCCGTTTGTGTTCGTCTACCTGGACAACATCCTGGTGGCCAGCTCGTCCGAGGACGAACATGTAACCCACCTCAGGACGGTTTTCCAGAGGTTGGAAGAGCACGGGTTAATAATCAACCCGGCAAAGTGCCAGTTCGGGATTACGGAAATCGATTTTTTGGGCCACCGCATCTCACCAGAGGGCGCAATACCCTTACCGGACAAAGTGCGTGCAGTGGCAGATTTTCCCTGGCCTCAGACAGTCAGGGTGCTGCAGGAGTTTTTGGGGATGGTTAACTTTAACAACCATGTCCTAACCAGCCCAGCTTATGCAGCCGTTGTATGCCGTGCTTAAGACACGGAAATCGGCGGACAGAGTCGAATGGACTCCCGAGCGAGAGCAGGCGTTTTCCGAGGCCAAAACAGCTCTAGCAAACGCCGCACTACTGGCGCACCCAGACCTGGCAGCTCAGATAGCGCTCACTACCAACGCATTGGACATGGCCATAGGGACCATCGTGGAGCAGTGCGTCGCCGGTTCTTGGCAGCCGCTCGCCTTTTTTAGCAAGTCTTTGTGCGACAATGAGCGTAAATACAGCGCGTTCGACAGGGAGTTACTGGCTCTCCATCTGGCCATACGCCACTTCCAGTTCTGGCTGGAAGGGTGCACCTTCACCGCATTTGTGGACCACAAGCCGCTAACGTACGTTATGGCCAAGGCTTCGGAACCATGGTCGGCCTGGCAGCAGAGACCAGCTGGCCGCGATCTTGGAGTTTACGACCGACATTCAGCATGTGGCCGGTATACTCAATGTGGTAGCAGACTGCCTCTCGTGCGCATTAGTGGCCCCAGTCTATGTAGGGATAGATTACACGGCCATGGCCGCTGAGCAGATCGGCAATTCGGACATTTGCGCGCTCCAGTCTGGACCAACAGGGTTAAGGCTGGAGAGCAGAGTACTTAAAGACCGGGGGCCCCCCCAATCTGTGACATCTCCACAGGCTGCCCACGCCCGGTGGTCCCACACGCTTGGCACTGCCACGTTTTCGAGTCGGTTCACGCCCTGACCCACCCAGGAGTGCACGCGTCAGTCAAAATGGTGGGAGCAAAGTTCGCCTGGCCGAGCCTCCGCAGACAAGTGAAAGAGTGGGCTGCAGCCTGCGTAGCGTGCCAACAAGCCAAGGTGCACAGGCACACAAAGGCCCCCCTGGAACCGTTCCATGTCCTGGCTAAGCGGTTCGACCACATTCATGTGGACCTCGTGGGCCCCCTCCCGCCATTGCAGGGGTTCACGCACCTCCTGAGAGTGGTGGACCACATCACGCGCTGGCCTGAGGCGGTGCCACTAGCCTCCACCGCGTCTGCAGAAGCTGCACCTGCTTTCTTGATGACATGAGTGGCACGTTTCGGCGCCCCTTTGGATATCATGTCTGACCGGGGCCCGCAGTTCGTTTCCGACCTCTGGTTCACGATGGCCCAAAGCCTGGGCGTCACAATTCATCGAACGACCACGTACAATCCCCAGGCCAATGGGTTATGCAAGCATTTCCATAGGTCGCTTAAAGCAGCGCTCAGGGCTTCGCTTACGGATGCAAATTGGGTGGACCAGTTGCCGTGGGTTCTATTAGGGTTGCGCTCAGCACCAAAGGAGGATTTGACTGCCTCCCCAACAGAGCTTGTTTTTAACCAGCCGCTGCGGCTCCCCGGAGAATTTTTGCCTGACAACCTTGCGCCAAACACCGATCCATCCCCGCCTTCACTACACAGCACAGAGGCAGGGACGGTACCCGGCCAGGCGCACCACTGTTTTCCCCGCGCTTTCGTGCCAAGGACCTTGAAGGATGCATTGTCCATGTTTGTCAGGCATGATGTCCACCAGACCCCGTTGCGCCCGCCCTACGGTGGCCCGTTCAGAGTGTTGGAACCTGGGGATAAACATTTTGTGTTAGACTTGGTGGGACGCAGAGAAACAACTTGTATAGACAGGCTTAAGCCCGCCTTCGTATTAGCAAACGAGCAGGTGGTGTTGGCCCAAGCTCCTCGGCGCGGATGCCCCCACTGAGAATTCCCAGGTAAATGACTCGTCAGTTCAGTCACAATGGCAAGGTGAAGATGTGTCCCCCCACAGATGGACGCGCTTCCAGAAGCGCCCCACCAGCACAGCAGCGCCTCGGAGCCGGCAACCCCCCCACCCCCCACCGTTACAGCCACTATGGACATAGGCTGAAGCCCACAGGACATGAGGGTTAAGGCTCAGTCTGAGTTTTCAGGGGAGAGGCAGTGTGGGGGACCTAGTTAATGCAATTCTCCACTCAGACTGTATAACACAGGAGGAGATGCTTAAAAGCTGTTAATTTGATATGCAAGGCAGCCTGTGGTTTTCTCCATAAGAATGCATGATAATATGCGTCCTCCTCCGGGTTGCATAATGATGCGCCGACAGGCTGGGTGGCAAAAGGAATTGTTATTGTAAGTCTATGTATTGTAATGTGAACCCCCAGGTCGCGAGGCGAGTTTGTATGGTATAAAAGAGAGATGCCAGCGACCTGGGTTAGATCTTGTTAACTGATGTTAGAGAGAGAGAGTAATAAAGTCTGCTCTGCTCACTGCCTCGCCTGCTCATTCCTTCTCTCTACAGTGGATTATTTTATGGCTAATTTTTGTCTATTTTTTTAAATAAAATTGCTGCTTTTTTTAATAAATTTGAAACAGACTGTGGTATTTTTTTTTACTTATTCCTTATAACAATTTACATTTGACCAAAATTTTGCAGAGCCACAACAAAACAATAATTTAACTCTTATTTCAAAGCAAGTGTTTATAAAATTGTACTTAATGAAATAAATTAACTTAAATGACCAAAGATGCAGTTATTTCTGCTATAATATTTCTATATATTTATAGTTTCTTAGTAGTTTATTTCTATTATATTTATAGTTTTTTTTAGAACTCTCCTCACCACCCAGACAGCAGGAAAAAAAAACCTTATTTTGAAATCCAAATGTTGGCACGTTTAGTTTGTCTGAAGGCTGCTGATGGATTAAAGTCATTGACTTCGTGAATTTAGGTCATCTTAACTTTCCAGGTACATAATAGTGAACATACATTAATTAATTAATATTAACTAAGGTAAAGGTAAAAACAGCTCCTTTTCATTCTTGTCTGAAATAAGAAAAACAAAAAACTAATGATTAAAAGAAGACAAAATGAACCAACTCGAGCTCTTAACCAGACCTGTTTGCTAAGTGACTCTTCCATTATTGCTCCTGTTACCAGTGGGTTAAAACCGTGATAAATGCTTCCAGTGCTTACATACCTCTTCTGAATTTTTTTCCATATTTGAAGTACTTTAATGAGCTTATGTTTCTCTCGGACAGTGACGCTAGCGAGACACTCTGCCTGCTGAATGAAGCGGTCACGCGGGTGCAGCACTTCTGAACTGCACGTGGATGACGGTCACGAGCATTGCAAATTTATTAAAAACAAAAAAACTTAGAAATCACATGTACATAAGTAGTCACAGCCTTTGCCATGAAGCTCAAAATTGAGCTCAGGTGCATCCCGTTTCCACTGATCATCCTTGAGATGCTTTTACAGTTTAATTGGAGTCCACTTGTGGTAAATTCCATTGATTGGACATGATTTGGAAAGGCACACACCTGTCTATATAAGGTCCCACAGTTGACAGTGCATGTGTGAGCACAAACCAAGCATGAAGTCAAAGGAATTGTCTGTAGACCTCCAAGACAGGATTGTCTCAAGGCAAAAATCTGGGGAAGGGCACAGAAAAAATTTCTGCTACTTTGATGGTAAATTGTCCTTAGGTATGACTGTGAGAGTGAATGGTCATCTGTCTCTCTGTGTTGGCCCTGCGATGGACTGGCGATCTGTCGAGGGTGTACCCTGCCTCTCGCCCAAAGATGCTGGGATAGGCTCCAGCCCCCCGCGTCCAGAAAAGGATTAAGCAGAAGAAAATGAATGAATGAATGAATGAATGTAATCTTTGTTTTTTATTTTTAATAAATTTGCAAAAATCTCAAAAAAACTTTTTTCATGTTGTCATTATGGGGTATTGTGTGTAGAATTTTGAGGGAAAAATGAATTTATTTCATTTTGGAATAAGGCTGTAACATAAAATGAGGAAAAAGTGAAGCGCTGTGAATACTTTCCAGATACACTGTAACTCCAGTCCTCAGATCTTTACACTGGCTTCCTGTCTGTTAAAGAATAGTGACATGTTTCAGGACCCAGGAGACAGACACTGACACGAGCAGATAGTGACAATAATCTTTATTTAATTGTGAGTGAGTGTAATGCGAGTGTAAGTGCGAGGATATCGTTCTGGTCACTGGAGCTGAGCGACCTGGATGGAGACCCGGCAACCCTCGAACAGATAAGCAGAGACAAATTACTAATGCTCCACACTAGCAAAGAGCTGCAGATAACAAGGCTTACTTGAGAGCAGCACTGGCTTCGCTCTGCTGAGTTCCAGCGGCCGGGCAGCGTGGAGGTGAAGGCGTCCGTGACCGTGCTGGGGTTACTCCCCGTGGCTGTGACAATGACAGCCCTGACGATGACACCGGCTGTGACTCCACAGACCGGGATGACAATGATCCTGACGATGACGCCGGCTGTGACTCCACAGACCGGGATGACGATGACACAGATGATGATGCAGACAAAGACGAGGTTAGTGACTCCACACACAGTGGCAATGACGACACAGCTGATGCTGATGACAGTGATTCCACCGATAACGTTGGCCAATGCTCTTGTAATTGATACAATAATAGTTCTGGCAATTGAGGAGCAAGACGTACCGGTAGGCGTGGTGGTAGCGAGCCGCTACGAAGACGTGATGGCGTTACCCCGTCAGCTGGGGGCGCAGGTCCGCCGCCAAGGTGGTCCACCTGTGCACAGGGGTAAAGGTTTGGCGTTGAATAGCAAATGGTGCGCTTACTTGCTTGACGCTGGGAAGAGTTCCTGGATGCAGCAAGTGAAGCTCTTGACGAGACAAACAAGGTTCCAGACGAGACAAACGAGGTTCCAGACGAGACAGACAAAGTTCCTGACGAGACAGACAAAGTTCTTGACGAGACAGACAAAGTTCCAGACGAGACAAGAGATATTCTTGACGAGACCAGAGAGCGGAGTGCAAGTTCATTCTCCGTTGAGGAAGACAGACGACTCCGTCCCGGGCTGTCAGCGACACTGGCTTTTAACAGCCGTTGATTCACACCTGTTGGTCTGTGCGCAGCTGGGGCTAATGACACTAATGACGGCCCAGAGGCCGCCATGACAAATAGATTTCAAAACACTAGTTTATAAAGCTCTGAATGGCTTTGGGCCAAAATACATTTCAGATCTGCTAGTCCAGTATGAACCACCCAGAGCCCTCAGGTCATTAGGGTCAAGCCTACTATCTGTGCCTAGAGTTAGAACTAAATATGGTGAGGAAGCATTCAGTTTTTATGCCCCTCACATATGGAACAAACTCCCAGAAAGCATCAGAGCTGCTGAAATGCTCAGCTGCTTTAAATCGAGGTTAAAAACTCTGCTATTTGCAGCGGCCTTTCAGTAGAACTGTTAATGTAAATTTCATTTCTGTCATATTATATTTTAGCTTGTTTTTCTCTTTAATTTACTTTTTAGTTTTAAATTCTTATGCATTCCTTTTGCAGCTTGCTGTAATGCTTTAACGTTATGTAAAGCACTTTGAATTATCTTGAACATGAAATGTGCTATACAAATAAACTTGCCTTGCCTTAAAGTTTCAGTTAAGCCCCGCCCCCTGAAAAAAGGCAAGTTTAGACAGAGTGGTTTTGGTGACGTCACTATAGCAGGTCTGTAGCGTTGAGCCAGTCAGGACTCTCTGGCCTAACTGAAGTTAGCCAGAGCCAGTTAGCATTTTTAGGCAGCCGATTTGAAAATCTGACTTAAATTAAGATGAGTTTTACAATTAAACTGCTTTCAATGTGTTATGTATGAAATGAGTGAGCCGTGAGCCTTCTTATGCCGAGCAACAAACTGAACTTTATTACAGGACAACATAAATACATATAGCGGCTGCAGCCCACTTGACGTCATCCCCCTCTGACACCTGACGTCGGCTACGGCAAGTCCCAGGGGCCAAACCCACATTTAACATCCCTCCCCTTCAGAAAAAATGTAAAACAACAAACACCATCAGCCAATTGATGCCCCCCCCAAAAATTTAGTGAATAAATACCCACAAATAGAAACACAACATTAGGACAAGGACGTCCTCAAACAAAGAACACCAGTAACTAGCTGGACACTTAGGTGGACTGCCAAGGTACCCACGCATTGAGGTGGATTATTCTGCCACCAATTAACCAACACATCCTAACCAAACCCCACAACAAAGTCTAAGTCTTTTTTTTTTTTTTTACAGTCTTCCATGGTAAGGGTAGTTCCACGGGGGGGGGGGGGGGGGGGGGGGGCACCGCAGTGGACACGCCCCTGGAGCTTTGAAGTGGGCATGTGGCAGCCACCTCCCTGGAGCTGTTGGACCCCCATGGTCAATCTTCATGACACCGGGGTCTGGATCCCATACTGCAGTAGCCGACTCCTGTGGAGCCTCGCTGCCTGGAGCCGCCACCAGGACACGCCGCAGTCTGTTTGCATGCTGAACCGAATCGTCCATCTGCCGAAAGCACGTTGTCCTCAGCTTCGTCATGATCCTCAGCAGCGCCCGTTGTTTCGCTGGCTGTGGCCTGGTCAGTCGCCGTTCCAGTCTCCCGCCAGTGCGGACCCAAAACATGGAGTGGTGCCTTACTTGTTTTCCTGCATTGTCACCATGTTCATGGTGGCTCTGCGTGCTTGGTCACCCTGGGATCTCCGCTGTGCTGTGGCGGTGCCGTTGTCGCTGTGTTTGCTGTGGACCCTTCACCCACTGTCTCCATCATCCAAAACTCAACCTGAGCCCTGAAAGTGTCCGGTGCCTGCCCGGTGTCGGTCATTGAAACAGACCCTCCACCTGCTAACTCGGTCACTCCCACCACAGCCGGCCGAGTGCAGGCACCGAAGCCGTCCGGCTCCTCCACTGAGCCGCCCTCATCCTGAGAGCATGAAGTGTGTGCTTCGGTGTCGGTCGATGGAGCGGACTCCTCACCCATCCGCTCGGTCATAACCTCCATTGCTTGTTGGGCGAGGGCACGGGAGCAGACCGGTTCCTCCTCTGTCGTCTGAAGTGCTCTACTGTGCCACGCCGTGCGTTTTGTCTGTGCCTGGCCGCTGCCGCTATTCTTCGGGGATGTCTGCATGCTCGGGCTCCCTCTCCATGCGGCTCTCCTCCCAAGAGCGCGGAGTGTGCACTTTGGTGTCTGCGCCATTCATAATTACCTCATCCCACACCATGCCATCGTCATCCCAGTCCGCTGTGCCCCAACTGCTGCACCTGGACCATTCAAACCCAGTGCTGTCTCTCATAGCGAAGCCCAGTCTGTAGAAAAGGTCACATCCCATAACACTGTCACAGCGCTCTGTCACCCAGAATGTGAACTCGCACACTATTTTGGTTTTGCAGCAAACAGTCAATTTCACTGTTCCGATATCGCACAGTCTGTGACCACCATATCCATACAGCGGGTGTTGGGTTCTTCTTAATTCTGTGGTTGGGGAAAAACTTTTTCACCATGGCCCAGTTTAACATCGATCGCACTGCCGCTGTGTCAAGCAGAAGTGGTACAGCTACTCCGTCTAATTCACCCATGCTGTACGAATAACCACTGATGCCGGGGCTTACCGAATGAATGGTCGTTGCTGGCAAGCGGGCGGGCTCCCCTTGCGGGCCCCACGGTGCTGAAAACCGGCATACTCTGCCGATATGGCTCAGGTGCCCACACTCGCTACACTGTTTTCCTCCTGACGGGCAAACTCGCTCTCCACCACGGTGCGTCGGGGACCCACAACCCCCGCAGACGGGGCCTCTTGGAGCGGATGCTCTGCTCACTGTAATCGCCTCACACTCCTCTGCCGTGTACTCCTCGTTCTCTGTGTCATGTTCATCCACCATGCTGCAGTCACTCTCTGCATGGAATTCTCCCTCTTCGCTGCACTCACTCTCTGTGCTGTGCTCTTCAGCTGGCTTTTTTTTTTTTTTGGACTTATTTTGTACCCGTAGGTAGATTTGTTCTGCAGTCCGGTGACAAGCCACCAGCTGCCGGTTGCTGCGTGCGCAAGCGCCCCTTAACTCCCTAACCTGCATGTTTTTGGCATGTGGGAGGAAACCGGAGAAATCCCGGAGTAAACCCACGCAAACACGGGGAGAACATGCAAACTCCACACAGATCACTGTTGGCCGGGGGCAGGGGTCGAACCCACGATCTCATGATCCCTGCGATCCCCTGGCCGAGGGTAAACTGTGCTGCCGCGGTGCTAACCACTGCGCCACCGTGCAGCCCGTGGCTTGTCGTTCTCGGTGGGCACAGGCTCCCTCTCCTGTGGCTCTGATTCCACCGTGTTTGCTAGCTTGCAGTCTGTAGCGTCTAGCTTCTGTGTTTGGTGACCATTTAGCTCCACAGCTAATTTCTCTGTTGCTACTAGCTGGGACGTTAGCTCCCCCGAGCTAGCTATCTTAGTGTCTTTTGGCGCTATTAGCCTCTCAACCCACAGCTTCGTGCTACGTGTGTGTTCAGCAAAGTAGCCAGCAAGCAGCCCGACAGCATCTGCATACAACTCTGTCTACCCTAACGTGGAAAATTCTCTGACCTTCTACGTCGAGTTTGCGAACCAGAAGTGCTCACTTCTTTACTCCGTTGAGTTTACCCAGGTCCAGCACTGCAATGTACGTCTCGAACGCGGCCAACCAGTGAGGTCACAGTATTGCAGGTTCCCCTGGATACTCCAGAAATGGCCGTAGAGGTGCCCTGCACGCCTCCATGAGTTAATCCTCAGTTGCCAAATGTTGTGTATGAAATGAGCAAACTGTGAGCCATCTTATGCCAAGCAATGAACTGAACTTTATTACAGGACAACATAAATACATACAGCGGCTGCAGCCCGCCTGACGTCATCCCCCATGGGCTGCACGGTGGCGCAGTGGTTTAGCACTGTGGCAGCGCAGTTTTACCCTCGGCCGGGGGACCGCGGGGATCATGAGATCGTGGGTTCGATCCCAGCCCCCGACCAACAGTGAGCTGTGTGGAGTTTGCATGTTCTCCCCGTGTTGCGCGGGTTTACTCCGGGATTTCTCCGGTTTCCTCCCGCACACCAAAAACATGTAGGTTTAGGGCGCTCGCGCTCGCGCACGCAGCGACCAGCAGCCAGTGGCTTGTCACCAGACTGCAAACCAAGTCTACCTACGGGTACAAATAAGTAACAAAAAAAAAAAAAAAAAAATCCCCCCTCTGACGCTCACTGTTGGCTACGGTAAGTCTCAGGGGCCAAACCCATATCTAACACAAGGACCGATGCAGTTTCAGTCATTATCCTGGGTCACCATGCATGCAACTGGGCATGTCCTTCAATCAGTAAGTCTTTTTATCACAAGATTTTTTTTTTTCTGTTTAATGTCACGCTAGCCACTATTAGCCTTGTGGAATGTGGGCGGGAGTATTCACAGAACCTGGCGTTTGAAGGAAGAAAAGTGAAAAGATTTTGACACGAAACTGTAAGACAATGAAAGTGTTTTTTGGAGAAAAAAGGGCATAAGATACCATTTCAGACAATGTAGATTTAATTTTATATAGGATTTATATCCATTGGAGTGTGTCTATAAATGTTTCAGATCAGCAGTAGTTTTTGCAATTACTTTTGCACATAGGGCCAGGTGGGTGTGGATAGCTTTTCCTTTAATAAAAGAAATCATTTAAAAACTGCATTTTGTATTTACTTGGGTTATCTCTGTCTAATATTAAAATTTGTTTGATGATCTGAAACATTTAAGTGTAACAAATATGCAAAAATATAAGAAATCACGAAGGGGGCAAACACTTTTTCACACCTTTTTTAACTTTTGTCGCCATTTGCACTACGGGTAGCATTACTGTACATAGACTGCTGTTGTTTTTCCAGCCTTATTCCTTTTCTTTTTTATATTATGCACACCACTGAAGAGAGAAATACCATTTCAGTCTTCCTGTATGTCCTGCACGTATAGTAGTACTAACAAATAAAATCTTGAATCCTTGAATATTTCCTCTCTTATCAGTGGTTTATGTTAAAAAAATGTTTTTATTTTACCTTTATTTATACAGGGTTGTCTCATTGACAGGCAACCTGTCTTTTTCAAGGACGCCCTGTTCACACTTACACAGTCACACCTGGAAGCTGCCCAGTCCAACCACAGACTGACCTGTAGCCACTGAACGGCTCCACTGTAGCAGTTGGGGTTAAGGGCCTTGCTCAAAGGCACCACAGTGGGGTTAAGGAGGATGGGGAAAACACTGCTATGTTATCTGTCCCACCCAGATATAATCCTGCTGGTCCACGGATTGAACCCACAACCCTCCGTTCACCAGTCCACATCCCTAACCATTAGGCCACCACTGCCCAAATTAGTGAGTTTTCTCCAGTCTGATATATCACATTAGAGATACTAGACAACCCATAGTGTGAGTGTATACTAGTGTGTGGGCTTGTGGTGGTATTGCAACGGGAAGGGGAGGGGGTTGTATAAACTGGTACACAGCATACTTGGTGCTTTTTTTGCTGGTTTTTATGCTTTTGCAGTTATTCAGAAGAAACTGGGGGGGGGGGGGGGGACTTTCAGGGCTTCTGTAAAAACCCAGTATTTGCTGCTCAATGCCAAAAAATTAAAAGGCGATGCTAGAAATACACACTATCAGCTTTTAATGGAATTCCTCACATTTAAACAATTAGCTGTTAAGTAACTGAGATAATTGCATATGTTAAAAAGATAAATTTATGTTAAAAGTTTTTTTTAAACCATAAACATGCACCAACTTTCCTCAAGTCTGCTGCAATGTTCCAACACCAAAATGGCAGAGTCATTATTTTCCCTAGTGCTGTTAAAACTTCCCTCTTGCCACAATACACCAACAACTTTTCAGTCCGTGGCAGAGAAACCATTAGTCTGTATGTTGGCCCTTAACTTCATCTTGCTAACTGGCTGCTGATTACCACAGCAGAGTTCTATACTTATACATGGCATTAATTATAATACTTTGCTTAACAGAGGCTACTTCCTCTGGTCGTGTTGGTTTGTGAAAAGCTTGTCTGAAATAACAAGCCTTTTCACAGTATAGACTAACAGGCAGTTTGGTTTTTTTTTTAAGATATCAAAGCATTCACAGCCTTGTGACATTTGCCAGAGGCTGTTTCACCTATACACCGCTGGTTGTTTGAAGACACACAGGCTCATTTATGCAGCTTTCACTTAAAACACTTGGTATCAAAGAATTTCCTTACAATGAACGCACCAATGTGCCGATTCCTCTGTGCCTGTGGTACGGGGGGGCGGAGGGGGCTGTAAAAAAGTCACACTGCCACTTCTAGTGCGTGGGCTTAGTTATTACAGTACCTTTTGTTGCAGCTGCACTGATGGTAAAGGTGAGTTAAATTTGTGTTTATTTTGAAAACAAAGCCTTATCAGGAAATTGTAGCAAATTAAAAGTCAAGAAAATATGGCGATACAATGATACAAGCCTTTAGTTCCAGTTGATTTTGAGCAGGCGAGCAGAAAAGCTGGTAAAGACAGATACATACACAGACAGACACATTGAGAGATTACTGCATTATATTAAATATTAAATCAGAACAGTTTGGAATGTTTCACATTTATGTGTAATGAATACTGAGAGTTTCTTAAATAATCTAGCAAAAAACTAAGTTTGTCAAAAAATTAATTTATTGAAATACAGTAGCAGTTTCTTGTATAAACAGTAAACATGTAATATTCTTATGTAGCTTCCAGCCTGTTGTCTTCACAGCTGCTCTGACTGACCCTTGGGTTCACCACCGTGGACCTCAGAGAGACAAAAGGCCCTTTTCCACTAGTACCAGTTTGGCCTTGCTCGACTCGACTCGACTTGCTTTCTAGCCTTTTCCACTGTACCCAGCACTGGTTAACAGGCACTATTTTCGTGCCCGATCAAGGGCAGGGTACAACTGTGCTGAGTCGAGCCGAGATGTGACGTCAACAGACTGCAAGCCATTGATTGGTCAGGGCGTAACGTCACGAAAGCGTCCGTCTCAGTGGAATCTACACGACTGCCATTTGCAATATTTCACGGACTAACTCGGTCACCGAGTAAATACGATATTAATACAGACAGCATTGTAGGTTTTGCGGAAATCTACACCGTGGTCCAACGAAGAGGTGCGGAGTTTTCTCTGCTTGGTGGCAGATTCACAGTGAGAGGAGCGACCTGGACCGATACAGATGCAGCCCAGCATAGAACCGGACTACGGACAAGCTGAAGATGAACGTGAGAGAACCATCGATGGTGAGTGATTTGTAATAATGTGCATCTGTTCGCTTATTTATCCTGTTGGTGGTAAGCTCACTTTTTTTGAGCCATACAGCACCGTCCTGTGCTGGCTAACGAGTGTTAGCTAGTAGCTAGCTAGTAGCCAACTGCTGATTCGCGCTTGTTTTGTCCTAAGTGTTCGCTTGTGAGAGCAAAACGATGAAATATGTTAATCCTGGTTAAAGTCCTGGTTTGTGTACGTGCTGCACTTTGGTGCTGTGCATTAATTTATTTTAATTTCTTCCTAGAATCTGTTTCCACACGCTAGGGTTTAGCCTCCCTCAGTGTTTATATTGTGGATGCAGGTCAAGTGGACCCCAGGAGTCGAAATCTCAACATATACAGGTGCATTTTCAAACCAGTGATTTATAAATTCATTCATATAATTTTCTAAAGTGTCAGAATAGACCCACACACCTATTCCATGGATTTTTCATAAAAGGTGTTGGAACAGTGTTGTTGTGCTGTTCCACCATAAATCCCTGGATTGATAATGTACTTGTACATGTAAGAATGGATCCTGTGGTGCTCACTGGTCAGGGAAACGAAGCATTTTTGTCACATCCCACCACTGACTTTCATAAGTATATTTCCCTAATACAGGTACATCTCCAAAAATTAGAATGTCATGAAAAAATTCAATATTTTTTTGTCACTCATTCAGAAAGTGAAATCCGTATATTATATACAGTAGATTCATTACACAGACAGTGATACATTTCAAGCATTTACTTATTTTAATAGAATTTAACTTTTTAAATAGAAATGTTGGCTGCTGAAGTGCTGGTTAATATGGGCTGTAGCCATAATCATCAAAATTAAAATAAACACTTGCAATATATCACTGTCCGTGTAATGAATCTATATATGGGTTTCACTTTCTGAAATGAGTGACAAAAACATTGAACTTTTTCATGATATTCTAATTTTTGAGATGTGCCTGTATAAGTGCTGAACTTGCTTGAACTAACCACCATCCATTTCTGTCGTTCGTTAAAGCAGCCGCCCCACAACAGACCTCGTCACTGTGGAACGTACTGAAATCCTTTGCTTTTATAGGTAAAGTGTCAAAACCAAAGCAGCACAATTTCCACTTAATATAAAAGGGACTGAACTGAGATTTATTTGATTGTGTGAATATTAATTACAGAATAATTGAAAATGACTGGCACATCAACTGTAAAATAAACCGCTTGTTGATGTATTTATTTTTTTGTCAGATCACTTGTGTGATCCTTTGTGAGTTATATTCATAACTGTATCTTTTGGGGAATGGGAGTTATTCAGTCATCAATATAATTTAGTTTATATGTGTAGTTTATAGTCTATCATCAATAAACTCATGCAGTAACAGGACACATTACAAATATTTGAGACCCATTGTAGTGCATCCTTTTATATTTTAGCAATACAAGTACAAAACACTGCCCACACTTGAAGCCAGGGCAAGAAGAGACACTTTTACAGACAAGACAAACTTTTATTGATAAAAACTTCATATTTTGACTGAGCGACTCCATACTCGGTGATGCACACCTTCAGTTAAAGTACTAGATTCCATTCAAGTGAATGTATTAATTCATTCTGATTGCTGAGGCCACAGTAAAAACAGATGATTTTAAATGTAACCCAGCCCTTGTAAAATCGACTTTACGGAAGCGCAGCTACATGAAAATTGTGGTTAAATACAACAACGAAGTACTTTATTGTCACATTGGAATTGGAATTGCTCCTGTTTTGTTTTTCTTTTGAATTCTTGGATGGAATATGGGTGGGCAATATAAGCTGCGGCTTCAGCCATCACCCATTTCAGATAACCTATGTTGAACTGTATAATCAGAGAAGTTACTGTTTAATTCGACCTTGTTAGATTTTTTTTCCCCTTTGTTATATTATTCTATTTTTTTTTTAATCTTTACTTTTAATCCATCCGAAATAAAGATTCATTCATTCATTCACAATCCACCACTGGCTTTTAGCAACAAGTGTATTTCCCAAATATGTTTTACACTTGCTTTAATTAACCACCACCCATTTCTGTCTTTTTGTCTAGGCAAGAGGGAAACGATCCACCCCAAACTGGACCTTGCCTCACTATTTACAGAGATGCAGGCTGAGATCTGCTGAACTGGGACCAATGTGAGCTGCACATCCCAGCTGCTGAGTGACCCATTCTAAGTTTTGTTTTTTTTTTTACAGTTTGAATTTTGCACATTCTGAATAATCTGGAATTTGCTGCTGATTGTAATAAACAATTTAGTGACTTATGTGTTTGCATCATGATTTTCTATTTTGTCTGTTAATTAAGACACTGGTGGGAAAAGAGTAAACAGTACAAACCATTAATCGGTGACCTTGAAAATAATGGCTCATTTTTAAGAAAAGTAACCAAAACATTATTTTATTAACTGAAGACTGTATTGTTGGATGTGCCACCGCAGAAGACCCTGCATACTTTAGTGATAGTACCAGTATATGGAGGAATTCTGTGCCATATTAGCATCTGTTCTTCATCATAGTGGGTTTGGGCGGGGGTGTCTAATCATGTGCCATGGAGGGCCAAGACCCTGCAGGCTTTACCTCCAAACAGTGTCTTCAACAGCAGATTCCACTGAATTTCTCCCACTGACTGCTGATCAGTAAGAACACCTGCTGAAGAGACTGGGTAGAAGAGAGAACCTGCAGGGTCTTGGCCCTCCATGACACATGATTGGACACCTGTGGGTTAGGGTTTAATGGGATTTAACATTTTAACACAAACTGCTTTATGGTTCATAATCCTGTTGACAGACTTACACCAAACCAAAAGTGATTTCTCAAACTGCTGGATTGTTCTTAGACAGCTTTTCCAATCTGTTAGTATTAAATTTGTGCCACATGGTGGTAACCTTCACATATAAAGAAAGGGACACATCTGCAAAAACTTCAGAGGTTTATTGTCAGTGCAATTCCCAGTGCAATACTACATGAATGCATATATAGTACATTGCTGATGCAGAGAATATATATTTCTACAGTACATGTATCTAGTAAATCAACTATTTTCCATGTAACCTTGTGACTGCATTATTTTAATTGCTTTTAATCCTAGATCAAGTTTGTTTTGGCCTAAAATGCATCATAACTGTCAAATATATCTTATGATACCTAACTCAGTACTGTTTACTTTTTGAATATATATATTTTGTGGCTAATATAGTTATTAACCTGGCGATCAAGTTGTGTCAGCTGATCATTTTTTGCTATGACACCACCTCAGACTCAGTGCTGCTGGAGCAGGTACGTCCCATGATGTCTCAACAGTCTCTCCATGATTTTCTTGCAGATCAGAGCTATTTTTTGCACAGGAAATAAACGTTTCTACAGACATTCTTAAGCTCTATAACCACTGATCGTTTGTGAAGCTGGGGTGACATCAGTGACAGGCTGTGTTGAACGCCAGACCGACCGTTTGAAGCGGTAATTTTCCCACAACAGAGCCATCTGAAACACACACACACACAGCATACATATTTTAGTACCTAACAGCGATAACTTGCAGACATTACGGTGTAGCACGACGTACTTATAGCAAACTAGCATTAGCAACCATTAGCTTACCGTCATATATGACCTAGCTTGTATCCTCACGTCTTCGGCTCTCCCAGAAGCTGCAGTACTATTCCAGAGTGTTTCGCCTCGCCACCTGTACCCTTGTCTGGCGGTCCTTTTTGGCATTTACGTGACAAAAAGCCACAGACCGAGGAGTCGCCTTGTACAGCGTACATATTATGTATATTATGTTTTGCTTGTGTCGCGTGTTTTACGTCACGGGAGTGTGGCGCCGCCTTGCTGTTAAAAAAAAATCCCGCCCACCACAGCTTTACCCCGCTTTACCCGGCTGCTGTGGAGACACAACCGCGGCCGAAACGAGTAGTGGCGAATCGAGGCGAGGCGAGGCGAGCTGGGCTAGTGGAAAAGGGCCTAAAGAGGACAGAAAACAGCAAAAAAAAAAAAAAAAAATTATTTTGACAGATTTTATATATATTTATAAAAAAAAATACAGATGTCATGTTTCTCCTCAGCTTACATTGCTTGGTTTAGTAAGTGAATCATTTTCAAGTGAGTGAGTGAAGCATGTCACACCATGGTGTTTTTATATTATGGAGATTAGCATTAAAACTTAAAAAAAAAATCAACTTAACTTTAGAGAAAACAATTGAACAAGTTAAATTAATGTAAGCAAGCAGTCCCCATATGGGAAAAAAAATCAGACACTGGAAAAAAAAAGTGACATAAGTTTTAAGAATAAAAATATTGCAGTTGTAGGAATTATTAGTGTTTTAATATTGAAATCGCTGCATAATTTAAGCCCAAAACTTACTTTTAAGCGTTTTTTTTGTTTTTTTTTGCGTAGTTCTCCGCTGCGGTCCGCCATGTTTGTGAGCCGAGGAATGTTGGGACTTGTAGTTTTTTTTTTAGCAATGAACTGAAAACTCCAGGAAGTAAATACCTCTCCCTTCCTCTGCAAAACTAAACAGCAAAACCAGTGGAAAAACAATTGATGTGATGAATAAATGGTGGAGCTGCTGAAGATGTGGGGGTTTTTTTCAGTTTTTCAGCTATTTTAGAAGTTCAACTGTGACAGGAAGTTGCCCTGTACTGTAAAAAAGGCACACTGTTGCCTCTACTGGCCCTGCATAGTTATTACAATACCTTTTTTCCCTGGCTCCATTATGTGGCAATGGTGAGTTAAATTTGTGTTTATTTTGAAAACAAAGCCTTATCTCGAAATTCTGGCAAATTAAAAGTTGAGAAAATATGGTGATACAATGATAGAAGCCTTTAACTGCACTTAATTTTGACCAGGTGAGCTGAAACAGACAGGCGGACAGATACAACCAACCACACACACACACACACACACACACACACACTGACCGATTACCATATGCCTTCGCTTTCATCGAGGCATAAATATCCACTATAATTCTCTAGACAAAGGTATTCCTTATGAAATTTAAATAGAGGTAGAAATGCAAAGTGAATTTAATTAATCTCCATTGCACTGTTTATAACCAGAAATCTTAGATTCTAATTGGTGCATTTCTAGATTTTAGGTAGTTTCACAAACAGTAAGACCAGAGTGAGAAATGTTCTTATGGATTTAGTGGGCAACAATAAGTAAATAATATTACACAACCATAACATCCCATTTCATGTTAAAGTTGGTCATTTAGGAGGAATCTGTTGGCATGCTCCCACTCAATCCCCATCAGCCTAATGTCAAATGACGAATGGTTGGATGGAGGGGTCAAAAACATTATACCCTTTGCAACTTTGTTGTGTGAGGTATAATTGCATTGTTAGTTTTATGGATTAAGTACTGAAGAACACCTAACATGAAAATATTTTTGAAGGGTCCACTGTGAGTAAAATAGTGTTTCATGGGTTTATTCTTATAAATTATGGCTGTGGGCCATACGTATACATTAAAAGGTTCACAACGAAATACATGTTGCCATGCCTGTGTGGAGTTTGCATGTTCTCCCCGTGTCTGTGTGGGTTTACTCTGGGATTTCTCCGGTTTCCTCCCACATGCCAAAAACATGCAGGTTGGGTTAATTAGCATCAGACTGGGGATTCTAAATTGTCCTTAGATATGGATGTTAGAGCGAATGTTTGTCTGTCTCTCTGTGTTGGCCCTGCGATGGACTGGCGATCTGTCCAGGGTGCACCCTGCCTCTCGCCCAAAGATGCTGGGATAGGCTCCAGCCCCCCACCCCCCGCCACAACCCGAAAAGGATTAAGCGGAAGAAGATGGATGGATGGATAGATGGATTGTACTTACTGGTTTGTATGACATCACAAACCACCAAGCCCCTTCTTAAGTTCTCTAATGGTTCTTTTCCACTAGCATCTACTCAGCTCAACTCGTGTCGACTCTACTGGAATTGTAGGGTTTTCCATTAGTACCTAGTACCAGGTACTAAGTACTTTTTTAGTACCTACTCAGCTGGGGTTCCAAGCGAGCTGAGTCAAGCTGAAAATGTGATGTCAACAGACTGCAGGCCACTGATTGGCCAGGACGTAACATCACTGGATGAGTCATGAAAGTGACTTCTTTACAAGATTCAAACCTGCCATTTGTAAAATTCTGCAACAGCGACTGTGAGTTTTTATTATTTCTGTGATAATCAATGAGATAAATGGCTACACACAAATCAACACCATGGTCCAACAACGAGGTGTGGACTCTTCTGTGCTTGGTAACTGGCAAGAGAATCCAGAGGGAGCTAGACGTTGCGACCCGAAATGAGAAAGTATTCCAGGGGGTCTCTGAGCTGATGGCCACTCACGGGTACCAACGAATATTAAAACAATGTCGGGAAAAGCTTAAGAAACTTAAAAGCAATTACTGGACCATCAAGGACCGGGTCGAACAGAAAAGACTGGAAGTGGTTCGGCCAAATGGATGCCATTTATGGGCACTGACCAGTGAGCAAGCGAGGGAGAGTGGCCTCAACTCGACCACGGCATAGTTGAAAACCATGATAGAGGATGGTGAGTGTTTTGTGATTTTAAGCATTGTTTACTTTATTTATCCCATTGGTGGCAAGCTCACTTTGAACAAACAAGGAAAACACTGTTGTCTCCTGTATGAGGTCTCCAATACGTCTAGCATTCAGACAATGAGCTACCTAGTTAGCCATCAATGCTAACTCCATGCTCTGCTTGTATTTTGTCCTTGCCGTCTCTTAAGTATTCACTTCTCAGAGCAAAACGTAAAGTCAGCATGTCAACAACATGACCCCACCCACTTTGAGGTGGTACTCAATTGTAATGGAAAATGACCGAAACCGTGTTGAGGTGAGTCGAGTAGGTGCTAGTAGAAAAGGGTCATAAGTTAGTTAAACAAACATACCCTGACTGCCTCCTTACTTTTGATTGGTCCACTCACCTTTGACCAATAGATTAGGAGCTCATTAAGTTAAAACTGACTGTTTTGAACAGAGCTTTGCTGACAGCTTAAAAAAATAGAAATGCTTTTAGGTCTTTAAAATGACATATAGTATAGTATGTTCTTGACGATGTCAAAATTAAAAAGGTAGCCCCTGGAAAATGGACAATATTGGACCATTAAAGTAAAAATACAAACAAATTTCTCCATTTCTTCACTCTAAACAATATATGGAAGTGTGTTGATTCTGACCTAAAGAACCCCCTCACACATCCAGTGATTTTTTTTTTTTTTTGAATCACAATAACATCACCCTCCATCATTATTGTCACACTTACAAACATAGAAATCTAAATGCCACACCCTTTCCTGAACAGAGGTCTGCAGATAAGCTGCTCCCAGGGGGATATTTACTGATGTAACTAACACACACACACACACACACACACACACACACACACAACTGTTCATATCTGAGGTGTCTTTGTAAAGTTATGCTAGTTCTGTGCTAAGCTGGGACTTTCATCCATATCCTTATCTTTTACCTTTACTACCTTTTAGCCATCCAGATTTCTTTTTGACCCACCCACCCCCATTTAGCAGGAAACTACACAGGATGCAGTGTGTGAGTGGAGCAGGAATGATAGGACAATGGGAAGCAGGCTGTCACCGAACCCTCACACACAAAAGCACACACACAGAAAACAGACATGCACTCCAACAGAAAAGAGAAGTGGAAAAGTGAGGTGTCCCGGCTACCGGGATGTCCTGTTTCCACATGATGTCACCATATCCTCTAGATGCAGAGAACTGCCCTGGTTTGGTTTAAGACACAAATAAGCATCCCCAATCAGCATGATATACTCATACCCACAGGTGTCTGAGGGCACACAAATCAACACCCTGGTGCTGTCACCTGTCACGAACCTCAGCTACTCCTTGGGAACGCTGTATTTTGATGGTGAAGTCCACTTCTGTCCCCTCCAGTAGAGACCATGTCCACGCCCCCTTCCTTCCTGCCTTGCCCCAAGGCGAAAGACAGGAACTGACCTCGTAAAGAAACAGGAAGTGATGAAGTCCGGCCTTGGACTGCCTAATCGTGCCCCCCCCCCCCAACACCGTCCCAACCCTCAAAATTCCAGGACATCTCCTTCATTGTCATACAATGAATCTGTTAGTGTTGTGAAAACAAATGCTCAAGTGACTTATAGAACATCGAGGCGTAGTGATGGTGCAACGTGCCTGCAACCACTCAAGCTTAGGAAAAACTCTACACCTGCTCCACAAAGTCACACTAACTCAAGGGTCTGCAGTGTCTACTACAGTACATAAAAGCAGTTTTGAGCATCTGTTGACCTGAAAAGTCTGCAGGGAACCACAAAACATATTTGGGCCTTAAAATGATGACAAAGCAACTGAGTTATAAGTATAAACGGGGCTGTCATCTTGAGTAAATGTTGGGTTTTTCCTCCTAAATATGCAATTATTCTTTACTTCAGTGGTTCTCAATGAGCCACAGAGTGAATGCACGAAGGCCTCAAAACATCCTTTACAAAAAATACACAATTTTTAAAATGTTCATTCTTTAAAAATGCCAAAAGTAATAATGAGGTATTTGAATATTAAAACAATAATTAATAAAATAAAGCTGTGGGTTTTAAGTTACATGTTTACATTTTTTCTAATTTATTGTTGCTCTATCCAATCCAACTTTATTTAAAAGTGCCTTAAAAACAACCAAGGTGGACCAAGGTTTAGAAGGAGCACAAAGTTCTAGAATATTTTCTTCTTGATTATCATGGCATGGTTTTTACCTACTTTTAAATGATTACTTGCAACAAAGTTTGAGATGTGCTGCAAAAGGAACTCCTCAAAAAAAAGCTTAGAAACATTATTTCAATCATTTATATCTCCCCTTTGATAACACCAGTAGGTATTGTATTTTATATCATTGGAAAGCCTGACGTACAACTTGTACGGATTGTGCATTCATGGAATGAATAGCACAGATAAACGTGGGTAGCGCCACTAAAATAATGTGGAAAAATCCCCTGCAATGCACTTGTTTTGAGTTGCTTGGTGGATCGGATGATTGCACTCTCCTACAGTAATAAGGAAAAAACAACTACTTTATTGGCCATTTTTACAGTTTATTCATTTTACACTGTCAGAGAGCTCAGTAGGGTGTGGAAGATCCACAGGCAGCCACAACAGCTTGGCACCTCCTCCTCATGCAGTTTGCGTTTTGCTATGGGAAGGCATCCCATTCCTCAACCAGTTCTTGAAGGTCAACCAGCGTGGTTGTGTTGGTCACTCTAAACAGGGGTGCCCACACTTTTCTGGCTTATGAGCTACTTTTAAAATGACCAGGTCAAAATGATCTACCTACATTTAAAAAATGCCAAATATGGCAATATACACTCACCGGCCACTTTATTAGGTACACCATGCTAGTAACGGGTTGGACCCCCTTTTGCCTTCAGAACTGCCTCAATTCTTCGTGGCATAGATTCAACAAGGTGCTGGAAGCATTCCTCAGAGAGTTTGGTCCATATTGACATGATGGCATCACACAGTTGGCGCAGATTTGTCGGCTGCACATCCATGATGCGAATCTCCCGTTCCACCACATCCCAAAGATGCTCTATTGGATTGAGATCTGGTGACTGTGGAGGCCATTTAAGTACAGTGAACTCATTGTCATGTTCAAGAAACCAGTCTGAGATGATTCCAGCTTTATGACATGGCGCATTATCCTGCTGAAAGTAGCCATCAGAAGTTGGGTACATTGTGGTCATAAAGGGATGGACATGGTCAGCAACAATACTCAGGTAGGCTGTAGCGTTGCAACGATGCTCAATTGGTACCAAGGGGCCCAAAGAGTGCCAAGAAAATATTCCCCACACCATTACACCACCACCACCACCAGCCTGAACCATTGATACAAGGCAGGATGGATCCATGCTTTCATGTTGTTGACGCCAAATTCTGACCCTACCATCCGAATGTCGCAGCAGAAATCGAGACTCATCAGACCAGGCAACGTTTTTCCAATCTTCTATTGTCCAATTTCGATGAGCTTGTGCAAATTGTAGCCTCAGTTTCCTGTTCTTAGCTGAAAGGAGTGGCACCCGGCGTGGTCTTCTGCTGCTGTAGCCCATCTGCCTCAAAGTTCGACGTACTGTGCGTTCAGAGATGCTCTTCTGCCTACCTTGGTTGTAACGGGTGGTTATTTGAGTCACTGTTGCCTTTCTATCAGCTCGAACCAGTCTGGCCATTCTCCTCTGACCTCTGGCATCAACAAGGCATTTCCGCCCACAGAACTGCCGCTCACTGGATATTTTTTCTTTTTCGGACCATTCTCTGTAAACCCTAGAGATGGTTGTGCGTGAAAATCCCAGTAGATCAGCAGTTTCTGAAATACTCAGACCAGCCCTTCTGGCACCAACAACCATGCCACGTTCAAAGTCACTCAAATCACCTTTCTTCCCCATACTGATGCTCGGTTTGAACTGCAGGAGATTGTCTTGACCATGTCTACATGCCTAAATGCACTGAGTTGCCGCCATGTGATTGGCTGATTAGAAATTAAGTGTTAACGAGCAGTTGGACAGGTGTACCTAATAAAGTGGCCGGTGAGTGTATGTTGGCATACAATGCACGCCATACATTATATAACTGCATGAACCCTTATGGCACAATACAATTCAATACATTTACGATCATGACCTCACTGATGACTTGCACTGGATGGAGTCAGCCCGGGCTGCATAGTCTGGACAGTAGCTGCTGGAGTATGCTTAACCTGTTGCACTTCGGTGTACCGCGAGCGGACACGTCTCTGCGTCCTAGGACGCACACTGTGCATCCTAGGAGGCACTGAAAAAAAGAAAGCTGCATTTCCGTTCTTCCACTACAGACACGGCCGCGAACAGAAAGCCAAAGGAGTGCTTTGATTGGTTTAGATGTGATTGACCTCTCATTTGACTAATAAGAGCCTTGAATTGGGTTTCTGAAACCTTGAAGAACCAATGACTGAAAACCTAGCAAGAAGGACCCGCCTACCAATGGCTGCGAATACAGCGAGCCAATTGAAGCACAGTAGTTCGAAAGCGTGCCTCCCTTGCAAAATCTGTTTTGTTTTAGCCGCTGGGTGACACACATGCGTTCGCCAGTCTTTTTTTCTTACTACTGTTCTTTGTTTTGAAAAATCGTTCACCAAAACCGCAATCATGGAAGCGCAAAACCGCAATAATGGAATTATGGTTTGACCGGGTCGCGTGACCAGAACCACGAGTCCGTAACAAGTGGACCAGCGTCATGTTCGTCTGACAATGAGGAAGAGAAGTTCACCAGCGACACTGCTGTTGTGGACAGGTAAGTGTTATAAGCTAAATTATTCTTTATCCCTGAAAATTGTAATCAAAAATGACTTTTGACCGATCGGTAAATTACAACTGTGCGTAGCAGACCGCGGCGCACCGTGACCGCGGCGCACCGGGCGATGTCCGTCCTCTGTAGCGGGGGGGGGGGGGGGAAGTTGTTATCTTCTACATTACAGATATTTTAGTATAATTTTTAGTGCACTGTAGGTTATTTTTTTCTTGTAAAAAAAAGCCACACATTTTTTACGTGGCTTGCTTCTTTGTGTGTGTGGGGGCTTGTTTGTTCATTCATTCATTCATGAATGAATAAACAACCCCCCCCACACACACACACAGCCCTGAGTGTCACCTTTCATTAGAGCCCAAGATGAAGCTTCCATATTGAATCATTCAAAAGTTATAGACGTTTTTCCAAACTGTGCCATTTGGCACAATTTGGCACAGTTCAAAAACGCCTGGGAACAACCTGTGAAGAAAGCTGTGTAATATATTCATTTTTTGTGGTATTGTTACAAAATTTTGACCTCAGCTGGATAACACTTGGTTCTACATTTCTGTTGCATTTTCCAGCCCGGATCTGACAGCTGTGTGTTATTTGCAAGCATTTGTATCCAAAAAAAACACCCAGGCGAAATTTATTTTCTTCAAGTTCAGTACGTTTAGATGACTGTTACTCAGTGGCCGGAGCACAGAGAGATTATGACTGTTTTGCCAAAAAATTCAAAGTGTTTTCTTTTAAATGAGACCAACCCCATGAAGATGCTGCAAAGGGTTGAAGAACAGCTTTTGATTTACTTTGGGTACGTTATTTTTTGGCGTTTTTAGGGAAATTGACCGGAGTGCAAGGGGTTAATAATGCAATGACTCTCCCGGAATGATGCTTCAGTGGCTGCCTTTGCCCTTGAATTCAGCTGTGTGAAAAATGACTGCTGTCCGATTAACTGAGATTTCAGTTCCTTCACCTTTCTTTTTTCGCAGCTCACTTTTCGGAGGGAAGTTAGAGTTGTAGTTTTTATGAATGGTTTGAAAGTGCCTCTCCACATTTCCCTTCTTTGGAAATGCAACGATAGATTGACAGATCAGACAAGTACACTTCAAAAATGATGTGGAAAAAAAAATCTTCCTCCCATTCTGCATGGAAGTGGTAAGTTTGTCTTCTTACTGGGTTCAGTTCCCCCACTCATTTTTAATGTCCCTTCTTTAGTTCATAGAAATTTGAAGCGCTAACACGGTTTAGCAGTAGCTAGCTAGCGTGTTTGACTGCATATGCAGGGTGACCTGTGACAGAGGACAGAACCTCTCCTGACTGGCTGCCCTGTACATCAATCAAATGGTAAATGCCAATAACAGGACAGATGGGAGGATAGCCAATAGAATTAAAAACTTAATTTTTTTTTTTTAATGCCATGCGATCTACCCGCAGTACCTTTGTGATCTACCAGTCGATTGCGATCAACGTACTGAGCACCCCATCTAGCACGTACAGCACAACCAAGCTGATCCCACAAGTGCTCAATTACATCTGTGACTGGCAGCACTTGAAGCTAAACCAGAGTGAATACCAACAGAAGAATACTGCAGGGGGTTTTGGTAAAAAAATTTTTTGGAGGTGGGGCTTACCCACACGTTTAGCTGTTGCTCATTCCACAAATGCATGGTCCTTATAAGTTGTACCTCGTTGTAAATGTGACTAATCAAGCTTTCCAATGATAAAAATACAATACCAATTGATACTAGTGAAGGGGAGAAATAACTGACTGAAATAACATTTCCAAACTGTTTAAGTTTATTACCTCCACCAAGGAAGTAGTGTTTTTATGGTGTCAAAATTATTGTTGCATTATCAAATAGTGAAACTAGAGGACACTCAGAGAGCACATACCTCTGCAGAAGGTTTGTCTGTCAGTAGGATTACGCAAAAACTACTGGATGGATTTTGATTAAATTTTCAACAGAGGAGGCCCTTGGGCTACGGGTGAACCCATTCGATTTTGGAGGTTGGCCAGGTCAAGATGCGGATTTTGGATCACATTTTCCACTTTCTTTAACATTTCCAGATAGAGAGTGCATGCCTCCACCAAGGCCCTAAGTGTCCTCTAGATTTACAAGTAGATCTTGGCATTATGACTTTGGGAATGGCTGCTTTAGTAAATTTGCAACTTTTCCCCCATAGATTTATCAAACATTTCCATAAATACACTACTGGTCAAAAGTTTTAGAACACCAATTTTTCCAGTTTTTATTGAAATTTATACAGTGTGTTCCAATGCTACTTTTATGCAGACAGAGGGGGTTGTTGGTAATCAAGAAAAGTTGGGACACCTCTAGGAAATGGTAGCACCAAATGTCAATGCTTGATCAACCTCCACTGCTGCTGAACACCTTTAATTCTTTAACCCATTTCTTGTTCCTGAAAAAAAAAGCCTTTTTGTATAATTTTGAAATGTACATTATTTTTTATTTTTGTGTAACCTTAACTTTCGTTTTAACCTCTGGCATTTCAGCACTTACCTTTGTACCGTTTCAAGCTATTCATTGGATTTGAACTGCTTGGATTTCAGTAAAACACTGGAAAAATTGTGATGCTCTAAAAAACTTTTGACCGGTAGTGTATGCAACTTTTCTCATCGAATTGAAAAATTTCTCTTGGAAATTTTCAACTGTAATCTGGAAAATTTGAGATTTTTTGCATATTTGCATCCATTTGTTTTTTTCTTTAAAACCTTGGACATATTAGGGTTTTTTTTTCTCCTTTAGAAATTGAGCCGATTTGAGTTTTTTCCTTCCAAATTTGAAATTTTTTTTTGGTCTAAATGAGCAGCTTTTCTTTTTGGACAATGTGCATCTTGAAAAAAGGTGAAACTAGTCTCAAATAATTGCAACTTTATTCTTATAAATTTGAGACTCTCATAAATTTACAATTTTATTCTTAAACATTTACATATTTTCTGTAATATATATTTTTGTAATAACCATCTAGAGAGTTTGGTGGAATTTGGGAATAGATCCATCATACAGAAGCAGCATAATATTCTGGTCCGACACCATGTAGCTTCAGCTTTGAACCCACTATTAAGAGTCAGTATCTGAAACGTACAAATGGGAAGCTGACCAGTGAAAACCCCAGTTCAAAAGAGTTTAGACTCAACTTCCTCTGCAAGTTCCACTCTTTCTTCAATACTGCAATACCGGCAGTTTGATTACTACATAGGTTACCCATCACAGGGTGGAAGTGCTGCTGAAGCCACCTAACTTCACGGGCAACTCAAACTACTTCCTGTTAATTAACTGGCAGTCCAAACCGATTCCGCTTCACGAAAACTAAGAAAAAATGATTAAGAATATTCATAGAGGGCACACGAAAATTATGCTATAGGCCTACATAGATAGTTCTGATACTTTCACTACCCCATTTGAATCATACTCGGGAAATTTTGGTCTTGAACAACCTCCTGTACTCACACGTCAAATAAAGTGGGGGGGGGGGGGAAGTAAAATTAATCAATTTTATATGTTCAGGTGTGGCGTTTTGGGGGATATTCGAAAAGTTTAAAGAGGACAGACGCCCCTTCTCTAATTTCTAAGTCGGAAACCGCAACGCAGGCGTGTCAGTCGGCCACCACAGGTGTGAACCAGCGCGCACACATACCTGGAGGGAACGCCGTCTGATCGTGGGTGGGTCGGCAGGGACCGGACCGGCTGAGCTGCTCCGTGGGGAAGGCTCGAGCGGCGCGCGCGGAGAAGAGGTGCGTCTGAGCTGCACGAGCGCACTGAACAAAATGAGCGCGCGACTAGTCCGGACGCACTTCACGCGCACTAGGAGGTCCACCCCTGAGGAAGGACAGCCACGCTGAAGAGTCAATAAAAGACAAGCTGGTGTGTTTCAGAAACACTTATACCCTCAACACACTGATTATTCTGTCTGAATAAAGAGAATTTAAACTATTTTTCCTCTAAAGGCAGTGCTAAAAAACAAAAATCGTTGCATCTGTACATCCAAATCCTTTAATAAGTGAGCCGTTTCAGCCGTCATACTGGAGTACAGGTTAAATGCACGACGGCTATGTGACACGTCGATGCAGTGGTGTGAACTACAGGAAGAGTGAAGAACGTGTGATATCCGCATGCATGCAAATGAAGCTTTACCGGCGAAGCAGTGTGTACTTTAGTAGCACTGAGCTGATTTGCTTGTTTGAACAGCAGTTTTTTGTTGTTTTAATAAGCAGATGTTATTGTGTGGTCAAGCAGAACAACAGCTCATGATAGTCAAAATTTTAAAGTCTTTGTCCCCCTCTTGTGGTCTGTAAATGCAACTTTCATTAAAAAAAAAATATTGATGTAAATTTGGCCTCTTAAAACTTTGAAAGTCCCCTACTGTGCAGCTTCGTGGCATTAATTTAAAATTCTGACATCCTTAAAAAATACATATGTCTGTAAGACCAAAAATATTTCTGTGATGTTTTACTGTTCATCAGAAAACCTGTCTGTAAAGCTCCGTCTCAAAACAGTTTTCATCTTGCTCCAACAAGGGTGTCCAATCATGCGCCATGGAGGGCCAAGACCCCGCAGCCTTTACCTCCAACCAGTGTCTTCAACAGCAGATTTCACTGAACTGCTGATCAGTGAAAACGCCTGCTGAAGAGACTGGGTAGAAGAGAAAACCTGCAGGGTCTTGGCCCTCCATGGCGCAGGATTGGACACCCCTTCATCAACCCTAGGCCTGTTCTATGGAACAGGTTCAGCGTACCCAGGGTATCTTTCAATTATCTGGCTTCACTAACCCAGACATTGTGGATCAGGATTATCTGTACTACAAAACTCGGTAAGTAAACCCTGGGTTAACCTATCTAGCTGCTTGAGCACACACAAACGAGGCGGTGATTGCAGCAGAACGGAGTACATCACTGATGAAGAACAAAGTATTAGATTAAATAAATATGCAGAGCATGTAATACAGACTAAGAAACACCTGCAGCAAAAAAGAAGCACAAAAAAAGCTGGCATTTGTGAATGCTTATGACCGTTTTAAATATCACCCAACTCCCTGATATTACTGCACATTGCTCCGATGAATATTGATCACAATTTCGTAAAATTTTCTCCAATTTCATTAACTATGTATACAGTTAACATACCTGCAGCAGCAGTGGCGTCAGTGTGCATAAGAGCAAATGGCCTACAAATTATAGGCTACCTAATTATGAGCAATATAATTCTGAGTAGCAAGTCTTCCAAATATTTCCTTTCCCCATGGTAGTCAAAGAAAAGCTACAGAATCATCAGCTCAAGGACAAGTCTGCTTTCTTTTGTCAGCTTTTCCCTCTCCCTGCTGCAATTGGAGTTTGCTGGAGAATAACTGCTTATGTTCCTCTTGATTTTTTTTTTAATATATAGTTTAAACTTGCATTTATTTTATTGTCTTTTATCCTGCATTGAACTACTGACCGTTAGCTGTCAAATTCCCCCCCCCAATGCCATTTTAAAATGACAAATTAATTTTGAATTAGGAGTGTTATATTGTACAATCTGTGATGCAATAATATAGATATTCAAACTAATGCACACAAAAATTTGTTTTACATTGATTGCAGCAAGAAAAAAAACGACAGGACCCTCAGCAGAATGTGGCCATGGCGGAGAAGCTTACCATAATAAGTGTCCTCTCCAGTTTATGGTGGTGGTGGTGGGGGGGGGGGGGGGTCTCCTCAAACTTGGGAGATGGATGTCATTTTCCAAAGGATTTAATTGGCTGGTGAGTGGCACTGATACACCCCGAGCTCCTGATCAGGAGCAGGTTAGCATCACAGCATAAGTTGCCATGGTGATCTACCTTAGTAAGAAGTGAACCAGCTTCATAGTACAGAATACCCAGGGTTAACCCTGAAGTTACCTCCCTAAGCCCAAATCCTGTTTGTAGTACAGGCTCCCTGACCCTCGAATCTCATTGTTTTTGATTGAGCCAATCAGAAACAGTCGTTTTTTTGGCCATCTTAAGAGAAATGAAGGTGGCTTGTTGGTTTGTGACGTCACAGAACACAGGAAGTGCAATCTGTTTTTTTTCTTTAGGAGATAGTAAAAAGTGTGATTATTTGAACATTTTGATGTTTAAATGGCATACATGTGACCAATGAATGAAGATTAAAATCCATTTCTAAAAAATTGCAGTTAATAGACCTTTAATGCTTTTGATCAATTTCATTCTGCATGCAGTGTCCAGCAAAACAATGGAAACCTCAATGCGATGAAGATTTTCAAACAGTCTAATCATGCTAATTTTATTAAATAGATTTTTATTGTATATAAAAAATTACACATTCTGTTCTTCAGCCTCAACGTAGCAAGGACAAAGTGGACTGAGGCTTGAGTAGTCAGTGCTGTCAATGCAAACATCAAACGATGAATAATTTGCAAAAGAAAAACCTGAACTGTAGGAATAATTTTGTCATAAAAGACTCAACTCCACTGCCACAGCTGAGTGACAGAAACATGTGCAAGATACAGTGCCACAAAAGCCTCAAGTAGACAATCAAAACCTGATACACTTCAGTGCAAAATGGGTCACAGAAAAAAATAACATCCAAGTTTCAAAGCAGCATCAAAACATTAACACTGAAACATATGATGGAAACATTTGCTGTAGTGTGTGCGAGATTCAGTGTGAAAGACTGGTCTGTGCAACATCACAGCTGGCTCATCATCTGGAAAAACATGTGAGTGAGCATGTCATCTCATGTAGTGAGTAATGGCTCGTAGGGTGTAAAGAAGCGCTGCCTGTAGCCGGGCTTCTATCACTATTAGGTTTGCATGAACCTGAAAAAAACAAAACATTCATTACCTTCAATGCACTTGGTCTCTCTCTCTCTCTCTCTCTCTCTCTCTCTCTCTCTCACACACACACACACACACACACACACACACACACACACACACACACACACACACACACCCCGCAATAATTCCTTGATGACATTTTAAAAAAAGAAGAGGAAGGATGGGCTTAAATGCCAAATGATACATTTTTTGAGAAGCCAGAGAGATGATGTGTTAAATGTCAAATGATTGGTGACTGTACAGACTGGGTTAAGTGCATGTCCAAACTCGCTCCCACCTTTTCAGAGTGTTTAAAGTGTCTCCAGAAGTTGTGGTAAACACGTACTGTCGTCTGCTCAGGGTGACAGGCCATAGTTTTCACAAACACCTTCAGGGAGCGCTCCAGCAACACATTCACACTGCCGTAATCATAATCATCATATCTGCATATACAGAGTGATAAAAATATTTATGCCACAGTGGGGAAGATTTGAATTTATTTGGACTTGTGACAGTTGACAGCGTTATCTCACCTTATCCCGTATAGGCAGTGGATGTAGTTCCACAGAGCTTTTCTCAGAGTGTGGGTGTCCACACCTTCATGCATGGCCATCCTATGATAGGTCAAGTTACTCACAATCTGCAAACCACAAAATTAATTTGCAAATGTAATTATAGTATCAAAACTTTTTCATGTGTAATATTGAAGGAAAAAAATCTCTAGTTTGATTTAACAGGTTGCACATTTATGATGTATAGACATGATTTTTTTTCAATTTCAGTTCAACTTTATTTATATAGCACCATTTCACAACAACAGTCCTCTCATAGCATTTTCAACTGTAGGGAAAAACCCCACAATTGCAGAAAGGCCCCAGCAATCAGGCAATCCCCTGTGAGCAAGCACTTGGCGACGGTGGAGAGGAAAATCTCCCTTATAGTAGGAAGAAACCTCTAGCACAGGGGTGTCCAACCATGTGCCATGGAGAGCCAAGACCCTGCAGGTTTTACCTCCAACCAGTGTCTTCAACAGCAGATTTCAGTGAACTTCTTCCCACTGATTGCTGATAAGTGAAAACACCTGCTGAAGAGACTGGGTAGAAGAGAAAACCTGCAGGGTCTTGGCTCTCCATGGCACATGGTTGGACACCCCTGCTCTAGCAGAACCAGGCTCAGGGAGAGGCAGTCATCTGCTGTGACTGGCTGGGGGGGTGAGGTATAGAGAAGAAGAAGAAAAGAACAGACATGTACAGAGCAAACAGCACGACGGGGGACTAATCTATGGGAGAGAACAAACAGATGTTAATGACCAGCAAAAATAATTGAGAGTGACGAAAGGAGTGAAGCCCAGTGCATTGTTGGAGGTCCCCCGGCTGTCTAAACCTATTAGCAGCATAACCAAGAGGGTTCAGGGTCACCTGCTCCCACCCCAAGTATACGCCATGTCAAAAAGGAAGGTTTTACCGCTATTCTTAAAAACAGAAATCAAGTCTGACTCCCAAATCCAGATTAGCAGCTGGATCCAAAGGAGAGGAGCCTGATAACTGAAAGCTCTGCTTCCCATTGTATTTTTGGAGAGTCTAGGTATTACAAGTAATCCTGCATTTTGAGAGCATAGTGCTCTGTTAGGATAAGGTACTATCAGATCTTTTAAATAAAAAGGGGCCTGATTATTTAGAGCTTTCTAAGTAAGAAGAAGGATTTTAAACTTAATTCTAAATTCTATGGGAAGCCAATGAAGGGAGGCTAGAACCGCAGAGATATGATCTCTCTTTCTAGTACCTGTTAAAACTCTTGCTGCAGCATTTTGGATCAGCTGAAGACTTTTTAAAGATGTTTTAGGACTGCCTGATAAAGAGTTACAATAATGTACTCTAGAGCTAATAAAAGCGTGGATTATTTTCGCAGCATCACTGAGACAAGATGCTCCTAATCTTAGCATTACACAAACGATAGAAGGCAGTCTTACAAACAAGATTAATATGTGAATTAAAGAACAGATCTTGATCAAAAATAACTCCAAGGTTCCTCACAGAACTATTAAGAGAAAGAGTAACCACATCCAAACTAAGAGTTTGCTTTAGAAAGGTATTTCTAAGGTTTCTAAGATCTCCTATTTAATTTAAAAGAAATGGAAAAAGCTTTGTCAATGTTGCAGTCTAATAAGTCACCAGGGAGGATGGGTTCCCACCTGAATTTTATAAAGGGTTCAAGGATTTGCTCCTTCCTCTTCTCATGGATGTCATAACTATCATCTAAAACACAAAACCTTCCTGACTCGGGCTGCACGGTGGCGCAGTGGTTTAGCACTGTGGCAGCACAGTTTTACCCTCGGCCGGGGGACCGCGGGGATCATGAGATCGTGGGTTCGATCCCAGCCCCCGACCAACACTGAACTGTGTGGAGTTTGCATGTTCTCCCCGTGTTGCGCGGGTTTACTCCGGGATTTCTCCGGTTTCCTCCCGCATACCAAAAACATGTAGGTTTAGGGCGCTCGCGCACGCAGCGACCAGCAGCCAGTGGCTTGTCACCAGACTGCAAACCAAGTCTACCTACGGGTACAAATAAGTAAAAAAAAAAAGGTTTTTATTTGGACCAACTAGAATGACTTCAGTCTTATCTGAATTTAATAGCAAGAAATTACAAGTCATCCAAGCTCAAATTTCCTTAAGAGAAGCCTCCAATTTGGCTAACTGATTACTATCATCTGACTTCACTGACATTTATAATTACAAGTCATCCAGGCTTTGATTTCCTGAAGACAGGCTTCTAACTTGGCTAATTGATTACCATCATCAGGCTTCACTGACAGGTATAATTGTGTCATTTGCATAACAATGAAAATGTATGCAATGCTTTCTAATAATATTGCCTAGTGGAAGCATATATAAACTAAAAAGAATGGGGCCTAGCACAGATCCCTGTGGAACTCCGTGACTGAACTTTGAGTTAGCAGAAAACTCATTGACATGAACAAACTGGAACCTATCAGATAAAAAAGATTTAAATCAATGCAACCAAGTTCCATTAAGTCCAACAAGGTGTTCTAATCCATCGAGTAAAATATTATGATTGATGGTATCAAAAGCTGCACTAAGGTCTAAAAGGACAAGTACAGAAACAAATCCATTATCAGATGCGATAAGGAAGTTGTTAGTGACCTTCACTAAAGCCGTTTCAGTACTATGATGAATTCTAAACCCTGATTGAAACTCTTCAAATAAACCATTTTCCTGCAAGTGGTCAAATAATTGCGTAGCAACAACTAAGATTTATTTTATTTTTATTTTTTTTTTAAATGAAAGGCAGATTAGAGATTGGTCTACAGTTAGCTAAAACGTCTGGATCCAGCATTGGCTTTTTAAGCAACGGTTTAATTATAGCACTTAAAAGCCTGCACTACATGGCCTAATGTTAATGAAGAACTGATTATTTGAAGAATAAAGCTACCAATAAATGGGAAGATTTCTTTAAATAACCTGGTAGGAATAGGGTCTAGTAGACAAGTTGAAGGCTTGGATGAGGAAATTATTTTATCCAACTCTAAAAAGTCAACTGGAGTAAATTCATCCAAATAGATATCAGTTGAAGGAGTTGTAGTTGTTACTGTGTTTAATGGTGGGAAGGATCTTACTGATTTTCTCTCTAATAGATGAAATTTTATTATTGAAGAAGTTCATAAAGTCCTGACTAGTAAGCTCTAAGGAAATGCTAGATTTGACAGAGTCCTGACTCTTTGTCAGCCTGGCTACAGTGCTGAAAAGAAACCTGGGATTATTCTTGTTCTCTTCTATTAATGCAGAATAATAAGCTGTTCTAGCTTTCCTAAGAGATTTTTTATAAATTAGAAGTTGATTTCTCCAAGCTAGATAAATTTCATCTAATTTAGTGAAGCACCATTTTCTTTCTAATTGACGAGTCTTCTGTTTTAAGCTATGAGTTTCTGTGTTGAACCAAGGAGTCAAAAATCTCTGATTAGAGTTAGTCCAAGGAGCATGTGGAGGCCTTAGTCTTTGTAACCAACTCATTAATCAGAGCAGCATCAACTGGGGTGAAAGCATGAGGGGGGGGGGGGGACATATGGCAGGGGAGGCAACATCCAGTGACAGAGACACCAGAGGAGTGGCGAGAGGTGAGAGAAGCTGCTGGTGAATAGAGTCGATCTTGGCCTGGAAAAAGTTGTGAAATTCAGTGCAGAGATCAGAATCAGCAGAGGGGTGGGAGGTTGTGGGGGGATTAATTGTGGAGAACAATGCCCCGGGGTGGCTTTGTTGGGAGCCAATATAAGAGTGGAATAGTACTGGGTCCTGGCCTGGAAAAGAGCATCCTTGTATGACTTAACATGTTCCTGAAAAACCAACTGGTGGACAGTAGGGCCGTTTTTTTTTTTTTTTGTTGTTGTTTTGTTTGTAAAGTCTGTCCAGCCTCCGACCAGTGGCCTTCATGGCACGAAGCTCATTGGTAAACCGGGAAACAGGACGAGTGGATGTGACAGTCCAGGTCTTTAAAGGGGCAAGAGAGTCCAGACTGAGGAATAGGGCAGTTTTGTAGCAGGCTACCAGGTCCTCAGGTGTAGAGATGGAAGACTCTGTAGACAAGTGGCCAGATATCAGAGTGTACAAAGCTGGTACACTCACAGTCTTAATATTTCTGAACATCATGGTCTGCAAAGGTCGCTGCCTGGGCAAATGAGCCAGAGCACTAGGCGGATAGTAAATCAGGTCCCTGGGAAGAAAAATCGTGGTAAAACATGATAAAACTATATGCGTTATAGGCCTGATTTCAAATCTTCCTCCAGGTGCGCACAGATGGGGTGGGGATTACAGTTAAATACTATCAGTGCAATCTGTCAAAATGACAGACTACTCTGGAAATTTCCTTGATTGCAAAAAATTACTGGTCAAATTACCAAAGACTTTTCTCTCTCTCTCTCGCTTTCATGTATTGGCAACTTTAATATCAATGACAGCTTGAAGTCTTTTGTGGTAGTTGTGGATGAGGCACTTTATTTTCTCAGATGGTAAAGCTGCCCATTATTCTTGGCAAAAAGCCTCCAGTTCCTGTAAATTCTTGGACTGTCTTTCATGACCTGCATGTTTGAGATCTCCCCAAAGTGGCTCAATGATACTGAGATCAGGAGACTGAGATGGCCACTCCAGAACCTTCATCTTTTTCTGCTGTAGCCAACAACAGGTTGACTTGGCCTTGTGTTTTGGATCACTGTCATGTTGGAATGTCCAAGTGCAACCCCATGCACAGCTTCCGGGCTGATGAGTGCAAATTTTCTTCCAGTACTTTCTGATAACAAAAAACAGACACACTAGGTGGCGCGTGAACACGCAGCAGACTTTCTTCTCTCTTCGTGTTTTATGCCGGTTAGTGTTTAAATTACACCTAAGTGTACAGTGGTGTGAAAAAGAGCTTGCCCCCTTCCTGATTTTTCTTTTTTTATGTCTGTCACACTTAAATGTTTCAGATCAAACAAATTTAAATATTAGACAATGATAACACAAGTAAACACAAAATGCAGCTTTTAAATGAAGGTGTTTATATTAAGGGGAAAAAATCCAAAACTACATGGCTCGGTGTGAAAAAGTGATTGCCCCCTAAACCTATAACTGGTTGGTCCACCCTTAGCAGCAACAACTGCAATCAGGCATTTGTGATAACTGAGTCTTTTACAGCGCTGTGGAGGAATTTTGGCCCACTTTTTTGCAGATTTGTTGCAATTCAGCCACATTGGAGGGTTTTCCGCATGAACCACCTTTTTAAGGTCATGCCACAGCATCTCAATCGGATTCAGGTCAGTACTTTGACTAGGCCACTCCAAAGTCTTCATTTTGTTTTTCTTAAGCCATTCAGAGGTGGACTTGCTGGTGTGTTTTGTGTCACTGTCCTGCTGCAGAGCCCAAGTGCACTTCAGCTTGAGGTCACGAACAGATGGCTGGACATTCTTCAGAATTTTTTGGTAGACAGCACAATTCATGGTTCCATTCACCACAGCAAGTCTTCCAGGTCCTGAAGCAGCAAAACAACTCCAGACCATCACACTACCACCACCATATTTTACTGCTGGTATGATATTCCTTTTCTGAAATGCTGTGTTACTTTTACGCTGGATGTAATGGGACACACACACACCTTCAAAAAGTTCAATTTTTGTCTCATCAATCCACAGAGTATTTTCCCAAAAGTCTTGGGAATCGTCAAGTTGTTTTCTGGCAAAACTGAGATGAGCCTTTATGCTCTTTTTGCTCAGCAGTGGTTTTCGTCTTGGAACTCTGCCATGCAGGCCATTTTTGCTCCGTCTCTTTCTTATGGTGGAGTCATGAACACTGACCTTAAGTGAGGCAAGTGAGGCCTGCAGTTCTTTGGATGTTGTGGGGTCTTTTGTCACCTTTTGGATGAGTCGTCGCTGTGCTCCTTAAGTAATTTTAGTTGGCTGGCCACTCCTGGGAAGATGCATCACTGTTCCACGTTTTCGCCATTTGTGGATAACTGCTCTCATCGTGGTTCGCTGGAGTCCCAAAGCTTTAGAAATGGCTTTATAACCTTTTTCAGACTGACAGATCTCAATTACTTTGTTTCTCATTTGTTCCCGAATTTCTTTGTATCACAGCATAATGTCTAGCTTTTAAGGATCTTTTGGTCTACTTCACTTTGTCAGGCAGGTCCTCAGGTAGGGGGGGGGGGGGGACTTTTTCCTCACAGGGTCATGTACTGTAGGTGTGAATTTTTTTCCCCCTTAATAAACACTTTCATTTAAAAACTGCATTTTGTGTTTACTTGTGTTACCACTGTATATTCATGTGTTTAATGGTAAATGACATTCACTTATATAGCGCTTTTATTCTCATCACTAGATGACCAAAGCGCTTTACAGATCCTGCTATCCACCCATTCACACACACATTCATACACCGATGGCGGCATAGCTGCCCAACATGGCGCTGTCCAGACCCACCAGGAGCAACTGGGGTAAAGTGTCTTGCCCAGGGACACAACGGCTGGATATGTGGGGAGAGTAGGATTCGAGCCGTCAACCATCCGGTTATTAGACGACCCACTCTACCTCCTGAGCTACTGCCGTCCCCAATGTCCACATATGATGTTGCGCACAAGTTACAGTCGCCAGAGCAATCTGGAGATAAGGAATATGACCAAACATTACACCCTGGACCAGAGCATTACAGAAGAACTCCGTGGCCTCGGACTTCTCTGGCAGACCTCCACACCCCCGGCCTCGACTGCTGTGTCCCATCCCAAATAGAGATGCTGCAAATGGTGTGAGCAAAGACGAAAGAGAGGTAAACGTAGAGGTATCCGAACGAAGCTAGCCGCTAGCCCACACAGACTCCCGATTCCTTTCATTCTGGCCAACGTATGCTCACGAGACAAAATATGGTAAATGGCATTCACTTATATAGCACTTTTTACTCATCTCTGGATGATGAAAGTGCTTTACAGATCCTGCTTATCCACCCATTCACACACAGTCACACACTGATTGCGGCGGAGTTGCTATGCACCAGCGCTGGCCTAACCCACCAAGAGCAACTGGGGGTTCAGTGTCTCGCTCAAGGACACTTCGGCATGCAGACTGCAGATAGAGCAGGAATCAAACCACTGACCCTCCAGTTAGTAGTCGACTACACTACACCTGCACCACAGCCGCCCCAAAATAGACCACATACAGCTCCTGAGAGCTACACATCACAATGAGTGGAACTGTTGTGTTTTTATCTTTACAGAAATGTAGCTAAATGACAATATCCTGGACTCTGCTATTCAGTTAGCGGGGCTAACATGCTACCGTGCTGATTGGGTGTTCACGGGAGGGAAAACACATGGGAGGCGTGTGTGTTTACATCAGTGACGCTTGCTGCTGAGATGCGACTGTTGTGCACAAACACTGTTCTGTTGGTGGAGTTTATGATCAAGTGCCGACCCTTCTACTTACCGAAAGAAATTACATCTATCCTGCTAGTCGCCGTGTATGTTCCGCCCACCACCATCAGCAAGAGGAGTAAAGCACTAAATTAACTCCCTGGCCATCAGTGAGACACAAACAGGACATCCAGATGGATTCCTCATCACAGCAGGAGACTTCAACCATGTAGATTTAAAGGCTCTCCTACCAAAAGTACACCAACACGTGGACTTTGCAACAAGGAGTCAACTTGCTGGACCTGGTGTACACAACTCACAACAGCGCATACAGAACCTCCCCCCTTCCTCACCTGGGTCTCTGATCACATCACCATCTTGCTAAGGCCTGCATACAGACCCAGAGTGAAAGCCATCAGACCAACAAAAAAGCAGGTACAGTTGTGTGAAGTGTTTGCCCCCTTCCTGATTTCTCTCTTTTTTGTATGTTTATCACACTTAAATGTTTTAGATCAAACAAATTTAAATATTAGACAAAGATAACAAGTAAACACAAAATGCAGTTTTTAAATGAAAGTGTTTATTACTAAGGGTAAAAAAAAAAAAAAAAAAAAAAATCCAAACCTACATGACCCTGTGTGAAAGAGTGATTGCCCCCCTGTTAAAACAAATTAACTGTGGTTTATCACATCTTTCGAAAGCTGAGTTCAACTTCGAGCCACACCCAGGCCTGATTACTGCCACACCTGTTCTCAATCAAGAAATCACTTAAATAGGACCTGCCTGAGAAAGTGAAGTAGACCAAGAAAATCCTGAAATGCTAGACATCATGCTGCGATTAAAAGAAATTCAGGAACAAATAAAGTAATTGAGATCCATCAGTCTGAAAAAGGTTATAAAGCTATTTCTGAAGTTTTGGGACTCCAGCAAACCACAGTGAGAGCCATTATCCACAAATGGCGAAAACATGGAACAGTGGTAAACCTTCCCAGGAGTGTCCGGCTGACCAAAATTGCCCAAGAACGCAGCGACGACTCATCCAAGAGGCCAGAAAAAGACCACACAACATCCAAAGAACTGCAGGCCTCACTTAAGATCAATGTTCATGACTCCACCATAAGAAAGACTGGGCAAAAATGGCCTGCATGGCAGAGTTCCAAGACAAAAACCACTGCTGAGCAAGTAGAGCATAAAGATTTGCCTCAGTTTTGCCAGAAAACATCTTGATGATCCAACACTTTTGGGAAAATACTCTTGGGGATTGACGAGACAAAAGTTGAACTTTTTGGAAGGTGTGTGTCCCATTACATCCAGCGTAAAAGTAACAGCATTTCAGAAAAGGAATATCATATCAACAGTAAAATATGGTGGTGGTAGTGTGATGTCTGGAGTTGTTTTGCTGCTTCAGGACCTGGAAGACTTGCTGTGGTAAATGGAATCATGAATTCTGCTGTCTACCAAAAAAAATCCTGCAAGCTGAAGTGTACTTGGGCTCTGCAGCAGGATAATGATGCAAGACACACCAGCAAGTCCACCTCTGAATGGCTTCAGAAAAACAAAATGACTTTGGAGTGGCCTAATCAAAGTCCTGACCTGAATCCGATTGCGATGCTGTGGCATGACCTTAAAAAGGCGGTTCATGCTCGAAAACCCTCCATTGTGGCTGAATTACAACAATTCTGCAAAGATGAGTGGGCCAAAATTTCTCCACAGCACTGTAAAAGACTCCGTTATCACAAATGCCTGATTGCAGTTGCTGCTAAGGGTGGCCCAACCAGTTATTGGGTTTAGGGGGCAATCACTTTTTCCACACAGGGCCATGTAGGTTTGGATTTTTATTTATTTATTTTTTTTAACCCTTAATAAACACCTTCATTTAAAAAGTGCATTTTGTGTTTACTTGTGTTATCTTTGTCTAATATTTAAATTTGTTTGATGATCTGAAACATTTAAGTGTGACAAACATACAAAAAATGGACTTCCGGTTATGGCTGCCACGTAGGACGGACGTGTCTCGCTCTGCTCTGCTCCTGGAGAAAAAAAATCGGCAAATAACTCTCTCATTTGGGACAGAACGTATCCCAGCGTTTGGGCGAGGATATGTCGGCGAAGCCTAAGGCTGGAAAACCAGGAAAAGGAAAAAGCGAGCCGCCGAAACAGTCCAAATTAACGGACTTTCAGGTCTGTGACGCAGCAAACAAAACTCCATATATGGCGGAGGAGGCTGGCAACGCTGCGATTTCTGCGGGGAATGGCGCAGATGCGCTGATGGCTGCCATGAGTTCAATGAGAGCGGACTTTTCCTCTAGATTTGATGGGATTATGACAGCGTTGGAAGGAATAAGAAAGGAATTGGGTGACTGTGTAGAACGAACGGCGCAGATGGAGCTCCGTCTCGCTAGTGCTGAAGATGACGTCACCCGTCTTCAATTAAAGGTGCGCACTTTGGAAAAAAAAAATAAATCTCTGGAAGATAATATTTTGGATTTGGAATCTCGGTCGAGACAGAATAATTTGAGGCTGGTGGGTCTTCCAGAGGAATCAGAAGGTCGGGACGTATGTTCCTTTCTGGAAAAGTGGATTCCGGAGGTGCTGGGCAGCGAGGAGTTGCAATCAGCAGTGGTTCTGGAAAAAGCACATCGCATTGGCCCACGGAGAGATAAGGGACCGCCGAGGACCTTAATTATGAAGTTTCTTAACAACAGAGACAGGATGAAGATCTTCAACGCTGCACGAGCTAAAAAAGGAGAGATTAAACACCAGGACCAGCAGGTGCGGTTCTACCCAGATTTGGCCACAGGAATCCAGCAATTGAGGAAGCAGTTTGATCCCGTACGTAAGGAGCTGCGCAACCTTGGGATTCGTCATGGTGTAATCTATCCTGCGAGACTGCTGACCACGTATGAGGGCAGAACCCACATCTTCAAGACCCCAGAGGAGGCGCAGGAGTTCATCAAGAAGATCAAAGAAGAAGAAGAGACGGGTGGGAGCTAAGCATGAACAAAATATAAGGTAGAATAATTAAGCATTTGCACAGGCATCTGACTGACTTGAAGTAAATAGTAAGTTTACAAAATATAGATTGTATTATATATTAAAAAAAAACAAAACAAACAAAAAAAAAAACTATGATGTACAAAGTTGTTAAAAATTTTGGAGTTAAGTTGGAAAACTACAGAGGAGAGTTAATGTTACGTCATTAAAAGCAGTAGAGTTAGGGTGATTGGGAGGATGAAGAAGGAGTGGCTTAGGCTGTTCCCCGTGGGTGTGGAACGGTCGATGGCTATATCGGGAGACAGAATTTTTCTTTTGATTTTGGGGGGTTTGCCACAAGTGTGGGAAGGGGAAATTTGTTTGTGTGTAGTTTGTAGGATGAATGTTCAACCACTCATGTTTTTGCTTCTCTGTATGAGCATGTTTACACTGCAAGGTAATCCCAAACTCTCTATTGATCATGGACCAAAGTGTTAATCTTAATTTAACTTCATGGAATTGCAGAGGTCTACAAAATTTAAAAAAACTTAAACAAGTTATGAATAAAATAAAGGACATGGGTTCAAGAATTGTGTTTTTACAAGAAACTCATCTGATAGAGGAGGATGTTAAAAGAATTAGGAGTAGATGGCAGGGAAGTGTATTCACCTCTTCATTTTCATCCCGAGCCAGGGGAGTTATGACTCTCATACATAAATCAGTTCCTTTTCAAGTGAAAAATGTAATTGGAGACAAATTTGGAAGATATGTAATCATTCAAGGTTCTTTGCTATTAGAAAATATAAATCTTGTGAACTTATATGGTCCCAATATAGATGATCAGAAGTTCTTTGCTAATTTATTTCTCATCTTATCATCACTTACAGGGCAACATATAATAGCAGGGGATTTTAATTGTACATTGAATCCAGGTGTGGATAGATCAACAGGACTGGATTGTACGCACATTGGATGTAGGATGACTATTAATCATTTTATGAAAGAATTGAGATTGTTAGATATATGGAGAGAAATGAAACCACAAGTTAAAGCCTATTCTTGTTATTCCAGTACCTACAAGACATTCTCACGTATTGATTATTTTTTGATTTCCACAGAATTAAGGTCCAAGATTCAAAACTGCTTTTATGATAACATCGTGATCTCTGATCATGCACCCTGTTGTCTAATATATGTAGATAAAAAATTGACAAAGGAATCAGGTAGATGGCAATTTCAGCATAAATGGCTTCAGGATGAGGAATTTGTCAAGTATATAGAAAAACAGATAGACGAGTTCTTTGACATCAATACTACACAAACATCAGCATGTGTAAAGTGGGAGGCTTTCAAAGCTTTTATTAGGGGGCATATTATTAGTTATACAGGATCAAAATCTAAGAAGACTCGAGAGGAGAGAGCTAAATTGGAACATAAAATAAAAAATCTTCAGGAAAAAGTGTATGCAGGAAGTGACCCAAGGTTGGAGAATGAATTACTGATTTTGAGAGCTGAATACGACAAAAAATCAGCGAATAGAGCTGCCTCGAGTCTTCTAAGATTGAAACAATCTTTTTATGAACAAGGTGAAAAATCAGGAAAATTATTAGCATGGCAGATTAAACAATTGGAAATTAAAACACCAATTACCAGTATTATAAGTAACGGACAGGTAGTTATAGATCCTTTAGAAATTAATAGAGCCTTTAGAGATTACTATGAAAAATTATATGATACCAAAAATGAACCTGATTTAACAAAACTAAATGGGTTTTTGAACGAACTATCTATACCGTGTATTCCAAATGAAAACAGGGAGATATTGGAGTCTAAAATTAGTCAAGAAGAAGTTGGGCTAGCCATTGATAATATGAAATCAGGAAAAAGTGCAGGACCAGATGGTCTTCCAGTTGACCTTTATAAAAAATTTAAGAATAAATTAATAAAACCTTTTTTGGAAATGGTTTTAGAAGCATTTCAAAATAATAATTTACCATCATACATAAATAATGCCTTAATTATACTGCTGCCAAAACCAGGTAAGCCCTCTAATAAATGTGAAAATATGAGACCAATAAGCCTATTAAACGCCGACCTTAAGATAATCTGTAAAATTTTAGCAAGACGAATACAAGAAATTTTACCAAATATTATTAATCGAGATCAGAATGGCTTTATAAAGGGTAGACAAGGCTTCCATAATGTAAGAAGACTATTTAATATTATCTATTTTAATAAAGAAGCACCGGATACAGCTCTCCTATCATTGGACGCCGAAAAGGCCTTTGATAGAGTTGAATGGCCCTTTCTTTTTGAAGTCCTACAAAGGTTTGGACTTGGAAATAATTTCATAAAATGGGTTCAAATAATATACAATAATGCTACAGCAGAAATCCTAACAAATAACAATATTTCAAAACCAATAAAAATCAATAGAGGATGTCGACAAGGCTGTCCACTCTCACCTTTACTGTTTACTATGGCAATTGAACCTTTAGCGATAGCGATACGTTTACATTCACAAATATATGGAATTAAAGTTGGACCAACAGAACATAAAATCTCCCTGTACGCCGATGATATAATTTTGTTTATGTCGAATCTAAAAAAATCAATTCCAACCTTGTTGAATTTAATAAAGAATTTTGGGGAAATATCAGGATATAAAATAAATAAAACTAAATCTTCAATATTAATGCTAAATGAGACCCAGAGAAATTACCCAGCCCCTGAGGTAAATCAATTCAATGTTGTAAATCAGTTTAAATATTTAGGAATCCAAATTATGCCTAAGCTAGAATCAGTCGCCAGTGTCAACTATGAAGCCTTAATGTCAGATATCAGTGAGTTAACTCAGAGATGGATGTCACTACCAATGTCGATGATCGGGAGAATCAATATACTTAAAAGTAATATTTTACCTAAAATACTTTATTTATTTCAATACATTCCCTTATCACCACCTTTAGATCTATTCTCAAGAATAAAAAAAAAGTTAGTGGAATTTATATGGAACAACAGGAGGGCTAGATTACGTCTGTCTTTATTATATTTACCATTTGATCGTGGAGGTCTGAAATGTCCAAATTTTATGTTGTATTATTGGTCGGCACAACTGAGGTCTATGACATATTATTTTTCATCAAATGATCTCCCTCACTGGACTGAAATGGAATCATACAATTTACCTTTACCTCTTCCCATATTCATATACTCAGATTCGGCAAAAAAATTACAAAAACAAGTTAAAAATCCATTTGTAAAGCATATGATCAAAATATGGTGTGAAGCTAAAAACTATTTAAAAGAACCACAGTTATTGTCACAATTTAGTCCAATATGGGGTAATCAATATTTTAAACCAGGGAGAGCGGACGCTGTATTTAAAGTATGGAATTTAAAAGGGATACAAAAGATTCAGGATTTATATTTGCCATGTGCAGACAACATAATGTCTTTTGAAGAGCTGAGGATCAAATTTAATCTCAATAGAACACATTTTTTTAAATATCTTCAACTTAGAAACTTTATTCGATCAAATCAAAATAAAGCTCTCACTCGACCTATTTATTCATCCTTGGAAAAAATGATGATGAAAGATAGTAAAAGAAAGGGTATTATTTCAGAGTTTTATAACTCATTGACACTATCTTCAAGTGAAAATTCACTGAAAAGATTAAACTACTGGAAAGAAGATCTGCAAATTGAAATTTCAGAGGAACAATGGGAATTGGCTTGTACAGAAGCTCAAACCAAATCAATAAATGCACGCCTTAAATTGATACATTTCAAATGGTTAATGCGGATGTATGTTACACCGGAGGAGTTAAATAGATATAACAAAAATATACCAGATACATGCACAAAATGCATGGAAAGTAAAGGAACCCTATTTCATTGTTTATGGGAATGTAGATTAATAAGAATGTTTTGGGAAGAGGTGAGGGTAACAATTGAAAAAAATAATCTCAAAACAAATCATATTGAATCCTAAACTGGTTTTGTTGGGTCTGTACCCAGAAAAGCATAATTTCAATAAAAGTGAAAGAACATTCATAGACCTCAGTTTGCTTAATGCCAAAAAATGTATTGCACTATTATGGAAAAAGACTCATAGACCAGATGTGACTCAGTGGTTAAGACAGATGTTAACAAACCTTCCATTAGAAAGAATAACATACATACTGAAATCAAAGGAAATTGTATTTGAGAATATATGGAGACCTTTTATTGATTATGTAAAAAATTTAAACATAACTCTTGAAGAAGAAGGTGAATGATGTGTGTGGACCTTGTAAATTCCAAACTGGTGAACATAATATGTATACTTATGTATTGGATTGTCTAGACTAAACAGAGGAGCATTGTTGAAGACTTGATTTTGTTGGTGGTTGTTGGTGTTTTTAGTGCATTTTTTTTTTTGTAGTACTTTAGTGTTAGTGTTTGATTGTTTGTATCATGTTTGTTAAAAAAAAAAAAAAAAAGGTTCAATAAAGATATTGTGGAAAAAAAAACATACAAAAAATGAGAAATCAGGAAGGGGTCAAACACTTTTTCACACCACTGTATGTGTGTGGCCAGAGAGGGCCTCTGATGCTCTGAAAGACTGCTTCAACACTACAGACTGGGACACTTTCAACCATGCAGCCACTCACAATGGACACACAAGAGTACACTGAGGTTGTTGTAGCGTACATAGCTAAATGCATTGATGATACCACTCACTGTTCATGCTAACCAGAAGCCATGGATGACAGCAGAGGTCCCACAGGCTCCTGAGGACTTGGGACACAGCCTTCAGGGCCAGTGACACTGCAGGACTAACAACAGCTAGAGCCAGCCTGTCCTGTGGTATCAATGAAGCAAAATGATACTACAGCAAGAAAATATCTGGCCGCTTCAGAACACCAGAGATGTACCTTCTCTCTGGCATGGCATACAGACCCTCACCAACTACAAACCTCCACCTCAGACCTGTGCAAGTGACATCACACTGCTTAACACCTTAAATGACTTCTTTGGCCACTTTGAAGTACAAAACAGCACATCAGCACAGAAGAGCACTCCCTCCCCAGATGAGCAGGCTGTAAGTCTGGATCTGGCTAGCATGAAGAGGACCCTCTCCAGGATCAACCCACACAAGGCAGCTGGACCAGACAACATACCAGGTCGTGTTCTGAAGGACTGTGCAGAGGAGCTTAAGAATGTCCTGGTTGACATCTTCAACATCTCCGAGTCAAGCTGTTGTCCCCACACATTTGAAAACTGCCACCATAATACCAGTCCCAAAGAAACCCGTCCCATCCAGCTACAATGATTACCGACCTGTAGCACTGACCTCCATCATAATGAAGTGCTTCGAGTGGCTGGTCGTGCAGAACATCAAGTCTACCCTCGCTCCCTCCCTTGGCCCATCTCAGTTTGCGTACAGGTCAAACAGAGCCACAGAAGATGCCATCGCTGCTGCTCTCCATCCAGCCCTCACCCACCTGGACTCAAAGAACTCCTGTGTGCGAATGCTGTTCTTGGACTTCAGTTAGGCATTCAACATGATAATCCCCCAGCACCTAATACAAAAACTCAGACACTTCGGACTCAAAACATCTCTCTGTAACTGGGTGCTGGACTTTCTCATAGGAAGGCCACAGAACGTGGGGGTCAGCAGCAACACCTCCAAGACCATCACACTGATCACAGGGGCCCCACAAGGGTGGATGCTCAGCCTACTGCTCTTAACCCTGCTGACACATGACTGTGTACCAGCCTACAGCACCAACATCATCAAGTTTGCCAACGACATGACTGTGGTGGGCCTCATCACAAACAATGAAGAGGCCAATTACAGAAATGAGGTGAGCCAACGGGTCCAGTGGTGTAAAGACAACAATCTCTTCCTGAAAATTGGCAAAAACCAAGGAGATCGTGGTTGCCTTAACAGAGGACACACACAGCATCACCCTTTGATCGTCGATGGAGCAGCTGTGGAGAGGGCGAGCGGCACCAAGTTCCTGGGGGTGCACTTCTGAGGACCTCTCCTGGTCCAACAATACCACATCACTGGCCAAGAAGGCTCAAACTCACCTCCATTTCCTCCGCAAACTGAGGAGAGCACGAGTCCCACCCCACTATCATGTGCTCATTCTACTGGGGCACCATTGAGAGCATCCTCACCAGCTGCATCACAGTGTGGTATGGAAGCTGCACTGCCTGCTACCAGAAGCAGCGATGAGAATGGGGTTTAGGAAAAAAAAAAAAAAAAGAGGAAATTAAGCCAGGGGTTTTGGGGGACGCAGGCCCCCAAGCTGGATCCAAGGCAGACCCTTGGTGGGGGGGGGGGGGGGTCTAGGGAGGCAACGCCCCCCAGAAGCTAACGAAATCTGTTGTTTTAGAATGCTCAAATGTGGTCTTATATTTAAAGTTAGAAGTACAAATGCATTTATAGTTTACCTTTTTAACCCCTTGCACTCTGGTCAGTTTCCCTAAAAACGCCAAAAAATAATGTACCCAAAGTAAATCAAAAGCTGTTCTTCAACCCTTTGCAGCATCTTCATGGGGTTGGTCTCATTTAAAAGAAAACTCTTTGAATTTTTTGGCAAAACAGTCATAATCTCTCTAAGTGCTCCGGCCACTGAGTAACAGTCATCTAAACATACTGAACTTGAAGAAAATAAATTTCGCCTGGGTGTTTTTTTGGATACAAATGCTTGCAAATAACACACAGCTGTCAGATACTGGCTGGAAAATGCAACAGAAATGTAGAACCAAGTGTTATCCAGCTGAGGTCAAAATTTTGTAACAATACCACAAAAAATGAACATATTACACAGCTTTTTTCTTAGGTTGTTCCCAGGCGTCTTTGAACTGTGCCAAATGGCACAGTTTGGAAAAACGTCTAACTTTTGAATGATTTAATATAGAAGCTTGATGTTGGGCTCTAATGAAAGATGACACTCAGGGCTCTGTGTGTGTGTGTGTGTGTGTGTGTGTGGAGGGGGGGGGGGGGTTGTAAACACCCCCCCCCCCCCGCTACAGAGGACGGACATCGCCCGGTGCGCCGCGGTCTACTACACACAGTTGTAATTTACCGATCGGTCAAAAGTCATTTTTGATTACAATTTTCAGGGATAAAGAATAATTTAGCTTATAACACTTACCTGTTCACAACAGCAGTGTCGCTGGCGAACTTCTCTTCCTCATTGTCAGACGAACATGACGCTGGTCCGCTTGTTACGGACTCGTGGTTCTGGTCATGCGACCCGGTCAAACCATAATTCCATTATTGCGGTTTTGCGCTTCCATGATTGTGGTTTTGGCGAACGATTTTTCAAAACAAATAGAACAGTAGTAAGAAAAAAAGACTGGCGAACGCGTGTGTGTCACCCAGCGGCTAAAACAAAACAGATTTTGCAAGGGAGGCACGCTTTCGAACTACTGTGCTTCAATTGGCTCGCTGTATTCGCAGCCGTTGGTAGGCGGGTCCTTCTTGCTAGGATTTCAGTCATTGGTTCTTCAAGGTTTCAGAAACCCAATTCAAGGCTCTTATCAGTCGAATGAGAGGTCAATCACATCTAAACCAATCAAAGCACTCCTTTGGCCTTCTGTTCGCGGCTGTGTCTGTAGTGGAAGAACAGAAATGCAGCCCCCCCCCCCCCCCCCAGTGCCTCCTAGGACGCACACAAGACGCCCTCGTGCGCCCTAGGACGCAGAGACGTGTCCGCCCGCGGTACACCGAAGTGCAACAGGTTAATATGCTGCTGCATCACATGTGTAATCATGTTCAATACTGTTTTGATTCAGTGTCACACTTGATTGAGAAATAGAAAATGTCACTCACATTTCGCTATGAAATTGGCGATTTTTTCAACCACAACTTCGGTATTTTTACCAATCTTTACAGTCATTGACAGTTTTTTTCAAGCCATTCCCAACGAAACTTGTTCCTTATCCCTTTGTCGATTTCTAAAATTCTTGCTTTGTTGTCTTTCGTGAGTTTTAGGTTCACCATTTTCACGAAATCGGGAAAACTCGGTTGATTATTTTGAACTGTCCGCCATTCACATTTCGCTCCACGTGTTGGATATGACAAAGGAAATCTAACAAAAATCACCGATTGGTTGCATCAATAAGTATCAGCCAATCAGTGGCCTTGTTACAATACATTACTGATCTCGCTGGGTAGCGTGTTCTGCGTGGTGGATTTTAGCAGCCGATCGAAAATACGACTCCCCAGTCATAACATACCTCACCCCCCCCCCCCCCCCTAAAATTTTCTCCTCAAATTTAGACGATTCACGAGAATGACCCTAGACATGATCAAATCCACGGAGTCACGGAAAATTCTCATCCCAGCAGAAGACAACACACAGTGAAAGCAGCCAGCAGGATCACTGGACATTTATCACACTCACCTCACCAGCAGAGCCATCAACATTGCAGGCGACACCTCCCACCCCTCACACTCCCTCTTCAGCCTTCTGCCCTCGGGAAAAAGGTACTGGAGCCTCCAGGCCTGCTCCACAAGACTGCTAAACAGCTTTGTTTACCAGGCCATCAGGACCCTGAACTCTTTCCACTCCCCTGCCCCTGAACTGTAACACACTCACCCACACACAATAACTACCTCAGCTGTTTGCACAGAAAGACTTGGGACACCAAGAGTAATATGTACATCTGCTGCTGTATGTCTCTGCACCTTACTGCAATCATTTGCACAAATGCCATACCTGCTGCTATCTGTCTGTTATTGAATGTTGATCATGTGTAGTCCAATCTGTCACTGTCTGCACCTACACTACCGTATTGAACTTTTACGTCTATTACATGGTAATATACATAATATATTATGTAATATTACAATTACGTACATTACGGCTCTACTTTTTCTGTATAAAGGATTGCTGGTGTTATCGTTTCTTTACTTGCACTACGGGTAGCATTACTGTACACAGACTGCTTTTGTTGCTTTTCATCCTTATTCCTTCTTTTCTTATATACTGCACACACTACTAAGAGAGAGAGAGAAACGGCATTTCAATTCTCCTGTATGTATAGAAGCACTGACAAATAAAAATCTTTGAATCTTGAATAACATGCTGCATTCATCTTGCCATCAATTCTGACCAGGTTCTCTGTGCCTTTGTAACTCACACATCCCCAAAACATCAGTGACCCACCTCTGTGCTTCACAGTAGGGATGGTGTACTTTTCAAAGGCCTTGTTGACGCCTCTCCAAATGTAGCGTTTATGGTTGCGGCCAAAAAGCTCAATTATGGACAGTGGTGGCCTAATGGTTAGGGATGTGGACAGGTGAGCGGAGGGTCGGGGTTCAATCCCTGGACTGGCAGGATTAGATCTGGGTGGGACAGATAACACAGCAGTGTTTTCCCCCCACTCTCCTTAACCCCACTGTGGTGCCCTTGAGCAAGGCCCTTAACCACAACTGCTCCAGTGGGGCTGCTCAGTGGCCACAGGGTCAGTCTGTGGTTGTACTGGGCAGCTTCCTGGTGTCAATGTGAATGTGCATCCTTGAAAAAGAGAGGTTGCCTCTCAATGGAACTACCCTGGATAAATAAAGGTTAAATAAAAAAATAAAATAATTTTGGTCTCACACTCCAAATAACTTTGTTCCAGAAGTTTTGAGGCTCGTCTCTGTACTGTTTGGCAAGCAGGCTGCTTTGTGGCATTGGCGTAGTAATGGCTTTATTCTGGCGACTCGACCATGAAGCCCATTTTTTCTTGAAGTGCCTCCTTATTGTGCATCTTTAAACAGCCACACCACTCCCCCCCCCCCCCCCAGAGTCCTGTATGTCAGCTTAAGTTATTTGAGGGTTTTTCTTTGCATCCTGAAAATTTTTCCTGGCAGTTGTAGCTGAATTTTTGTTGGACTACCTGACCGTGACTTGGCCTCAACAGAATCTCTCATTTTCCACTTCTTAGAGTTTGAACACTGCTGATTGGCATTCTCAGTTCTTTGGATCTCTTTTTATATCTTCTCCTGCAGGTCCTTTGATAATTCTTTTGCTTTCCCCATGGCTTGGAATCCAGCAACATCAGTGCAGCACTGGATGAAGCATTCAGGAGTATGTCAGGAGCCCAGAAACTCACTGACTTTTTACACACACACACACACACACACACAGTAATTACAAGTAAACAGATCACAGGTGAGGATGGTTACATTTAGTAGCCATTTAAACCCATGTGTGTCAACTTGTGTGTATGCTATCAGGCCAAAACTTCAAGGGTATGTAAACTTTTGATCAGGGCCATTTGGGTAGTTTCTGTTGTCATTATGATTTAAAAAGAGCAAACAATTGTTTGATAATAAATGGCTTCACCCAACCACCAACTACGAGTGAAAGAAAAGTTTTTGTATCATCATTCATATTCTCTGAAAAATGCCCCCCCCCCAAAAAAAAAAAAATTCCAGTGCATGTAAACTTATGAGCACAACTCTGTGTGTAATACAGTATACAGATATCAGTCCCTCCAGGATTTTGAGAGATGTTTTTTTATGATTGTTGCTGCCCAAAAAGCCTGAATTTGCAGGAGTTTTTTTTTTTTTTTTTTTTAAAGTTGTGATAAAAGCTGCAATGTTTTCAGAGGGTTCCCCCCCCCCAATAAAAGTTGTGTGAAGAACTACAAATTTTAAAGCAGATGCTTTTTCCCCATAATTTACTGCAATATTCTATAACACAAGAAAAACACAGGATTGTCAAAAAATTTCCTATTAAACAGTGATTTGTAAATTAAGCAGAAACTTCTGCTATACAAAAAAAAAAAAATCCTCTTGTGCAACAGCAAATACAGACTAACATGCATTCAATGCAATTTAGCTGTTGTAACTGATATTGTGTTAAAGAGCAGAGATTTGGAAATTATTGGCAGCACCTTCATTTGAAGATTCCCGAACCACAGCAGTCCCCAACCACTTGGTACCAAGTACAGAGAAAAAAGAAAATGTATTCTGTTGCTCTGTATTTTCTATCAAAAATAGAAAATACTCTATAGAAGTCTGTTTTCCTGAAAAAAATGATTATTCTCTCTTTCCATGCCTGACTCCTACTCGTCTGTCAATCTGCTGCGTGTCCTGACACACACCTGTCTTTCCTTTACCGGGAGGAGGGGCTCTCCTTGGGGGTTTGCCAGGGTGGGGGCGTGCGTTGGTCTGTGTCCAGACCAAAGATTCACAGCTTTAAAGCTCACTGACAAGATGTAGTAATGATTTCACCTCTAATGATGTATAAAATGTTATAACACTGACTGCAGTTAGATTTGCTTGTTTGTGGTTTTATGGCCTCTCTCCTCACGTGTGCTCCTGCGGCAGGGTATTTTCGGACAGATTGATTCCCCCCCCCCCCCCCCCCAAACACAAACCCAGCACTTCATGCACACAGTCAGGACGGAGACGTGAAGAAACGTCCACCAGTGAGACAGGGGGGATGGAGGAAGGGACAGTGTGGGAAACCTCATGGGTGTTTTTTAAAATCTTACTCTGTTTTTTGCTGATGTATTCCATTAATACTTACTGTAAACACGGAAGGTAGCGCGGTGCAGCAACGCATTTGATTGTTAGATTGAGCGTTTGAGTGCTACCCAGGGACAAATTTGATTGGTGAAATTGGCGGAAGTTGACAAGGATTGGCCAAAAAAAAAAAGTTACGCGAAAGACGCGGCCAATCAGTAATTTTGCGTGAATTCGCGCAATCGCAACGTTGTGACATCCTGGAGGGACTGGTATATAGCCTACCTCAAGTGGACCCTGCGAGGTGCAAAACCCACTTAAAGCTGTGTCAAAGAACTCCTTGCAGCATGTCCAAAACACCTACGACATCCACATCTTCCACGGCCCCAGAAAATCGCAGCTGATGTACAATATCAAAATTTGTACGGCCGGTTGTGACTGAGGCTTTAAATAAAATTGTCATTTGAAGTAAAATATACAGCAGTTCAACCCAAAAACAGTCTGCACCACCAACCACTTCCCTACAGGATTTTTGAATTCTCCTTGATGAGCTAAAGAAAACAAGAGCACCACACACCTAGTCTACAATATATGCCCGCCCATAGCCATTATCGATAGCCCATAGCTAACACCAACAACTGAAAAATTTACTACAAATTCAACATTCAATATACTCTAGATCTGTAATAAAACTAATAATTTAATTGCAAGGAGTTTATGCAAAGCAAATGGTCTACAATTCAATGTGGAACAAATTTAGATAAAATATCAGAAAATCATTTAACCCCCTACAATATGCACAACTTCAATGGGTGTACAAACACTGTGTGAAATAAAAATGCCCTAGCTTGAAAACTGTGGGAAGAGTTAGCTGGACAAACCATGTAACCTCTACTGAAATTTTAGTTTTAAAAAAAAAAAAAAAAAAAAAAAAGTTCTGTATCCTGTAATTTTCACAAAAATTATCTAAAATCAAAATCCTTGTAATATGGCAATGTCAATACAAGTACAAACACTGAAATTTAAAAAAAAAAAAAAACCCAAATAATTCTAGCTTGAATACTGCGGGAGAAGTTTGCCAGACAAACTCATACAGACGGACGAACATCCTATAGTACATCCCGTCTTTCGATGGCTGTACAAAAAGGATATGTTTTGTTAGTTTGTTCATCAGAAATGACATAATAGAAAGCTTTGTCAAATATGATAAGGTACATTAGGTGATTTTGGAAAAAACAATTATGAGTTACCCAAAGAAGCTGTTGACATCTCAGCTCCCCTGTAAACTATACAGCACAAAAACTTTTTATTCATTTTTGGCCATTTTTGCTTGTATTGGACAGATGCAGTAAAGACGGACAGGAAATGGGGGTGAAGGTCTTTTTAAAGAGCACATTTGCACCACCAGTAGGAACGCTGTAATGACTGGAGCCACTGATGGCATTTGTGAATCATTTTCTGATTTAGTCTATATGGTTGACAGAAACTCTTGGGTTTCCAAAGTTCTATGTAAAGTTCTGTGTGCGAACTACACATTATAAAGTGACTGCAGCAACATGTGGGTGTGTGGGAGCAACAGGAGCCTCTCTGATTCAATATTTCACATTCACGATGGGTCAGGTATTTTAATTTCATGTTGCTGACTTTCAGTTTCTTTTTTTCTACATTACCTCACTACATGTGGATACCCAGGAAAGCAAAGAAATGGAAGTAAAAAGTTCTCTGAAGAGTTGAATTGTGCTGCGTTTACTCCATTACCCATGAGCTCAACAATGCCTGGACTAAACTGCTGGCCTGTTTTTCCTTGTTCAGCCTCAATTTAAAACCAAATGTTGCATAAACCGCTGACATTTACTCAGTTAACATCTAACCTACACAGTTCCGCTAAACCAGGGGTGTCCAAACTACGGCCCGTGGGCCAACTGCGGCCCGCGGTCCATTTTTAATTGGCCCGCAAGAATTTTTTTTAAATCGAATAGAATATGGCCCACACTTCAACTTTTGCCTGAGTGTATTGCACTTCTTAGTTTTAACACCAGGGGAGCTACTGTTGATCAAGGCAGTTGCTCCACCAAAAAGGACAATCACAGAATAAATTTACCCCAAGTTACTCAACATGGCAGAACCAAAGAAGCGAAAGGTAGAAAGTGAGTGAAGAAAATTTCAGACACGGTGGGAGAGTGAATATTTCTTCAAAGAGTTCAAGGGGAAGTGTGTCTGATCTGCACTGAAACTGTGGCAGTTATGAAAGAGTATAATGTACGACGTCATTATGAAACTAAACATCAGGCCTATGCATCCTACACTGGTGCTGAGCGAGAGCAGAAAGTAAAGCAAATGGTAGCTATCCTGCAGGGTCAGCAACAGTATTTTTTTCGTGCTCAAAAAGTCCAGGAAAAGGCTACAACAGCCAGCTATGAGGTCGCCCAACTCATCGCAAGACATGGCAAGCCTTTTTCAGATGGAGACTTGATAAAACACTGCCTCGTTAAAGTCGCCAAAATAATGTGCCCGGAAAAAGTGCAGGACTTCAACAACGTCAGCATGTCCAGAAATACAGGTGCGCGACGCAATGAAGACTTGCCAGCCATCCTTCGGTCCAAAGCGCAGCATCACTGCTCCCACTGAGTGCAAAGCCGTTCCCATTTTAGGTGAGTAAAAATATATTCCACAGTACCCGTGTGTTAATAAGCATGCATGTGACTTCCGGTTATGGCTGCCACGTAGGACGGACGTGTCTCGCTCTGCTCTGCTCCTGGAAAAAAAAAAAATCGGCAAATAACTCTCTCATTTGGGACAGAACGTATCCCAGCATTTGGGCGAGGATATGTCGGCGAAGCCTAAGGCTGGAAAACCAGGAAAAGGAAAAAGCGAGCCGCCGAAACAGTCCAAATTAATGGACTTTCAGGTCTGTGACGCAGCAAACAAAACTCCATATATGGCGGAGGAGGCTGGCAACGCTGCGATTTCTGCGGGGAATGGCGCAGATGCGCTGATGGCAGCCATGAGTTCAATGAGAGCGGACTTTTCCTCTAGATTTGATGGGATTATGACAGCGTTGGAAGGAATAAGAAAGGAATTGGGTGACTGTGTAGAACGAACGGCGCAGATGGAGCTCCGTCTCGCTAGTGCTGAAGATGACGTCACCCGTCTTCAATTAAAGGTGCGCACTTTGGAAAAAAAAAATAAATCTCTGGAAGATAATATTTTGGATTTGGAATCTCGGTCGAGACAGAATAATTTGAGGCTGGTGGGTCTTCCAGAGGAATCAGAAGGTCGGGACGTATGTTCCTTTCTGGAAAAGTGGATTCCGGAGGTGCTGGGCAGCGAGGAGTTGCAATCAGCAGTGGTTCTGGAAAAAGCACATCGTATTGGCCCACGGAGAGATAAGGGACCGCCGAGGACCTTAATTATGAAGTTTCTTAGCAACAGAGACAGGATGAAGATCTTCAACGCTGCACGTGCTAAAGGACAGATTAAACACCAGGACCAGCAGGTGCGGTTCTACCCAGATTTGGCCACAGGAATCCAGCAATTGAGGAAGCAGTTTGATCCCGTACGTAAGGAGCTGCGCAACCTTGGGATTCGTCATGGTGTAATCTATCCTGCGAGACTGCTGACCACGTATGAGGGCAGAACCCACATCTTCAAGACCCCAGAGGAGGCGCAGGAGTTCATCAAGAAGATCAAAGAAGAAGAAGAGACTGGTGGGAGCTAAGCATGAACAAAATATAAGGTAGAATATTTAAGCATTTGCACAGGCATCTGACTGATTTGAAGCAAATAGCAAGTTTACAAAATATAGATTGTATTATATATTAAAAAAAAAAACAAAACAAAAAAAAAAACTATGATGTACAAAGTTGTTAATATAAAATAAAGGACATGGGTTCAAGAATTGTGTTTTTACAAGAAACTCATCTGATAGAGGAGGATGTTAAAAGAATTAGGAGTAGATGGCAGGGAAGTGTATTCACCTCTTCATTTTCATCCCGAGCCAGGGGAGTTATGACTCTCATACATAAATCAGTTCCTTTTCAAGTGAAAAATGTAATTGGAGACAAATTTGGAAGATATGTAATCATTCAAGGTTCTTTGCTATTAGAAAATATAAATCTTGTGAACTTATATGGTCCCAATATAGATGATCAGAAGTTCTTTGCTAATTTATTTCTCATCTTATCATCACTTACAGGGCAACATATAATAGCAGGGGATTTTAATTGTACATTGAATCCAGGTGTGGATAGATCAACAGGACTGGATTGTACGCACATTGGATGTAGGATGACTATTAATCATTTTATGAAAGAATTGAGATTGTTAGATATATGGAGAGAAATGAAACCACAAGTTAAAGCCTATTCTTGTTATTCCAGTACCTACAAGACATTCTCACGTATTGATTATTTTTTGATTTCCACAGAATTAAGGTCCAAGATTCAAAACTGCTTTTATGATAACATCGTGATCTCTGATCATGCACCCTGTTGTCTAATATATGTAGATAAAAAATTGACAAAGGAATCAGGTAGATGGCAATTTCAGCATAAATGGCTTCAGGATGAGGAATTTGTCAAGTATATAGAAAAACAGATAGACGAGTTCTTTGACATCAATACTACACAAACATCAGCATGTGTAAAGTGGGAGGCTTTCAAAGCTTTTATTAGGGGGCATATTATTAGTTATACAGGATCAAAATCTAAGAAGACTCGAGAGGAGAGAGCTAAATTGGAACATAAAATAAAAAATCTTCAGGAAAAAGTGTATGCAGGAAGTGACCCAAGGTTGGAGAATGAATTACTGATTTTGAGAGCTGAATACGACAAAAAATCAGCGAATAGAGCTGCCTCGAGTCTTCTAAGATTGAAACAATCTTTTTATGAACAAGGTGAAAAATCAGGAAAATTATTAGCATGGCAGATTAAACAATTGGAAATTAAAACACCAATTACTAGTATTATAAGTAATGGACAGGTAGTTATAGATCCTTTAGAAATTAATAGAGCCTTTAGAGATTACTATGAAAAATTATATGATACCAAAAATGAACCTGATTTAACAAAACTAAATGGGTTTTTGAACGAACTATCTATACCGTGTATTCCAAATGAAAACAGGGAGATATTGGAGTCTAAAATTAGTCAAGAAGAAGTTGGGCTAGCCATTGATAATATGAAATCAGGAAAAAGTGCAGGACCAGATGGTCTTCCAGTTGACCTTTATAAAAAATTTAAGAATAAATTAATAAAACCTTTTTTGGAAATGGTTTTAGAAGCATTTCAAAATAATAATTTACCATCATACATAAATAATGCCTTAATTATACTGCTGCCAAAACCAGGTAAGCCCTCTAATAAATGTGAAAATATGAGACCAATAAGCCTATTAAACGCCGACCTTAAGATAATCTGTAAAATTTTAGCAAGACGAATACAAGAAATTTTACCAAATATTATTAATCGAGATCAGAATGGCTTTATAAAGGGTAGACAAGGCTTCCATAATGTAAGAAGACTATTTAATATTATTTATTTTAATAAAGAAGCACCGGATACAGCTCTCCTATCATTGGACGCCGAAAAGGCCTTTGATAGAGTTGAATGGCCCTTTCTTTTTGAAGTCCTACAAAGGTTTGGACTTGGAAATAATTTCATAAAATGGGTTCAAATAATATACAATAATGCTACAGCAGAAATCCTAACAAATAACAATATTTCAAAACCAATAAAAATCAATAGAGGATGTCGACAAGGCTGTCCACTTTCACCTTTACTGTTTACTATGGCAATTAAACCTTTAGCGATAGCGATACGTTTACATTCACAAATATATGGAATTAAAGTTGGACCAACAGAACATAAAATCTCCCTGTACGCCGATGATATAATTTTGTTTATGTCGAATCTAAAAAAATCAATTCCAACCTTGTTGAATTTAATAAAGAATTTTGGGGAAATATCAGGATATAAAATAAATAAAACTAAATCTTCAATATTAATGCTAAATGAGACCCAGAGAAATTACCCAGCCCCTGAGGTAAATCAATTCAATGTTGTAAATCAGTTTAAATATTTAGGAATCCAAATTATGCCTAAGCTAGAATCAGTCGCCAGTGTCAACTATGAAGCCTTAATGTCAGATATCAGTGAGTTAACTCAGAGATGGATGTCACTACCAATGTCGATGATCGGGAGAATCAATATACTTAAAAGTAATATTTTACCTAAAATACTTTATTTATTTCAATACATTCCCTTATCACCACCTTTAGATCTATTCTCAAGAATAAAAAAAAAGTTAGTGGAATTTATATGGAACAACAGGAGGGCTAGATTACGTTTGTCTTTATTATATTTACCATTTGATCGTGGAGGTCTGAAATGTCCAAATTTTATGTTGTATTATTGGTCGGCACAACTGAGGTCTATGACATATTATTTTTCATCAAATGATCTCCCTCACTGGACTGAAATGGAATCATACAATTTACCTTTACCTCTTCCCATATTCATATACTCAGATTCGGCAAAAAAATTACAAAAACAAGTTAAAAATCCATTTGTAAAGCATATGATCAAAATATGGTGTGAAGCTAAAAACTATTTAAAAGAACCACAGTTATTGTCACAATTTAGTCCAATATGGGGTAATCAATATTTTAAACCAGGGAGAGCGGACGCTGTATTTAAAGTATGGAATTTAAAAGGGATACAAAAGATTCAGGATTTATATTTGCCAGGTGCAGACAACATAATGTCTTTTGAAGAGCTGAGGATCAAATTTAATCTCAATAGAACACATTTTTTTTAAATATCTTCAACTTAGAAACTTTATTCGATCAAATCAAAATAAAGCTCTCACTCGACCTATTTATTCATCCTTGGAAAAAATGATGATGAAAGATAGTAAAAGAAAGGGTATTATTTCAGAGTTTTATAACTCATTGACACTATCTTCAAGTGAAAATTCACTGAAAAGATTAAACTACTGGAAAGAAGATCTGCAAATTGAAATTTCAGAGGAACAATGGGAATTGGCTTGTACAGAAGCTCAAACCAAATCAATAAATGCACGCCTTAAATTGATACATTTCAAATGGTTAATGCGGATGTATGTTACACCGGAGGAGTTAAATAGATATAACAAAAATATACCAGATACATGCACAAAATGCATGGAAAGTAAAGGAACCCTATTTCATTGTTTATGGGAATGTAGATTAATAAGAATGTTTTGGGAAGAGGTGAGGGTAACAATTGAAAAAATAATCTCAAAACAAATCATATTGAATCCTAAACTGTTTTTGTTGGGTCTGTACCCAGAAAAGCATAATTTTAATAAAAGTGAAAGAACATTCATAGACCTCAGTTTGCTTAATGCCAAAAAATGTATTGCACTATTATGGAAAAAGACTCATAGACCAGATGTGACTCAGTGGTTAAGACAGATGTTAACAAACCTTCCATTAGAAAGAATAACATATATACTAAAATCAAAGGAAATTGTGTTTGAGAATATATGGAGACCTTTTATTGATTATGTAAAAAATTTAAACATAACTCTTGAAGAAGAAGGTGAATGATGTGTGTGGACCTTGTAAATTCCAAACTGGTGAACATAATATGTATACTAATGTATTGGATTGTCTAGACTAAACAGAGGAGCATTGTTGAAGATTTGATTTTGTTGGTGGTTGTTGGTGTTTTTAGTGCATTTTTTTTTTTTTGTAGTACTTTAGTGTTAGTGTTTGATTGTTTGTATCATGTTTGTTAAAAAAAAAAAAAAAGGTTCAATAAAGATATTGTGGAAAAAAATAAGCATGCATGTGCAGGTACACATGCGACAAATATCAATAATGCGCATCAATTCTGTCGCTACCCTGCTTTTGCGCACCACTTTCTTATATGCGTTTTTCTTGTTAACTCACAGAGTACACACCACTGTGCACAGCGCACACACTGCGCACGCAAAGTCAGCTGATCTCATCTGATGCAGATTTGCTCCTTGATCAAGTGGCATTTGTCCGGATTTTTGGCACGAATGGCGTCGGATCAGCACTGCGGCTGGATGGACCGATTTACATACCCAGCGCAGCTGATACTCACCAGAATAATTTACTAAAATTATATGCACTCCTGTTATTAAGTCCAGTTCAGTCTGTTAATGTTGATAACCATTTCAAATGAACGTTAACAGGTGTGTTGCTAAGCCTAATTGTTTTTTCTCTGTACTGTAAATCTTCTGTCTAAAGAAGAAGTCTGAGGCTGCTGTTCTGAGAATGAGCTACCAAAGCTTTTTCTGAATAAATCAGTATATGGAAAGCTGTGATGAAGGCAGTTTTGTCTTGAATAATATTCAACAATATAACATATTTGTCCACTTTTAATTGATTTTTCTAACTTTAATACACTAAAGTTAAGGCTATATACATAATTTCTAGTAAGTGGCCCAGCCCCTTCTATATTTTTATGTATGTGGCCCTCAGTGAAAAAAGTTTGGACACCCCTGCTCTAAACCAATCACTAATACCCAAGCAACTTAAGATTCGAAGCCAAGTCCTCAAAGGAGAAATACAGGTGCCTCTCAATTTATTTCAGTAATTCAATTCAAAAAGTGAAACACGTATATAGATTCATTACACACAGAGTGAAATATTTCAGTGTTTATTTCTTTTAATGTTGATGATGATGGCTTACAGCTAATGAAAACCCCAAATTCAGTTTATCAAAAAATTTTATTACATAAGGTCAATTTAAAAAAAATAAGATATTTAAGTGAAATGTTGGCTGACTAACAGCTATGTCCATGTACATACTCAGTATTTGGTTGGGGCTCCTTTTGCATTAATTACTGCATCCATGCATCGTGACATGAAGGCAATTAGCCTGTGGTACTGCTGAGATGTTATGGAGGCCCAGGTTGCTTTGATAGCGGCCTTCAGCTCGTCTACATTGTTGGGTTTGGCGTCTCATTTTCCTCTTGACAATACTCCATAGATTCTCTATGGGGTTTAGGTCAGGGGAGTTTGCTGGCCAGTCAAGTACAGTGATACCACGCTCATTAAACCAGGTATTGGTACTTTTGGCAGTGTGGGCAGGTGACAAGTCCCACCGGTAAATTAAATCAGAATCTCCATAAAGCTTATTAGCAGAGGGAAGCATGAAGTTCTCTAAAAACTTCCTGGTAGGTGGCTGTGCTGACTTTGGACTTGATAAAACACAGTGGACCAACACTAGCAGATGACATAGCTCCCCAAATCATCACTGACTGCGGAAACTTCACACTGGACCTCAAGCAACTTTGATTCTGTGCCTCTCCACTCTTCCTCCAGACTCTGAGACCATGATTTCCACATGACAGGACTTGGCAACTGATTTGGGGAGCCATGTCATCTGCTGGTGTTTGTCCACTGTGTTTTATCAAGTCCAAAGTCAGCACAGCCATCTACCAGGAAATTTTAAGAGCACTTCATGCTTCTCTCTGCTCACAAGCTATATGGAGATGCTGATTTCATTTTCCAGCAGGACTTGGCACCTGCCCACACTGGCAAAAGAACCAATACCTGGTTTAATGACCATGGTATCACTGTGCTTTATTGTCCAGCAAACTCTCCTGACCTAAATCCTATTGAGAATCTATGGAGTATTGTCAAGAGGAGGATGACAAATACCAGCTTCAACAATGCAGATGAGCTGAAGGCCACTATCAAAGCAACCTAGGCTTCCATAACACCTCAGCAGTGCCACAGGCTGATCGCTTCCATGCCACGCTGCATTGATGCAGTAATTCATGTAAAAGGAGCCCTGACCAAGTATAGTGTGCACATGGACATACTTTCCAGTCGGCCAACATTTCTAATGAAAAAAAAAATCAATTTTTTAAAAAGTGATCTTATATTCTAATTTTTTGAGAAACTAAATTTGGGGTTTTCATTAGTTATAAGCCATGATCGGTTCCAAGGTCGTCATAGCCAGAAGCGGCACTGGGGTTAAGCTCCCAGTGCTCATAAAATGCTCCTTATGGCGTGCGTCTCGAAAAGCCTCTGGCAACTAAGTCCAACTCCTAGCCTGCCCGTGTGGTTTAGTCTCTAAGCCCGGCGGAACTGCTTTTACTAATAGGAGAAGGGGCGAGGGCGGATCTCTGGCGCCTTAAAACCAGATGCTTCGGGTAGATGGTGGCTCGTCAACCTGGGAAGGTAGCCCATCTAGGGGAAGGTAAACCCTGATTTCAAACCTCTGCTGCCTTGCGTCATACCCGGTCACGGGAAAGGCTTCGGGAGTCAACCCTGAGGAAAAATCCGGAGTCGGAGCCCCTAAGGCAGTTCTATGTTGTGCTCAACATCGTTCTGGCAGCTCCTGCAACGGCGCTGGTGCCAAACTGTAGCAGCCCTGCTGTTCCTTTGGATTCATCAGTGACGTGGAGAGGGGGGACATGCTGCATGGGCAACATCTTGTCCTCCATATCTTCCTGCCCAGGCTTGAATCCTACCAACGCCCAACGCTGGAAGGTAGAACACCGGATCACTGGAGAGGACACTCCAGCTTCGCCTTTGGCGTAGACAAAACACGGGGAATGACAGTTACCGGTTATAAGCCACTGCTCAATTGGCGTAGAGAGTGGCGCCAGGGGTTGTTCCCGACGGTGGGAGGGATTATCAGATCTCACTGGACAGCTACCGCCCGCCTCAAGCTGGGCAGCCCCCAGCCAATAAGGTGTTGTCCCGCCACAGCTTGCTTTCCTCATTGGGTGCATGGGGATAAGGAGAAATCCAAACAGCAGGCTGAGAACCTTCGCACCAGGCAAGACAATAAAACAAAAGAGACCAACTCTAAAACTGGGAACTTGGAACGTCCGCACTACACTATGATGACAGGACTCGCTGCTAACCTCAAGGACATCAACGACACCAGGAAGACTGCCATCATCAATAATGAGCTGAAGAGACTGGGAGTGGATATCGCCACTCTCCAGGAAACACGGTTAGCTGATGCAGGCACACAGAGAGAAGGACTACACGTTCTACTGGCAGGGAAAGGGCAGTGACGAACACAGGGAACACGGAGTGGGCTTCGCAGTGAAGAACACTTTGCTGAAGATGGTGGAACCGGGCAGCACTGGCTCTGCACGACTCCTCACCCTCCGCCTGAACACCACTCAAGGCCCAGTCACCCTCGTCAGTGTGTATGCCCCAACACAGACAGCCACACCAGAGGCAAAAGACGAGTTCTACGAGAATCTCACAACAACTGTCAGGATCATCCCCAACTCTGAACAACTCATTCTCCTTGGAGACTTCAATGCCAGAGTGGGTGCTGACCACGACTCCTGGCCCTCCTGTCTTGGACCTTTTGGCGTGGGCAGAATGAACGACAACGGACAGCGGCTGCTCGAGTTCTGCACATATCACGATCTGTGCATCACAAACTCGTTCTTCAAGACCAAGCCCCAACACAAGGTTTCCTGGCAACATCCGCGCTCAAAGCACTGGCACCAGCTAGACTTGATCCTGACCAGGCGCACCTCACTGAAGAACGTGCTAATCACCCGTTCGTTCCAGAGTGCAGATTGCGACACAGACCATTCATTGGTGTGTTGCAAGGTCAAGTTGCAGCTGAAGAAATTCCATCGTGCTAGACAACCTGGAAAGGCACGGATTGACACCAGCAAGATGGCCCAACCAGAACTTGTTGAGCAGTTTGCCTCCACCTTTGAGAAGGAACTTGGTGTACCACAAGGAGGAGAATCTGCAAAGCAGAAGTGGGAAGAGCTGCGAAACACCATCTACCGCACAGCCTTGGCTACCTTTGAGAGGAAGACCTCGAAGTCACAGGACTGGTTTGATGCCAAGTTGACAGATGACCCCCGTCATTGAAGCCAAGCGCTCAGCACTTGCTGAGTACAAGAAGTACCCAAACGAGAAGAATCTCCAGATTCTCAGGGCTGCGAGAAGCAAAGTTCAGCAGACTGCTCGGCGCTGTGCCAATGAGTACTGGACTCAGCTCAGCCAAGACATTCAAACCGCTGCCATAACAGGGAACATCCGTGGTATGTACGATGGCATCAAGAAAGCACTTGGTCCGGCTCAGAGCAAGACGGCCCCCCTCAAATCTTCCACTGGGGAGATGATCACAGAGAAGAACAAGCAGATGGAGAGGTGGGTGGAACACTACTCCGACCTCTACTCTAGACAGAACACCGTGACACCGTCAGCCCTTGATGCCATCGACTGCCTGCCATCCATGGACGAACTTGACGCCGAGCCAACCATCGACGAACTCAGTAAGGCCATTGATAGCTTGGCCGCTGGCAAGGCACCCGGCAACGACGGCATACCCCCTGACCTGATCAAGCACTGCAAGACCGCCCTACTGCTGCCATTGCATGACGTCCTCTGCCAGTGCTGGAAGGAAGGTGCCGTACCACAGGACATGAGGGACGCCAAGATCATCACCCTCTACAAAAACAAAGGGGAGAGAAGCGACTGCAACAACTACAGGGGCATTTCCCTCCTCAGCATTGTTGGCACAGTCTACGCACGAGTTGTTCTCGTTCGTCTACAGAAGCTTGCCGAACATGTCTACCCCGAGTCTCAGTGTGGCTTCCGCGCTGAGCGATCGACGGTAGACATGATCTTCTCCATCCGCCAACTCCAGGAGAAATGCAGAGAACAGAACATGCCTCTGTACGTCTCCTTCATCGACCTCACCAAAGCGTTCGATCTGGTCAGCAGAGAGGGCCTTTTCAAGATCCTGCCAAAGATAGGATGCCCACCAAAGTTGCAAAGCCTCATCGAATCGTTTCACACCAACATGCAGGGGATAGTGCAGCATGATGGCAACGTCTCAGAGCCATTCAACATACGTAGCGGAGTGAAACAGGGCTGTGTACTTGCGCCAACCCTCTTTGGGATTTTCTTTGCTATGCTCCTGAGGCATGCCTTCAGCACAGCAACAGAGGGAATCTACCCGCACACAAGATCTGACGGCAGGCTTTTCAACCTTGCCCGCCTGAAAGCCAGAACCAAAGTACGCGAGGCTCTAATCAGAGACATGCTGTTCGCAGACAACGCTGCAGTCGCAACCCACACACAGCAGGAGCTTCAGGCCCTGATCGACCGCTTCTCCCAGGCATGCAAGGACTTCGGGCTTACCATCAGCCTGAAGAAGACTAACGTCTTGGCGCAAGGCACGGAAGCACCACCAACCATCACCATTGATGACTACAAGCTGGAGGTCGTGAATCAGTTCACGTACCTGGGGTCCACGATCAGCAACAACCTCTCCCTTGATACAGAGATCAACAAGAGGATTGGAAAATCAGCCTTCACACTCGCTCGCCTCACCACACGAGTGTGGGAGAATCCCAAACTCTCTGTCAAGACGAAGATGGCAGTGTACAACGCCTGCGTCATCAGCACACTGCTCTATGGGAGTGAGACGTGGACAACATACGCCCGGCAGGAAAAGAGACTGAACTCCTTCCACTTGCGCTGCATTCACCACATCCTGGACATATCCTGGCAGGACAAAGTGCCCAACACAGAAGTTCTGTCCCGCGCCGGCCTTCCCTCCATGTTCACTCTACTCAGGCAGCGCAGGCTCCGCTGGCTAGGCCACGTTCACCGTATGGAGGATGGCAGAATCCCCAAAGACGTCCTCTATGGAGAACTAGCAACTGGCAGGAGAGACGTTGGCCGCCCACAGCTGCGCTTTAGAGACGTCTGCAAGAGAGACATGAAGGCCCTGGATATCAACACAGAGCGCTGGGAGGACCTTTTTTTTTTTTTTTTTTTTTTTTGTTACTTATTTGTACCCGTAGGTAGACTTGGTTTGCAGTCTGGTGACAAGCCACCGGCTGCTGGTCGCTGCGTGCGCGAGCGCCCTAAACCTACATGTTTTTGGTATGCGGGAGGAAACCGGAGAAATCCCGGAGTAAACCCGCGCAACACGGGGAGAACATGCAAACTCCACACAGCTCACTGTTGGTCGGGGGCTGGGATCGAACCCACGATCTCATGATCCCCGCGATCCCCCGGCCGAGGGTAAAACTGTGCTGCCACAGTGCTAAACCACTGCGCACCGTGCAGCCGTGCAGCCTTGCAACGGACCGCTCCAAATGGAGAGGCACCCTGATCAGACAGCTCAAGGCGGGTGAAGAGAGACTGACTGCTGCAGCAGATGAAAAAAGGACCCGCAGGAAGAACCGCCACAGACCCAGCAGCACGGAGACCACCCACAAGTGTGACCTGTGTGACAGGGACTGTCATTCGCGCATCGGCCTGTTCAGCCACAGGCAGTGCTGTTCCAGCAGAGTAGATGTTTAGGATTCTCTTCCATGGTCATCATAGACCGACGGAGGCCGACGAAGCCATGATCATCAAAAGTGAAATAAATAAAAACTTGAAATATAATCACTCTGTAATGAAGCTATACAATATACAAGTTTCACTTTTAGAAGTGAATTACTGAAATAAATTAACTTTTTGATGATATTCTAATTTATTGAGATCCATCTGTATAATAGTTCCTCGTTTGTTTAGTACACACATGCAAAAAGTTGAAACTTCCTCCACTATTAAGAGGGATCCCAAAGGACCATTTTGAGGCAGGGAAAGCCCTGTGCTGCAAAACAAATGCAGTCAGTCACCACCTATTTGTTTTGCTGAAGCTAACCACTTTTTAAAGTGTCCAAACGGTCATGAATGTAGTTCCACAGTCGTTCCTCAGTCACAACTTTTCTATCACACATCTATCGTGGACAGACATGATGATTACTTACATTTTGCATGGTCACACAGACATGTATTCCCTCATTAACTGCAGTCACCCAGGAATCACACATGAATCCAAAGTGCATTTTTCCACCTCTGTGCACAATGTAAGTGAATGAATGAATCTTTATTTTGGATAGATTAAATTAAAAGAAAGGAACAGAATAATATAAAGGGGAAAAAAAAAATCCAACAAGGTCAAATTAAAACAATAACTCCTCGGATTATACAATTCAACATAAGTTATCCGAAATGGGTGATGGCTGAAGCCGCAGCTTATATTGCCCACCCATGTTCCATCTAAGAATTCAAAAGGAAAATAAAATAAAAGTGATTACAAATCAGAACAAAGCCAAGACAAAACATGACAAAAAACTAAGCAACAGCACAACACAGACTGGATATGATAATCCTTATGTGATTTTATATGTCGTTTTGTATATATGTTTGGAGTATTTCTTCCTTTAGTTTTTGTTTAAATTGTCCAAGCGTTGCACATTATTTTAATTCAGGTCCAAAAGCGTTCCACAGTCTGGCTCCTTGCACTGAGAGTGTTGCTTGGTGGTAGTTTTCACTGAAGGTTTTTGAAATATACATGTTCCTCTGAAATGATATTGTTTCTCCCTTATTTGGAACAACTTTTCGATATTTGCGGGCAGTGATAGATTCTTCGCTTTAAACATTACTGCAGTTTTAAAATCAACCAGATCTTCCAACTTGAGAGCTTTTAATTTAAGAAAGTGGGTTTGTTGATTCCCTGTAAGCACTTTATTATTCTAATAGCTCTCTTCTGAAGCATAAAGACTGGATATATGTTTTATATGCATTTCCCCATACTTCAGTACAATATGTCATGTTTGTATCATTCATTAATACTCCCAAAGTATACAGTGTGGGTTGATTCAGCAAATATTTCACTCTGTGTAGTATTGCAATTGATTTGGATATTTTACCTTTAATATAATTAATATGTGACTTCCAACACAGTTTATCATCAATTATTACTCCAAGAAATTTAATTTCGGATACCCTTTCAATCTCTACACCATTTACACTGAGTTTAGATACTGAGTTGTTGTGATGGTTGTTAAAAATTATAAATTTTGTCTTACTTAAATTGAGCGTTAATTTGTTTGAATCAAACCACAGTTTGAGCTTTCCCAATTCCTTTCCGAGTGTATCCAAAAGTTGTTCCAAATTGCTTCCACTGCATAATAAATTAGTGTCATCTGCAAACAGTATTAAATCCATTTTTTCCGAAGCTTTACATATATCATTTATATACATATTAAATAACAATGGCCCCAAAACTGAACCCTGTGGGACTCCGCAAGTAACCTTCAGTAACTGAGTTTTTGCTACCAACACATACATACCGATATCTGTTCTTTAAGTAACTACATAACCAGGACAGTGCTACCCCCCCACCCAATACCATAATTTTGTAGTTTCTTTAACAATAATTTATGATCCACTGTATCAAATGCTTTTTTTAAGATCCAGGAATACCCCAGCTGAATACTCTATTTTCTACAGCGGTTGATATTTTTTCTAGTGCACAAGTGTTCATAAGCACAGGCTTGTGTGACTGGAGCTTAAACTTTCACAAACACACCTTTCTTGTCATGAACAGATTACCCCTGTACACTTAATATCATCTTTATTAATAAGCTCACTGATAGCCACTAGTGGACTTCTTTAAGGAGAAAAAAAAAAATAAAATGTCATTACCTGGAATTTTTCATCCAGGAGTTGTCCCATGTCTGGAAGTAGTCTGTTGACAAGAGAGAAGCCATGGTCCTCCCATGAATAGTCCTGCACATTAGATACCAGTATTAACGCACATTAAACGAACACATAATCAGTGAGCACCATCCACTGTAAAGTGTACAAGCAAATGCAAAACTTAAAATGATACACAAACTGCCCCAACCAACCTGTGCTCTCATGGTTGGTGGTGCCTGCTCTCCTCTGGGGGCAAAGTCCTCATATCTGAACTCTGGCTCCTCCACAAGATGCAACAACAGGTCAGGTGGCGCTCCCGTTACAACAGCTAAAGACACAAAACAGTGAATCTACAAGAGAGTTCCCAGTAACCAACGGAGTGATGGAGGTGTAAGTAGGTAAATTTACCTGTAGGTATGCTCTCACTTCTCTCTCTCTCAAAGCGAGTAACCATCTCCTCCTGTGTGCACTCCTCCTCCTCCTCCTCCTCCTGCTGCTGCTGCAGCTCCACCATTCTCTTCATTAACACCTCCACCTCCATTGCTCCGTCAACCAGCTGGGGACAAAAGAATATACTGTATGTAGTGTGTTGCTGTTAACGGGTGTGTCAGGTCGAACCACGCTGCTTTTAAATCTGACAACTCTCCAGCCCTGCAATACTGACGTTCTTAAAAAAAAAAATAAAAATAATTATACATTACCAATATGACTCACCTCTTGTCTGCCATCCTCATGAGCTGGGCTATGGGGGCTCTGGGGAAGGTGAGCAGGTGATTGAGGTTGGAAGGTGTAACCTCCAGTGTGGTCAGGTTCAGGGTTCAAGCCGCAGCCCCACACAAAGGAGCAGAGTGAGTGAGCATGAGCCATCAAGACCACAGCATGGATTAGTTCTGCCAGTGACCAGCGAGGATCTGCTCCGGGACACACCAGCTCCTGAAGTCAAGAGTGGCAGATGTGGGGTCAAATAGTCAAAGTTTTAATCTAATAATTCCGTTTATGGCCAAATGCATACTTGGGACAATGATGTATCACTTTTATGTCTGCTAAATTAATGCAGGAGATTTTTATCTGAATAGTTTTCCTTATATGGAAGACCAATAAAACAAACAATTATTTGCAATATTACTGTGTATGATTAAAATTATACTGATATTCCAAAATTCAAATCTATGGCGGTCTATAACAAGATTCAAAGATTTTATTTGTCAATACTACTATACGTACAGGACATACAGGAGAACTGAAATGCCGTTTCTCTCTTCAGTGGGGTGTGCAATATTAAAAATGAATAAGGCTGGAAAAACAACAACAGTAAATGACTGTAGTAGAAGTTTATTTACTCTTTAATTTAAAAAAAAAAATTGCCTTGGAACCAGTCTTTGGTCATTGTAAGCAATGTTTGTCCTAGTAGTGATTAAAATTAAAGCTAATTTAGAAGATTCCAAGGGGACATTGGATAACTGTCACTTGCATTTTCCTTCCCAAACTCAATACAACATGTCATTTGCAAAGGTTTGCCTCAGAATTTACATGCACACTTTACCTGCACTGCAAAACTGTATGTATAATTTATAAGGAAAAGAAATGATGAAGTAGCTGTAAAGCCATTTTCTGCTCATAGGTCAAACTACTAACCCTCTACTAATTAATACACATCACAAAGTTGGTGCATTCAGTCATATTATTGCTCTGCGAGTATGAGCAAGAAATCAATATTTGGAGTAAGACACAGAGAGAGTGGGTATGTGGGTGGAGTGTCTGACCTGGATGTGCTCCTGTGTAATGAGCCAGGGTCTGTGTGCCAGCAGCTTGTTGAGTGTTTGCAGGCTGCGTAGTTTGGTGGGAGCGTGTTCAAGGCCACTTAGCCAGCTCTCCTCCCCTCCAGCCTCTAGGAAGCCAGTACTGTGCTGTTGCACCATGTATGAACAGTGATGGCGAGCTGCAGCCTACAAAACACCAGGAGGAGAAAAGTCAACACATGCAGACAAACATAATCCCGCTTCTGAAAACAAAGTTTGATCACCAATCTGTTTGTTATGACAAGTAATATTAAAGCAGGTTAAAACTGAAAAGTCCTTAACCTCTTGCGCTCCGTTGTACCGCGGGCAGGCAAGTCTCTGCATCCTAGGGTGCATGAGGGTGCCCTCGTGCACTCTCGGACGCATGGAGATCCTGATGGAGATTTTGATGTAGGTGGTGTATGGCGTCCAAGCGCGCACTGAAAATATAAGCTGCAGACACAGCCGCGAACAGATTAGTTCATCTGATTGACCTCTCATTCGACTAATAAGAGCCTTGAATTGGGTTTCTGAAACCTTGAAGAACCAATGAATGAAAACCTAGGAAGGAGGACCCGCCTACTGTGAATGCAGGAGCCAATTGAAGCACAGAAGTTCGGGCTGGGTGAAGAGACATTACTGCTGCAACAGATGAAAAAAAGGACGCTGGAAGAACCTGCTACAGACCCAGCAGCACGGAGACCACCCACAAGTGCGACCTGCACTCATTCCAGCAGAATAGACGTTTAGGATTCTCTTCCGTCATCATAGACCGACAACAAAGGTCGTAAATCATTCGCCCAAACCGCAATAATGGAATTATGTTTTGACCGGGATCCACGAGCGGACCAGCGTTGCGTTCGTCTGACAATGGGGAAGAGAAGTTCGCCAGGACAATGTGGCTGTGAAGAGGTAAGGTGTTATAAGCTAAATTATTATTTATCCCTGAAAATTGTAATCAAAAAATGACGTGACCGATCAGTAAATTACAACTGTATGGCGCACGAAGTACGAAGTGCGTGCGCCGGGTTACACGGTTCTTCGCCGCCTCCAAACCGTGAACGTCCCCCCCGCCGCTACGATTTTGTAGCGGGGGGGTGGGGGGAGCCGAGATGACAGCGTTGCTGTGGAAACATGCCACATCCGAGTGTAATCCGTGATGTAGCGAGGGCCGATCTCCGTCCTCTGTAGCGGGGGGGTGGGGGGACAACCCCACACACACACAGCCTTGAGTGTGACCTTTCATTTGAGCCCAAGATGAAGCTTCTATGTTGAATCATTCAAAAGTTACAGACGTTTTTCCAAACTGTGCCATTTGGCACAATTTGGCACAGCTCCAAAACGCCTGGGAACAGCCTGAGAACAAAGCTGTGTAAAATATTCATTTTTTGTGGTATTGTTACAAAATTCGGACCTCAGCTGGATAACACTTGGTTCTACATTTCTGTTGCATTTTCCAGCCCGGATCTGAAGCTGTGTGTTATTTGCAAGCATTTGTATCCAAAACAAAAAAAAAAAACAAAAAAAAAACACCCAGGCCAAATTTATTTTCTTCAAGTTCACTATGTTTAGATGACTGTAACTCAGTGGCCGGAGCACTTAGAGAGATCATGTTTTTTTTGCCAAAAAATTCAAAGTGTTTTCTTTTAAATGAGACCAACCCCATGAAGATGCTGCAAAGGGTTAAAGAACAGCTTTCGATTTACTTTGGGCACATTTTTTTTTGGGCGTTTTTGGGAAAATTGACCGGAGTGCAAGGGGTTAAATAAGAGCTCAGGTGTTATTGTTGATGGAAACTAACATTTCAGAAGTACATAAAGAAACAGTTAATGACACACTGAAGCAATGAGTAATTCAAATTATGCAGTCCCTCTCGTTTCCCCTGAAGGTAACTAAATTTAACACTCAAAACATTTAAAATTTTGATATTTTTGAAATGGGAGTGAATACAGGTGCATCTGGGCAGTGCGGTGGCGCAGTGGTTAGCACTGCACCAGCACAGCAACTCACCCTTGGCCATGGGATCCCTGGTTCGATCCCAGCCCCTGACCAACAGTGATCTGTGTGGAGTTTGCATGCTCTCCCCATATCTGCGTGGGTTTACTCCGGGATTTCTCCGGTTTCCTCCCACAGGCCAAAAAACATGCAGGTTAGGTTAATTGGAGACTAAAGTGGCCCTAGATGTGAATGTATATGGGAATGGTAAAGGGATAGCGCCGTACCATGGCTGCTTCATCCATCCAGGTGGATGCCCTCAATTTCCCCTTTGGGGATCAATAAAGTATACAAAATCAAAAAATCTCAGTAAATTAGAATGTCAGTGAAAAGTTGATTTATTTCAGTAATTCAGTTCAAAAAATGAAACTCCTCCATTGTATAGATTCATTACACAGAGTGATATATTTCAAGTGTTTTTCTTTTAATTTTCATGGTTATGACTTCCAGCTCATGAAAACCCGAAATTCAGTTCCTCAAAAAATTTCATTACATACAATTAATTTTTAATAGAAATGTTGGCCGACTGAATAGTATGTCTATCACTGAAATACAGTGCATCCGGAAAGTATTCAGTGTTTCACTTTTTCCACATTTTGTTATGTTACAGCCTTATTCCAAAAGGGATTAAATTTATTTTTTCCCCAAAATTCTACACACAACACCCCCACAATGACAATTTGATAAATTTTTTTTGAATTTTTTTCAAATTTATTAAAAAACTAAGAAATCACATGTATATAAGTATTCACAGCCTTTGCTCAGTACTTTGTTGATGCACCTTTGGCACCAATTATAGCCTTAAGTCTTTTTGAATATGATGCCACAAGCTTGGCACACCCATCTTTGGAGAGTTTCGCCCATTCCTCTTTGCAGCACCTCTCAAGCTCTATCAGGTTGGATGGGAAGCGTTGGTGCACAGCAATTTTCAGATCTCTCCAGAGATGTTCAATTGGACTCAAGTCTGGGCTCTGGCTGGGCCACTCAAGGATATTCACAGAGTTGTCCTGAAGCCACTCCTTCCATATCTTGGCTGTGTGCTTTGGGTCGTTGTCCTGCTGAAAGATGAACCATCACCCCAGTCTGAGGTCAAGAGCGCTCTGGAGCAGGTTTTCATCCAGGATGTCTCTGTACATTGCTGCATTCATCTTTCCCTCTATCCTGATTAGTCTCACAGTTCTTGCCACTGAAAAACATCCTCACAGCATGATTCTGCCACCACCATGCTTCACTGTAGGGATGGTATTGGCCTGCTGATGAGCGGTGCCTGGTTTCCTCCAAACATGACACATGGCATTCACACCAAAGAGTTCAATCTTTGTCTCAGACCAGAAAATTTTGTTTCTCATGGTCTGAGAGTCCTTCAGGTGCCTTTTTGGCAAACTCCAGGTGGGCTGCCATGTCCCTTTTACTAAGGAGTGGCTTCCATCTAGTCAGTCTACCATACAGCCTTGATGGATTGCTGCAGAGATGGTTGTCCTTTTGGAAGGTTCTCTTCTCTCTACAGAGGAATGCTGGAGCTCTGACAGAGTGACCATCGGGTTCTTGGTTACCTCCCTGACTAAGGCCCTTTTCCCCCCGATCGCTCAGTTTAGACCACCGGCCAGCTCTAGGAAGAGTCCCGGTGGTTCCGAACTTCTTCCATTTATGGATGATGGGAGGCCACTGTGCTCATTGGGATCTTCAAAGCAGCAGAAATTTTTCTGTACCCTTCCCCAGACTGGTGCCTCGAGACAATCCTGTCTCAGAGGTCTACAGACACTTCCTTTGACTTCATGCTTGGTTTGTCCTTGGTTTGGTCCTGTGGCTTCCTGTGGTAATGTATTGTCACTTCCCGTGTTGCTGGCTGTCTGTGTGACTTGCTCTATGGTTAGCTCTCCTCATTCTCTTGAGGATTTTGCCATTAATTGTATTTTAATCATTTTTTTCCTTCTACCGTTAGCTCTCACTTCTGTTTATCAAGCCTCTTACACCTGTGTGCGCACTCAGTGTCATCTAATCACCCTCTTTAGCCTTCTGTTCACCTTTCATTGGTGTTTTTGTTAGCTTCGGGTTAGCCACTAGCTATGGCTACTAGCTCTCCTTTCCCTCCTCCTCCTCTGGTGTGCTCTCTCTGTCAGATGTTTAGCTACACCTCTGTTTCTTTTAGTGATAACGGTAAATGTAATAAATGTTGTCTTTTTGAGGCACTCGTGGTGAGGTTGTCTGATTTGGAATCCCGGCTCCGCTGCATTGAAACACCGCCTGTGCCAGTTAATAATGACAGACGCCCCTTAGCTGCAGCGGAGCTCCCTAGCATAGGTGGCCTGCTAGTGGTCCTCCGGTCCTCCTCAGCAGCGAGGAAACTGGGTGAGTGACGGTGAGAAGGAAGCCTAATCGCAAAGCCTCGGTTTACCACCAACCTGTTCATGTTTCTAATCGCTTTACCAACTCAGCGACACACCCGCTGAGGAAAAAACTGATCATTGGCGACTCTGTAGTCAGAAAAACGAACCTAGAGACTCCAGTGGCCATAGTCAAATGCATTCCTGGGGCCAGAGCAGGCGACATCGAGTCAAATTTGAAAATGCTGGCTAAAAGTAACTGTAAATACTCCACACTTGTTATCCATGTCGGCATTAATGATGTCCGACTCCGGCAATCGGAAGTCACAAAACTTAACGTGGAATCGATGTGTGACTTTGCAAAAACGATGTCTGCCTCTGTAGTATTCTCTGGGCCCCTCCACAATCTGACCAGTGATGACATGTTTAGCCGCTTGTCATCCTTCAACCGCTGGCTGTCTGTGTGGTGTCCTGCAAATGATGTGGGCTACATAGACAATTGGAGATCATTTTGGGGAAAACCTGGTCTTATTAGATGAGATGGCGTCCATCCCACTTTGGATGGTGCATCTCATTTATCTAACAATCTGGCATCATTTTTAACCAAATTTCCAAAACACTGACAACTCAGACTTGGGACCAGGAAGCAGAGTTGCAGTCTTACACGCATCTCTGCAGCTCCTCTTCATCCGTCACCCCTCATCTTAGCCCCCGTCTTCCCCATCAGAGAATCCTTGTCTGCTCCCTCCAAAGTAAATAAAAATATAATGTATAAGCATCCCAAAGTGATTAAACATGAAGCCTCTAAACTGCATGATTTGGCCTCCGTACCTCCTCATAATTTAAAAATTAAATGCGATTTGTTAATTTTTAAATTATGAGGAGGAACGGAGGCCAAATCATTAAATGCGATTTGTTAGGGCGGCGCGGTGGCGGAGTGGTTAGCACTGTGGCAGCACAGCAACTCACCCTTGGCCGGGGGATCCTGGGTTTGATCCCAGCCCCCGACCAACAGTGATCTGTGTGGAGTTTGCATGTTCTCCCCGTGTCTGCGTGGGTTTACTCCGAGATTTCTCCGGTTTCCTCCCACATGCCAAAAACATGCAAGTTAGGTTAATTGGCATCAAACTGGGGATTCTAAATTGTCCTTCGGTATGACTGAGAGTGAATGGTTGTCCGTCTCTCTGTGTTGGCCCTGCAATGGACTGGCGATCTGTCCAGGGTGTACCCTGCCTCTCGCCCAAAGATGCTGGGATAGGCTCCAGCCCCCCCGCAACCTGAAAAGGATTAAGCGGAAGAAGATGAATGAATGAATGCAATATGTTAAATATTAGGTATCTAAGTCCCAAGTCTCCGCTCATCCATGATCTGTAAATTGATCATCAGATTGATTTAATATCCCTTACAGAGACTTGGTTAGGGCAAGAGGATTATGTTGGTTTAAATGAATCAACTCCCTCTGGTTATTTAAACTGTCAAAATCCCAGAAGTTCTGGTCAGAGGAGGAGTAGCAACAATTTACCAAATTACTTGTTAATGTACAGCAAAAAACACGTTATAATTCCTTTGAGGGCCTGGTCCTCAGTATTGGGCATTTTAGCAATTTTAGGCTAAACCCAATTTTATTTGGCATAGTTTATCGTCCTCCATCAACCTACTCAGAATTTTTATCCGAATTTGCCAAATTCTTAGCCGATTTAGTGCTGAAATCAGAATAATTATAGTAGGGGACTTTAATATACATGTAGATGTAGATAGTGATTGCCTTAATATGGCATTTAATTCAATATTAGACTCAATGGGGCTCTCAGAAAGTAGGAAATTCTACCCATTATCTCCACCATACGTTGGACCTTGTTCTGACATATGGAATAGAAATAGAAAATCTGGTAGTGTCTCCTCACAACCCTGTACTGTCAGACCATTGTCTGTTAACCTTTGATTTTACCATTTCTGACTATTAGGCTCCTAAAGAAAAATATTACTACAGTAGATGCCTCTCAGAGGATGCTATAACCAAATTTATGCAGATTGTTTCCTCTATGCCATGTATCAACACAACGGAAATAAGCTATAGACAGCTTGCTCCTTCTGTAATTGATAGCATGGTAGATAGTGTTACAGCTTCTCTGCATCAGACTCCAGACGTGGTGGCCCCTTTAAAAAAGAAAGTCTAATCAGAGATTTCCAACTCCTTGGTTCAACACAGAAACTCGTAGCTTAAAACAGAAGACTCGTCAGAAAGAAAATGGCGCTCCACTAATTTAGATGAAGTCTATTAGGCTTGGAGAAATATTTTAATTTATAAAAGTCTCTTAGAAAAGCTCAAACGAGTTATTATTCTGCATTAATAGAAGAGAACAAGAATAATCCCAGGTTTCTTTTCAGCACCGTAGCCAGGCTGACAAAGTCAGGACTCTGTCAATCCTATCATTCCCTTAGAGCTTACTAGTCAGGACTTTATGAACTTTTTCAATAAAAAAAAATTTCATCTATCAGAGATAAGAATCAGATTCTTCCCACCGTTAACTTAAATACAGTAACTACTACAACTCCTTCAATTGATATCCGTTTGGATGACTTCACTTCAATTGACCTTTTAGAATTAGACAAAATAATTTCCTCATCCAAACCTTCAACTTGTCTTTTCGACCCTACTCCTACCAGGTTATTTAAAGAAGTCTTCCCATTTATTGGTAGCTTTATTCTTCAAATAATCAATTCTTCATTAACTTTAGGCCATGTACCGCAGGCTTTTAAAACTGCTATAATTAAACCCTTAGTCAAAAAGCCAACGCTGGATCCAGGAGTTTTAGCTAACTATAGACCAGTCTCTAGTCTCCCTTTCATTTCAAAAATCTTAGAGTTGTTGCTATGCAATTATTTGACCATTTGCAGGGAAAGGGTTTATTTGAAGAATTTCAATCTGGGTTTAGAATCCATCATAGTACTGAAACAGCCTTAGTGAAGGTCACTAATGACCTCCTGATCGCATCTGATAATGGACTTGTTTCTGTACTTGTCCTTTTAGACCTTAGTGCAGCTTTTGATACTATCGATCATAATATTCTACTTGATAGATTAGAACACTATGTTGGACTTAATGGAACTTCGTTACAGTGGTTTAGATCTTATTTATCTGACAGGTTCCAGTTTGTTCATGTCAATAATGAGTTTTCTTTCAACTCAAAGCTCAGTCATGGAGTTCCACAGAGATCTGTGATAGGCCCTACTCTTTAATTTATATATGCTTCCGTTAGGCAACATTATTAGAAAGCACTGTATACATTTTCATTGTTATGCAGATGACACAATTATACCTGATGATAGTAATCAATTAGCCAAGTTAGAAGCCTGTCTTCAGGAAATCAAAGCCTGGATGACTTGTAATTTCTTGCTATTAAATTCAAATAAGACTGAAGTCATTCTTGTTGGTCCAAAAAACCTTAGAAATACCTTTCCAAATCAAACTTAGTTTGGATGCAGTTACTCTCTCTTAATAGCTCTGTGAGGAAGCTTGGAGTTATTTTTGATCAAGATCTGTTTTTCAATTGACATTAAATTCGTTTCTAAGACTGCCTTCTATCATTTGCGTAATATTGCCAAGATTAGGAGCATCTTGTCTCAGAGTGATGCTGAGAAACTGATCCACACTTTTGTTAGCTCTAGATTAGATTATTGTAACTCTTTATTATCAGGTTGTCCTAAAACATCTCTACAAAGTCTTCAGTTGATCCAAAATACTGCAGCAAGAGATTTAACAGGTACTAGAAAGAGATCATATCTCTCCGGTTCTGGCCTCCCTTCATTGGCTTCCCATAGAGTTTAGAATTAAGTTTAAAATCTCTCTTCTCACTTTCAAAGCTCTAAACAATCAGGCCCCTTTTTTTATTTAAAATATCTGATACTACCCTATTATACTAACAGAGCACTACGCTCCCAAAATGCTGGATTACTTGTAATGCCTAGAATCTCCAAAAGTATAATGGGAGGCAGAGCCTTCAGTTATCAAGCTCCTCTCCTGTGGAACCAGCTGCCAATCTGGATTTGGGAGTATGACTTGATCTGTTTATAGGAATAGGGTTAAAACCTTCCTTTTTGATATAGCCTACAATTAGGGAGGGATCATGCATCTCTGAACCCTCAGTTATGCTGTTAATAGGTTTAGACAGCCGGGGGACCTCCAATAATGCACTGGGCTTCACTCCTTTCACGCTTTTTTTTTTTTTTTTTTTTTTTTGCTGGTCATTAACATCCATTTGTTCTCTTCCATAGATTGTGTCCCCATCGTGCCGTTTGCTCTCTACATATCTGTTCTTTTCATCTTCTCTATCCCCTCACCCCCCCAGCCAGTCACAGCAGATGACTGCCCCTCCCCGAGCCTGGTTCTACTGGAAGTTTCTTCCTGTTAAAGGGAGTTTTTCCTCTTGACCGTCGCCAAGCGCTTGCTCACAGGGGATCACCTGATTGCTGGGGTCTTTCTGCAATTGTGGGGGTTTCCCCTACAGTTGAACGTGCTAAGAGATGACTGTTGTTGTAAAATGGCGCTATATAAATCAAGCTGAATTGAATTTATGCTCTGACATGCACCGTCAACTGTGGGACCTTATAGACGTGTGTGCCTTTTGAAATCATGTCCAATCAACTGAATTTACCACAGGGGGACTCCAGTTAAGCTGTAGAAACATCTCCATCTAGTATCTGTTCCCCCCCTGGGCCGGGTGTGCGCTGGTGGTGCGGGTTGGCCCCAGTGCATCCTTGCGCATCGGGGTTGTGTTTTCCCTGGGGCCCTGGTGGCACCCTGGGGTAGGTGCCTGCATCCTGGGTCACCCTCCCCGTCCACTGGGGTCTGCGGGTGTGCGTATGTGTGAGAGAGTGGGTGGGAGTGGGGGTTTGTGTATAAGCGGGTGTGTGTGTGTGTGTTGTGAGTGGGCAGGTGGGGCTATGTGTGTGGGTGTAGGTGGGCATGTGTGGTTACCTGTGGGTGGATGTCTGGGGGTGGAGGATGTGTGTATGGGTAGGAGAACTTTGTTGGGTGGCAGGGGTGGGGCAGTCCATCTAGTGGCATCGGGGTTGGCGTTTCGGGGCCTGCTTGTCCCGGCTGTCCTGCTGTTGTGTCGCGGGGTGAGGCGCTTTGTCGCATTGCCCCTGGTGTCACTGGCAGCGGGTGTGTGTTGGTGTTTTTTTTGTTTTGTTTTTTTTTTGGGGGGGGGGGCAGGCTGTTGGCGCAGGTTGGTGGCCGTGTTTCTGTCGGGTTGCTCCGGGGTGGTTGTGGCTGCAGGGCGGCCTGCCACTGTCTGTGCGCGTCTGGGGTGGGTGGTCAGTGGGCTTGCGTGGGCGCTCGGGGGGTGTCGCTTGGCATGTGGGGCGCCGTGTGGGTCCAGCCCATTGTTCACTATTGTGACTGTTGTTGTCCATGTTTGTGTGTAAGTTGAGTGGGAATTGGTTTGGCTGCCCCATCATGTTTGTGGTGCTGGGAGCGCCGGGGCACAATGCTGGTGGGTCCTGGGCTGCTTGCACTGGCGGCCCTCGCCCTGGGTTGGAATATGGGGGCAGTGGGTGGCCTCATGAACCAGTTTGCAAGCTGGCTTCTTGGGGGGGAGGGGGGGCTAGCTTTTGGACCGCCTACTTCCCAGTCTTATTTCCCGCCCTCCGCCCGACTCTGGATGGAATATACATCTTGGATATATTTAGGGCTTTGGGGTGGGGGTGTGCCGCACTGTGTCGGCAAAGGGGATACCTTTGCTGCGTGGTGGGGCTGCACTCACCTCAATTTTAATTGCATTTTAGTCCGAGTCCATGGTCCTCAGCCGGAAAAAGGTGGATTGTCCTCTCCGGGTTGGGGACAGACTCCTGCCCTAAGTGAAGGAGTTTAAGTATCTTGGGTCTAGTTCACGAGTGAAGGGAGAATGGAGCGAGAGACTGACAGACGGATTGGAGCAGCATCTGCAGTGATGCGGACGTTGTATCCGTCTGTTGTGGTAAAGAGGCAGCTGAGCTCTAAGGCAAAGCTGTCGATTTACCAGTCAATCTACATTCCTACTCTCACCTATGGTCACGAGCTTTGGGTAATGACTGAAAGAATGAGATCGCGGATACAAGCGGCTGAAATGAGCTTTCTTCGTAGGATCGTTGGACTCCCCCTCAGAGATAGGGTGAGGAGCTCAGTCATCCGGAAGAGGCTCAAGAGTAGAACCACTGCTCCTTCACATTGAAAGGAGCTAGTTGAGGTGGTATGGGCATCTGATCAGGATGCCTCCTGGACGCCTCCCTCTTGAGGTGTTTCGGGCACGTCCCTCTGGGAGGAGACCCCGGGGCAGACCCAGGACTCGCTGGAGAGACCGTCTCCCAGCTGGTCTGGGAACGCCTTGGTATCCTCTCTGAAGAGCTGGAGCAGGTGGCTGGGGAGAGGGAAGTCTGGGCTTCTCTGCTTGAACTGCTGCCTCCGCGACCCAGACCTCCGGAAAAGCGGTAGAAGGATGGATGGGTTAAAAATGCTCCTACCAGCTTAGAAGAGCATTGGGAATATTTATGAGTCAATATGTTATGTGTGGGGATCCATGATCACACACAAGCACATGTGGCGGAGTGGTTAGCACTGCGGCAGCACAGCAACTCACCCTTGGCCGGGGGATCCTGGGTTCAATCCCGGCCCCTGACCAACCGTGATCTGTGTGGAGTTTGCATGTTCTCCCCGTGTCTGTGTGGGTTTATGCCGAGATTTCTCCGGTTTCCTCCCACATGCCAAAAACATGCAAGTTCGGTTAGAGACTCTAAAGTGGCCCCAGGTGTGAATGTGTGTGTGAATGGTGAAAGGGTTGGGCGCCGCACCAGTGGCTGCCTCATCCACTCATGTGGATGCCCTGTAATTTCCCCATTGAGGGACTAATAAAGGAATCCAAATCTAAAACAGTGGACTGTCACGGATACAAAAGCATAATCACTGAGGAAGGGAGCAGACAGAAGTGATGGCCGCAATGCTCATTTCCTGACTAGAGTTGCTACTTCTGTGTCTTAGGCTCATCATCCCCCGAGAATGTAGCTATTAAAAATGAGCAGCATCAGTTTTGGTTTTTTTTTGTTTTGGTTTGTTTTGTTTTTTTTTTTTTAAATAACGAGGTCTTCCGGTTTGGACACCATGGTGATAGCAGCTTAACGCTGAAGCTCCCAGACCCAATCCAGGAAAACACCTTGAAAATCAGATTTAACGGACTTTTGGAAGAGTGAAAATCAAAAGACAAAGTCATCATGCCTAAAGGAAAACAGAAGAAATCGACATTTACCAGGCTAGGACACGCATCGGCCGAAGAATCTGATCCGGAGGATTTCCATTCAGAAGACGAGGAGCTGAATGAAGCCAACAAAAAGGTTAGCTTGAAAATGGTACTTAAAGAATTAAGACAATTTCGCCGAGAGTGTTGGGCCGAATTTCGTGAAATCAAAGAAGAATTAAAAAGGACAAACAGCACGGAGGTGCTGGGCAGCGAGGAGTTGCAATCAGCAGTGATTCTGGAAAATGCACACCGTATTGGCCCACGGAGAGATAAGGGACCGCCGAGGACCTTAATTATGAAGTTTCTTAGCAACAGAGACAGGATGAAGATCTTCAACGCTGCACGTGCTAAAGGAGAGATTAAACACCAGGACCAGCAGGTGCGGTTCTACCCAGATTTGGCCACAGGAATCCAACAATTGAGGAAGCAGTTTGATCCCGTACGTAAGGAGATGCGCAACCTTGGGATTCGTCATGGTGTAATCTATCCTGCGAGACTGCTGACCACGTATGAGGGCAGAACCCACATCTTCAAGACCCCAGAGGAGGCGCAGGAGTTCATCAAGAAGATCAAAGAAGAAGAAGAGACTGGTGGGAGCTAAGCATGAACAAAATATAAGGTAGAATAATTAAGCATTTGCACAGGCATCTGACTGACTTGAAGTAAATAGTAAGTTTACAAAATATAGATTGTATTATATATTAAAAAAACAAAACAAAAACAAAACAAACAAAAAAAAAAAAACTATGATGCACAAAGTTGTTAAAAATTTTGGAGTTAAGTTGGAAAACTACAGAGGAGAGTTAATGTTACGTCATTAAAAGCAGTAGAGTTAGGGTGATTGGGAGGATGAAGAAGGAGTGGCTTAGGCTGTTCCCCGTGGGTGTGGAACGGTCGATGGCTATATCGGGAGACAGAATTTTTCTTTTGATTTTGGGGGGTTTGCCACAAGTGTGGGAAGGGGAAATTTGTTTGTGTGTAGTTTGTAGGATGAATGTTCAACCACTCATGTTTTTGCTTCTCTGTATGAGCATGTTTACCACTGCAAGGTAATCCCAAACTCTCTATTGATCATGGACCAAAGTGTTAATCTTAATTTAACTTCATGGAATTGCAGAGTCTACAAAATTTAAAAAAACTTAAACAAGTTATGAATAAAATAAAGGACATGGGTTCAAGAATTGTGTTTTTTACAAGAAAACTCATCTGATAGAGGAGGAATGTTAAAAGAATTAGGAGTAGATGGCAGGGAAGTGTATTCACCTCTTCATTTTCATCCCGAGCCAGGGGAGTTATGACTCTCATACATAAATCAGTTCCTTTTCAAGTGAAAAATGTAATGGAGACAAATTTGGAAAGATATGTAATCATTCAAGGTTCTTGCTATTAGAAAAATATAAATCTTGTGAACTTATATGGTCCCAATATAGATGATCAGAAGTTCTTTGCTAATTTATTTCTCATCTTATCATCACTTACAGGGCAACATATAATAGCAGGGGATTTTAATTGTACATTGAATCCAGGTGTGGATAGATCAACAGGACTGGACTGTACGCACATTGGATGTAGGATGACTATTAATCATTTTATGAAAGAATTGAGATTGTTAGATATATGGAGAGAAATGAAACCACAAGTTGAAGCCTATTCTTGTTATTCCAGTACCTACAAGACATTCTCACGTATTGATTATTTTTTTGATTTCCACAGAATTAAGGTCCAAGATTCAAAAACTGCTTTTATGATAACATCGTGATCTCTGATCATGCACCCTGTTGTCTAATATATGTAGATAAAAAATTGACAAGGAATCAGGTAGATGGCAATTTCAGCATAATGGCTTCAGGATGAGGAATTTGTCAAGTATATAGAAAAACAGATAGACGAGTTCTTTGACATCAATACTACACAAACATCAGCATGTGTTAAAGTGGGAGGCTTTCAAAGCTTTTATTAGGGGACATATTATTAGTTATACAGGATCAAAATCTAAGAAGACTCGAGAGGAGAGAGCTAAATTGGAACATAAAATAAAAAATCTTCAGAAAAAGTGTATGCAGGAAGTGACCAAGGTTGGAGAATGAATTACTGATTTGAGAGCTGAATACGACAAAAAATCAGCGAATAAGAGCTGCCTCGAGTCTTCTAAGATTGAAACAATCTTTTTATGAACAAGGTGAAAAATCAGGAAAATTATTAGCATGGCAGATTAAACAATTGGAAATTAAAACACCAATTACCAGTATTATAAGTAATGGACAGGTAGTTATAGATCCTTTAGAAATTAATAGAGCCTTTAGAGATTACTATGAAAAATTATATGATACCAAAAATGAACCTGATTTAACAAAACTAAATGGGTTTTGAACGAACTATCTATACCGTGTATTCCAAATGAAAACAGGGAGATATTGGAGTCTAAAATTAGTCAAGAAGAAGTTGGGTAGCCATTGATAATATGAAATCAGGAAAAAGTGCAGGACCAGATGGTCTTCCAGTTGACCTTTATAAAAAATTAAGAATAAATAATAAAACCTTTTTTGGAAATGGTTTTAGAAGCATTTCAAAATAATAATTTACCATCATACATAAATAATGCCTTAATTATACTGCTGCCAAAACCAGGTAAGCCCTCTAATAAATGTGAAAATATGAGACCAATAAGCCTATTAAACGCCGACCTTAAGATAATCTGTAAAATTTTAGCAAGACGAATACAAGAAATTATTACAAATATTATTAATCGAGATCAGAAATGGCTTTATAAAGGGTAGACAAGGCTTCCATAATGTAAGAAGACTATTTAAATATTATTTATTTTAATAAAGAAGCACCGGTACAGCTCTCCTATCATTGGACGCCGAAAAGGCCTTTGATAGAGTTGAATGGCCCTTTCTTTTTTGAAGTCCTACAAAGGTTTGGACTTGGAAATAATTTCATAAATGGGTTCAAATAATATACAATAATGCTACAGCAGAAATCCTAAACAAATAACAATATTTCAAAAACCAATAAAAATCATATAGAGGATGTCGACAAGGCTGTCCACTTTCACCTTTACTGTTTACTATGGCAAATTGAACCTTTAGCGATAGCGATACGTTTACATTCACAAATATATGGAATTAAAGTTGGACCAACAGAACATAAATCTCCCTGTACGCCGATGATATTAATTTTGTTTATGTCGATCTAAAAAAATCAATTCCAACCTTGTTGAATTTAATAAAGAATTTTGGGGAAATATCAGGATATAAAATAAATAAAACTAAATCTTCATATTAATGCTAAATGAGACCCAGAGAAATTACCAGCCCCTGAGGTAAATCAATTCAATGTGTAAATCAGTTTAAATATTATAGGAATTCAAATTATGCCTAGCTGAAGAATCAGTCGCCCAGTTTCAACTATGAAGCCTTAATGTCAGATATCAGTGAGTTAACTCAGAGATGGATGTCACTACCAATGTCGATGATCGGGAGAATCAATAACTTAAATTAATATTTTTTTTTTTTTTTTTTTTTTTTTTTTTTTTTTTGTTACTTATTTGTACCCGTAGGTAGACTTGGTTTGCAGTCTGGTGACAAGCCACTGGCTGCTGGTCGCTGCGTGCGCGAGCGCCCTTTACCTACATGGTTTTTGGTATGCGGGGAGGAAACCGGAGAAATCCCGGAGTAAACCCACGCAACACGGGGAGAACATGCAAACTCCACACCAGCTCACTGTTGGTCGGGGGCTGGAATTGAACCCACGATCTCATGATCCGCGATTCCCCCGGCCAAGGGTTAAACTGTGCTGCCACAGTGCTAAACCACTGCGCCACCGCTACCTAAAATACTTTATTTATTTCAATACATTCCCTTATCACCACCTTTAGATCTATTCTCAAGAATAAAAAAAAAGTTAGTGGAATTTATATGGAACAACAGGAGGGCTAGATTACGTTTGTCTTTATTATATTTACCATTTGATCGTGGAGGTCTGAAATGTCAAAATTTTATGTTGTATTATTGGTCGGCACAACTGAGGTCTATGACATATTATTTTTTCATCAAATGATCTCCTCACTGGACTGAAATGGAATCATACAATTTACCTTTACCTCTTCCCATATTCATATACTCAGATTCGGCAAAAAAATTACAAAAACAAGTTAAAAATCCATTTGTAAAGCATATGATCAAATATGGTGTGAAGCTAAAAACTATTTAAAGAACCACAGTTATTGTCACAATTTAGTCCAATATGGGGTAATCAATATTTTAAACCAGGGAGAGCGGACGCTGTATTTAAAGTATGGAATTTAAAAGGGATACAAAAGATTCAGGATTTATATTTGCCAGGTGCAAAACAACATAATGTCTTTTGAAGAGCTGAGGATCAATTTAATCTCAATAGAACACATTTTTTTAAATATCTTCAACTTAGAAACTTTATTCGATCAAATCAAAATAAAGCTCTCACTCGACCTATTTATTATCCTTGGAAAAATGATGATGAAAGATAGTAAAAAGAAAGGGTATTATTTCAGAGTTTTTTTAACTCATTGACACTATCTTCAAGTGAAAATTCACTGAAAAGATTAAACTACTGGAAAGAAGATCTGCAAATTGAAATTTCAGAGGAACAATGGGAATTGGCTTGTACAGAAGCTCAACCAAATCAATAAATGCACGCCTTAAATTGATACATTTCAAATGGTTAATGCGGATGTATGTTACACCGGAGGAGTTAAATAGATATAACAAAAATATACCAGATACATGCACAAATGCATGGAAAGTAAAGGAACCCTATTTCATTGTTTATGGGAATGTAGATTAATAAGATTGTTTGGGAAGAGGTGAGGGTAACAATTGAAAAAATAATCTCAAAACAAATCATATTGAATCCTAAACTGTTTTTGTTGGGTCTGTACCCAGAAAAGCATAATTTTAATAAAAGTGAAAGACATTCATAGACCTCAGTTTGCTTAATGCCCAAAAAATGTATTGCACTATTATGGAAAAAGACTCAGACCAGATGTGACTCAGTGGTTAAGACAGATGTTAACAAACCTTCCATTAGAAAGAATAACATATATACTAAAATCAAAGGAAATTGTGTTTGAGAATATTGGAGACCTTTTATTGATTATGTAAAAAATTTAAACATAACTCTTGAAGAAGAAGGTGAATGATGTGTGTGGACCTTGTAAATTCCAAACTGGTGAACATAATATGTATACTAATGTATTGGATTGTCTAGACTAAACAGAGGAGCATTGTTGAAGACTTGATTTTGTTGGTGGTTGTTGGTGTTTTTAGTGCATTTTTTTTTTTTGTAGTACTTTAGTGTTAGTGTTTGATTGTTTGTATCATGTTTGTTAAAAAAAAAAAAAAAGTTAAAAAAAATATATTGTGGAAAAAAAAAAAAAAAGGACAAACAGCAGAGTGGACCAGGCCGAGGAACCGAATCTTGAAGCAGAGGAAAGAATAAAAGGGCTGGAAGATTACCGTGCTGGATCTACACAAAAGGAAGTCAAGACTGGAGGCTAAGCTAACCGACCAAGAAGGAAGACTGAAAGAGAACATCAAGAATTCATGGTCTGAATGAAGGAGTCCGAGGATGGTTTCACCCAATGGCGGCATGCGTTGGAATCCTTACTGAGAGAGAAGTTGGATATTCCCAACTCCAACCGACTTGAAGATAGAAAGGGCGCACCGTACATTAGCCCTAGGCCGGCGGCGGAAGCACCTCCAAGATCAGTGGTGGTGAAGTTTTCCAACTCCAAAATAAAAGAAGAGGTTGTAAGACTGGCTTGGCAGAAAAAAAGGATTTATGCACCAAGAGAGAAAAGTTTTCGTGGAACACGATTACGCCCCGGAGGTCCTTAAAAAGCGTTGGGAATACAACGACGCTAAAAAGGTGCTACGAGAGAAAAAACTGCACTTCCAGACACCATTTCCGGCGAAGCTGAGGGTTTTCTACGGCGGTGAGACTTGTCTCTACAACTCAGCGGAAGAAGCAACCGCGGATATGGCGAGAAGAGGGCTCCCGGTAACGGTGTTTAAACCCGCAGCAGACCCGAGCGAAAGAATCAAGGCTCAAACGTGGTCCACACAGAGACCCTCAAAATCCACAGGCCAGCAGCGGGAAACCCAGCGTCAGAGCTACAAGGAAAAACTGGCCGTTTACAGGAGGGAATAACAATTTTTTTTTTTTTTTTTTTTTTTTTAGTCAATCTGCACATCCAACCCCCCCTCCTACAAGGTAACAAACATTAAAGGAGATGCAGAATCGGCATGTGGTAAAACATTTCATGGAACAGTCATAATATTAGAAACAAATAAGTCTTTAAAAAAAAAGAAAACAAACTTGTTAAAATAGTGACAATGACAATAATTTGACAATGATCCACATGTTCTCCCCACACTAACAAATACTGTATTAGCGTGAACGTTTGCTGTGATGGTGGTGGGAGGGTGCACACAATTTCATAGGGTATAGGCATAAAAAAAAAAAATCATTACAAGTTCGGATTGGGATCTGAAATTCACATTAAAAACATGGGACAACTTACAGGGGTAAGGAGAGGGCCCTCAACACGTAACAGAGTTTGAGGAATTTCCCTCAGAGCCTACACTCATCAAGGCTCTTCCAGGGTCTCTAAAAAGACCTCAGCTCAGAAGTTCTTTTGTCAGTTTTTTGTTTTAAAAGTTTTATCACTATGTTCTTAATGTTTTTTATGTTCTTAATGTTCTTTCAGTTTCTGATTGGCATAAAAGAGGGCCACCACACTGTTATACTAAATAAGACAACACAATGGAGAAACAGGGTGTAACCAAAATAATCTCATAATGTAAAAGGGATCCTGAGTCCAGTTAAAAGATCCAAGATTCTAGGCAAAATGAAAACAGAAAGCAGGAATAATATTTTTACAAGAAACCCACCTAACAGACGTGGAGCACACTAAACTCAGTAGACAAGGGTTTAAAATGATCTCTTCATCTTCATACAAGTCAGGGAGAAGAGGGAGTAGCGACATTGATCTCAAAATTACATTTAAAAAAAAAAAAAAATATCAGAACACAAAGATAAAAAAGGGAGATACAGTTTGGTACTTGGGCAGCTAGAGGGAGAAGATATCACCCTGCTGAATGTATATGCACCTCCAGGGGTAACTGGAAATTTATAAAAATGTATTTGACCTAATGATAACTAAAGCCCAAGGTTTAGTGATATGTGGTGGAGACTTCAGTCTAAGACTGAATCCATACTGGGATGCATCAGGTAATTCTCCACAACAAAATAACACTCAAAGTAGGAAAACTCGGATGCTACTAAAAGAAATGGGAATCTGTGATGTGTGGAGGAATTAACCCCAGTGTAAAAGATTATACATTTTACTCAGCGCCACATTCATCATACTCAAGGATTGACTATTTTTTTATGTTTAGAGACATTGGAAGAGTAAAAACATGTAAAATAGGACTGATGGATCTCTCTGACCACAGTCCGATCTATATGGACTTAAGTATCCAAAAATACACAAATAATACATTTTCTTGGAGGTTAAATTCAAATGTCCTGAAAGGACCACTGAAAGATGAATTGGAATCAGATATTTGGAAGAAAATGATAATGGAGAAGTATCCCCTTTAATACTGTGGGACGCATGCAAAGCTGTAATAAGGGGAAAGATTATTGCAAAACTGGCAATCCAAAAGAAACAGACAAGAAAAACTAACCACATTAGAGTCAGAACTTAAGAACCTAGAAAAAGGGCACAAAGACAACACTCATTCTAATGACTCGCTCAAAATTAAGGAAATTAAAAACAAATGAGATCTACACAATAGAAATCCAGAAGAAACTTACATTTCTGAAACAAAAATACTATGAAGCAGGCAGCAAATCGGCAAAATTACTAACCTATAAATTGAGGAAACAACAAACGGGGAGAGCAATCTACAAAATCAGAGACCCAGTATCAAAGGAAATAAAATTCAGAATTCAGGATATTCTTAAAAGCTTCGAGAACTTACTATAAGAACTTGTACTCCCTCAAAAACAAAAACGCATCCGAAGCATTCCTAAACACATTAAACCTTCCCCAACTTACTGAGTCTCAAAATAAAACACTACTGTCAGAAATACAACCTAAAGAATTAGAAAAGCAATTATGAAACTTAAAGCTAACAAATCCCCCAGGAGCAGATGGCTATACAGCAGGTGGTACAAAACCTTTAAACAGCAACTATCTCCTCTCCTCCTGAAAACAATTCAACTATGTCCTCCACACAGGGGAAATCCCCCCCTCCTGGAGAGAAGGGGTCATTGCAGTCATACCTAAACCTGAAAAGGATAAATTAGAATGCTCCCAACTACAGACCTATCAGTGTATTAAATCAGGACTATAAGCTTTTTACCACTATCCTTGCCAAAAGGTTAGAAAATATACTGACAGACTTAATTCATTTAGACCAAACAGGTTTTATAAGACAAAGACAGACACAAGACAAACATTAGACGCACTTTACACACAATTCATCATATAAAAAAATATAAACTTAACTGCAGTCCTATTGGGTATAGATGCTGAAAAAGCATTCGATTCGGTTGACTGTCTTTCCTATATAGAATCTTATCCAGTTTCAATTTTCATAACAACTTCATTAGAACTATCCAGGCATATAAAAAACCAACAGCTAAAATAAGGATTAACGGTAATTTATCATCATCTTTGAGCTGGAAAGAGGATGTCGTCAGGGCTGCCCCTTGTCTCCACTGCTCTTTGCAATCTTCATAGAACCTCTGAGCCAATGGATAAGACAAAATCAAAAAATTCAAGGCTATTACACTTGGTCAGAAGGAACGTAAAATAGCACTCTTTGCTGATGACATTTTAATATACCTGGGGCAGCCGGACACCTCTTTCCAGAACTAATCTCAGTTTTTTCAGAGTATGGAGATTTATCGGGGTACGAACTAAAACATGCATAAAACCCAAGTTTTAACATTCAACTATGACCCAAATCAATATTTACAAAGCAAACTCAAAAACTGGGAGATGGAATCTATGAAATATCTGGGGGTCAATATCCTGAAACAACTCAACAAAATTATAACACTAAACTATGATCCACTGGTGGCAAAAATAAACTCTGATCTAGCAAGATGGAATATGATACCATTCTTGGGTACTGCACAAAGAATTGAAGCAGTCAAAATGAATATACTTCCACGTCTTCTATACCTTTTCCAAACAATACCGGTAGAACCTCCCAAAAAAAACATGGCAAGAGCTGGACAGAAGGATCTCAAGATTCATATGGCAGGGCAAGAGACCTAGAATCAGATATAGAACCCTACAGCTAAACAAAGACAGGTGGGCTCACGCTGCCAAATATCAGGGACTATTTTAAAGCCGCACAAATTAAAACTTTAGTAGAGATATGTAACCCAGTCTACACTGCACAATGGAAGGAGATGGAATGCCAAATAACAAGTGACATCCCCCTACAGGCGATAATACGGAACAATGCCTTACCTAAACTTTTGAATAACACTAACCCGTGGATAGAGACCCCGCTAAAAATTTGGTTTAAGATAGTCAGAGAGAATCAAACTAAAGAGCCCTATCGATTTCTGCAATGGACTGCCTATGATCAAGACTTTACTCCTAATAAAACAGACACTAGATTTAAAAAGTGGAAAGAGAATGGACTGATAAAATATTACGATTTTTTTAAAGGGCAAATTTTAAGAAGTTTTGAAGATTTGAAAAAACAAGGTCTAATAAATCAAGACCTTTACAGGTTCTTTCAGCTTAGACACCACATAACCAATATACTTAAAAAGGAGGATTTGGAAAGGGCCCAGTCAGGTGTTCTGAAGGTCTTCTTAATGGCATATAAAGGGATCCCAGGGATCAGATACATCTCTAAAAATATACCAAGGTCTTCAAGACTTAAAAGGAGACAACACATCATATATAAAAGAGAGATGGGGAAAAAAGAGGGGAATTTCACTTTACAACTGGAAATATGGGAAAAGCTAAATAAACAGCAATGGAAAAGTACCTCATCCCTGCAGTGGAGAGAATTTGGATGGAAAAAATTGGTAAGATTTTTCAGAACACCTGCACAAAACAAATTTACTCATAAGGGGTTGAATTGTTGGCGCTTGTGTGGTGAAGAGACTGCAAATCATTTTCATGTGTTTTGGTCATGCCCAGTTATCCACCAATATTGGACCAATGTACAGACAATATTGGGGAAAATATTCAAAATAACAGTCCCCTTTTCTTTTGTAACTTTGTATTTGGGTTTTACTACCGGATTCACTGGAAAGACGAGGAGAAAATACTTATTCACTGTTTTAATATTGGCAAGTAAAAAAGCCCCAACTAAAAAATGGATGTTGAAGGACTGTCCTACACCTGAAGATTGGATTAACGTGATCCAAGACATTTACTCGATGGAAAAGTTGACAGTCGCACTGAGACAGGACATGGATGGGTTCATGAACTTTTGGCAACCCTGGATAGCATATGTGTCTTCCATTAGATCTAATCTTTGACAAATACCATTTCAATAATGGCACCGCTCTGTTCCAACGCTACTCAGATGCTCTTTTACTTTTATTTATTTTTTCCTGTTCTCTTTAATTTCACTTTTTCTTTCACTTAAAAAAAGGGGTGTGTGAACATGTGAGTGTGTGAACATGTGATGAAAATGTAAACAAAGCAATGCTGTAATGACGTGTATACCCTTTACAAAAACTTAAATGTAAAAACACACAACATGAGATGTCACGAATAGACAAAAGCTGACCCCAAAATCTACATGAGAAAGAATTAAAAGTGCATGCGAGTCAAATTATGTAGGGTTGTTTTTATGTACGGTTGATTTTTTTGTCACAAAATCCGGAAAGATTCATCATGACTGACTGCTTGTGAATGTAGTGTGACTTTTTTTTTTTTTTTTTGTTTTGTTACTTATTTGTACCCGTAGGTAGATTTGGTTTGCAGTCTGGTGACAAGCCACCGGCTGCCGGTCGCTGTGTGCGCGAGCGCCCTAAACCTACATGTTTTTGGTATGCGGGAGGAAACTGGAGAAATCCCGGAGTAAACCCACGCAACACGGGGAGAACATGCAAACTCCACACGGCTCACTGTTGGTTGGGGGCTGGAATCGAACCCACGATCTCATGATCCCCACGATCCCCCGGCCGAGGGTAAACAGTGCTGCCACAGTGCTAAACCACTGCGCCACCGTGCAGCCCACCGTGCAGTTTTACACTGCTATGCTCCAAGCATTAAGACCAAAACTGTTAAATGTTTTTTTTTTTGTTTGTTTTTTTAATCACCGTATGTGGGGTCTCATGTTTTGAAGAGCTGATAAAAATTTTAACCAGACCATCAATGACTGCGTAGCTCATTCTGGCCTAACGAAATCACCCTGAGTGCTCAGATCTCCTGACCTTTGACCTTGCCCTTAAGCACAGCCTAGATACAGACCCACTTGAGGATCATTGTGCATGAGTTTGAGAAGACTGGGGCAATTGCCAAGGAGAAGTAACAATTTTCATGAAATCATAAATGCCCAGATCTCCTAACCTTTGACCTTGAGCTCAACCTAGATGTAGACAAACCTGTGGATCACTGTGAGTGAGTTTGGTGACCATTGGGGCAAATGCCTGGATGGAGTAGTGCTTCCTGTGAAATGTGGACCGACTGATTGATGGTTGATGGAAGCATCATCAGTATGGCCTCTTTCAGTTTTGCAGAAATAAGCAAAAAAAACTCATTTGGTGTGGACTAGGCCCAAAAATTCACGATTTAAATTTACCATTTTCAAACCCTGATTCTAAGAATTGAGTCTTCAGTATTACCATCCATTTCAACTTGCAGTCAGGTTAAATGATTCATTTGTATTTGTCCTGTGCCAAATGACTGATTTATAACATATACATATATATATATATATATATATACACACACACACACAGTCATGTGAAAAAATTAGGACACCCCATTAAATATTCAGTTCTTTATTAATAAATGTTCACATATCTCTGTCTAACCTCGTTTTTGTTTTTATTTGCATTTTTTAACATTTAGCCATTTTAACTGGGAATGAATGTGGGGGGTGTCCTAAAAAAGATGGGTGTCCCAATTTATTCCTCACCATTTGTTTAGAATTACATTTTACAGAAAATTAGAAGAAGTCTTTAATACATTTTTAATTGTATTAAATGAATCTCCCAGTATTTAACATTGATACTAAATATCCATTTGTCCAAATATGTTAAAAAAAAAAAAAAAAAAAAAAAAAAAAAAACCACCCCCCACACACACACCACAGGCTTATACAGGGCGTCTCCCCACCCCCCTCCCTCTTCTCTCCCCACATGACTATGTACAGCTAGGCCACCGGCGTGGTGGCCTAGTGGGAGAGCACCTGCCCCTCAGCCGGAAGGTCATGGATTCAAGCCCCGGCCGGGTCATCCCAAAGACCATATAAAAATGGTACTTCCAGCCTCTAGCTTGGTGCTCAGCATAATACAGTGGGGAAAGGAAAAATTGTAACCCATGGACAACAGATGGAAATTAGCCACCGGCTACAATCTGGCAAGTTTACATTGACTGATATCAATGTTCATCAACTTTCACTGTCCTTTAAAAAAAGAAAAAAAAAAAAAAAAAAAAAGAGACAGCAATTTAAAAACTGCAATTTACACACAAATCGCAGTGACTTACTTTTAAAAGGCTAATCAGTCAAAATTAACTTGGTGACCATTACGATACACACGGTGTAAAAAACTCAGCTTTAGTCCCTTTACACTAGAGAGAATATTAAAAAAGAATGAATAAATAGAGTTATTAAAAAGGCTATTATTCATGGTGGATTATGGAGGATGAATTTATTAGTCTTACAGCCTGAGGACAGAAACTGCTCCTAGATCTGGTGCTGCAGCAGATATTCTGTGTCGTTTCCAGATGGCAGTAGTGTGAACAAGCTGGGGTGGGCAGGGTGCCTTAAATCTCAGAATATTAAGCACTTTCATTATATTTGTTTTATTTTTTTCTGAAGAGCCACAGCATTCAGCTTTAGTTACAGACAAAAAAAAAAAAGTAATCCAGAAAATTTCTCTAAGTGGTGTATCGTTTAGATGGTTCCTTTGATACTGTATATACAGTGGTGTGAAAAAGTGTTTGCCCACTTCCGATTTCTCATTTTTTGTATGTTTGTCACACTTAAATGCTTCAGAGCAAACAAATTTAAATATTAGACAACAAGTAAACACAAAATGCAGTTTCTAAATGAAGGTGTTTATTAAGGGGGAAAAATCCAAACCTACATGTCCCTGTGTGAAAAAGTGATTGCCCCCTAAACCTAATAACTGGTTGGGCCACCCTTAGCACCAACAACTGCAATCAAGCATTTGTGATAACTAGCAATCAGTCGGATTCAGGTCAGGACTTTGACTAGGCTACTCCAAACTCTTCATTTTGTTTTTCTTAATCCATTCAGAAGTGGACTTGTTGGTGTATTTTGGATCACTGTCCTTCTGCAGAACCCAACTGCATTTCAGCTTGAGGTCACAAACAGATGGCTGGACATTCTCCTTCAGGATTTTTTTGGTAGACAGCAGAATTCATGGTTCCATTTACCACAGCAAGTCTTCCAGGTCCTGAAGCAGCAAAACAGCCCAAGACCATCACACTACCTACACCACATTTTACTGTTGATATAGTGTTCCTTTTCTGAAATGCTCTGTTACTTTTACGCCGCATGTAATGGGACATGCACCTTTCAAAAAGTTCAACTTTTGTCTCGTCAATCCACAAAATATTTTCCCAAAAGTCCTGAGGTTTTCTGGCAAAACTGAGATAAGCCTTTATGTTCTTTCTGCTCAGCAGTGGTTTTTGTCTTGGAACTCTGCCATACAGGCCATTTTTGCCCAGTCTCTTATGATGGGGACTGGAGTGAGGCCTGCAGTTCTTTGGATGTTGTGGGGTCTTTTGTGACGTCTTGGATGAGTTGTCGCTACGCTCTTTGGGTAATTTTGGTCGGCCAGCTACTCGTGGGAACGTTCATTGTTCCATGTTTTCGCCATTTGTGGACAATGGCTCTCACTGTGGTTCACTGGAGTCCCAAAGCTTTAGAAATGGCTTTATAACCTTTTCCAGACTGATAGATCTCAATTACTTTGTTTCTCATTTATTTCTGAGTTTCTTTGGATCGCAGCATGATTTCTAGCTTTTGAGGATCTTTTGGTCTACTTCACACTGTCAGGCAGGTCCTATTTAAGTGATTTCTCGACTGAGAACAGGTGTGGCAGTAATCAGGCCTGGGTGTGGCTAGAGAAATTGAACTCAGCTTTCCAAAGATGTGATAAACCACAGTTAATCTATGTTTTAACATGAGGGGGCAATCACTTTTTCCCCACACGGGGCCATGAAGGTTTGGATTTTTTCCCCTTAATAATAAACACCATTTAAAAAAAAACAAAAAACTGCATTTTGTGTTTACCTGTTACCTTTGTACAATATTTAAATTTGTTTGATCTGAAACATTTAAATGTGACAAACATACAAAAAATATAAGAAATCAGGAAGGGGGTAAACACTTTTTCACACCACTGTACACACACACACAGAGTGGACATAAAAAGTCTACACACCCCTGTTCAAATGCCAGGTTTTCGTGATGTAAAAAAATGAGACCAAGCCAAATCATTTCAAAACTTTTTCCACCATTAATGTGAACTATAACTTGTACAACCCAATTGAAAAACAAACTGAAATCTTTTAAGGGGAAAAATAAACTTACAAAAACCTGGCTGCATAAATATGCACACCCTTAAACTAATACTTTGTTGCAGCACTTTTGGCTTTTATTACAGCACTGTCTTTTTGGGTAGGAGTCCATCAGTGTGGCACATCTTGATGTGGCAATACTTGCCCACTCTTTGCAAAAATGCTCCAAATCTGTCAGATTGCACGGGCATCTCCTGTGCACAGCCCTCTTCAGATCACCCCACAGATGTTCAGATTCAGGGCTGGACTCTGGCTAGGCCATTCCAAAACCTTAATCTTCTTCTGGTGAAGCCATTCTTTTGATTTGGATGTGTGCTTTGGGTCACTGTTGTGCTGAAAGATGAAGTTCCTCTTCATCTTTCTAGCAGAAGCCTGAAGGTTTTGTGCCAACACTGACTGGTATTTGGAACTGTTCATAATTCCCTCCACCTTGACTAAGGCCCCAGTTCCAGCTGAAGAAAAACCACCCCAAAGCATGATGATGCCACTACCATGCTTCAGTGTAGGTATGGTGTTCTTTTGGTAATGAGCAGTGTTTGCGCCAAATATACCTTTTGGAATTATGGCCAAAAAGTTCAACCTTGATTTCATCTGACCACAACAACTGTGGGGGTTCCCCCTACAGTTGATAGTGCTATGAGATGACCGTTGTTGTGAAATGGCGCTATATAAATAAAGTTGAATAAATAAATGAATAACATTTTCCCCACATGTGTTTGGGAGATTTCAAATGAGTTTTTGCAAACTGTAGCCAGGCTTGGATGTTTTTCTTCGCAAGATAAGGCTTCCGTCCTTGCTACCCTAGACGAGAGATTGTTGTCACATGTACTAAACAGTCAGTACTTGCCAGAAATTCCTGCAGCTCCTTTAATGTTGCTGTCGGCCTCTTGGCAGCCTCCCTGACCAATTTTCTTCTCGTCTTTTCATCAGTTTTGGAAGGATGCCCAGTTCTTGGAATGTCACTGTTGTGCCATATTGCTCCACTTGACAATGACTGTCTTCACGGTGTTCCATGGTATATTTAATGCCTTAGAAAGTCTTTTGTACCCTTCTCCTGACTGATACCTATGAACATTAAGATCCCTCTGATGCTTTGGAAGCTCTATGCGGACCATGGCTTGTGCTGTAAGATGCGACTACAAAAATGTCAGGAAAAGCCTACTAGAACAGCTGAACTTTATTTGGGGTTAATCAGAGGAACTTTAAATGGTGGCAGGTGTGTGCCGACTCCCATTTAACATGAGTTTGAATGTGATTGGTTAATTCTGAACACAGCTACATCCCTAGTTATAACAGGGTGTGCATGTTAATGCAACCAGGTTATTGCAAGTTGTTTTTTTCCCCCCCTTACAAGATTTCAGTTTGTTTTTCAATTGGGTTGTACAGGTTATAGGTCACAATAATGGTAGAAAAAAAAAATTGAAATGATTTATCTGGGTCTTATTTTTTTTTTTACACCACAAAAACCTGGCATTTGAACAGGGGTGTGTAGACTGACATTTTATTCCCCCCCCCCCACACACACACACACACACGGGTACATCTCAAAAAATTAGAATATCATGAAAAAGTTCAATTTGTCACTCTTTTCCAAAAGTGAAACCCATATATTATATAGAGTCACTACACAGAGAATGAAATATTTCAAGTGTTTTTTAATTTTGATGATTATGGCTTAGAGTCCATGAAAACCCCAAATTCAGTTTCTCAAAAAATTAGAATATTACATAAAATTAAAAAAAAAAAAAAAAAAAGTTTTTAAATAGAAATGTTGGCCAAATTAAAAGTATGTCCATGTACACACTCGATACTTGGTCGGGGCTCCTTTTGGATTAATTACTGCATCAGTGTGGCGTGGAGGTGATCAGCCTGTGGCACTGCTGAGGTGTTATGAAGGTCCAAATTGCTTTGATAGTGACCTTCAGCTCGTCTGCATTGTTGGATCCGGTGTCTCATCTTCCTCTTGACAATACTCCATAGATTCTCTATGGGGTTTAGGTCAGGAGAGTTTGCTGGCCAATCAAACAGTGATGCCATGGTCATTGAACCAGGTTTTAATACTTCTGGCAGTGTGTGTGTGTGTGTGGGGGGGGGGGGGGGGGGGGGGGGGGGCAAGTCCTGCTGGAAAATGAAATCAGCTTCTCCATAAAGCTCGTCAGCAGAGGGAAGCATGAAGTGCTCTAAAATTTTCTGGCAGATGACTGCGCTGATTTTGGTCTTGATAAAACACAGTAGACCAACACCAGCAGATGACATGGTTCCTCAAATAATCACTGACTGGAAACTTCACACTAAACCTCAAGTAACTTAGATTCTGTGCCTCTCCACTCTTCCTCTAGACTCTGGGACTTTGATATCCAAATGAAATGCAAAATTTACTTTTATCTGAACAGAGGTCATCTGCTGGCGTTTGTCCACTGTGTTTTATCAAGACTACTAAGTCAGTGCAGTCGTCTACCAGGAAATTTTAGAGCACTTCATGCTTCCCTCTGCTGACAAGCTTTATGGAGAAGCTGATTTCATTTTCCAGCTGGACTTGGCACCTGCCCACACTGCCAAAAGTATCAAAACCTGGTTTAATGACCATGGCATCACTGTGTTTGATTGGCCAGCAAACTCTGACCTAAACCCCATAGAGAATCTATGGAGTATTGTCAAGAGGAAGATGAGACACCAGACCCAACAATGCAGATGAGCTGAAGGTCACTATCAAAGCAACCTGGACCTTCATAACACCTCAGCAGTGCCACAGGCTGATCACCTCCATGCCACACCACACTGATACAGTAATTAATCCAAAATGAACCGACCAAGTATCGAGTGTGTACATGGACACACTTTTCAAACAACATTTCTATTTTAAAAAAAAACAACCAAACTATTTTTTAAAATTAATTTTATGTAATATTCTAATTTTTTGAGAAACTGGATTTGGGGTTTTCATGGGCCGTAAGCTATAATCATCAAAATTAAAATAAATAAACACTTAAAATATATCACTCTCTGTGTAATGAATCTATATATGGGTTTCACTTTCTGAAATGAGTGACAAAAAAAATATTTAACTTTTTCTTGATATTCAAATTTTTTGAGATGTACCTGTATGTGTGTGTACAAACACACGTACATCTATAACTAAAAAGAATCTCTGTGTGTGTATGTTTCTGTGCGTCTGTTCCACGCATACCTCTTGAACCGTTGGTCAGACTGATGAATGGTTCAAGACTTTTTAAACGCGCTTTGCTGAGGTTACGAGGGTGTGCATCCCCGAGTATGGAGTCACTCAGTCAAAATATGTCATTTTATCAATAAAAGTTTAGGCACTACTCTGTGTCTCTTCATGCCCTGGCTTCAAGAAGTGTGGGTGGGGTTTTGGATTGACTCCATGCTGATTGGATAATACGTGGCATCACGGCCATGCTGATTGGATCATACACGGCACCACGACCTGTCAGTCAGTGTTCCCTGGACAAAACAAAGAAGTGAAAAGCGACAAATTTGACTAGAAAAACATAATACTGAAGATTTAATGCTTAAAAAAAAAAAAAAGTTATTTTCAATAAAGTGAAAAAAAGATAATGCATGCAGTGTGTCTTTGCCCTGAGGCTGATTTATCATGGAAAACAGCTGAACTCTGTGGTTCAAGCGATCAGATGATTGGCTCCACCTCCTCCGGTGTTCTGACATTTTGGCATATCTATCAGAACAACACTGGACAGCTGATGGGTACAGACTGCAAAGGTTAAAAAACATGGGGGAAGGCCCTACAACCTTTGCTCCATGAATGTGGGATGTATCAACCATACACTGGATACGTCGGAAAATTTTCAGCATGGGGCACATTTTTTCCAGTTTATAAAATTTTTCACCAGTTCTGAGGTGTGTGCAAAAAAAAAAAAAAAAAGTGTTTTTGTTAACGTCTTGTACTCCGGGATACCGCGGGCGGTCACGTCTCTGCGTCCTAGGGCGCACTGAAAAAAAAAAAAAAAAAAAAAACTGCAGACACAGCCGCGAACAGAAAGCCAAAGGAGTGCTTTGATTGGTTTAGATTTGATTGACCTCTCATTCGACTAAGAGCCTTGAATTGGGTTTCTGAAACCTTGAAGAACCAATGACTGAAAACCTAGCAAGAAGGACCCGCCTACCAATGGCTGCGAATACAGCGAGCCAATTGAAGCAGAGAAGTTCCACGATTGAAAGCGTACGTCCCGTGCGTAAAATCTGTTTTGTGTAAGCTGCTGGGTGACACACACGCGTTCGCCAGTCTTTTTTTTCTTACTACTGTTCTTATTTGTTTTGAAAAATCGTTCGCCAAAACCGCAATCATGGAAGCGCAAAACCGCAATAATGGAATCATGGTTTGACCGGGTCACGTGACCAGAACCATGAGTCGTAACAAGCAGACCAGCGTCATGTTCGTCTGACAATGAGGAAGAGAAGTTTGCCAGCGACACTGCTGTTGTGGACAGGTAAGTGTTATAAGCTAAATTATTCTTTATCCCTGAAAATTGTAATCAAAATGACTTTTGACCGATCGGTAAATTACAATTGTGCGTCATCGCCACATGACGGACGGTCCGTGCGCCGCGTCCGGACCGTGAACGCACCCCCCCCCCCGCTACTCTTCTGTAGCGGATTGCAGATATTTTAGTACAACTGTGCGTAGTAGACCGCGGCGCACTGTCACCGCGGTCTGTCATGTAGCGATGGGCGATGTCCGTCCTCTGTAGCGGGGGGGGGGGGGGAGGGTTGTTATCTTCTACATTACAGATATTTTAGTATAATTTTTAGTGCACTGTAGGTTATCTTTTCTTGTAAAAAAAAAAAAAAAAGCCACACATTTTTTACGTGGCATGCTTCTTTGTGTGTGGGGGCTTGTTTGTTCATTCATTCATTCATGAATGAATGAATGACCCCCCCCCCCCACACACACACACACACACACACACACACAGCCCTGAGTGCCTACCTTTCATTAGAGCCCAAGATCAAGCTTCTATATTGAATCATTCAAAAGTTAGACGTTTTTCCAAACTGTGCCATTTGGCACAATTCAAAAACGCCTGGGAACAACCTAAGAAAAAAGCTGTGCAATATATTCATTTTTTGTGGTATTGTTACAAAATTTTGACCTCAGCTGGATAACACTTGGTTCTACATTTCTGTTCCATTTTCCAGCCTGGATCTGACAACTGTGTGTTATTTGCAAGCATTTGTATCCAAAAAAAACACCCAGGCGAAATTTATTTTCTTCAAGTTCAGTATGTTTAGATGACTGTTACTCAGTGGCAGGAGCACTTAGAGAGATTATGACTGTTTTGCCAAAAAATTCAAAGTGTTTTCTTTTAAATGAGACCAACCCCATGAAGATGCTGCAAAGGGTTGAAGAACAGCTTTTGATTTACTTTGGGTACATTATTTTTAGGCGTTTTTAGGGAAATTGACCAGAGTGCAAGGGGTTAACGTTTAGAGGGTCAAAAATGCAATCATTTAGGCGGAATAATAATCTTCTCACATCAATAAAAAACAAACCGCTTACAATAGAGCTGCGGCGCTCACATTAGTCTTTGCCATTCATGCCCTCAAGGTTCAGATCATTATGTAGCCTCAGTATCACCCCAGTGCAACGATACAAGCACCGCCTCAATCTTAGCATTAAAGTTTATAAAAAAAAAAAAAAAAAAAAAAAAAAAACACACACACAACTTAATAAAATATTGCTTAAGCATAAAATGATGCACTACAATGCAGTCCCTCTGGGATTGTGCGATCGCACCAATTCACGTGAAATCAGCCAATCAGCGCAACTATTGCACGACCTTGCAACTTTGTCCAATCACTGCAACTTTCCCACAATTTTGGCCAATCCTCGTCAACTTCCGCCAATTTCACCAATCAAATTTGTCTAACTGGCGCTGAAACGCTCAGTCTAACCAATCAAATGTATCGTTACACCACGCTCACTTCAGTGTTTACAGTGAGTAGTGAATTTATAGTTTACACTGAGTAACGGAACAAATCTGCAAACAGTGTGTGATTTAAAAAAAAAAACACTCATCCGTGAGGTTTTCAACACCGTCCCTTCCTCCGTTTCCCCCCCAGCCTGGCCGTGGACGCCTCGCCACGTCTCCGTCCTGACTGCGTGTGCGAAGTGCTGAGTTTGTGTTGAAAAATATGTGCCTGTCCCAAAAGCAACAGGTCACGGGAGCGCGTGTGAGGAGAGTACACTACATTACAGCGAGTGTTCGAACATCTTTAGAGGTAAAATCATTACTACATCTGGTCAATGAGCTTTAAAACTGAATCTCCATTGTGGACGGACAAACCCATCCACCACCCCCCCATCCGATTGTAAATGAAAGGTGTGTGTAGCCTGATATGCAGCAGACAAGTAGGCATGGAAAGAATTCCCCCCCCCCCCCCCAAAAAAAAAGACTCCAATAGCAAATACAGTGCAACAGAATAATTTATTTTTTCCTCTCGGTACCGAGTGGTTGGGAACCATAGGGAGTTTTCAAATGAAGGTGCTGCCAATAATTTCCAAATCTCTACTCTAACATGCATTCAATGCAATTTAGCTGTTGTAATGGATATTGTGTTAATGTTTGTATTTGCTGTTGCACAAGAGTTTTTCTGTATAGCAGAAATTTCTGCTTAATTTACAAATCACTAATAGGAAATTTTTTGACAATCCTGTACTTTTCTTGCATTGTTATATAGAATATCACTGCGGTAAACTGGGAAAAAACCCTCCGCTTTAAAATTTGGAATTCTTCCCACAACTTTTAGTGCAATAAACACTCTAGAAACATTGCAACTTTTACCGCAACTTTTTTAAAAAGCTCCCGCAAATTCAGGCTTTTTGGCACACAACAATCATAAAAACATCCCACAACATCCTGGAGGGACTGGCAGTGGGTCTCAAATATTTGTAAACGTGTCCTGTTATAGCACTGCATCAGTTTATTGACGATACACAGAAGAAATTCAATATTACACTGAACTCCATCACTGAATAGTGATATAAACTAAAATAATTATAATGGTGACTGAACAACTTCCATTCCCCAAGGTGCAAGATACACTGTTATCTTGAATATAAGTGATAAAAGATCACACAAATAAGTGATCTCAAACAGATAAACAAGGGATCTGAAACAGTTGCTAATATTAGATGTCCCATTCATTTTCAATATTTAGGTTATTCTGTAATTAATATTCATACAATCAAATAAATCTTAGTGCCATTTACTCCCTTTTATATTTGTCAAAGTCTAACATGTGACTGCCTACATACAGGCTACACTTCTTTGTATTCCACTTTCAAACACAGCCTACATTTGGGCCTGTACAGCCTGATTGGGATACCTGTTTCAGACAGGAATACTTGTGTTCTATGGGCATGCACTAGTACACACACACACAAATGATTTTCCTTGAAACTAGCTAGTAACATATCTGCCATACCCAGTGATGAATTCAGACTAGATTATGGACTGTTTGAAACACCAATACCAAAGAAGGTCAGTAGGTGGCAATAGTATTCCATCTCAGTCTAATATGGTGCAGACATCTAACATTTAGGCTGCGTGTCCACCAAGTGCGTTTTTTGTCACCGGACCGCCCTGAACGTCCCCCCCCCCCCCCCAGCGTTTGTGTGCTGCGCTCTGACAAAAAAAAAAAAAAAAAAAAGTCTGTGCCCTGTATTGCAGCAACAGCTTGTCACTCACAGCTCAGCACTTCTGCTTTTCCTATGGTCAGACTTTCTACTTATTTTTTTAATAGTCTCTAAATAACAATGGACAAGAAATGTATTCTAGCATTGGTAGCAGCTCTGGATGCAAAATATGATGACAGGGAAAACAGGAGTCTGAGTGCAGACTGTACTGGCGTCCTATGTCCTGCCCTTCCTTATTCTGATTGGCTGCTTAGAAAGGTCTGACATTGATAAGCTCAGCTGCAGTCTGAAAAGCTGAAATTGTTTCAACTCAGAGCACCCTGAGCACCACGACAAAAAGCAGCCACCGCTCAGAGCGTTTTAGCAATGAGGACCTACAACTGAAAACGCGTTTGGTGGACACGCAGCCTTAGGATGCCATTGCTATCAAGTTATATAAATTATATACAGAATGACCTACAATCTATAACATGAAATTTATGAATAAGGGTATGTGAAACTCAGTCAAGCAAACTAATTCATTGGTGGAATAAGTTTGATTAGCAATAACTCAGTAAAGGGTATAGAAAAGGCCATTGATTTATTTTTTTAATGGAATGTGCAACATTTGCACCATGTATTTTTAACAAATTGAAAACAGCAACAGTGAACTGTATATAATACTCCAAATGGATTTTTAAGTAATCAAGCCTGCCAGCATTAACTCTCTCCCTAAAATGGGATTTGAAGTTGAACTCTTAAATTGTTTTCATGTGTGCCGTTCCCCTTATCTTTTCACCTTTTAAACTTACTCCCTGCTTGTTTCAGGGTCAACAGTTTTTGAAACCCAACCTGAATTGCTTTCTATATGTGCCGTTTTTCCTTTTATTATTTTCCTGCCTGCCTCAGGAACTACAGATGGAAATTAGTGAGAATGCTATAATCTGGTACAGAGCATCTTTACCCTGTGTTTAATGTTTTCTGTACATGGTCCCTGACAAACCAACAAACTAAATTGCATTATTTCCATAATTGTTTTGTTCAAAATAAATACTAGTTAAATACTTTAAAACATAACAGGGAACTGCACAAAGCCAGATTACTACAGAAAACTATAGTGTTATTCAATTAACAAAAACAGACAGACTTTAGTTGCATATTTGAGCACAACATGCAGAAACAAGCTCCTGGTTCTCTTTTTTTTAAAATATAAACACCAGCTAGTAAAAGGCTTGCCCTCTCTGCCCATTTCTTCGATCCACATCCAGCACCATTTGTTTTTAAGTTTTTGTCAATTAGGACATCTTCCCCACGCTTCAAAAACTTACTCTGCATCCTACAGAATGTATGAAAGGTTTTGTGTATGTTGAAGGATGAAACGCTCACGTTTCCAGTCACTCACTCTTGCTGTCACTATCCGATTAGAAGCAGCCACTGATCTCTATAGAAAAACTGGATGGATCACTGACTGCTAGACGTGAAGCCACCTGGCCACCATATTAGTACTGAGTGTTTTGGGTGTACCAATATGGCGGCCAGCTGGCTTACTCGGCTCTGTAATCGCTAATGGGGCATGAGCTATCCAGGTTTTCTATAGAGATCAGTGGAGCAAGCAAGCTCAATACGTTCCACCATTTTGGATCGCTAAATACGGCAACTCCGCTTGGACAAAAAGTGCTTCTGTGTACAGAAATAGGAAGTAAATTTCCCCACAGACCAAAAAAAAAAAAAGGCACGGTGCCGGAAAACTAAGCCCTGTTAACAGTTTGCAAAGTGTTAAGCATCATTTTGAGGTTCTAACTTTTCAGTGTTATCTAATCAAATGGGTAGAATGGTCAATTTCTGTGCTTATTGTCTGATCTGTTTCACACAAGTCATTAAACAAAAAGACTGGCTGTTTTTTGTTGTTTTTTTGTTTTTTACCATGACAGCAATATAATGTCTCCAGTGACGGGGCAGTGGGCCATCCAGCTCAAACAGAGCATGCTGGGTCTTTAAGAAACAGCGGAGATAGGCTGGGTGCATCGCCATCACCATGGTGATATGGTCTACACGCCCCAATGACAGAAAAGATTCGACGAAGCTGTCCTGATTCGGCCCCTCTCTCAAAATCTGTGGAAATGAGAAGAATCTCAGAAATCTTCCCGATTCCTGGGTAAATCAAATCCTATCAGTTAACTGGATACACAGGGAGACTTGTGGGACTGGACTGATTAAATCTGATTTAATTTTATTAAGTCCTCTATGAAAGTGAGCATTTCCCAGCTGATACAACACTACTTATATGGAAATACTTCTGTAAGTCACATATGAAAACAGTATCACTCATCAGATCTCACAATAAAGCTCTGGGGTTGCATGTCCAAAGTGTTGACAATACTGTAGTATTGCAGCAGCATCGTTTTTCTCTTGAGTCAGTACACATGTTCAAAAACATTTAAATTAATTTCACACAAAAAGGACAAGGGAAAGCTTGTACAACAGGTACACTTTCCCATTGACTTATCAGATTATAAATAATGTAGCTTGCAATAAGTCATTACAATTATGCCCAATCACAATATTTCAGACAGCATCCAGCAACAGCCAGGAGCTTTCAGTTTCATTTAAAGCAGCACTGAGCAACTTGTTCCAGATAGGGACACAAACAACTGCAGGTGCAGCTCAATAAATTAGAATGTCATCAAAAAGGTTAATTCAGTTCAGAAAATGAAACTCCTATATTATATAGATTCATTACACACAGAGTGATGTAGTTCAAGTGGTTATTTCTTTTAATTTTGATAGTTATGGCTTACAGCTCATGAAAACCCCAAATTCAGTTTCTCGAAAAATTAGAATATTTCATAAAATTAATTGGAAAAAAAAAAAAAAATATATATATATGAATGTTTAACCTCTTGCACTCCGGGATACCGCGGGCGGTCACGTCTCTGCGTCCTAGTGCGCACTGGAAAAAAAAAAAAAAAAAAAAAACTGCATTTCTGTTCTTCCACTAGACACAGCCGCGAACAGAAAGCCAAAGGAGTGCTTTGATTGGTTTAGATTTGATTGACCTCTCATTCGACTAATAAGAGCCTTGAATTGGGTTTCTGAAACCTTGATGAACCAATGACTGAAAACCTAGCAAGAAGGACCCGCCTACCAACGACTGCGAATACAACGAGCCAATTGAAGCAGAGAAGTTCGACGATTGAAAGCGTGCGTCCCGTGCGTAAAATCTGTTTTGTGTAAGCCGCTGTGTGTAACGGTAGCATTCGCCAGTCTTTATTACTACCGTTCTTATTTGTTTTGAAAAATCGTTCGCCAAAACTGCAATCATGGAAGCGCAAAACCGCAATAATGGAATCATGGTTTGACCAGGTCGCGTGACCAGAACCACGAGTCGTAACAAGTGGACCAGCGTCATGTTCGTCTGACAATGAGGAAGAGATGTTTGCCAGCGACACTGCTGTTGTGGACAGGTAAGTGTTATAAGCTAAATTATTCTTTATCACTGAAAATAGGAATAAAAATGACTTTTGTTTGATCGGTAAATTACAACTGTGCATCATCACCACATGACGGACTGCGGCGCACGGACCGGACCGTGCGCCGCGCTCCTCTGTAGCGGGGGGGGGGGGGGGGGTATCCTCTACATTGCAGATATTTTAGTCCAACTGTGCGTCATCGCCACATGACGGACCGCGGCGCACGGACCGGACCGTGTCTCACATAACGGACCACGGCGCACAGTCCGTGCGCCGCGCTCCTCTGTAGCGGTGGGGGGGGGGGGGGGGGTGTTATCCTCTACATTACAGATGTTTTAGTATAATTTTTATTGCACTGTAGGTTATTTTTTCTTGTTAAAAAAAAAAAAAAAGCAACAAATTTTTTATGTGGCATGCTTCTTTGTGTGTGGGGGCTTGTTTGTTCATTCATTCATGAATGAATGAATAAATAAACAACCCCCCCCCCCCCACACACACACACACACACACAGCCCTGACTGTCACCTTTCATTAGAGCCCAACATCAAGCTTCTATATTGAATCATTCAAAAGTTAGACATTTTTCCAAACTGTGCCATTTGGCACAATTTGGCACAGTTCAAAAACGCCTGGGAACAACCTGAGAAGAAAGCTGTGTAATATATTCATTTTTTGTGGTATTGTTACAAAATACCTCTTGACAATACTCCATAAATTCTCTATGGAGTTGAAGTCAGGCTAGTTTTCTGGTCAATCAAGCAGTGATACCATGGTCATTTAACCAGGTTTTGGTACTTTTGGCAGTGTGGACAGGCACCAAGTCCTCCTGGAAAATGAAACCAGCATCTCCATAAAGCTTGTCAGCAAAGGGAAACAAAGTGCTCTAAAATTTTCTGGTAGATGGCTGCACCGACTTTGGACTTGATAAAAAACAGTGGACCAACACCAGCAGATAATATGGCTCCTCAAATCATCGCTGACTGTAGAAACTTAACACTGGACCTCAAGTAACTTAGATTCTGTGCCTCTCCACTCTTCCTCCAGACTCTGGGACCTTGATTTCCAAATGAAATGCAAAATTTACTTTCATCTGAAAAGAGGTCATCTGCTGGTGTTGGTCCACTGTGTTTTATCAAGTCCAAAGTCAGCGCAGCCATCTACCAGCAAATTTTAGAGCACTTCATGCTTCCCTCTGCTGACAAGCTTTATGGAGATGCTGATTTCATTTTCCAGCAGGACTTGGCACCTGCCCACACTGCCAAAACCTGGTTTAATGACCATTGTATCACTGTGCTTTATTGGCCATAAAACTAGCCTGACTTCAACTATATAGAGAATTTATGGAGTATTGTCAAGAGGAAGATTGAGAGACACCAGACCCAACAATGAAGACGAGCTGAAGGCCGCTATCAAAGCAACGTGGGCCTTTTTAACACCTCAGCAGTACCACAGGCTGATCACCTCCATGCCACGCCACATTGATGCAGTAATTCATGCAAAAGGAACCCCGACCAAGTATTGAGTGTGTACATGGACATCCAGATATGGACAAAATTGTTGGTACCCCTCTGTTGATGAAAGAAAAACCCACAATGGTCACAAAAATAACTTTAATCTGACAAAAGTGGTAAATAAAAATTCTATGAAAATTAATCAGTGAAAAATCAGACAATGCTTTTGAATTGTGGTTCAACAGAATTATTTAAAAAAAAAAAAAAAACTAATGAAACAGGCCTGGACAAAAATGATGGTACCTTTAACTTAATATTTTGTTGCACAACCTTTTGAGGCAATCACTGCAATCAAACAATTTCTCTAACTGTCAATGAGACTTCTGCACCTCTCAGCAGGTATTCTGGCCCACTCCTCATGAGCAAACTGCTCCAGTTGTCTCAGGTTTGAAGGGTGCCTTCTCCAGACGGCATGTTTCAGCTCCTTCCACAGATGTTCAATAGGATTTAGATCAGGGCTCATAGAAGGCCACTTTAGAATAGTCCAATGTTTCGCTCTTATCCATTCTTGGGTGTTTTTAAGCTGTGTGTTTTGGGTCATTATCCTGTTGCAAGACCCATGACCTGCGACTGAGACCAAGCCGTCTGACACTGGGCAGCACATTTCTCTCTAGAATACCTTGATAGTCTTGAGATTTCATTGTACCCTGCACAGATTCAAGACACCCTGTGTCAGATGCAGCAAAGCAGCCCCAGAACATAACAGAACCTCCTCCATTGTTTCACAGTAGGGACAGTGTTCTTTTCTTGGTATGCTTCATTTTTGCGTCTGAACACAGAGCTGATGTGCCTTGCCAAAAGGTTCCAGTTTTGTCTTGTCTGTCCATAGAACATTCTCCCAGAAGCTTTGTGGCTTGTCAACATGCAGGTTGGCAAATTCCTGTCTGGCTTTTTTATGATTTGTTTTCAACAGTGGTGTCCTCCTTGGTCGTCTCCCATGGAGTCCACTTTGGCTCAAACAATGACGGATGGTGTGATCTGACACTGATGTACCTTGACCTTGGAGTTCACCTTGAATGTGTTTAGAGGTTGTTCTGGGCTCTTTTGTTACCATTCGTATTATCAGTCTCCTCCTGCGGCCACGTCCAGGGAGGTTGGCTACAGTCCCATGGATCTTAAATTTCTAAATAATATGTGCAACTGTAGTCACAGGAACATCAAGCTGCTTGGAGATGGTCTTATAGCCTTTACCTTGAACATGCTTGTCTATAATTTTCTTTCTAATCTCCTGAGACAACGCTCTCCTTTGCTTCCTCTGGTCCATGTTTAGTGTGGTACACACCATGTCACCAAACAGCACAGTGACTACTTGTCACCCTTTAAATAGGCCGAGTGACTGATTACAAATTTGTAGACACCTGTGATGTTAATTAGAGGACACATCTTGGTTGAACATGTCCCTATGGTCACATTATTTTCAATCTTTTCTAGGGGTACTATCATTTTTGTCCAGGCCTGTTTCATGAGTTTGTTTTTTTAAAAATAATTCTGTTGAACCACAATTCAAAAGCATTGTCTGATTTTCATTGGTTAATTTTCATAGAATTTTTATTTATTACCACTTGTCAGATTCAAGTTATTTCTGTGACCATTGTGGGGTTTTCCTTTCATTAACAGAGGGATACCAACAATTTTGTCCACATCTGTACTTTTCAGTAGGCCAACATTTCTATTAAAAATCCATTTCTTAAAATTAATCTATGCAATATTCTAATTTTTGGAGAAACTGAATTTGGGTTTTCTTGAGCTGTAAGCCATAACCATCAAAACTAAAAGAAATAAACACTTGAAATATATCACTCTGTGTGTAATTAATCTATATAATATAGGGGTTTCATTTTCTGAATTGAATTACTGAATTTAATTAACTTTTCAACAACAGTCTAATTTATTGAGATGCACCTGTATGTAGTTGTACTACAACATGACCTCAGTCCGTGTTCCTACCAAGAACAGAGCTGTTGCAGGTAATGCAGGTCCACTCAGGTTATAGGGGAAATGATATTCACCTGGACAAAGGTTAATGTATCATCAAAATAATTTTGGAAACATTATTTTAAGGTGAAAATTTTACATAGGGTTGCTTTAATGCAATTGCTCTTCTGCATCTTATGGACAGTTTACCAGCACACAACTCATGTTTGTGGTTGGCCAATAAAACAAAAGAACATGTGCAGACTATAAACCAAAAATGTTCTGGTACCAAAAACATTTCCCCTATCTTTACAGACTGTGCATTGCCCAAAGAAGAATAATTTGATAGAGGTTAGATAAATTAGAAATCCATGGACATCAGTAAAATAAATCTTCCACAAATCACATACACACCTCTTTTGCAGGGATAAAGGCACTTGGGCCTGAGGCCAGGGCCCTTGGTACCATCACACCTTGATCCTATGTAAACAAGACACACCATTAAAATATAGTATATCATACAACTTCAAACACAGCTAATCAGTTGAGTCACCTTTTCAAGCCACTATGTAATGAGCCCCAATGCCAAGCATAAACCTGTTAACCTATTATTATTATTTTCAACAATCTCAATCCAAAACAAACTGAGACCTCTGAGCTGAAGAATGCAATGTTTGCCATATCTTAAAATAAACTTAAACTGGGAAAAAAAAAAATAGCTACAACTTCCTTGAACATGTCTAGACCTACTTTTTGGATTCATGTTTTCTAAACTGCACACTCCAAAATGGCTATTTTTTTACTTTAACATGCATGAAACTCACCGACATGGACAGACCTACAGCCTGACTGCTACACCCTGCTTCCAATTCCAGACACAAATAAAGTGAACGTGTGTCCAACCAGCCTGACTTTGGTTTTTCGATTCACTGTTTTAAGGGCTGGGGGTGTGTCTGGCGTTTGTGTGGAGGAAGGGGCGGGCCCGGCCTGCGTGTTTGTGCACACAGCAGCAGTGTCTTGCATCACCTCCAGTTAAATGTCTGATGAAACCTCCAGTAAGCAGTCTGGCGGTAACTTGCTGCTGTGTTAACTTTAGCACTGACACCCCTGATGTATATGAATGCAGCAGGGGTGTCCAATCATGTGCCACGGAGGGCCAAGACCCTGCAGGTTTTCTTTTCTACCCAGTCTCTTCAGCAGGTGTTTTCACTTATCAGCAATCAGCGAGAAGAAATTCAGTGGAATCTGCTGTTTAAGACACTGGTTGGAGGTAAAGCCTGCATGGTCTTGGCCCTCCATGGCACATGATCGGACACTCCTGATATACACGAATCTTTATGTAAACTGGGTCCCCCATCTTGCTGCTAAACGGTACGGATTGGCCACCCCCTAGTTTTGGACACATAATGGAGCAGAACTCATTATCGCAAACCTTTCTCACCTGAGCCTTCCACAGCAGCTCGGTCGCTCTCGCACGAACCTCCAGCAGCGGACATGACTTGGACAGCCGGAGCAGATGCAGGAGAGTTTGTTTACTCAATCGTTCTGGACCACGTCGGTCCAACTTTAACCTGTGTAGCACCCCTTGGCTCAGCTCCTCCAGAGCCGCTGCCCGCTCCCGGTCGTCCCTGCTGCAAAGCCGAGCCAAGCTCTTCGTCGTTGGTGCGGGTTCAGATTCGGAGTGAAGGGATATCGGTCCCGGGTTGATTTCCTCATTAGCCCCGTATGTGGAGCCTGAAGCTGGGTTGCTGGCCATGTCCACTCGGGTTCACTTACCTGCAGTTACAGAACTAATGTTAGCATAAGTTGTTAACGTTAGCTTGATGTGGACATTTGTTTGTCTAAGTGCCAGATACAAAGTTGATGGTTACCGTTTCGCCTTATTCAGCAAATCATGAACAACGATGATGGACGGCTTTCGGTATCGCCGCGGACTTCCCGTTTTCGTAACCTGTCAAACGGACCGTGACGACAACTCGCCGGTTAGCTCGCTAAGCTAGCTCTGTTAGTAGATGCAGAAGACAGTTTTAATGGCGCCTCACAAACACGGGTAGCTGGGTTGCGTTTGGTGTGGTTTTCCAAAACCTATCCATAATAAAGCCAGCTTGCAGTAGGAAAACAAAGAATGCGTTAGCTTCAGTGATTACTTCTGGAAGAGCCGTCCTCCGCGCTGCTCCTCTCTCTCCCTCCTCCTGGTCAACGTCATCATGACGGGCTGCACAGAGTGCCTTGAATGAATCATGGGCGCAACTTCTTGGTACTAGTTTAGAAAGTGGGGTTGTCACTGAAATGGGACATTTTTCCTTGTTAAAAAAACAAAAAAACAATGGACTTCAGCATCACAAATGGGGCCTTTTGCACCTCAAAAAGAGTATAGAATCATACCACTTCCCACGACTATCAGGGGTGGAAGATGAGATCGCAAACAGTAGCTCTGTTAGGTAGCGCCACTGCTAAATGCTAATGCTGTTAACCAAAAGCTCTGAGATATATCAATGTTTCCACGGCAATAAAGTCGGTTTGCATTTTGTTAAAATATTGTGATGTTGTGAGGATTCACACAAAAAAGGAGAGATGAGTGTGACGAACCGGCTTTATTTTATACACACCCACTCAACACAGACAGGAGGGGGGGTCATTACACACAGACCCCCGTCTCACTGAGGTGACACAAACACATGATCAGTCACTGCTCTAACTGGTCTTTATAACAATGCAGTGTCATTATAACACAGCTACAATGACACAGCAATAACACTTTGACTGTGGCGGTTTGGGAAAACCCCCACAACAGACTAAGGACCAGACAGCTCGCTACTCCTGGTTTTTCGCTACACTGCTGAGATGTAATGTGCCATTCATGCCTTGTGATGTTAATGTGCCATTCATGTAATTGAGTTCATGCATTCCTGTCCTTGCTGTGTCTCTGAAATGAAATGCCCATACCAAACTGCTGTGAAATGCTCTTTCATGTATTGTTGCAACAGGGTATATATGCTGCAAGAGCCTGTAACTCACCCTCTCATCTCACTTCTACAACGGCTGCTGCTAGACACAGACTTTGTGTTCCCTCTCACTGAGAGCCTGAGGAATTCGGCTTCAGCCTGCTCACGCTATGGCTGGAGCCGAGTTTCCCGTGACGGCGGTATGATTTAATAAACTCTCCTTAAAACCTCAGCATCGCTGCCTTATTTTATCATCGCCGCACTGGTGACCCGACGCTGAAACGAACCACGCTGCCTGCGAACGCAACACACGGCGGTGATTCTCCGACGACAGCGAACGCGGGCAGCCTGACTGATCTGCCCTCCCTTCTGCTTCAGGGAGACCTCAACGCGGAGTTTCCAGGCGAAACTCTCCAGAGAACACCCACGACCGGGAAAGCTGAGCAACGTTTCATGTGAGATCTGCCACGCCTAGATCGGCACATCCACGCTGGACCGGCCGCGCTCACAGTTCCTCCCCAAGAGAGCGCATGCACCTCGTCCCCTCTCCACGACGGCGATCCCCATGGCCGACGAGCAACACGTGGACCTGAACGCACCATGACCGAGCGAGTGACAGAGCGTCTACTTCCCTTCACCGCTCCAACACACTGAACAGGGATGATTAAGCTCCCTGACCCTGTCTCCTCCCCAGCTGGCCGACACACGCACGGAGCCCCCGCACACGCACCGGGGAGTTACGAGGACGGCGCACCACGCACGGGACAAATACGGCTCTTCAGACCGCCTTCCTTTTGCTGCACACTGGCCCTTCAGGCTTGCTCGTTCACCTGAGGCACGCAGCTTGCTCACTGGATTTTATGGTCTTAGCCATGGCACACAAGGGAAATTCAGCAGTTTGTGGTTCCCGAGAGCTTTAAGGTTGTGCCCACACCTAAAGCCAACACGCCAGTCCCTCTGCTCTCATTACAGCCGCCACGCAGCCTCGTCTTTTCTTCATGGCCGCTATTAATCCTTGCAGGACTTAATCGCGGGAGGAGCCAGTGACTAATTTTTCTTCTTGTGGACCTCTGCACGTTCAACGGGACCAGCCCTTCGACATGGCGGACCCACAAGCAATTTTTGCGCAGCCCGGACGTTTTCATCATCTCCGGCCGGCTTTTACTACCCCCACCCCCTCCACCACCTCCTGCACAGAGCTTTTCCCTGCTCGCTGCCCAAGCTGCACTATCGAGGTCTCGGCCACCTGCCGAGCCCTCTGGGGGGGAGCTGTGGCGGTTTGGGAAAACCCCCACAACAGACTAAGGACAGACAGCTCGCTACTCCTGGTTTTTTCCGCTACACTACTGAGATGTAATGTGCCATTCATGCCTTGTGATGTTAATGTGCCATTCATGTATTGAGTTCATGCATCCTGTCCTTGCTGTGTCTCTGAAATGCAAATGCCCATACCAACTGCTGTGAAATGCTCTTTCATGTATTGTTGCCTGCCTGACCATGGTTCTGAAATTTTAGCCATAGCAAAGGTGAGCGGTTTATGGTCTACAAAAGCCGTGAAACTCCGCCCTTCTAACCAGAACTGGAAGTGGCGGATGGATAAATGAAGCGCTAGCAGCTCCCTGTCAAAAGTGCTGTATTTACGCTCAGTTTGGTTTAGCGATTTGCTAAAGAATGCTAAAGGTTGCCAGATCCCGCTGACATGTTGTTCTACAACTGCCCCTATAGCCAGGTCCGAAGCGTCTGTGGTTAGCGCGATGCAGGCCGAGGGATCTGGGTGAACTAACAATGTGGCGTTAGCTAGAGCGCTCTTTACTTCCACGAAGGCGTGTTCGCGCTCCGGGGTCCATTCGACCGCGTTGGAAGCTTTCTTTTTTTTGAGCGCGTCATATAGGGGCTGCATGAGCTGAGCTGCGTGGGGGAGGAAACGGTTGTAAAAATTAAACATTCCTAAAAATTCTTGTAGCGATTTGACCGTCTGTGGCCGTGGGAAACTTTTTATCGCGTGAACTTTGTCTGGAAGTGGAACTGCCCCCTTCGGAGAGACTTTGTGTCCTAAAAAATCAGTTTGTGACACGCCGAATTTGCATTTGGCTGGATTGATTATTAAGAGCCCGTGCTCTTCTAGTCTCTGAAAAACCGTAGTGAGGTGCTGCTCGTGTTCTTCCTCGGACGAGCTGGCTACCAGCATGTCGTCGAGGTAGACGAAGACAAAAGGAAGGTCGCGTAAGACTGCGTCCATCATTCGTTGAAAAGTTTGAGCAGCGCCTTTGAGGCTGAAAGGCATTCGCAGAAATTCAAAAAGGCCGAAAGGGGTTATTACAGCTGTTTTAGGAATGTCCTCTGCTCGGACTGGGACTTGATGATAACCGCGGACTAAGTCTATTTTTGAAAAAATGCGCGCGCCCGCCAGATGTAGTGAAAAATCTTGAATGTGAGGAATTGGGTAGCGGTCATGCGCTGTAGCATTGTTTAATCTGCGGTAATCTCAGCACAGTCTCCAAGAACCATCGGATTTCGGAACCATGTGAAGTGGTGAGGCCCAAGGGCTCTTCGAGCGTCTAACAATGCCTAATTTTTCAAGGGTAGTAAACTCATCCCGAGCTATGGTGAGTTTGGCCGCGTCTAAGCGGCGAGCTTTGGCAAATACGGGTGGGCCCGTTGTGGGAATAAAGTGTTCAACCCCGTGTTTAGCCACAGTGGCTGAGAATTTGGGAATTGTGAGTGCTGGAAATTGGGTGAGGAGTTGCTCAAACTTACCTCCTGCCGTGGTGACGTTAGCGTGCACAGGTGGTGGAGAAACTCGAGCTGAGCATGGAATAGAAGCAAAGGACAGTACATTAACCAAGCGCCTGTTTGCTAGATCCACTAATAACCCATGTGCACACAAAAAATCTGCGCCTAACAAGTTAAAACTCACCGCCACTACAACAAATGTCCATCTGTAGTTGCGGCCGTGGATGTGGAGGTGCAGGCTCTTTTCACCGAAAGTGTCGATGTTAGAGCCGTTGGCTGCCACCGCTCCGATAAAATAAGGCAGCGATGCTGAGGTTTTAAGGAGAGTTTATTAATCATACCGCCGTCACGGGAACTCGGCTCCAGCCCATAGCGTGAGCAGGCTGAAGCCGAATTCCTCAGGCTCTCAGTGAAGAGGGGACACAAAGTCTGTGTCTAGCAGCAGCTGTTGTAGAAGTGAGAATGAGAAGGTGAGTTACAGGCTCTTGCAGCATATATACCCTGTTGCAACAATACATGAAAGAGCATTTCACAGCAGTTGGTATGGGCATTTGCATTTCAGAGACACAGCAAGGACAGGATGCATGAACTCAATACATGAATGGCACATTAACATCACAAGGCATGAATGGCACATTACATCTCAGTAGTGTAGCGGAAAAAACCAGGAGTAGCGAGCTGTCTGTCCTTAGTCTGTTGTGGGAGTTTTCCCAAACCGCCACAAGAACACATGAATAATAACTCTCTTTGAATCCTCCGCTGCCAAAGCATGCCGGGAGAATCTCCACTCCCTTAACACAGCCCCCACGTTACACTGCCCCCCACCCCCCGGACTGGTTTCTGTCCCCAGAATAATAAAAGTCCAGCTCAAAAGTCCAACACGAATCTGTCCAGGTGTCGGGGCGGCCACTGTTGTCGGCGACCAGTACGTACAGGCCCGCTAGTGTCCATCTGTGCCTCGGTCAGAGTATCTGGTTGGGATGAAGGCCCCAGCTCGACCACCCGCGGGGCGGATGGCTTGTACGGGGCGAGACGGTCGCGGTGGAGTACCATGACCCGGTCTCTTTTCTGCAGCCTCACCCTGTACACCACATCCGACAGTCGCTGTAGGACCTCGCACGGTCCTGACCAATGGCTTGCCAATTTTGGTGACAGTCCCCTTTTTCGCTCCAGGCAGAAAACCCAGACTCGATCTCCTGGTGCAAAGTCCCTCCCCTGGCAGCGAGAGTCATATGCCCACTTCTGCCGGCTCCCCCGCTGCTGCCAGGGCCTCCTGAGCCAGTCCATGCACCGTGTGGAGACGTTCCTTCAAGCAAAACAAATAACCCAACCCCGGTTTGCCCTCCGGCTCCGGGGGGGGGGGGCACACCAAATCCACCGGTACGCGCAGCTCGCGCCCGAGCATCAGGTCCCAGTCTCACTGTCACTGGTCCACTAACACAGTGAGCTCGGTGGTAAGGGTCCGGTTGAACAGTTCGACCAGGCCATCGCTCTTTGGATGCAGCGGGGTGGTCCGGGTCTTCCGGATGCCCAGCCACCTGCAGACCTCCCCGAAGACCTCTGCCTCAAAGTTCTGACCCTGATTGCTGTGCAGCTCCTCCAGTGTGCCGAACCGACAAAACATCTCGTCCACCAGTTTTGATGCTGTGGTAGCAGTGCTCTGATCAGGGACCGTGTATGCCTCTGGCCATTTGGTGAAATAATCCATTATGACCAGCACGTAGCGGTTCCCCCAGTCCGTGGTCGGGAAAAGGCCCATAATGTCCATTCCTACCCGCTCCATCGGTGCTCCCACCCAGTACTGCTGCAAGGGGGTGTGGGATTGCTGAGTCGGCCCCTTCTGAGCCATGCAGGTGTCACAGCGAGGGACATGGAGCTCTACATCCTGGTGACATCCGGGCCAGTAGAACCGGGCTCGAAGACGCTGCAGAGTCTTCATTACCCTGAAGTGGCCCGCCCCCACCGCCCCATGGACCAGCTGGAGTACGTTGGGCCAGAGCCGCTGTGGAACCAGCAGCTGCCAGACGTGACGCTGCCCAGCTGGAGTCTGCCACTGCCGATACACAACACCCTTGTGACAGCGGAGATTGGCCCACTGGAGTGTAGAGCCTTGGTCTCTGGGTCCCAGCGCAGACACAGCTTCCCAGGTGGGCCGCTGGCCCACATCCAGCCACTGCCGAACCCGGGAAATGACCGGATCTCTGTCCTGCTCGCTCTGCAGCTGCTGCGCGCCAAGGGCCTCTGTGATATCATCGCTGGGGAGAACTGCCTGATTATCCGAGCGAGAGCTGTGTGCCGCTGTGTTATTCCTGCTCACAGCGGTCCAGAATGCAGCTGCCCCGTGGGACGGCCTGGTCTCGTTCACTCTGCCCGCTGGCAGTGCCGACAGTTCCTCCGCCGGCACAGGGACGCTGAGACAGTGCGTCAGCGTTGGCATGGAGGTGGCCTGCCCAATGCACAATCAGAAATCATAATCTTGCAGTGCTCCAGCCATTCTCATCAACTGTCCATCCGGCTCTTTAAGGTTCAGCAGCTAGGTCAGGGAAACATGATTTGTCCTGAGCTGGAACCTCCCCCTGTACACAATACGGGCGAAATTGGCGAAGCCCCTGGATGCCAGCCACCAGCCTCTGCGAGTAACGCAATAATTCCCTTCAGATCTGCTTGAGAGTGCGACTGAAAAAAAGCCAACTGCCTTGCTCTCCGTAGTTCTCCCATCCTGGTTACACCGCCCCAGTTGCCCAGGTTGGCCTGGCGTCTCGTGCCACGATGAAAGGGCGGTTTGTGTCCGGGATACAGCAGGGATGGGGGCTCCGATGAGCGTGAGCGAAGCCGGGCAAAAGCAACAGCACAGCCTCTCACCTCCCACTGAAACGCACGGCCCCTTCTGTGTCATCTGATGCAGCAGGGCTGGCGACGGTGGCGAAGTCTTTCACAAATCTCCTATAATAGGAGGCCAGTCCGAGAAAACTCTGTAACTCTCCCACATCCCGCGGCACTGGCCAGTTTTTCACCACTGCCACTTTCTCTAGATCGGTGGCGACTCCCGCCTGCACTGACAACATGGCCCAGGAATGTGGTCTCTCCTGCCAAAATAGGTGGCATTTCCACGGGTGTAGCCACAGCCCGGCCTGTCGGATGGCGTCCAATACTTCCCGGAGGTTGGACAGGGTGCCGTCAAAGTCAGCTGCGTGAACCAGCAGGTCATCCAGATAAACAATGCAGTCGCTCCGAGGCACGTGAGCCAACACTCGCTCCATCAGATGTTCAAAGGTGGCCAGGGCGTTGCAAAGTCCAGACGGCATCACCTTGAACTGATACAGTCCCTGCCTGATGGAGAAGGCTGTTTTTTGGCGGGCCTCAGGTGACAGTTCTACCTGCCAATAGCCTCTGCGGAGGTCCAGCGAGCTGAACCAGCTGTAGCCAGTGATGTAATCCAGTGCGTCATCGATGTGGGGCAGGGGGTAGGAATCCTTGCAGGTGACGTCATTCAGGCGGCGGTAATCCACACAGAACCACCACGAACCGTCCTTCTTCCTAACCAGCACGACCGGCGCCGCCCAGGGGCTGCTGGAGGGCTCAATAATGTCTGCCTCCAGCATTTCCCGTTATTTTTTGTTCTACTGCCGCTCGCCTTGAAAAAGGCAGATGGCAGGGGCGGAGCCGGATCAGCCTGGTCTCACTGGTGTCGATCCTGTGCTGCACCAAGCTGGTTCGGGTGCACTCCTCATCTTTGGCAGCGAAGACGTCCATGTAGCAGTCCAACAGCTCCCGCAGCTGGCGTCTCTGTCCCGATTCCAGTCCGCTGCAGCTCTGCTGGAACAATTCCTCGACCGCCTGATGCATTTCTGCTGACACCTTGACCCGCTCCGCTGTGGCCCTCCCCCTTGCTGTCTCTATCGGTGGTCGCGCTCCTGCTGCTTGTGCTGGTGGCGCCGTTGTGTTCAGTTCTTGCGGTGACCCGCCCGGTTTGGTCCGTCCTGGCAGCCTCTCGATCACGCAGGCCCCCGGGTTCCCCCTCTGGGTCCCGCTGCGGAGCGTGATGGTCCAAGCCCCCAGCAGGAGGGATGATCTGGCGGTGTCAATTTTTGCGCCCCATGCTGCAAGCAGATTGAGTCCAATAATGCAAGAGTCTTGAATGTCAGTCATCCAGAACGGGTGGTTTGTGTTCTGGCCGGCCACCCCCACCACAAGAACTTGCCGCCCTCCCAGTCTGGTGCGCTCACCGATGGCCATGGTGATGCAGCGCCCGGTGGGTTCCCACCCCTGCAGTTCTGCCTCATCCGTACCTGGCAGCACTCCGGGTCGGAACAGGGAGATGGTAGAACCAGTGTCAATCAGGGCCTGGATCGGCATGTTGTCCAAGCTGCACTGTAGGCACATCCCTGGCGAGTGTCCAATTCGGCCCACACATGGTGACGGTTCATCAGGGAAAATGTCTGTGGGAGGCGGCAGGTCCCCATCCATGCCACCTCGCTCTAGTTTAATGTTGGCGAGGGGCCGGTTTGTTGCGGGGCCGGTTTGTCGCGGGAGTGGGTGCCAGGCAGTACCGCGCGATGTGTCCTGGTTCCCCGCAGCGGAAGCACCCTTCCTCATGCCGCCGTGGCCGTCTTCTCCTTGGCCGCACCACTGTGGTCCGGCGCAGTTCCTCCTCCTCCTCCTCGCTCTCAGCCGTGGCCTGGAAGGCTCTCTGCCTCGGTGCCGATGCATCAGCTGCACAATCCATTAGCGGTTCCACCCGCTCCGCTTCTGCCACAGTCGTCTCCCAGCTGCTCACGGCATGAATCCGGATGTGGCTCTGGACCTGGGCCAGGCGGAGCCCCCGGATGAAGTTCCGGAGGGCGAGCTTCTCCACTGCCCCCGGCTTGAAATCCGGGTAGCTATGCCGTGTCAGCAGCCGTATGTCCACTGTGTAGGCTTCCTGGCTCTCTCGGCTGCCTCACAGGCGGTTGGCCAGCTGTTCCTGGGCGTGCTCAGCATTGGCCGCTCTCCCAAACTGCCTCTGGAGCGCTCCTTGTAGCGCTGGCCAGCTGCGAAGTTCCTCGGGCCGTAGATTGGACAGTGTGCAGAGAGCCCTTCCCTCCAGGGCCAGCGTGACCTGCACAGCGGTCTCTTCGGATGGCCAGCCGTTCAATGCAGCAGCCAGCTCGACCTGGACCAGATAGTCATCCAGCAGGGTTTCACCGTTAAAGCGGGGAAGTTTGGCCCACTGGCGGATGGGTGGGACAGTCGCCTCTTGGTCGATCGCGGCCCCTGGTCGCAGTGGAATCGCCGGCCTGTCCTGCCCTGAAAAGGGCGGGAAGCGGGGCTGATCTGCTCTGCTTGGCCCATCCTGCCTTGAGAAAGGTAGAAGGTGGGGTATGCTGGTCCCCTCGGGTCCGCTGCTCCATTCATCCCAGCGAGCAACTCCAGGGGTTGGTGTATCAGCTCTGTCATCCATTCCCAGCTGAGCGATGAACCGCTCCAGCTGCTAAATCTCTGTTCTGATTCTGGCTTCCATCTGCTCCATATTCCACTCCTGACACCAGTGTGATGTTGTGAGGGTTCACGCAAGAAAGGAGAGATGATTGTGACAAACAGGCTTTATTTTATACACACCCACTCAACACAGACAGGAGGGGAGGTCATTCACACAGACCCCCGTCTCACTGAGGGTGACACAAACACATGATCAGTCACTGCTCTAACTGGTCTTTATAACACTGCTGTGTCATTATAACGCAGCCACAATGACACAGCAATAACACTTAGAACACATGAATAATAACACTCTTTGAATCCTCCGCGGCCAAAGCATGCCAGGAGAATCCCCGCCCCCTTAACACAGCCCCGACGTTACTCTATGTTGGGCATAATCAAATTTACCTCAGAGCAGACGTAGAATCTAGTCAGACCCACAAAGAATCACAACACCGTGCTTGGGCATTTTAATGTTGGGGTAAAAGTAAGATCTGTGACATTTATAGAAAATAGTGTTTGTGGTGAACATATTTTGACTGCATATGCATGGCACAGGATTGAGATGCTTAGAATTACATATGTATTCTGTAACCTCACGTCTCTGAAGGAACAATGTGTCTGGACCTCCTGGGGATTACAGCAGGAGGTGGAGGTGCCTTTGGTGAGGACTCTGAGAGGACTTCCTGACCTCCTGGGGTCAGATGGAGGACGAAGGGACTTGGGGGGATGTGATGACAATGTGATTCTGTCTTTGATGTCCCAGGTATAAAAGTGGGGGTTTGGGGGAGTTCGGTCTCTTATTCTGTTGAGATGAAGCTGGAGATGTGAGATTGTCAATAAACCTGAATTGAGAAATAATTCAGCCTCTTTATTTCATGCTCTCTGTGGTATATATGACTCTTATATCCCATATCTACATATGTTAGAACAAATGGAAATGTTTTGTGATAGCATATGTAAGGAGCTTCACACCTAGAAAGGACAAAGGATCTCCCCCGCCGGGTTAAAGACAATGGACCTCCCAAGACGGGCGGCGGAGATGGACTTGACACCTTTACCCCCTAAAGCGAGAGGAGGAGTTCCCATCACCTCCCAAGACAAGGAGAGGGGATAGCAGAACAATGGGGGGTTAAGATAATGGGGGGATGTCAGCTTTTTCAATGAGTGGCTCTGATGTCAGCTTTTTCAATGTGTGGCTCTGATGTCAGCTTTTCAATGAGTGGCTCTATGTGTGCTTGTATTTAACCAGCGAGCGGAGCAGAGATCACTCTCTTGCCTTCTGCCAAGCTCTACACCTGATGAGATTCGATAGAGGAGCTATTCATTAAAAACCCTGTTTTTAATACAAAATCGCCTCGTCATTTCAGCTCCACTACACTGGTGACCCTGACGCGGAGAATATGACCGGAGGTTGTTCTTCAAGCTGCTCATCCATGGTGACTCGGGCATACGCCCAGCGACGACGCAGATGAGGGAACAAGCAGACAGCTGTTCCCCACGGCAGAGGGGGCACTGAGAGAGCACTGAGAGAGCTCCAGCACCACCGCGAGTGCCGAGGCAAGGCACTCCTCACCCGGCGGGCACAACAGTGATGGTGTGCACGAACACCGTTGCTGTCAACCTGCCAGACTTCTGGCGAGAGGACCCTGCCTCTTGGTTTCAGCAAGCTGAAGCCCAGTTTTATACTGGCGGGCATCACAGCAGACGATATTAAGTTTTACCATATCGTCTCCAAACTCAAACTCCCGCCACTTCGAAGTGTGTGCGGAGCTTGGTCCGGCGACCACCAGCCCGGGACAAATATGAGACACTCAAGGCGACCATCGTGGCGAATTATGTCCCATCAGCGGAGGAAAGAGCCGAGAGGATCCTGGCGGTCTACGGCCACAGAGGGAGCAATCCGAGGACCCTCATGGAGGATTTGCTACAACTCAAGGAGGAGGATAGTGATAATTTCCTTTTCCAATTCATTTTCCTCAGCACGCTACCACCGCAGTTGAGAGGGACACTCGCCAGTATGAAGTGCAATAATCATCAGGATTTCCGCACACTGGCCAACGAGGCTTACCGGCTCGTCAACGCCTGCAGAGAACGGACACCCACGGCGGCATCCGCAGATCTGAAAACGGACACCCCGAGCCTTGGAGAGACTCAACCCACGGTGACAGCGGCGCGGCCCAAGCGCAACGAGCAGAACGACGTCTGCTATTATCACCACTGCTTCGCAGAGAAAGCCCGCAAATGCGTTCCCCCCTGCAAGTTTACGATGACGTGGAAACGCCAAAGCCGAGGGCCATTAACAGCAGCGGCTCTCGGCGAGAAGAATAAGCTGTTATACGTGACGGATGGATACACAGGCAAGCAGTTCCTCATCGACACGGGAGCTCAGCTGAGTTTCGTCATGCCCTCCCATGCAGATCGAACCATGGGCACCCGGGGCAACGGAGCAGTGGCAGCCAACGGCTCTGACATCGACACGTTCGGGGAAAAGAGCCTGCACCTCCTCATCCACGGCCGCAGCTACAGATGGACATTTGTTGTAGCAGCGGTGTGCTTTAACTTGTTAGGCGCAGATTTTCTGTGTGCACACGGGTTATTAGTGGATCTTGCAAATAGGCGCCTGGTTAATGCACTATCTTTTGCTTCTATTCCATGTTCAGCTCGAGTTTCCCCACCACCTGTGCAGGGCAGCGTCACCACAGCGGGAGGTAAGTTTGAACAACTCCTCACCCAATTTCCAGCACTCACAACCCCCAAATTCTCAGCCACTGTAGCCAAACACGGGGTTAAACACTTCATTCCGACAACAGGACCTCCTGTTTTTGCCAAAGCTCGCCGCTTAGACGCGGCCAAGCTCAACATAGCAAAGGATGAATTTGCAGCTCTCGAAAAATTGGGCATTGTTAGACACTCGAAGAGCCCCTGGGCTTCACCACTTCACGTGGTTCCGAAATCTGACGGTTCTTGAGACCGTGCGGAGTTAACCGCAGGCTAAACAACGCTACAGCGCATGACCGCTACCCCATTCCTCACATTCAGGATTTCTCACTACATTTAGCGAGTCGCGCATTTTTTCAAAAATAGACTTAGGTCCGCGGTTATCACCAAGTCCCAGTCCGAGCTGAAGATATTCCTAAAACAGCGGTTATAACCCCTTTCGGCCTTTTTGAATTCCTAAGAATGCCGTTCGGCCTCAAAGGCGCTGCTCAAACTTTTCAACGGATGATGGACGCAGTCCTACGCGACCTAACCTTTGTTTTTTGTCTACCTCGATGACATGCTGGTAGCCAGCTCATCCGAGGAAGAACACGAGCAGCACCTCACTACCGTTTTTCAGAGGCTGGAAGAGCACGGACTTATAATCAATCCAGCCAAATGCAAATTCGGCGTATCGCAAATTGATTTTTTGGGACACAGGGTCTCCCCGACAGGGGCATTTCCGCTTCCAGACAAAGTTCGTGCGATAGAAGGTTTTCCACGGCCTCAAACGGTTAAATCGCTACAGGAATTTTTGGGGATGGTTAATTTTTACAACCGCTTCCCCCCACGCAGCTCAGCTCATGCAAACCCCTATATGACACGCTCAGAAAAAAGAAGGCTTTCCAAAGCGGTCGAATGGACCCCGGAGCGCGAACGCGCTTTCGCGGAAGTAAAAAACGCCTTAGCTAACACCACAATGTTAGTCCACCCAGATCCCGCAGCCCGCATTGCTCTGACCACAGATGCTTCAGACCTGGCTATAGGGGCAGTTGTAGAACAACTTGTCAGCGGAGTCTGGCAACCTTTGGCATTCTTTAGCAAATCGCTAAACCCAACGGAACGCAAATACAGCACTTTCGACAGAGAGCTGCTAGCGCTTCATTTGTCCATCCACCACTTCCAGTTTTGGTTAGAAGGGCGGAGTTTCACGGTCTTTGTGGACCATAAGCCGCTCACTTTTGCTATGGCTAAAATTTCAGAACCATGGTCGGGCAGACAACAAAGACAGCTAGCTGCAATTTCAGAGTTCACCACAGACATTCGACACGTAGCAGGCAAACTTAACGTTGTAGCCGACTGTCTCTCTCGCGCTGTGACACCGCCAGAGCACGAGGAGACAGATTACGCCGCCTCAGCAGCGGAACTCTTCACTAACGCACACACATACGCAGCACCTATCCAGGATGGAATAGATTATGCAGCCATGGCGGAAGAACAAAGCAGTGATGCAGACGTGCGCGCGCTCCTGTCCGGACCAACAGGGTTAAGGCTGGAGAAAAAAAAGTGGCGCGACGGCGTGCCTCCCCTAATATGCGACGTTTCAACCGGCCGACCTCGCCCGTTAGTACCAACTGCTTGGCGCCGCCGTATTTTTGACGCAATTCACTCCCTCGCGCACCCAGGTGTGCGCGCCTCGGTCAAAATGGTTGCTGAAAAGTTTGTGTGGTCAGGCCTGCGCAAAAACGTAAGAGAATGGGCAAAAACTTGCATTCCTTGTCAACGCGCCAAAATACACAGGCACACAAAGGCCCCTCTGGAGCCTTTTCCAATTCCTGCTAGAAGATTCGACCACATTCACGTCGACCTCGTGGGGCCGCTACCTTCCTCCCAAGGTTTCACACACCTGCTAACAATGATAGACCGCACCACGCGCTGGCCAGAGGCAGTCCCTCTAGCGTCAACCACAGCGGAGGAAGTCGCTCGCGTTTTTCTAGCAAACTGGGTGGCACGTTTCGGTGTTCCATCAGACATCACGTCAGACAGAGGGCCTCAGTTTATCTCAGAGCTCTGGTCAGCCATGTCTAACAGTTTAGGGGCAACAATTCATCGCACCACCGCTTATCACCCTCAGGCTAATGGGTTATGCGAGCGTTTTCACAGGTCCTTAAAGGCTGCCCTCAGGGCCTCACTAACGGACACAAATTGGGTTAATAAACTTCCCTGGGTTTTATTGGGGTTGCGTGCAGCACCTAAAGAGGATTTAAACGCTTCTCCTCTAGAATTAGTTTTTGCCCAGCCTATCAGACTCCCAGGAGAATTTTTACCAGAGAACCCAGAACCAGGACACCTTCCAGTCCCAAGGTTTTTAGGCAGCAGTGGACCGGATTCCCTCCACGGTCCAGCTCATCACTCTTTTCCACGAGTTTTTGTTCCTCAAACTTTAAAAAACACTGAGTTCATTTTTGTTAAGCATGAAACTATTAAACCAACGTTACGCCCAGTTTACGATGGCCCGTTCAGAGTGCTGGAAAATGGTGACAAACACTTTGTGCTTGATTATGGGGACAGAAAGGAAGTGGTCAGTGTTGACAGACTCAAACCTGCCTTCTTGCTGAGAGACGAACCTGCACAGTTGGCACGAGCACCTCGGCGTGGTAGACCCCCCAGAGGAAAAGTCTCAGCCCCCAGGCAGGGAACAAATAATCTCTTTCCTTCCCACAATGCAGATTCACCAAGAGAAGGTCCCAGCGGGACACCTAAGCCAACCTACAGCAGTTTTGGGAGAAGGATAAAGCCCAAACAGCACAAGGACTGATACCAACCTCCCGCAATTATTCACTAATTGTGCTACAACAGTTTAAGGCTACTTTATGATTTCACTATGCTGTTATGTTTTACCACTGAACTTTCTTAGGAGCATGGCTGCTAGAAAACTTCTCCGGTGGCAACAGGTTTTAAAACACGTAGTATTTCATAGTTATTATCTTAGACTGTAATTCTTTCTGTGTCCTTTCCTAGTGTTTGGGGGGCCTGTGGTATATATGACTCTTATATCCCATATCTACATATGTTAGAACAAGTGGAAATGTTTTGTGACAGCATATGTAAGGAGCTTCACACCTAGAAAGGACAAAGGATCTCCCCCGCCGGGTTAAAGACAATGGACCTCCCAAGACGCGGCGGCGGAGATGGACTTGACACCTTAACCCCCTAAAGCGAGAGGGAGGAGTTTCCCATCACCTCCCAAGACAAGGAGAGGGGGATAGCAGAACAATGGGGGTTAAGATAACGGGGGGATGTCAGCTTTTCAATGGTGGCTCTGATGTCAGCTTTTTCAATGAGTGGCTCTATGGTGCTTGTATTTAACCAGCGAGCGGAGCAAGATCACTCTCTTGCCTTCTGCCAAGCTCTACACCTGAGAGATTCGATAGAGAGCTATTCATTAAAAACCCTGTTTTTAATACTAAATCGCCTCGTCATTTCAGCTCCACTACATCTCCACATTGGTGACCCAAGACGTGCAATGGCCGGAGTCAGTTCCCCCCCGAACCAACTCTGTCAGGGACCGCTCGAGCAAGCGCGGTCTCGGTCAAGCTACCAGAGTTCTGGCAGGACAACCCAGACTTGTGGTTCTCCAGGCCGAAGCCCCAGTTCGCACTCGGAGGAATAACGGCAGATGACACAAAATTCTACCACGTCATCGCCAAGCTTGACAACCGCACAGCTCGATACGTGCAGAGCCTGGTGCAGCAAACCGCCCACTGGTGACAAATACAGCGAGCTGAAGGATGCCCTCATCCAGTGTTTCACGCCCTCAGCCGAGGAGAGAGCTAGGAGGCTCCGTTCATCACACTTTTCCGAGTGTTTTTGTTCCCGAATCTTTGAAAAATGCCGAATTTGTTTTTGTCAGGCACGACGCTCTGCGCCCGGCCCTGCGCCCACCTTACGATGGCCCATATAGAGTGCTGGAAACAGGTGATAAGCATTTTGTGCTAGATTTGGGGACAGAAGGGAAACAATCAGTATAGACAGACTAAAGCCTGCTTTTGTGATGAACGACGAGTCTGTACGAGTGGCGAGGGCTCCTCGACGCGGCAGACCCCCCAGGAAACATGTCCTGGAGCCCCCGCAGGGATTAAATAATGATTCTCATCCTCAGTTGGCAGATTCACTGCAAGATGGTGCCGCAGGGGCTGCGAAGCCCGCTTACAGCAAGTTTGGGAGGCGCTTGAAGCCCAGACGGCATGTGGACTAATGTGTGGTTTTATCATGTTGTGTGGATTATGCTGCATTGTTTCATTCTTCGACGTTTGGGGGGGGTGATGTGGCGAACATATTTTGACTGCATATGCATGGCACAGGATTGAGATGCTTAGAATTACATATGTATTCTGTAACCTCACGTCTCTGAAGGAACAATGTGTCTGGACCTCCTGGGGATTACAGCAGGCGGTGGAGGTGCCTTTGGTGAGGACTCAGAGGACTTCCTGACCTCCTGGGGTCAGATGGAGGACGAAGGGACTTGGGGGGATGTGATGACAATGTGATTCTGTCTTTGATGTCCCAGGTATAAAAGTGGGGGTTTGGGGGAGTTCGGTCTCTTATTCTGTTGAGATGAGGCTGGAGATGTGAGATTGTCAATAAACCTGAATTGAGAAATAATTCAGCCTCTTTATTTCACGCTCTCCACATGTTCACTTATATAGTGCTTTTCTTCTTATCTAGGATGACCAAAGAGCTTTACAGATCCTGCAATCCACCCATTGACACACACATTCACGGCGGCAGAGCTGCCATACACACAGGCGCTAACCAGGAGCAACTGGGGGTTCAGTGTCTTGCTCAAGGACACTTCGACAAGCAGACAGAGCGGGAATGGAACCCATGACCCTCCGATCACTTGTCAGTCACATTACACCTGCGCCACTGTCAACCCCATAGAAGTGAAAGCCTACCTGGTGCTGTTGTGTCTGTACCACCGATCACACAAACAATCCTTTAGTTTTTGATGCATGAGCTACACATTGCTGTTGAAGCCACAGATTTAGCTGTGCTTGTGAGGAGCCTCACACCACGAACAACAGTAAGTACCAGAACTACGCAAAAACATTCAAAAATACAAAAACAAGTGCTGAAATTATCTACCACTTGACTGCAAAACAGGTATGTGGACAATACATTAAAATGAATTAGAACCACTTAAAAACACTATTTTAAATGTCCCACTATGCCACTCTTGCTGACTGATTTAACACTAGTGATGTTAAAACTGAGGCCTCATGAAACAACAAACGACTTTGAGACAATAGCTTCATAAGCGGCACAGTGTTATGAAACCACTAATAAAGACTGCCATCTTGTGACTGAGTGTCAGAACTGCATCAGAGTTGAAAAGCCTGAAAAAAATCTCAATACTTTTTTGAGCATTTGGCCATCCGAGGTCTATTCAAAATTGGATGTCAGGAACAAACAATACAAAGGAAACAAAAAACTAATTCCCTCTTAAACTTCCTACGAGCCCTCAAGTCACGTGATGTGACCGACATAACAAAGCCTCGCTTGCTATGGTCACGTGACTGTGGGCATGTTGACAGTGCTCGACACTCTGCTTGCGGCACTTCTGTGTTATATTGCTTGAGTCAGTCTCGAGTAGGCGTTGTCGAGCATAACATCACTATTTAACACTACTTCAGCTGAACCCGGAAGTTGTGCCTATAATCATTTCTACAGCAGCGCCCTCAGGAATAAGGTGAATATCCTAGTAATTAACAGCTTAGAGCAAGTCACTCTAAACTGCAGAAATTTAACCAACATATTCTATTTTACTTTTTTTTTGTTTAACCTTTATTTATACAAGGTAGTTCCATTGAGAGGCAACCTCTCTTTTTCAAGGATGCTCTGTTCACATTCACACCTGGAAGCTGCCCAGCACAACCACAGACTGACCTGTGGCCACTGAGCAGCTCCACTGGAGCAGTTGGGGTTAAGGGCCTTGCTCAAGGGCACCACAGTGGGGTTAAGGAGGGTGGGGAAAACACTGCTGTGTTATCTGTCCCACCCAGATCTAATCCTGCTGGTCCAGGGATTGAACCCACGACCCTCTGCTCACCAGTCCACATCCCTAACCATTGCATACATAATCATACTGTCTTTTTTCCTGTTTGTATGTACTGTGCACTGCAGCAAGGAGGATGTAATTCTCAAAGAAATACAACCTACTTGATTGCAGCTACCACAGAAAGGGGCATTAGGTTATGGTCCAGAAAGGATCACCCCCCCCCCCCCACACACACACACACACACACACACAAAATAATGTTTTTCTGAAGTGTATGGATATACTGAACATGAAAATAAATGACAACACTGAATATTTTAGGATGCAAGACCTATCTTGATCACTTGAATAAGGGTGCCCAGTTATTCAAACTATGTCAAAACTGACTTTCAGAAAGGAAGACAAGTGCCTGTTTAAGACCCCAAATCATATTATTATTATACAATATATTAAATATATGATATACTGTTATGTTACATTATCACATGGTAACATAATATTATACTGCAAGAAGATGTCATGACTGTGCCCAACCATGAAACAATTTGGTGCTAAATGGAATGTAGCATTTATCTGAAATAATCTGAAGAAACTTTTATATACATACATAACATATACAATATTTTGTTATCATGGAAATGAAAACATGTAACACATAAGTATCTATGAGTATTTATGATCTCAGTTCTTCATGAAGGATCTTTGGTGTATCAGTAACAAGTATACAGAAGTGTTGGATTTAATCCATTTTTTTTAAAGTTATAGTCTAAGCTTCCAGAACCATTTCTATCAGATGAGAAATGCTGGTTAATGGGTACTTTTAGTGTAAGAGCAATGTGGTCCATATTGTTCTGTGCTTGACTGACAACATTTCCATTAATCTGACTTCATTCTTCTACTTATCTTGGGAACAGATGATTGGAGAGGTCGCCTAATGGTGGTGGTGTAGAGCATCTGCTCCACAGCCAGGAGGTTGTGGGTTCAAGCCCCAGCTGGGTCATACCAAAGACCATTAAAAACATCCCTTCTAGCTTGGTGCTCAGCATAACAGAATGGGGGAGGAAAGTTGGTTATCCAGTGACAGAGGGAGCACAAGCCTCGTGCCAATCCAAAGCCCTGGTAAATGGGAAGGGTTGTGTCAGGAAGGGTATCTTGTGTAAAATCCTTGTCAAATCAAATGTGCAGACCATGATTTGCTGTTGGGACCCCTGATAAGGGAACAAGCCGAAAGAAAAAGAATGAAGTTGGATCAATGTAATGATATCAGTCAAGTACAGAGCAACAAACCATATTGCTCTCACACGAAAAGTATCCATTATCCAGCATTACTAATCTGACAGAACTGGTTCTGGAAGGTTAGACAATGCATCCATACCTCCATCTTTTACCGCCTATCCGGGGATCCAGGTCAAGGGGGCATCAGTCCAGGTAGAGCAGCCCTGACTTCTGCCCAGTTCACGTAGCACCACGAGCCCCATAATTCTTCCTCCAGGTGGTGAACCCACTGGAGGGTAGACCCATGTACCTCCTTTGGGTACACCGGGTCCTTGATGTAACGTTTTTAATTGAGGTCCACTGGACCACTCTAGTCTGGCCCTTCACCCAGGACCAGTTTCCCTTGGGAGACCCTATCGGAGCAAGTTGCCCCCGACAACATAGCTCCTGGGATCATTCGGGCACTCAAACCCTCCACCATGATAAGGTGGCAATCCACGGAGGGGAGGTTAGATTAGAGGTTATATTGTCTATAGGTTAGACAATATATAACTAAATAAATTGATTAAATCCAACAGTTTTGTTGACATGTAACTGAGATCACAAATGCAGTGGTGGTCTAATGGTTAGAGATGTGGACTGGTGACTGTCAGATGAGAAATGCTGGTTAATGGGTACTTTTAGTGGTCACCGGTTCAATTCCTGGACTGGGAGGATTAGATCTGGGTGGGACAGATGACATTGTTTGCCCCACCCTCATTACTAACCATATGTTTTGATCTGGGCTTTGGCCTTCTGTCCTTGCCCACATTTTATGTTTATTTATTGCATTTCTGGGTTTATTTAATGATTATCATCTGCATTTTTTGCCCTCTGTGTTCCCCCGAGTCCCTTGTCCTTGTCTCCTGTGCTACCCCCTGTTTGGTCAGAATCAGAATCAGAATCAGAATCAGAATCAGATTTGTTGCCATTGTTCATGTAGTACACAAACTAGGAATTTGTCTCGGTGCCATGCTGCAACATTAAAAACATGATGAGATAAAGAGATAAACTAAAAAACTAAAAGACTAAAAACATGCAATAAGTGTAGAATAATAAGTAATAATAATAATAATAATAATGAGTAATACTAGTCAAGGCAGTTTTAAATAAATTAGCAAGTAGCAGATAATATGGGGTACCACAGTGCAGTCGATAATGCAACAGGAAAACAGTGATGAACGACATGAGCTGCTGTATATAGTGCACAAGAGTCAATAAGTCACTTAATGTTCAGCAGTCTAATGGCAGAGGGGAAAAAGCTGTTCATGTGCCGGGAGGTTTTAGTCTGAATGGACCGAAGTCTTCTACCTGAGGGGAGGGGGGCAAACAGTACGTGACCAGGGTGTGAAGGATCGGCTATGATCCGGCCTGCACGCCTCCGGGTCCTGGAGATGTACAGGTCCTGGAGAGATGGGAGCTTGCAGCCGATCACCTTCTCAGCAGTGCGCACGACGCGCTGCAGCCTTAGTCTGTCCCTGGCAGTGGCTCCTGCGTACCACACGGTTATGGAGGAGGTGAGGATGGACTCGATGATGGCTGTGTAGAACTGCACTAACATCTTGGTGGGTAGCTTGAGCTTCCTCAGCTGCCGCAGAAAGAACATCCTCTGCTGGGCCTTTTTGATGAGGGAGCTGATGGTTGGCTCCCATTTGAGGTCCCGGGTGATGGTGGTGCCCAAGAAGCGGAAGGAATCTGCAATGGTGATGGGAGAGCCTGTGATGGTGAGGGGGGGCAGGGGGGTTGTGACTTTCCTGAAGTCCACAATCATCTCCGCTGTCTTCAGAGCGTTCAGCTGCAGGTTGTTGTGGCTGCACCAGGACACCAGCTGGGCCACCTCTTTCCTGTAGACGGACTCGTCGCCGTTGGAGATGAGCCCGATGAGGGTGGTGTCGTCCGCAAACTTGATCAGCTTAACAGACTGGTGGGAGGAGGTGCAGGAGTTGGTATAAAGGGAGAAGAGTAGGGGGGAAAGTACACAGCCCTGTGGTGATCCGATGCTGATGCTAACAGAGTCCGAGACAGACTTCCCCAGCCGCACATGCTGCCTCCGGTCCGTCAGGAAGTCGGTGATCCACCTGCAGAGGGAGTCAGGCACGCCGAGCAGGGACAGCTTGTCCTGGAGCAGAGCGGGGCGGATGGTGTTGAATGCAGAGCTGAAGTCCACAAACAGGATCCTGGTGTAGGTTCCCGGGGAGTCCAGGTGCTGCAGGATGGAGTGGAGGGCCAGGTTGACTGCGTCGTCCACAGACCTGTTGGCACGGTAGGCAAACTGCAGCGGGTCCAGGAGGGGAGTGGTGATGGACTTGAGGTGAGACAGGACCAGGCGCTCAAAGGACTTCATGACTACAGAGGTGAGCGCTACAGGTCTGTAGTCGTTAAGTCCAGTAATCCATGGCTTCTTGGGGACAGGGATGATGGTGGAGGATTTGAGGCAGGTCGGCACGTGGCATAGCTTAAGGGAGGTGTTAAAAATGTCTGTGAAGACAGGAGCCAGCTCTTTCGCACAGTGTCTCAGGGTGGAGGGAGACACACCGTCCGGCCCGGGGTCCTTGCGCGGGTTCAGTCTGGAGAATTGTCTGTGCACGTCCTGCTCACTGATGACAAGGGCAGGGGGGGAGGAGGAGGGGGGGGACCGCTTTTGATGAATTAGGGGCCGAGGAGGCAGTGGAGCTGGGTGGAGTGGGGGAGTTGGACACAGCTGACGAGGTATCAAAACGGGCGTAATGTTGGGACAGTTTTTGACAAAGGGCTTTGTCATCCTGACCTTTAGGAGCCTGAGGCTGATAGTTGGTGATTTGCCTCAGTCCTCTCCACACAGAAGCCGAGTCATTAGCAGTGAACTGCTGCTGGAGTCTCTCAGAATACACAGATTTAGCTCTCCTCAGCTCTCTGTTAAACCGATATTTAACCTCCCTGTAGCAGTCTCTGTCTCCACTTTTCAACGCAGCTTCCTTCTCCTTTCTGATCTGTCTGAGCTTAGCAGTGAACCAGGGCTTATCATTAGAGTACTTCACCCTGGTGCGCGATGGGAGAATGCTGTCCTCACAAAAGTTGATATATGAGTTCACAGTGTCTGTGTACTCATTAAGATCATGTGTGGCTCCTTTAAACATGCCCCAGTCAGTTATTTCCATGCATGTGTTCAGTTTCTCTCCAGCTTCACTGGTCAATTTCTTCGTGGTGGTCACAACAGGTTTAGTGAGTTTCAGTCTCTGTCTGTATGTGGGAATGAGGTGGACTATCACGTGATCAGATAGTCTGAGCGCAGCGCGGGGAACAGCGCGATATGCGTCCTTCACTGTAGTGAAACAGTGATCCAGCGTGTTATTTTCTCTGGTTGGACATTTAATAAACTGTCTGTATCGGGGGAGCTCGTGACTCAGATTGCTCTGGTTAAAGTCGCCTACCACAATAACCAGGGAGTCTGGAAAATTCCGCTCCGCATGTAGGACGTGATCTGCGAGCGCGCGCTGGGCCTCGCGCGCGTCCGCGTCGGGAGGGGTGTACACAGCGATCAAAACAAATGATGCGAACTCCCGCGGGGAATAAAATGGCTTGCAGTTAACAGAGAGAAATTCTAGATCGGTAGAACAGTGTTGTGAAACCACCGTTACATCAGAGCACCAGCTGCTGTTAATGTAGAAGCACACTCCTCCTCCAATAGACTTACCGGAGAGCTCTGTGACGCGATCAGCACGAAACAGCTGAAATCCCTCGAGGCTGATCGCGCTGTCCGGTATGCTCCTTTTAAGCCAGGTCTCAGAGAAACAGATGACAGACGAGGAAGCGAGGTCCTTAAATCGCATCAGCAGACTTAATTCTTCTACCTTGTTCAAGAGAGAATTGGCATTGGATAGAAATATGCCAGGCAAGGCTGTTCGCGTGCCTCTCCTTCGCAGCCGAGCGAGAATCCCCCCTCGCTTTCCTCTTTTTCGCCGTCTTACTCTTTGAGCCAAACAATGAATCAGATCGGCGGCAGGAGCTAAAAATATAGGTCTGGGTCTGTACAGTCCTGGGTCTGTGTGTGTTTTCTGTTCACTTATTGTTCCAGCTCCTCTTATTTCCGTACCCATAGCCACTGTCCCTCATGTGTGCTCTGTTCACCCTTTGTCATCCCAGCTGTCCCGTGTTTCCCTGATTAGTTTCCTCCCTATTTTTTTTTCCACAATATCTTTATTGAACCTTTTTTTTTTTAACAAACATGACACAAACAATCAAACACTAACACTAAAGTACTACAAAAAAAAATGCACTAAAAACACCAACAACCACCAACAAAATCAAGTCTTCAACAATGCTCCTCTGTTTAGTCTAGACAATCCATTACATAAGTATACATATTATATTCACCAGTTTGGAATTTACAAGGTCCACACACATCATTCACCTTCTTCTTCAAAAGTTATGTTTAAATTTTTTACATAATCAATAAAAGGTCTCCATATATTCTCAAACACAATTTCCTTTGATTTCAGTATGTATGTTATTCTTTCTAATGGAAGGTTTGTTAACATCTGTCTTAACCACTGAGTCACATCTGGTCTATGAGTCTTTTTCCACAGTAGCGCAATACATTTTTTGGCATTAAGCAAACTGAGGTCTATGAATGTTCTTTCACTTTTATTAAAGTTATGTTTTTCTGGGTACAGACCCAACAAAAACAGTTTGGGATTCAATATGATTTGTTTTGAAATTATTTTTTCAATTGTTACCCTCACCTCTTCCCAAAACATTCTAATTATTCTACATTCCCATACACAATGAAATAGGGTTCCTTTACTTTCCATGCATTTTGTGCACGTATCTGGTATGTTTTTGTTATATCTATTTAACTCCACCGGTGTAACATACATCCGCATTAACCATTTAAAATGTATCAATTTAAGACGTACATTTATTGATTTGGTTTGAGCTTCTGTACAAGCCAATTCCCATTGTTCCTCTGAAATTTCAGTTTGCAGATCTTCTTTCCAGTAGTTTAATCTTTTCTGTGAGTTTTCATTTGAGGATAGTGTCAATGAGTTATAAAACTCTGAAATAATACCCTTTCTTTTACTATCTTTCATCAACATTTTTTCCAAGGATGAGTAAATAGGTCGAGTGAGAGCTTTATTTTGATTTGATCGAATAAAGTTCCTAAGTTGAAGATATTTTAAAAAATGTGTTCTATTAAGATTAAATTTGATCCTCAGCTCTTCAAAAGACATTATGTTATCTGCACATGGCAGATATAAATCTTGAATCTTTTGAATCCCTTTTAAATTCCATACTTTAAATACAGCATCCGCTCTCCCTGGTTTAAAATATTGATTACCCCATATTGGGCTAAATTGTGACAATAAGTGTGGTTCTTTTAAATAGTTTTTAGTTTCACACCATATTTTGATCATATGCTTTACAAATGGATTTTTAACTTGTTTTTGTAATTTTTTTGCCGAATCTGAGTATATGAGTATGGGAAGAGGTAAAGGTAAATTGTATGATTCCATTTCAGTCCAGTGAGGGAGATCATTTGATGAAAAATAATATGTCATAGACCTCAGTTGTGCCAACCAATAATACAACATAAAATTTGGACATTTCAGACCTCCACGATCAAATGGTAAATATAATAAAGACAGACGTAATCTAGCCTTCCTGTTGTTCCATATAAATTCCACTAACTTTTTTTTAATTCTTGAGAATAAATCTAAAGGTGGTGGTAAGGGAATGTATTGAAATAAATAAAGTATTTTAGGTAAGATATTACTTTTAAGTATATTGATTCTCCCGATCATCGACATTGGTAGTGACATCCATCTCTGAAGTAACTCATTAATATCTGTCATTAAGGCTTCGTAGTTGACACTGGCGACTGATTCTAGCTTAGGCACAATTTGGATTCCTAAATATTTAAACTGATTTACAACATTGAATTGATTTACCTCAGGGGCTGGGTGATTTCTCTGGGTCTCATTTAGCATTAATATTGAAGATTTAGTTTTATTTATTTTATATCCTGATATTTCCCCAAAATTCTTTATTAAATTCAACAAGGTCGGAATTGATTTTTTAAGATTCGACATAAACAAAATTATGTCATCGGCATACAGGGAGATTTTATGTTCTGTTGGTCCAACTTTAATTCCATATATTTGTGAATGTAAACGTATCGCCATCGCTAAAGGTTCAATTGCCATAGTAAACAGTAAAGGTGAAAGTGGACAGCCTTGTCGACATCCTCTATTGATTTTTATTGATTTTGAAATATTGCTATTTGTTAGGATTTCTGCTGTAGCATTATTGTATATTATCTGAACCCATTTTATAAAATTATTTCCAAGTCCAAACCTTTGTAAGACTTCAAAAAGAAAGGGCCAGTCGACTCTATCAAAGGCCTTTTCAGCGTCCAATGATAGGAGAGCTGTATCCGGTGCTTCTTTATTAGAATAAATAATATTAAATAGTCTTCTTACATTATGGAAGCCTTGTCTTCCCTTTATAAAACCATTCTGATCTCGATTAATAATATTTGGTAAAATTTCTTGTATTCGTCTTGCTAAAATTTTACAGATTATCTTAAGGTCGGCATTTAATAGGCTTATTGGTCTCATATTTTCACATTTATTAGAGGGTTTACCTGGTTTTGGCAACAGTATAATTAAGGCATTATTCATGTATGATGGTAAATTACTATTTTGAAATGCTTCTAAAACCATTTCCAAAAAAGGTTTTATTAATTTATTCTTAAATTTTTTATAAAGGTCAACTGGAAGACCATCTGGTCCTGCACTTTTTCCTGATTTCATATTATCAATGGCTAGCCCAACTTCTTCTTGACTAATTTTAGACTCCAGTATCTCCCTGTTTTCATTTGTAATACACGGTATAGATAGTCCGTTCAAAAACCCATTTAGTTTTGTTAAGTCAGATTCATTTTTGGTATCATATAATTTTTCATAGTAATCTCTAAAGGTTCTATTAATTTCTAAAGGATCTATAACTACCTGTCCGTTACTTATAATACTGGTAATTGGTGTTTTAAATTCTAATTGTTTAATCTGCCATGCCAATAATTTTCCTGATTTTTCACCTTGTTCATAAAAAGATTGTTTCAATCTTAGAAGACTCGAGGCAGCTCTATTCGCTGATTTTTTGTCATATTCAGCTCTCAAAATCAGTAATTCGTTCTCCAACCTTGGATCACTTCCTGCATACACTTTTTCTTGAAGAATTTTTATTTTATGTTCCAATTGGACTCTCTCCTCTCGAGTCTTCCTAGATTTTGAACCTGTATAACTAATAATATATCCCCTAATAAAAGCTTTGAAAGCCTCCCACTTTACACATGCTGATGTTTGTGTAGTATTGATATCAAAGAACTCATCTATCTGTTTTTCTATGTACTTAACAAATTCCTCATCCTGAAGCCATTTATGCTGAAATTGCCATCTACCTGATTCCTTTGTCAATTTCTTATCTACATATATTAGACAGCAGGGTGAATCTTGGACCTTAATTCTGTGGAGATCAAAAAATAATCAATACGTGAGAATGTCTTGTAGGTATTGGAATAACAAGAGTAGGCTTTAACTTGTGGTTTCATTTCTCTCCATATATCTAGCAATCTCAATTCTTTCATAAAATGATTAATGGTCATCCTACATCCATTGTGCGTACAGTCCAGTCCTGTTGATCTATCTATACCGGGATTCAATGTACAATTAAAATCCCCTGCTATTATATGTTGCCCTGTAAGTGATGATAAGATAAGAAATAAATTAGCAAAGAACTTTTGATCATCTATATTGGGACCATATAAGTTCACCAAATTTATATTTTCTAATAGCAAAGATCCTTGAATGATTAAATATCTTCCAAATTTGTCTCCAATTACATTTTTCACTTGAAATGGAACTGATTTATGTATGAGAGTCATAACTCCCCTGGCTCGGGATGAAAATGATGAGGTGAAAACACTTCCTTGCCATCTACTCCTAATTCTTTTTACATCCTCCTCTATTAGATGAGTTTCTTGTAAAAACACAATTTTTGAACCCATGTCTTTTATTTTATTCATAACTTGTTTAAGTTTTTTAAATTTTGTAGACCTCTGCAATTCCACGAAGTTAAATTAAGATTAACGCTTTGGTTTATGATCAATAGGGAGTTTGGGATTACCTTGCAGTGTAAACATGCTCATACAGAGAAGCAAAAACATGAGTGGTTGAACATTCATCCTACAAACTACACACAAACAAATTCCTCCTTCCCACATTTGTGGTGATCCCCCCAAAATCAAAAGAAAAATTCTGTCTCCCGATATCGCCATCGACCGCTCCACACCCACGAGGATCAGCCAAAGCCACTCCTTCTTCATCCTCCCAATCACCCTAACTCTACTGCTTCTAATGACATAACATTAACTCTCTTCTGTAGTTTTCCAACTTAACTCCAAAATTTTTAGCAACTTTGTACATCATAGAGGTTTTTTTTTTTAATATATAATACAATCTATATTTTGTAAACTTGCTATTTGCTTCAAATCAGTCAGATGCCTGTGCAAATGCTTAAATATTCTACCTTATATTTTGTTCATGCTTAGCTCCCACCAGTCTCTTCTTGGATCTTCTTGATGAACTCCTGCGCCTCCTCTGGGGTCTTGAAGATGTGTGTTCTGCCCCCATACGTGGTCAACAGTCTCGCAGGATGAATTACACCATGACGAATCCCAAGGTTGCGCAGCTCTTTACGTACGGGATCAAACTGCTTCCTCAATTGTTGGATTCCTGTAGCCAAATCTGGGTAGAACTGCACCTGCTGGTCCTGATGTTTAATCTCTCCTTTAGCTCGCGCAGCGTTGGAGATCTTCATCCTGTCTCTGTTGCTGAGGAACTTCATAATAAGCGTCCTCGGTGGTCCCTTATCTCTCGGTGGGCCGATTCGGTGTGCGCTTTCTAGGACGACTGATGATTGCAGCTCCGCGCTGCCCAGCGCCTCCGGAATCCACTTTTCCAAAAAGGAACATGGGTCCCGACCTTCAGTTCCCTCCGGTAGACCCACCAGCCTCAAGTTGTTCCGTCTCGACCGGGACTCCAAATCCAGGACATTATCTTCCAGACTTTTTTTTTTTTTTTCCAAAGTGCGCACCTTTAATTGAAGACCGGTGACGTCATCCTCAGCACTGGAGACACGAAGCTCCACCTGCGCCATTCGTTCTACACAGTCACCCAATTCTTTTCTCATTCCTTCCAACGCTGCCATAATCCCATCAAATTTAGCGGAAAAGTCTGCTCTCATTGAACTAATGGCAGCTAGCACTGCACCTGTGCCGTTGCCCGCATTTACCGCACCGCTGCTAGCTTCCTTTGCCATATCTGGAGCTTTATCTGCTGCGTCACGGATGTGAAAGTCCGTTAATTTGGACTGTTTCGGCGGCTCGCTTTTTCCTCTGATTTTCCAGCCTTAGGCTTCACCGACATATCCTCGCCCAAACGCTGGGATAGGTTCTGTCCCAAATGAGAGAGTTATTTGCCAATTTTTTTTCTCTAGGAGCAGAGCAGAGTGATACGTGTCCTTCTCACGTGGCCGCCATAACCGGAAGTCAGTTTCCTCCCTATTTTACTTTACTTTTGATTTTACTCTGACTCCCGGTGGAGTCAGAGTATTTCTTTCTGACCCACTTTGAAGACATCACAAAATGACTGTGGCAAGCACGGATGCTGAAAAGACAAAATAAGATACAGGCAACATGGACAAGAAATTGTAGAGTTTGGATCAAACTAAATGGAACACCTGAGGAAGCAAAGAGTATAATAATCAGAGATCTTACTGACTTAAATAAATATAGATGAACACTGATTAAGAAAATTAAGAGACTATGATAATCCATATCCACACACACGGCAAGAATAGTTCTTTTGACATACCATGTCAATGCACTTAAAAAAAAAAAAAAAAAAAAAAAAAAAAAAAAAAAGCACTTCCAGGAAGATGGCGGAGAGACATAACGCTTAAACAGAGAGCTCTCCCTAGCCGGATTAAAAATCATCGGTAAATGGCCAACTCGACATAAGCGGATCAATAAACTAAGGGATGAAAACACGAAGGAGCCGGGCACAAGGACAAAAGCAGAGTAAAATTAAAGAATTCCTCTTCAACAACGCAGGAGAAACCGCTGAACACGGGGCCCAAAAAAACGAGGTGACCGCAGCAGAGAAAATGGAGGACACAAAACTCGATACCATGAACACTGGCATCGCCAGTTTGGGTAAAGAGTTGAGAGACTTCAAACGGCAGCTACAACAGGATTTAGCGGCTCTTAAGGAGGAGCTGAAAAAAGAGATTAAGGAAGAAATTATGGGCCTCCGAAGAGAAATGGAGCGCAAGCTAGCAGAAAACATGGAGGAGCTGCGCTCCCAGCGGGCGTGTATGACAGAAGCGCAGGCCCGAATATCAGAGCTGGAAGATTGGAATAGCGAGGCAAGCGAACAGCTGCAGACCCTGACGGCACAAATGCAGAGGATGCAGGAGAAAGTAACCGACTTGGAGAGCAGGTCCAGACGGGGCAATATACGCATCTTCGGGATCCCGGAGGGCATTGAAGGCAACTCGATGACGAAATTCATGGATCAGTTCTTAAAAAAAGAGCTGGAACTGCCCAGCGAAGCGGATCTGCAGATTCAACGAGCGCACAGAGCTTCGGCACAGAACCCGAACCCACGCTCTACACCCAGGTCAGTTGTGGTAAACTTTCTGAAATATGATGTAAAGGAAAGAATCCTGACACGAGCGTGGAAAAAAAAGATACGAATCGGCGACAAGCAGATATTCTTTGATCATGACTACCCGGCAGAAATTGTGCAGCAGCGGAAGAAATATGCCAACATTAAAAAAACGCTGAAAGAAAAAAAAATTAGATTCCAAACGCCGCTAACGAAGATGAGGATTCATTGGGAGAACGGCGTAAGAACCTACAACACAGCCAGAGAGGCAGCGCAGGACATGATGGAGCGGGGCCTTGAGGTGTACGTGCCGGAGGAAACGGTAGGAGCAGCAGAGGCCCTGAACGCATCACGACAGCCGGAGTGGAGGCGAGTGAACGGCAAAAGACGGGGGGAGACGTGGCGCAGCGGGCCCAGGAAAGACTACAAGGCTTTCAACTGAAAGCCTAGATTATAACAAAGATTAAGAAAGACACAGAAGAAATGAAGGCCAAGAAGACAAGGTAAAAGAGAAACAGACGGCTAGGAGAGGTTTAAGTGATATTTGTTGGACATTTCTAGACTAATGACTATTTCTTGGATAGTAAATACAGGTCTAGGGAGGGCCCTACACTCGGTGAGGACATTCCCTCCACCCACCAACAGGGACCAGTGGGCAGAAGAAAGGCCCAAAGTATGGAGGTCAAGATTTTTTAATGTGTTTTTATATAAATATGTGTTATTTTTGTTGTTAAAGGGGCTAGGAGCACAAGTTAAAAAAATGGAAAAACATGATTATGGGTAAAAATCTTAAGATAATAACACTAAACGTGAATGGTCTGAACTCACCTGTTAAAAGGGAAAGAATAATAAGAAAATTCAAGAAAGAAAAAGCCGAAATTATATTTATGCAAGAGACACATTTGAGCAAGACAGAACATGTGAAACTAAAGAGATTTGGCTATAAGAACTCCTACTACAGTTCATTTAAGGGAGGAACTAAAAGGGGGGTTATGATACTAATCTCAAATAAAATACAATTTGAATGTGAACAGGAAATCCAGGATAAAGAAGGCAGGTATGTAATAATAAAGGGTAGCATAGATGGTATGCAGATCACATTAGTGAACATCTATGCCCCACCAGAAAGTGACAAGGGTTTTTTTCAACATCTGTTTGATCTCATAGCAACACACAGTGAAGGAGTCCTAATTTGTGGAGGAGACTTAAATGCTGTCATGGATCATGAAATTGATACAACAAGTGTTAAGAAGACAAAAAAACATGAAACAAAATTCATAAGAACCTCACTGGCAGAAATGGGTATGGTAGACATTTGGAGGGACCTGCACCCACTCGAAAAAGACTATACACATTATTCAGCAGTCCATAAAGTACACTCTAGAATAGATTACTTCCTTATGAATGAAGATGACAGACACAGGGTGAGAAATTGTTGGATTGGAGGGGCAGAAATATCAGATCATAATCCTATATACATGGAAATAAATTTAAACAATAGAAAACGACAAACAACATGGAAACTTAATGTAGGACTGTTAAATGATGATAAAATGAAAGAAAGAATAAAAGTAAACATAAATGAATATATCCAAGAGAATGACAATGAAGAAGTGGACCCAACAATACTATGGGATGCACTAAAAGCCGTGTTAAGAGGTAAATTAATTGTTGAAACAGGAAAAGCAAATAAGACTAAAGACTAAGACTTTGCCTCATATCCCTCGTGCGACGAGGGATATGAGGCAAAATGGAAAGAAATGGAAAAGGAAATTGAGGGACTCCCAGTACAAAGCATAATAGGAGATAAAGATGCATATAAGCAAATCAAACAAATAGACCCAATCACTAAATTTACTTTAGAACTGTGGTATAAAATAGTACAAAAGTATAATATAAAGGAAGACATAAAACTATTGAAATGGGTAGCATTTGACAGTCAGTTTGAACCGGCAAAACAAGATAGGGGATACAAAAATCTGGTGAACAAGGGAATCACAGCATGGGGCAATATCGGAAAAAAAGATCTCGGGAGCTTTGTAAACATCAGGAGAAAATTTAAACTAGAAAGATCGGAATTCTTCAGATATCTGCAGATGAGAGACTATTATATGAAGAAGATTAGGCATAACCTCCAAACAGATGTGAGCGAGATTATACAATTCATTTTAAGCTCATATACAGGAAATAAAACAAGAATTATTTCAAAGCTATATCAGAAACTTATGGCAAACAATCATTCAAGTAACTATATAAAGGAGAAATGGGAGAAAGAGCTCAATTTAAACATAACAGAAGAAAGCTGGCAGGAAATATGGAAAACACAACACACGTCAACAAATTCAAGAACATGGAGGGAATTTGGATGGAAAAACCTGATTCGCTTTTTCATTACACCACAGATTCAAGGAAAGTATACAAATACCCAATCTATATGCTGGAGGGGATGTGGGGCTCAAAATGCAGACCACTCGCATATGTTTTGGAAATGCTGCAAAATCTCATCATTCTGGAAATCTATACATGTGACAATACAGAGGATATTAGGATATAATATACCAATGAACTGTAACTTGATGTACCTATGTGATCTTAAAAGAGACAATGTTATACAGGCTGAGGACAGATATCTAGTTAAAATCTTGTTGATTGCATGTAAAAAAACAATCACAAAAAAATGGCGATCAGAAGTTCTTCCTGACCAAGAGCAATGGACTGACATTATTGAGGACATACGTATGATGGAAAAACTAACATATCGACAAAGAATGCAAGAAGGACTATGGGAAAAAAAATGGCGGAAATGGACACACTACAAAGTGCAACAACGAGACAGATATTGAAAGAATAACCAAAGACGCTGGAAAAACCAGAAGAATTAAGAGATGGAAACTAAAAACTTGATGCTCCAACATTTGTCCCCCCCCCCCTTTTTTTTTTTTTTACCTTTTTCTTTTTTACTCTAGCCCCTTTGTTTTTTTTTTAAATGTAGACTGTGATCTGAATGCAATATATATAATGAAAAATGAATAAAAATCTTAAGTTACAAAAAAAAAAAAAAAAGCTAAACAAAACAAACAAAAAAACTTATGACTGACTTGAGTAGACATCAATTATCCCCAGTTGGAGGAAGTCATTTGACACAGAGTGAGGAAATTCAAACTGTGAAAATATGCCATTATGCTGAACATAAACTACAAGAGATGGAGAATGATATTGATCCTGATAACCACTTTTTCAATAATATTCATAATCATTGTGAATATTACACTGAAAAGCAATTCAAAAGTCAAGTACAACTAGATGGTAAACTATCAGTAATACACTTCAACAGCAGAAGTCTTAACAAAAACTTTCCACAGATTCAGGACTATTTAAAACAGCTAGACAGAAAATTTACAGCTATTGCAGTCTCTGAAACTTGGCTTAATGAAGAGCAGGCTCCCCTGATGGCAATAGAGGGATATCAGATGTTTCATATTAACAGATCTCAAAAAAAGGGTGGTGGTGTTGCACTGTATATTGATGACCTGTATAGGTGTAAACTTGTAAATGGAATGTCCTTTGCACTACCAGGGATTTTGGAATGTGTTACTGTTGAGATTGACCAAGATAAAACAAAAAGTCTAATTATAAGTTGTATATATAGAACAGAGACATTCAGAGATAAATTAGTCAAGCTGTACAATAATATTACTAGTAAGAAAATGGTAGTAATTTGTGGAGATTTCATTATAGATTTACTAAATCCATATCAACAAAATGTAATTACAGAGTTCATGAATTTTATGTACAGTATGAGTCTATATCCCACAATAACACATCCCAGTAGAATCACAGTTCACACTGCTACACTTATTGACAACCTGTTTGTTAATATTATTGATAAGAAAATAGAAAGTGGATTATTGATAAATGATACAAGTGACCATTTGCCAACCTTTGCACTTATCCATGGCCACACAGGGGCCAATACAGAAATTTTTTTTAAAATCGTTCAGATACAAATCACAAAATGCAATCAGTTCTTTTAAAGAAGACTTGCTGAAGCAAGACTGGACAAAAGTCTATGTATCAGATGTAAATGAAGCCTATGACACATTTATGAACATTGTAACCACTCTTTATGAAAAAAATTGTCCATTAGTAAAGAAAAAGCTTAAACATTTATTTGTCGATAAAAGGATTACAAAAGGCGTGTAAAAAGAAAAAATTATTATATAAAGCTTTCCTAAAGAAAAGGAAAAAAGAAGTAGAGCAGCAGTATAAAACATACAAAAATAAGTTAACATATATAATAAGATGTAGTAAAAAGAGACTATTACAGTAAAGAACTGGAGAAAAACAGAGACAATATTGAAAATACATGGACAATACTTAACAATATTCTTGGAAATAAAAACAGAAATACAAGCTACCCAACCAATTTTTCAAAAAATAATAAAACGACTCAGAGTGTGAATGCAGTTTCACCTGCAGATGAATTTAATAACTTTTTTGTTAACATTGGTCCTAATTTGGCTCGAGAAATACCCATTATGGCACCTACGGGTGATACAATAAGCAAAAACACTGCTTTAAAAGACTCCATTTCATAAAGAACTCAGACGAGAGAGAGGTCATTGAAATTGTTAAATCGTTTAAAAGTAAAACATCTATGGACTGTGATGGTATTGACGTGCTCTTAGTCAAAACTATTATTGAATGCTTAGTGAAACCACTGACGTATATTTGTAACCTGTCTCTCCAAACAGGTGTATTTCCCAATGCAATGAAAATAGCTAAAGTAATTCCAATATACAAGACGGGTGACAGAGGGGAATTCTCAAACTATAGACCAATTTCACTATTGCCGCAATTTTCCAAGATACTTGAAAAAATATTCTGTGAGAGAACTGACAACTTCATACTGAAGAATAATTTATTGTGTGAGCAGCAATATGGGTTCAGACACAAGAGGACAACTGCATTTGCTCTAATGGAATTTATAGAAAAAATATCAACTGCCGTTGAAAATAAAGAGTCTTCAGTTGGGGTATTCCTGGATCTTTAAAAAGCATTTGATACAGTGGATCATAATTTATTATTAAAGAAACTACAAAATTGTGGTATTAGGGGGATAGCACTGTCCTGGTTATGTAGTTACTTAAAGAATAAATATCAGTATGTATGTGTTGGTAACAAAAACTCACAGTTACTGAAGGTTACTTGTGGAGTCCCACAGGGTTCAGTTTTGGGGCCATTGTTATTCAATATGTATATAAATGATATATGTAAAGTTTCGGGAAAAAATGGATTTAATATTGTTTGCCGATGACACTAATTTATCATGCAGTGGAAGCAATTTGGAACAACTTTTGGATACACTCGGAAAGGAATTAGGAAAGCTTAAACTGCGGTTTGATTCAAACAATTTAACGCTCAATTTAAGTAAGACAAAATTTATAGTTTTTAACAACCATCACAACAACTTTGTATCTAAACTCAGTGTAAATGGTGTAGAGATTGAAAGGGTATCCGAAACTAAATTTCTTGGAGTAATAATTGATAATAAACTGTATTGAAGTCACATATTAATTATATTAAAGGTAAAATATCTAAATCAATTGCAATACTACACAGAGTGAAATATTTGCTGAATCAACCCACACTATATTAATACTCCCATACATGACATATTGTACTGAAGTATGGGGAAATACATATAAAACAAACATATGTCCAGTCTTTATGCTTCAGAAGAGAGCTATTAGAATAATAAACAAAGCTGCTTACAGGGAACCAACAAACCCACTTTTTCTTAAATTAAAAGCTCTCAAGTTGAAAGATCTGGTTGACTTTAAAACTGCAGTAATAATGTTTAAAGTGAAGAATCTATCACTGCCCACAAATATCCAAAAGTTGTTCCAAATAAGGGAGAAACAATATCATTTCAGAGGAACATGTATATTTCAAAAACCTTCAGTGAGAACTACCACCAAGCAACACTGTGTTTCAGTGCAAGGAGTCAGATTATGGAACGATTTTGGACCTGAATTAAAATCATGTACAACGCTTGGACAATTTAAACAAAAACTAACGGAAGAAATACTCCAAACATATATACAAGATGACATGTAAAATCACATAAGGATTGTCATATCCAGTCTGTGTTGTGTTGTTGCTTAGTTTTTTTGTTACATTTTGTCTTAGCTTTGTTCTGAATTGTAATCGCTCTTGTTTTGTTTTTCTTTTGAATTCTTGGATGGAATATGGGTGGGCAATATAAGCTGTGGCTTCAGCCATCACCCATTTCGGATAACTTATGTTGAACTGTATAATCAGAGGAGTTATTGTCTAATTTGACCTTGTTGGATTTTCTCTCCCCCTTTGTTATATTATTCTGTTTCTTTTTTTAATCTTTACTTTTAATCTATCCTAAATAAAGATTCATTCATTCATTCAACATGCGCTTCCTTCCAGCGCTCCAGAGACTGACCAAATTAAACTACATGTATACTTGTATACAGGTGTACATTGGAATTACAGAGGCTTTCCTTCACGAACTTAAACAAACATCACGCATCACCCCCCAAGATTTCTAAGATTTCAGAAACGCTGTTCGTGGGCCATGAGAAGATGGCGCATCATTTGCATAGAGCTGAGGAGTATTGGCAGGATCGTCTGGATGGTGAGAACTTTTGGGAGGAGGATTTTGGGGGCGATTCTGACAAGAAGGGTTGTGATATGGACGGTGATACAGACTCAGATATCGATTCTGATGCAGAGTCGCAAAAAAACAACGCTGAAATGTAATAAAATGCTTTTTTAGTTAAATCTTCATGCTTTTACTTAAACTATCTCTGTTCCACAACAAATTGGCTGCTAGGATGAAATAAAAAAGGCCTGTACATCGCAAAGTTTATCACTGTATAATTTGCTTTTAGGTAGTTTTTTTTTTCACTCGAATGCCTGGAGAATGTAGACGTGTGTTAAAAATGTGTTTTACAACATTGGAGTTTTTTGATTTTGTCTAACCTTTACCTTAACTGTAAGAACAAAATAAATGTGTTCCATTTACTGAAGTGTGGATTACTTATTTTTTGGTCTAAATTATTCAAAAATGAATAAATAGTTGAGAGTTTTGTTGTTCCTTAAGCCTTGTCTTTTACTGCACTGCAAAATGGTACTTACACCCTATAGAGTGGATCTTGTCGGTGTTGAACCAAGCCATTGAATTTCTGCAAATGACTTGTGACTCAGTTTTCATTTTTTATGATAATGATTCAAATAAATCAAGGGTTTTATATAGCCGCTTTAAAGGGCTAGGAAACCGGCTACAAGATGCTCAAAAGTAAACCGGAGCCAAGTCCACCCGGTGGAAAGAAAAATCAGTTGTCTACAACAAACCCGATATCCGCTATTCGATAAAATGCTATTCATGAAATAATATTGTGTTTATGGTTTGGATCACATTAGAGTTGTCAGAAGGTTAAGTTTAATGTTTTTTTGAAAGTGTCAGATATGTGCGCTGCAGCACACAGGTGAAAGAGATTTAGCCCAAACGTTGGTGAAGTGTACGTGTCTATTAACAGAAAGACAAACATACAAAATGTCCATGAAAACAGTCCACAAAGAGTAATAATGAGGATGGCCAGCTGCAACTCCGTGGGAAAGCCCCACACGCTCCAGACGGGACTGGAGCGGAGAGGAAGGGCAGTAAATAATGAGAGATTTACATGTAGGATTGGAGCAAACTAGCTCTGGAATGCCTTACACAGTCCAAAAGGAGGAGAAGCCCAACAGAGGAGCCTGGACACCCAGCTTAGACAAATGCCACCACACTGGCTGCTTCACACCGTCACCCATAAATACTTTGAGTCCTGATGAGTGACAAATGGAAGCAGGTGTGACGGCAGCTGAAACATGGAGTGAATGATTACTGGATGAGTGTGTGCCAGAATGCCTGTGTGTGTGTGCATGCATGCATGAGTGCATATATGTGTGTAAATGAGAATGTGAGAAAACGGGGGAAGGAATAAATGATAATAATAATGATGATAGGCACAGGCGGGTGCCAGGAGAGGGAGAGGCATGGTTGCAGACTGGCAGGGAGCCCAGGACAGGGGCTCCAAAGATCTGCCAGCTAGGAACAATACCAGACAATGAGAAGTGCAGCCACAAGTCAAAGAACAGGGGCTGAACCATCATGCCCATTCATGACAGAAAGCAACATTAGTACAAATGTAAGTATGCCAGATTTACCAATCTGGTTGTGTGGAAAGACACAACCACATTTTTCTAATGTAGATGGTAAAATAGTATGATCTAATGCGTCAAATGCTTTTTTTAAAAGTTAATAAATACTCTTTAGCTCTCTACCTACCCCCGAGTAATGCAGACTTAGAGACTCAGAAAAGAAGGTAAAAGCCATCGCCTTATTTTTTTAAAGATAAAGTTTTTTTTAAATTAGAATTTGCTGCGGTAAATACATTTGCAAATGATAAAGTTTTGAAATAAATTGAATAAAATAATTTACCCATCGGTAAATATCGTGTACGTTTTACCGTCTGGATGCCCTTTCTTATATTTTTTATGTATTATGAAACCAAACGGAATAAACTTAAACTCACTAAATATAACCGACTAACTTGTGTGTGGAAACTGTTGGGGTGAATCATGAATATTTGTCCTCAACTCACTTTAGTCTGATTTATTGATCAATTGCTTTTACATTTACTGACTGTAGAGTGAAAAATATTGTTTGGATCCTTGGGGAAAAAACTGAATGGAATGTTAAAAAATGTCTGTATTATCAGAAAAAAAAAACTTTTAAATTACACGATACTGTGTGAATGACTGGCCAAAGCTGAAAAATGTAAGCAGCCTTCTGACAACAGGAGACACAGTTATGATGCTGCTGAGGGGAGAGAGGGAAGAGGTTGTTAGTGGTGTGAGATTTGAAAATTATTAAACAGCACACATAGAATCAGTGTATTTTAAGTTGATAAAAACATAAGATAAGAGATAAGAGATAAGATAAGCCTTTATTAGTCCCACAACGGGGAAATTCCAGGATTGCAACAGCACAGGGATAGCAACACTCAGAGCAACAATCAGAAGGCAAGAAAAAAAAAAAAAAAAAAACAATCAGCAAGAGCAGCTAATATACATATGTACATATTACTATAAAATATATATATACACACACACAGACACACAGACACACAGTGCAGAGCATTGTAGCTGGATGGAATAAATATATGAATATATGAACACACAGTGCAGAGCATTGTAGCTAGATGGAATAAATATGTAAATATATAAACACCCACAGTACGGAGCATTGCAGCTAGGTGGAATAAATATGCAAGTATATAAACACACACAGTGCGGAGCAATGTAGCTAGATGGAATAATATGTAGATATATAAAAACACAGTGCGGAGCATTGTAGCTAGATGGAATAAATATATAGATATATAAATATAAACACACCCAGTGCTAAGCATTGTAGCTAGATGGAATAAATATATAGATATATAAATATAAACACACCCAGTGCAGAGCATTGTAGCTAGATGGAATAAATATGTAAATATATAAACACACACAGTGCAGAGCATTGTTTTTTTTCCCACAATATCTTTATTGAACCTTTTTTTTTTTTTTTAACAAACATGATACAAACAATCAAACACTAACACTAAAGTACTACAAAAAAAAAAAAAAATGCACTAAAAACACCAACAACCACCAACAAAATCAAGTCTTCAACAATGCTCCTCTGTTTAGTCTAGACAATCCAATACATAAGTATACATATTATGTTCACCAGTTTGGAATTTACAAGGTCCACACACATCATTCACCTTCTTCTTCAAGAGTTATGTTTAAATTTTTTACATAATCAATAAAAGGTCTCCATATATTCTCAAACACAATTTCCTTTGATTTCAGTATATATGTTATTCTTTCTAATGGAAGGTTTGTTAACATCTGTCTTAACCACTGAGTCACATCTGGTCTATGAGTCTTTTTCCATAATAGTGCAATACATTTTTTGGCATTAAGCAAACTGAGGTCTATGAATGTTCTTTCACTTTTATTGAAATTATGCTTTTCTGGGTACAGACCCAACAAAACCAGTTTAGGATTCAATATGATTTGTTTTGAGATTATTTTTTCAATTGTTACCCTCACCTCTTCCCAAAACATTCTTATTAATCTACATTCCCATAAACAATGAAATAGGGTTCCTTTACTTTCCATGCATTTTGTGCATGTATCTGGTATATTTTTGTTATATCTATTTAACTCCTCCGGTGTAACATACATCCGCATTAACCATTTGAAATGTATCAATTTAAGGCGTGCATTTATTGATTTGGTTTGAGCTTCTGTACAAGCCAATTCCCATTGTTCCTCTGAAATTTCAATTTGCAGATCTTCTTTCCAGTAGTTTAATCTTTTCAGTGAATTTTCACTTGAAGATAGTGTCAATGAGTTATAAAACTCTGAAATAATACCCTTTCTTTTACTATCTTTCATCATCATTTTTTCCAAGGATGAATAAATAGGTCGAGTGAGAGCTTTATTTTGATTTGATCGAATAAAGTTTCTAAGTTGAAGATATTTAAAAAAATGTGTTCTATTGAGATTAAATTTGATCCTCAGCTCTTCAAAAGACATTATGTTGTCTGCACATGGCAAATATAAATCCTGAATCTTTTGTATCCCTTTTAAATTCCATACTTTAAATACAGCGTCCGCTCTCCCTGGTTTAAAATATTGATTACCCCATATTGGACTAAATTGTGACAATAACTGTGGTTCTTTTAAATAGTTTTTAGCTTCACACCATATTTTGATCATATGCTTTACAAATGGATTTTTAACTTGTTTTTGTAATTTTTTTGCCGAATCTGAGTATATGAATATGGGAAGAGGTAAAGGTAAATTGTATGATTCCATTTCAGTCCAGTGAGGGAGATCATTTGATGAAAAATAATATGTCATAGACCTCAGTTGTGCCGACCAATAATACAACATAAAATTTGGACATTTCAGACCTCCACGATCAAATGGTAAATATAATAAAGACAGACGTAATCTAGCCCTCCTGTTGTTCCATATAAATTCCACTAACTTTTTTTTTATTCTTGAGAATAGATCTAAAGGTGGTGATAAGGGAATGTATTGAAATAAATAAAGTATTTTAGGTAAAATATTACTTTTAAGTATATTGATTCTCCCGATCATCGACATTGGTAGTGACATCCATCTCTGAGTTAACTCACTGATATCTGACATTAAGGCTTCATAGTTGACACTGGCGACTGATTCTAGCTTAGGCATAATTTGGATTCCTAAATATTTAAACTGATTTACAACATTGAATTGATTTACCTCAGGGGCTGGGTAATTTCTCTGGGTCTCATTTAGCATTAATATTGAAGATTTAGTTTTATTTATTTTATATCCTGATATTTCCCCAAAATTCTTTATTAAATTCAACAAGGTTGGAATTGATTTTTTTAGATTCGACATAAACAAAATTATATCATCGGCGTACAGGGAGATTTTATGTTCTGTTGGTCCAACTTTAATTCCATATATTTGTGAATGTAAACGTATCGCTATCGCTAAAGGTTCAATTGCCATAGTAAACAGTAAAGGTGAGAGTGGACAGCCTTGTCGACATCCTCTATTGATTTTTATTGGTTTTGAAATATTGTTATTTGTTAGGATTTCTGCTGTAGCATTATTGTATATTATTTGAACCCATTTTATGAAATTATTTCCAAGTCCAAACCTTTGTAGGACTTCAAAAAGAAAGGGCCATTCAACTCTATCAAAGGCCTTTTCGGCGTCCAATGATAGGAGAGCTGTATCCGGTGCTTCTTTATTAAAATAGATAATATTAAATAGTCTTCTTACATTATGGAAGCCTTGTCTACCCTTTATAAAGCCATTCTGATCTCGATTAATAATATTTGGTAAAATTTCTTGTATTCGTCTTGCTAAAATTTTACAGATTATCTTAAGGTCGGCGTTTAATAGGCTTATTGGTCTCATATTTTCACATTTATTAGAGGGCTTACCTGGTTTTGGCAGCAGTATAATTAAGGCATTATTTATGTATGATGGTAAATTATTATTTTGAAATGCTTCTAAAACCATTTCCAAAAAAGGTTTTATTAATTTATTCTTAAATTTTTTATAAAGGTCAACTGGAAGACCATCTGGTCCTGCACTTTTTCCTGATTTCATATTATCAATGGCTAGCCCAACTTCTTCTTGACTAATTTTAGACTCCAATATCTCCCTGTTTTCATTTGGAATACACGGTATAGATAGTTCGTTCAAAAACCCATTTAGTTTTGTTAAATCAGGTTCATTTTTGGTATCATATAATTTTTCATAGTAATCTCTAAAGGCTCTATTAATTTCTAAAGGATCTATAACTACCTGTCCGTTACTTATAATACTGGTAATTGGTGTTTTAATTTCCAATTGTTTAATCTGCCATGCTAATAATTTTCCTGATTTTTCACCTTGTTCATAAAAAGATTGTTTCAATCTTAGAAGACTCGAGGCAGCTCTATTCGCTGATTTTTTGTCGTATTCAGCTCTCAAAATCAGTAATTCATTCTCCAACCTTGGGTCACTTCCTGCATACACTTTTTCCTGAAGATTTTTTATTTTATGTTCCAATTTAGCTCTCTCCTCTCGAGTCTTCTTAGATTTTGATCCTGTATAACTAATAATATGCCCCCTAATAAAAGCTTTGAAAGCCTCCCACTTTACACATGCTGATGTTTGTGTAGTATTGATGTCAAAGAACTCGTCTATCTGTTTTTCTATATACTTGACAAATTCCTCATCCTGAAGCCATTTATGCTGAAATTGCCATCTACCTGATTCCTTTGTCAATTTTTTATCTACATATATTAGACAACAGGGTGCATGATCAGAGATCACGATGTTATCATAAAAGCAGTTTTGAATCTTGGACCTTAATTCTGTGGAAATCAAAAAATAATCAATACGTGAGAATGTCTTGTAGGTACTGGAATAACAAGAATAGGCTTTAACTTGTGGTTTCATTTCTCTCCATATATCTAACAATCTCAATTCTTTCATAAAATGATTAATAGTCATCCTACATCCAATGTGCGTACAATCCAGTCCTGTTGATCTATCCACACCTGGATTCAATGTACAATTAAAATCCCCTGCTATTATATGTTGCCCTGTAAGTGATGATAAGATGAGAAATAAATTAGCAAAGAACTTCTGATCATCTATATTGGGACCATATAAGTTCACAAGATTTATATTTTCTAATAGCAAAGAACCTTGAATGATTACATATCTTCCAAATTTGTCTCCAATTACATTTTTCACTTGAAAAGGAACTGATTTATGTATGAGAGTCATAACTCCCCTGGCTCGGGATGAAAATGAAGAGGTGAATACACTTCCCTGCCATCTACTCCTAATTCTTTTAACATCCTCCTCTATCAGATGAGTTTCTTGTAAAAACACAATTCTTGAACCCATGTCCTTTATTTTATTCATAACTTGTTTAAGTTTTTTTAAATTTTGTAGACCTCTGCAATTCCATGAAGTTAAATTAAGATTAACACTTTGGTCCATGATCAATAGAGAGTTTGGGATTACCTTGCAGTGTAAACATGCTCATACAGAGAAGCAAAAACATGAGTGGTTGAACATTCATCCTACAAACTACACACAAACAAATTTCCCCTTCCCACACTTGTGGCAAACCCCCCAAAATCAAAAGAAAAATTCTGTCTCCCGATATAGCCATCGACCGTTCCACACCCACGGGGAACAGCCTAAGCCACTCCTTCTTCATCCTCCCAATCACCCTAACTCTACTGCTTTTAATGACGTAACATTAACTCTCCTCTGTAGTTTTCCAACTTAACTCCAAAATTTTTAACAACTTTGTACATCATAGTTTTTTTTTTTGTTTGTTTTGTTTTTGTTTTGTTTTTTTTTTAATATATAATACAATCTATATTTTGTAAACTTACTATTTACTTCAAGTCAGTCAGATGCCTGTGCAAATGCTTAATTATTCTACCTTATATTTTGTTCATGCTTAGCTCCCACCAGTCTCTTCTTCTTCTTTGATCTTCTTGATGAACTCCTGCGCCTCCTCTGGGGTCTTGAAGATGTGGGTTCTGCCCTCATACGTGGTCAGCAGTCTCGCAGGATAGATTACACCATGACGAATCCCAAGGTTGCGCAGCTCCTTACGTACGGGATCAAACTGCTTCCTCAATTGCTGGATTCCTGTGGCCAAATCTGGGTAGAACCGCACCTGCTGGTCCTGGTGTTTAATCTCTCCTTTTTTAGCTCGTGCAGCGTTGAAGATCTTCATCCTGTCTCTGTTGCTAAGAAACTTCATAATTAAGGTCCTCGGCGGTCCCTTATCTCTCCGTGGGCCAATGCGATGTGCTTTTTCCAGAACCACTGCTGATTGCAACTCCTCGCTGCCCAGCACCTCCGGAATCCACTTTTCCAGAAAGGAACATACGTCCCGACCTTCTGATTCCTCTGGAAGACCCACCAGCCTCAAATTATTCTGTCTCGACCGAGATTCCAAATCCAAAATATTATCTTCCAGAGATTTATTTTTTTTTTCCAAAGTGCGCACCTTTAATTGAAGACGGGTGACGTCATCTTCAGCACTAGCGAGACGGAGCTCCATCTGCGCCGTTCGTTCTACACAGTCACCCAATTCCTTTCTTATTCCTTCCAACGCTGTCATAATCCCATCAAATCTAGAGGAAAAGTCCGCTCTCATTGAACTCATGGCAGCCATCAGCGCATCTGCGCCATTCCCCGCAGAAATCGCAGCGTTGCCAGCCTCCTCCGCCATATATGGAGCCCTGTTTGCTGCGTCACAGACCTGAAAGTCCGTTAATTTGGACTGTTTCGGCGGCTCGCTTTTTCCTTTTCCTGGTTTTCCAGCCTTAGGCTTCGCCGACATATCCTCGCCCAAACGCTGGGATACGTTCTGTCCCAAATGAGAGAGTTATTTGCCGATTTTTTTTCTCCAGGAGCAGAGCAGAGCGAGACACGTCCGTCCTACGTGGCAGCCATAACCGGAAGTCCGCAGAGCATTGTTGCTAGGTGGGATGAAACAGCATAACCGTCTATTTAGTTATCCTACATGGTATGATTATGTGCCCATACATATTCTCACCCTCCATAGCGACCGGTATGTTCCTAGTTGTATGCCGGAGAGGACCATTGTGTAAGTCTATTGCATCTTTTGCATTCAAAAAAAACTATTAGTTTGTTACGTCTTTTTGCTATCTCTGCGAGCAGCCCTGCTTAGGTTGTACAGTCTGACAGCCGTTGGTAGGAAGGACCTACGAAACCTCTCGGTTGTGCACCTGGGATGATGTAGTCTGCTGCTAAATGAGCTCCTCAGTGCATCCAGTATGTCCTGCATAGGGTGGAACTCGGACTCCAGCAGAGATGACAGTTTAGCCACCGTCCTTCTCTCTCCTATCTCCTCCATCGGATCAAGGCGTTGCCCCAGGACAGAGCTAGCTTTCTTAATCAGTTTGTTCAGTCTCTTCCTATCGGCTGCAGTAATGCCACTGCCCCAGCAGACCACTCCAAAAGTGATGGCTGATGCCACCACCGTGTCATAGAATGACTTCAGCAGCGCCCCTTGTACACCAAAAGACCTGAGTCTCCTCAGCAGGAACAGCCTGCGCTGTCCCTTCTTGTAGAGTGCGTCAGTATTGTGTGACCAGTCTAGTTTATTGTTCAGATGAATACCCAGGTACTTGTAGGATGTCACCATCTCGATGTCTGTTCCCTGTATATTTACTGGTGCTGTGAGGGGCTGCCCATGCCTGCGGCAGTCCACCACCAGCTCCTTAGTTTTCCTCGCGTTGATCTGGAGGCAGTTCCGATGGCACCAGTCCACAAAGTCCTGGATAAGCCCTCTGTACTCAGCTTCATCTCCGCTGGAGATACATAGAAGTACTTTTTGGAAGAGCCAAGATGTTGATCCATTAAAGTGTTCATTTTTAGTTGGTTAAAGCTTATACTAGTTAAACCGATATTTTCAGAATTCAGTTTGTTTTTCTCGGAGCCAAAATGTGTCAGTAACACAATTCTTCAAACATAAGGATCTTTAACCACTTTATCAACAACCTCAGGCCTTAGATCACCAGTTTGAGAAACTGTTGAGCCCAAGGCAGAGACAAAGTTGGTTATGCAATATTTATTTCTGTAGGAAAAAAACAATATAAACACGATGCCCGATCTGTCGGGCATCACTACTGTCTATCGCTACCATGCGCTGTGATAGACATTTGTGTTAAGTTGCAAGTTTTGCTTTGTTTCACACTTGAGAATTTAATATCATTCCATTTTATTTGTTCATGCTCCTCATAATACAGACAAAATAAAAAAAAATCTAAATTGCGAAGCTTAGTCCTTTGTGAAATGTGACGGTTGTGGTGTTGTCAGACAGGCCAGCGTACGTCGTTGGTCAACCTCGGGCCTTAGCTGTGATAGATATTTGTGTTAAGTTGCAAATTTTGCTTTGTTTCACACTTGAGAATTTAATATCATTCCATTTTATTTGTTCATCCTCCTCATAATACAGACAAAATCAAAAAAATAATAAGAACATTGTGGTGACCCACCACAATCTACAGGGACATTCATCCTCACACTCAGAAGGTCTGGAAGAAGCAGAGGACCATTCACATACAGACAGAGAGCCCCTGGGGGGACAACCAGAACAATGGACTATTGTTTATACATCCCCAGATTAAGGAGAAGACATCCGGGCGCCAGTTGGTCAGGCTAATCATATGTATTGACTGATATGTATATCAATATGCTAATGTGCCATGCATTCTCTCTGTTTGTATAACATATAAAAGAGCTGACGATACATGCCTCAGCAACACAACACAGCACACACAGCACACACAGCACAGCACAGTAGCTCAGAGCTACGATGTGCGTCTCATTTTGATGGAGGAAATAAAACTGCAACCTTTCAGCTCGTCTGATCTCGCCTGAACTTATTCCTCCACAATATACAAAAAAATTGTTTATTTATTGGTTTGTACAACTGTGTAGGTATAACACAGAATATTCTGTGGAAAATATAAAATGGTTATATATGGGGGGGGGGGATGTCACCACAAATTAAACCGACCTTTTTCAAAAAAGTAAACAGCTTCATCTGGATTTAGGCAAGATTTTGAGGTAGATTTTGACATCGGTGAGGTTTTATGGTAATTCCGGAATACAGATATTGAATAGACTATTCAAACTAATGAAGCAGGTTTGTGTGAATATACAGTGGTGTGACAAAGTGTTTGCCCCCTTCCTGATTTCTCTTTTTTTTTGTGTGTTTGTCGCACTTAAATATTTCAGCTCATCAAACAAATTTAAATATTAGACAAAGATAACACAAGTAAACACAAAATGCAGTTTTTAATTGAAGGTGTTTATTATTAAGGGTAAAAAAAATCCAAACCTACATAGCCCTGTGTGAAAAAGTGATTGCCCCCCTGTTAAAACATAAATTAACTGTGGTTTATCACATCTTTGAAAGCTGAGTTTAATTTTCTAGCCATTTCTAAAGCTTTGGGACTCCAGTGAACCACAGTGAGAGCTATTATCCACAAATCACAAAAACATGGAACAGTGGTGAACTTTCCCAGGAATGGCTGGACGACCAAAATTACTCCAAGAGCACAGTGACAACTCATCCAAGAGGTCACAAAAGACCCCACAACAACATCCAAAGAACTGCAGGCCTAACTTGGTCAGTGTTCATGACTCCACCATAAGAAAGAGACTGGGCAGAAATGGCCTGCATGGCAGAGTTCCAAGATGAAAACCACTGCTGAGCAAAAACAACATAAAGGCTTGTCTAAGTTTTGCCAGAAAACATCTTGATGATCCCCAAGACTTTGGGGAAAATACTCTGTGGACTGACGGGACAAAAGTTGAACTTTTTGAAAGGTGTGTGTCCCATTACATCAGGCGTAAAAGTAACACAGCATTTCAGAAAAGGAACATCATACCAACAGAAAAATATGGTGGTGATAGTGCGATGGTCTGGGCTGTTTTGCTGCTTCAGGACCTGGAAGACTTGCTGTGGTAAATGGAACAATGAATTGTGCTGTCTACCAAAAAATCCTGAAGGAGAATATCTGGCCATCTGTTTGTGACCTCAAGCGGAAGCGCACTTGGGTTCTGCAGCAGGACAATGATCCAAAACACACCAGCAAGTCCACCTCTGAATGGCTTAAGAAAAACAAAATGAAGACTTTGGAGTGGCCTAATCAAAGTCCCGACCTGAATCTGATTGAAATGGTGTCGCATGACCTTAAAAAGGCGGTTCATGCTCAAAAACCCTCCAATGTGGCTGAATTACAACAATTCTGCAAAGATGAGTGGGCCAAAAGTCCTCCACAGCGCTGTAAAAGACTCATTGCCAGTTATCATAAACGCTTGATTGCAGTTGTTGGTGCTAGGGGTGGCCCAACCAGTTATTAGGTTTAGGGGGCAATCACTTTTTCACACAGGGCCATGTAGGTTTGGATTTTTTTTCCCTTAATAATAAACACCTTCTTTTAAAAATTGCATTTTGTGTTTACTTATGTTATCTTTGTCTAATATTTAAATTTGTTTGATGATCTGAAACATTTACCCCTTTGAGTGTGTATGATGCAGAACTGCGCCATACCCCCTAGTGGTCAAGAGTGGTAAATATTTTTGTCAATAAAATAGTTCAGATTTCCAAGGCTATAACTTTAAAGTGGTAAGAGATAATGGCTTACTGTCAATTAAAAAGATGTAAAATATGATCCAAAGTTTCAGATAGGAATAAATTTACGCATCTAATCTGCATAATGTCACGGCACCTCTTTAAATTCCATAACTCAGTCAAAACTGGACTTTGGACATATTTACACAAAAAATGGTTCAGTCTTTTGACACCATTTTTTGGTCAGAGGTACCTCATCATCTTATCTTCAAAGTATATGAACAAGAAATCAGTACATTTAAAAAAAACCCAGAAATTTCTCACTTACTTTTGACAAAGTCAGAGTGAGAAGGCAGGCGCAGTGCCGCGCTCTGCCACTTGGGACACGGAAATTCTCACACTCAAAGGGTTAAGTGTGACAAACATACAAAAAAAATGAGAAATCAGGAAGGGGGCAAACACTTTTTCACACCACTGTAACTACCGGTTTCAAAGTCAGAGTTTGTATCAACACCGTGCAAACATGTAATTTGTTAATACAATGATAAAAAATACCCTTGTGCAGAGAAGTTTTAGTGACTTTTTTCTCACATATATGTTAATATTGAACCGTCATAATGACCCCTGACTGTGGCGAGCTTACTCTCATGTCCCAGTTGACTATACAAATCTCCGAGGGAAGTTTATTTAATATGATGCTTGAGAATTCTGGTGCTTATTTGGTCACTCTGACTGAAGTGTGTTTTGTAAAATGAACAAACTAAAAACATGTCATTGGTTATCCTTGAAAGCTGTTTCCCCCCAAATCTGTCATCACGATCACAATGAGAGGTGCAGCTCTCTTTTGGAAATGTGAATGAACCCAGAGTAAACCGATACCTTTTGTCTGGCCCCCACAGTCATATTCAAACCCTTGTGCAGAGAAGTAAGTACGCATTATTACAAGTTGTTTCAGAATCCTATAACTCTAATCACAACGTTCTCTCTCTCCATGTCTGTGTATGTGTGTGTGTTGGTTAAGTCTAAGGGAACTCAGAGCTTTAGGAAGGATGATATCATTGGTGTTCGGTTCCAGAACCTGAAAGAGGGAAATATTCCTCTCTGTTTAGCTAAGAGAATGGTCTTTTCTTATTTAAGTATTTAGTTGTTTGAAAATTTAAATGCATCAGCTGTTTATGCAATATTTTTTTTCTGTAGGAAAAAAAGCTGACAAACTATAAACATTCCACATCTTGTGTGAGGGGCAGAGCAGGATAAGGGGAGGAGCGGAATATGTTGCGGGTTGCTGGATGGGGCCTGACATGAATTCCTCAGGTCAGTCTGCCTCTAAACCCTTATCAGAATCTGCTCAGGAAAATCCAAAAAGTTGATGCTACACTTTTGTGAAAATCTAATTTGAAGAAACAGTCTTTGCGCCCTGTGGATCAGATCAGCGCCTGTACATCAATGTGTGAGTGTATGTGTGTGTGTGTGTATGAGAGAGAGAGAGAGAGAGAGAGAGAGAGAGAGAGAGAGAGAGAGAGAGAGAGAGAGAGAGAGAATTCTAGTGCTTATTTGGTCAATCTGACTGATGTGTGTTTTGTAAAATGAACAAACTAAAAACATGTCATTGATTATCCTTGAAAGCTGTTTCCCCCATAATTAACATTCCATTCTCATGCTAATCCCATATGGTCAAAGATCATTTTTAAAAGCATATATAATTGGCATTCTATACCCACACTAATCCCTGCACTAATCCCATAGGTCAATTATAATTTACATTCAATCCCCACATTAATCTCCATGTCATTAGAGATAATCCCCAGATAATTACATAGGTCAGGTGACAGGTACCCCCTCTCCTCCTATGAAGAATTGATTATTTGAAGAATAGAGCTACCAATAAATGGGAAGACTTCTTTAAATAACCTGGTAGGAATAGGGTCTAGTAAACAAGTTGAAGGCTTGGATGAGGAAATTATTTTATCTAACTATAAAAGGTCAATTGGAGTAAACTCATCCAAACAGATACCAGTTGAAGGAGTTGTAGTTGTTACTGTATTTAAGTTAACGGTGGGAAGGATGTGACTGATTTTTATCTCTGATAGATGAAATTTTTTTATTGAAGAACTTCATAAAGTCGCCTTGCGATGGACTAGCGATCTGTCCAGGGTGTACCCTGCATCTTGCCCAAAGATGCTGGGATAGGCTCCAGCCCCCCGTGACCCGAAAAGGATTACGCGGAAGAAGATGGTTGGATGGAGTTGTAGTTGTTACTGTATTTAAGTTAACGGTGGGAAGGATGTGACTGATTTTATCTCTGATAGATGAAATTTTTTTATTGAAGAACTTCATAAAGTCGCTTTGCAATGGACTAGCAATCTGTCCAGGGTGTATCCTGCATCTCGCCCAAAGATGCTGGGATAGGCTCCAGCCCCCCCACGACCTGAAAATGATTAAACAGTAGAAGATGGATGGATGGATGGATGGATGGATGGATGGATGGATGGATGGATGGATGGATAGAAGTTCATAAAGTCCTAACTAGTAAGCTCTAAGGGAATGCTAGATTTGACAGAGTTCTGACTCTGTCAGCTTGGCTACAGTGCTAAAAAGAAACCTGGGATTATTCTTGTTCTCTTCTATTAATGCAGAATAATAAGTTGTTCTGGCTTTACTGAGAGATTTTTTTATAAATTAGAAGTTGATTTCTCCAAGCTAGATAAATTTCATCCAGTTTAGTGGAGTGTCATTTTCTTTCTAATTGACGAGCCTTCTGTTTTAAGCTGTGGGTTTCTGTGCTGAACCAAGGAGTCAGAAATTCTGATTAGACTTTTTCTTTTTTAAAGGGGCCACCATGTCTAGAGTCTGATGCAGAGAAGCTGTAACACTATCTACCATGCTATCAATTACAGAAGGAGTAAAATCTCCATAACTTATTTCCATTGTTTTGACACATGGCATAGAGGAAACAATCTGCTTAAATTTGGTAACAGCACCATCTGAGCGAGATCTACTGTAGTAATATTTTTCTTTAGATGCCAAATAGTCAGAAATAGTAAAATCAAAAGTTAGATAATGGTCTGACAGTACAGGGTTATGAGGAGACACTACCAGATTTTCTGTTTCTATGCCATATGTCAGAACAAGGTCCAACGTGTGGTGGAGATAATGGGTAGAAGTTCCTACTTTCTGAGAAAACCCCATTGAGTCTAATATTGAAATAAATGCCATATTAAGGCAATCACTATCTACATCTACATGTATATTAAAGTCACCTAATATAATTATTCTATCCGATTTAAGCACTAAATCAGCTAAGAACTCAGCAAATTCAGATAAAAACTCTGAGTAAGCTGTGGGGGGATGATAAACTACAGCAAACTGGGTTTAACCTAAAATTACTAAGATGCCCAATACTGAGGACCAAGCCCTCAAAGGAATTACAACATGTTTTTTTGCTTTACATTAACTACTAATTTGGAATGGTAAATTGTTGCTATTCCTCCTCCATGACCAGAACTTCTGGGATTTTGACAGTTTAAATAACCAGAGGGAGTTGATTCATTTAAACCAACATAATCCTCTTGCCCTAACCAAGTCTCTGTAAGGGATAGTAAATCAATCTGATGATCAATTTACAGATCATGGACTATGAGAGACTTGGGAGTTAGAGACCTAATATTTAACAAATCACATTTAATTTTTAAATTATGAGGAGGAACAGAGGCCAAGTCATTAGATTTAGAGGCTACATATTTAATTTGAGTTTTATCAACTTCATGTTTAATCACTTTAGGATGCTTACATTATATTTGTATTTACTTTAGAGGAAGCAGACAGTGATTTTCTGATGGGGAAGTTAGGGACTAAGTTGAGGGGTGGTGGCTGGTGAGAAGCTGCAGAGAGGTGTATAAGACTGCGAGTCTGCTTCCTGGTCCCAACTCTACGTAATCAAGGCTTTGGAACTTTTGATAAAAATGATGCCAGATTGTTAGATAAATGAGATGCAGCATCCAAAGTGGGATGGGTGTGGTCTTGCCTGACAAGACCAGGTTTTCCCCAAAATGAGTTCCAATTGTCTATGTAGCCCACATCGTTTGCAGGACACCACACAGACAGCCAGCGGTTGAGGGATAACACACAGCTAAACATGCCATCACTGGTCAGGTTGGGGAGGGGTCCAGAGAATACTACAGAGGCAGACATCGTTTTGGCAAAGCTACACACCGATTCCACACTAAGTTTTGTGACTTCCAACTGCCGGAGTCAAATGTCGTTCATGCCAACATGAATAACAATTGTGAAGTACTTACAGTTACTTTTAGTCTGCATTTTCAAATTTGACTCAATGTCACCTGCTCCGGCCCTGGGAATGCATTTGACTATGGCCGCTGGAGTCTCTAGGTTCACGTTTCTGACTACAGAGTCACCAATGATCAGAGTTTTTTCCTTAGCGGGTGTGTCGCTGAGTGGGGAATACCTATTTGAAACATGAACAGGTTGTTTGTGAACCAGGAGCTTGCAACTGTACTTCTTTCTCATCATCACCCACCCGTTTGCTCCTGGCTGCTCAGGAGAGGTGGTTGCCGGGGGACGGCTAGCAGGCCCTATGCTACGCCGCTCTCCTGCAGCTAATGGGAATCCGTCATTATTAACTGGCGCTGACAGTGTTTCAATGCAGCGGAGCCAGGATTTCAAATCACACAACCTCGCCTCGAGTGCCTTTAAAAAACAACACTTATTACATTTACCATTATCATTAAAAGAGGCAGAGGTGTAGCTAAACATCTGACACAAAGAGTGCACCAGAGGAGAAGGGGAAGGAGAAGGAGAGGTAGTAGCCATGTCTAATGGCTAACCCGAAGCTAACACAAACACTGATGAAAGGTGAACAGAAGGCTAAAGAGGGTGATAAGGTGACACTGAATGCGCACACAGGTGCAAGAGGCTTGTTAAACAGCAGTGAGAGGTGACGGAAGATGAAAAAAGCTACTAAAATGCAATTAAAGGCAATAATCCTCAGGAGAGGGAGGAGAGCTAAGCATAGAGCAAACAACACCAACAGCCAGCAATACAGGAAGTGATGATACGTTACCATCAACGTCATCCAAGATGTGTCTTAGATACAACTACTGTATCCTTTTGAAAAGCCTGTATCATTTCTTTCAGTAGTTATTGCGTTTACAAGATGTAGGGAAAATCTGACCTTTGACCTCAAGGTCATCTGATGAGAGTCAAATTGTAATATGCGCATCATCAGTGTATATCAAAGCATGGTACCAAGTTTCAAAACATGTGGAACAAAACTGTAAGAGGATTTGATTTCACAAAAGTGGGACAGACGAATGGATGGACTGCCCCATAACATCATGGATCCTGGACTACCTCACGAACCGGCCTCAGTTTGTGAGAACCCGGGACTGTGTGTCCGACACGATCATCAGTAGCACGGGGGCCCCCCAGGGAACGGTGCTGGCTCCCTTCCTGTTCACTCTTTATACTGCGGACTTCTCACACAACACAACACACTGCCATCTACAGAAGTTCTCTGATGACTCTGCGATCGTTGGCCTCATCTCCAATGGAGATGAAGCTGAGTACAGAGGGCTTATCCAGGACTTCGTGGACTGGTGCCATCGGAACTGCCTCCAGATCAACGCGAGGAAAACTAAGGAGCTGGTGGTGGACTGCCGCAGGCATGGGCAGCCCCTCACAGTACCAGTAAATATACAGGGAACAGACATCGAGATGGTGACATCCTATAAGTACCTGGGTATTCATCTGAACAATAAACTAGACTGGTCACACAATACTGATGCACTCTACAAGAAGGGACAGCGCAGGCTGTTCCTGCTGAGGAGACTCAGGTCTTTTGGTGTACAAGGGGCGCTGCTGAAGTCATTCTATGACACGGTGGTGGCATCAGCCATCACTTTTGGAGTGGTCTGCTGGGGCAGTGGCATTACTGCAGCCGATAGGAAGAGACTGAACAAACTGATTAAGAAAGCTAGCTCTGTCCTGGGGCAGCGCCTTGATCCGATGGAGGAGATAGGAGAGAGAAGGACGGTGGCTAAACTGTCATCTCTGCTGGAGTCCGAGTTCCACCCTATGCAGGACATACTGAATGCACTGAGGAGCTCATTTAGCAGCAGACTACATCATCCCAGGTGCACAACCGAGAGGTTTCGTAGGTCCTTCCTACCAACGGCTGTCAGACTGTACAACCTAAGCAGGGCTGCTCGCAGAGATAGCAAAAAGACGTAACAAACTAATAGTTTTTTGAATGCAAAAGATGCAATAGACTTACACAATGGTCCCCTCCGGCATACAACTAGGAACTTACCGGTCGCTATGGAGGGTGAGAATATGTATGGGCACATAATCATACCATGTAGGATAACTAAGTAGACGGTTATGCTGTTTCATTCCATCTAGCAACAATGCTCTGCACTGTGTGTGTTTATATATTTACATATTTATTCCATCTAGCTACAATGCTCAGCACTGGGTGTGTTTATATATTTATATATCTACATATTATTCCATCTAGCTACATTGCTCCGCACTGTGTGTGTTTATATACTTGCATATTTATTCCACCTAGCTGCAATGCTCCGTACTGTGGGTGTTTATATATTTACATATTTATTCCATCTAGCTACAATGCTCTGCACTGTGTGTTCATATATTCATATATTTATTCCATCCAGCTACAATGCTCTGCACTGTGTGTCTGTGTGTGTGTGTGTATATATATATATTTTATAGTAATACGTACATATGTATATTAGCTGCTCTTGCTTGCTTGTTTTTTTTTGTTTTTTTTTTCTTGCCTTCTGATTGTTGCTCTGAGTGTTGCTATCCCTGTGCTGTTGCAATCCTGGAATTTCCCCGTTGTGGGACTAATAAAGGCTTATCTTATCTTATCTTATCTTATAACATAATCCCCCTTAAGTCTTCACCCAAAGGACTCTTCGATCCCTTTGGGCTTTGACCAACGGGGGATAAAAATACTTATTTAATGAAATAAATTAATTGTTTGGCATAGGTGACACAATTACATAATTTTTATCCAGATATAATTTGAAAGATCAAACATTTGTTAATGTTTCTTAGAAAAGAGCTAGCTTTTTAATATGGTGTCCTAAAATTTCACAATTGTAGCAAGAATGCATTCAAATATTCAATTGTCTTAATATTTATTTGTTAAATTAGTGTTCAGATAGCTTTTTTTCCCTAAATTTTATAAGCATACAAAGGTCACATACATTCTGGAAATAAATTTATTTCAATTGCACTGAAAAATGTTGGATTAGTGTGGCAGATATTGTTGCCATTCTTGCTTGACCTCTTTCTAAACATCCGCACCCAACAGACCATTCAGGAGGAGACTTGAGTGTGCTCCGCCACTTAAAAACAAAACTGCAGAAGATATAGACATCAGTGTTCTGGCTGAACAATGCAATCCATGCACTCATCTGACACGAATATAAATTTGGTATGTAGCCAAAGTAATTGGTCTTTTTCAATATTAAAAGCTCATATTTAAGTCATTTTAGTTGTTTATTAACCTTGCAAGTTAACCCCTCATTCAAGTTCATCCAAGGTGTTGATAAGTTAAAGATTCTGTATAAATTTGAAATCAATCTAATCAGAAATGTGGACGCTATACTGGTGACAACATAAAATGTCAAATGGACGAATGAACGTGGGGTAAAATAATTAATAAAGTAATCAATGAAAGTTATTATTAAATTCAAAACATTTCTTAAATGTGGTCTACCAGTATAAATACATTCCCTGCACCTCCTACAGAGGTTGTGGTCTCAGCAAAAAAACAAACAAACACCAACATCACATTTTTTTAACCAGTTTTGAAAACTGGAGCTTCATTTATCCAAACTAAACATATCAAATAGCCACAAATGACTCAAAAATGCAGATTTCATTAAAATATCAACAAAGTCCCTTTACTGTTATTTATTTTTCTCATCTGTAGAGTACACTCCAAAGGTTCACTGTGCCCTGTGACATCTATAATTGTACTATACACTACCAGATGCTCAGTCTCAAGGTTATTGTAGTAATCTGGCTGTGAACGTAAGGTTTTCTGGGAACTTTATTGTAGCCCATCTGGAGCTCAAAGTCCATTTTTTTTTAAATTTCTGACAAAAAAAAGTCATCAGTTTTGAGATGCTCTTTTACATTAAATTGATGGAGTACACAACTATCTATACATATTTGTGTCAGTTGTGCATTTATGCCTGTGGCCCTACAGTAGCAGATAATTCACAATTGCATGTTTACTTCCTGAAACACTTTTATTAGTCTTGGGGAAAAACATATTGTATCCTTAATGATCATTTTATATTAATTTACTTATATATATATATATATATATATATATATATATATATATATATATATATATATATATATATATATATATATATATATATATATATATATATATATATACAGTATATATATATATATATATATATATATCATATTGGACAAGGATTTTGTGGAGGAAACAACAAAAGTGAAAAGGAGGAAAGAGGGTGACAGAAAACAAGATAAAGTGATGTGCAGCTCCGTTTAACATGTCAAGGCACAGATGCTCTGGGATTTTAGGGAACTTCACATAGTGGCAGCAACAAACAAAAACCCTTTCGAGTACTTTCATTGTTTCCCTATGAGGGAAGACTTTTATTAACACCCAAGCTGACTTTGGAGAATGACCTTTGGAGCTCACACACACACACACACAGATGAAGGTGTGGTCCTTATGAATCTGGACACAAAGTAGTGTCCATATAGGCTCAAGGATAATGGAGGTAAGACCAAAAGAAGTGTAGACAAGACATGGCTTGGACGGTGAAGAGAGCGGAGGTTGAGGTTGACACACACACACGTAAGCTGGTTGGGCTTTAGTATTTTACAGGAAGTAAACTTTTGTGTGTGTGTTTATGTGTGTAGGATGGGAGGGTTTGAAGGCGCCTAGAGGGGAGAGGGGCATCAAGTCCTCAGACGATTTTGTTCTCCAGCAAGGCGATCCTCTTTGACATACTCTCTAGTAAGATTTTGTCAAGGACAAAAACACAGAGACATTTAATATGACAGAAAATATCAGAACATTAAAGCAGTGCCTCACAAAGTCATACTCTGATTCCCTTATTGTAAAGGATATGTTTTTTTGTTAGTGCCTGTAGGGCGGCCTCTACTTTCTTTTGGAACTTTACAAGAGAGTCACATTCACAGGGGTCATCATCTGTGACATATAGAAAAATATAGAAAGTTAAAAGGGTTGTGCTGAAATAAATGTGTGAAAGATGTATGTTACGTTTTAAAGGACACATCTGACCTGGACAGACATTAATCTGCAGCTTCTTGGCAATCTGGGTCATAGCCTTGAAGTCAGCGGTGTAGAAGTAGTGCTCTCCAGTTGGCTCAGAAGCAATTTCTTTCAGCTCATCCTCAACTGCGTTCCCCACTCCAACAGCATACATCTTAAAGCCTGCAATGCACTCAGGTATAATTTATGTCCACCAACAATCACTTCCCCCATGGCTTTAGATCTCATGTGCCATCTCTCTCTTACCATTTTCCTTAGCCTTCCTAGCAGCATCTCCAATGTAGTCCTGGCTGCGTCCATCAGTGAAGACGATGCCCACCTTTGAGACACCGGGCCGGGCACCCTGACCACGGGTGAAGCTGTTGTCTGACAAATAATGCAAAGCCTGGCCGGTCATTGTTCCCCTCTCCATGTACACCATCTTCTTCACAGCATCTTTGAGGTCTTTTTTGTTGTTGTAGCGGCCCAGGGGAAACTCCTGAGTGGGGAATAGAATTAGGATATTCATAAGGGAAGGATGGTAGCAGCGTTTCCTGCTTTTATGGTAAACCAAAGGTTGACACCAGAAGTTGTGTTAACTGAAAATTGTCTTTCACTGACAGATTGTTTTCAGCAGTGACAGAAAAATCTGAAGGCTGTCATTTGACAGATTACACTATGGGTGATCTAATTAAAATCAATTAAAATTACAGGTAATAATAGATTATGACAGAATTTTTACAAGCCTGTCTTTCAGAATGACAGTTAACAAAAAAGTCTAGTTCAAGTCTAACGGTCGACACATACCTGTCGGACTGTGCTGCTGTACTGCACCAGTCCAACGTGAGCCTTGGCTTCAGACACATCCAGTTTGTCGATAATTTGGTTGATCCATTTCTTCACCAGCTCAAAGTTCTCGGGACGCACGCTCTTAGAGCCATCAATCACAAATACCACATCTGTTGCAGAGTTGCTGCAGGCTGGGAATGTCAAAAACAACAACACATATCGGCGTATGTTAATGTGGTCGCACAGGGATCATACTTAGACAAAAGCATTTACACACACACACACACATGCACACTCACCACTGCAGCTGCGACCATCATCCATGAGGGTAAAGCCTTCTTTGCAGGCACACTTGTATGATCCTGGGGTGCTGATGCATACCTGCTCGCAATCATGATCCCCAGTGGCACACAGGTCCGACACTGTGCGTGCATGCATGCAGAACACACACAGAAGAGGAGGTGCACACACATATATACAAAAAAGGGGACGGGCGGTTGGGGTTAGGAGGAGAAAGACGATGTCAGCTTGAAAATCTACTGTTGGTTATTTTTAATGATCCACTGCAACCTGTATTTGTTTTATGTCTACAGTGGTGTGAAAAAATTTGGCCAATCCTTGACAAATGGCATATGTTTTAATTGAAAAGATGTAAACAGTCTCTATAGAATATAGGGGTGACAAAAGTACCACCAAACATTAATGCCTAGTTACTTTTTATTTCATATAAATAAATGCACAACTGCGGCGTGTGTAAAAGTTTGGGTATCCTACACTCTTCTACACACCAATTTAAAAAAAAAAAATACCAAACTGTTATTTGTCAAGTGATGGCCACATTTTTGCATAACACTGTATGCGGAGATGATACATGATCCAGTGGATCCTTAAAACAAAAAGGGGAAAAGATTGGAGCAGCCTTAAGTAAAATCTGATTATGTTTCTGCTCTAAATGTGATACACAGGCTTGTCCAATAATGATCCAATGCTTTCATCATGCAGCTATTGTGTTCTGCTTTTGCAGTGAGACTGCTGACTGCAGAGTAGCAGACAGCAGTCAGAGCTGCCGTAGACGAGGAGTGCCAACAGGCATCACTAATAAGATGTTTAATGATTGGCACTAATGGATCAGTAATTACAGATAGATCAGTCTCGCCTCTCGAGAGCTGACTGAAGAACAGGAGCAGATCTTGTAACAAAAGGTTGTTTCTACCCTAATGCCCTCATGCTCTATCAATGACTGCTCCTCGTCAGCCAGACTGCAGGAAATTTGCTCAGAGGGCAAAAGGGAGGGAACAATAAGTTGGAATGAAAAAGATGACAGTCCTTACATCTTACCCTCTGTATAGGGGGCAGTAGGCAACTCCCTCCAAAGAGCAGGGATGAAGACGTAGACAATGATTGCTGCACCCTGACTCTCAGCTATCTGCGATGACTCATCCCCCCCCCCCCCTCACTCCTCCTCTCCCTTCTTACCGCAGAAGGCCTCCTGGAACTTCTTGGTGAGCTTTTCAATGACGCTGTAGCTCTCCACATAGTCCACATGGTCATCTAGAGGATCACTGGCCATCTGCTTCAGGGTGCTCATATCCACACGGCCCACACCGATGGCAAAAATCTCAATGCCCGCCTCCCGTGCACGCTGAGCCACATCCTTCACGTTGTCCTGGGGACGCCCGTCTGTCACAATAATGGCAACCTGTGATACCAAAGGTTCAAAATATGAAATGCGGCAAATATAACTATATCAGGATTCAAGTGAACTACAGCACATTTAAATGGGTGTCAGACCTTGCTGATATCAGGAGACTTGGCACGAGCACCCTCCCCCTCACTGAATGCCACATTCTGGGCAAACTGGATGGCCAGACCGGTCATCGTTCCAGTGGACAGGGGTTCAATTTTCGTCACTGCTCTGATCAAGCTGGCTTTGGTGCGGTGAGTCTTTAGAGAAACCTGGAGTTCCGTAACAGCACAGTGAGTTAAGATATCATGGAGTGGTTACAGAGGATATATTTTCTCATATTATAGCTATACCTCATTCTTAACTCTGCTAGCATAGTTGACAACTCCCACACGGGTGGCGTTGGGTCCAACATCAAGCCCCTCGATAACCTTTGCCAGGAAGACCTTAACTTGCTCAAACTCTGAAGGGCGAACACTCCGGCTGCTATCGATGATGAACACGAGGTCAGTTGGGCGGGTTTTGCACAAACCTGCCGCTACACATGGAGACAAATGCAATTATTATGGACATTTTATAGATGTACTGACTGTCTGTTTAGTTATCTCACATGGTGGATAGAGACAGAGGGTGCTGATTATGAAAAAAAGTGGGAGGAGATTATAGAAAGAAAAGGGGCTGGTAAGAGGAAACAGGGAGGGCAGACATGATGGGGTGGGGTGGGGGGTTGGAGCAATGTATATGCCAGGAAGTGGGTGGGGAAAAAAAACCCAGTACGTAAGGAGGCAGCGGGAGTAAGAAAGAAGGCGGTGGAATGCTACCTGGCCAGAAAAACTATTTTAAAGTTTTTTAAAAATGTCTGAGGGACTTCCCAAATATTATTATTAATTACATTAATGGCATGGGTAAGAACATGAGATGGTTACAATTTTACAAAATATTAAAATAAAATAAGGGCACCCTGACATATCTTTGTGTATGAGCTTTCTTTGACTGATGATATTTTGTGCTGTTTAAAGAAATTCAAATTTGAAATAACACATCGAGTGGTAGCAAGGATTTTAATAAAAATAAACTGGTATTTATGATCGGCCATTAGCTGATTTAAACATTAAACATTATATTCTCACTTCTCGCCCTTTGCCACCCTTCCTCCCTCTAGACTTCATCCAACTAAACTATCAATTTCTAAAACACCCATATCCTAAGACACCCCAGCAGCAACTGCTACACACTATCCAAATATAACAGTATGACACAAAGTATACTTATTCATGGCTATACTAATAGCCATGAATGAGTGGCTGATACACTGTAACTCTCTCTTAACTGATTACTTACAACAGAAAACTTCTATCATTTTTATAATATATTTTCTAAAATCCAACAATAAAATTCTCAATCATTTATTTAGACTCATTAATTGCTGACATGAATATAAAACCCCAGTTTTATCCCCTTTTTGTTCAAAATTTTAGTCAAAACTTAGTTTTCTGTTCTTTATCATCCAAAAATTAAATGTGCAGATCACTCATATACATCACATTACTGTGAGACTAAGGAAAAGACTGGACTTAAGACTCAAAAGTTCCTGCTAAAGAAATCACAGTTTAGTTTTGTGTAAAAACAGTCTCAAATGTAAACCATCACATGATTATCTGCCATCTTCTCAAGTGGAATTAGACACAGAATTTGAGGGTTAAAGGTCATCATTCTTACCCATGGCAGCGGCCATGCGGAGGTCCATGGTGGCTTGAGCCCCTATGAGGCCAAGCAGCAGCAGAAAAAGCAGCTGGAGAGGCGTCATGGTGACTTTGACAGGGGGTGACAGCTACAGGCGGGGGTCCGAGCAGCGGTCCTAGAGTGAGAAGCAAAAAGGAGATGGAGCAGGGCGAAGGAAGTTCCAGGTGATGGGGACGGCCACAAAGTGAGACAGAGTGCCTTGAAGGAGCAGGTTATCAATGCAAGGGCTTTACACACTCAACCCACAGACAACCCCCCACCCCCACCAAAAAAGCTGCAGTGTGTGTGTGTGTGTGTGTGTGTGTCTGTCTGTCTGTGGAAAGGAGAGGGAAATACCTGATCTGGGAGGACCTAGGATGGTGGGCAGGGAAAGACAAACACACCTTGATATGGCTTGGATGGACAGGTAAGAGTGTGTGTGACAGAGAGAAAGAGAGAGAGAGAGAGAGAGAGAGTGTGTGTGTGTGTGTGTGTGTGTGTGTGTGTGTGTGTGTGTGTGTGTGTGTGTGTGTGTGTGTGTGTGTGTGTGTGTGTGTGTGTGTGTGTGTGTGTGTGTAAGTCTGGCTGGGGGTACAGGAGCGGCTGGGGTTTGGTGCAGCGCGGCACGCCAACGCAGCCGCCCCCCGTTGGATTTGGCCAAAGCTCAAATAAACACCAACATGAATTCCTCTTTTCTCCCCATGTTCCCTCATATAGCAAACACACATTTATGGTGCGGAAGTGAAGGAGAGCCGCCATACACAGCCTACAGTGTTCCTGCTACTCTGCACCATTGGATGTGTGAGCATTTTTCTATAAATTGAAGTATACAAGCCGTTTCCTGCCTGATAAAGTTCAGCTCAGTGCCACTAGTAAGGTCATTTTTTAAAATTGCTTTCAAAAATGTTAAAAACATTTCTAAAGAGTCAGATCGTATCGCTCAATATCGTGTTATGAACAGATTGAGGGTAAAGAAGCCAGATCCCAAAAATTAAAATCAGATTTCCCATTTTTCACTGAGCTTCCCTTCTCATCTATCATTTCACAACGCTTCTCCTCTATAAGGTGGGTGGGTTGTGAAGTCCATGGAGTAAACACAGCAGCAAAACACATTTATCAATGAGCACTCATAGTCATCTTTAATCTTGCTATAGCTTCTACATGTACACTAAACAGAGACCCCTCTTTTCTGGTTCCACATCTCACACAACCCTGCATTCCTCTGCAACTCCCCATCCTCCTTCTCCACTCACAAACACCCCTCCATCCACGTACACACGACCTGAACAAGCCACAATTGAGGTGGTACCCTGGGAGAGAAAACAGTGTCGAGGCTTTGGCTGTACAGGAACTGGCAAGAAAAATTTCTAACTTAAAAAAGCATCAAAAACTAATTGCACAGTATGTGTGATGGTTTGGTGGGATGGGGATGAAAGAGATGAGATGTTATTTCTGGACAGCATGTCTTCTTTGGGAATGGATGGTTTGGCTGGTATGTGAAGACGCAACACACACAAGGTACACGTGCGCGCGTGCACACACACACACACACACACACGCACACACACAGCGGTTATGTAACCTGGTCTACCTGCCAGACAGGAGAAGCAAACAGAAGCAGGTAGATGGGACAGCCGTTCCTGCATTCATCACTGCTGGAGAACTATTTCAGAATGCTCTGAATACTCCATCATTTTGTGTCTATATATGATGATTGTCTCATTAAAAAGGTAGTTGGTTGGGAATAAAAGTCATATTCACAGTTTTAACGGCAGCTCGATGGCACAGTGGTTAGCACTGTGGCAGGACAGTAAGAAGATCACAGGATCGATTCCACCCCTGACCATCGTGGGTTTGATCCCACCCCCTGACCATGTGTGGAGTTTGCATGTTCTCCCTGTGTCGGCACAGCTTTACCCCGGGTACTCGGGTTTCCTCCCACAGGCCAAAAACATGCAAGTTAGGTTAATTGGAGACTCTAAAGTGACCCTAGGTGTGAATTTGTGTATGTGAATGGTGAAGGGATTGGCACCATACCGTGGCTGCCTCATCCATCCAGGTGGATGCCCTGAATTTCCCTCTGGGGATTAATAAAGTATACAAAATACAAAAAGATACAAAACGCTCAAACTTGAACACTGCCAACGTTTCAAAATGTATCCTTGTGAGCTAAAAAGCTCAAGATTTAGATTCACACCTCCAGCTTTGAATCTGGCAACTCCACCCTCAGGCTGTTCACCAAACCTTCTGTTTAAAAGCAGCAGCCATTCATAGAAACTTGGCTTTAAGAGGATGAACTAAAAAAGTTTGAAATTGTCTAAACCAAGGCACAGTATGAAGAAAATCTTTTGGTGGGTGTTTGACAACTTAATTACTTTTAGTTATACAAATATAAGAAATGCTTCCCAGTGCTCAGTTTAAATTAAAAGAAAGGTAATAAATCTGCAACATTTTGAACAAATCTATTCAAACCAGGAAGTTAGACAGAAAACTTTGTTCTCTTCAAATGTGAATATCTTCTGGTCTAACTCTGTATTCTGATTGATAGTTGAAGGAAAGTAGAAACTCATTTAATGAAAGCATCAAGGTGCTGATGCCTCGGTGCCTGTGGCAGGGAGCTATGGGGGGCCTGTAAAAAGGCATACTGCCACCTCTACTGGCCTGGCATAGTTATTACAAGCGAGGAAAAACCTCCGTTTAACAGGCAGAAACCTCGGGCGGAACCATAGCTCATAGAGAACGGCCATCCGCCTCGACTGGCTGGGTTGAGTAGCTACATTCAAAACAAACATACAAATACAACATTCAAAGCCAAACAGTCCAGTACCAAGCCTGGCCAGGAAGGCCTGGCAGAGGCAGCATTTCTAACTAAAGCCCTTATCAAAGAGAAAAGATTTCAACTTGCTCTTGAATAAAGAGTGTCTACCTTCCGAACTGAACTGGGAAGATGGTTCCACAGGAAGGGAGCTTGATAGCTGAAAGCTCTACCTCCCAATCTACTTCTAGATACCTTGGGGACCACTAGTAGTTTGGATTTTTGGGAGCGCAGAGCTTTGGTTGAATGATAGGGAACTAAGAGATCTTGCAGGTAAGAAGGAGCCATACCATTAAGAGCTTCATAGGTTAAGAGCAATATCTTGAATTCAATCCTATATTTTATTGGGAGCCAATGTAAAAAAGCTAAGACTGGAGTAATGTGATCTCTTCTCCCTATTCTCATAAGGATACGTGCAGCTGCATTCTGAATGAGTTGGAGAAACTTTATGGACTTATTTGGGCAACCTGATTAAAGTGAGTTACAATAGTCCAGTCTTGAGGTGATAAAGGTGTGGACTAGTTTCTCTGCATCTTTATGAGACAGGATGGACCTAATTTTAGAAATATTACGCAGACGGAAGAAGGCGCTCTTAATGGTTTACTGTATATGAGAGTTGAAAGACACAACTTGGTCAAAGACAGCTCCAAGATTCCTAACAGAAGACGTAGAAGCCAGTGCAATGCCATCTGGTGTTGCTATCTTGCTAAAAAGAGTACTTCTAGCATGTTTGGGGCCAAGAACAATGACTTCAGTTTTATCTGTATTCAGCAATAGAAAGTTGTAGTTCATCCAGGTTTTGATATCCTTAAGACACTCCTGGAGTAAACCCAACTGGCTGGGATCATTTGGATTGATGGGTAAATACTATTGAGGGTTGTCAGCGTAACAATGAAAATGAATAGAATGCTTCCTCATAATGTCTCCCAAAGGCAGCATGTAAAATATAAACAATACTGGTCCAAGTACTGATCCCTGCAGAACTCCATAGCTAACCGTGGTCTGAGTAGAGGACTTGTTATGGACATGAACAAACTGGGAACGGTCTGATAGATAAGACTGGAACCATCTTAGCGTTGTTCCATTCAAGCCAATTTGCTGTTCAAATCTCTCTAGCAGAATATGGTGGTCAATGGTATCAAAGGCAGCGCTGAGGTCCAATAAAACAAGGACGGAGACAAGTCCTTTGTCAAATGCAATAAGGATGTCATCAGTAACTTTCACTAAGGCTGTCTCTGTGCTGTGATGTTTCCTAAAACCTGACTGAAATTTCTCAAATATACCATTTTTTTTTCTAAAAAGGTGCATAGTTGATTGGCAACTACTTTTTCGAGGATCTTGGGAAAGTAGAGAAGGTTAGATATTGGTCTATAATTGGTCAAAATCCCAGAATCAAGCGAAGGTTTTTTAAGTAGAGGTTTAATTACTGCCACTGTGGAGAGTGCAAATAAAGGAACCAGACCTGCACGACAGACGACTTTAATTCAATTCAATTCAATTCAATTCAACTTTATTTATATAGCGCCATTTCACAACAGCAGTCATCTCATAGCACTATCAACTGTAGGGAGGACCCCCACAGTTGCAGAAAGACCCCAGCAATCAGGCGATCCCCTGTGAGCAAGCACTTGGCGACGGTGGAGAGGAAAAACTCCCTTTTAACAGGAAGAAACCTCCAGCAGAACCAGGCTCAGGGAGGGGCAGTCATCTGCTGCGACTGGCTGGGGGGTGAGGGGACAGAGAAGAAGAAAAGAACAGACATGTAGAGAGCAAACAGCACGATGGGGACTCAATCTATGGGAGAGAACAAACAAATGTTAATGACCAGCAAAAAAAAAATATTTCATAGAGAGTGAGGAAAGGAGTGAGGCCCAGTGCATTACTGGAGGTCCCCCGGCTGACTAAACCTATTAGCAGCATAACTAAGGGAGGGTTCAGAAACACATGATCCCTCCCTAATTGTAGGCTATATCAAAAAGGTAGGTTTTAGCCCTATTCTTAAAAACAGAGATCGAGTCTGACTCCCGAATCCAGATTGGCAGCTGATTCCACAGGAGAGGAGCTTGATAACTGAAGGCTCTGCCTCCCATTGTACTTTTGGAGATTCTAGGTATTACAAGTAAACCTGCATTTTGGGAGCGTAGTGCTCTGTTAGGATGATACGGTAGTATCAGATCTTTTAAATAAAAAGGAGCCTGATTGTTTAGAGCTTTGTAAGTAAGAAGAAGGATTTTAAACTTAATTCTAAACTCTATGGGAAGCCAATGAAGGGAGGCCAGAACCGGAGAGATATGATCTCTCTTTCTAGTACCTGTTAAAACTCTTGCTGCAGCATTTTGGATCAGCTGAAGACTTTTTAAAGATGTTTTAGGACAGCCTGATAATAAAGAATTACAATAATCTAATCTCGAGCTAACAAAAGCGTGGATTAGCTTCTCAGCATCACTCTGAGACAAGATGCTCCTAATCTTGGCAATATTACGCAAATGATAGAAGGCAGTCTTAGAGACAAATTTAATATGTGAATTGAAGGACAAATCCTGATCAAAAATAACTCCAAGGTTCCTCACAGAGCTATTAAGAGAAAGAGTAACTGCATCCAAACTGAAAGTTTGATATGGAAAGGAATTTCTAAGGTTTTTTGGACCAACAAGAATGACTTCAGTCTTATCTGAATTTAATAGCAGGAAATTACAAGTCATCCAAACTTTGATTTCCTTAAGACAGGCTTCTAACTTGGCTAATTGATTAGTATCATCTGGCTTCATTGACAGGTATAATTGTGTGTCATCTGCATAACAGTGAAAATGTATACAGTGCTTTCTAATAATGTTGCCTAACGGAAGCATATATAAACTAAAAAGAGTAGGGCCAAGCACAGATCCCTGTGGAACTCCATGACTAAGCTTTGAGCTGAGAGAAAACTCATCATTTACATGAACAAACTGGAACCTATCAGATAAATAAGATCTAAACCACTGCAACGAAGTTCCATTAAGTCCAACATAGTGTTCTAATCTATCAAGTAGAATATTATGATCAATAGTATCAAAAGCTGCACTAAGATCTAAAAGGACAAGTACAGAAACTAGTCCATTATCAGATGCAATGAGGAGGTCGTTAGTGACCTTCGCTAAGGCTGTTTCAGTGCTATGATGGATTCTAAACCCAGATTGAAACTCCTCAAATAAACCATTTCCCTGCAGGTGGTCAAATAATTGCGTAGCAACAACTCTTTCTAAGATTTTTGAAATGAAAGGGAGATTAGAGATTGGTCTATAGTTAGCTAAAGCTCCTGGATCTAGCGTTGGCTTTTTGAGTAAGGGTTTAATTACAGCCGTTTTAAAAGCCTGCGGTACATGGCCTAAAGTTAATGAAGAATTGATTATATGAAGAATAAAGCTACCAATAAGTGGGAAGACTTCTTTAAATAACCTGGTAGGAATAGGGTCTAAAAGACAAGTTGAAGGTTTGGATGAGGAAACTATTTTGTCTAACTCACAAAGGTCGATTGGAGTAAACTCATCAAGACAGACATCAATAGAAGGAGTTGTAGTAGTTACAGTATTTAAGTTAACTGTGGGAAGAATCTGATTGATTTTATCTCTGATGGATGAAATTTTATTATTGAAAAAGTTCATAAAGTCCTGACTAGTAAGCTCTAAGGGGATGCTAGGATTGACAGAGTCCTGACTCTTTGTCAACCTGGCTACAGTACTGAAAAGAAACCTGGGATTATTCTTGTTCTCTTCTATTAATGCAGAGTAATAACTCGTTCTAGCTTTTCTAAGAGATTTTTTATAAATTAAAAGATGATTTCTCCAAGCTAAATAGATTTCATCTAAATTAGTAGAGCGCCATTTTCTTTCTAATTGACGAGTCTTCTGTTTTAAGCTACGAGTTTCTGTGTTGAACCAAGGAGTTAAAAATCTCTGATTAGACTTTTTCTTTTTTAAGGGGGCCACCAAGTCTAGAGCCTGATGCAGAGAAGCTGAAACACTATCCACCATGTTATCAATTACAGAAGGAGCAAGCTGTCTATAGCTTATTTCCGTTGTGTTGACACATGGCATAGAGGAAACAATCTGCATAAATTTGGAAACAGCATCATCTGAGAGGCATCTACTGTGATAATATTTTTCTTTAGGAGCCAAATAGTCAGAAATAGTAAAATCAAAGGTTAACAGACAATGGTCTGACAGTACAGGGTTATGAGGAGACACTACAAGATTTTCTATTTCTATGCCATATGTCAGAACAAGGTCCAATGTATGGTGGAGGTAATGAGTAGAATTTCCTACTTTCTGAGAAAACCCAATCGAGTCTAATATTGAATTAAAAGCCACATTAAGGCAGTCACTATCTACATCCACATGTATATTAAAGTCCCCTACTATAATTATTCTATCAGATTTCAGCACTAAATCAGCTAAGAAATCAGGAAATTCGGATAAAAATTCTGAATAGGTTGATGGGGGACGATAAACTATGGCAAATAAAATTGGGTTTAACCTGGAATTGCTAAAGTGCCCAATACTGAGGACCAGGCCCTCAAAGGAATTATAACATGTTTTTTGCTTTACATTAACTAGTAATTTGGAATGGTAAATTGATGCTACTCCTCCTCCACGACCAGAACTTCTGGGATTTTGACAGTTTAAATAACCAGAGGGAGTTGATTCATTTAAACCAACATAATCCTCTTGCCCTAACCAAGTCTCTGTAAGGGAAATTAAATCAATCTGATGATCAATTAACAGATCATGGACTAACAGAGACTTGGGAGTTAGAGACCTAATATTTAATTAGTATATTTAATTTAATTATTTCTCTCTCTCACTTCATTCATCCACAGAAAAAGACTTCCTTCAGAACACCAGGGTCTCTCCTTTTATATCACTCCATTCCTTCCCCCTGTTGCCTGAAATCTTGCATCACAATACCTTCACACATTACAATATGTACTGTCCTCCACTTAATCCCCCACGCTCTGCCGGCAGAGGGAATATTCCCCTCCCCTCTGCTTCCAGTCTGAGATGAATATCCCAGCGTGGGTTCCCTACACCACTTTAAATGACTGCGGTACATGTCCTGTCAATAGGAACATATTATATTCAAAAGAGATGGACTAATCAGAGATAGCAATTCCTTCACTAGTCTAGCGGGGATTGGGTCTAAAAGACCGGCAGTTGGTTTAGAGGCTGACACTATCAGGGCTAGATCAGAATGATTAACACAAGAAAATTTAGGAAAGTGGAGTTCTGAGCCTGTGGGCACAGCAGTGTTAAGTAGAGGCTTGCTATTTTTAGGGGGGCTATTTTTTTGGAATATTATTCCTAATACTGACAATTTTATCATTAAAAATTTTCAAAAAGTCATCAGCACTAAGAGTTGGAGGGACGTAGGAATCTATGGCATTTTGGCTCTTGGTTAGCTGAACAACAGTGTTAAAGAGAAATCTGTGGTTGTTTTTATTTTCTTCTATCAAGGATGAATAGTACTGTCGAATAGCACTACGGAGAGATTTCTTATACAGACGTGGACAAAATTGTTGGTACCCCTCTGTTAAAGAAAGAAAAACCCACAATGGTCACAGAAATAACTTGAATCTGACAAAAGTGGTAATAAATAAAAATTCTATGAAAATTAACCAATGAAAATCAGACAATGCTTTTGAATTGTGGTTCAACAGAATTATTTAAAAAAAAAAAAAAAAAACTCATGAAACAGGCCTGGACAAAAATGATGGTACCCTTAACTTAATATTTTGTTACACAACCTTTTGAGGCAATCACTGCAATCAAACGATTTCTGATTTCTGTAACTATCAGTGAGACTTCTGCACCTCTCAGCAGGTATTTTGGCACACTCCTCATGAGCAAACTGCTCCAGTTGTCTCAGGTTTGAAGGGTGCCTTCTCTAGACGGCATGTTTCAGCTCCTTCCACAGATGTTCAATAGATTTAGATCAGGGCTCATAGAAGGCCACTTTAGAACAGTCCAATGTTTCACTCTTAGCCATACTTGGGTGTTTTTAGCTGTGTTTTGGGTCATTATCCTGTTGCAAGACCCATGACCTGCGACTGAGACCAAGCTGTCTGACACTGGGCAACACATTTCTCTCTAGAATACCTTGATAGTCTTGAGATTTCATTGTACCCTGCACAGATTCAAAACACCCTGTGCCAGACGCAGCAAAGCAGCCCCAGAACATAACAGAACCTCCTCCATGTTTCACAGTAGGGACAGTGTTCTTTTCTTGGTATGCTTCATTCTTGCGTCTGTGAACATAGAGCTAATGTGCCTTGCCAAAAGTTCCAGTTTTGTCTCGTCTGTCCATAGGACATTCTCCCAGAAGCTTTGTGGCTTGTCAACATGCAGTTTGGCAAATTCCAGTCTTTTTATGATTTGTTTTCAACAGTGGTGTCCTCCTTGGTCGTCTCGCATGGAGTTCACTTTGGCTCAAACAATGACGGATGGTGCGATCTGATACTGATGTACCTTGACCTTGGAGTTCACCATGAATGTGTTTAGAGGTTGTTCTGGGCTCTTTTGTTACCATTTGTATTGTCCGTCTCCTCCTGCGGCCACGTCCAGGGAGGTTGGCTACAGTCCCGTGGATCTTAAATTTCTGAATAATATGTGCAACTGTAGTCTCAGGAACATCAAGCTGCTTGGAGATGGTCTTATAGCCTTTACCTTTAACATGCTTGTCTATAATTTTCTTTCTAATCTCCTGAGACAACTCTCTCCTTTGCTTTCTCTGGTCCATGTTTAGTGTGGTACACACCATGTCACCAAACAGCACAGTGACTACTTGTCACCCTTTAAATAAGCCGACTGACTGATTACAAGTTTGTAGGCACCTGTGATGTTAATTAGAGGACACATCTTGGTTGAACATGTCCCTATGGTCACATTATTTTCAGTCTTTTCTATGGGTACTATCATTTTTGTCCAGGCCTGTTTCATGAGTTTTTTTTTTTTTTTTTTTAAAGTTTTTGTAAAGGGTATACACGTCATTACAGCATTGCATTGTTTACATTTTCATCACATGATCCGTTATTTTTTGTTATTTGACAACATTGGAAGAATAATTATTACAACACCCCCTTTTTTTAAGTGAAAGAAAAAGTGAAATTAAAGAGAACAAAAAAAGCAAAACAAAAAAGAGAAAAAACAAACAAACAAAATAAATAAAAATAAAGGAGCATCTGAGTAGCGTTGGAACAAAGAGCGGTGCCATTATTGAAATGGTATTTGTCAAAGATTAGATCTAATGGAAGACACATATGCGATCCAGGGTTGCCAAAAATTCAGGAACCCATCCATGTCCTGTCTCAGTGCGACTGTCAACTTTTCCATCGAGTAAATGTCTTGGATCACGTTAATCCAATCTTCAGGTGTAGGACAGTCCTTCAACATCCATTTTTTAGTTAGGGCTTTTTTACTTGCCAATATTAAAACAGTGAATAAGTATTTTTCTCCTCGTCTTTCCAGTGAATGCGGTAGTAAACCCAAATACAAAGTTACAGAAGAAAAGGGAACTGTTATTTTGAAATTTTCCCCAATATTGTCTGTACATTGGTCCAATATTGGTGGATAACTGGGCATGATCAAAACACATGAAAATGATTTGCAGTCTCTTCACCACACAAGCGCCAACAATTCAACCCCTTATGAGTAAATTTGTTTTGTGCAGGTGTTCTGAAAAATCTTTCCAAATTTTTCCATCCAAATTCTCTCCACTGCAGGGATGAGGTACTTTTCCATTGCTGTTTATTTAGCTTTTCCCATATTTCCAGTTGTAAAGTGAAATTCCCCTCTTTTTCCCATCTCTCTTTTATATATGATGTGTTGTCTCCTTCTAAGTCTTGAAGACCTTGGTATATTTTAGAAATGTATCTGATCCCTGGGATCCCTTTATATGCCATTAAGAAGACCTTCAGAACACCTGACTGGGCCCTTTCCAAATCCTCCTTTTTAAGTATATTGTTTATGTGGTGTCTAAGCTGAAAGAACCTGTAAAGGTCTTGATTTATTAGACCTTGTTTTTTCAAATCTTCAAAACTTCTTAAAATTTGCCCTTTAAAAAAAATCGTAATATTTTATCAGTCCATTCTCTTTCCACTTTTTAAATCTAGTGTCTGTTTTATTAGGAGTAAAGTCTTGATCATAGGCAGTCCATTGCAGAAATCGATAGGGCTCTTTAGTTTGATTCTCTCTGACTATCTTAAACCAAATTTTTAGCGGGGTCTCTATCCACGGGTTAGTGTTATTCAAAAGTTTAGGTAAGGCATTGTTCCCTATTATCGCCTGTAGGGGGATGTCACTTGTTATTTGGCATTCCATCTCCTTCCATTGTGCAGTGTAGACTGGGTTACATATCTCTACTTAAGTTTTAATTTGTGCGGCTTTAAAATAGTCCCTGATATTTGGCAGCGCAAGCCCACCTTTGTCTTTGTTTAGCTGTAGGGTTCTATATTTGATTCTAGGTCTCTTGCCCTGCCATATGAATCTTGAGATCCTTCTGTCCAGCTCCTGCCATGTTTTTTTGGGAGGTTCTACCGGTATTGTTTGGAAAAGGTATAGAAGACGTGGAAGTATATTCATTTTGACTGCTTCAATTCTTTGTGCAGTACCCAAGAATGGTATCATATTCCATCTTGCTAGATCAGATTTTATTTTTGCCACCAGTGGATCATAGTTTAGTGTTATAATTTTGTTGAGTTGTTTCGGGATATTGACCCCCATGTGGCGGTTTGGGATAACCCCCACAACAGACTGGGACAGACAGCTCGCTACTTCTGTTTTTTTCCGCTGCACTACTGTGATGTAATGTGCCATTCATGCATTGTTTCACTACTGTGATGTTAATGTGCCATTCATGCATTGTGTTCAAGCATCCTGTCCCTACTGTGTCTCTCAAATACAAATGCCATCCCTACTGCTGTGAATGCCTTTCATGCATTGTCTGTAACTGGGTATAAATATCACACATATTCTGTAACTCACCCTCTCATTCCTTCAACTGCTGCTGACACACACATCCTGTGTCCCTTTGCTGGAGAGGCTGAGGACCCCGCTCCAGTCTGCTCACACTAAGGCTGGAGCGGAGTTCCTATGATGGCGGTGTGATTTAATAAACCTACTTAAAACCTCACTCCGCTGCCTTTATTTTATCTGCCGCCTCACTGGTGACCCGACGCTGAAAAGAACACGCTGCCAGCGAACGCCTCACTGGTGACCCGACACTGAAAAGAACACGCTGCCAGCGAACGCCTCACTGGTGACCCCGAAGAAGCACACGTTTTGTGCAACGCAATCTTCTGGTTTGGACAGCCACGCTGGTGTCCTGATGGCACGAACGCAGCACCCGGCGGTGATTCTCCAACGACAAGCGAATGCAGCAGCCTGACTGATCTGCCCTTCCTTCTGCTTCAGGGAGACTTTGACGCAGAGTTTCCAGGCGAAACTCTCCGGAGACCACCCACGACCGGGAAACCTGAGGAATTTCATGGTGGGATCTGCACGCCTAGATCGGCACATCCACGCTGGACCAGCCGCGCTCACAGCTCCTCCACACGAGAGCGCATGCACCTCGTCCTTTCTCCACGTCGGCGACCTCCACGGCCGACGGAGCACACGTGGACCTGAACACACCATGACCCATCTACTACAACTTCAACAGGGATAATTAAGCTCCCTGACCCTGGCTCTTCCTCTCCAGCAGGCCCATCCACGCACGGAGCCCCGGCACACGCACCGGGGAGTTACGAGGACGGCGCACCACGCACGGGACACATACGGCTCCACTGACCGCCTTCCTCCTTCGCCGCTGCACACTGGCCCTTCAGGCTTGCTCGTACACCTGAGGCACGCAGCTTGCTCACTGGATTTTATGGTCTTAGCCATGGCGCTCAACGGGAATTCAGCAGTCTGCGTTCCCCGAAGGCTTTAAGGTTGTGCCCGCACCTAAAGTCAACACGCCAAGTCCCCTTGCTCTTGTTTTTTTTTTTTTTTCTTACAGCCGCCACGCAACCTCGTCGCTCCTGTTTTTTTTTTTCTTCACGGCCGCTATTAATCCTTGCAGGACTTAATCGCGAGAGGAGCCAGTGACTAATTTTTCTCCTTGTGGATTTCCGCACGTTCAACGGGACAGCCCCTCGACATCGCGGACCAACAAGCAATTTTTGCGCGGCTCAGACGATTTCACCGTCCAGGGCCGGCACTTACTACCCCCCCACCCCCCTCCACCTCCGCCTGCACAGAGCTTTCCCTGCTTGCTGCCAAAGCTGCACTATTGAGGCCTCGGCCCCCTGCCGAGCTCTCTTGCGGGGGAGCGTGTGGCGGTTTGGAATAACCCCCACAACAGATTGGGACAGACAGCTCGCTACTTCTGGTTTTTTCCGCTGCACTACTGTGATGTAATGTGCCATTCATGCATTGTTTCACTACTGTGATGTTAATGTGCCATTCATGCATTGTGTTCAAGCATCCTGTCCCTACTGTGTCTCTCAAATGCAAATGCCATACCTACTGCTGTGAATGCCTTTCATGCATTGTCTGTAACTGGGTATAAATACCGCACATATTCTGTAACTCACCCTCTCATTCCTTCAACTGCTGCTGACACACACATCCTGTGTCCCTTTGCTGGAGAGCCTGAGGACCCCGCTCCAGTCTGCTCACACTAAGGCTGGAGCGGAGTTCCTATGATGGCGGTGTGATTTAATAAACCTACTTAAAACCTCACTTTGCTGCCTTTATTTTATCATCCGCCTCACCCCAGATATTTCATAGATTCCATCTCCCAGTTAGTTTTGAGTTTGCTTAGTAAATATTGATTTGGGTCATAGTTGAATGTTAAAACTTGGGTTTTATGACTTCTGGGAAGATGGCGGAGAGACATAACACTTAAACAGAGAGCTCTCCCTAGTCAGATTAAAAATCATTGGTAAATGGCCAACTCGACATAAACGGATCAATAAACCAAGGGATGAAAACACGAAGGAGCCGGGCACACGGACAAAAGCAGGGTAAAATTAAAGAATTCCTCTTCAACAACGCAGGAGAAATCGCTGAACACGAGGCCCAAAAAAACGAGGTGACTGCAGCAGGGAAATGGAGGACGCCAAACTCGATACCATGAACACTGGCATCGCCAATTTAGGTAAAGAGTTAAAAGACTTCAAGCGACGACTCCAACAGGATTTAGCGGCTCTTAAGGAGGAGCTGAAAAAAGAGATGAAGGAGGAAATTATGGGCCTCCGAAGAGAAATGGAGCGCAAGCTAACAGAAAACATGGAGGAGCTGCGCTCTCAACGGGCGTGTATGACAGAAGCACAGGCCCGAATATCGGAGTTGGAAGACTGGAAGAGCGAGGCAAGCGAGAGGCTGCAGACCCTGACGGTGCAAACACAGAGGATGCAGGAAAAAATAACCGACCTGGAGAGCAGGTCCAGACGGAGCAATATACGCATCTTCGGGATCCCGGAGGGCATTGAAGGCAACTCGATGACGAAATTCATGGATCAGTTCTTAAAAAAAGAGCTTGAGCTGCCTGGTGAAGCGGATCTGCAGATTCAACGAGCGCACAGAGCCTCGGCACAGAACCCGAAGCCAAACTCTCCACCCAGGTCAGTTGTGGTAAACTTTCTGAAATATGATATAAAGGAAAGAATCCTGACACAAGCATGGAAAAAAAAGATACGAATCGGCGACAAACAGATATTCTTTGATCATGACTACCCGACAGAAATTGTGCAGCAGCGGAAGAAATATGCCAACATTAAAAAAACGCTGAAAGAGAAAAAAATTAGATTCCAAACGCCGCTAACGAAGATGAGGATTCATTGGGAGGACGGCGTAAAAACCTACAACACGGCCAGAGAGGCAGCGCGGGACATGATGGAGCGGGGCTTTGTGGTGAGTGTACCCAAGGAAGGAGCTGAAGCAGCGGCGGCACTGAACGCATCACAACAGCCGGAGTGGAGACAAGTGAGCGGCAGAAGAAGGGGGAGAGACGTGGAGCAGCGGGCCCAGGAAAAAATGCAAGGCTTTCAGCTGAAAGCCTAGATCATAACAAAGATTAAGAAAGGCACAAAAGAAATGAAGGCCAAGAAGACAAGGTAAAAGAGAAACAAATGGCTAGGAGAGGTTTAAGTGATTTTTGTTGGACATTTCTAGACTAATGACTATTACTTGGATAGTAAATACAGGTCTAGGGAGGGCCCCTCACTCGGTGAGGACATTCCCTCCACCCACCAACAGGGAGCAGTGGGCAGAAGAAAGGCCCAAAGTACGGAGGTCGAGATTTGTTAATGTGTTTTTATATAAATATGTGTTATTTTTGTTGTTAAAGGGGCTAGGAGTACAAGTTAAAAAAACGGAAAAACATAAATATGGGTAAAAATCTTAAGATAATGACACTAAACGTGAATGGTCTGAACTCACCTGTTAAAAGGGAAAGAATAATAAGAAAATTCAAGAAGGAAAAAGCCGAAATTATATTTATGCAAGAGACACATTTGAGCAAGACAGAACATGTGAAACTAAAGAGATTTGGCTATAAGAACTCCTACTACAGTTCATTTAAGGGAGAAACTAAAAGGGGGGTTATGATACTAATTTCAAATAAAATACAATTTGAATGTGAACAAGAAATCCAGGATAAAGAAGGCAGGTATGTAATAATAAAGGGAAGAATAGATGGTATGCAGATCACATTAGTGAACATCTATGCCCCACCAGAAAGTGACAAGGGTTTTTTTCAACATCTGTTTGATCTCATAGCAACACACAGTGAAGGAGTCCTAATTTGTGGAGGAGACTTAAATGCTGTCATGGATCATGAAGTTGACACAACAAGTGTTAAGAAGACAAAAAAACATGTAACAAAGTTCATAAGAACCTCACTGGCAGAAATGGGTATGGTAGACATATGGAGGGACCTGCACCCACTCGAAAAAGACTATACACATTATTCAGCAGTCCATAAAGTACACTCTAGAATAGATTACTTCCTTATGAATGAAGCTGACAGACACAGGGTGAGAAATTGTTGGATTGGAGGGGCAGAAATATTAGATCATAATCCTATATACATGGAAATATATTTAAACAATAGAAAACGACAAACAACATGGAAATTTAATGTAGGACTGTTAAATGATGAGAAAATGAAAGAAAGAATAAAAATAAACATAAACGAGTATATCCAAGAGAATGACAATGAAGAAGTGGACCCAACAATACTATGGGATGCACTAAAAGCCATGTTAAGAGGTAAATTAATTGTTGAAACAGGAAAAGCAAATAAGTCTAAACTGGAAACATATGAACAAAGATGTGAGAGACTGAGGGAATTAGAACGTAAACATCAAAGCACAAATGACCCAAAAATATACCAAGAAATTAAAGAAGAAAAAATAAAGATAAAAGAAACACAAATAGATGAAATTGAAAGGAAAAATAGGTATCTAAAGCAAAAATATTATGAAACGGGGCCAAAAGCCACAAAACTGCTGGCAAAACGATTAAGAAAACAACAAACAGTGAATAATGTATATAAGATTAAAGACCCCATCACAAATAAAACCACAGTTAACCCAGAAAACATCGAAGAAATATTCCATAATTTCTATCAAGAACTATACTCGCAACCTGAAGAAACAAATACTAAGGATATTAAAAAATTTCTATGCACATTGGACTTGCCATCAATAGGAAATCAACAAAATGAAAAGCTAACAGCAGAAATAACAACACAAGAGATTAGAGATGTGATTAAATCACTTAAAAACGGTAAATCACCAGGTAGTGATGGGTACCCATCTGAGTTTTATAAACTGTTTATAGAAGAACTCACGCCACAGCTCCTAAAGTCATTTAATTGGACGTTGAACAACAACAAAATACCTCCATCATGGAACGAAGCCATTATTTCAGTTATTTTAAAGCCAGGGAAAGATAGAGAACAATGCGGAAACTATAGGCCAATCTCTTTATTAAATGTGGATTATAAAATATATACAACAATTATATGTAAACGAATAAAGACATTCTTGACGGAATTGATAGAAGATGATCAAACTGGTTTCATAGAGGGACGCCAAACACATGACAATATCAGGAGAACAATACATATAATTAACCAAATACATAAAGAAAAGAAAAGCGCAGTAATAATGAGTTTAGACGCAGAAAAAGCATTTGACAGGGTTAACTGGAAATTCCTATATAGTGTGCTGGAACGCTTTGGATTTAACGAAAAATCAGTACAATGCATAAGGACACTGTATCAAGAACCTATGGCAAGAATCAAGATAAACGGTAGCTTAACAGACAAAGTAAATATACAAAGATCAACCAGGCAGGGATGCTGCTTATCGCCCACCTTGTTTGCTCTGTTCATAGAGCCACTGGCTCAAGCGATACGACAAAATAAGAAATTAAAAGGTGTAACAATAAAGGGAGCGGAACACAAGATTGGGCTATTTGCAGACGATATTATAGTTTACCTTGAACAACCAGATGAATCAATAATGGAAATGATGACCTTGATAGAAAATTTTGGAAAATTATCAGGATACAAGATAAACATAACAAAAACACAAATACTGACATTCCACTATAACCCTCTAAACCAGATAACTGATAAGATCAAACTAAACTGGAACAAAAAGAAATAAAATACCTTCGAGTGAACATACCTAAAGATCTAAGCAAAATCTATAAAGCAAACTATGATAGGTTGGAACAAGAAATAAAAAAAGATATTGACAGATGGTCAATCTTAAATATGGATCTGAATTCAAAAATTGAGACAGTCAAAATCAGCATACAACCTGGTGTGGGCGGTTCGGTTAACCCCCACAACAGATTAAGGACACTCAGCTCTCTTCTCTTGGTTTTTCCCGCTGCACTACTGAGATGTAATGTGCCATTCATGTATTGTGATGCAATGTGCCATGCATGTATTGTGATGCAATGTGCCATTCATGTATTGTGATGTAATGTGCCATTCATGTATAGTGTTCAGGCGTCCTGTCCTAACTGTGACCTAGAGACAGATCAATATGTAGATGTGCCTTGTAACCTCTTTGTCCTGCAAGCCGGAGCAGAGGACTGCATCTGCCTATTGTTATGTAGGTCTTACAAATGCAAATGTCTCATGCCTGTTCTGCAGTCCCTTTGATCGTACCAACTGCTGTGGACCTGCTTTGATGTATTGTCTGAGTTGGGTATAAATACTGCACAGGTTCTGTAACTCGCTCTCTCAATCTCACTTCTGCAACTGCTGCTGCTGGACACAGACATTGTGTCCTCCTTCTCTGAGAGCCGTGGGCTCGCTCCCGGCGCGCATGCACGGCGCCGGGAGCGGAGCTCGTGACAGCGGTATGATTAATAAAACCTAACTAACTAACTAACTAACCTGCACTTATATAGCGCTTTTCTAGTCACAAAGACCACTCAAAGCGCTTTCATTAATATTAACCCTCTATTCTAAGGGCCTATAGGAAACAGATATCTAGGGACAATTTAGAACAGCCAATTAACCTAACATGCATGTTTTTGGCATGTGGGAGGAAACCGGAGAAATCCCGGAGTAAACCCACGCAACACGGGGAGAACATGCAAACTCCACACAGATCACTGTTGGTCGGGGGCTGGGATCGAACCCACGATCCCATGATCCCCACAATCCCCCGGCCAAGGGTAAACTGTGCTGCCGCAGTGCTAACCACTGCGCCACCAACCTGCTTAAAACCACAGCATCGCTGCTTATTTTTTCATGCTGCCGCACTAGATTACTTTACCTCTTCCAGGCTCTACCAACAGAGATTCCAGGTGCCCAGTTCTCAAAGTGGGACAGGATGATATCGAGATTTGTTTGGGGAGGTAAAAAGCCAAGAGTGAAATATAACGACTTCTATTCTATATAACGACTTCTATAGCGACTTCTTTGCACGTTTTGAAGCATCAAACTCGACAATCAGAGGGAGGGCTGGCCCTCCCCCACCATCAGTCGGACCAGCTTTTACCATCAACACAGCGGACACACGGAGGACCCTAACCAGAGTCAACCCACGCAAAGCTGCAGGTCCAGACAACATTCCGGGACGTGTGCTCCGAGACTGTGCGAGCGAGTTGGCGGATGTCCTGACTGACATTTATAACATCTCCCTGAGTCAGGCCATCGTTCCCAGATGCTTCAAGACCTCTATCATTGTACCGGTGGCAAAGAAACCAGTGGTGTCCTGTTTGAATGACTATCGTCCTGTTGCACTGACACCAATTGTGATGAAGTGTTTTGAGCGGCTTGTCAAACCACACATTACAGCCTGCCTCCCTGCATCACACGACCCGCTCCAGTTTGCATATCGTTCAAACCGCTCCATGGAGGATGCTATAGTCACCACCCTACACTCTGTCATCACCCACCTGGACCAGAAAGACACCTACGCCAGACTCCTGTACATTGATTTCAGTTCAGCATTCAACACCATTATTCCCCAGAGACTGATGGAGAAATTACTCCTTCTCGGTCTGAACACCGCCACATGTCTCTGGATCCTGGATTTTCTGACTAAGAGACCTCAGTCTGTCCGGGTTGGAAACAACATCTCCAAGTCTGTCACGCTGAGTACCGGATCCCCTCAAGGCTGTGTACTCAGTCCACTGTTGTTTACACTTCTAACACATGACTGTGTATCCAAACACGAGGGGAACCAGATTATTAAGTTTGCAGATGACACCACGGTGGTGGGACTTATCCAGAGGGATGAGGAATCAATGTACAGGGAAGAAGTGAGAGACCTGGAAGGCTGGTGCAGGGAGAACAATCTGGTGCTCAACGTGGACAAAACGAAGGAGATGATTATCGACTTCCGGCGGTCACAGCCTGAGCACGCCCCCCTCAGCATCGGCGGCCGTTTAGTGGAGAGAGTAGAGAACATCAAGTTCCTCGGAGTGCAGATCTCGCAGGACCTGACCTGGAGCAAGAATTCCTTGGAGATCAGGAAGCGGGCTCAGCAGAGACTGCACTTCTTGAGGAAACTCAAACAGGCCTCTCTCCCCATCTGCATCCTCAGGACCTTCTACAGAGGTGTGGTGGAGAGTGTTCTGACGTACTGCATTGCTACATGGTACTCCAGCTGCAGTATGTCAGACAAAAAGGCCCTGCAGAGGATAATCAAGGGGGCAGAGAGGGTAATTGGAGTCTCCCTCCCCTCTGTCCAAGAACTTTTTCAGAACCATTGTAGGAGCAGGGCATTAAACATTGTCAAGGACCGTTCTCACCCTCTGCATAAACACTTTGAACTTCTTCCATCTGGTAAACGATTCCGGAGCATCAGAGGCAGAACCACCAGACTGATCAACAGCTTCCTTCCACAAGCTGTCAGGATGCTGAACAGTTGACCCGGAATCTCTCATACACACTACTGCACCTACGAACATTTTGTATATTATAGTTATTCTTTTTTTTTTCCCCAAGTATGTCTCAGGGATGTGTGAATGGATGGGGGGGTGGGGGTGGAGGCTATGTGGGAATGTGTCTTAAATCATGCTGCTTCTTATATGGATGCCGAAAGAAACGCAATTTCATCTTGCCTGCACTACAGTTGTATGTACAGCAATATGACAATAAAGTTTGATTTGATTTGATTTGATTTGATTTGGATAAAACTCTCCAGTTACCAAAAGAGAAAGGAGGCATGGGCCTACCGAGTCTAAAGGAATATTACTACTCAGCACAAATAAGATATATCATATGTTGGTGCGATGAAGGATATGAGGCAAAATGGAAAGAAATGGAAAAGGAAATTGAGGGACTCCCAGTACAAAGCATAATAGGAGATAAAGATGCATATAAGCAAATCAAACAAATAGACCCAATCACTAAATTTACTTTGGAACTGTGGTATAAAATAGTACAAAAGTATAATATAAAGGAAGACATAAAACTATTGAAATGGGTAGCATTTGACAGTCAGTTTGAACCGGCAAAGCAAGATAGGGGATACAAAAATCTGGTGAACAAGGGAATCACAGCATGGGGCAATATCGGAAAAAAAGATCTCGGGAGCTTTGTAAACATCAGAAGAAAATTTAAGCTAGAAAGATCGGAATTCTTCAGATATCTGCAGATGAGAGACTATTATATGAAGAAGATTAGGCATAACCTCCAAACAGATGTGAGCGAGATTATACAATTCATTTTCAGCTCATATGCAGGAAATAAAATAAGAATTATTTCAAAGCTATATCAGAAACTTATGGCAAACAAACATTCAAGTAACTATATAAAGGAGAAATGGGAGAAAGAGCTAATTTTAAGCATAACAGAAGAAAACTGGCAAGAAATATGGAAAACACAACACACATCAACAAATTCAAGGACATGGAGGGAATTTGGATGGAAAAACCTGATTCGCTTTTTCATTACACCACAGATTCATGGAAAATATACAAATACCCAATCTTTATGCTGGAGGGGATGTGGGGCTCAAAATGCAGACCACTCACATATGTTTTGGAAATGCAGCAAAATCTCATCATTCTGGAAATCTATACATGTGACAATACAGAGGATATTAGGATATAATATACCAATGAACTGTAACCTGATGTACTTTTGTGATCTTAAAAGAGACAATGTAATACAGGCTGAGGACAGATATCTAGTTAAAATCTTGTTGATTGCATGTAAAAAAACAATCACAAAAAAATGGCGATCAGAAGTTCTTTCTGACCAAGAGCAATGGACTGACATTGTTGAGGACATACGTATGATGGAAAAACTAACATATCGACAAAGAATGCAAGAAGGACTATATGAAAAAAAATGGCGGAAATGGACACACTACAAAGTGCAACAACGACACAGAAATTGAAAGAATAACCAAAGACACTGGAAAAACCAGAAGAATTAAGAGATGGAAACTAAAAACTTGATGCTCCAACATTTGTCCCACCCCCCCCTTTTTTTTTCTTCCTTTTTTTCTTTCTTACTCTAGCCCCTTTGTTTTTAAATGTAGACTGTGATCTGAATGCAATATATATGATGAAAAATGAATAAAAATCTAAGTTACAAAAAAAAAAAACAACTTGGGTTTTATGCATGTTTAATTCGTACCCCGATAAATCTCCATACTCTGAAAAAACTGAGATTAGTTCTGGAAAAGAGGTGTCCGGCTGCCCCAGGTATATTAAAATGCCATCAGCAAAGAGTGCTATTTATGTTCCTTCTGACCAAGTGTAATACCTTGAATTTTTTGATTCTGTCTTATCCATTGGCTCAGAGGTTCTATGAAGATTGCAAAGAGCAGCGGAGACAAGGGGCAGCCCTGACGACATCCTCTTTCCAGCTCAAAAGATGATGATAAATTACCGTTAATCCTTATTTTAGCTGTTGGTTTTTTATATAGTGCCTGGATAGTTCTAATGAAGTTGTTATGAAAATTGAAACTAGATAAGATTCTATACAGGAAAGACCAGTCAACCGAATTGAATGCTTTTTCAGCATCTAATCCCAATATGACTGCATTTAAGTTATATTTTTTTTATATGATGAATTATGTGTAAAGTGCGTCTAATGTTGTCTTGTGTCTGTCTTTGTCTTATAAAACCTGTTTGGTCTAAATGAATTAAGTCTGTCAGTATATTTTCTAACCTTTTAGCAAGGATAGTGGTAAAACGCTTACAGTCCTGATTTAATACACTGGTCTGTAGTTGGAGCATTCTAGTTTATCCTTTTCAGGTTTAGGTATGACTGCAATGACCCCTTCTCTCCAGGAGGGGGGGATTTCCCCTGTGTGGAGGACATAGTTAAATGTTTTCAGGAGGAGAGGAGATAGTTGCTGTTTAAAGGTTTTGTACCACTCTGCTGTATAGCCATCTGCTCCTGGGGATTTGTTAGCTTTAAGTTTCATAATTGCTTTTTCTTTTAGGTTGTATTTCTGACAGTAGTGTTTTATTTTGAGACTCAGTAAGTTGGGGAAGGTTTAATGTGTTTAGGAATGCTTCGGATGCGTTTTTATGTTTTTTGAGGGAGTACAAGTTCTTATAGTAGTTCTCGAAGCTTTTAAGAATATCCTGAATTCTGAATTTTATTTCCTTTGATACTGGGTCTCTGATTTTGTAGATTGCTCTTTCCGTTTGTTGTTTCCTCAATTTATAGGCTAGTAATTTTGCCGATTTGCTGCCTGCTTCATCGTATTTTTGTTTCAGAAATGTAAGTTTCTTCTGGATTTCTATTGTGTAGATCTCATTTATTTGTTTTTTAATTTCCTTAATTTTGAGCGAGTCCTTAGAATGAGTGTTGCCTTTGTGTTCTTTTTCTAGGTTCTTAAGTTCTGACTCTAATGTGGTTAGTTTTTCTTGTCTCAGTTTCTTTTGGATTGCCAGTTTTTCAATAATCTTTCCCCTTATTACAGCTTTGCATGCATCCCACAGTATTAAAGTGGATACTTCTCCATTATCATTTTCTTCCAAATATCTGAGAATATCTGATTCCAATTCATCTTTCAGTGGTCCTTTCAGGACATTTGAATTCAACCTCCAAGAAAATGTATTATTTGTGTACTTTTGGATACTTAAGTCCATATAGATCGGACTGTGGTCAGAGAGATCCATCGGTCCTATTTTACATGTTTTTACTCTTCCAATGTCTCTATTAAACATAAAAAAATAGTCAATCCTTGAGTATGATGAATGTGGCGCTGAGTAAAATGTATAATCTTTTACACTGGGGTTGAATTCCCTCCACACATCACAGATTCCCATTTCTTTTAGTAGCATCCGAGTTTTCCTACTTTGAGTGTTATTTTGATGTGGAGAATTACCTGATGCATCCCAGTATGGATTCAGTCTTAGATTGAAGTCTCCACCACATATCACTAAACCTTGGGCTTTAGTTATCATTAGGTCAAATACATTTTTTATAAAATTTCCAGTTAGCCCCTGGAGGTGCATATACATTTCTCTTTCTCTTTCTCTTTCTACTTCCGCCCTCCCAAGAGAGCAGACGCTTTTTTCTTCTCTCCTGCTGATTTTTTCCTCCCCTCCTGTTATTACTAGATCCCAGCTTGCTGTTGTCTGCCTGCGTCTAACTGCGACCGCCGAAAAGAAATTATGGAGTTAATAAGCTGGGCTTTGAACACAATTGACACTATTTTTTCAACAAGGAAAAGTGCTCCGGGGGAAGCTGTCTGCCCCGCTGGAACGGCTCCAGTGGGCTATCTATGTGACACGGGTAAATGGAAAATGCTGTGTCTCTCTAATCTTTCTATCGAAGATATTGAAGATCTGTTTATCTTCGTAATCTTGGTGATTGGGATAATTCTGATTGGGACAGGAATTGTCTTGGTTTACCGCAAATTGCTGAAGATGGATTCAACCTATCAAAATGCTGGCCAGGCGAGGTGCATCCAACAAATTGAGAAACTGGAGAAGACCATGATAGCGACTACTGGAGAACTGTCTCGTAAGGTGGATTACATCATGGGTTCGCTCAGGTCTTTCCACGACGAATTCAAAGCTGCGCAATGAAGGATTAATGTACTGAATCTACAGAAGAAATACAAGTCTTCTCTGTGATCAGTCCTATTTGGCACTATTATTCCCCATGAAAATTCCTCCTGGCTGTCTGCAGTCTGTGTTTTTTTTTCAAAATCATGAGCACAAGGCCTTGGACAGCCAGCTGCAGCGCCAGATAAGACTGGGCGCCAGACAGACAAAACATCTTCTGCCAAGGGTCCTTGGGTCTCTCTTATTATCATCAACACTGCTCAACACCGCACACACATTGATTCATGAACTGATTAAAGATACTGTACACTGCTCTCTTGTGTCTTGTGAATTCTATTGTATGCTAATGCATGAGGGTTTTTTTCTGTGTAGTCAAAATTTGGCTCACATATGAGCGTTTATTCTGATTACTATGTTTTTTCTCTCTCCTATTGTGTTTTCCTCCCCCTCCTCCCCCCTCTTTACCTCCACTGTTGACAGGCGCCTTGTATGGCGACGCGTCATTGGATGCGCCTAACGTGCGCGTCTTATGTCAAGTCAAATTCCTTGTGTGTTTACTTGTAAATATACTTGGCAATAAAGCTGATTCTGATTCTGATTCTGATTCAGCAGGGTGATATCTTCTCCCTCTAGCCACCCAATTACCAAACTGTATCTCCCTTCTTTATCTTTGTGTTCTGATTTTTTTTCAAATGTAATTTTGGTTGAGATCAATGTCGCTACTCCCCTCCTCCTCCCTGACTTATATGAAGATGAAGAGATCATTTTAAACCCTTGTCTATTGAGTTTAGTGTGCTCCACGTCTGTTAGGTGGGTTTCTTGTAAAAATACTATTCCTGCTTTGTCTTTTTTCATTTTGCCTAGAATCTTGGATCTTTTAACTGGATACAGGATCCCTTTTACATTATATGAGATTATTTTGGTTACACCCTGTTTCTCCATTGTATTGTCTTATTTAGTATAACAGTGTGGTGGCCCTCTTTTATGCTACTCAGAAACTAAAAGAACATTAAGAACATAAAAAAACATTAAGAACATAGTGTATAAAACTTTAAAACAAAAAACTGACAAAAGAACTTCCTGAGCTGAGGTCTTTTTAGAGACCCTGGAAGAGCCTTGATGGAGTGTAGGCTCTGAGGGAAATTCCTCAAACTCTGTTACGTGTTGAGGGCCCTCTCTTACCCCTGTAAGTTGTCCCATGTTTTTAACGTGAATTTCAGATCCCAATCCGAACTTGTAATGATTTTTTTTTTTTTAATGCCTATACCCTATGAAATTGTGTGCACCCTCCCACCACCATCACAGCAAACGTTCACGCTAATACAGTATTTGTTAGTGTGGGGAGAACATGTGGATCATTGTCACATTTCTATTTTAACAAGGTTTTTTTTTGTTTGTTTTTTTAAAAAAGACTTATTTGTTTCTAATATTATGACTGTTCCATGAAATGTTTTTCCACATGCTGATTCTGCATCTCCTTTAGTGTTTGTTACCTTGTAGGAGGGGGGTTGGATGTACAAATTGACTAAAAAAATCGTTATTCCCTCCTGTAAACGGCCAGTTTTTCCTTGTAGCTCTGACGCTGGGTTTCCCGCTGCTGGCCCGAGGATTTTGAGGGTCTCTGTGTGGACCACGTTTGGGCCTTGATTCTTTCGCTCGGGTCTGCTGCGGGTTTAAACACCGTTACCGGGAGCCCTCTTCTCACCATGTCCGCGGTTGCTTCTTCCGCCGAATTATAGAGACATGTCTCTTCACCGTAGAAAACCCTTAGCTTCGCCGGAAATGGAGTCTGGAAGCGCAGTTTTTTCCTCTCGTAGCACCTTTTTAGCGTCGTTGTATTCCCGACGCTTTTTAAGGACCTCCGGGGCGTAATCGTGTTCCACGAAAACTTTTCTCTCTTGGTGCATAAATCCTTTTTTCTGCCAAGCCAGTCTTACAACCTCTTGTTTTATTTTGGAGTTGGAGAACCTCACCACCACCGATCTTGGTGGCGCTTCCGCCGCCGGCCTAGGGGCTAATGTATGGTGCGCCCTTTCTATCTTCTAGTCGGTGGATTGGGGAATATCCAACTTCTCTCTCAGTCAGGATTGCACGCATGCCGCCATTGTGGTGAAACCATCCTCGACTCCTTCTTTCAGACCATGAATTCTTATGTTGTCTCTTCTCAGTCTTCCTTCTTGGTCGGTTAGCTTAGCTTCTAGTTTTGACTGCCTTTTGTGTAGATCCAGCACGGAATCTTCCAGCCCTTTTATTCTTTCCTCTGCTTCCAAGATTCGGTTCTCGGCCTGGTCCACTCTGCTGTTTGTCCTTTTTAATTCTTCTTTGATTTCACGAAATTCGGCCCAACACTCTCGGCGAAATCGTCTTAATTCTTTAAATACCATTTTCAAGCTAACCTTTTTGTTAGCTTCATTCAGCTCCTCGTCTTCTGAATGGAAATCCTCCGGATCAGATTCTTCGGCCGATGCGTGTCCTGGCCTGGTAAATGTCGATTTCTTCTGTTTTCCTTTAGGCATGATGACTTTGTCCTTTGATTTTCACTCTTCCAAAAATCCGTTAAATCTGATTTTCACGGTATTTTACCGGATTGGGTCTGGGAGCTTCAGCGTTAAGCTGCAATCACCATGGTGTCCAGACCGGAAGTCATGAGTTTGTTTTTTAAAATAATTCTGTTGAACCACAATTCAAAAGCATTGTCTGATTTTCATTGGTTAATTTTCATAGAATTTTTATTTATTACCACTTTTGTCAGATTCAAGTTATTTCAGTGACCATTGTGGGTTTTTCTTTCATTAACAGAGAGGTACCAACAATTTTGTTCACGTCTGTAGGTGGTAAAGCTGGCATTCCAGGCTGAACAAGATTCTTCTGTCTTGTTTGCACGCCAGAGCCTTTCACAGGATCTAACTTTCTGTTTTAACTTACAGGTGTGGGAGTTGTACCATGGAGCTAGTCTCCTATTTTTAATAGTTTTTCTTTTTAAGAGGGGCTATGGAGTCAAGTGTTGACTGCAGTGAGGCTGCAGTACTACCAACTAAAAGGTCTAATTCTAATGGATTCAAGTAGTCAGTGCTGTCTGCTACGTATATTGACACATGGTAATAGAGTAAGTGCTGAAGGGATTAATTCTTTAAAGCGAGCCACGGCACTATCAGATAAGTATCTGGTAACTATATTTCTGCTTGATGCTGTGAAATCGGATAGCACAGATTTGAATGTTATCAAATAGTGATCAGTCAGTGTAGGATTTTGAGGGATGACAAGCAGCTCATCAATTTCTACACCGTAGGCCAAGACCAGGTCAAGGGTGTGATTATGATGATGAGTTGATTTACTAACACAATGAGAAAAACCAGTTTAATTTAAGAGGGAGAGAAATGCTACACTATAACTATCATTATCAACATCTATATGAATATTAAAATCACCAGCTATGATAATAAGATAAGCCTTTATTAGTCCCACAACGGGGAAATTCCAGGATTGCAACAGCACAGGGATAGCAACACTCAGAGCAACAATCAGAAGGCAAGAAAAAAAAAAACAAGCAAGCAAGAGCAGCTAATATACATATGTACATATTACTATAAAATATATATATACACACACACAGACACACAGTGCAGAGCATTGTAGCTGGATGGAATAAATATATGAATATGTAAACACACAGTGCGGAACAATGTAGCTAGATGGAATAATATGTAGATATATAAACACAGTGCGGAGCATTGTAGCTAGATGGAATAAATATATAGATATACAAACATAAACACACCTAGTGCGGAGCATTGTAGCTAGATGGAATAAATATGTAAATATATAAACACACACAGTGCAGAGCATTGTTGCTAGATGGGATGAAACAGCACAACCGTCTACTTAGTTATCCTACATGGTATGATTATGTGCCCATACATATTCTCACTCTCCATAGCGACCGGTATTTTCCTAGTTGTATGCCGGAGGGGGACCATTGTGTAAGTCTATTGCATCTTTTGCATTCAAAAAAAACTATTAGTTTGTTATGTCTTTTTGCTATCTCTGCGAGCAGCCCTGCTTAGGTTGTACAGTCTGACAGCCGTTGGTAGGAAGGACCAACGGCTTCTTGTCTGATCTAATCTGATCTAATCTTGTCTGATCTAAGAACTAAGGTTGTTAAGAACTCAGAATTCAGACATAAATTCAGCAAATGCAGCACTGGGAGGGCGATATACTGTGGTAAATAAAATAGGCTGTTCTGTCCTCCAGGATGGGTGTGCTAAGCTAAAAATTAAGCATCCAAAAGAGTTACAATATGAGTTTAGCTTAGGCTGAGGGTTCATTGGTAATGTGGATTCATATATTACCCCAACACCACCACCTCGGCCAGTGTTTCTAGGAATATGAATATTACCATAGCTGGGGGTGGTGGCCTCATTCATGCTAACAAAGTCATCGGGGCGTAGCCATGTTTCTGTGAGACAGAGTATATTTATATTGTAATCTGTGATCATATCATTAATTAAAGTCGCTTTATCTGACAGAGATCTTATATTCAGCAGTCCGCATTTAATTATTTTATTTAACTGTGGTAAATTAGTGGTTTTAATCTTTATCAAGTTTTGTTGTATTTGTCTTGGGTTATAATGTTTTGGGCAACAGGATACAGACACAGTCTTTATGGGGTTATGAATTGAAGACTGATCTAAACAGCGAGAATTATTTGGATTAATATGAGAAGTGGAAGCAAAGAAGGGCTGGTTGACAGACCTAGATACTTTGGGGTGAGTTAACACACCAGCTTTCTGTCACTGTACTAAAAAATGCTGAATGGAATAAAACAGGTTGTCCCTTAGAACACGTGCACCGAATCTATTTGGATGGATGCCATCTAGTCTCATAGTGTGATGCAACATAAGCTTTAAGAATTAAATGTTGCCATTGTAGGAGTTAGTGTTTTAATATTGAAATCGCTGCACAATTTAAGCACAAAACTTACTTTGAAAGGGTTTTTTCCTTGGCTCAGCAATCCACTGTGGTCTGCCGTATTAAGAAAGTCATCTATGGGCTGTAAAAAAAAAAGTTGCACTGCCGCCTCTAGTGGGCCGGTAAAGTTATTACAATACCTTTTTCTGCAGTTCCATTACATGGCAATGGTGAGTTAAATTTGTGTTTATTTTAAAAACAAAGCCTTATCTCAAAATTCTGGCAAATTAAAAGTGGAGAAAATATGGCGATACAATGATACAAGCCTTTAGTTCCACTTGATTTTAACTGGGCGAGCTGAAACAGACAGGGGGACAGACAGACAGATACACACAACCACACACAGACGCATCTATAGACTACCGTATGCCTCCTTCACCGAGGCATAACAAGAGCACTCTGAGGCGAGTGCAGTATCCCCCACCTCCGGTTTCTTTGAAGTTCCCAATGTTAATGAAGGAAAGCAGTTTTCAACATTTCCATATAATTATTGGGTCAAAACCAAATAAGTCTATCTTCCATGAATATCGTCGTCGGCCTCCATCGGTCTATGATGACCATGGAAGAGAATCCTAAACGTCTACTCTGCTGGAACAGCACCGCCTGTGGCTGAAGAGGCCGATGCGCGAATGGCAGTCCCTGTCACACAGGTCGCACTTGTGGGTGGTCTCCGTGCTGCTGGGTCTGTGGCGGTTCTTCCTGCGGGTCCTTTTTTCATCTGCTGCAGCAGTCAGTCTCTCTTCACCCGCCTTGAGCTGTCTGGTCAGGGTGCCTCTCCATTTGGAGCGGTCCGTTGCAAGGTCCTCCCAGCGCTCTGTGTTGATCTCCAGGGTCTTCATGTCTCTCTTGCAGACGTCTCTAAAGCGCAGCTGTGGGCGGCCAACGTCTCTCCTGCCAGTCGCCAGTTCTCCGTAGAGGACGTCTTTGGGGATTCTGCCATCCTCCATACGGTGAACGTGGCCTAGCCAGCGGAGCATGCGCTGCCTGAGTAGAGTGAACATGGAGGGAAGGCCGGCGCGGGACAGAACTTCTGTGTTGGGCACTTTGTCCTGCCAGGATATGTCCAGGATGTGGCGAATGCAGCGCAAGTGGAAGGAGTTCAGTCTCTTTTCCTGCCGGGCGTATGTTGTCCACGTCTCACTCCCATAGAGCAGTGTGCTGATGACACAGGCGTTGTACACTGCCATCTTCGTCTTGACAGAGAGTTTGGGATTCTTCCACACTCGTGTGGTGAGGCGAGCGAGTGTGAAGGCTGATTTTCCAATCCTCTTGTTGATCTCTGTATCAAGGGAGAGGTTGTTGCTGATCGTGGACCCCAGGTACGTGAACTGATTCACGACCTCCAGCTCGTAGTCGTCGATGGTGATGGTTGGTGGTGCATCCGTGCCTTGCGCCAAGACGTTAGTCTTCTTCAGGCTGATGGTAAGCCCGAAGTCCTTGCATGCCTGGGAGAAGCGGTCCATCAGGGTCTGAAGCTCCTGCTGTGTGTGGGTTGCGACTGCAGCGTCGTCTGCGAACAGCATGTCTCTGATTAGAGCCTCGCATACTTTGGTTCTGGCTTTCAAGCGGGCGAGGTTGAAAAGCCTGCCGTCAGATCTTGTGTGCAGGTAGATTCCCTCTGTTGCTGTGCTGAAGGCATGCCTCAGGAGCATAGCAAAGAAAATCCCAAAGAGGGTTGGCGCAAGTACACAGCCCTGTTTCACTCCGCTGCGTATGTTCAATGGCTCTGAGACGTTGCCATCGTGCTGCACTATCCCCTGCATGTTGGTGTGAAACGATTCGATGAGGCTTTGCAACTTTGGTGGGCATCCTATCTTTGGCAGGATCTTGAAAAGGCCCTCTCTGCTGACCAGATCGAACACTTTGGTGAGGTCGATGAAGGCGACGTACAGGGGCATGTTCTGTTCTCTGCATTTCTCCTGGAGTTGGCGGATGGAGAATATCATGTCTACCGTTGATCGCTCAGCGCGGAAGCCACACTGAGACTCGGGGTAGACACGTTCGGCAAGCTTCTGTAGACAAATGAGAACAACTCGTGCGTAGACTTTGCCAACAACGCTGAGGAGGGAGATGCCCCTGTAGTTGTTGCAGTCGCTTCTCTCCCCTTTGTTTTTGTAGAGGGTGATGATCTTGGCGTCCCTCATGTGGTACGGCACCTTCCTTCCAACACTGGCAAAGGACGTCATGCAATGGCAGCAGTAGGGCGGTCTTGCACTGCTTGATCAGGTCAGGGGGTATGCCGTCGTTGCTGGGTGCCTTGCCAGCGGCCAAGCTATCAATGGCCTTGCTGAGTTCGTCGATGGTTGGCTCGGCATCAAGTTCGTCAAGTTCGTCCGTGGATGGCAGGCAGTCGATGGCATCAAGGGCTGATGGTGTCACGGTGTTCTGTCTGGAGTAGAGGTCGGAGTAGTGTTCCACCCATCTCTCCATCTGCTTGTTCTTTTCTGTGATGATCTCCCCGGTGGAGGATTTGAGGGGGGCCGTCTTGCTCTGAGCCGGACCAAGTGCTTTCTTGATGCCATCGTACATACCACGGATGTTCCCTGTTATGGCAGCGGTTTGAATGTCTTGGCTGAGCTGAGTCCAGTACTCGTTGGCACAGTGCCGAGCAGTCTGCTGAACTTTGCTTCTCGCAGCCCTGAGAATCTGGAGGTTCTTCTCGTTTGGGTACTTCTTGTACTCAGCAAGTGCTGAGCGCTTGGCTTCAATGACGGGGGTCATCTCGGTCAACTTGGCATCAAACCAGTCCTGTGACTTCGAGGTCTTCCTCCCAAAGGTAGCCAAGGCTGTGCGGTGGATGGTGTTTCGCAGCTCTTCCCACTTCTGCTTTGCAGATTCTCCTTCTTGTGGTACACCAAGTTCCTTCTCAAAGGTGGAGGCAAACTGCTCAACAAGTTCTGGTTGAGCCATCTTGCTGGTGTCAATCCGTGCCTTTCCAGGCTGTCTAGCAGGATGGAATTTCTTCAGCTGCAGCTTGAGCTTGCAACACACCAATGAATGGTCTGTGTCGCAATCTGCACTCTGGAACGAACAGGTGATTAGCACGTTCTTCAGTGAGGTGCGCCTGGTCAGGATCAAGTCCAGCTGGTGCCAGTGCTTTGAACGTGGATGTTGCCAGGAAACCTTGTGTTGGGGCTTGGTCTTGAAGAATGAGTTTGTGATGCATAGATCGTGATATGTGCAGAACTCGAGCAGCCGCTGTCCGTTGTCATTCATTCTGCCCACGCCAAAAGGTCCAAGACAGGAGGGCCAGGAGTCGTGGTCAACACCCACTCTGGCATTGAAGTCTCCAAGGAGAATGAGTTGGGGATGATCCTGACAGTTGTTGCGAGATTCTCGTAGAACTCGTCTTTTGCCTCTGGTGTGGCTGTCAGTGTTGGGGCATACACACTGACGAGGGTGACTGGGCCTTGAGTGGTGTTCAGGCGGAGGGTGAGGAGTCGTGCAGAGCCAGTGCTGCCCGGTTCCACCATCTTCAGCAAGGTGTTCTTCACTGCGAAGCCCACTCCGTGTTCCCTGTGTTCGTCACTGCCCTTTCCCTGCCAGTAGAACGTGTAGTCCTTCTCTCTCAGTGTGCCTGCGTCAGCCAACCGTGTTTCCTGGAGAGTGGCGATATCCATTCCCAGTCTGTTCAGCTCATTATTGATGATGGCAGTCTTCCTGGTGTCGTTGATGTCCTTGAGGTTAGCAGCGAGTCCTGTCATCATAGTGCGGACGTTCCAAGTTCTCAGTTTTAGAGTTGGTCTCTTTTGTTTTATTGTCTTGCCTGGTGCGAAGGTTCTCAGCCTGCTGTTGGGACTTCTCCTCATCCCCATGCACCCAATGAGGAAAGCAAGCTGTGGCGGGACAACACCTTATTGGCTGGGGGCTGCCCAGCTTGAGGCGGGCGGTAGCTGTCCAGTAAGATCCGATGATGCCTCCCACCGTCGGGAACAACCCCTGGCGCCGTGCTCTACGCCAATTGAGCGGTGGCTTATAACCGGTAACTGTCATTCCCCGTGTTTTGTCTACGCCAAAGGCGAAGCTGGAGTGTCCTCTCCAGTGATCCGGTGTTCTACCTTCCAGCGTTGGGCGTTGGTAGGATTCAAGCCTGGGCAGGAAGATATGGAGGACAAGATGTTGCCCATGCAGTATGTCCCCCCTCTCCACGTCACTGATGAATCCAAAGGAACAGCAGGACTGCTACAGTTTGGCACCAGCGCCATTGCAGGAGCTGCCAGAACGATGTTGAGCACAACATAGAACTGCCTTAGGGGCTCCGACTCCGGATTTTTCCTCAGGGTTGACTCCCGAAGCCTTTCCCGTGACCGGGTATGCCGCAAGGCAGCGGAGGTTTGAATTCAGGGTTTACCTTCCCCTAGATGGGCTACCTTCCCAGGTTGATGAGCCACCATCTACCCGAAGCATCTGGTTTTAAGGCGCCAGAGATCCGCCCTCGCCCCTTCTCCTATTAGTAAAAGCAGTTCCGCCGGGCTTAGAGACTAAACCATACGGGCAGGCTAGGAGTTGGACTTAGTTGTCAGAGGCTTTTTTTTTTTTTTTTTTTTTTTTTTTTTTTGTTACTTATTTGTACCCGTAGGTAGATTTGGTTTGCAGTCTGGTGACAAGCCACCGGCTGCTGGTCGCTGCGTGCGCGAGCGCCCTAAACCTACATGTTTTTGGTATGCGGGAGGAAACCGGAGAAATCCCGGAGTAAACCCACGCAACACGGGGAGAACATGCAAACTCCACACAGCTCACTGTTGGTCGGGGGCTGGGATCGAACCCACGATCTCATGATCCCCGCGATCCCCCGGCCGAGGGTAAAACTGTGCTGCCACAGTGCCAAACCACTGCGCCACCGTGCAGCCACGCCATAAGGAGCATTTTATGAGCACTGGGAGCTTAACCCCAGTGCTGCTCCTGGCTATGACAACCTTGGAACCATGAATATACAACAAAAATTATTGCATACAACCTATAGTTGTTGGTCAGAATCCCAGGGTGAACCTGTGTATCAAGTTTGGTGACCCTATTCGTTATACAGTAATAAGGCATAGGGAATACTAACCTTGACCTTTGGCCTTTTGACCCCAAACCCATAACTAGAGGTCAGGGTCCCAAGGAGAACCTGTGTACCAGGTTTGGTGGCACTAGCTTTGCCTGTTTTATAGTAATAGTGCAAATAGAATGCTAACCTTGACCTTTGACCTTCTGACCCCTAACCTATATTGAGAGGTCATGATCCCAAGGTGAACCTGTGTAGCAGGTTTGGTGACCCTAGCTTTCTTTGTTGTTGAGATATAGCTCACAGGCCATTTTGATGTTAAACTGACTTTACAATCCCAAAACCATAGTCACACTTTAGGGTCACAGGGTGAACCCGTGTACCAGGTTTGGTGACCTTAGCTTTACTTATTGTACAGTAATAAGGCACAGGGAATGTAAACCTTGACCTTTGACCTTTTGACCCCAAACCCATAACCAGAGGTCAGGATCTCAAGATGAACCCGTATACCAGGTTCAGTGGCCCTAGCTTTACTCATTTTATAGTAATAGTAAATTTACCATTTACCATTGTGCAAATGGAATGTTAACTTTGATCTTTTGATCCCAAACCCATAATTAGGTCAGGGTATAAGTCATCCAAGATGTGCTTTAGATACAACTACTGTATTGATTTGAAAAACCTACATCATGTCTTTCAGTAGTTTTTGGGTTTACAAGATTTAGGGAAAATCTGACCTCTGACCTTGACCTTAAGGTCATCTGATCAGAGTCAAATTGTAATATGCACATCATCAGTGTATATCAAACCCTGGTACCAAGTTTCAAAACATTTGAAGCTAAACTGTAGGAGGAGTTGATTTCACAGGACAGCTACTGTCTATTAACTGCAATAAAACAGGAGATCATAAGTCAGGGTCTACAACTCCTGCAAAATCCATCTGATCGGAGCCAAATTGCAATATGCACATTCATTCATTCATCTTCTTCCCCTTTTCGGGTCGCGGGGGAGCTGGAGCCTATCCCAGCTCTTTGGGCGAGAGGCAGGGTACACCCTGGACAGATCGCCAGTCCATTGCAGGGCTAACACAGAGAGACAGACAACCATTCACTCTCACAGTCATACCTAAGGACAATTTACATCATCAGTGTATATCAATCCCTGTAACCAAGTTTCAAAACAATCAGAGCAAAAGTGTAGGAGAAGTTGATTTCACAAAAGTGGGACAGACGGACTGCCCCATAACAATCCCCCTGCCGGTTATACTCAGGATTAGATCACAGGATCACAATGTTTTTGACTTTTATTCTCAGCATATTAATCAACAGTGGAATAAACCTCTCTTTGTAAGCATGAATTTATCAACTACCAAAACTGCTGTAACTTTTTTCAGTATTGATCCAATGATCAGATCAGGACACGCTGGAGAGACCATGTCTCCCCGCTGGCCTGGGAATGTCTTGGTATCCTCTCTGAAGAGCTGGAGCAGGTGGCCGGGAAAAGGGAAGTCTGGGCTTCTCTGCTTGAACTGCTGCCTCCATGACCCGGACCTCCGGAAAAGCGGTAGAAAATGGATGGATGATCCAATGATTTCCTCATGGTCTTATCTCAGCGACATTCACATATTAATTCAGATTACTTTCTACTTTCCACTTCTTTCCCTTTTACTTTGATTTGCCTACCGGTACCAAAATAGAAAGACGATGTAATTTTTTTATAATCCTTCATCAGTCCCCACAATGGTGAAATTACAGGGCAATCCACCTGGATGAACAGCCACTGTACAGCATCAATCCCTTCACCATTCACACACTCATTCACACCTAGGGCCACTTTAGAGTCTCCAGTTAACCTAAGCCTTGTCATATTTGCTTTGTTACTGAATAAGGAAATATTCCAGTAAATCCCTGATTTTTGCCAAGAGCCAAACTTCCGAGGGACACTCAGTTTAGAAAAACTATCACAATAGTAGTGCCACATCCACAGAGTAAATGAAGAGAAGTGCAAAACAAACAAAACAACTCCATCTCAGCCACACTGAAGGCCATTGGGGAGTTTTATACAAGGAAACATTTAAATAATACCACATTCTGCAAATATTTACTATCAACATGTTTAGGCAAGATATTTTATCAGTTAAACATGAGCCTTTCCCTGTTTGACATCATTTTTAAATAGTATTTGAATATGCAAATTTTGAGCCACAAAATATTTTTTTGTACCCAATACTGTAGTTTTGTTGGGTTTTAGTTTGTTTGCAGAAGGGATGACGGATTTGTTGAGACTGGAAGAAGAGGGAACATGAAAGGAGAATTGCTCAGGAAAAACCACAGAGTGGAAGATCTTCGAACTGTGTTTCAGTTTTGTTCAACAACCATACATCACTACTTTCAATCTGTTATATCAATAAACTCCACTACTCGGCCCGCCTGCCAGAGCAGAGTTTGGTTTCTTTTTATAATTTTCCCCGCGGTACGTTTCGGTGTGCGGCATACTGGTCACAGGACTTGGAAAGACTGTGAGGATTTCGCGTTTGACCACATCCATAAATACTGAACAAGTTGCCTTTCTTCAAATCTCAGAAGAACTGAGTAAATATTGACACTGAGGGATCGGGTGGAGAGAAGCATCCCATGCCTGCACATATATGCGCACGCATGTTCAAACACACACACACACACACACACACACACATGGCTTCCAGCTGTGCTCTGGGCCCTCTCTGTTCACACTAGGAAAATGAAAATCGAGGTAAATCTACATGAAGTCACGCATGTATGCCCACCGGGACATGAATATGAAGGAGTCTGAAACTGTAGTATGTGTCTAAACCAAAAAGGACTTCAGCTACAAAAACATTTAAAAAAAACAAAAACAAACCGTGAGTAAAAACACTGGTGCAGTAGGCTGGAATAGAGCTTTCACTCTTCACAAAATGAGGTGTGTGTGTCTCCTTATTCAAGGAATTCCTGCACTGCCAATGAAGTTTTTATGTGTGTGTGTGTTTATGCTGTGCTTCCCCTGCCAACAATAACAGCTCAGCAGCCAGTAAGCAGGAAGAGCGAGGTTCATTAAAAACCCAAATACAGAGCTTACATAACCAACAGTTCATCCCAGAACTGCCTGTGCTACAAACACACTTCTCCTTCATCCCCATCTTCTTCTCCCTCCCACACCTACTGGCAGAGCCCACCCATCATCCTCCTTTTCTCCCATAGCAACGGCTCATCTCACATACCACCCCACCCACCCCCCAACACACACACTTATCTTCTCCCTCGATCCCTGCCACCTCCTCCCTGCTCTCGTCACACAGTTCCTTCTCTTGCTCCCACATCCTCCAAGATTCACTTCAAACTTTACAAACAGCAGGACTACGAACCAGGAATTTTAACTACAGTTGAAACAGGAAACTTTTTGTTTAACAAAGAGCAGAAATGACACATTGCTCCCAAATGTCTTTTTTGCGGTGGTGGAGTGGTTAGCACTGCGGCAGCACAGACACTCACCCTTGGCCGGGGGATCCTGGGTTCGATCCCAGCCCCCGACTAACAGTGATCTGTGTGGAGTTTGCATGTTCTCCTCGTGTCTGCGTGGGTTTACTCCGGGATTTCTCCGGTTTCCTCCCACATGCCAAAAACATGCAAGTTTGGTTAATTGGCATCAAACTGGGGATTCTAAATTGTCCTTAGGTATGACTGTGAGAGTGAATGGTTGTCTGTCTCTGTGTGTTGGCCCCGCGATGGACTGGCGATCTGTCCAGGGTGTACCCTGCCTCTCGCCCAAAGGTGCTGGGATAGGCTCCGGCCCCTCCGTGACCCGAAAAGGATTAAGTGGAAGAAGATGGATGGATGGATGGATGGATGGAGGAAAATGCCTTCAGCTCTTTGAGGGGTGGAGTTTCTTACAGAGATATGACTTGCATACCAAGGATAAACAGTGCAGAAAGTGTAGTAAGTATAAGAACACAGCAGATGGCAACACAGATTAAGGATTTGGGCCGTATTGGCGATTGTCTGTGATACATCTACCATAGAAACAATGCTGTCCTTATACCCCCATTAGATAAACAGTCACATGCACAGGTACATCTATAAATTCAAGGGATCTCTGTCTGTTTGTGTATCTGTGTGTGTTCCTCAGATATCTCTCAAACTGTTTGTCACACTGACCTAAGATTTTAAATGTGCTTTGCTGAAGCTACGAGGGTGTGCATGCCTGAATATGGAGTCACTCAGTGAAAATATGTAATTTTAATCAATAAAAGTTTAGCCACTGCTGTGTGACCTCTCTGTCTTCATCCCCCTGGCTTCAAGAAGTGTGGGTGGGGTTTCAGATTGACTCTGTGTCCATTGGAGAATATGCTACATCACGACCATGCTGATTGAATAACACAGCATCACAACCTGTCAGTCACCACAATGCTTCGCAAACAAAGATTTTAGAAGTGCTTTGCTGCTGAGGTGTGCATCCACGAGTATGGAGCCGCTCAGTACAAAATAAATACCATAAAGTTGCTGTGATTGCATAGGTCTAATGGATATATCAGCATAGAGAACACAAGGTGCAGGGGGGTGGGGGTGGGGGGGGCTGCCAGGGACCCGTGGTTCCACAAACCTGTCAGTCACCACAGTGTTTCCTGTACAAAACAAGGAAGTGAAAAATGACAAATCTGACTACAAAAAGATAATACTGAAGTTGCCGGTGATTGCGTAGGGTCTAAAGGATAATTTGCCATATGTGGAGAACATGAGGTGCCGCGAGCAGACTGGGCAGAGCGTCAGTGGGGACCCGGTCTGACAAAGAATTTTCCGGTGGTATCAATAAAGAACATGCCCGTGAGAAGCATGCAGCCTAACCAGCCAGACCACGGTCGTTCGCAGGGAGGCACGCCCAGCCTGCCCAGTCAGTAGTTAGAGCGGGAGTAGCCCTGTTACGTAATGAGTTTAGTAGCAGTAGTAGTAAGATGCGGCTGGGGGCCGGGAATAGACAGGGTGGCGGACTGCCGTTTCCGGTAGTGACGCCACCTGTAGGTATAAAGGACATGGGCGGGAAGAGGCACGTACTCTTTCGTCATGGACCCCTGGCTTGCTGGAGAGTGCTGAGAGTCTGTGGGTATTGTCTATAGTTTTGTTAATAAAGCTCCGTCCATAATACCTCCACTCTGCTCATTAGTATCGAAAGTTATGGCACAACATTTGGCAACGAGGTAAAAGCGATGGAGAGGTCTGTTGCCAATTTTCAGACGTTTCTGGAAGCCCCAGGCGAGCCACCCGTGCCTTGGCCTAGGTGGTTCGCAGCATTTACTAACTATCTGGTGGCTCTAAACCTCGGCGAGCTCAAGAAGCTCCGTGCAAGGGCAGTTCTGGTTCATAACTTGGGTATGGAAGGACAGAGAATTCTGGAAACGTTGGGAGGAGCCAACAGCTTCAACAAGGTTGTGGAGCTAATGGTGCGCTGTTGTCGCGCCCCTGTAAACGTCACTGTCCACTGCATTCAGTTTCGATAGTGCTGCCAGCGGATGGGAGAGTCTGTGAAGCGATATATAGCAGACCTCCGTGAGCTGGCGAGTGAATGCCAATTTGGACCACTGGAGGAGGAGATGATCCGGGATCAGCTAGCAGAGCATGCTCGCTGTCCACTAGCCCGATCGAGGCTGTTAACTCATCTGGGTGAGCTAACGTTGACCTCTGCTATCGAGCTAGTACAGCAATTTGAGGCAGCTGAGACGATAGTGAGGGACATTAGTGATAAGCCCATGCTGACCCAGGATGAACCTCTCTTAAAGGCGCTGATGTTGGTCCCTGAGGATGAGGATAGCAGAGAAGATGAAGAATATAATAATAATAATAATAATGCATCGATTTTATATAGCGCTTTATCATATATACTCAAAGACGTTTTACAAATAGGTACATTATTCATTCACTCTAGACAGACAATGGTAGTGGCAAGCTACTTCTGCAGCCATAGCTGCCCTGGGGCAGGCTGACGGAAACGTGGCAGCCAATCTGCGCCAATGGCCTTTCCGTCCACCACCGAACATTTTTATACATTTAAACACATTCATACCCAGTGTTATGGACACTGGAGGCAATGCGGGTGAAGTGTCTTGGCCAGGGACACAACGGCAGGATATCTGGGGAGAGCGGGATTCGAACCACCAACCATCCGGTTATTAGACGACCCGCTCAACCTCCTGAGCCACTGCCGGTGTGAAAAAGTGTTCAAGAAATCACTTAAATAGGACCTGCCTGACAAAGTGAAGCAGACAAAAAAGCTAGACATCATCCAAGGAATTCAGGAACAAAAGAAAAAGAAAGTAATTGAGATCTATCAGTCTGGAAAAGGTTATAAAGCCATTTCTAAAGCTTTGGGACTCCAGTGAACCACAGTGAAAGCCATCATCCACAAAATGACGAAAACATGGAACAGTGGTGAACCTTCCCAGGAGTGACCGGCTGACCAAAGTTACCCAAGAGTGCAGCAACAACTCATCCAAGAGGTCACAAAAGACCCCACAACAACATTCAAAGAACTGCAGGCCTCACTTGTTTCAGTTAAGGTCAGTGTTCATGACTCCACCATAAGAAAGAGACTGGCAAAATGGCCTGCATGGGAGAGCTTTTTTCCCCTTAATAATAAACACCTTAATTTAAAAACTGCATTTTGTGTTTACTTGTGTTATCTTTGTCAAATACTTAAATTTGTTTGATGATCTGAAACATTTAAGTGTGACAAACATACAAAAAAATGAGAAATCAGTAAGGGGGCAAACACTTTTTCACACCACTGTACCTCCGTGGTGAAGATTAGGTCCGCCACAGGAACGCCTGCATGTTATGGCTGTGGGTCCCCTAAACACTGCTATAAGTCCAGGAAATGTCCGGCAAAGGGCAAGTGCTGTGGAAGATGTGGCTTGTTGCACCACTTTGCCAGGACCTGCAAAAATTTTGAGCGAAGGGATCAACAGCGTGAGGCGGGTCCCTCGCCGAAGACCCCAACGGTAGTTCATGCAGTTTCTCCGGAGACAGATGGATGCATTAGCTGCACTGTTTCACTGGATGGTGTTGAGGTGCCGCTGTTGGTGGATACTGGAGCGGTGATCTCTGTGTTAAATTTAGCGACAGTGAGGGGTCTATTTTCCCACCACCGTATTTGGAAGCTGGCGGTACCCTATTATGGCTATGGAATGAACAGGTTGGCCGTCTTGGGATTTTTGGAGTTGGAGACGAGGTACAAATCCATGATGATGCCGGATGCACATTTTATAGTCACCGCCGCTGGAGCCAACATCATGGGGTGTAATGTGTTCTATGGACTGGGTTTTTCGATTGCCAGCAGCACCGGACAGGAGTGGTCGGGCTGCGAGCTTTGGAACCGAATTGTTCTAGATGTGGCAGATGAAGAGGTGTGGGACGCTGATTGGTCTGGTATTACAGGAGAAGTGCATGCCCAGCGCCATGCGTCGTCATCCCGGGATGGACCCGATGCCAGGGTCCAAGTTACCCTTGGTGTGGGAACTGGACGGCACAGCGGGACCCCCGGGGTGGCTGGTAAGGGCAAGGCACCTGCGCTGAAAAATGATGGGGCTATACCAGAGGGTGCAGTGCTGAAGCACTCCAAGCGTTGGCCTTCGAAGAGGACTTCAAACTGGACCCACGAGACGACCGGTTACGAGGAGGCGGCCCGCTTATACCGTGGTGGTCCGAGTAAGCTTGACAGAGCTCCCGTTCAAGTAGGTTCATTTTGTCTTCTTTTAATTATTTACCTTTTGTTCTTATTAAAGACAAAAATGGAAAGGAGATGTCTTTACCTTCTTAACATGTTTCGACTGTGCACTGCAGCCTTCGTCAGAGTCTTCTGACAAAGGCTTGAACATGAACTTGACGACAAGGCATGAACATGTTAAGAAGGTAAAGACATCTCCTTTCTATTTTTGTCTTTAATAAGAACAAAAGGTAAATAAATGACAAGCTCCCCTGAGGACTGGTTGATACAGTCCGTTCCAAGGGTCAAACTCGGCTGAGAGGGACACACAGAACGCGCAAGCGGCACGGTGACCAGGGGCGGCTCCAGGTGGTGGCTGCCCGGACTGACGGGTACCTGGGTCTGTCAGACAAGACGTAGAGGCCCCCCAACCAGCTGCGCTGCGTGGTGGAGAAGAGGAGAAGTCGCAGTTTGTCTGCAGAGGCCAAGAAATGGAGGCGCTCTGGATGGGAACCATGAGATGGCAATCCAAAGGGGGGGGGGGGGGTCCACTGGGTGTGAAATGTCTGGGAATGTGTTCTGGGTTTTGTGCCCCTATGTCAATGAGTAAATATTTTATTTTTTTTTTTATTTTTTTTTTTTTTTTTTCATGTTCCTATTGGGTTTGTGCCCCGGATGTGTCTTTTAATAAATGAAAATTAGTCAAATTGTTTGAATTGCGTATATTTAAAAAAAAGAAGAAGAAGAGCTAAGAAGATGGGTAACTAAATTGCTCATATTGGGTTTGGTGACTCGAGTGTATTGTAAAGTGTAATAATACTAACAGAAAGGAAAAGTATAACTAATTGCTTGTGCTAGATTTAATATTTGAGTATGCTGTAAAAGAAATGCTGAGTTAACTGACTTAGGTAAGGATATGAAGCTGTTTATTTGAGAGGTGTACGCGTTACACAGAAAGTAAAGAGTACTTTGACATTGGAGTGTACTGTTTGGTTAGTACTTGGCTGTTTGACATTGTGAAATGATAATAACGAGGAGTTGTTTGTAATACCCAACATTATTGATTGTATAATGTGCCCAAGTGAGGGCGTGGTGGGTGTGTTGGGGTGGGGGGCCGCCAATGGGGTGATATAGGTTATTTATTAGGAATGGTTGTTGTGTGTTATTTGTTGTGTGTATTAAATAAATTGTTTTGGGATTATTTTCTTTTAGGAACACGGCTGTATTTTGGTTTGGACTATAAGGGTAAGGCGGCAGAATAACCCACCTGGCTATGTAGGGGGCGCCAGTAGTCCACCTGGCCCTCCAGCTTGTGTTGTGTGAATGGATAGATTTATTTATTTTTGTACATACTGTTTTGCTGTTAGTGAGTGAGATCGGGTGGCAAATTTAGGTGGGCCAATTAGTGTGCTTGCCATTTTTTTTAAAAGGGGTCGGGAAATGTTACGTATGAGTTTAGTAGAGGAAAGTAGAGGAAACTACTGGCGCCACACGAGTCGGCTGCCTTTTTGCAACAGCAGCTCAATTCTGAGTTTTTTCTTCCTCTAACTTTCTGATCCGGTGACACCTTTCTGATCCGGCGATACCTTACACACCTTATACATCACGGACACACAGATCGCCCCAAATGTCTCCCGAGCCGGTGGACGGAGCCACTGTTTATAGCAGGAGACGGTACAGCAGGGAACAGCTGTTAGCACTCAACCGCCACTCGGTGCTGACAAAAAAACTTGACATACCGGGAGAACTGAGGCGAAAACGACGTGGGTGTCGTGCTGGTGTTAGACGGCGGGCAAGGAATATAAGGTACAGACCCACCCTCCCATACGCTGTTATGGGGAATGCACGATCGATATTGGGAAAGGTAGATGAGCTAGCGGCTATCTCCCACTACGAGAGCATATACTGGGAGTGCTGCCTTTTGTTGTTTACTGAGACGTGGCTAACTGAACTAGCAGCAGATGCTAACATTGAACTGGAGGGTTTACACGCGATACGGGCCAGCACCGAAACACCAGACAGTGGCAAAGCAAGGGGCAGTAGAGTGATAATGTATGTCAATAACAACTGGTGCAGACCGGGACATATCACTGTTAAACAACAACACTGCAACAAAGACATCAGGCGAGGAAGGCGTCGGTACCGGACGGCATCAGCGCAAAGCTCCTTCAAGTCCTGTGCAGACCAGCTGTGTGGGATTGTGACGTACTTCTACAACCTGAGCCTGAAGCTGGGGAGCGGGTACAACAGCTGTGGAAAACATCTTGTGTGGTACCTGTACCAAAAACTTCCCACCCCAAAGACCTGAACAGCTACAGACCGGTGGCCTTGACGTCCCACTTGATGAAGACCCTGGAGAGACTGCTCCTTGCTCACCTCCGCCCCCTGGTGGAACCAGCGATGGATTCACTCCAGTTTCCTACCAGCATGGCATTGGGGTGGAGGATGCGGTGATCTTCCTCCTTCAAAGTTCTCTGTCCCACCTGGAGAAGCCCAGGAATGTGGTGAGGATCATGTTCTTTGACTTCTCCAGTGCTTTCAACACCATCCAACCGATGATCCTGAAGGACAAGTTGCTGCGCGCAGGGGTGGACCAGCACCTGTCATCATGGATCCTGGACTACCTCACGAACCGGCCTCAGTTTGTGAGAACCCGGGACTGTGTGTCCGACACGATCATCGGTAGCACGGGGACCCCCCAGGGAACGGTGTTGGCTCCCTTCCTGTTCACTCTTTATACTGCGGACTTCTCACACAACACAACACACTGCCATCTACAGAAGTTCTCTGATGACTCTGCGATCGTTGGCCTCATCTCCAATGGAGATGAAGCTGAGTACAGAGGGCTTATCCAGGACTTCGTGGACTGGTGCCATCAGAACTGCCTCCAGATCAACGCGAGGAAAACTAAGGAGCTGGTGGTGGACTGCCGCAGGCAAGGACAACCCCTCTCAGCACCAGTAAATATACAGGGAACAGACATTGAGATGGTGACATCCTACAAGTACCTGGGTGTTCATCTGAACAATAAACTAGACTGGTCACACAATACTGACGCACTCTACAAGAAGGGACAGCGCAGGCTGTTCCTGCTGAGGAGACTCAGGTCTTTTGGTGTACAAGGGGTGCTGCTGAAGACATTCTATGACACGGTGGTGGCATCAGCCATCACTTTTGGAGTGGTCTGCTGGGGCAGTGGCATTACAGCAGCCAATAGGAAGAGACTGAACAAACTGAACAAGAAAGCTAGCTCTGTCCTGGGGCAGCGCCTTGACCCAGTGGAGGAGATAGGAGAGAGAAGGATGGTGGCTAAACTGTCGTCTCTGCTGGAGTCCGAGTTCCACCCTATGCAGGACATACTGAATGCACTGAGGAGCTCATTTAGCAGCAGACTACATCATCCCAGGTGCACAACCGAGAGGTTTCGCAGGTCCTTCCTACCAACGGCTGTCAGACTGTACAACCTAAGTAGGGCTGCTTGCAGAGATAGCAAAAAGACGTAACAACCTAATAGCTTTTTGAATGCAAAAGATGCAATAGACTTACACAATGGTCCCCTCCGGCATACAACTAGGAAAATACCGGTCGCTATGGAGGGTGAGAATATGTATGGCCACATAATCATACAATGTAGGATAACTAAGTAGACGGTTGTGCTGTTTCATCCCATCTAGCAACAATGCTCTGCACTGTGTGTGTTTATGTTTATATTTATATATCTATATATTCATTCCATCTAGCTACAATGCTCGCACTGTGTGTTTATGTTTATATTTATACCTAATCTACTATATTCATTCCATCTTGCTACAATGCTCCGCACTGTGTGTTATATATCTACATATTTTTCATCTTGCTACATTGCTCCGTACTGTGGGTGTTTATATATCTACATATTTATTCCATCTAGCTACAATGCTCTGCACTGTGTGTTTATATACTCCTATATTTATCCCATCCAGCTACAATGCTCTGCACTGTGTGTCTGTGTGTATATATATATATATTTATAGTAATATGTACATATGTATATTAGCTGCTCTTGCTTGCTTGCTTTTTTTTCTTGCCTTCTGATTGTTGCTCTGAGTGTTGCTATCCCCTGTGCTTTTGCAATCCTGGAATTCCCCGTTGTGGGACTAATAAAGGCTTATCTTATCTTATCTTATCAAGTTGCTAGCTGTTAGCATGCGGCCTACCTATCTCCCGAGGGAATACTCACACGTGATCTGCATTGTTATTTATGAAAATCCAATGGCGAACGCTGGGACAGCGCGTGACGTCATTCACTCAGTAACTGGCAGGCTGCAGACAGAACACCCAGATGCTCTTCTCCTCATCTCAGGCAATTTCAACCATGTTTCACTGTCTCCCATTCTACCCACGTTTACCCAGTATGTCACTTGCCACACTAGAGACAATAAAACACTGGACTTATTCTACGCAAACACTAATGAGGCGTACACCTCATCATCACTCCCCCCACTCGGAAGATCGGATCACAACTTGGTTCATCTCCGGCCGGTGTACAAACACATAGACAACCTCCAGTCATGCGCACAGTGAAGTTATGGTCTGAGGAGGCAATGGACGCTCTAAAGGACTGTTTTGAAACCACTGCCTGGGAGCAACTCTGCGATCCACATGGTGAGGGCATCAATGGCCTCACTCACACCATCACGGACTACATCAGCTTCTGTGTGGACAACACCGTACCCACCAAGACCATACGGTGTTGCTCAAACAACAAACCCTGGATCAACCCTGAGATAAAAACACTTCTGAGAGAGAAGAAGAGGATCTTCAGGTCGGGGAACAGGGAGATGCTGAAGTCCATACAGAGGGAGCTGAGGAGAAAGATCAGAGAAGGCAAGGACAGCTTCAGTTAGAAGATGGAGGACAAGCTGCAACAGAGCGACATCGGTGGGGTCTGGAGAAACCTTAAAACCATCTCTGGGCTCCAGAATACCTCCCCCCAGGCCACGGGGGGCAGGGAGTGGGCGAACAATCTGAATATGTTTTTCAATAGGTTTGACCAACCGCCCTCCCCCCCGACTGCACAACAACCACTGCTGCCTCTGAAGACATCAAGTCCTGCTGCCCACTCCCCACTCCACCAACACCACCCCCACTCCCAACACACAGCCTCCCAACATGACCCTCACTAAGACCCAGGTGAGGACGGAGCTGAGGAAGATCAAGGCGAGGAAGGCGTCGGGACCGGACGGCATCAGCGCAAAGCTCCTCAAGTCCTGTGCAGACCAGCTGTGTGGGATTGTGGAGTACATCTTCAACCTGAGCCTGAAGCTGGGGAGGGTACCACAGCTGTGGAAAACATCTTGAGTGGTACCTGTACCAAAGACTTCCCACCCCAAAGATCTGAACAGCTACAGACCAGTGGCACTGACGTCCCACATGATGAAGACCCTGGAGAGACTGCTTCTTGCTCACCTCCGCCCCCTGGTGGGACCAGCGATGGATCCACTCCAGTTCGCCTACCAGCATGGCATTGGGGTGGAGGATGCGGTGATCTTCCTCCTTCACCGCTCTCTGTCCCACCTGGAGAAGCCCGGGAATGCGGTGAGGATCATGTTCTTTGACTTCTCCAGTGCTTTCAACACCATCCAACCGATGATCCTGAAGGACAAGCTGCTGTGCACAGGGGTGGACCAGCACCTGTCATCATGGATCCTGGACTACCTCACAAACCGGCCTCAGTTCGTGAGAACCCGGGACTGTGTGTCCGACACGATCATCGGCAGCACGGGGGCCCCCCCCCCAGGGAACGGTTTTGGCTCCCTTCCTGTTCACCCTTTATACTGCAGACTTCTCACACAACACAACACACTGCCATCTACAGAAGTTCTCTGACAACTCTGCGATCGTTGGCCTCATCTCAACGGAGATGAAGCTGAGTACAGAGGGCTTATCCAGGACTTTGTGGACTGGTGCCATCGGAACTGCCTCCAGATCAACACGAGGAAAACTAAGGAGCTGGTGGTGGACTGCTGCAGGCAAGGACAACCCCTCACAGCACCAGTAAATATACAGGGAACAGACATCGAGATGGTGACATCCTACAAGTACCTGGGTGTTCATCTGAACAATAAACTAGACTGGTCACACAATACTGACGCACTCTACAAGAAGGACAGCGCAGGCTGTTCCTACTGAGGAGACTCAGGTCTTTTGGTGGACAAGGGGCATTGCTGAAGTCATTCTACGACACGGTGGTGGCATCAGCCATCACTTTTGGAGTGGTCTGCTGGGGCAGTGGCATTACAGCAGCGATAGGAAGAGACTGAACAAACTGATCAAGAAAGCTAGCTCTGTCCTGGGGCAGCGCCTCTGACCCAGTGGAGGAGATGGGAGAGAGAAGGATGGTGGCTAAACTGTCATCTCTGCTGGAGTCCGAGTTCCACCCTATGCAGGACATACTGAATGCTCTGAGGAGCTCATTTAGCAGCAGACTACATCATCCTAGGTGCACAACCGAGAGGTTTCGCAGGTCCTTCCTACCTACGGCTGTCAGACTGTACAACCTAAGCAGGGCTGCTCGTAGAGATAGCAAAAAGACGTGACAACCTAATAGTACTGAATGCAAAAGACGCAATAGACTTACACAATGGTCCCCTCGGTATACAACTAGGAAAATACCGGTCGCTATGGAGGGTGACAATATGTATGGGCACATAATCATACATGTAGGATAACTAAGTAGACGGTTATGCTGTTTCATTCCATCTAGCTACAATGCTCCGCACTGTGTGTTTATATATTCATATATTTATTCCATCTAGCTACAATGCTAGACCTTTGAGTTTTTAACCTCTTTGACTAGTTTTTAACTTTTTAATATGACCATTCTCTCTTACCTCTGGTTTTTCTCCCATCTCTTTTTCTTTATACCCTGATTGATGGAGCCTTGAGTATTTTTATCATGTTTATAGTCAGCTTCATGTATGCCTGTGTTTGTGTCTATGTTGAATGTAATTTGTGGCTTGTAAATATGGATGTCACCAGACTGCAAAACAAATCTACCTACGGGTACAAATAAAGTAACCTGAACCTGAACCTGAATGCGCCGCACTGTGTGTTTATATTTACATATTTATTCCATCTAGCTACAATGCTCCACACTGTGTTTATATAATTATTCCATCTAGCTACAATGCTCCGCACTGTGTGTCTATATATTTATATTTATATGTACATATGTATACTCGCTGCTCTTGTTTTTTTTCTTGCCTTCTGATTGTTGCTCTGAGTGTTGCTATCCCTGTGCTGTTGCAATCCTGGAATTTCCCCATTGTGGGACTAATAAAGGCTTATCTTATCTTATCTTCTAGTAGTAGTAGTAGTAGTAGTAGTAGTAGTAAGATGGTGGCTGGGTTGGCTGTGGAATAGACAGGGGTGGTGGACTGCCATTTCCAGTAGTGACGCCACCCGAGGCATAAAGGGCATGGGCGGAAGAGGCACATCCTCTTTTGTTGTGGAGCCCCGTCTTGCTGGAGAGTTCCAAGAGTCTGTGGGTATTGTCTCTAGTTCTGCACGGTGGTGCAGTGGTTAGCACTGTTGCCTTACAGCTAGAAGGTTCCTGGTTCGAATCCCCAGGCTGGCAGGGGTTGGAACCTTTCTGTGTGGAGTTTGCATGTTCTTCCTCTGCTGCGTGGGTTCTACTCCGGGGGCTCCGGTTTCCTCCCACAATCCAAAGACATGCATGTTAGGTTAATGGCTGTTCTAAATTGTCCCTAGATATCCGTTTCCTATAGGCCCTTAGAATAGAGGGTTAGTACTAGTGAAAGCGCTTTGAGTGGTCTTTGTGACTAGAAAAGCGCTATATAAGTGCAGGTTAGTTAGTAATAAAGCTCCGTTCATAGTACCACCGCTCTGCTCATCATTATCCAAGTTATGGACACAACAGTACCACTTCTGCTTCACCTGTGTGGTACCACTGTACTTTGCAGGACTGCGAGTCCCCCTTCCCGTGCGAGTAGCTCAAAATTAAAAACTTAATACCTCCATGATTGTGGAACGGAATGGCCGGAAGGACTTAATGACCAAATGCAGGAAACAAAAACACCCAAATAATGAAATAAATAATTTTTAGTTAAATATTTACTGACAAATGGGCAACACCGATGGAACGGTTGCAGTCAAACTGGTCCTTCTGCTGTGAATAATAATAGATGCACTTTATTGATGTTGGGTGTTTTGTAGTTAATTTGGTTGATTACGGTTTAAAAAACAAAACAAAAACAAAATATTGCTAAAATATAAAATAATTCACTATAATGGGTCTCAAATACTTGTAAATGTGTCCTGTTATAGCACTGCATGGGTTTACTGATGATACACAGAAGAAATTCAATATTCCACTGAACTCCATCACTGAACAGTGATATAAACTAAAATAATTATAATGGCGACTGAACAACTCCCATTCCCCAAAGTGGAAGATACACTATTATGAATATAAGTGATAAAGGATCAGACAAATAAGTGATCTGACAAACAAATAAACAAGGGATCTGAAACAGTCGCTAATATTGGCTGTCCCATTCTGTTGTGTTAGAGTTTGGACTTTTATTTGTGTGGTACAGGTGGTGGCTCCACCTTCCAGTTCTGCCACCACCTGCGGCTATAAGAGGGCAGTGGGCAGGAGGGACGGTCTCTTTTGCCACTTCTTGTGCCTGACGGCTGCATGTGTGCTGTGTAGTGCTTCCTTAATAACGTGTGTTCAGTTCGACACCTGGCCCGTCCTTGGCTTCATATACAGACATAACATATTCATTTTCAATAATTAGGTATTCTGTAATTAATATTCACACAGTCAAATAAATCTTAGTGCCATTAGTCCATTTTATATTTGTCAAAGTCTAACATGTGATTGCCTACATATAAGGGCTCTGTATTCCACTTTCAATCACAGCCTACATTTGGGCTGTAAAGCTGATTGGGATACCTGTTTCAGAGGGAATACTTGGTTCTACAGGCATACACTAGCCTCAATAAATTAGAATGTCATTGAAAGTTGACTTCAGTAATTCAGTTCAAAAAATAAAACTGCTACATTATATAGATTCATTACACACACAGTGATATATTTCAAGTGTTTAATTTTGATGGTTATAGCTTATATCAGGGGTGTCAAACTCATTCCATGGAGGGCCAAGACCTGCATGTTTTACTTCCACCCAGTGTCTTCAGCAGCTGTTTTCACTGATCAGCAATCAGTGGAAGAAATTCAATGAAATCACCTGTTGAAGACACTGGGTGAGGTAAAACCTGCAGGGTCTTGGCCCTCCATGGAACGAGTTTGACACCTGTGGCTTATATGAAGATCATGAAACCCCAAATTCAGTTTCTCAAAAAAAAAAAAAGATTACATAAAATAAATTTTAAAAAATGGATTTTTAATAGAAATGTTGGCTGACTGAAAACTATGTCCAGTACACACTCAATACTTGGTCAGGGCTCCTTTTGCATTAAATACTGCTCAATGTGGTGTGGCATGGAGGCGATCAGCCTGTGGCACTACTCAGGTGTTATAAAGGTCCAGGTTGCTTTGATATAGCGAGCCACCAGCTCATCTGCATCGTTGGGTCTGGTGTCTTTGACCTTCCTCTTGACACTATCCCATAGACTAGGCGAGTTTGCTGGCCAATCAAGTACAGTGGTACCATGGTCATTAAACAGGTATTGATACTTTTGGCAGTGTTGGCAGGTGCCAAGTTCTGCTGGAGAATGAACTAAGCATCTCCATAAAGCTTATACTTAGAGGGAAGTATGAAGTGCTCTAAAATTTCCTAGCAGACAACTGTGCTGACTTTGGACTTAATAAAACACAGTGAACAAACACCAGCAGATAACATAGCTCCCCAAATCATTCAGTGACTGTGAAAACTTTACACTGGACCTCAAGCAACTTGGATTCTGCGCCTCTCACTCCTCCTTCAGACTCTGAGACCTTGATTTCCAAATGAAATGTAAAATTCACTTTCATCTGAAAAGAGGTCATCTGCTGGTGTTGGTCACTGTGTGACCCTCAGTCCACAACAGTCAATAGCAATGTGTTTAGTTGTTGGTGGTGAAGTTGTGCTCTGTGATTGGGGAATGAAGTCTTAGTCACCATAGTTGTAGTCTTTTCAGTGTTCCTCCAGGACAAGAAAGTACTTAGTGCTGCTGAAGATCAAGGTACTGTATGACACTTTTGGAAACTCGGGGTTTTAGTGACACATCGTGGTCACTTAATTAAATACAACACCCTTTTACTCCATACTCAACTTTGGATGCTTTGGCACAAACATGACCTGCAGTCCTTGAAATGAATATGCCATAAGTTAAATGAGGCTGTTGTCCAACCTCTGACCACTAGGTGTCACTAATGAGTCTCCAAAAGCTCTATACGGTCACTATAAATTAACAAGCATAGTTCCCCATATGGAAATCAATTCCTACACACGCACTTCTAAATAAACATCCTTCTCCAAGGATGTAATATTTTTTTGCTTAACCTTGCTATAGCAACCAAATATCGGGGTACCGCTTCAATCAAATCCAATAGGAGGGTGATAATTTGGACCACAGAAAAACGATTACATTTTGGTGCAGCTCTAAAGCCAATCTCAAACTAAGCAACATGCATTCCAGTCCAGTCTGTTTAGTTTGAGCACTCCATAGTGCGCTAAAGAACAAGACATTTTCTTATCTCTAGCAAGGTACAGTGGTCACACACAAGCCAATCACAGGTATTGCATCATACACATGATGTACTGTGCATCTGTCAATGCACCTTTGGCAGCAAACTACAGCCTCAGGTCTTTTTGAATATGATGCCACAAGCTTGGTAACACCCTATCTTTGGCAGTTTCGCCCATTCCTCTTTGCAGCACTTCTCAAGCTCCATCAGGTTGGATGAGAAGCGTTGATGCACAGCTATTTTCTCTCCAGAGATGTTCAATTGGATTCAAGTCTGGGCTCTGGCTGGGCCACTCAATGACATTCACAGAGTTGTCCTGAAGCCACTCCTTTGATATCTTGGCTGTGTGCTTAGGGTTGTTGTCCTGCTAAAAGATGAACCATCGCCCCAGTCTGAAGTCAAGAGTGCTCTGGAACAGGTTTTCATCCAGAATGTCTGTACATTGCTGCATTCCATCTTTCCCTCTATCCTGACTAGTCTCCAGTTACTGCTGCTGAAAAACATCCCCCACAGCATGATGCTGCCACACCATGCTTCACTGTAGGATGGCATTGGCCTGCTGATGAGCCGTGCCTGGTTTCCTCCAAACATGACGCCCTGGCATTCACGCCAAAGAGTTCAACCTTTGTCTCATCAGACAGAGAAGTTTGTTTCTTATGGTCTGAGTCCATCAGGTTGCCTTTGGCAAACTCAAGGTGGGCTGCCATGTGCCTTTTACTAAGGGGTGGCTTCATCTGGTCACTTTACCATACAGGCCTGATCTGGTGGATTGCTGCAGAGATGGTTGTCCTTCTGTAAGATTCTCTTCTCTCCACAGAGGAACGCAGGAGTTCTGATAGAGTAACCATTAGGTTCTTCGTCACCTCCCTGACCAAGGCCCTACTCCCCTGATCGCTCAGTTTAGACGACCGGCCAGCTCTAGGAAGAGTCCCGGTGGTTCCGAACTTCTTCCATTTACAGATGATGGAGGCTACTGTGCTCACTGGAACCTCCAAAGCAGCAGAAATTTTTCTGTACCCTTCCCCAGATTTGTGCCTCAAGACAGTCCTGTCTTGCATGTCTACAGACAATTCCTTTGACTTCATGCTTGGTTTGTGCTCTGACATTCAATTCAATCCAACTCAACTTTATTTATATTGTGCCATTTCACAACAACAGTCATCTCATAGCACTTTTAAATGTAGGGGAAACCCCCACAATTGCAGAAAGACCCCAGCAATCAGGTGATCCCCTGTGAGCAAGCGCTTGGCGACGGTGGAGAGGAAAAACTCCCTTTTAACAGGAAGAAACCTCTAGCAGAACCAGGCTCAAGGAGAGGCAGTCATCTGCTGCAACCAGCTGGGGGGTGAGGTGATAAAGAAGATGAGAAGAACAGACATGTAGAGAGCAAACATTAAAGGGTAGAAGCCCAGTACATTATTGGAGGTCCCCCAGCTGTCTAAATCTATTAGCAGCATAAGTAAGGGAGGGTTTAGAGACACATGATCCCTTCTAATTGTAAGCTATATCAAAAAGGAAGGTTTTACCCTATTTTTAAAAACAGAGATCGAGTCTGACTCCCGAATCCAGATTGGTAACTGGTTCCACAGGAAAGGAGCTTGATAACTGAAGGCTCTGCCTCCCATTGTACTTTTGGAGATTCTCGGTATTACAAGTAATCCAGCATTTTGGGAGTGTAATGCTCTATTAGGATTATAGGGTAGTATCAGATGACATGCACTGTCAACTGTGGGACCTTATATAGACATGTGTGTGCCTTTCCAAATCATGTCCAATCAACTGAATTTACGACAAGTGGACTTCAAATAAGCTGTAGAAACATCTCAATGCCCCCTGACGCCCTGAGCTCAATTTTGAGCTTCATGGCAAAGGCTGTGAATACTTATGTACATGTGATTTCTTTTTTTTTTTTAATCTTAAATAAATTTACAAAAATAATTAAAAAAAAACTTACACATCGTCATTATGGAGTATTGTGTGTAGAATTTTGAGGAAAAAAATGAATGTAATCCTTTTTGGAATAAGGCTGTAACATAAAATATGGAGGAGTGAAGCGCTGTGAATACTTTCTGGATGCACTGTATAATTTTTGCAACCTTTTGTCTCAACAACCATGAATGACAAAATAAGCAACTTCAGTGAAGTTCTATGTCCAGTTTTGTTTTACACTGTGCCAACTTTGGACACCATCTCCCTTTAAAACAACAACAAAAAAAGTGCTTCATGTAAAGTGAAGGGTATGTCGTTATTACGAAGTGATGATATATGTAAACAAGGTAACAAAGGACTTTAGAGGATGGATAATCGTGCTTTCTTAACTAGAGAGGGTGTTTATAATTTTTCAAAAATAAAAACATCAGATATGATAAACGGATTTTCTTTTTTAAAATTCAGGCAAGCTGCGGTAGAGGTCTACAGCAATAATAATAAGAATGCATCAGATTTACATAGCGCTTTTCATGAACACTCAAAGAATCTTCACAATGGCTACATTACTCATTCACTCCAGACATTATACTGGTAAGCTACCTCTGTAGCCACAGCTGCCCTAGGGCAGACTGATGGAAATGTGGTTGCCAATCTGTGCCAACGGCCTCTCCAACCACTCACTAACATTTATGCACATTCATACCCAGTGTCATGGACACTGGAGGCATTAGTTTTTAAATGTTGTGAAAGGGTTTGAAATTGGTTCAAGCACTTAAACTGCTGCAGAGAAATCTGCTATGTGAGCAATTTTTTAACCAATCTTTGCTTATTGATGACAAGAGAAGTTGTTTGGCAACAAAATTCTTTATCCCCATTAAAGTACACCTCAAACTGCATCACACAAACAACGTGACCAGGAACATTTGAAAACTTGCCAAAAGTAACCCAGATAAATACTACAGTCATACATTTAAAGGCTATATTTGTACTGTGTGCACCAGCGACAATATATTAATTTTCAGTGACAGTAGATCACAGATATGCAACCATTACATCACCACCATTTAGCAGAAGTAGTAGCAATTGTGTGAAAATCGCTTTCTCTGGCATCATTTGTTATTTAACAACACTAAGGGACACAAAGAATGACTTTTTTCTCATTTCTTACTTGACATTTTCTAACTCCTGCATTTATCTGTGTTTTGGAAGGTAACTAGACCAAAACGTCTGTTTGGTGAGCATGCGTACATGTACTTACAGAGCACAGAGAAAAAAACAAAACTATCACACTCTGCTGGTCCAAAAGAAAATTGCCTCAATTAAAATGATCCATTTAGAAACAATATGTTAGGAAGCCACAATTCAGATTACTGCAAAGCAAGTTGAATGCAAAATAAAAGATTAACAGTAACAAGCATTTCTTGCAGCCCAGAAAACTGGAGCCCAACCAAGTCTGGTAGAATTAACATTTCTACAGAGAGCAAACAAATAGAAAATATGAAAAAAAAAAAAAAAAACGCACAATTTTATATTTAAAAATATAGCTCAAACACACGCAAACCCAGGGTCAGAAATAGGGGAGAAGTCACAGTGGAAATGGCTGTGAATCTCTCTGGGACTGTGATACTCAATTTTGACACAAGGCGGCATTGGAGGACTTTGTGGAGAGGCACAGCTGACCTGAGCTGGCAGCAGAGATGAAACCTTGGATGGAGGACCTCTTCACCCGGAGGCTAGAAGGTTGAAAAGTGGACACAGGTGCGAGGGTGGTGGGGCAGGTACCATCTGTCTGGGTATGTGATGGACACTGGGAGTTTGCATGAGAAGACTCTTGGTCACTCTCTGGGAAGAATGAAGGAGGATGCAGGCTGGCAGCAGAGGTCGATGGGTGCTCCTGAGCAGATCCTAGGATGGCCATGTCTGTATGAGGGCACTGACTCCACGTGTGCATAGCGGGCTGACTGTACCATGTTACCCCATGGGTAAGACTGACATGCCATCATGCCACCTGGATGGAAACATGCACAATTTCAGACAGATGTGAAAATTCCACCTTAACTGAAGTCATGTTCCTGTCCACAATATAATTTTTTTGCCTCTCTCACCACTCAGTGCCTCATCCTCACTGCCTTTCTATGCAGCAGCCATCATTCTCACCTGTCAGTCATCCAACCCTGCTGAACATGCGGCAGACTCTTAGCTTGTACTTGAAATATTATACTTCTTATACTTTTATTACAGGTCCCCCTCCCACTTTTATGTATTATTCATAATTAATGTGTACATATTGTAATTGAACAAGAATTCAGTTTTTCCAACAAAGTGAAAAAATTAAAACTGTATTCCTTGACTGATTTTACAAATATTGTTCAAATACAGTAAAATCTGTGGTTGAAAATGAATTTTGGGTGTGTGTGGGGAGGGAGGGTGTCACAGTAGAAGTGTCACAAATAGCAGTACAGGTAGGTACGAGGGGAGGCTAAAAAAGTTCATAGTGGACAAATTTGACCAATGTGGTTTATTTTTCAACCGCAGGGATCCAAGCGTTGCAACACCGATGGAAGAAGTGTGTGGACTGAAGGGGAGACTACTGTAGAAAATAAACCACACTTGGTCAATTCGACCACTATGAACTTCTCAGCCCCCCTCATATACACAGGGCCAGCCCTGGCCCTTCTGATGCTCTCGGTGAGATTAGGGTATATAGGCTGTGAGCAGCTGCACTTTTCGTTCAGTTTCGTGGCACCCAACGGGGAACTAAAATTTTAGTGTTTCTAAATTAAGATTACATTATTGTAAGACAAAATATCGATGTCCCACTTCCAAAGGTGTGGATAGCTGTATGAAAAATGCGACTGAAGTCAGTCGGTAATAATTGTCTGGCTACCTTAAACATGGCCCAGTCCGGGACAGTTTTAACCAATCAGCGTCGTCCCTTTGGTCATGTGACAACAAAATGGCAGCGCCCACAGGGGTAGCGTGCGCTGAAGCCTCTCCTGTGTTATCACATTTCCGATAAGTTTTCAGGCAGTATCCCTCGTTTTACTGAAGCATCGTGGGCGTGAGTGTGCCCAAAAATGGCTTGTACTTGACGGACCCCAACAGAAAGTAGCAGAACAACGTCGCGACTTGTTCAAGAAAGGTGAGTGGCAGCCATTGTTTATGGTTGTACTGCGTGTGCCCTGGAGTCGTTTGGTTCCGATCATCTGTAACTCTAAATATGAACTAAAATGGAACCTAGATGTCTAAACCTTTGTCAACTGCTCACAGGGTGACCTAGTCCTGGTCTAAGACTCCGAGTAGGCTGATCTGGGGTTGTGGAGGCTAATAACCAAGGGACTCTGGGTGCCAGGTAACATAGTCCTAGTATAGATCTAGATGATGCAGATCGACTCACTCTGATGATGCATCTATCCCCAGAACCCACCCTGGGCCTGAATTATAGTCAAAATATACCACTACCACAAAGTAGCTCAAATGGGAAAAGGGTAGCAATCCCCAATGAGCTTAACTCTGAGTCTGAGGGTTGGATGTACTTCTCAGCCCAAGCCCAAGGGGTGCAGTGTACTAGTAGGTGAGGGAGGAACAAGTTTGGCCATACATTTATATAGTTTGCACATAGCCACACCCATACTATCAAGCCTTAGGCGGATGGAAAATGGCCTGTTAAGGAAAGCCCATATGTTTGTGATGTGTCACCCAAGAACGGTTAAACTCATGGCAGCAGCAGTCGCCTGTATACTTTATGCTCTCAATAAATATGGGCACACGGTCTGTGCTTGCCATTTTGCAAGTTTACATTGAGCAGTGACTAGGTTGCACAAGGTCTCTATTATAAGCTCACTGTTAATGTGAAAATTATCTGCAATCTATATATGTTTTATATCTATATGGGTACAAGGTAGGCCTAATGTTATAATACCCTATGGTCCATATAATATGTTTTCAGATCTAAACAACCTTGATCCAACATTTGGCTACCATCGTGTGTGCTATAGCCGTTTTACGGACAAAACAAGAGTGGAACGTGCTGAAGCTCGTAAAAAACGACTGGCCGAAGCCCATATTCCTGAGCCTCAGTAGCAAAGCGGACCAGAATTAGTCCCCCAACACCATCTCCTAAAAAGCGACTGCGATCTCACCATGCTGCAGCAACCATCATCAAGCATCTGCAAGGTCAAGCAAGAGTTGCCAAACATCTGCATCATCTGCAGGAAGGAAACGCTCAGAGAAGGGCCACGGACAAATCGTGTCACTGTAAAACTGATGCAAGCTGAGACATGTGATGCTGGTAAGAAAATTGGTAGATCTTACAATTTGGAGTGGTGAAAGTTTAAAGAAAAATGTCAATTTAATCTTAACACATATTTATCTTACTGGTATGTTATTTCTCATATCTTTGATACTGAAATACTTGTGAGCCATTAGTGATGGAATAGAACAGGGAGGTTGAACTGAGTTTTACTATTAATTTAATGTCTTTTGATTTATTTGCACACAGGTCTTTATAAGACAAGCAGCTACTGAGAAAGCAGATGAAAACCATTCTCAGACACATAGAGACCGTGATTGTGCTGCCATTGAGGTCAAATACCATGGCAGTGCTATCGTCAGTATACAAGATTTCTACAGAGTCAGTCTGAATCCCTCCAGGTTGTAATTTATTCCTTTTTATTTTTAAAATATATGAATTCAGAGATCCTATGGGGCTATACAAATTCTTACAAATGAGTAAGTCAGGTTGTCAAAATGTCAAAAGGGAAAAGGTCATAGGTCTCTGCTAAATCCAAACTCATGACACCACTAGTATATTTTTATATTTTTTATATAATATTGTGTAGTAGTTTTACACCAGATAGCATTATTTTTTATTTTATTTCCAGATCATAAGCAGTGAGAGACTTGGTTTCCAGAAAACCTTTGACCTATTTCTGTGAGGAGGTGGTTAAGCAGCGCATCATCCAAAACCAAGAAATCCTAAGACTGAACAGGCTGTTGGCCATTTTTGTGTCAATGGCCAAAAAGCATGAAAGACTTGATGCATCAAGCTACAGGTACGGGACAGATTTCCATGGCTTACATACATATATACAATTTCAACGAAGATGTTTAAAAAAATCTTGAGATTCTTACCAATAAAGAAGACTGAAATGACAAAAACTGGCAATAATCATATAATTAGTGACAAATCAAAATTACCTTAACAACTTAGCATATTGGCGGTGTCATACATGAAATGGAAGCAAGATTTCTCTGTTTAAGCTAATTTTTCTTTGTTCCACAGGTTCAGCAGATTAAAGGAGCGGCTTAAGCAAAGATTCCCTCAACTGAAATTCCATTCACCGTCAAAGAAATCAGCAAGTGAGATAGTATTTGTTGAGAATATTGCCATCTTGGATTTATGAAAATTAGTGGAGCCCTCAATCACATATCTGACCTCAGAAATCGATTCCTCGGGTCAACATTATCCGAAAAAGACGTCTCAAACGTGATTATAGGTAGAGTGGTTCAAAATATAGTCCATCCACACCCATGGTGGCCATCTTGGATTTATGCAAATTAGCGGGGTTCTTTGACCCTCCGTCACACTAATGACCTCGGAAATCGATTCCTCGGGTTAACATTAGCCGAAAAGGACGTCTCCAACGTGATTCTAGGTAGATGGCTAAAAAGTTAGTCCATCCGTGGCAGCCATCTTGGATTTATGCAAATTAGCGTGGTTCTTTGACCCTCAATCACACAGTCGACCTCAGAAATCGATTCCTCGGCTCAACATTATCCGAAAGAGGCCTCAAACGTGTTTCTAGGTAGACTGGTTGAAATGTTAGGCCAGCCGTGGGCTGCACGGTGGTGCAGTGGTTTAGCACTGTGGCAGCACAGTTTTACCCTCGGCCGGGGGATCGCGGGGATCATGAGATCGTGGGTTCGATCCCAGCCCCCGACCAACAGTGAGCTGTGTGGAGTTTGCATGTTCTCCCTGTGTTGCGCGGGTTTACTCCGGGATTTCTCCGGTTTCCTCCCGCACACCAAAAACATGTAGGTTTAGGGCGCTCGCGCACGCAGCGACCAGCAGCCGGTGGCTTGTCACCAGACTGCAAACCAAGTCTACCTACGGGTACAAATAAGTAACAAAAAAAAAAAAAATTCATTCCCTTGGTTAGTCATGGCAGCCATCTTGGATTTATGCAAATTTGACATAGCTATCCACACCTTTGACAGTGGGAACATCGATTTTCGGATTCAGCAGGTTTTTTTTTACATAGAAATCATCAAAGATCCCGTAGTCCCCAGTTGGGTGCCACGAAAATCATTTTCTAGCCACATTTTGAGGGAGCTGTTCACGGCCTAATAAAGGAGGCTTGGTTATGCTCTGGGGCTGTTTTGCTGCTTCTGGCACAGGGTATCTTGAACCTGTGCAGAGTACAATGAAATATCAAGACTATCAAGGCATTCTGGAGCAAAATGTGGTACCCAGTGTGAGAAAGCTTGGTCTCAGTCGCAGGTGTCATGGGTCCTCCCAACAGGATAATGATCCAAAACACACAGCTAAAAATACCCAAGAATGGCTAAGAACAAAACATAGAACTATTCTGAAGTGGCCTTCTATGAGCCCTGCTCTAAATCCTATTGAACATCTGTGGAAGGAGCTGAAACATGCAGTCTGGAGAAGGCACCCTTGACAAGCCACAAAGCTTCTGGGAGAATGTCCTATGGACAGATGAGACAAAACTGGAACTTTTTGGCAAGGCACATCAGCGCTATGTTCACAGACGCAAAAATGAAGCATACCAAGAAAAGAACACCGTCCCTACTGTGAAACATGGAGGAGATTCTGTTATGTTCTGGGGCTGCTTTGCTGCATCTGGCACAGGGTGTCTTGAATCTGTGCAGGGTACAATGAAATCTCAAGACTATCAAGGTATTCTAGAGAGAAATGCGCTGCCCAGTGTCAGACAGCTTGGTCTCAGTCGCAGGTCATGGGTCTTGCAACAGGATAATGACCCAAAACACACAGCTAAAAACACCCAAGAATGGCTAAGAGTGAAACATTGGACTATTCTAAAGTAGCCTTCTATGAGACCTGATTTAAATCCTATTGAACATCTGTGGAAGGAGCTGAAACATGCCGTCTGGAGAAGGCACCCTTCAAACCTGAGACAGCTGGAGCAGTTTGGTCATGGGGAGTGGGCAAAAATACCTGCTGAGAGGTGCAGAAGTCTCATTGAGCTTTACAGATATCACTTGATTGCAGAAGGTTGTGCAACAAAATATTAAGTTAAAGTTACCATCATTTTTGTCCAGGCCAGTTTCATTAGTTTGTTTTTAAAACAATTCTGTTGAACCAAAATACAAAAGCAATGTCTGATTTTCATTAGTTAATTTTCAAAAAAAAAAAAAAATTATTATTACTTATGTCAGTTTCAAGTTATTTCAGTGACCAGTGTGGGATTTTCTTTCTTAATGAAAGGGTACCAACAAAGTTATCCACGTTTGTAGTTCACAAGGAAAACTAACCTTTTTTGGTTCCAGTTGAGAACCAACTTGTCGGGCTCCAAACTAATTTATATTGTGTGTGAATGTGCTGGCCCATTCTACATTACATTTGGGAATGAACCGGAATGCAACTTCTCTGGTCTGAATGAGCCATGAGAGGAACATGTTAAATGAGCCTGAAAAAAAAGAAATATCAAATGTTCTGAAGAAAAATTTAAACAGGTCTATTAAAGGCAATGCCGATCATTTTTCTGGTTCATTATACTTAACGAACACACTGAAGCCTGTGTATATTTTTCATCCTACTTTAAAAGTGGAAATGACAATCAGCATGTAGTCTAAGCTCAATGTTTATAAACTTTACATCAGGTTTTTATGTTATGCCTGATTTTATCAATGGAAAGAATGCTAAAGTCCCTATATTAGGGGTTAGCTGTGCTTGTAAAATGATGAGGAAAACAAATGAATACAACCTATCTTTACAACAATTGCTCTGACTGCAAAACCACTTAAAACACTCGGGGTGTGGGACATGGAAAATTATGCAGCAAACTACTATGCTACATGCATTGAAGAGTAAGCAACAACGGCTTTTACAATTCATTAATGTCTTATTTGTTTTAAAGTTCTGTAAATATATATTTTACCTCATAAATAAACCAAATCTTCTTTAATCCTAGAAACTCACCATGATGACCAGTTGACTGCAGTACGATTTGTCTTGCACTTTGTGACTGCAAGAAGGTATGACTGCCAGTGGAGTAGGTAACCACACCAGATGAGTTTCCTCCAGGGCCAAAAGTGAGATAGGAGGTGGAATTGGAATCTGGAGGGTTGGATGTGAGGTACTGGGATGGGGTCAGGTAGGTCATATGAGGCATAGCTGTTTGAGATTGGTGCTGGGGCTGGCTGCTGTGGAAGGAGGTCTGCAGCTGGTAGGAGAGGATGCTGTTCTGCTGGCTGGATGTCAGGCAGTCCAGTTTGTCCGTAAAGTCAAAGAGAGAACTAGGAAAAAAAAAAAAAAAAAATTGGCCAAAAAACAGATTTCTCTGTTACCTGATTCTGTAACAAGGGCACCCTGAGGCGAGTGCAATATCCCCCACCTCAGTTTTCCTTGAAGATCCCAATACTTACTGACAGAGAGCAGTTTTCAACTTTTCAATATAATTACTGTGGCAGAACCAAATTATGATAAGCTCATCATCCACAAATATACAACAAAGTATACAGTGATGTGGAAAAGTGTTTGCCCCCTTTTGATTTCTCATTTTTTTGTATGTTTGTCACACTTAAATGTTTCAGATCATCAAACAAATTCAAATATTAGACAAAGATAACACAAGTAAACACAAAATGCAGTTTTTAAATGAAGGTGTTCATTATTAAGGGTAAAAAAAAAAACAAAAAACTAAACCTACCCCTGTGTGGAAAAAGTGATACCCCCCATGTTAAAACATAAATTAACTGGCTTATCACATCTTTGGAAAGCTGAGCTCAATTTCTCTAGCCACACCCAGGCCTGATTACTGCCACACCTGTTCTCAATCAAGAAATCACTTAAATAGGACCTGCCTGGCAAAGTGAAGTAAACCAAAAGATCCTCAAAAGCTAGACATCATGCTGTGATCCAAAGAAATTCAGAAACAAAGTAACTGATCTATCATTCTGGAAAAGGATATAAAGCCATTTCTAAAGCTTTAGGACTCCAGCGAACCACAGTGAGAGCCATTATCCACAAATGGCGAAAACATGGAACAGTGGTGAACCTTCCCAGAAGTGGCCGGCCAACCAAAATTATCCCAAGAGCACAGCAACGACTCATCCAAGAGGTCACAAAAGACCCCACAACAACATTCAAAGAACTGCAGGCCTCACTTGCCTCTGTTAAGGTCAATGTTCATGACTCCACTATAACAAAGAGACTGGGTAAAAATGGCCTGCATGGCAGAGTTCCAAGATGAAAACCACTGCTGAGCAAAAACAACAAAGGCTCATCTCAGTTTTGCGGGAAAACATCTTGATGATCCAAGACTTTTGAGAAAATACTCTGTGGACTGACGAGACAAAAGTTGAACTTTTTGGAAGGTGTATGTCCCATTACATCTAGCGTAAAAGTAACACAGCATTTCAGAAAAGGAACATCATACCAACAGCAAAATACGGTGGTGGTAGTGTGATGGTCTGGGGTTGTTTTGCTGCTTCAGGACCTGGAAGACTTGCTGTGGTAAATGGAACCAAGAATTGTGCTGTCTACCAAAAAATCCTGAAGGAGAATGTCCGGCCATCTGTTTGTGACCTCAAGCTGAAGTGCAGTTGGATTCTGCAGCAGAACAATGATCCAAAACACACCAGCAAGTCCACCTCTGAATGGCTTCAGAAAAACAAAATGAAGACTCTGGAGTGGCCTAGTCAAAGTCCTGACCTGAATCCGATTAAGATGCTGTGGCATGACCTCAAAAAGGCGGTTCGTGCTTGAAAACCCTCCAATATGGCTGAATTACAACAATTCTGCAAAGATGAGTGGGCCAAAATTCCTCCACAGTGCTGTAAAAGACTCATTCCCAGTTATGACAAACGCTTGATTGCAGTTGTTGGTGCTAAGGGTGGCCCAACCAATTATTAGGTTTAGGGGGCAATCACTTTTTCCACACAGGGCCATGCAGGTTTGGATTGTTTTTCCCCTTAAAAATAAACACCTTTATTTAAAGACTGCATTTTGTGTTTGTTGTGTTTGCTTGTGTTATCTTTGTCTAATATTTAAATTTGTTTGATGATCTGAAACATTTAAGTGTAACAAACATACAAAAAAATAAGAAATCAGGATGGGGCAAACACTTTTTCACACCACTGTATATCCCATAGTTATAGGGCAGGATCCCGAGGTGAACCTGTGCAGCAAATTTGGTGGCCCTAGAGGGCTTTACACGTTCTATAGTAAGAGATCATAGGGCGTGCCAACCCTGACCTTTTGACCCCAAACCTGTAGTCAGAGGTCATGACTCAGAGTGAACATGTGTATCAGGTTTGGTGACACTAGCTTTTTTGTTTTTGAGATATACTTTATAAGCTATTTTGATGTTGACTTTGACCTTGCGATCCCAAAACCATAGTTACACTTCTGGGTCACAGGGTGAACCTGTGTACCAAGTTTGGTCACCCTAACTTTACTCGTCGTACAGTAATAAGGCATAGGGGATGTTAACCTTGACCTTTGACCCCAAACCCATAGTCAGAGGTCAGGATCCCAAGGTGAGCCTGTATAACAGGTTTGGTGGCCTTAACTTTACTCGTTTTACAGTAATAGTAAATTTAGCATTTATCATTTACCGCAATGCAACTTGAATGTTAAATTTGACCCCTTGCCCCCAAAGCCATAAGCTATGTCCCAATGTATTAAATATGTATTAAATATGATGGTTTGTGATCATATTTAATACCCAATGTATTAAATATGATGGTTTGTGTTCTGAAATTGCCAGTGTCCACAAGGGGGTGCCACAGGGTTCTGTATTAGGACCCCTCCTATTCATTATGTACATTAATGATCTAGGACAAAATGTGTCTGATGCTAGTTTGCATTTTTATGCTGATGACACAATTATTTACTGCTTTGGCTCTTCCCCTGCTGATGCTGTTGCTTCTCTGCAGAAAGCTTTTAATGTGGTGCAGCACACACTTCTGAAGCTAAAACTAGTCCTTAATGCTGACAAAACTAAACTGATGTGGTTTTCAAATTTTAGGAAGAGTCCACAAATTTTTCCCAGTGTCCACTTTTGAGGGAAATGAAATTGAGGTGGTTCACTCGTACAGGTATATTGGTATCTTGCTTGATGACGCTCTGACTTTTAAGCCCCATGTTGAAAATCTTGTGAAGAAACTTAAACTGAAACTGGGTTTTTTATTTCGAAATAAATGTTTTTCTTTTGAGGTTAAAAAGCGTCTTGTTACTGCAACTTTTTTATCTATTTTAGATTATGGAGACCTCTTGTATATGAACGCTTCAGCTCAGTGTCTGAGTAAGATTGACTCTGTATATCATACTGTTTTGAGGTTTGTTACAAACTGTAGAGCCTTGACCCATCACTGAACTGTATTCTAGAGTGGGATGGCCCTCTTTGTCCACCAGGAGGTTGACTCACTGGTACATTTTTATTTACAAGGTCATGCTTGGACTGTTGCCCCCTTACATTTCTAATTTGATCACACCGAGAAGTGTTGATTCTTATGGTTTGCGTTCTAATGATCATTTGTTGCTTTCTGTTCCATTTGCCCGTACTGAGCTGGGAAAAAGAGCTTTCATGTTCTCAGCCCCCTCTACATGGAACATGTTGCAAAAAGACTGGAAACTAACGGAACTTGTTTCATTGAACGACTTTAAATCCAGATTGAGAACACTTGAGACGGCCTCACTAATTTGTAACTGTTTTATATGATTTGTATGTCATTGTAAGTGTATTTGTGATTTTTTTTTTGCTGCCTCTTGACCAGGACTCCCTTGAAAAAGAGGTTTTTAATCTCAACGGGATTTTTTCCTGGTTAAATAAAGGTAAAATAAAAATAAAAAATAAATAAATAAAAATGTCCAATCCACAGTGTACTTCAACTGTATTCCCTACTCCCTGCTCCGTTCTCAGGGAATATCAGTTAACTGCCCTTCACAAAATTTCTCCATTTGAAACATCCTGTAACTGTCGGCTCCCTCCACCGTGCGTTACCACGGTAACCACAGACACGTCCTGATACTATGGTGGATAATATATATTTCTTAGATAAAATATTAATACAAATATATTTTTATTACAGTCAGTTGCTATAAACAATAACCAACATCAATTTAGCTTGTTAATAACATTAGCAACAATAGTTTTACTCGTATTTGAGGTGCAATGGCTTATGGGTAATCCTCTTGTCAACTTCCGGTGAAGTGATGCACTGTTGTTTACTTCTTCCCTGCTCAATTCCCTTTGAACTGAAGACCGTTCGCTCCTTTCAGTTTGGAATCTCAGTTAATTTGGCAGAATACCCTGTGCAGTCCACTTCAGAGTATACTACTGGGCGATCAGAACGCACCCATGGTCAGGTCAGGGTATAAGTCATCCAAGGTGTGCATTACATACAATTACTGTATCGATATGAAAAGCCTACATCATTTCTTTCAGTAGTTATTGTGTTTAGAAGATTTAGAAAAAAATCTGACCTCTGACCTTTAACCTCAAGGTCATCCGATGAGAGTGAAATTGCAATATGCGCATCATCAAAGTATATCGAACCAATGTACCAAGTTTCAAAACAATCAGAACAAAACTGTAGAAGGAGTTGATTCCACAAAAGTGGGACAGGCAGATTGACCCACAATAAAATTCCTATTCAGCTTTGCCCATAGGGCTCTTCGACTGGCAGAGGATAAAAAAAGGCACAGTTTGCTGCTGTGACAAAATATTTTGTGTGATTTTTATGTTTTGCTGCATAAAAACTAAACCTGTCATGTGTTCGTGACGCAAACACATGCAACAGCTTGGGCAACTATGGTAACTGCCCTGTAATTGCAAAGAATTCTGTTACAATGCATTCCCTCTATTCAGCCACAGACATTGACTTCTGTTTCTGCTCATTTGTTTTTAATTTCTTCAATTGCAAATTTTCTAATTTAAAGGCATAATGCTCTAAGTTTTCTGTCCTAATACTTTGACATCTTCCTTGGTCTGCCTTTCTGCTTCACTTTAACAAGCTTCCCATTTTGTTTTTACTTGCTCCAAATTTTAGACACAGCTGATCGGAAACAACATTTTTAGCAGCAGTTAATGCAGAACTGCCTTCCTGATGAATTTTTTATTTCTTTCAATTATTTCAACTGAATTTTCTTGCTGGGGCCATGCTTCCTGTCAATCCATCAGGTACATTAGCTCATTGTCTGCAAGCACTTTCTTTACTATAGACTAGTAATAATAATAACACATCAAATTTAAATAGCGTTTTATCACAGACACTCAAAGACGCTTTGCAAATAGATACATTATACATCCATTCCAGACAGACAATAGTAGTGGCAAGCTACTACTGTAGCCACAGCTGCCCTGGGGCAGGCTGATGGAAACGTGGCTGGGAATCCGTGCCAATGGCCTCTCCGACCACTACCAAACATTTATGCACATTCATACCCAGTGTCATGGACACTGGAGGCAAGGTGGGTAAAGTGTCTTGCCCAGGGACACAACGGCAGGATATCTGGGGAGAGCGGGATTCGAACCGCCAACCATTCAGTTATTGGACGGCCTGCTCTACCACCTGAACCACTGCCGTCCTCACTGATCTGCACATTTAGATTTTGGGAGCCATGTGCTTTATTAATGGAAATTACAAGATGATTCTGTATTTTTTCCTCGAATTATTACATATTTTTTCCTTTAATTGACTTGGAAAAGAAATTTATATTTAATACAGGATTGTTATTCAAGTTTTTTAAGCAATGTTTTACAAAACTTTGAATGTTGAACTGTTAAAATTAAAAAAAAAAATAAAAAAATTGTGATGTATTTGATTTTTTTCCACCAAATAAAACGGCTGAAAAAACATTCTACAATAGCTGTGATTTCATAATTTGACAGGAGTTGAAAAAGTACAGTGTGTGTTGTATGGGGGGGGGGGGGGGGCTGAAAAGTTCATAGGCTGACCATGATGCAGTGGTGAAATCTGACTAAATGTGGTTAATTTTTCAACAGTCTTCAATACCAGTGTATCTGAAAAGAAACAATGCAGTTAGTATCAGAAAAGGTTGAATTTAATGCATGACTAGTTTTGTTGCTGTAGCATAACTCCTCCCTAGTCAGCCTACGAACTTTTCAGTTCCCCCTCGTATTATTACAAGAATTTAATATAATTCCTTTCTGTCTACTCTATCATCCTGTTTGAATCACTCTAGTACGCATGACATTCATCTGAGCTGACCTGGTGTCAGTTGGCAGAGACAGGTTCTCACGATGGGCCAAACTGGAACCACCCTCTAGAGCATCCTGGAAGAGAGGTGGGGTTTGTGTCGGGGTGTTGAAGATGGACGTCGCGAGACTGTCAGAGTTATAGGTTGGTATAAAAAGAGGAAGGCTGGCTCTTCGCAGCGGGGGAGGACTGTGCATGGGACGAGGTTGATACTCCACCAAAACCCCCTGAGATGAAAGATGATGATGGCCCGTATCGCTTGATCTGCTCTGACCTAAGAGATCAAAGAAACCAGTTCAAAAGGAACAGAGATGTTATTGTTTGGTTTCTAGCAGTGACAAAGTAAAAGGTCCACTGAGACTGTGGGTAAGTAACAGTCAGTTCACTGAAATTCTTATGTGGGACATTTATAAGATGCACAAGAGCTCACAGCCACTGTGAGAAACGCCCCCACCCCGACACTGCCATGATCAAACCCTTTAACAGCTTCATAGGGCTGTCTACACGTACATCACCTATCGTGTGAATTAGCCCTAGTGGATAGAGTGAGGTATAAACAAACACACATTCTCAATGCATTTCAATGGAAATGTTCGCTAAATTTAAACAAAGACAATGCCGAAATAGTCCGCAATTGGCTCATGTAGCCTGGTGATGGGCAATCAGAAATACAAGTTTTTTAGATTTCCATCGGGCGCAGCAGAGATTACCGAAGGAGGACATTTTCAATTCAATTCAGCTTTATTTATACTGTGCCACATCACAACAGAAGCCATCTCATGGTGCCACAGTGCAGAAAAAAAAAACAAAAAAAACACACAGTCTCAGAAAAACCCAGCAATCAGATGATCCCCTATGAGCAAGCACTAAGCGACAGTGGAGAGGAAAAACTCCCATTTGGCAGGAAGAAACCTCTAGCAGAACCAGACTCAGGAGGGGCAGTCATCTGCTGCAACTGGCTGGGGTGAGGGGGATTGGGAGGATGGAGAGGACAGACAAAGAACATAACAGTAAGATACCAAGTACATTACTGGAGGTCAACCAGCAATATGGATCAAATAACAGAACAAAAGTGGGGTTAAGAGACACAAAATCCCTCCTTAAACGTAAGCTATATTAAAAAGGAAGGATTTTACCCTGTTAAAAACAGAGACCGTCTGACTCCTGGACCCAGAGTGGTAACTGGTTCCAGTGAGAAGGAGCTTGGTAGCAGAAGGCTCTGCCTCCCACTGTACTTTTGGAGATTCTGGGCACCACAAGTAAGCCAGCATTTTGGGAGCATAATGCTCTATTAGGTATGCTCTATTAGGATGGTAAGGTAATATCAGATCTTTTATATACTGGGGGGCCTGATTGTTAAGAGCTTTGAAAGTAAGAAGAAGGATTTTAAACTTGATTCCAAATTCTATGGGAAGCCAATGAAGGGAGGACAGAACTGGGGAGATATGATCTCTTTTTCTAGAACCAGTTAAAACTCTAGCAGCAGCATTTTGAATCAACTGAAGATTTTTTAAGGATACTTTAGGTCAACCAGATAATAACGAATTACAATAATCTAATTGAGAGCTGACAAAGGCGTGAATCAGTTTCTCAGCATCATTCAGAGACAAGATGCTCCTAATCTTGGTAATATTGCGCAGACGATAGAAGGCAGTCTTAGAAAAAGTTTTAATATGTGAATTAAAGGACAAATCTTGATCAAAAATAACTCCAAGGTTCCTCACAGATCTGTTCAGAGTGAGAGTGGCGGCATCTAATGCTAAAGCTAATGCTAAGAAGGCACTCGGGGTACTGCACAATGCTATTAGCGAAATCCAAACTTCACACCCGGACAGTTTTGTGGTGGTTGCGGGGGATTTCAACCACACCAGCCTAAAGACTGTGCTCCCCAAGTTTAAACAATGTGTAGACTTTAAGACCAGAGGAGAGAATATGTTGGACTTAGTGTACACAAACACAGATGCATATAAAGCGATACCCCGCCCCCATCTCGGCCGTTCTGATCACATGTCCGCGATGCTGCTGCCTGCCTACAAACCTTTATTGAAGCGCAGCAGGCCAGCAGTGAAACAAATCAGGATTTGGCCAGAGAGTGCAACCTCTGCACAGAAAGACTGTTTTCTGCACACAGACTGGGAGATCTTCAAAATAGCAACCTCCCAGGAAGACAAGACAGATATGGAGGAGTATGCTGATACAGTCACCAGCTACATCGCGAAGTGCACAGAGGATGTCACTACAGTGAAGACCATCACTGTAATGGTAATCATAAGCCCCGGATGACTGCAGAGGTGCGCTCGCTGCTTACAGCCAGAGATGCAGCCTTCAGAGCGAAGGACAGGATCACCCTCCGCTCAGCCAGGTCTGCGCTCTCAAAGGGAATTAAGGCGGCAAAGCGCGCCTATGCAGAGAAAATCCAGGGACACCTCTGTGACACTAGGAACACCAAGCAGATGTGGCAGGGAGTTCGGACACTGACGGGCTATAAATCTAGGCAGGGGTCGATGATGACGACGCTTCGCTTCCAGACAGGCTTAACGACTTCTTTGCACGTTTTGAAGCATCAAACTCACAATCAGAGGGAGGGCTGGCCCTCCCCCACCATCGGTCGGACCAGGCTTTTACCATCAACACAGCGGACACACGGAGGACCCTAACCAGAATCAACCCACGCAAAGCTGCAGGTCCGGACAACATTCCGGGACGTGTGCTCCGAGACTGCGCGAGCGAGTTGGCGGATCTCCTGACTGACATTTATAACATCTCCCTGAGTCAGGCCATCGTTCCCAGATGCTTCAAGACCTCTATCATTGTACCGGTGGCAAAGAAACCAGTTGTGTCCTGTTTGAATGACTATCGTCCTGTTGCACTTACACCAATTGTGATGAAGTGTTTTGAACGGCTTGTCAAACCACACATTACAGCCTGCCTCCCTGCATCACACGACCCACTCCAGTTTGCATATCGTTCAAACCGCTCCACGGAGGATGTTATAGTCACCACCCTACACTCTGTCATCACCCACCTGGACCAGAAAGACACCTACGCCAGACTCCTGTACATTGATTTCAGTTCAGCATTCAACACCATTATTCCCCAGAGACTGATGGAGAAATTACTCCTTCTCGGTCTGAACACCGCCACATGTCTCAGGATCCTGGATTTCCTGACTGAGAGACCTCAGTCTGTCCGGGTTGGAAACAACATCTCCAACTCTGTCACGCTGAGCACCGGATCCCCTCAAGGCTGTGTACTCAGTCCACTGTTGTTTACACTTCTAACACATGACTGTGTATCGAGACATGAGGGGAACCAGATTATTAAGTTTGCAGACAACACCACGGTGGTGGGACTTATTCAGAGGGATGAGGAATCAATGTACAGGAAGAAGTGAGAGACCTGGAGGGCTGGTGCAGGGAGAACAATCTGGTGCTCAACGTGGACAAAACGAAGGAGATGATTATCGACTTCCGGCGGTCACAGCCTGAGCACGTCCCCCTCAGCATCGGCGGCCGTTTAGTGGAGAGAGTAGAGAACATCAAGTTCCTCGGAGTGCAGATCTCGCAGGACCTGACCTGGAGCAAGAATTCCTTGGGGATCAGGAAGCGGGCTCAGCAGAGACTGCACTTCTTGAGGAAACTCAAACAGGCCTCTCTCCCCATCTGCATCCTCAGGACCTTCTACAGAGGTGTGGTGGAGAGTGTTCTGACGTACTGCATTGCTACATGGTACTCCAGCTGCAGTATGTCAGACAAAAAAGCCCTGCAGAGGATAGTCAAGGGGGCTGAGAGGGTAATTGGAGTCTCCCTCCCCTCTGTCCAAGAACTTTTTCAGTAACCGTTTGTAGGAGCAGGGCACTGAACATTGTCAAGGACCGTTCTCACCCTCTGCATAAACACTTTGAACTTCTTCCATCTGGTAAACGATTCCGAAGCATCGGAGGCAGAACCACCAGACTGATCAACAGCTTCCTTCCACAAGCTGTCAGGATGCTGAACAGTTGACCCGGAATCTCTCATACACACTACGGCACCTACGGACATTTTGTATATTATTTGTATATTATAGTTAGTTGGGGTTCCCCCCCCCCCAAGTATGTCTCAGGGATGTGTGAATGGATGGGGGGGTGGAGGTGGGGGTGGGGGGTGGAGCTATGTAGGAGTGTGTCTTAAATCATGCTGCTGTGGGACACATATGTATCACTTTAAGCTTCACATCTCAGAGTAGAACAAAGGACTGGGCCTCCTTGGAGATAACAGGAGGATGTGAAAGTTTGGTCTTTGATATGCAAGAGACGGCCTTGGGGGATTTCCTGGTCTGCCAGAGACTATGAGGAGGATGTTATAGGATTTAAGGAAAGATGCATTGTTACTTGTGATAAAATGCAATGCGACTGTGAGCTTTGAAGGTCCTGGATATATAAAGGACGAATGTCTGTGTTTTTCCTCTTTCTGCTTTGCTGATGTTGGAAGATGTGAATAAACCTGACTCGTGAGATAAACTCTGCCTCGTCATTTTCACATTTCCACACTGGTGACCCTAAGACGTATCATGGATGAAAGAAATTCCCCCGGGCCAGCCGAGTCAGGAGCTCCCAGCCAAGCGTATGCCGCTACCGTCCAGCTACCGGACTTTTGGCAAGACAACCCGTGCTCCTGGTTCCACTTGGTCGAAGCACAGTTCGCCCTCCGGGGGATAACGGTAGATGACACAAAGTTCTACCATGTGATTGCAAAGCTCGACAACCGCACGGCTCGGCATGTGCAGAGCCTATTGGAGCGGCCACCGGCCAACGACAAATACGACGGGTTGAAGGCTGCGCTTATCCAGCGCTTCACTCTCTCAGTCGAGGAGAGAGCGGAGAGGCTCCTGGCTCTGAACGACTGGGGAGATGGCACGCCCATTGACCTGATGGAGAACATGCTGAGGTTGAGGGACTCAGACAACGACGACTTCATCTTCACCCACATTTTCCTCAGGACCCTACCGTCGGCCACGAGAGCGACCCTGGCCAGTTCGCCGTTGTTGGCCCAGCGGGACTTCCGCGCGCTGGCCCAGGAGGCGCACCGGATTCTCAACGCCAGCAAACAGCGCGCGGCCACCGCAGCAGCGACGGAGTTCGGCGTGACGGCCGGAGATGGCGGGGGGCCAGAGACGGCGGTAGCAGAACCACTGACAACGGCGGCGGCGGGGGCCAAGGATCGCGGAGGAGACACCCTCTGTTTCTACCATCGCCACTTTGCAGAAAAGGCACGCAAATGTATACCACCGTGCCAGTTCAAGCGCTCGGAAAACGGCAAGACCGGGGGTCGGTAGCAGCTGCGGCCCTCGGGGAGGAGAACAAGCTGCTCTACTTGAAGGATGCGCACTCGGGGAGGCATTTCCTCATGGACACAGGCGCCCAGTTGAGTTTCATCACACCTTCCTCCGCTGACCGGCTGGCGGTTTCCAGAGGTCCCGGGGTGTCAGCAGCAAACGGCTCGGAGATTAAGACCTTTGGTGAGAGGACTCTGCTTCTGTCCCTACACGGCCGTACATTTGAGCGGACTTTTGTCATAGCTGCAGTGAATTTCAATATGTTGGGGGCTGATTTTCTGTGCTCACATGGTTTGTTGGTTGATCTTGCTAACAGGCGCCTGGTTAATGCACTTTCTTTTTATTCTATTCCCTGTACAGCCCGAGTGGCCCCGCCAACAGCACAAGCCAACGTCACAGCTGCAAGCGGTAAGTTCCACACACTGCTCACTCAGTTTCCAGCACTCACAGTTCCCACATTTTCAGCAGCCATCGCTAAACACGGGGTGGAACATTTTATTACTACCACCGGACCGCCCGTTTTTGCAAAAGTTCGGCGCTTGGATTCAGCTAAACTGACCATAGCGCACGAGGAGTTCGCCAACCTGGAAAGGTTGGGCATCATCAGGCGTTCAAACAGCCCATGGGCTTCCCCGCTTCACATGGTCCCGAAAGCTGATGGCTCGTGGCGACCTTGCAGAGATTTCCGCAGGTTGAACAACGCCACAGCGCACGACCGCTACCCAATCCCGCATATCCAAGATTTTTCCGTTCATTTGGCGGGGGCGCACGTTCTTTCTAAGATAGACTTGGTCCGCGGTTACCACCAAATCCCATTGCGCGCTGAGGACATACCCAAAACAGCGGTAATAACTCCGTTCGGTCTATTTGAGTTTTTGCGCATGCCATTTGGGCTTAAAGGGGCCGCGCAGACGTTCCAATGCATGATGGACGCGGTGTTGCGTGATCTCCCCTTCGTATTCGTCTACCTGGACGACATCTTAGTAGCCAACACGTCCGAAGACGAACACGAAAACCACCTCACGGCAGTTTTCCGGCGGTTGGGAGAGCACGGTTTAATAATCAACCCAGCGAAGTGTCAGTTCGGGGTGACGCAGATTGATTTTTTGGGGCATCGCGTCTCTGCAGAAGGAGCGGTTCCGCTGCCTGACAAAGTGCGCGTGGTAGCAAATTTTCCCCAGCCACAAACGGTCAAGGCGTTACAGTAGTTTTTGGGAATGGTGAATTTTTATAACCGTTTCCTCCCCCGCGCAGCGCAGCTCATGCAACCATTGTATGCCGCACTCAAAAAACAAAAACCCACAACTAAGATCAAATGGTCTCCAGAGCGAGAGCGAGCATTCTCAGAGGTCAAAACAGCCCTGGCAAACGCTGCGTTGTTAGCACATCCAGACCCAACGGCCCGCATAGCGCTCACTACTGACGTGTCAGATGTGGCCATAGGGGCGGTCGTGGAGCAGCATGTAGCCGGGGCTTGGCAGCCGCTCACCTTTTTCAGCAGGACTTTGCGCGATAGTGAACAAAAATACAGCGCATTCGACAGGGAGTTGTTAGCTCTCCACTTGGCCATTCGCCACTTCCAGTTCTGGCTGGAGGGACGCCGTTTCACCGCGTTCGTTGACCACAAGCTGCTGACATTCGCGATGGCCAAGGTTTCAGAACCGTGGTCGGGCCGGCAGCAAAGACAGCTGGCTGCCATCTCAGAGTTTACTACCGATATTCAGCACGTGGCGGGTAAACTGAATGTAGTGGCAGACTGTCTCTCGCGCGCCGTGGTGGCCCCAGTCCGCGTAGGCATAGATTATGCAGCCATGGCCGCGGATCAGGTTAGCGACGCGGACGTGCGTGCGCTCCAGTCTGGACCAACAGGGTTAAGGCTGGAGAACAGGGTGCTGCAAGACGGTATGCCCCCCCTAATCTGCGATGTCTCCACTGGGCGACCGTGTCCTGTGGTACCGGCCGCGTGGCGCCGCCGCGTTTTTGACTTGATTCATTCTCTGGCGCACCCGGGAGTGCGCGCGTCGGTCAAAATGGTAGGAGAGAAATTTGTATGGCCGAGCCTGCGCAAACAAGTTAAGGAGTGGGCAGCAGCCTGCATGGCTTGTCAACGAGCCAAGGTACACAGACACACGGGAGCTCCCTTGGAGCCATTTCACATCCCAGCTAAGAGGTTCGATCATGTTCACGTGGACCTCGTAGGCCCCCTCCCGCCGTCACAGGGGTGCACACACCTTCTGACAATGGTGGACCGCACCACGCGCTGGCCGGAGTCCCACTGGCATCAACCACAGCCGAGGAGGTGGCGCGCGCGTTTTTAACAGCATGGGTAGCGCACTTTGGAGTCCCGTCGGATATTACGTCCGACAGAGGTCCTCAATTTGTTTCCAAACTTTGGTCAGCAATGGCCCGCAGCCTGGGGGTAACGATCCACCGCACAACTGCGTACAATCCGCAGGCTAATGGGTTATGCGAACTTTTTCATAGGTCATTGAAAGCGGCTCTCAGAGCGTCGCTGACGGATGCAAATTGGGTAGACAGGCTACCGTGGGTTTTATTGGGGTTGCGTTCTGCACCTAAAGGGGACTTAGAAGCCTCCCCGGCTGAGCTAGTTTTTGCGCAGCCACTTCGGCTGCCCGGGGAGTTTCTCCCAGATAATCCTGCGCCAGATAGCTCCCCATCTCAGCGGTTGCAGCGTGGCCCGGAATCGGGCACGCTGCCTGGCCCCGTTCACCACAGTTTTCCGCGCGTTTTTGTGCCCAAGGCTTTGAAAAACGCAGAGTTTGTTTTTGTCAGACACAATGCCCATCGCCCACCGCTGCGACCACCTTATGATGGACCATTTAGAGTGCTGGAAACAGGGGACAAGCATTTTTTGCTAGATTTGGGGGGCAGGAAGGAAAAGATTGGCATAAACAGGCTCAAACCCGCCTTTGTGGTGGCGGACGAGGATGTGCCGTTGGCCAGGGCGCAGCAGACCCCCTCGGGGACATTCCCCAGAACACCCACAGGGAGTGACAAACAGTTCCCACCCCCAGACAGCAGCTCCCCAGCAGGATGGCGCCGCGAAAGTGGCGAAGCCCGCTTACAGCAGATACGGGAGGAGACTGAGGCCCAAGCAGCACGTGGGTTAATGTGTAATGATTTTATCATGACATGCAGACTGTTATTCTGTTGTTCCATCTTAGATGTTTGGGGGGGGTCATGTGGGACACATCTGTATCACTTTAAGCTTCACATCTCAGAGTAGAACAAAGGACTGGGCCTCCTTGGAGATAACAGGAGGATGTGAAAGTTTGGTCTTTGATATGCAAGAGACGGCCTTGGGGGATTTCCTGGTCTGCCAAAGACTATGAGGAGGATGTTATAGGATTTAAGGAAAGATGCATTGTTACTTGTGATAAAATGCAATGCGACTGAGCTTTGAAGGTCCTGGATATATAAAGGACGAATGTCTGTGTTTTTCCTCTTTCTGCTTTGCTGATGTTGGAAGATGTGAATAAACCTGACTCGTGAGATAAACTCTGCCTCGTCATTTTCACATTTCCACACTGCTTCTATTTATATGGATGCCGAGAGAAACACAATTTCATCTTGCCTGCACTACAGTTGTATGTACAGCAACATGACAAAGTTTGATTTGATTTTGATTTTTGATCTAAATTAAGGGCATAATTTGAAAATGAATTTCTAAGATGTTTTGGGCCAACAAGAATGACTTCAGTCTTATCAGAGTTTAATAGTAGAAATTACAAGTCATCCAAGCCTTGATGTCCTTAAGACAGGCATCTAACTTGGCTAATTGATTACAATCGTCGGGCTTCATTGACAGGTATAGTTGTGTGTCGTCTGCGTAACAGTGAAAATGTATACAGTGCTTTCTGATGATATTACCTATTTTGGGCTAATGCCTGCCGAACAATGGAATGCGGAGGCTGAGGGATGATATGACCCACATTTCCGTCTGTTCTGACCACTTTAGCAGCACGGTGGAGCAGTGGTTAGCACTGCGGCAGCACAGCAATTCACCGGATCCCGGGTTTGATCCCAGCCCCTGACCAACAGTGATCTGTGTGGAGTTTTCATGTTCTCCCCGTGTCTGTGTGGGTTTACTCCGGGATTTCTCCAGTTTCCCCCCACATGCCAAAAAAAACATGCAAGTTTGGTTAATTTGAGACTCTTAAGTGGCCCCAGGTGTGAATGTGTGTGTGAATGGTGAAAGGGTTGGGCGCGGCACCCGTAGCTGCCTCATCCACTCATGTGGATGCCCTGTAATTTCCCCATTGTGGGACTAATAAAGGAATCTTAAAAAAAATATATATAAGAGATATGTCTGTTTACCAAAACTATAGACTCTTATCATTAAAAATAATTTTCCTACACATAAAGTTAATGCGACCATGCAAAAAACACCTGAATTTGCAACCAAGGGAGTTAATAGCTAGAATAGCATTAGCATAGAAATGTGTTGGCTCGGTAGGAATATTGATTCCAATTTGAGCCACTAATCAGCCTCAGAGTAAACATATCAACACTGCAATTAAACTAGTTTAAAAATGAGACTGACTTACTGACAAATGGACTGAAGCTCTGTAGAGCTGAAACGAAGTGTTGGGATTAATGAGGGCTACAAGTGTAAACGAACAGCAGTCTCCTGTACGGGAGACGGGAGGCTGTTTGTCGAGGCAAGTAATATTTTCCTAGCTGTGAGCTCCGGTGGATAAATTTTTCAAACCTAAACATGACAGCTTTTTGGGGATTTCCACAGTAGGTACAATTTATTTTCCGTTACTAGAGTGTTCTGCCAATGCACAGTGAAGCTGATGCATGTATCCGGGAGTTACAATTATCAATAAATATTGTTTCAGGCCACTCCGTTAGATCATTCTTCCACATACTGGCTGGTAGATGGTAGGGACACTTTTTGAGCTCACAAATTTAAAGTTTTTTGATCATATCTGATCCAATCTTGCAGTGAAAGCTCATCATAATATTGATATGCCATATTGTTTCAATGGTAAACTGCTAGTTTTTCTAACCTCCATGCTCTTGCGGTTTGCACGTTCCCGTGCAAATACCCGGATGTGTAGACAGCCCTATACCTCAGACAATGTGTTTTTTTATTCATTAGACCACTGTTTTTCAACCAGAGTTTCCCTTGAATGTTTAGGGTTCCACAGGAAATTGTCTAATTTCACTTCTTATTTGGTCAAAAAAAATTGCAAAGAATTTGCCGTTGTTGTGAATGGGTGCCGATAGATAGTGACCCCACTTACATGTTCACAGTAAACCGATTACTGGGAATAAATCAATAATGGCAATAGAGAGCCTAAGTCACGTCCCCTCTACTTCTGCATATGGGACCTTAAATTGGAAAAAGTCTCCATTGAAATGAATGGCAAGAGCCAAGTTATTTTTTGATGCCAATCGAATTTTCCCACGAGTTACATACAGTGGTGTGAAAAAATGTTTGCCCCCTTCATGATTTCTCATTTTTTTTGTATGTTTGTCACACTTAAGTGTTTCAGATCATCAAACAAATTTAATATTAGACAAAGATAACAAGTAAGATAAGATAAGATAAGATAAGCCTTTATTAGTCCCACAATGGGGAAATTCCAGGATTGCAACAGCATAGGGATAGCAACACTCAGAGCAACAATCAGAAGGCAAGAAAAAACAACATCTAGTAAACATATGTCCATATTACTATAAATGTATATATACAGACACACAGTGCAGAGCATTATGGCTGGTGGATGTGCAGCAGAAAGTCTAAGCTCTCTCTCCGCGGATGCAGCGGGCCAGCTGGAAGTCTTTGGGCATGATGGTGACCCCCTTAGCGAAGAAGAGACCACCAGGTGGGTCTCGCTGGTCTCCTGCAGAGCCATGACGGCGAAGCTCAGGAAACGAAGGACGGTCTTGACGTCCTGAGCGATCTCCCTCACCAGGCGCTGGACGGGCAGCTTACGGATGAGCAGCTCCGTGGATTTCTGGTAGCGACGGATCTCTCTCAGAGCCACGGGCCTGTGACGGCGAGGCCTCTTCACTCTGCCGGTGGCCAGAGCGCCTCTCCGAGCAGCCCTGTGGCTAGCTGTCTCCTGGGGGGCTTCTTCCTCCAGTAGATTTTACGGGCGGTCTGCTTGGTTCATGCCATCGCTCTTTATTATTCTGTCTTATATTTCTTTCACGCCGCCTAAACTCCAGCCCAGCACCCGCTTCGTTTTCGCTACAGCTCCCGGTATGTCGAGTTTCCCATTAGCACCGGGCGGCGGCCAAGTGCTAGCTAGCACTAGCTCCTCCCCGCTGTAACGTCTCCCGCTGCAAACCGTGGCTCCGTCCGCCGACCCGGGAGACCCCCGGGGCGATCCGTGCGTCCGTGATATATATACAGAGTGAAAGGTGTAGAAAGAAGAAGGAAGATAAAAAAAAGGCTGTTGCAACAGGTAGCCGACTCGTGTGGCGCCGCCGGTCCGGCGGAACCGGAAAAAAAAAAAAAAAAAAAAAAAAAAAAAAAAAAGTAACCACAAAAAGCAGTTTTTAAATGAAGGTGTTTAAGATTAAGGGGAAAAACAATCCAAACCTGCATGGCCCTGTGTGAAAAAGTGATTGCCCCCTAAACCTAATAACTGGTTGGGCCACCCTTAGCACCAACAACTGCAAGCAAGCGTTTGCCATAACTGGCATTGAGTCTTTTACAGTGTTGTGGAGGAATTTTGGCCCACTCATCTTTGCAGAAATGTTGTAATTCAGCCACACTGGAGGGTTTTCGAGCATGAACCGCCTTTTTAAGGTCATGCCATAGCATCTCAATGCATTCAGGTCAGGACTTTGATTAGGCCACTCCCAAGTCTTAATTTTGTTTTTCTTAAGCCATTCAGTGGTGGACTTGCTGGTTTGTTTTCAATCATTGTCCTGCTGCAGAACCCAAGTGTGCTTCAGCTTGAGGTCACAAACCGATGGCCGGACATTCTCCTTCAGGATTTTTTGGTAGACAGCACAATTCATGGTTCCATGTACCACAGCAAGTCTTCCAGGTCGTGAAGCAGCAAAACAGCACCAGACCATCACACTACCGTCACCATATTTTACTGCTGGTATGATGTTCCTTTTCTGAAATGCTGTGTTACTTTTACGCCAGATGTAATGGGACACACAGCTTCCAGAAAGTTCAACTTTTGTCTTGTCACTCCACAGAGTATTTTCCCAAAAGTCTTGGGGATCATCAAGATGTTTTCTGGCAAAACTGAGATGAGCCTTTATGTTCTCTGTGCTCAGCAGTGGTTTTCATCTTGGAACTCTGCCATGCAGGCCATTTTTGCCCAGGTTCTTTCTTATGGTGGAGTCATGAACACTGACCTTAACGGAGGCAAATGAGGCCTCCAGTTCTTTGGATGTTGTTGTGGGGTCTTCTGTGACTTCTTGGATGAGTCGTCACTGCACTTTTGGGGTAATTTTTCCTCAGTCGGCCATTCCTGGGAAGGTTCACCACTGTTCTATGTTTTTGCATTTGTGGATAAGGGCTCTCACTGTGGTTCGTTGGAGTCCCAAAGCTTTAGAAATGGCTAGAAAATTGAACTCAGCTTTCAAAGATCTGATAAACTACAGTTCATTTATGTTTTAACAGGGGGGGCACAATCACTTTTTCCACACAGGGCCATGTAGGTTTGGATTTTTTTTTTTTTACCCTTAATAAACACCTTCTGCGGCGGCATGAAAAAGCGGCGTTGTTGGAGGTTTTAAGTAGAATTTTATTATCATACCGCCGTCACAAGCTCCGCTCCCGGCGCTGTGCATGAGCGCCGAGAGCGAGCCCACGGCTCTCAGAGAAGGAGGGACACAAAGTCTGTGTCCTGCAGCAGAGGTTGAAGTGAGAGTCAGATTGAGAGTGAGAGGAAGTGTTACAGAACCTGTGCAGTATTTATACCCAACTCAAACAATACATCAAGGCAGTGTCACAGCAGTTGGTCTGATCAAAGGGACTGCAGAACAGGCATGAGATATTTGCATTTGTGAGACATACATCACAATAGGCACATTTGCTTGACTCTGCTCTGGGTGCAGAACAAAGAGGTTAACAGGCACATCTACATATTGATCTGAGTCTCTAGGTCACAGTAAGGACAGGACGCATGAACACAATGCATGAGAGGCAACATTAACATCACAAGGCATGAATGGCACATTACGTCTCAGTAGTGTAGCGGAAAAAACCAGGAGTGGCGAGCTGTCTGTCCTTAGTCTGTTTGTGTGGGTTTTCCCAAACCGCCACAGCTCCCCCCTAGAGGGCTCGGCAGGTGGCCGAGACCTCGATAGTGCAGCTTGGGCAGCGAGCAGGGAAAAGCTCTGTGCAGGAGGTGGTGGAGGGGGTGGGGGTAGTAAAAGCCGGCCGGAGACGATGAAAACGTCCGGGCCACGCAAAAATTGCTTGTGGGTCCGCCATGTCGAAGGGCTGGTCCCGTTGAACATGCAGAGGTCCACAAGAAGAAAAATTAGTCACTGGCTCCTCCCGCGATTAAGTCCTGCAAGGATTAATAGCGGCCATGAAGAAAAGACGAGGCTGTGTGGCGGCTGTAATGAGAGCAGAGGGACTGGCGTGTTGGCTTTAGGTGCGGGCACAACCTTAAAGCTCTCGGGAACCGCAAACCGCTGAATTCCCCTTGTGTGCCGTGGCTAAGACCATAAAATCCAGTGAGCAAGCTGTGTGCCTCAGGTGAACGAGCAAGCCTGAAGGGCCAGTGTGCAGAAGAAGGAAGGCGGTCAGAAAAGCCGTATTTGTCCCGTGCGTGGTGTGCGCCGTCCTCGTAACTCCCCGGTGCGTGCGCCGGGGTTCCGTGATGGGTGGGCCAGCTGGAGAGCAGAACCAGGGTCAGGGAGCTTGATCATCCCTGTTCAGCGTGTTGGAGCGGTGAAGGGAAGTAGACGCTCTGTCATTCGCTCGGTCATGGTGTGTTCAGGTCCACGTGTGCTCCGTCGGCCATGGGGGTCGCCGTCGTGGAGAGGGGACGAGGTGCATGCGCTCACGTGTGGAGGAGCTGTGAGCGTGGCCGGTCCAGCGTGGATGTGCCGATCTAGGCGTGCAGATCTCACCATGAAACGTTGCTCAGCTTTCCCGGTCGTGGGTGTTCTCCGGGGAGTTTCGCCTGGAAGCTCCGCGTTGCGGTCTCCCTGAAGCAGAAGGGAGGGCAGATCAGTCAGGCTGCCGCGTTCGCTTGTCGTCGGAGAATCACCGCCGGGTGTTGCGTTCGCTGGCAGCGTGTTCGTTTCAGCGTCGGGTCACCAGTGCGGCGGCATGAAACAAAGCGGCATTATTGGAGGTTTTAAGTAGAATTTTATTATCATACCGCCGTCACAAGCTCCGCTCCCGGCGCCGTGCATGAGCGCCGAGAGCGAGCCCACGGCTCTCAGAGAAGGAGGGACACAAAGTCTGTGTCCTGCAGCAGAGGTTGAAGTGAGAGTCAGATTGAGAGTGAGAGGAAGTGTTACAGAACCTGTGCAGTATTTATACCCAACTCAAACAATACATCAAGGCAGTGTCACAGCAGTTGGTCTGATCAAAGGGACTGCAGAACAGGCATGAGATATTTGCATTTGTGAGACATACATCACAATAGGCACATTTGCTTGACTCTGCTCCAGGTGCAGAACAAAGAGGTTAACAGGCACATCTACATATTGATCTGAGTCTCTAGGTCACAGTAAGGACAGGACGCATGAACACAATGCATGAGAGGCAACATTAACATCACAAGGCATGAATGGCACATTACGTCTCAGTAGTGTAGCGGAAAAAACCAGGAGTGGCGAGCTGTCTGTCCTTAGTCTGTTTGTGTGGGTTTTCCCAAACCGCCACACCTTCAATTAAAAACTGCATTTTATGTTTACTTGTGTTATCTCTGTCTAATATTTAAATTTGTTTGATGATCTGAAACATTTAAGTGTGGCAAACAAAAAAAATGAGAAATCAGGAAGGGGGCAAACACTTTTTCCACCAATGTATATGATGTTTGTCAATTTAAAATATAATTTTCCATGTAATTAAAGCCGTCAATTGTTTTATAATAAAAGAGTAATATTTAGTTTTTGTGTAAACACTTAATGGACTACATCCCCATCACCCCACTTCAAACACGATTATGGTGTGTCCACTCTCAAAGTTCACCTCTTGTTTTCTGATTGATGAAACAAGGATCCAAAAGGAGAAGGGAGAAGAAAAGAAGGAGAAAAACAACACAAATATATTGTTTCGTATTTTGAGAGCTGCAGCTGATCCAGAGGACTGTTAGTTACTTCACACTGGGCGCTTTTTGAATACGATGACCGACGTAAGGTACGTGACTGTGTTTGTAATCTTTTAATTTATGCATTTTCACAACTTTATACCTTAACAGTTAGACAACCACCTACACAGTTGTTATTTACGTGGAAAATTACATTTTAAATTGACAAACATATATGTAACTCATGGCAAAATTTGATCGGGATCAAAAGATAATTTTGCTCTTGCCATTCATTTCCATAGAGATTTTTTCCAATTTCAAGTCCCATGTGAGGAAGTTGGGTAGGGGGGGACTTTGGCTCTCTATAATCTATTTTCTCATGCTTACATGCACAGAATAAACGGATTATTGGAGGGTAAACCACTTGAGTTAATGACCCCAGTTCCACTGCCTTTATAGGATTATTCTGTTAACATGCCACTTTAATAATCAGATAACTCCAGAAATCCAACCATAACTGTTTTCTTCGTGTGCATGTAAACATGGTCAGTGATATTCCAGCAAACTGATTTGAACATCCAGAATTAAATAAGAAGAGAAATTAGACAATTTCCTGCAGAACACTAAATGTTATGGGGAACCCTGATTTAAAAACATTGCTTTAGGTGAATGTACAATACTACAAAACTTAACTGGACTGTTACTGAAATGGTTACTTTTAAATGTAAGCAACACTGCTGCAAATTAATCAAGTCAATTTTATTTTTATAGCACACTGTTAAAGAACATCCATTGACCAAAGTGCTGTACAAATGATAATACACACATTCCATAGTTAAGACTGTCAAATAAAATAAAAATCATACATACATAAAAGAAAGAGCCATAAGATAAGCTTAAAACAAATTAAAATAGACAAGTAGTAGATGAAATAATGTAGATAAAAGAGTAAAAGCATTGCATTCAGCAATGCTTTAAAGTACTTGAGTGTCTGTGCGGCTCTGACCTGGTAAGGTAAGCTGTTCCACAGTTTAGGCTCCACTACTAAAAATGTTCTGCCACTACGAGTTTTTAACAGAGCCCTGGGAACCACCAGCAGCAGCTGGTTTGCCATCCTCAGTGGTCTGGCTGAAGACTGAGGGTGAAGAAGCTTGGTTTAAAAAAAAAAAAAAAAAAAAAAAAAAAAAAAGGGTGCTAAACCATTTGTTGATTTAAAATCAATCAGCAAAATTTTTAGCCAGATCCTAAACTTAACAGGGAGCCAGTGCAGAGGCAGGCGTCAGCAACCAGCGGCTCTTTAGTCCCCATGCTGTGGCTCCCTGCAGCCACATCTCAAAACACATGGAAATTAATGCAGGTCATTTTAATTATTTTATTTTTCAAATTACTGTTTATTGGATACATTTTCAACTGAAACGCATGTCTTTTTGAATGTAAAATATATTTTAAATTATCTATTATGTTGTCAATTGTATGCGTCACATCTGACAGCGGCTCGTATGCACCGAGAGCCTCACCGTGTATATGGAGACCCCAACAGCTTCTCGTTTATCCTCCCCCACCCTCGGTAAGACACGGTCAAATCCAGGAAAAAGTAAAATCACAAAGCAAAACAGAGTTTAATTCCGTGTGAACAGACTCATTTGCGTTCATGTATGCTTGTTATGTGGTGAGAATTTCTCCACAAGAACACAAATGAGAAAAAAAAAACAGCTGCCTCATCAGTGATCTGCAGGTCCATAAAAAGTCTTAAATGTGATTAAAATCAACACCTTAATTATCCTTACAAATAAGAAACAATCCTTGAATTCCTGCTCAATAACCTTAAAATAAGTAGCCTGCGCTATAAATGCTGGATTCACCAGATATGACCAAAGTCTGAAGTAATGTAAATTTATTTTCATCACAGCCAGGGCTTGACATTAACACCTGCCAACCCGCCACTTGCGGGTGGATTTCACTGATGGCAGGCAAGACAGCCACCCCTGCTAGCCACTTTGGCGGGTGTAGTTTTCTCAAGTGACATCTAAATAATAAGCCTATTGCAGTATGGGACTACAAAACTACAACTCCCATTAGCACTATCTGCACGCACACAGTGTATTCTCATTGGTCCACTGTTGGCAGCAGCAGCCCCAGTACACAGGAGAAGACGCGGACGGAGTCCGTACTCAGCGTGCTGGGTACAGGTGAAGGTGCAGACAGTCTGCTCCATGGTTTGGTTCATTTTATAGCCAGTCTGGAGAAAGGATGATGAACAGACAGCAGCCACTCTCAGCGATCAGATCACGGGACAACTGCCCTTGATCCCCCACCCAGCAGTGAGAATAACTTATGCCCTTTCTCCCCACATTAGCGCCTTCCTCTGTGGTTAAATATGATTAATTTTAGAGCAAAACGCTCCCGTTAGTTGTACAAATTTAAGTTTTTGTATGATGGCGAGAAAAAATGACTAAACTTTATGTTGCTGTGAAGAACAAATGAAGCTTCTTCTGAGGTGAACTTCTGTTTACAGGCTCTCAAAGTGAGTACACTCCTCACATTTTTGTAAATATTTTATTATATTTTTTCATGGAACAACACTGAAGATATGACACTTTGATACAATGTAAAGTAGTCAGTGTACAGCTTGTATAACAGTAAATTTGCTGTCCCCTCAAAATAACTCAACACACAGCCATTAATGTCTATACTGTTGGCAACAAAAGTGAGTACACCTCTAAGTAAAAATGTCCAAATTGTGCCCAATTAGCCATTTTCCCTCCCCGGTGTCATGTGACTCGTTAGTGATACAAGGTTTCAGGTGTGAATGGTGAGCAGGTGTGTTAAATTTGGTGTTATCGCTCTCACACTCTCTCATACTGGTCACTGGAAGTTCAACATGGTACCTCATGGCAAAAAACTCTGATGATCTGAAAAAAAAAAAAAAGAGCTGTTGCTCTACATAAAGATGGCCTAGGCTATAAGAAGACTGCCAACACCATGAAACTGAGCTGCAGCACGGTGGCCAAGACCATACAGCGATTTAACAGGACAGGTTCCAGTCAGAGCAGGCCTTGTCATGGTCAACTAAAGAAGTCGAGTGCACATGCTCAGTGACATATCCAGAGGTTGTCTTTAAAAAATAGTTGGATGAGTGCTGCCAGCATTGCTGCAGAGGTTGAAAGGGTGGGGGTGGGGGGGGTCAGCCTGCCAGTGCTCAGACCATACGCTGCACACGGCATCAAATTGGTCTGCATGGCTGTCATCCCAGAAGGAAGCCCCTTTTTCACTTCCGCTCTTCAAGGAGAGTAGACGCTTCTCTCTTTTCTCTCTGCTCTAGCTCCCCACTTCCCTATTAACTGGATCCCAGCTTGCTGTTGTCTGTCTGCGTCTACTGCTGATTATCGAAAGAAATTATGGAATTGATAAGCTGGGCTTTGAACGCAATTGACACTATTTTTTCAACAAGGAATAATGCTCCGGGGGAAGCTGTTTGCCCCGCAGGGACGGCTCCAGCGGGCTATTTACGGGTGACAAGTGTTTGGAGGATCTTGTGCCTGAGTAATCTCTCTATTGAAAATATTGAAGATTTGTATATCTTCGTAATAATGGTGACTGGGATCGTTCTGATTGGAACTGGGATTGTCCTGGTGTACCGCAAATTGCTGAAGATGGATACAACCTATCAAAATGCTGGCCACGCGAGGTGCATCCATCAAATTGGAAAAATGGAGGAGACTTTGATAGCGACAAATGGAGAACTGTCTCGGAAGGTGGATTACATCATGGTTACGCTTAAGTCTATCCACGACGGACTCAAGCCCTGCAATGAAGGATTAAGCACTGAATCTGCAGAAGAAAATAAAGTTCTTTCTCTGTGATCAGTCCATTTGGCTCAATTTCCCTTATAAAAATCCTCCTGATAATCCCCAGTCTTTGTTTTTCAAAACACTGAGCACACGGCCTCTGGACAGTAGCTGCTTGGCACAATTGCCAAGGACAACTACTGCAGCCAGACAAACATCTTCTGCCAAAGTGTCCTTGTGCTCATATTGATACAACATTGCTTCAACACTACATCCACACTGACCCAGAAACTGACAACAAGATAACATTCACTGCTCTCCTTGTGTCCTGTGAACTCTGGTCTTGAATGTGCATCGTGGGCTTTTTTTGTCTTTGTAATCATAATATTGATTACTTATGGTCAATATTCTGAATTCAATGATTTTTTTGCTCCTTCCTATTGTATGATTTCTTATCTGTACCATCCTGTTGGCAGGCGCGTTCCCGATGCAGCCGTGTCACTGGAAATGCAGGTTCATTTTCTGTGTCAAGTCAAATTCTCTCGTATGTTATCAGTGATCTGTTAATGTACTTGGCAATAAATCTTTTTCTGATTCTTCTGATTCTGATTCTTCTGATTCTGATTCTTTTAAAAATGATGCACAAGAAAGCCCGCAAACAGTTTGCTGAAGACAAGCAGACCAAGGACATGGACTACTGGAACCATGTCCTGTGGTCCGATGAGACCAAGATAAACTTATTTGGTTCAGATGGTGTCAAGCATGTGTGGTGGCAACCAGGTGAGGAGTACAAACACAAGTGTGTCTTGCCTACAGTCAATCATGGTGGTGGGAGTGTTATGGTTTGGGGCTGCATAAGTGCTGCCAACACTGGGGAGCTCCAGTTCATTGAGGGAACCATGAATGCCAACATGTACTGTGACATACTGAAGCAGAGCATGATCACCTCCCTTCAGAAACTGGGCCACAGGGCAGTATTCCAACATAACCACCCCAAACACACCTCCAAGACGACCACTACCTTGCTAAAGAAACTGAGGGTAAAGGTGATGGACTGGCCAAGCATGTCTCCAGACCTAAACCAATTTAACATCTGTGGGGTATCCTCAAACGGAAGGTGGAGGAGCGCAAGATCTCCAACATCCACCAGCTCAGTGATGTCGTCATGGAGGAGTGGAAGAGGATTCTAGTGGCAACCTGTGAAGCTCTAGTGAACTCCATCTCCAAGAGAGTTAAGACAGTGTTGGAAAATAATGGTGGCCACACAAAATATTGACACTTTGGACATTTTCACTTAGGGGTGTACTCACTTCTGTTGCAAGCGGTTTAAACATGAATGGCTGTGTGTTGAGTTATTTTGAGGGGACAGCAAATTTACACTGTTATACAAGCTGTACACGGACTACATTGTATCAGTGTCATATCTTCAGTGTTGTCCCATGAAAATAATAAAATAAATAAAATGTGAGGGGTGTACTCACTTTTGTGAGACACCATATATATAAAACTTTATAAAGCAGCATAATCTTTATTTTAAAGGTCAAATTGCCATTGCTGCCCTCAGCTAATTCTATTTTAGTTGGAGGGGGCAAAATGGCTCTTTGGTTAGCAAAGATTGCAGAACCATGAACTAGGGTGATGTGGTCACGAAGTTTCTTTCCTGTCTGTAGGTGGACAGCAACATTTTGCAGTCATTTTAATGAGGACTGGTGAAGATCAAGATACAGAGAGCTGCCGCAGTCAATGCGTGATGTAATAATAGTGTGAATAACTCTCAAAGTAAGTTTGGGGGAGGCAGGCCTTGATCTTTGCTAAAAGTCGTAACTGATAAAGGGTAGTCTTGAACACTGAACTAATTTATTAAATTTAAGTTCATTCATCTTCTTCCGCTTAATCCTTTTCGGGTTGCAGGGGGGCTGGAGCCTATCCCAGCATCTTTGGGTGAGAGGCAGGGTACACCCTGGACAGATCACCAGTCCATCGCAGGGCCAACACAGAGAGACAGACAACCATTCACTCTCACAGTCATACCTAAGGACAATTTAGAATCCCCAGTTTTGATGCCAATTAACCTAACTTGCATGTTTTTGGCATGTGGGAGGAAACCGGAGAAATCCCGGAGTAAACCCACGCAGACACGGGGAGAAAAAATTAAATTTAAGTTCCCTATCAAAAATTACACCCAGGTTTCTCACAAAGACTAAAATAAGAAGGGTGCCAATGGTGCTGCCATAGTCTTCTAAGATGTTTTGCTGTCCGAACACAATGATTTCAATTTTATTTTTGTTTTGGCTCAGGAAGTTGGTTTCCATCCAAGACTGAACAGTCTGGACCAAAGCACAGTTGACAGTTTTCAGGGGCAGATACATTTGCACATCATCTGCAAAGCAGTGAAAACTGGCATTATGTTTTCTAAAAATGGAAAGCAGAGGCAACATATATAAAGAAAAAAAATAAGAGGGCCAAAAATTGAGCCCTGAGGGACCCCACAATTCAGCTGGGATGTAGCTTAAGAAAACTGTTCCAGGTGAACAGAAAAACTTTTGTTAGAAAAGAGCCCTGAGGGACCCCACAATTCAGCTGGGATGTAGCTGAAGAAAACTGTTCCAGGTGTACAGAAAAACTTTTGTTAGAAAAGTATAACCTAAACCACTTAAGGGTGGTGTACCTTATCATCATCTTCTTTTGGCTGCTCCCTTTAGGGGTCTCCACAGGGGATCATCTGCTTCCATCTCACCCAATCCCTTGCATCTTCCTCTGTAAAACCAACCCTTTCCATGTCCTCCTTCATTACATCCATGAATCTTCTGTGGTCTTTCTCTTTTCCTCCTGCCTGGCAGCTCCATCTTCAACATCCTTTGTCCAATATATCCACTATCCCTCCTCTGCACATGTCCAAACCATCTCAGCCTTGCTCATACTTTGTCTCCAAGCTGCTCAACCTGAGCTGTCCCTCTGATATAATCCTGTCCCTCCTAATCACTCCCAGTGAGAATCTTAGCATCTTCAACTCTGCCACCTCCAGCTCCATCTCATCATTTTGTCAGCACCACCATCTCCAAACCATACATCATGTCCTTTATGCCCACACACAACTCTAAACATGAAAAAAGAACATCGTTATCAACTGTGTCACACACCGCAGTTAAGTCCAAAAGCACAAGAACAGTAGAATTACCGCAATCAGCAGTTAAAAGAAGGTTCTTTAAAACTCTTTAAAAGTGTCGTTTCTATGCCGTGCTTTAAACCTTATTGGAACTTTTGAGAAATGTTATTAACATCAGCATGAGACTGCAGCTGCTCATACACATTTTTTTCTAAAACTTTTGATAAAAATGTCAGTTTTGAAATGGTGTCAATCCGATGAGAAGTGTAGATGCTGTAAGTGTCCGTCTGACATTTGTAAAATGTCAAATGGACGAATGGGTCAATAACATAATGACTAGCAAAGCAATCCGAGAGCGCACAACTCCACTAAGGCTTCTTCTGTCCCTCAGAGATCACCTTCATTTAAAATGTAATGGGTTTGTGTGTAGGCCTAGAGTTACTTCTGGTGAAAATTGCATTGAAGTCTGTCCATTAGTTTTGGAGTATTATCGCTAACACACTGTGAGAAGATAAGAGCCTTGGCTGAGATATGCATTCTCAGATCATCACCAAAATGTAATGAGTTCGTGTGTAGGCCAAGAACCACCTCTGGTTAAAATTTCATCCAAATCCATGCAGTAGTTTTGGAGTATTCTTGCTAACACTCTGTGAGAAGATTAAGAGCCTTGGCAGAGGTATGCATTTTCGGATCATTGCCAAAATCCAATGGCTTCCTCTGTAGCCCAAGAACCACCTCTGGTGAAAATTTCATCCAAATACAATCAGTAGCTTTGGAGTGTTGCTGCCAACACTCTGTGAGATGACAAGAGCCTTGGCAGAGGCATGCATTCTCAGATCCTCACCAAAATGTAATAGGCTCCTCTCTAGCCCAAGAATCCTTTCTAGTGGAAAATTTAATCCAAATCCATCCCCTTGTGGCACATATGTTGGGTACATATTTTCCACAAATGTATTGCTGAATGTTTATTGTGTGCTTCACTTCTCGAGGGACAAAAGGACTGAACCTGCAGGAGGTATCGAGGAGGTGTGAGATTTGTCCTTTGTCTCAGAGAGAGGCCCTGGAGGGATTTCCAGACCATCGAAGGCTGAGAGACAATGGTGGAGGATCAAAGGGGTTACAATGTGACTGTATGTTTGCTCAGACACCATGTGACTTGAGTTTCGATGTTCCGGAGTATAAGAGAGTGATGTGACTGTGATCTGTCTTTTTTCTTGCTTGGAGGTTGATAGAGAATGTGTTCTGATAATAAAACAGAACCTGAGAAATAAACCCAGCCTCATCATTGAACACATCCTCTACACTGGTGACCCTACGACGAATTATGGCCGGTGACGATTCTTCTGCACCGGACTCATCAGGAGCCAGCCAGGCTAATGCAGCTACCACAGTCCAGCTACCTGATTTCTGGCAGCATAGCCCGCGCTCCTGGTTTAACGCAGTCGAGGCACAGTTCCATCTTCGGGGACTTTCGGCAGACGCCACGAAATTCTACCATGTGGTTGCGAAGCTGGACAGCCACACAGCCCAGCGGGTAGAGAGCCTGATTAACCACCCGCCAGACGACGACAAGTACGGCGCATTGAAAGCGGCTCTCATCCGTTCTTTCACCCCCTCGCTGGGAGAGCGAGCAGGGAAGCTCCTGGCGTTGACTGAAGGCGAGGCCGAGAGACCTGCAGACCTGATGGCGAGGATGCTGAGTTTGAGAGACTCCGAAGATGATGGTTTTATTTTCGCCCACCTTTTCCTCAGGACACTGCCGTCAGCGGTGAGAGTTACCCTGGCCAGTTCAAGGCTGCTGGCCCAATGAGACTACCACGAGCTGGGCCAGGAGGCGCAGCGGCTCGTCGACGTTCATAGACGACACACGGCCACGGCCGCAGCAGCAGAGCTGAGCGCAACACCCAGAGATGGCAGGGGGCCAGAGGCTGCAGCACCAGACTCACTGACGACGGCAGCGGCGGAGGCCAGGAGATGCGGAGCGGGCGACGTCTTTTGCTTTTACCATCGCCGTTTTGCTGAGAGAGCACGCAAGTGCATTCCACCGTGCCAATTCAAGCGCTCGGGAAACGCCAAGACCGGGAGTCGGTAGCAGCTGCGGCTCTCAGCGAAAAGAACAAGCTGCTCTACCTGAGGGACGAGCGATCAGGGAGGCACTTCCTGGTGGACACAGGCTCCCAGCTGAGTTTCATCACACCCTCCTACGCTGACCGGCTGGCGCCTTCCAGTGGTCCCCTGGTGTCGGCAGCGAACGGCTCGGCGATTAAGACCTTCGGGGAGAAGACTCTGCTCCTGTCTCTACACGGCCGAACATTCGAGTGGACTTTTGTCATAGCAGCAGTCAGTTTCAACATGTTAGGTGCTGATTTTTTATGCTCACATGGTTTATTGGTTGATCTTGCTAATAGACGTCCGGTTCCGGGTGAGGACGAGTGAGGACGCACAGGTAAGAGCTCCCTGTTCGTGACTGTTTAAAAGGCAGTTAAACGCAGTTAGAACGCAGTTTGGAGCTGGCGTTTTGAGCTTTTTTTGTTGCTGCCGCTGGGGAGTGAACCTGCTCGTGAGGAGTAAAGAGGAATTTGCCAGTAGTAGCTGGTGAAGCTTGTGAAGCGGCCCCGCGCCCCCCGCGCCCCCGCACAGGGATAACAAAGGGATTACTCCCACGTGCGTTTTTTTTTTTCGAACTATCCAAATCAGCGATCATCGGCCGGAATAATGGGTCCAAAGAGAGCTCTGCCAAATGAAGATGAGATAAAAAAAAGCGCTGGATTTCTTGGCAGAAGAAATGTCTGCTCTAAAATCACAGCAAAGAGGTATACTGGACCTTGTGGAGGAAATTAAAGCGCTGCGCAGCCAGAACGCTGAAAAAGACAAGAGGCTGGCGTATCTGGAAAGCAGATTGGCTGAGATGGACCAGAACACTCGGGCAAACGACGTGATCATCACGGGGCTCCACATCAAACCCCGATCATACGCGAGAGCAGTTGCCGCAGACAGCAGTGGAAGTCAGCTGGATGAGGAATCCGCTGAGCAACAGGTGACGGCCTTCATGCAGTCAAAAGGAATACAGCTGGACTGCTCCAACATCGAGTCCTGCCACCCTCTGCCCAGGAAAAACGGCGACAAACCTGCTGTGATCATGAGGTTTGTAAACAGAAAACACAAGACGGCACTAATGAAACAAGGTAAGAAGCTGAAAGGAACCAACATCTACATAAACGAGCACCTCACGAAAGAAAACACAGAAATAGCCAGGAAAGCAAGATACATGAAAAAGCAGAAAAAACTTCAAAACACCTGGACATCAAACTGTAAAATATTCATCAAATTAAACGGATCGCCTGAAGAAGCCAAGGTCATTAACATCCGTAATATTATGGAACTGGACAAATATGAACTGGAGGCACAGCAACAATTCAGACAACTATAGGACACTGAAGGATTTTACTCATCTGCAACAAAACATTCTACAGCATGAATCAAAAAATCAACAAACAGGAACAACAGGAACTGAAAGTTTTTGAATACACAGAGCACAACCCTCAGGATGTAGAATATGACATAGACCCTGATAATAATCTTTTTAACTCAATCAATGACTGTAATTATTACACAGATGAACAGTTCAACACAATGATCACAACTGGTTTCAATATTTCTATGATCCACTTCAACAGCAGGAGTCTCTATGCAAACTTTAATAACATTAAAGATTATTTAAATCAGTTTAAAGAGCCATTCAATATTGTGGCAATATCAGAGACGTGGCTCAGTGAAGAGAAAGGAGTGGATTTTACCATGGATGGCTATGAATTAAATTATATAAATAGAAAAGTGAAAAAAGGAGGAGGAGTTGCAATTTATGTTGACAAGAGCTTGAAATACAAGGTTGTTGAAAATCTGTCAGTAACTGTGGATGATTTATTTGAATGTATTACAATAGAAATCTGTCTGGACAATGTGAAGAATGTAGTAGTGAGCTGTGTATATAGAACACCTGGATCAAACATTGACTTATTTAAGGACTGGATGGAAAAAATGTATGCAAAACTAACTCATAAAGTTATGTTCATCTGTGGGGATTTCAATATAGATCTGATGAACTCAACATAGTTTGACAGAAGAATTTATCAACACAATGTACAGCATGGGCTTACATCCAACAATTACAGGACCTAGCAGAATCACGTCGCACAGTGCCACACTAATAGATAACATATTCACAAACATTATGGAAAATAATATCAGGAGTGGGCTTTTATTGAATGATATCAGCAACCACCTGCCGATTTTTGTTGTCTATCAATGTGATTATAGGAAGAAAAAGTATACCAAAAATATTAAATATAAAAGAATAAGAACCGAAGAATCAATGTATTTACTGACAAAGGAATTATTAATACAAGATTGGAAGATAGTTTATGATGAAAATGACATAAATAGAGCATATGATAAATTTTTACAAATATTTCAATCATTGTACAATAAATGCTGTCCTATAAAACAATACAGTGACAGACAACAAAAAAAAAATATTCCTTGGATCACCAAGGGATTAATAAATGCATGTAAAAAGAAGAATACATTATATAAACAATTCATTAAATGCAGAATGGTGGAAGCTGAGATCAAATATAAAAGATATAAAAATAAGCTTACCACTATAATGAGGACTTGTAAGAAAGAATATTACAACAGAATACTAGAGGATAACAAAAATAACATAAGAGGAATATGGCAAGTACTCAAGGGGATTATTAGTAATCGTCCTAAGTATGCAAATTATCCAGAATATTTTATCGAAAACAACAGTTTGATTAATAATATGGAAGATGTGGTCAGTGGTTTCAATAAATTTTTTGTAAATGTTGGTCCTGAATTAGCAAAATCAATAGTGACTCCGGAAACAAACCACAGTGGGTCTGTGAATGAAATAGAGGATAGAAACCCAAACACAATCTTTTTGGGTGCAGTTACTGAAAAGGAAATTATCGAGACTGAGTAAATTTAAGAACAAAAAATCAACGGACTGGAATGAAATTGACATGACAATAGTGAAAAAAGTAATTGAGGGAATTGTTAAGCCACTCGCCCACATCTGTAACCTGTCATTTCAAACTGGTACATTTCCAGACAAAATGAAAACAACAAAAGTAACACCTCTTTACAAAACAGGAGACAGTCATCGCTTCACAAATTACAGGCCAGTCTCTTTACTCTCACAATTCTCCAAAATACTTGAAAAAATATTCACTAAGAGACTGGATGATTTCATTGAAAAACACAACCTCCTTACAGATAGCCAGTATGGTTTTAGAGCAGATAAATCTACATCTTTGGCACTGATCGAACTTATAGAAGAAATTACTAGTTGTATAGACAAAAAAAGGTTGCTGCAGGAGTATTTATAGACTTAAAGAAAGCTTCTGACACCATTGACCACAGAATACTACTAAGGAAACTGGAAAGGTATGGGATAAGAGGGGTAGGACTGAGTTGGGTGGAAAGTTATTTAAGTAACAGACAACAATTTGTACAAATTGGAGAGCACAAATCACCCTGCATGGACATCACTTGTGGTGTGCCCCAGGGGTCAGTTTTGGGACCCAAACTCTTTATCTTGTATATAAATGACATATGCCAAGTATCAAAAATTCTGAAATTTATTTTGTTTGCGGATGACACAAATATCCTTTGCACTGGTGAGAATTTGCAGCAGGTTTTAGAGGTGGTCACAACTGAAATGGAAAAATTAACGCAGTGGTTCAACAAAAATAAATTATCTCTAAATCTAAAAAAAACAAAGATTATGGTGTTTGGAAATTATAAAATAAATCATGAAATAATGGTAACGATAGATGACACCAGAATACAAACAGTACAGAAAAATAAGTTTCTGGGGGTGACGTTAGACAGTAAAATCTGCTGGAAACCTCACATCAGTCACATCCGGGCTAAATTAGCAAAATGTATAGGCATACTGGGGAAGACAAGACACATCTTGGACTATAAATCATTGGTCTTTTTGTACAATTCACTGTTTTTACCTTATCTTAACTACTGTGTAGAAGTCTGGGGAAACACCTACAAGACCAACCTACAAGCAATATGCACATCACAAAAAAGAGCTATAAGGATAATTAACAATGCAGGATATAGAGACCATACCAATTCGTTATTCTTGAAGTCACATGTCATAAAGTTCATCAATTTAGTTAAATTTAAGACAGCACAAGTAATGTACAGGGCGATTAACAATCAACTCCCAACTAATATACAAAAAATATTTAAAAAAAGAGACAACGATCATAATTTGAGAGGAGACTTAAACTTTACAAAACCCAAGATACGTACAACCAAGAAAAGTATGTGCATATCTGTCTGTGGGGTGGATTTATGGAACAGTCTGGAGCCGGAACTGAAACTATGTACAAACAGAAATCAATTTAAAAAGAGGTATAAGCACCATTTGTTGAAAGGATATACAGTATGTTAGAAGGGTAGAATTTATATGTACGATTCATTATGTTCACTCTGGGACATTATGGGACACTATGGAATGGTGGATGGGACAGCACTGTGTGTATCTGTGTCGTTTGAGACTGGTTTCGATATATGGACTTCACTGTATGTTAGAATGGACGGGTGTTAATGTTGATCTGTAAAAAAATACAGTAAATTGTTTACTTGGGGTCTTAAAGGTGGTAATTTGTATAAAATTACACATGGGTGTATCGATGGAAAAGAGGAGTTGGAATTAAAAAGTATTCACTTCTTCCTTCTCCCTTTCGAACAGTGTATACTGTAACTTTATTACATTTGCTATTTGCTTGTTTTTTGTTATTTTTTTGTGTTCGAAATAAACTATCTATCTATCTTAATGCACTGTCTTTTCACTCTATTTCCTGCACAGCCCGGGTGGCTCCGCCGACTGCACAGGCCAACATCATAGCCGCAGGTGGTAAGTTTCACGCACTGCTCACTCAGTTCCCAGCACTCACAGTACCAACGTTTTCAGCGACAGTGGCTAAACATAGGGTGGAACATTTTATCACTACCACCGGGCCGCCCGTTTTTGCAAAAGCTCGGCGCTTGGACTCAGCTAAACTGGCCATAGCGCGCGAGGAGTTCGCAAACTTGGAAAAACTGGGCATCATTAGACGTTCTAAAAGCCCCTGGGCTTCACCGCTACACATGGTCCCAAAGGCTGATGGTTCGTGGCGACCTTGCGGTGATTTCCGCAGGTTGAATAACGCCTCAGCGCACGACCGCTACCCGATCCCGCACATCCAAGATTTTTCGGTTCATTTGGCGGGGGCGCGCATTTTTTCTAAAATAGACTTGGTGCGTGGTTACCACCAGGTCCCAGTGCGCGCTCAAGATATACCCAAAACTGCGGTAATAACTCCTTTCGGGCTTTTTGAGTTTTTGCGCATGCCTTTTGGATTAAAGGGCGCCACGCAGACGTTTCAGCGTATGATGGACGCGGTTCTACGCGATCTTCCTTTCGTGTTCGTCTACCTGGACGACATTTTGGTAGCCAGCACGTCCGAGGACGAGCACGAAAGCCACCTCACAGAGGTTTTTCGGAGGCTGGCAGAGCACGGGTTAATAATTAACCCAGCGAAGTGCCAGTTTGGGGTGGCGCAAATTGATTTTTTGGGGCATCGCGTTTCACCAGAAGGAGCGGTCCCTCTGCCCGATAAAGTACGCGCAATAACGGATTTTCCCCGACCTCAAACGGTTAAAGCGTTACAGGAGTTTTTGGGAATGGTTAATTTTTACAACAGTTTCCTCCCAAGCGTGGCGCAGCTCATGCAACCATTGTATGCTGCACTAAAGCAGCAAAAACCCACAAATAAAATCGAATGGTCTCCGGATTGGGAGCGCGCATTCTCCCAAGTCAAAACAGCCCTGGCAAATGCGGTTTTGTTGGCACACCCAGTCCCAATGGCCCGCATGGCGCTCACCACTGACGCTTCCGATTTAGCGGTGGGGGCGGTCGTTGAACAGTTTGTAGCAGGGACCTGGCAGCCGCTCACGTTTTTCAGCAAAGCCTTGCGCGATAGCAAGCGAAAATACAGCGTGTTCGACAGGGAGCTTTTGGCCCTACATTTGGCCATTCGCCATTTCCAGTTCTGGTTGGAAGGGCGCCGTTTCACTGCGTTTGTGGACCACAAGCCGCTAACGTTTGCGATGGCCAAGATTTCAGAACCTTGATCGGGCCGGCAGCAAAGACAGCTGGCCACGATATCGGAGTTCACCACTGATTTCCAGCACGTCGCAGGTAAACATAATGTAGTGGCAGACTGTCTCTCGCGTGCTGTGGCGGCGCCAGGCCCCATGGGGGCAGACTCTGCAGCTGTGGCCGTGGGCCAAGGTAGCGGCGCGGAAGCGCACGCAGCCCCGGTCCGCATAGGTTTAGATTATGCAGCCATGGCCGCGGAGCAGGTTAGCGATGCGGATGTGCGCGCGCTCCAGTCTGGACCAACAGGGTTAAGGCTGGAGGACAGAGTGCTGCAAATGGGTATGCCTCCCCTAATCTGCGATGTCTCCACGGGACGGTGATGTCCCGTGGTACCAGCGGCGTGGCGCCGCCGCGTTTTTGACTTGGTCCATTCCCTGGCGCACCCCGGGGTGCGCGCATCGATCAAGATGGTGGGGGAGAAATTTGTTTGGCCGGGGTTGCGTAAACAGGTCAAGGAATGGGCGGCAACCTGTGTAGCGTGTCAGCGAGCCAAAATACACAAGCACACTAGAGCTGCTTTGGAGCCTTTTCACATCCCGGCTAAGCGCTTTGATCATGTGCATGTCGACTTGGTGGGCCCCCTTCAGTTGTCACAGGGGTGCACACACCTTCTGACGATGGTGGATCGCACCACGCGTTGGCCAGAAGCGGTTCCTCTGGCATCCACCACTGCAGAAGAAGTTGCACGCGCGTTTTTAACAGCTTGGGTTGCGCGTTTTGGAGTTCTGTCGGACATAACGTCCAATAGGGGTCCTCAATTTGTTTCCGAACTCTGGTCATCGATGGCCCGCAGCCTAGGGGTGAAGATTCATCGCACTACCGCGTATAACCCCCAAGCTAACGGTTTATGCGAACGTTTTCATAGGTCATTGAAAGCAGCCCTCAGAGCGTCGCTTACGGATACAAATTGGGTTGACAAACTTCCATGGGTTTTATTGGGGTTGCGTTCTATACCTAAGGAGGATTTGCAGACCTCCCCAGCTGAGTTAGTTTTTACACAACCTCTCCGTTTACCTGGTGAATTTCTCCCCGACAACCCTGCACCAAATTGCCCCCCCCCCCCGCTCAGCTGTTGCAGAGCGACACAGGATCAAACACACTTCCTGGCCCAGTTCATCACAGTTTCCCACGCGTTTTTGTGCCGAAGGCTTTAAAAAATGCAGAGTTTGTTTTTGTTAGACATGATGCTCATCGCCCAAATTTGCGGCCACCTTATGATGGACCTTTCAGAGTGCTGGAAACAGGAGAGAAGCATTTTTTGCTAGATTTGGGAGACAGGAGGGAGTTGATTTGTATAAACAGACTCAAACCTGCCTTCGTTTTGGCTGATGAACAAGTGCAGTTGGCGAGGGCCCCCCGTCACGGTAGACCACCGAGAAGGCTTTCTCCAGAACCCCCACAGAGTTTGGCTAACAGTTCTTATCCACAGGTGCAGGAAGACACTACAGAAGCAGCAAGGCCGGCTTACAGCAGATACGGCAGGAGGTTTAGACCTAGGCAACTGGTGGATTGAATTTTTGTTATGTGGTAATATTTTTTTTTATGCCATGCATCTCTGATTATGTTGTCCCATATTAGACGTTTGGGGGGGTTATGTGGCACATATGTTGGGTACATATTTTCCACAAATGTATTGCTGAATGTTTATTGTGTGCTTCACATCTCGAGGGACAAAAGGACTGAACCTGCAGGAGGTATCGAGGAGGTGTGAGATTTGTCCTTTGTCTCAGACAGAGGCCCTGGAGGGATTTCTGGACCATCGAAGGCTGAGAGACAATGGTGGAGGATCAAAGGGGTTACAATGTGACTGTATGTTTGCTCAGACACCATGTGACTTGAGTTTCGATGTTCCGGAGTATAAGAGAGTGATGTGACTGTGATCTGTCTCTTTTCTTGCTTGGAGGTTGATAGAGAATGTGTTCTGATAATAAAACTGAACCTGAGAAATAAACCCAGCCTCATCATAGAACACATCCTCTACACCCTAGTTTTTGTGTAATCCTGCTGCACAAATACAAACAAAGCCCTTGGTGGAGGTATGCACTCTCAGATCATAACCAAAATCTAGTCATCTGTTCCCCATGCCATTACACACCTTTCCTGGAAATTTCATCAAAATCCATTTATAACTGAGTTATGTTGTTAACAGAAAGAGACCAACAGAAAAACCAACAAACCAACCAACTCCAATGAAAACATCACCCCCTCCCTTGGTGGAGGTAATGATAATAATAAGATAAGATAAGATAAGCCTTTATTAGTCCCACAACGGGGAAATTCCAGGATTGCAACAGCACAGGGATAGCAACACTCAGAGCAACAATCAGAAGGCAAGGAAAAAAAAAACAAAAAAACAAGCAAGCAAGAGCAGCTAATATACATATGTACATATTACTATAAAATATATATATACACACAGACACACAGTGCAGAGCATTGTAGCTGGATGGAATAAATATATGAATATATGAACGCACAGTGCAGAGCATTGTAGCTAGATGGAATAAATATGTAAATATATAAACACCCACAGTACGGAGCACTGCAGCTAGGTGGAATAAATATGCAAGTATATAAACACACACAGTGCGGAGCAATGTAGCTAGATGGAATAATATGTAGATATATAAAAACACAGTGCGGAGCATTGTAGCTAGATGGAATAAATATATAGATATATAAATATAAACAATAATAATGTACAATAATAATGTACAGATTAGATTTTTTTTTTTGATTTTGTATACTTTATTGATCCCCAGAGGGGAAATTAAGGCCATCAACCCGGATGGATAAAGCAGCCACGGTACAGCGCTATCCCTTTACCATTCACACACACACATTCACATCTAGGGCCACTTTAGAGTCTCCAATTAACCTAATTTGCTTGCTTTTTGCCTGTGGGGGGAAAATCAGAGAAATCCCGGAGTAAACCCACGCAGACACGGGGAGGACATGCAAACTCCACACAGACCACTGTTGGTCAGGGGCTGGGATCGAACTAGGAATCCCATGGCCAAGGGTGATTTGCTGTGCTGCCACTGCACCGCCCTAATGACCGCCCAAACCATTTTTTCTGCATGTATTTTTCTGTGAAAGGTGCAATTTAATATTTTAATGGTATTTATGCGACTCAGCCCTATTTTATAAAAGTTATAACTGGTTCCACAATTAAATCACAATTCCATGTCAGTCTCTAATTATATAATCGCACAAAAAGCCACAATTTCAAATTGCTATAAATATTACTTTGTAAAGAGTATTGTACAAACTTTTTTGTATTTTATAATGTACCTTAATATTTGAATCAGAAAAACAAAGTGAAATACTCTGCATTTTCCTTGATAAAGCAAGCACTCACGAAACTATCCATTTAAAACAATCAAAGCTTTATTTATAGAGCTCTTTTCATACAAAAAGATGCAACACGAAGTGCTTCACACATTGAAATAAAACAATTACCCCCCCCCCCCCACCACCACCACCACCACCACCTTCCCCAACACACACACAAAGAAACTTTCATCAGTGTAAAACTTATAGCTTATGGGCACTAAGGATCCAAGTGTGGAAGCACCATCACTAGGAAGCCATTACTTGCAGAGAAAGTGCCAAGTCCACGGCTACAGGAACACCACTTCTGAGACTGCCCAAGTCCAATCCGAGGGGTCAACAATGCAGGTCTGGTGCCGCAGTGTACAATCCCCCCAGCCGGGTAGACCAGGGCAATTACAGGCCAGTGCCCTGCAGCCAGAAAACAGGCACAATTCCCCACGGGAGGGCTCCCTATAAAGGAACGCTGGAGATTGGACAGGGTGATTAAAAAAAAAAAGTCACTGATAAATAATAAGAATTTGCTGATAAAAAGACTAGACAGTTAAGATCACAAGAAGAAAACACAAATACAGTCAAAGAGATCTATTCATAAGTAGTAATAATTTGCAGTAAGACAAGTAATTGTGACATAAAATAGGTTTAAAATCATAAATTAAGACAATTAAAATAGGAAACTAATCAAAAGCCAAGTTAAAATAGTAGATCTTGAGCCTGCTTTTAAAAACATGAACATTCTCGGCAGCCCTGATGTTCTCTGGCAGGCTGTTCCGCAGATATGGGTCGTAGTAACTAAAAGCCGCCTCACCATGGGTGCGTGTTCTGACAGTAGGGATAATTAAAAGGCCAGTGCCAGAGGACCGCGGGGGCCATGGGGGCTCATATGCCAAAAGTAATTTTGATGAATAAGGAGGCCCAAGACCATGCAGACATTTACAAACCAGTAAAAGAACCTTAAAATCAATCCTGAAAGACACGGGGAACCAATGCAGTGACTTTAAAACAAGCCTGATGCGAGCCTGCCGTTGGTCCCCATCAGAACACGTGCAGCTGAATTCTGTAGTAACTGCAGATTTGAAATTGTCTTTTTGGGAAGACCAGAGAGCAGAGCATTACAGTAATCAATACGGCTGGTGATAAAAGCATGCATCAGTATTTCTGTGCTTGCTCGAGAGAGAAGTGGACAGGCTCTGGCTATGTTCTTTAGATGGTAAAATCCTGTTTGTACTATTTTTTGATGTGTGGCATAAAACCAAGTTCAGAGTCTAAAATGATGCCCAAATTCTTAACATGTTGGGATTGGGTAAAGGACAGACTATGTAATTTTGGTAAAATTTTCTCTCTCTGAGCTTCAGGACCAATGACTAAAACTTCAGTTTTGTCCTGGTTGAGCTGAAGAAAGTTTGCTGCCATCCATAATTTTAATGTCTAAAATATAGTCATAAAGGGTGTTAATTGGTTCCATGTCATCAGGAGACACAGCGGCATACAGCTGGCTGTCATCAGCATACTGTAACTATGGAAATTAACACCGTCTCCTGATGACATCCCCCAGGGGCAGCATGTACAGATTAAAAAGTACTGGACCTAAAATTGAACCTTAGGGCACACCACAATTTATTTTGTAGACTCTGGAAGAACATGTATCCATACTTACCAAAAAGTTCCCGTCTGTGAGGTAGGACTCAAACCAATTAAGAACAGTACCAGAGAGGCCAACCAGATCCTTTAGTCTAGTTAAAAGAACACGGTGGTCTACTGTATCAAAGGCAGCACTTGAATCCAGTAGAACCAGGACTGAAATTCTGTGCGAGTCCATGTCCCTCATCCCCATTCAGGGACTACAGATGGAAATTAGTGAGAATGCTATAATCTGGTACAGAGCATCTTTACTCTGTTTAATGTTTTTTTTTCTGTACATGGTCCCTGACAAATAAACTAAATGTTGTGGTATAAGGCATTAAAGGGGTCACTGACTGCTCTTTATACACATTTCAACAGCTCACTCATGTCTTAATGAAGTGCTTGTGACATATTTTGTTCAGATTTTAATTTTTTTTAATTATTGAAGCAAATTTGTTTTTTTATATTTCTTGGCTTTCTTCAAACGCTCTGATTTAAAGTCTGTCGCTTTAAGAAACAGACTTCAGCTGTTCAACTCCGCACTCCCTCTTACGTCAGTTGGCCATTAGCTGAGCAGCTTTTATCAGGCTCCTTCCACCTTAGTTGAGCACTGAGCAGCGCTTTGGTTCACTTGGTCCGATTTTTCTCTCAACAAATTTTGCCGCGATTCCACAACAAATTGCTAGCACCGCCTGCTGGATGATCGCCGCAACCCGAGGTGAGCTACCGAGCCAAAGGATCTCAAAGGGCACTGTGACTCCGCTCTTCTCTCACAGACAGCTGTAAGCCGCTACCCGCAAGAGCAGGGCAGATTCACGGAGGACAGTGGGGTTGCTGGGCGTGAGAGCAAACATCATCTGGTCCCGGGACATTTTGACTGTAGGGAGCCGGAGATTCATCATGACTCTGTGGCTGATTGCCTGTATTTTGGCCTTGTGACTCGCATGGCCAGCTAAAGGTAGCCAATATGTGTAGCTAATAAGGTAGCTAGTATGGGCTAATAGATCATGGGCTGATAGCTCAGGGGCTAACACTGGTACCAGGGACATTGGCTGCAAGCGTGGCTTATACTGTTAATTTCTTCAGATGTTAGTCAACTTAATAGCCATCCCTGTCATCACCTGGTTCAGCAGTGTGCCTCACGTCACTGCGGCTTATCTCTCAGTGGTTTCATCATGATTCTGTGGCAGCTCGCATGTACCGCTGTTATGTCGATAACTCCCCCGCCAATCCGGGGGAATTCTCGACATAACAGTGGTCAGTAGCCCTGGTCCAGGTCCATAAAAGCAACCGGTGTCCCGAGGTGGGCAATCCACCGTGGAATCACGATGAAACCACTCTGAGATGGGCCGGAGTGAACCAGGTGATAACAGGGATGGCTATTAGGGTGACTAAAAGCGCTTTGAGTGGTCTTTGTGACTAGAAAAGCGCTATATAAGTGCAGGTTAGTTAGTTAGTTAGTAAAATCTGAAGAAAATAACATAAGCCACGCTTAAAGTCAGCATCCTGGTAACAGTGTTAGCTCATGGACTTATAGGCCATCTTTTGCCCCCACTTCCATCTACATGATGGACAGCTACATGGGCCAATAATAGAGCAGGGGGCCGGTCTCAAGGATGACAGTGGGTTGGCTTTTTAAAAACTTGATGTATACGATTTACCAAGAAGAGTCAAAAAATGTCTTGGGGAGTTTCTCAGAGAAAAACGAGATAAAGGCAGTATGCTTTTTTCAGATAGTTGATGTTTTGGAAAATTTTTGGCTCATTACATGACCAGTTGACACATTTGAGACAGTTAAAACATACAAACAAACCAGTTTTTAATTAATCCTTTAACAAGCCTGACCAGGACTGTCTCTGTACTGTGGTTCATCCTAAAACCAGACTGGTTTTCATCAAATATGTTACTGGATATTAAAAAATTATTTAACTGAGTAAAAACAAGTTTTTCTAAAATTTTGCTTAAAAATGGTAAGTTGGATACTGGTCTGTAATTATTACGGTTTTTGGGATCTAAATTGCTCTTCTTCAGGAGGGGTCTCACCACTGCTGTTTTAAAGGTAGTAGGGAAAACACCCATCTGGAGAGAGTAATTCACTGTGTTTAAAAGGTCCTCCTGGAAAAATCTACAAAAAGTTTTTAAGAGTGATGTGGGAATGAGGTCTAAAAGACAGGTCGTTGGATTGACTTGGGAGAAAACTCTACCAAGAGTTTCAGCATCAACCAAGACAAAACTCTCCAGCATTTCCTCAGATAAAAGAAGAGGTTCAGTAGTACTAAAAACTGTATCCTGTAATGAAAGATTACATCTAAAAGCCTCTCTTACTTCTGAAGTGGTCTGCAAAGTCCTCACATAGCGAGTCTGTTGGCCTCATGCTGGACTTCTTAAAATCAGGGTTGACCAAATGATCAATGGTGGAGAACAGGATTCTAAGATTGTTTTTGTATTTATTATTTTGGAGAAGTGGGAGTTTCTGGTTTGTTTGACTGCGTTATTATATATTTTCAGTTGTTCACGTAGGTAATTTGGTAGTGAACAATTAGTTTTGTTTTTCTTCATCTGCTCTCTGCTGCTCTACCTTTTCTGCTGTTTTATACGTTCATTCCACCAGGATGGGACAGGTTTAGTTTTTGCATTTTTGGTCTTTAGTAGTGAAATCAAGTCCAGTGCTGTTTTTAGTTTATGGTTAAAACTGACAGTAATAAAAATCACATGATGCAGGTAGAACCTCAGCAGGAACATCACTTCAAACCCTCATAAAATTTGCAGCCACTTCAGAAGTCAGATGGCGTTTCCTCACAGTTCTCACCAGGGTCTCTCAGTGAATAAAACTGGTGATGTTAAAAAACACACAGAAGTGATCTGAGACAGCCAAATCTACAACAGAGGACACACTAATGAACAGGCCGTAGGTGATGACAATGTCTAAGATGTGTCCTCTGTTGTGAATTGACTGTTGTGTGTTCTTTAAAATCCATACAGTTAAGGTTTAAAAATTTAATAGAAAAAGAATTAAAAGCATCATCTATGTGAAGATTAAAATCACCAGCTATGACTACCTTGTTATATTCTGTTTGGATGATTGACAGCATGTCAGAGAATTTGTTGATAAATGATCCACATGGTTTTGGTGATCTATAAACTGTGATGCATAAAATTGGGGGGCTGTTAAAAATAAGGCATGATATTCAAAGGTGGTGTACTTGATAAATGTTATTTCTTTATAATTAAAATCACTAGAGATCATTGATGCAGTTCCACCACCCTTCTGACCCTTCCTTGTAGAAAATAAAAGATAAAATTGGGTGGAGAGGCCTCGGTGAGAACTGATGCGTCAGCACCCAGCCAAATCTCAGTTAAAAAACAGTCCAGTTTATGGTCTAAAATACAAATTTTTATAAAAGATTTATTTATAATAATGTTTGCATTTACAGGTGCATCTCAAAAAATTAGAATATCATGAAAAAGTTAAAATATTTTGTCACTCATTTCAGAAAGTGAAACCCATATATTATACATGTATAGATTCTTTACACAGAGAGTGAAATATTTCAAGTGTTTATTTTAATTTTGATGATTATGGCTTACAGCCAATGAAAACCCCAAATTCAGTTTCTCAAAAAATTAGAATATTACATAATTATATATTTTTTTTAAAATTGATTTTTAATAGAAATGTTGGCTGACTGAAAAGTATGTCAATGTACACACTCAATACTTGGTCGGGGCTCCTTTTGGATTAATTACTGTATTAATGTGGCGTGGCATGGAGGTGATCAGCCTGTGGCACTGCTGAGGTGTTATGAAGGTCCAGGTTGCTTTGATATTGACCTTCAGCTCATCTGCATTGTTGAGTCTGGTGTCTCATCTTCCTCTTGACAATACTCCATAGATTCTCTATGGAGTTTAGGTCAGGAGAGTTTGCTGGCCAATCAAACACAGTGATGCCATGGTCATTAAACCAGGTTTTCATACTTTTAGCAGTGTGTATGTGTGTGGGATGGGGTGTCAAGTCCTGCTGGAAAATGAAATCACCTTCTCCATAAAGCTTGTCAGCAGAGGGAAGCATGAAGTGCTCTAAAATTTCCTGGTAGACAACTGCACTGACTTTGGTCTTGATAAAACACAGTGGACCAACACCAGCAGATGACATGGTTCCTCAAATCATCACTGACTGTGGAAAAGTCACACTAAACCTCAAGCAACTTAGATTCTGTGCCTCTCCACTCTTCCTCAAGACTCTGGGACTTTGATTTACAAATGAAAAGCAAAATTTACCTTTATCTGAACAGAGGTCATCTGCTGGTGTTAGTCCACTGTGTTTTATCAAGACTAAAGTCAGCGCAGTTGTCTACCAGGAAATTTTAGAGCACTTCATGCTTCCCTCTGCTGACAAGCTTTATGGCTTCCAGCTGGACTTGGCACCTGCCCACACTGCCAAAAGTATCAAAACCTGGTTTAATGACCATGGCATCACTGTGTTTGACTGGCCAGCAAACTCTCCTGACCTAAACCACATAAAGAATCTATGGAGTTTTGTCAAGAGGAAGATGAGACACCAGACCCAACAATGCAGACAAGCTGAAGGTTACTATCAAAGCACCCTGGACCTTCATAACACCTCAGCAGTGCCGCAGGCTGATCACCTCCATGCCACGCCACACTAGCCATGGTTACATGGGCAAAATTTCTTCAATCTGATTACAATTCAGATCAGAACTTTACTGTTTACATGGATCCTGAAAAAGCTGATCCGATTAGGACATGCGTTTCCATGTGCCACACATTTGAACGGACTAGATCATTTTGACATGCGCATGTCGACATTCCGAAAATAGTAGAAGAAGTAACTTCTGGTGTTAGCAAGTAACTTCTTCAGGTCAGCAAGACACGCTTCGTGTCTCTCTTTTTGAAATGGACCTGTATTGTGTTATTCAGACTGTACTTTTGCTTCTGCTGGTCTCCGTAATGAAGCTACAAGTACATACTTCTGCATATAACAGAGGGAGACAGCAGGACAATACGGACTAGTTTTGTTTTACTCTCGCTATGTCTTCCGCTAGCTGCTGTAAAGGTGAAAATACGTCACGTTGACGTGTCGCTGACGTACAGACATGCACAATGAAATTTTGATCCGAATGATCAGGTCAGAATATTCAGATTGGCATGTTTACATGAAGAATTTTATTCCAATCAGGCTTTTAATCCGGTTACGTGTGTCCATGTAACCATGGTCATTGATACAGTAATTAATCCAAAAGGAGCCCCGACCAAGTATTAAGTGTGTACATGGACATAGTTTTCAGTTGGCAAACATTTCAAATTTAAAAACTATTTTTTTTAATTAATTTTATGTAATATTCTAACTTTTTGAGAAACTGAATTTAGGGTTTTCATGGTCTGTAAGCCATAATCATCAAAATTAAAATAAACACTTGAAATATTTCACTCTCTGTGTCATGAATCTGTATAATATGGGTTTCACTTTCTGAAATGAGAATATTGAACTTTTTCATGATATTCTAGTTTTTTGAGATGCACCTGCACCGTGGTGTGAAAAAGTGTTTGCCCCCTTCCTGATTTCTCATTTTTTTTGTATGTTTGTCACACTTAAATGTTTTAGATCATCATACAAATTTAAATATTAGACAAAGGTAACAAGTAAACATAAAATGTAGTTTTTAAATGAGGGTGTTTATTTTTAAGGGGAAAAAAATCCAAACATACATGGCCCTGTGTGAAAAAGCAATTGCCCCCTAAACCTAACTGGTTGGGCCACCCTTAGCAGCAACAACTGAAATCAACATTTGCAATAACTGGCAATGAGTCTTTTACAGCACTGTGGAGGAATTTTGGCCCATTCATCTTTGTAGAATTGCTGTCATTCAGCCACATTGGAGGGTTTTCAAGCATGAACCGCCTGTTTAAGGTCATGCCACAGCATCTCAATCGGATTCAAGTCAGGACTTTGACTAGGCCACTCCATAGTCTTCATTTTGTTTTTCTGAAGCCATTCAGAGGTAGACTTGCTGGTGTGTTTTGGATCATTGTCCTGCTGCAGTACCCAAGTGCGCTTAAGCTTGAGGTCACAAACAGATGGCCAGACATTCTCCTTCAGGACTTTTTGGTGTAGAATTCATGGTTCCATTTACCACAGCAAGTCTTCCAGTTCCTGAAGCAGCAAAACAGCCTCAGACCATCACACTGCCACCACCGTACTTTACTGTTGGTATGATGTTCCTTATCTGAAATGCTGGGTTACTTTTATGCCAGATGTAATGAGACACATACCTTCCAAGAAGTTCAACTTTTGTCTTGTCAATCCACAGAGTATTTTTCCAAAAGTCTTGGGGATCATGAAGATGTTTTCTGTCAAAACTGAGACGAGCCTTTGTTGTTTTTGCTTAGCAGTTGTTTTTGTCTTGGAACTCTGCCATGCAGGCCATTTTTGCCCAGTTTCTTTCTTATGGTTGAGTCATGAACACTGAACTTAACTGGGTCAAGTGAGGCCTGCAGTTCTCTGGATGTTGTTGTGGGGTCTTTTGTGACCTCTTGGATGAGTCGTTGCTGTGCTCTTGGGGTAATTTTGGTCAGCCTGCCACTCCTGGGAAGGTTCACCACTGTTCAGTGTTTTTGCCATTTGTGGATAATGGCGCTCACTGTGGTTCGCTCGAGTACCAAAGCTTTAGAAATGGCTTTATAACCTTTTCCAAACTGACAGATCTCAATTACTTTGTTTTTCATTTGTTCCTGAATTTCTTTTGATCGCAGCATGATGTCTAGTTTGAGGATCTTTTGGTCTACTTCACTTTGCCAGGCAGTTCCTATTTAAGTGATTTCTTGATTGAGAACAGGTGTGGCAGTAATCAGCCCTGGGTATGGCTAGAGAAATTGAACTCTGCTTTCCAAAGATGTCATAAACCACAGTTAATTTATGTTTCAATGGAGGGATATAGGTTTGGATTTATTTATTTTTTTTTACCATTAATAATAAACACCTTCATTTTTTAAAAACTGCATTTTGTGTTTACTTTTATTTATTTATTTTATTTTATTTATTTATTTATTTTTTTTACTTATTTTGTACCCGTAGGTAGATTTGTTTTGCAGTCTGGTGACAAACCACCAGCTGCCGGTCGCTGCGTGCGCAAGCGCCCCTTAACTCCCTAACCTGCATGTTTTTGGCATGTGGGAGGAAACCGGAGAAATCCCGGAGTAAACCCACGCAAACACGGGGAGAACATGCAAACTCCACACAGATCACTGTTGGCCGGGGGCAGGGATCGAACCCACGATCTCACGGTCCCTGCGATCCCCCGGCCGAGGGTAAAACTGTGCTGCCACAGTGCTAACCACTGCGCAACCGTGCAGCCCAAACTTGTGTTATCTTTGTCTAATATTTAAATTTGTTTGATGATCTGAAACATTTAAGTGTGACAAACATACAAAAAATGAGAAATCGGAAGGGGGCAAACACTTTTTCACACCACTGTATATAGTGCCTTTCAAGAAACCAAAGTGCTTTACAATGAAAATCTGTTATTCATTCACGCTACAGACAGACAATGGCAGCGGTAAGCTACTACTGTAGCCACAGCTGCTCTGGGGCAGACTGACAGAAACGTGGCTGTCAATTCGCTTCAATGGCCTCACCGACCACTACCAAACATTTATACACATTCATACCCAGTGTCATGAACACTGGAGGCAAGGTAGGAAAAAGTGTTGCCCAGGGACACAACGGCAGGAGAGAGGGATTCGAACCGCCAACGCTCTGGTTACTGGATGACCCGCTCCATCTCCTGAGCCACTGCCACTCACAATTTCCCTCCTCCGTACCATTTTTGCTGAGCACCAAGCTGGACGGCAGGAAGTTCCACTTTTACTTTGGCATGGCCGGGACTTGAACCCCAACCTCCCGGTTGTGGGGTGGGTGCTATACCCCTAGGCCACCACTCCAAGGGAGCGGACACTTACAAGAGCCATAAAAACTGTTGGAAGGATTGGTGCACAAGGTGGTTTGTCGGCTATTTAAGTTAATTCTGACATGGTTCTTATGGTTTACTCCACCAGTCCGAATCCTGCGTGGTCTATTGTTGGAGATACTGGGAGGAATAGAGTAGGTGGGTGATGAGGTGGGACTGGTGCAGGGGGTGGTGGAGTGTGGTAGGGAGGGGGGTGCAACTTGTGAGTAAAATGGGCTTGCAATGGGAGACAAGCTGACAGAGCAGTTAAAACAGAATAAAATACATTGTCTGTTAAAATACAAGTGCCCAGCCTGCTCAGATGTATACCATCTTGCCAATAAAATGACGTACAGTTCCAGAACAGTGAAAATTGTCTGTGAAAATAAAACCATACACTGCAGTAACAGACTAGAGCCATGTGTGAAGGCTCAGGATCCGGCTAAAGCGACCGATGCATTGGCTTAGTTGAGGTAACGGTCCAGAGATAAATACACGCTTACCGGAGCTTTGGAGTGCATAGAGGAGACTGGTTAAGTCCTGCTTCAAAACCACAGATGCCTGGCTGGTGACACTGTTCCAGCTGGCATGATCACAACGTTCCTAGCTGAGAGGCATTTTGCCAGGAGGCCAGGAATTTTATACAGGTGGTCCATCACTCTGGCACCAGGAAAGAAGCAGGTCTCCGCAGCTCCTCTCCGAACATATCTCACCGTAGAATCTCCGATGATCAGGGTGACAGGAGAAGGATCTGATAGCAGTTTAGAAGGTGTACTCTGGGTGGAGATTGGACATGGATGACGTACATCAGATGAGCGCTGTGGAGCCAGTGTCAGATCTGGCTCTGCCTGGTGGTGGGCTCCTGGACAGGGAAGCCATTCCGGTTCATTTGTCGAGGGAACCAAAAGCAGAGATCCAAGGCACCCTCAGAGATTTGAAGCGTGAAGGTGGAGGCTCCAAGTCCACGGACAGTGGAGGAAACTCATGTAAATTCAAGCTGTTAAAATGGTTCTTGAGCTGGAGGTCGAGGCTCTCGGTGCTCCCAACACAGCGGGATGACCGCTTCCCCTTTTTCTGACGGTCACCGGCAACAAACCACAGCTCTAGATGGTATGATGTGGAGCTGAACAGCGCCCCGGTTCAGCTACATGCTGGACCCAGAGATGCTCCCAAGAAGCACCTGGAAAGGGGATGGCAACTGAAGTGACACCGGAGGATGGCGTCGGACCGGTGGCCAAGGTGACCGCAGCAGCAGGTGGAGATGATCCAGAGCCAGAAACAGCGGGACCTGTTAACCCAGAGCCCGGATCAACAGGGTCAGGAGGAGAGTTCACGGGTGGAGAAGAGCCAACAGGCCGGTAAGGGACGGTATCGTCAGAGTCTTTATTGGAGGACGGACCTTGGACTCGGCCAAGAATTACTGTTTCTAGATGTCTCTCTGCTTCCTCAATTTTGTAAAGATTGGAAATACGCTGCTCCAGGTCAGCAATCTTCTGGACAAAGGTGGCACAGTTTTGACAGCCAGCCGATGGGGTAAGTGGCACCATGACAGATGTGAAATGCTTTGAAAGTATAGGTCAGTTAAGATCTCAGCTCTAACTTAACCACTTGCACTCCGTTGTTCCGCGGGCGGGCAAGTCTCTGCGTCCTAGGGCGCCCTCGTGCGTGCTTGGACGCATGACGCATGATGGTGGTGATGGTGATGTAGTGGCATCCAAGCGCCACTCAAAAAAACACTGCAGAGACAGCCGCGAACAGATTAGTTCATCTGATTGACCTCTCATTCGACTAATAAGAGCCTTGAATTGGGTTTCTGAAACCTTGAAGAGCCAATGAATGAAAATCTAGGAAGGAGGACCCGCCTACTGTGAACGCAGGAGCCAATTGAAGCACAGAAATTCAGGCTGGGTGAAGAGATATTTACTGCTGCAGCAGATGAAAACAAAGGACGCTGGACGAATCTACTACAGACCCAGGCTCACCCAGCAGCATGGAGAACACCCACAAGTGGGACCTGCACTCATTCCAGCAGAATAGACGGAGGCCGACGACAAAAGTCGTAAATCATTCGCCAAAACGGCAATAATGGAATTATGTTGATCGGGATCCACGAGCGGAGCAGCGTCGCGTTCGTCTGACAATGAGGGAAAAGATGTTCGCCACGACTCTGCTGCTTTAAAGAGGTAAGGTGTTATAAGCTAAATTATTATTTATCCCTGAAAACTGTAATCCAAAAATGACTTTTGACCGATCGGTAAATTACAACTGTACTGCGCACGAAGTACGAAGTGCGTGCGCCGCGATAAACGGTTCATTTGCCGTGTTCGGACCGTGAACGCCCCCCCCCCCCCCCCCCCGCTGCAGAAGAGGAGCAGGGGGGGGCGTTCACGGTCCGAACGCCCCCCGGTCCGCGGGGGGAAGCATATCAGTCTATTCCATCATGTAGCGATGGCCCTCTTCTGTAGCGGGGGGGGGGGGGCGTTCACGGTCCGTTCACGGTTCCCCCACACACACACACACACACACAGTAGCGAGGGGGGGGGGGAGCCGCTGTGAAAACATGCAAGGAGTGTAATCCGTCATGTAGCGAGGGCCGAATTTGGTCCTTGGTAGCGGGGGGGGGGGGGGGGGGCCCCCGCCCACACACACACACACACAGACACAGCCCTGAGTGTGACCTTTCATTAGGGCCTAAAATGAAGATTCTACATTGAATTATTCAAAAGTTAAAGACGTTTTTCCAAACTGTGCCATTTGGCACAATTTGGCACAGTTCCAAAACGCCTGGGAACAGCCTGAGAACAAAGCTGTGTAAAATATTCATTTTTTGTGGTATTGTTACCAAATTTGGATCTCAGCTGGATAACACTTGGTTCTACCTTTCTGTTGCATTTTCCAGCCGGATCGGACAGCTGTGTGTTATTTACAAGCATTTGTATCCAAAAAAAACACTGTGTCCAATTTTTTTTTCTTCAAGTTCAGTATGTTTAGATGACTGTAACTCAGTGGCCGGAGCACGTAGAGAGATTATGTTTTTTTGCCAAAAAATTCAAAGTGTTTTCTTTTAAATGAGACCAACCCCATGAAGATGCTGCAAAGGGTTGAATAACAGCTTTCGATTTACTTTGGGCACGTTATTTTTTGGCATTTTTAGGAAAATTGCCCGGAGAGCAAGTGGTTAAAAGATAAAAATAAAGTTTAAAATGGTAAGAGCAAAATGAGCAAAAAGCATCAAAATATAATTTATCAAATTGCACATTTTTTTTGCAATTCATGCAGCCCTAGATATAACCGATAAAAACACCCACCATTTTGCACAATACGGGACCTTTAATGAATAGTCTTACTATAGCAGACACTTTATTACAGTCCCTCCAGGATTTTGCGATGTTGTGATCACGCCAATTCATGCGAAATCAGCCAATCAGCACAACTATTGCACCGCCTTGCCACTTTGTCCCATCACCGCAACCTTCCTGTAATTTTGGCCAATCCTCGTCAACTTCTGCCAATTTCACCAATCAAATTTGTCCCTGAGTGGCACTCAAACACTCAGTCTAACCAGTCAAATGAGTCACTGCACCACATTCACTTCCGTGTTTACAGTGAGTATTATGGAACACATCAGCAAAGAATGTGTGATTTAAAAAACACTCACCCACAAGGTTTCCAACACCATCCCTTCCTCCATCTCCCCCAGCCTGCTAGTGGACGTCTCACTACATCTCTGTCCTGACCGCATGTATGAAGTGCTGGGTTTGTGTAGAAAAACGTCCGCCTACTTCAAAATCATCCCATCGCGGGAGCGCGCGGGAGGCGAGACACCGTAAAACCACAAACGAGTAAATTTAATACTACAGCCAGTGTTTGATCATTTTATACATCTTTAGAGGTAAAATCATTACTACATCTTGTCAATGAGCTTTAAAACTGTGACTCTCCGAACTGGACACGGACAAATGCCCCCCCCCCCTCCGTAAATGAAAGATGAGTGTCTGATGAGACAAGTGTGTGTCAAGATGCATAGCAGATAAGACAAGTAGGAGTTAGGCATGGAAAGAGAGAGAATATCGTCTTTTTTCAGAAAAACACAGACCCCAATAGACAATACAGAGCAACAGAATAAATTATTTTTTCTTTTCCACTCGGTACCGAGTGGTTGGGAACCATATGGAGTTTTCAAATGTAGGTGCTACCAATAATTTCAAAATCTATCCTCCAACATGCATTCAGTGCAATTTAGCTGTTGCAATGGATACCGTGTCTGACTTTGCTGTTGCACAAGAGTTTTTCTGTATAGCAAAAGTTTCTGCTATAATAGGAAATTTCTGACAATTCTGTGCTTTTTTTGTATTGTTATATAGAATATCACTGCAGTAAACTGGAAAAAAAAAATCTGCTTTAAAATTTGTAATTCTTCCCACAACTTTTAGTGCAAAAAAACCTCAACACATCGCAACTTTTATTGCAACTTTTGAAGAAGATCCCACGAATTCAGGCTTTTTGGGCTGCAACAATCATAAACATCCCGCAAAAACCTGGAGGTTTATTATAATCACGGTCACTTAGTCATTTACTTATATTATCATCAAAGGACCTCCGTTTATGTGCATTTCCCACTGAAATTTCAATTTCATCTCTGTATGTGCAACTGCATACTTGAAGTGACAAAAAAGAACCCTAAATCTAGGAGAAAAAGGGAATAAAAACATGTTTCATACAACTATAAAAAGCAAAATCTATAGCTATAAAGCCACTCATTTATACAACAACAATATGCTCAAATGTGAAATATCTTAAATGGCAGAATAATTAAACCAAACAAACCTTTTTGGAAAAAAAACCCCTGCATTTTTCTGTCATCTGCACCGTCTTAACCTTCAAAGCCAAAATAACACCCAGATCACATGTCACATAGAGGGAAAAATAAATCTGTCTCTCTTTGCTCTGTGTGGACATAAAATCTGCAAAGTGTAACTAAAATATCCAATAAATATTTAACAGACATGTGCAGTATGAAAGTATGAGTTTTTGCACCTGGACTGCTGAGGCTGCCTAGTAGGTTGTTGAGGGTCGTTGGTGTGTGACTGGACAACGTGGGGAAAGAAGGCGCTGATGGGGTGAGTGCGGGCAGCTTGGTTGCAAAGAAGCCACTACAAGGAGGAAATCTTTTACTGGGGGGGGGGGGGGGGGGGAAATATTCAACTTTGAATCATAATTCAATGTAAGGCGACAAAGACACATGGAAAAAGTTATACCTGCTGAGTGGCATTTGGGGCACAGTGGAGTTCATTTGGTGACACGGGCTGCTGCCGCTGTATTCAGCTATATTCGACCTTGGTCCAGCCTTTTCTGCTGTGGAGTGTGATTTTCTCCACTTCGCCCTGCGGTTCTGAAACCAGACCTGACACAGAAACATGATAAATGACAATTTATAAGAACTGTATGGAACGTTTAGAAACACAAGTTTTAGTAATACATGGTAGTAATTATTTATATCCCTCTGTATACTGTATACATAACTGGGGGGGGGGGGGTATTTCCCACAACAACAGATGAAACAAATTTACAGACAGAAAAAGTTGAAGCAGCAGCTTATTTGTACTTTCCCCCCCCTCATACTTTATACAGAATTTTGCCAAACAGTAACAATGCAACAGAGAATTGTTTTTAAACCACTTACCTAATAATTATATACCGTATATTATAAAGTAAATGCCATTTTATTTCTTCACTAAAGTGACATTTTTTATACTTATCAAATGTGCTACATAGTTTTAAAATTCACAATATTAAAATTAAGCATATTATTCTATAAACTCACTATTCCTCCATTTATTAAAAAAATAAGTCCTGTCCACAGCAGTGCTTAAAAAAAAATCCCTGTCCACATGAAAATGCACAAATGCCTTTCTGACACCTCTGATTCCTCAATATAATGGGTGAGTAACTGTACATTTACTCGTGTGATTGGAATACTTTGATTTGTAATTTAATTTCAGAAACTAACACCATAATTAAAATTAAATGAAAAGGGCTTGAGATATACAGTATCTGTGTGTAATCAATACTGAATACATTAAAGTTTATCGTTTTGAATTATATTGCAGAAAATCATTAACTTATTCACAATATTCTGCCTTACTGAGATACACTAGTATGTGCAAGTCTCAAAGTAAACCAGCAACACAATCTTGGCTGCACCGGCCGTTGCTATGGAAACAACAGAGAAAAACTGTCTATCCAGTCCACGTGCAAACGTAGTCACCCCAATCAGTAAAACTCTTCACCCTGGAAGGGGCTATTTTAAAAACAGTTTTTAGTGCCAAAAATAAGGTTTCCATGTGGATGAAATGCAAAAACCACATGTAAAAAGCTACGTTAATACCCATGTACATGTGGACACAGCCTTAGTGGTCACAGACTGAAATGCATCTCCAATAACACAATTCATGCATATGACAGCTTCAGCTGCTTCAAGGGAATCATACCCAGGATAATTCTCAGAAATGAATGGAGCGGCAGATCATTTTATGACCAAAAGGTGTCCCTAAAACCTGAGGTTCCAAAAGTTCTACACAACATATTTAAATAGAAATCAGGAATACCGTTTTACAGATTGCTGATTTGACACCAAAGTAGCACATTCATATGGGTGAAATCAAAGTCTAACCATAATTCTCTGAGGTGTGACACCGACAGAAGCAGCAATGGCTTTCCTCTTCTCTGCGTCAGGATAGTGATCCTCCTGAAACAGGGCCTCTAAATGCGCCAACTGATCTGTATGCAAGAGCAGATGCAAGCACACATACACAAATTACAAATGTATTACTATTTGCATGCCAGCAAAATCTGAACACTTGGGCCACTGGATATTTACCTCACCTGATCTGTAAAGTGTTCGTGTTTTCTTCTTTGGAACAGGTGGCAGCAGGCAGCTGTCCACAGGCTCCAAGCTAGGCAGCAGCGGAAAGCTAAGGGCCTGGCCTCGGCCCCTGGTGCTGTAGCGAATGGAGCGTTGGGTGGAGTAGACCTGAGTTATCTCCATCTACCATGAACCAGACAAACATTACCTCTGCACTCATGTCACAGTTAATCGGATAGCTGTTTCAGTCAACTCCACAGACCAGCGATCCAAACATGTAAAAATGAAAGCCCAGGAGCCACCATCAGACAGCGGTAGGATCATCTCCAATTTTCATTAGTAGTCTGATATTTAGGTTAGAAATTCTGTGTATTTTTGGCCAAAGGACTATGCTACTCATTTATTTTATTTCACCTTTATGTGCTTCTCTGGTCAACCTTGTTGCATTGCCTGTATGCGGCTGAATCAGTGTTGCATCTGTGCATTGAGCGACACCTTTGCTTGCTCCCGTCATCCATGTATGCGCAATCTCGTTTCAAACAAGCGCCAGACCGCTACTACTGCTGCCCTGCTGCCACTCAAGCTCGAAGAGCATGCGCATTACCCATGTGTGCGTGTACCCAACACATGCACTGTTTAGCTAACGGCTACTAAAAGACACTACATGGACCCAGCTACTTCCACAGCATGACGGCCTGGTGACACAGATGTAAATCCAGGGAAGACAACTTTTTCTTTAAAATCTGCTGCTTTTCTCATAAATTTGTCACTTATTAATTTACTACATTTATTTGCTAACGTAAATTTTTTTCTTGTAAATGAACTTTCTGCACATTAAAGTGGCAACTTTTGTTATAAATTTGCCACTTTTCCCTCATAAATCTGTTTTTGCATCTTAAATCTGCAATTTTTTTTTACTTGTAAATTTGCAACCTTTTTCTAATAATTTTTTTAGTTTTTTTCTTGTAGAGGTGACTTTGTGAATTTGAAACCATCCATCAGGGGCTGGAGCCTATCCCAGCATCTTCAGGCAAGAGGCAGGGTACACCGTGGATTGATCACCAGTCTATCGCAGGGCCAACACAGAAACAGGCAACCATTCACTTTCACATTCATACCTAAGGACAATTTAGAATCTCTAGTTGATGCCAATTAACCAAACCTGCATGTCTTTGGTCTGTGGGAGGAAACCGGAGTAAATGCAGTAAACTCCCCACACAGACATGGGGAGAACATGCAAACTTCACACAGAAGGGTCACCGACGGTCAGGGTGAGGGATCAAACCCATGATGGTCAGGGGTGGGACAGATCCCGCGACCTTGCTCTGCTACCACAATGCTAACCACTGCACCACCGAGCTGGCCAACAGTTTCTTGTAAATTTGTAATTTTCTCTCATTGTGTGACTTTTTTCTTGTAAATTTGCAGCTCCCCCCCCCCCCATAGTTGGTACCGGAGTGGTGGCTCAGTTGGTAGAGCATCCGCCCCACACCCAGGAGGCAGGGGTTCAAATCCCGGCCGGGTCATGCCGAAGACCATATAAAAGTGGAACTTCCTGCCATCCAGCTTGGTGCTCAGCAATAATGGAATGGAGGAGGGAAATTTGTGGCGGCGCCTTGCATGGCAGCGGCCCTCTGATTCTGCACTTGGGGTGTGTGTGATTAACACAGTAGATAGGTAAAGCACAATCTCGTTCTACTGTACATGATTGGTTGTACAGTTGAATGACAATAAAGGGTGATTGATTAAGTGTACATTTATACAGTCTCTCATAAATTTGTACTGACTACACAATAATACTTATAGTGCCCGCTCAATATTTACTCTGGAGAAAATGTTCCGTTTATTGTCCCTGCCAACATGGAAATGAAATATCCACCCATGCAGCAAGGTGGCACTGTTCCGGACCTCCAATTAAATGGAAAAAACAAATGCAGACACCTGGCAAATACATTTGAGGACCCCTGGTATCCATAGACATACTTTTCAGTCAGCCAACATTTCTATTAAACATACATTCTCTTTTTAAATGACCTTGTGTAATATTCAAATTCAGAAACTGAATTTTGAGTTTTCATCAACTGTAAGCCATAATCAGCACAATTAAAAGAAACAAAACACTTCAAATATATCACTGTGTGTAATAAATCTATACGAGTTTCACTTTAAACTGAACTACAGAAATAAATTAACTTTTTGATGATATTCTAATTTATTGAGAGGCAGCTGTACACTCCCAAAAGTATTGGAGCAGTGAGGATAATTTATTTATTTTTGCTAAAGACTGAAAAATTTGGGGCTGACAACAAAACATGAATGAGACAAGAATCAACATTTCAGCTTTTATTTCCAGGTATTTACATCTGGATCTGATATAAACACTAAGGAGGCGTACACCTCATCACAACTCCCCCCACTCGGGAGATCGGATCACAACTTGGTTCATCTTCGGCCGGTGTACAAACCCCTAGTGCATAGACAACCTCCGGCCATGCGCACAGTGAAGTTATGGTCTGAGGAGGCAATGGACGCTCTAAAGGACTGTTTTGAAACCACTGCCTGGGAGCAGCTCTGCGATCCACATGGTGAGGACATTGATGGCCTCACTCACACCATCATGGACTACATCAGCTTCTGTGTGGACAACACCGTACCCACCAAGACCGTATGGTGTTGCTCAAACAACAAACCCTGGATCAACCCTGAGATAAAAACACTTCTGAGAGAGAAGAAGAGGATCTTCATGTCGGGGAACAGGGAGATGCTGAAATCTGTACAGAGGGAGCTGAGGAGGAAGATCAGAGAAGGCAAGGACAGCTTCAGGAAGAAGATGGAGGACAAGCTGCAACAGAGCGACATCAGCAGGGTCTGGAGAAACCTTAAAACCATCTCTGGGCTCCAGAATACCTCCCCCCAGGCCACGGGGGGCAGGGAGTGGGCGAACAATCTGAATCTGTTTTTCAATAGGTTTGACCAACCGCCCTCCCCCCCGACTGCACAACAACCACTGCTGCCTCTAAAGACATCAAGTCCTGCTGCCCACTCCCCACTCCACCAACACCCCCCACTCCCAACACACAGCCCCCCAACCTGACCCTCACTAAGACCCAGGTGAGGACGGAGCTGAGGAAGATCAAGGCGAGGAAGGCGTCGGGACCGGACGGCATCAGCGCAAAGCTCCTCAAGTCCTGTGCAGACCAGCTGTGTGGGATTGTGGAGCACATCTTCAACCTGAGCCTGAAGCTGGGGAGGGTACCACAGCTGTGGAAAACATCTTGTGTGGTACCTGTACCAAAGACTTCCCACCCCAAAGATTTGAACAGCTACAGACCAGTGGCCTTGACGTCCCACATAATGAAGACCCTGGAGAGACTGTTCCTTGCTCAACTCCGCCCCCTGGTGGGACCAGCGATGGATCCACTCCAGTTCGCCTACCAGCATGGAATTGGGGTGGAGGATGCAGTGATCTTCCTCCTTCACCGTTCTCTGTCCCACCTGGAGAAGCCCGGGAATGCGGTGAGGATCATGTTCTTTGACTTCTCCGGTGCTTTCAACACCATCCAACCGATGATCCTGAAGGACAAGCTGCTGTGCGCAGGGGTGGACCAGCACCTGTCATCATGGATCCTGGACTACCTCACAAACCGGCCTCAGTTTGTGAGAACCCGGGACTGTGTGTCCGACACGATCATCGGTAGCACGGGGGCCCCCCAGGGAACGGTTTTGGCTCCCTTCCTGTTCACCCTTTAAACTGCGGACTTCTCACACAACACAACACACTGCCATCTGCATAAGTTCTCTGACGACTCTGCGATCGTTGGCCTCATCTCCAACGGAGATGAAGCTGAGTACAGAGGGCTTATCCAGGACTTCGTGGACTGGTGCCATCGGAACTGCCTCCAGATCAACGCGAGGAAAACTAAGGAGCTGGTGGTGGACTGCCGCAGGCAAGGACAACCCCTCACAGCACCAGTAAACATACAGGGAACAGACATCGAGATGGTGACATACTATAAGTACCTGGGTGTTCATCTGAACAATAAACTAGACTGGTCACACAATACTGACGCACTCTACAAGAAGGGACGGCGCAGGCTGTTCCTACTGAGGAGACTCGGGTCTTTAGGTGTACAAGGGGCGCTGCTGAAGACATTCTACGACACAGTGGTGGCATCAGCCATCACTTTTGGAGTGGTCTGCTGGGGCAGTGGCATTACAGCAGCCGATAGGAAGAGACTGAATAAACTGATCAAGAAAGCTAGCTCTGTCCTGGGGCAGCGCCTTGACCCAGTGGAGGAGATGGGAGAGAGAAGGATGGTGGCTAAATTGTCATCTCTGCTGGAGTCCGAGTTCCACCCTATGCAGGACAATAACTGCATCAAGTCTGTGACCTACTGACATCACCAAACTTAAGCATTCTTTTTATGTGATGCATTCCAAGCTTTCGCCACAGCCTGTTTCAGTTGTATGTTTTGGAGGGGGGGGGGGGTAGTCCCTTCAGTCTCCACTTCACCAGGTAAAATGCATGCTCTATAGTAGGGATGTCAAACTCATTCCGTGGAGGGCCAAGACCCTGCATGCTTTACTTCCACCCAGTGTCTTCAGCAGGTGTTTTCATTGATCAACAATCAGTGTGTAAAGAAATTCAGTGAAATCACCTGCTGAATACACTGGGAGGAGGTAAAACCTGCAGGGTCTTGGCCCTCCATCGAATGAGTTTGACACCCGTGCTCTATAGAGTTTAAGTCTGGAGACTGACTTGGCCAGTCTAAAACCTTCCACTTCTTGCCCCAAGTAACCCCTTTGTTGTTTTGGGTCATTATCTTGCTGCATAATGAAGGATCTCCCAATCTGTTTGGTTGCAGCTTTCTTTAAATTGGCAGACAAAATGTTTCTGTAGACTTCGGAGTTCATTTTACTGCTGCCATCATGTGTTACAATATCACTGAAGATTAATGAGCCCATCTCAGAAGAAGCCATGCAAGCCCAAGTCACGACATTACCTCCACTGTTTCACAGATGAGCTTGTATGTTTGGGATCATGAGCAGCTCCTTTCCTTCTCCAAACTTTCACCTTTCCATCACTTTGGTAAAGGTTAATCTTCATCTCATTAGTCCATAAAATATTGTCCCAAAATTTTTAAGGCTCATCTCTGTGCTGTTGAGTAAATTCCAGTTTGGCCTTCCTATTCTTCTTGCTAGTGAGTGGTTTGCATCTTCTGGTGTAGCCTCTGTACTTTTGTTCATAAAGTCTTCTGCAAATAGTAGAATGCCATACCTTCACTCTGCCCTCTGGAGGTTGTTGCTGTTGCCACCAAGTTGTTTTAGGGATTTTCTTTAAATCTCTCACAGTGTTGTCATCAACTTCTGGTGTTTTCCCTCGGTCGACCCGTTCGACGTCTGTTACTTAGTAAACCAGTGGTTTCTTTCTTCTTCAGGACATTCCAAATGGTTGTACTGGCAATGGCCAACCTTTGTGCAATGGCTGATTGACTGTCCATCTTCTCTCAGCTTCACAATGGCTTGTTTTTCCACCCATAGACAGCTCTCTGGTCTTCACATTAGTTACACCTCTAACTATAAATGCAGTCTGCGCAGGCAAAACCCAAATCTGAAACTGAGAGTAGACATTCAGCACAATTTATTGTTTGAATAATCAATGTAATAGGACACACCTGGGCAACAAAAAAAAAAAACAGTCATATGTTGTTCCAATAATTTTGCTCACATAAAAAATGGGTGGGTTCTAAGTTGTGTATCAGTTCCAGATGTAAATACCTGGAAATAAAAGCTGAAACGTTGATGTCTCATATCTATTTTTTTATGTCAAACCCAAATGTTTTCAGTCTTCAGTAAAAATAAAGAAATTGCCATCAGTGATCCAGTACTTTTGGAGAGGAGTGTAGCTTAGGCCTACTCCATGTTGAACTGCCACATATTCATATCCTGTGACCTTTGACACAACCTGGATGCAGACTTACCTCAGGAGTTAGGTGAGCATCCAGGCAATTGCCTTGGAGAAGTAACAATTCTTGAAAACTGCAGCTGGACAGAGACGCAGCGCCAAGGAATAAGGCTTGCACCAGTGATCAATAATTTGGTCCAAGTACGTTTTGTGCAATTTGGGAGTAAAAACATTAAATTAACAGTTATCATTCAGTTTCTAAACTACAAGAAAAATACTCATTACCATCACTGTACATATTGAAAGATTTTACAATTCACCTTTACATAGCTTTAAAGTTGGATTATTAGGTTTGCTACAGCTTCAATGTGCTTGTTAAATCCTTCAATGAAACTAACACCTACTGATATCACGCTACATCACACCCCGAGCCTAATATTCAAATTCTAGATGGCACTTCTGCAGATCCCTCGTTAATAATGCAGTGGATTGTGGGTGTGCATATTTGACACACATAAGGCCGTAATTATTCATAGCAAATGAGCTATTATTAGAAACATGTTAAATTTCACTGTAACATGCTAACTCTTGTTGGGTTAAAAGGTTAAACCAAACTTGATTTGAATTTTTTTACTTAATTGTGACTAAATGGGGCATGTATGCATACAATTGTTAACACAGAAGAAAAGGGATTTTGTGGAAACATTCCACTTAGCTTCAGTATAAAACACATTATAAACATGAAAAATTAATTTGAAACATGAGAAACAGATACTACATTCATAGATCAGAGAAAAATGTTGTTCCTAACCTCCAGGGGCTGAGGGGCATGCTGGGGGAGGCCTTGAGGAAGAAGGGGGCTTTGAGGCCTTTTCCTCCCATGTGGTTGAGGAGGTGCAGATTGAATTGGGACCGGGGGCTGTGAGGAGTACACTACTGGAAGGGGAACCGGGGGACCACGCAGCCCTGTCCCTCCAAAACCAAGGTACAGTGGGTCAGTGAGGTCAGATGTACTCATCGGACCAATGGAAGGTGCAGAGACAGCAGAATTCTCCTCAGCGATTATGGCTGGCATCTCCTGTATCTGAATTTTCTTTTCATCTTCAGGCTTTTCCATAACTTCCTTTGTTCGTTTCCTGTTTCTCACTGGCTGACTTTGCTTTTTACCTCGCCTCTTCCTACTCCTCTTCTGCTCATCTTTTTGTGCTAAACTTTTTGGTACTTTTCTCTTTTCCTTGGTATCCTCTCTCTCTTTGTTTTCCATCTGCCCCTCCTCTGCCTCCTCCGCTTCCATTCTACTCTCCAGGTTCACCCGCTCCTCCTCTTCTCCTGCTGTCGCTGTCGGTTCCTTCTCTGACACAACTTTCTCTTTCTTCCCCTCCTTCTTCTCTTCTCGCCCTGTCTCCTCTTCTGCCTCTTTATCCTCCCACTGATTAAACACTTCCTCCTCTCTTTCCCCCCTCCTCCGCCGCCTCCTCCTACTCCTCCTGTTCATCTTCCCTTGGATGTTCTTCGTTTCCAAATCCTCCAATTCCTCACACAACAGGCTTGGACAGTCTGCAAAAAAGTAGTCTGTTTAATCAAAGCGTGAACTCCTTTCCTCTCAAACATTGTCTCAATTCCTAGAAAACAGTGTGTCACAGACTACTGTTTTATTTTATCATTAAAATTTAGCAAATTTTCCATATTATGAAAAAACTAATGGTTGGCAGAGGATACAGCATTGTATTCATTGTGTCATTTGAATTTTTGTAAACAAACTGTAGTCTAAAAATAGAAAATTATTAATTTTTTTTTAGCAAATTATGGATCGCTCTATATACGAGGGATAAACCGTGAAATTTTGGACCAATACGTCAAATACTATTTTGGCTGATAACAGATTTTTTTGCCACTATTCACCTCAGTAAGTAAATGAGATGGCTCCCCAAATCATCACTGACTGTGGAAACTTCACACTGGACCTCAGCCAACTTGGATTCTGTGCCTCTCCACTTTTTCTCCAGACTCTGGGACCTTGATTTCCAAATGAAATGTAAAATTTACTTTTACTTGAAAAGAGGTCATCTGCTGGTATTGGTCCACTGTGTTTTATCAAGTCCACAGTCAGCACAGCCATCCATCTTCTACCGCTTTTCCGGAGGTCTGGGTCGCGGAGGCGGCAGCTCAAGCAGAGAAGCCCAGACTTCCCTCTCCCCAGCCACCGGCTCCAGCTCTTCAGAGAGGATACCAAGGCGTTCCCAGACCAGCTGGGAGACATAGTCTCTCCACCGAGTCCTGGGTCTGCCCCGGGGTCTCCTCCCAGTGGGACGTGCCCGAAACACCTCAAGTGGGAGGCGTCCAGATAACTACTTTCTTCTAAACTGGCTCAGCACAGCCATCTACCAGGAAATTCTAGAGCACTTCATGCTTCCCTCTGATGACAAGCTTTATGGAGATGATTTCATTTTACAGCAGGACTTGGCCTCTGCCCACACTGCCAAAAGTGGCAAAACCAGGTTTAATGACCATGGTATCACTGTACTTGATTGGCCAGCAAACTCTCCTGACCTAAACCCCATAGAGAATCTATGAAGTATTGTTAAGAAGAAGATGAGTGACTCCAGACCCAACAATGAAGATGAGCTGAAGGCCACTATCAAAGAAACCTGGGCTTTCATAACACCTTAGCTGCGCCACAGGCTGATCACCTTCATGCTACACCACACTGATACAGTAATTCATGCAAAAGGAGCCCCAGCCAAGTATTGAATGCGTACCTGGACACACTTTTCAGTCGGCCAACATTTCTATTAAAAAAAAAAAAAAAAAAAAAAAAAAAAAAAATCAATTTTTAAAATTAACTTTATGTAAAATTCTTATTTTTTGAGAAACTGAATTTGGGGTTTTTATGAGCTATAAGCCATAACCATCAATATAAAAAAAATAAACCCTTGAAATATATCACTCTGTGTGTAATGAATCTACATAATATATGAGTTTCATTTTTTCAATTGAATTACTGAAATAAATCAACTTTTCAATGACATTCTAATTTATTGAGCTGCACCTGTATACAGAAACTGTAGGCTGTGAAAAAACAGGTATCTGACATTTGGATACAAAAACTTTCATTTTTTAATTTAATTTCTATTTTTTTCCCCATTACCTATAAATAATTGGGCACCTTTAGGAATAAACTCACCGAAGTCCACATTCTTCATAGGATTTTTTCTTTTAAATCTGTAATGTATTATACTCCAAGTTCCTTTCATGGGTTTACAGTCAATTTGCAGTTTTGGCCAATAAATCTAAATTTCTATTTTTAAAGTTGTACAAGGTAGTTATTTTCATGAAAACGTTTTTAAAAAAATATGTCAAAGTGTTTAGAAAGGTGTCTCTTGCTCCTGTTTCTTCTTTTTGCATGCTGAAGCTCTAGCTCAAGGTGCTGATGCCTCGGTGCCAGAGCCTTGGCGGAGGTATGTGTTCCCCAATCATCACGAAAATGTTATGGGTTCCGGTCTAGCCCAAGGACCACCTCTGGTAAAAAATTTCATCCAAATCCATCTAGTAGTTTTGGAGTACACGCATGTGCAGTAAAAATAATCTGCAGTTCACATACCCATACTGTCGGCAGCAGCCAAGAGCCACCAAACTGATTTGAACAGCTGCAATCCAAACACAAAAGAAAAGCATGGTGCCAGACGTTTTAAATGGCGGAAGCAATGGAGGAACGTGAATACAATGACAATCAAGACGAACAGGAGCTTTTGCTGTTTTGTGGCAGAGGAAGAAAACAGATGGACAAAAAGACGGACATTTATTCACCCAGTATTGGTGGATTGCTGAGTAACAGTGATGTGCAATACTGTAAGATTTGGTATCAATCCGATATCAAGTAAATACAGGGTCAGTATCGCCAATACAATACTGATACGTTTTAATCATTAAGGTGGATGGCATCATACTAAATCTGAATGAATTTTCATGACCTTTAAGTGTTTTGTGATTTTTCCTTTGGATTATTAATTAGTTAAAACCCAGGACAGAATATGGACAAAGTTTAGAGGTAAATACATACAGTATCACTTTCATAGTTAACACAAAAGGGTAATTTTATATCAGATTTGAGCCATATTATGAATATAAAAAATAAAAAGAGATGGCGGCGCGCCTAGACGCAGCGGCCCCTCTTGGCATCAGCGAGTGTGAGAGTTTTAATCATCCCAGACGTACATTCTGTAAAACTTACAACCGTGAGACCTTATTAAACATCAAGGTACTGCACGCTGCAAGAATCGCGGCGATCGGTTGTAATTTGGACATTCTACGCCAGCATGGAATTTTGGCGGAGTCCCCGCTGGAAGCTACCCGGGAGAGGAGGAAACGCAGACGGTGTGAACGCAAGCAAAAGCGAGGAAAAAGGGCCGGGATCCATGCTAGGCTAAAGGCTAACCCCTCCAGACCAGCGGTACCGTCGCTTCTTCTCTCAAACGTCCGCGCCCTCGAAAACAAGGTGGACGAACTGCGTCTGCTGAGAGAAATCCGGAGAGAGTGGAGGGACTGCTGTGTGTTTGTTTTCACCGAGACATGGCTCCACGACAACATTCCTGACGAGGCCATTCAACTGAAAGATATGGCGATGTTCCGTGCCAACAGGGAAACGGCGAGCTCCGGTAAGAGCCGTGGGGGTGGGCTATGCATCTATGTTAACAAGAACTGGTGCGTTAATGCCACGTTAGTGTCTAAACACTGCTCTCCGTTGGCGGAGTTCCTTATTGTTAATTGTCAGCCATTTTATCTGCCTAGGGAATTCAGCAACGTGTTTGTAGCTGGTGTTTACATAGCGCTGAGCGCTAACGCTAAAGCTAATGCTAAGAAGGCACTCGGGGTACTGCACAATGCGATCAGTGAAATCCAAACTTCACATCCGGACAGTTTTGTGGTGGTTGCGGGGGATTTTAACCACATCAGCTTAAAGACTGTGCTCCCCAAGTTTAAACAATGTGTAGACTTTAAGACCAGAGGAGAGAATATGTTGGACTTAGTGTACACAAACACAGATGCATATAAAGCGATACCCCGCCCCCATCTCGGCCGTTCTGATCACATAACCGTGATGCTGCTGCCTGCCTACAAACCTTTATTGAAGCGCAGCAGGCCAGCAGTGAAACAAATCAGGATTTTGCCAGAGAGTGCAACCTCTGCACTGCAAGACTGTTTTCAGCACACAGACTGCAAGATCTTCAAAATAGCAGCCTCCCAGGAAGACAGGACAGATGTGGAGGAGTATGCTGATACAGTCACCAGCTACATCGCGAAGTGCACAGAGGATTTCACTACAGTGAAGACCATCACTATGCGGGGTAATCATAAGCCCTGGATGACTGCAGAGGTGCGCTCGCTGCTCACAGCCAGAGATGCAGCCTTCAGAACGAAGGACAGGATTGCCCTCCGCTCAGCCAGGTCTGCGCTTTCAAAGGGAATTAAGGCGGCAAAGTGCGCCTATGCGGAGAAAATCCAGGGACACCTCTGTGACACTAGGAACACCAAGCAGATGTGGCAGGGAGTTCGGACACTGACGGGCTTTAAGTCTAGGCAGGGGGTCGATGATGACGACGCTTCGCTTCCATACAGGCTTAACGACTTCTTTGCACGTTTTGAAGCATCAAACTCAACAATCAGAGGGAGGGCCGGCCCTCCCCCACCATCGGTCGGACCAGCTTTTACCATCAACACAGCAGACACACGGAGGACCCTATCCAGAGTCAACCCACGCAAAGCTGCAGGTCCAGACAACATTCGGGGACATGTGCTCCGAGACTGCGCGAGCGAGTTGGCGGATGTCCTGACTGACATTTATAACATCTCCCTGAGTCAGGCCATCGTTCCCAGATGCTTCAAGACCTCTATTATTGTACCGGTGGCAAAGAAACCAGTGGTGTCCTGTTTGAATGACTATCGTCCTGTTGCACTGACACCAATTGTGATGAAGTGTTTTGAACGGCTTGTCAAACCACACATTACAGCCTGCCTCCCTGCATCACACGACCCGCTCCAGTTTGCATATCGTTCAAACCGCTCCACGGAGGATGCTATAGTCACCACCCTACACTCCGTCATCACCCACCTGGACCAGAAAGACACCTACGCCAGACTCCTGTACATTGATTTCAGTTCAGCATTCAACACCATTATTCCCCAGAGACTGATGGAGAAATTACTCCTTCTCGGTCTGAACACCGCCACATGTCTCTGGATCCTGGATTTCCTGACTGAGAGACCTCAGTCTGTCCGGGTTGGAAACAACATCTCCAACTCTGTCACGCTGAGTACCGGAACCCCTCAAGGCTGTGTACTCAGTCCACTGTTGTTTACACTTCTAACACATGACTGTGTATCCAAACACGAGGGGAACCAGATTATTAAGTTTGCAGATGACACCACGGTGGTGGGACTTATTCAGAGGGATGAGGAATCAATGTACAGGGAAGAAGTCAGAGACCTGGAGGGCTGGTGCAGGGAGAACAATCTGGTGCTCAACGTGGACAAAACGAAGGAGATGATTATCGACTTCCGGCGGTCACAGCCTGAGCACGTCCCCCTCAGCATCGGCGGCCGTTTAGTGGAGAGAGTAGAGAACATCAAGTTCCTCAGAGTGCAGATCTCGCAGGACCTGACCTGGAGCAAGAATTCCTTGGAGATCAGGAAGCGGGCTCAGCAGAGACTACACTTCTTGAGGAAACTCAAACAGGCCTCTCTCCCCATCTGCATCCTCAGGACCTTCTACAGAGGTGTGGTGGAGAGTGTTCTGACGTACTGCATTGCTACATGGTACTCCAGCTGCAGTATGTCAGACAAAAAAGCCCTGCAGAGGATAGTCAAGGGGGCGGAGAGGGTAATTGGAGTCTCCCTCCCCTCTGTCCAAGAACTTTTTCAGAACCGTTGTAGGAGCAGGGCACTGAACATTGTCAAGGACCGTTCTCACCCTCTGCATAAACACTTTGAACTTCTTCCATCTGGTAAACGATTCCGGAGCATCAGAGGCAGAACCACCAGACTGATCAACAGTTTCCTCCCACAAGCTGTCAGGATGCTGAACAGCTGACCCGGAATCTCTCATACACACTACTACACCTACGGACATTTTGTATATTATAGTTAGTTATTCTTTTTCCCCAAGTATGTCTCAGGGATGTGTGAATGGATGGGGGGGGGGGAGCTATGTGGGAGTGTGTCTTAATCATGCTGCTTCTTATATGGATGCCGAGAGAAACGCAATTTCATCTTGCCTGCACTACAGTTGTATGTACAGCAATATGACAAAGTTTGATTTGATTTGATATTATATTCAGTATATTTGTTTCAATTCCAGTAAATGTATTCATTTAAATAAAATGTTTCAATGGGATAAATGTATTATACCAAGGTCTTAAGATAATTTATACTTTTTGAGTTGGCTAAAGTAACAAATGATCAGTTGCACTTTGAAAATTAATATTAACTAATGCCAAAGATGACTAAAATACCTGGATATTCTCTGCCACACTGAAAGGCCTCTGCCAATGATCTCTGCCTCTGGGTTGGGGGCTGTGTCTGTCGGGGTCTGGGGGTGGAGTATTTCTCTCCTCCTCTCGCCGTTTCTGCAGCTCGGTGTTGTCTTTTGGATAATTTTTCATATACTTGTATAAATTAGTTGTGCTACCACTGTATTTCACAGCCTTTTTACAAATTGTACAGCCTAACGTTGTTTCATATTCTGCCTGGAAATATAGCCACACGACACAGCACCCCTTTTCCTGTCTGGTATTCTTCTGTTCTGTCTCTGTGCTGTGTGTGCACGCTGTGGTAGTGCATCTCGATATGTAGCACAGAATTATAGAACACTGGCAGCTGCTGCTTGCTAGCTAGGGATGGGCATATTGATACTGAAATATTGATACTTCGATACCAGCTGCTCGATACTTTGGAGTCGATACTTTTTAAAATATTGTGATACCACTACATTAATACAAAACATGCAATTTGTTTTCCATTTCTGAGAGCTTTAGGCATTAAATTTAATGTGTGAAAAAAGGTGAAAAACCAGTCCAGGCATATTTTAGAGATTGTCTGCCGTGTCACATGATTATGGCAGCCTATCAGATGTCAGAGCTGAAGACTCACTGTGCACTGAGCAGCCAAGCACTCACTCCCGTTCAGAGTGAGCGCAGCAGCGTTGGGGGCAGCAGAAGTAGTATTACTTCTGAAATGTTTCACCATTCTTCCAAATTCTGTGGTGATACCAAGCAGCATAAAATTTGAAAAATAAACTAGATAAGCACTTGTGGCGGTTCGTTTTAACCCCACAACAGACTAAGGACACTCAGCCCTCTTTTCTCTGTTTTCCTGCTACACTACTGAGAAGCAATGTGCCATTCATGTATTTGTGATGCAAACATGCATGTGTTGTGATGTAATGCGCCATTCTGTATAGTGTGCATATGGCTTGTCCTTACTATGCTTTTTCTGAGCATCTTAGATGTGCTTTGGTGTATTAATGTCTACAGGTAGACGAGTTTCTTCTGTCTCACCTATGTGATGTTAATCGATGCCTTTCATCCTTTGTATTCATGCATTTTGCCCTTACTGTGACCTAGAGACTCAGATCAATATGTAGATGTGCTTGTTAGCCTCTTTGTCTGACACTTGGAGCGAGGTCTAGCTAATCTGCCCATTGTGATGTATGTCTTACAAATGCAAATACCTCCTGCCTGTTCTGTTGTCCCTTTGATCATTCTAAACTGTGGGGTACGTCTCTTTGATGTATTGTTATGATCAAGTATTTAAGGTGCAACTCTGTAACGCAATCTCTCTCTTACTCTCTCAATCTGACTTCAACCCTGCTGCAGGACACAGATTTTGTGTCCCCTCTTCACTGAGAGCCTGAGGAATTCGGCTTCAGCCTGCTCACGCTATGGCTGGAGCCGAGTTCCCGTGAAGGCGACATGATTAATAAAATCTGCTTAAAACCACCAGCACAGCAGCTTATTTTTCCATGCCGCCTCACTGGTGACCCCTCCAACACGCACACGTTTTGTGCGAAAGCAACCTTCCGAGCTGGACAGCCACACAGCTGCGTTGGTGGCCCCTTGAAGACGCACACGTTTTGTGCAAAGCAGCCTTCTGTTTTGGATGGCCACGCTGGCGAACCGACGCTGAAAAAAACGAGCGGCCAGCGAACGCAACACCCGGGCATGAATGCTCCGTCGCCTGAGATCTGCACAACCACGCTGGACCGGCCGCTCTCACTGAGAGCGCACGCACCTCGTCCTCTCTCCACGACGGCAACCTCCAGGGCCGACGGGGAGCGCAGCGCGTGGAACTGAACGCACCATGGCCGCACGAGCGACAACGATCGTCTCCTCCCTCTCACCGCTCCAACGCAGCTGCACGAGCCCGGGGCACAAAGATCGTCTATTCCCTCCCGCCGCTCCAACGCCTCTGCACGGGCCTGAGGGACTAAAGATCGTCTATTTCCTCTCAACGCTCCAACGCACCATGGCCAAATCTACAGCAACAGCTCAACCTGGATTTTATTGGCGCCGTCTGCGCTGATCTCCGCCAAGTTTCTGCACCCTGACTCACCACTCCAGCGGCCCACCCACGCACTGAACCCCCGCGCACGCACCGGGGAGTTACAAGGACGGCGCATCACGCATGGGACAAGTAACGGCTCCACAGACTGCCTTCCTCCTTCGCCGCTGCCTTTCAGGGCTGCTCGCTCACCTGAGGTACGCATACAGCATACTGGAAGGATTTGTTAACAGTCTCAGCCACGCCACAGACCGCCATCGTCCTCCGCCGCTGCCCTCAGAACCTTCAGGGTTGCTCGTTCACCTGAAGCAAGCACGCAGCTCGCCACTGGATTTTTTAATGGTCTTAGCCACGGCACAACGGGATTTCAGCCGTCAGCTGTTCCCGGGAGCTTTGGGGTTGCTTCAGCACCCAAAACCAACAGTCCCCCTGCTTTGTTTACTTTCTCTCTTACAGCCGCTCCTGCTTTTCTTCATGGCCACGAGAGGAGTCAGAGACTAATTTTTCTTCTTGTGGACCGCTGCACGTTCAACGGGACCAGCCCTTCGACATTGCGGACCCACAAGCAATTTTTGCGCGGCTCAGGACGATTTCACAGCTCCTGCCGGCACTTACTACCCCTCCCCTCCCTCCCCCTCCGCCTGCAGCGAGCTTCTCCCACAGCTCGCTCACACAGATGGATTATCGAGGTCGCGACCCCCTGCCGCGTCCTCTGGGGGGGAGCGTGTGTGGCGGTTCGTTTTAACCCCACAACAGACTAAGGACACTCAGCCCTCTTTTCTCTGTTTTCCTGCTACACTACTGAGAAGCAATGTGCCATTCATGTATTTGTGATGCAAACATGCATGTGTTGTGATGTAATGCGCCATTCTGTATAGTGTGCATATGGCTTGTCCTTACTATGCTTTTTCTGAGCATCTTAGATGTGCTTTGGTGTATTAATGTCTACAGGTAGACGAGTTTCTTCTGTCTCACCTATGTGATGTTAATCGATGCCTTTCATCCTTTGTATTCATGCATTTTGCCCTTACTGTGACCTAGAGACTCAGATCAATATGTAGATGTGCTTGTTAGCCTCTTTGTCTGACACTTGGAGCGAGGTCTAGCTAATCTGCCCATTGTGATGTATGTCTTACAAATGCAAATACCTCCTGCCTGTTCTGTTGTCCCTTTGATCATTCTAAACTGTGGGGTACGTCTCTTTGATGTATTGTTATGATCAAGTATTTAAGGTGCAACTCTGTAACGCAATCTCTCTCTTACTCTCTCAATCTGACTTCAACCCTGCTGCAGGACACAGATTTTGTGTCCCCTCTTCACTGAGAGCCTGAGGAATTCGGCTTCAGCCTGCTCACGCTATGGCTGGAGCCGAGTTCCCGTGAAGGCGACATGATTAATAAAATCTGCTTAAAACCACCAGCACAGCAGCTTATTTTTCCATGCCGCCTCACACTATTTAAAGGCCAAATGTCACGTAACAGGGTACTTTAAATATCTTGAAACTAGATATAAAAGGGAACCGATCCGTTCGGGTCTTGGTGCATATGCTTCAGTAACAACGGAATATTCGTTAATTTAAAACTGCCGCGCTTGGCCTGACACGGCCCCTGGAATCGCCTGGGGAAGAAGGCGGAAGTGACGAAATCGATTGTACCCTAGTTTGATGCTTGGGGTATTTCAATTGATTGTTTATATGGAGACTGGAAGGTTGAAGTGAGCAACAAGAAAGAAAAAATTGGATATTTCACCCATACCTTAAAACGGGACTATCAGGGACAGCTGGGTAATAAGGGACACTTCTCTGGGAAATGTTTTCATACCTGTCAAGTGAGACGTTTTCGCTGTACTTCAACACCGTAAAAAGCGGCTATAAGGAACGGCGGAGCAACAAGGCACACCTCTCTGGGAAATGCCCCAAATGCAACTCGTGTTGTTATTGTCAAATATTTTAAGGATTCATGGATATTTGACAATAACAACACAACTCAGCGTCCAGCGCAAAATAAAAAAAAAAAAAAGCAGAATTCTGTATTTGTCAGGCGATCTCTGTCTGTTCCGCAACCGCTGCACAGCTGAACGTGTTAAACCATTGTCCTAATGACTTCTCATTGTAGTGAGAATAGCTCAAGCTGAGCGATCAGCCCGCCCAGACAATTAAACTAATGATTGACTCCACACTTCGAACAGTAGTGATAATAGCTCAAGCTGAGCGATCAGCCCGCCCAGACAATCAAACTAATGACTGACTCCACACTTCTCGTTGTAGTGATAATAGCTCAGGCTGAGCCAGCACCAGCTGTGGGGGATCACACACAGGAGTGCTCCTCAAGACACTCAATTTTTTTTCCCGTATGTTTTTGTTTTGGCCGTACAGAAATGGCAATACGCCCGTTTTTGCTAAAATTGCATTTTCCCCGTATTTTCCTTAAAATATTTGACAATAACAACACGAACTACATTTACAACATTTCCCAGAAAAGTGTCCACCACTGCGCCATCCCCCACAGCCGCGCTTGGCACCAAAATACGGCGAAAACGTCTTACTTGACAGGTATGAAAACATTTCCCAGAGAAATGTCCATTATTACTCCGCTGTCCCTTATAGCCGCGTTTTACGGTATTAAAATACGACGAAAACGTCTCACTTGACAGGTATGCGCCTCCATTTTCATATTGATCTGGTCAATTTCTTGACAGCAGCGGCTCTCCTCCACTGTAATAATAATGGCTTCCGAAAAATCAATATTTATGGGGCGCCCTGGACAGACCCCCTTCGGCTTCACAATTCTGGAGGCGATTAATGTCCAGTTCAATGACATTTTCCACTGGTTCTGCTCTCTGGTCATCGTTGGAACTGTTGTCATCAGACAAAGCATCTGATTCCGTCTCGGACGGCTCGAACTGGTAAGGTTCTATGCCTCTGTCACTGTCTGAACCACTGACAAAAAAAAAGACAAAACTAAACTAATTTGTTCACAATCGCTGTCACTTTCCGTCATGATTGTCCAATGTTGATAAGTGTGAATGTGGATAGGCAGGGCAGCCAGGGTACAACTGGTGATGTCAAAAACATGGGCGTGGTCTGGACTGGCTGTCACAAGCCAGCAAGCAAGGTGGGGCCTTCACCTGGTGTATTTTGTGCAATTATGTAAATACAGGTGGGTGATATGGTCTCCGGTATGAATATTTGGTTTAAGCCATGTGTATTTTATCTAAATTCGTTGTCATTTAGAAAAAAAAATTACGTGACATTTGGCCTTTAAGTTTGTAAAATAATTGGTATTGAAGAAAAAGCCCCATAAATTAATGGTATCATATCGAAAGGAAAAATGCTGGTATCGCCCATCCCTATTGCTAGCTTGTTTACCTGGCGCTGCTGAGTCACATGATGGTACAAGAGGGAGGAGGTAAAACCGCAAGAAGAAGTGGAGCAAAGTGTGGGCCGAGTGTGCCTGTGCCGTGTTGCGATGGGCGCAGCAACAAAAACACTATCGATCTCATTACGCAACAATATCAATACCAATGTTGGTATTGATATTATAGATATTTGGATCGATCCACCCACCACTACTGAGTACTTTCCTCTGGCGGGAGTTTCTGGGTGCATGCGCAGTACCATTCCATTGACGGTAAAGGTGAGCTATTTTTGTGTTTATTTCAAAAACAAAGTATTTCGAAAAACTGGCAAATTAAAAGTTGAGAAAATATGGCGATACAATGATACAAGCCTTTAGTTTCATTTAATTTTGACCAGGAGAGCTGAAACACAGGCGGACAGGCAAATGAAGAGATACACACAGCGGGGGCCCGCTGTGAAAACAGCGGGCCCCCCCCCCTCGCTACTGTGTGGGGGGGGGGGGGGGAACCGTGAATGAACCGTGAATGGACCGTGAACGCCCCTCACGGTCTGCAGAAGAGGAGCGGGGGGGGGCACGGTCCGAACGCTCCCCGGTCCGCGGGGGGGAACCATATCAGTCTATTCCATCATGTAGCGATGGCCCTCTTCTGTAGCGAGGGGGGGGGGCGTTCACGGTCCGTTCACGGTTCCCCCCCCCCCCACACACACACACACACACAGTAGCGAGGGGGGGGGGGAGCCGCTGTGAAAACATGCAAGGCAAAAAAAAAAAAAAAAAAAAAAAAAAAAAAAGAGTGTAATCCGTCATGTAGAGGGCCGAATTTGGTCCTTGGTAGTGGGGGGGGGAACGATCCCCCGCCCACACACACACACACACAGACACAGCCCTGAGTGTGACCTTTCATTAGAGCCTAAAATGAAGATTCTACATTGAATTATTCAAAAGTTACAGACGTTTTTCCAAACTGTGCCATTTGGCACAATTTGGCACAGTTCCATAACGCCTGGGAACAGCCTGAGAACAAAGCTGTGTAAAATATTCATTTTTGTGGTACTGTTACCAAATTTGGATCTCAGCTGGATAACACTTGGTTCTACATTTCTGTTGCATTTTCCAGCCGGATCGGACAGCTGTGTGTTATTTACAAGCATTTGTATCCAAAAAAACAGTGTCCAATTTTTTTTTCTTCAAGTTCAGTATGTTTAGATGACTGTAACTCAGTGGCCGGAGCACGTAGAGAGATTATGTTTTTTTTGCCAAAAAATTCAAAGTGTTTTCTTTTAAATGAGACCAACCCCATGAAGATGCTGCAAAGGGTTGAATAACAGCTTTTGATTTACTTTGGGCACTTTTTTTTTTGGCATTTTTAGGAAAATTGCCCGGAGTGCAAGTGGTTAATAATAAACAGCTTCATTTAAAAACTGCATTTTGTGTTTACTTGTGTTATCTTTGTCTAATATTTAAATTTGTTTGATGATCTGAAACATTTAAGTGTGACAAACATACAAAAAATGAGAAATCAGGAAGGGGGCAAACACTTTTTCACCCCACTGTACCTCCATCACTTCTGCCATTTAAAACGTCTGCCACTGTGCTCTTATTTTGTGTTTGGATTGCAGCTGTTCAAATCAGTCTGGTGGCTCTTCGCTGCCGCCAACAGTATGGGCATGTGAACTGCAGATTATTTTCACTGAGCATGTGTGTACTCCAAAACTACTGGATGGATTTAGATGAAATTTTTACCAGAGTTGGTCCTTGGTCTAGAGAGGAATCCATAACATTTTGGTGATGATCTGAGAATGCATACCTCTGCCAAGGCTCTGGCACCAAGGCATCAGCACCTTGGTGCTTTCATTTTTCCAGCAGTCTTAAGATTTTGATCAGAAGTGTGCTGCATGCATACCTGTTCAAAAAAGAACAATTACTTTTAATGGATCATGAAAGGCAACCAGACAGGGATGTGCACCAGTACAAGCTACTGTTGCCCGGACAACAGCCCATTTGCCATCGTTTGTCTGAGCTTTCACTCCAGAGGAAAAAATATAGTAATTTTTTTGAAAATAACTTGTAATTTTTTTCATTAATGTGTCACTTTATACCAGTAAATTTGCAGTTTTGGTTGCTTCGTTTTTAATGCAACTTTTAGACATTCTTATATTACACACCTGTATTACAGTAAATCTGAAACTTTTAAACTATAAATTTCTAACTTTTTATCTAGAATTTGCATGTTTCTTTTAGAGTTTTTTTCCTTGTAATTTTGGATTTTTTAAAATGGGATTTTGTAACACTTGTTAATTGCCTACAAGTTTTTGTTTATTAGTCATGTTTGAAATTATTTTACTTCTTTGTTTCTCAAGTACAAAATTTCTAAACAAACTGGAACAAATTTTACAAGACTTTCCACAAAAGTTGGAGACTGGAAATTTTAGGTTTCATTGCTCATGAATTTACATCCATCCATCTTCTACCGCTTTTCCAGAGGTCCAGGTCGTGGAGGCAGCAGTTCAAGCAGAGAAGCCCAGACTTCCCTCTCCCAAGCCACCTGCTCCAGCTCTTCAGCGAGGATACCAAGGCGTTCCCAGACCAGCTGGGAGACATAGTCTCTCCACCGAGTCCTGGGTCTGCCCCAGGGTCTCCTCCCAGTGGGATGTGCCCGAAACACCTCAAGTGGGAGGCGTCCAGGAGGCATCCTGAGCAGATGCCCATACCACCTCAAAACTGACTCCTTTCAATGTGGAGGAGCAATGGTTCTACTCTGAGCCTCTCCCGGATGACTGAGCTCCTCACCCCATCTCTGAGGGTGAGTCCAGCAATCCTACGGAGAAAGCTCATTTCAGCCACTTATATCTGCGATCTTGTTCTTTCAGTCATTACCCAAAGCTCGTGACCATAGGTGAGAGTAGGAACACAGATTGACTGGTAAATCAACAGCTTTGCCTTACAACTCAGCTCCCTCTTCACCACAACAGACCGGTACAACGTCCGCATCACTGCAGATGCTGCTCCAAACCATCTGTCAATCTCTCGCTCCAGTCTCCCCTCACTTGTGAATAAGACCCCAAGATACTTAAACTCCTCCACTTGGGGCAGGAGCTTGTCCCCAACACGGAGAGGACAATCCACCTTTTTCCGGCTGAGGACCATGGACTCGGACTTGGAGGTGCTGATTCTCATCCCAGCCGCTTCACACTCAGCGGCAAACCGTCCCAGCAAGAATGGATCGTCACCTTATCGTGGTGGGGAGTTTGCGTGCCCCAGTGATCCCAGGAGCTATGTTGTTCGGGGCAATTTGCCTCTGATAGGGTCACCCAAGACAAACTGGTTCTGGGTGAAGGGCCAGACTAAGAACGATCCAACAGACTCATGATAAATTCTAGATCAAGGATTCAGTGTACCCCGCCCAGTATGAGGTTACCGGGGCCCCACCCTGGAGCCAGGCCTGGGGGAGGGGCTCGATGGCTAGCATCTGGTGGCCGGGTTTCCACCCATGGGACCCGGCCGGGCTCAGCCCGAAGGAGTTACATGGGTCCGCCCTCCAGTGGGCTCACCACCTGCAGGAGGGATCATGGGGGTCCGGTGCTATGTGGATTAGGTGGCGGTCAAAGGCGGAGACCTTGGCGGATTGATGAATTTACATTCTTTATTTAATCATTGTCTATATATTTTTTCATTTTAAATTGGTTACTTTTTTCTTGCAATTCTGTAAAGTTTTCTCAAAAATGTATAGCTTGTTTCTCACAAATTCAGCGTCTTTTTTATTATTTTATTTGCGCCACACTTAATGTGTTTAACTTTTTTAAAAACGGGAATTCTCTTTTCTTCTTGAAAACAAGAAAAACTAGAAAAGCACTCGGAGAGCGCAGACCTCCGCCAAGCGCCACAGTTCCCCCCATACAGTGTTTGTGTGTACGTTTTCAGATTCCTTGACCATGAAAACATATGACTAGCAATTGGATTGACAATGATAGGATTAGTGGTTCAGTAGTTATTCACGAAAATGGCATTTTCCATAATGGCGGTTTTCTTCCGGATGGTGATCCGGATCATCCCCAAAATTTAATCAGTTCTTCCTTGTACTATTTCCAACAACGCCTGAAAGTTTGATCGAAATCCATCCAAAACTTTTTGAGTTATCTTGCTAACCAACAGACAGACAGACAGACAGACAGACCCCGGCAAAAATATAACCTCCTGGCGGAGGTAAAAATTACAGAGTAACACTAATACAATCCGTCAGAATCAAATGTTTTAAAACTTCTTTTAATACCAGGCATGAACTTATAACACCTTATTAAATACCAAAAGAAGATATTTATAAACGTGTTTTTTTTTTCCCCAAAAAACGTTAAGTTGAAGGCCTTCGGGAATACTGGCAGTCTCTCCTGAATAAACTGCTCTTATTGCTGGAAATGACTTCATCTTAAAAAAAAAAAAAAAAAAAAGTATTGCTCTCAAAAGTCACGTGGTGACCTACAGGTCCTCGTGAGGGGTTGTGACTTAATTAGCATCCCAGCTGCACAGCGCCTCGTGCCACCGCCTCACCTGGCCGTTAATTAACTCCGAATGACTGGGTGCTGCTAAACTAGCTAAACTGTCCCCATCTCCAAACACAGGGTCGGGGATGTTAATAACCGTCTTTAAAATATTCTCCGTGGAACAGAGCAGCGAAGGGAGCTAAACTACACTCACAGGGAAGATTATGAGCTTTGAGGGGAAGTCTTTCAGAAGTGAAACGATAAAAAGTTTTCGCATTTAGGCCTGTCTTCGTATGGCACGCGGCCCTGGAGGACAAGCTAATTATTAAGCCAATAAAACAATTAAATGCCTGCGTGGGTGTCCTTACCCAAATCTTCGTCCAAATCACAGTCTTCGTCCATGGCGACTAATGTCGCTATCAAGCCAGTAAACTTGTACTAATAATCAATTAAGTCAAGCAGGGGCTCGAAGTAAAAATCTCTCAGACTGATTGGTAATGAGCTTGATTGATTAATTAGCTCTCAGCGGTGCGGATACCTGATCACGTGAGAGTGACAGAGCCAGCCAATCAGCGACAAGAACAGGTGCACTGGAAGAACTAGAACATATCCTGTTATACTTTTATTACAAATATTTTGCTAAATATTTTTAAGTTGAGTTTATTTAAAACAGTAAATGCTTAGTCTCTCAGTGTGCTTTTATTTGCAGAGGTGGAAACTAACTAGTTACATTTACTCTGTTCCATGTACTCAAGTAACTTCTACAGAATTAAGAAATTTTGGCCTTTACACTTTTGTGCATATGCTGCTCAGAGAGAAACTGTACAAATGTGTTCCTTCATACTGTAAATAATTAGTGCTTATGTCAACATCAGTGGCTCCCCGAGGCTTTGAAAATGTAAAAAAAAAAAAAGTCAGAGAAAAGAAGCCACAAATTTGAGGAAAAGGTTACACATTTATAAACAAAAATATCACAAATTTGAGAGTTAAACAGAAAATTTATGCCAAAATTCTCACAAATTTAGGAAAAAAAAGTAAGACGTAAAGTCACATCCTTTTATGGGGGGGTCACCATTTTAATTGAAAAAGTTGTACATTTATTAGAAAAAAATTCAAAATTTATGCTGCAATTTTACCTGGAAAAGATGAAATTTACAAAGAAATGTATAAAAAATTATTAGAAAAGCAGAAAATCTATGGCAGAAATATGACAAATTTGGGGCGGGGGGAATTGCAATTTTATGAGAAAAGTCCTTTGGAAATTGACAAGAAAAATGTCACAATTTACTGGAAATGTGACATTTTCATTAGAAAGGATGTTAGATTTAAGGGGGAAAGGCTGCAATTTTAAAATTTGTCAAAAATATGACAAAAAAGCACAAAAAATGACAAAAATCTCATATTTTGGGGAAAAAAATAATGTAATTGAGGTGAAATTAGTGATGAAATTATTGCTGTTTTACTCTTGCTGCAGTATAATTTTTTATTCATTACCTTTTTTAAAATTAAAGGGCAAATATGACTCATTTTTTTGCATTTTATTTTCCTCAGATGATTTTATTAGATCACTTACTTTCTTAGTTTTGCTAATGTTTTTTTTTTTTTTGCATCAGTGGTACCTGTGCAATAATTATCATAAAAGTAACAATAATTATACTTAAGTACAATATCTGGCTGCTACGCTATCCACTTGTGATTGCTGTACCCCCACACCACCCCCCAACCTGGGGAAGAGAACCCCACCAGTATATCATAAACCTTTCTACAGGTGCATGTCAATGAATTAGAATGTCATCAAAAAGTTAATTTATTTCAGTAATTCAATTCAAAAAGTGAAGCTCATATATTGTATAGATTCATTACACACAGAGGGATATTTTTCAAGTGTTTATTACCTCCGCCAAGGGACGATGTAATGTTTTTGCCTGCGTTGCTTTGTTAGTTTGTCTGTTAGCAACATAACTCAGAAAGTTATGAACAGATTTTGATGAAATTTTCAGGAAAGGTGTGTAATGGTAAACCGATCATTAGATTTTGGTGATGCTCTGAGAGTGCATACCTCAACCAAGGGCTTTGATTGTATTTGTGCAGCAGGATTACACAAAAACTACTGGATGGATTTGGATGAAATTTTCACTAGAGGTGGTTCTTGGGCTAGAGAGGAACCCATTACATTTTGGTGATGATCTGAGAATGCATACCACCGCCAAGGCTCTCATCTTCTCACAGAGTGTTAGCAACAATACTCCAAAACTACTGGATGGATTTGGACGAAATATTCACCAGGGGTGGCCCTTGGCCTACACATGAACCCATTACATTTTGGAGGTGATCCATGAGTGTATACCTCCACCAAGGCTCAATATTCTTGCAGTGGTTTAAAACCTGTTGACTTAGGCCCCTTGGCACAGTTTGTTAAGCCAACCGTTACTAATCTGGGTTTTAAGTAGGACAGTGATTTTAAATTAGATCCTCAGATCAGTGCAGTAGTCAAGTCCAGCTTTTTTTCATCTGAGGCAGCTGGCAAAGATTAAACCAATCCTTTCAAAGCAGCATTCTGAAACTGTAATCCATGCCTTCATTACATCTCAGCTGGATTACTTAATTTTTTTAATGCACTTTATTTTGGAGTTAGCCAGTCTTCCCTCTCATGTCTCCAGTTGGTTCACAATGCAGCTGCACGTCTTTTAACTGGAACACGTAAGAGGGACCACATTACACCCATTTTAGCTTCCCTTCACAGTCTGCCTGTGCATTTTAAAATTCTTTTATTTGTTTTTAAATCATTAAATGGCCTTGCCCCACCTTACCTCTCTGAGCTGCTTCATCCTTACTCTCTTGCTCGGTCTCTCATGTCAGCTGATCAGCTGCTCCTGGAGATGCCAAAATCAAGGAGGAAGCTCAGAGGGGATATAGAGCTTTTTCTGTTGCTGCTCCTAAACTGTGGAACAATCTGCCTTTGTCCATCAGACAGGCCTCTTCACTGTCCAGTTTTAAAACTCATCTTAAAACCCATTTTTATTCTCTGGCTTTTGACGCAGTTTGAGACACTGATTTTATTTGTTCTTATTGTCTCTATTGTATGTCTACTGTTTTGTTTGTGCTGTTTTGTACTTTTTTTTAGCTGTATTTTATTGTTTTTATGTTTTATGTTTTTATATTTTTTTTTATTGCTGATGTGCAGCACTGTGTGTCAGGTGTCATTTTAAAAGTGCTTTATAAATAAAGTTGGATTGGATTGGATAAACTACTGGATGGATTTTGTTGAAATTTTCCTCAGAGGGTCCTTGGGCTGCAGAAGACACCATTAGATTTAGGAGCTGATCTGTGAGCGCATAACTCTACCAAGACACTATCTTGCAATGTATGGTGGGATGGAGGCAGAGAGGTATGGACAGATGGATAGGCAAAGGGAGGGAAAGAAGGAGTCTTGGCAAAGGTATGCACTCTCGAGTGCTTTTCTAGTTTGTTTGTTTGTTATCATAACTCAAAAAGTTATGAACGGATTTTGATGAAATTTACAGGAAAGGTGTGTAATGGCACGGGGAACAGACGATTAGATTTTGGTGATGATCTGAGAGTGCATACCTCCACCAAGGGATTTGTATTTGTGCAGCAAGATTACACAAAAACTACAGGATGGATTTTGCTGAAATTTTCACCAGAGATGGTCCTTGGGCTGCAGAAGAACCAATTAGATTTTAGAGCTGTTCTCTGAGTGCATACCTCTACCAAGGCCTTACTGTATCTTGCAGTGTAGGGTGGGATGGAGGCAGGGAGGTTCGGACAGATGGATGGACAAAGGGAGGGAAGGAAGGAGCCTTGGCGGAGATATGCACTCTCTGAGTGCTTTTCTAATTTCTTTTAATTTTGCTGATTGTGGCTTACAGTAAATGAAAACCCAAAATTCAGTTTCTCCAAAAATTAGAATATTACGTAAGATCATTTTTTAAATGTATTTTTAATAGAAATGTTGGTCGACTGAAAAGTATGTCCATGTATACACTCAGTACTTGGTCGGGGCTCCTTTTGCATGAATTACTGCATAAGTGTGACATGGCACAGAGGTGATCAGCATGTGGTACTGTTGATATATGGTTGCAATGTCTTTGGGCTTGATAAAACACAGTGGAGTTGGTGAAAATCGTGGCGGGTCAGCACCTTGGCGCCACCTATCGAGCGGCAGTGAAACTACAGATGATGGTTGCGTGCATGCGTCAACCGCTTGGCCTGGGTAGATGAAAAAAGTGAGCACGAGCAGCGCCACGTGCGTGCCGGGCTCGTCCAAAGCGTACGCGGACGATGGCGGACTAGAAGGAAATGTAGCATGAAGCAGGCTTAAAGTCAGCGTAGCCATCTATTAGGAAATTTTAAGAGCACTTCATGCTTCCATCTGCTGACAAGTTTTATGGAGATGCTGATTTCATTTTCCAGCAGGACTTGGTACCTGTGCACACTGCCAAAGTACCAATACCTGGTTTAATGACCATGGTATCACCCTGCTTATTTGGCCAGCAAACTCTCCTGACATAAACTGACAAAACCCCAAAGTATCTATGGGGTATTGTCAAGTGGAAGATGAGAGACACTAGACCCAACAATACAGATGAGCTGAAGGCTGCTATCAAAGCAACCTGGGCTTCCATAACACCTCAGCAGTACCACAGGCCGATCACCTCCATGCCACGCTGCACTGATGCAGTTAATTTATGCAAAAGGAGCCATGACCAAGTATTGAGTGTGTACATGGACAAATTTTCCAGTCGGCCAACATTTCCATTAAAAATCCACTTTTATTAATGTATCCATTGTAAAGCATCTTTGAGTGTTTATGAAAAAGTTATATAAATCTGATGCATTATTATTATTATTATTATCTTATGTAATATTCTAATTTTCTGAGAGACTGAATTTTGTGTTTTCATGAGCTGTAAGCCATAATCATCAAAACGAAAAGAAATAAACACTTGAAATACGTATATCACTATATGTGTAATGAATTTCACGTTTTGAATTGAGTTACTGAAACAAATTAACTTTTTGATGATATTTTAATTTATCGAGATGCACCTGTCATGTTACATAACTGAATAAAATGCATTTCAAGTGCCAGTGATAAGCATAAATGCAATTTTTTTTCCCCCCATGATAAATTTGCAGCATTCATTCATCTTCTACCACTTAATCCCTTTCGGGTAGCCGTGGGGCTGGAGCCTATCCCAGTGTCTTTGGGTGAGAGGTAGGGTACACCCTGGACAGATTGCCAGTCCAATACAGAGAGACAGACAACCATTCACTCTCACAGCTAAGGACAATTTAGAATCCCCATTTGATGCCTTTTAACCTAACGTGCATGCCTTTGGCCTATGGGAGGAAACCGGAGTACCCAGAGAGACATCATGCAAACATGCAAACCCCACACAAAAGTCTGGTCTTTGGCCTTCTTATTTATCAGAACTACTTTTAACATATGAGCCCCCACGGTCCCTGAGGTACTCTGGCAATGGCCTTTTAATTATCCCTACCATTAGAACACACACCCACGGTGGGGCTGCTTTTATTTATGGCCCACATCTGTGGAACAGCCTGCCAGAGAACATCAGGGCTGCCGAGAATGTTCATGTTTTTAAAAGCAGGCTCAAGATCTACTATTTTAACTTAGCTTTTGATTAGTTTCCTATTTTAATTGTCTCAGTTTATGATTTTAAACCTACTCTATGTTGTTGTGGTCACAATTATTTATTTATTTTAATACTAATTGTTAATACCTCTGAATTTATGTCTATTTGATTGTGTTTAAGTGTTGTTTTATTCTTTTAATTATCTTCTGTTTAGTCTTTTTACCAACAAATGGTATTATTATTATTGTTGTTTTATTTTTTCATCACCCTGTCCAAGCTCCAGCGTTCCCTCATAGGGAGCCCTTCCACATGGAATTGTGCCTGTTTTCTGGCTCCAGGGTGCTGGCCTGTGATTGCCCTGGTCTACTCGGCTGAGGGGATCGTACACTGCGGCACCCCACCTGCAGTGTCGACCCCTCGGATTGGACTTGGGCGGTCTCGAGTGGTGTCTCTGTAGCTATGGACTTGGCCCTTTCCCTGCTGGTGATGGCACTTCCACATTTGGCCCCTCTGTGCTCAGCCATAAGTGTCACACAGCTGAAAGTTTCTTTGTGTGTGTGTGTGTGTGGGGGGGGGGGGGTAATTGTGTTTTATTTCAATGTGTGAAGCACTTTGTGCTACAAATTTTTGTATGAAAAGTGTTATATAAATAAAGCTTTGATATATTGATTTGAGAAGGGTCACCAATGGTGGGATCGACCCCATGACCTTCTTGCTGTGCTGCCACAGTGCTAACCACTGCACCACCAAACTGCCCAAATTTGCAACATTTTTCATTAAAATTTGTAACTTTTATCTTATAAGTTTGCAACTTTTTTCATCAATTTGTGGCTGTTTTCCTGTAAATTTATACCTTTTTTGGAAAATTTTAATCTTTTGTAGTTTTAACTTTTTCATGTAAATTTGTAGCTTTTCCTCGAGAATTTGTGACCTTTTTCTTATAAATGTGTAGCTTTTTCTCATTATACATAATTGCAACTTTTTTCATGTAAATGACCAATTTCTTCTTGCAAACTTTTAACTTTTTTCTCATAAATTTGCAACTTTTTTTATCATTTTTTTTCTTGTAAAGTTGCAACTTGACAAATCTTGCAAAGGGCTAGAAACTGTCCTGACAACAGTACGCTTATTTTCCACCCCCAACAGTGAAAGTAGATAGCTGCCCATGAATCACGTGATGTATTAATTTGTCCCAAGATGAGCTATTATCCCCTGATAACATATTATCTCATCTGGAGAAAGACATTGAAAAAGATGGTAGAAACTATGGCTGCTCTCAGTCTCCCATATAAGGAGAATTGTTGTTTTTTTTTAAATCTGGAATTTAAGGCAGTATCTATGCTATAAAGCACAAAGACTTTCCTGGGCTTTGGCCCCTCAGAATAAATAAATTGCTGACCATTGTGACACCTTGTTGTTTGTGTTTGCTTTTACCCTCGTGATCCTTGAGATCTAAACTGGGACTCTGTGGTGACCCAGACCCTCAGACTGACAGTTAAGGATAAACACAGCTGATCCTTTGAGCTTCTTATTGCAGACAGGTCTAAAATGCATGGATAATAAGTCTTTGTTAAATGGGACACATATACTTTAGCTCAGCACCTGTTTTCAGCGACGTGAATAGCACAATCTTATTTTAAATTTAGGCTGGGAGTCAATTTGATTTTCCTACAGTTGTTCCTCTCTTGCCCACCAGATGGGGTACTGGTCGGACCCCAGGCACCATCAACCTACTTTAAAACCCCAACCCACCCCTCCCAACCAGAGGAGGCTGAAACGCTCCTAGGTGGAAGCATATTTCCTTATCAGCAGCCCACTGACCAAGGCCAGGACAGATTGTTAGCGTTTCTGGATGACTGCCAGCTGCAAACCCACCACTCCTCCACATCAGGTGACCTTGGTGCCATCTGTTGTGAAGCTTGAAGACGAGGAATAATTTGTCTCATCCTCGAGTGCACAAATCCCCACAGACAATTTATCTCACTGTTTGAGTGCACGGAGAAGCATTCGTTTTATGTGAAGATTTAACAATAATAACATCTGACTGTTTCCCCCCCGAGGGTCTGCAGAGTTAAACAGGCATCAACAGGATGTCAGGAGGAAGCTGTTATTCTGAGGTGGTGGAGTAGAAATTATACTTAATAAGTATGAGTAGCCATCGAAGGGATTAAAAATGCAGCATTGTCTCAGTTCCAGAAAGTGGTGTAAGTTCTCACTGAATAAAACACAAATGAGGATACACTTCATCATCATCATCATCATCTGTATTTATTTTGACAGGACACAATTAGTCCCTCAGCCGGGGTGGGTCCTCTTACAGTTGAAGCTGAGTTTTTACGCCGGATGCCCTTCCTGAAGCAACCCTGCTCATTTTACCCAGGCTTGGGACCGGCGCAGGCAGCACACTCGACTTATGCACCCGCTGTGGCTGGGTGACCAACATTCCCCTCCTCCGCTCCATTTTTTGCTGAGCACCAAGCTGCACGGCAGGAAGTTCCACTTTTACGTGGTGTTTGGCATGTAAAAGTGACACTTCATAATGTTTATTAGCCAATGGTTATTAGTGGACAAATTCAGATCATGTGGACGCACAGATTTGCAGCAAAACTCAATCCTTAATCACAGTGGCGGTCCTGGCTTGCATGATGCACTGGGCAGATGTCTCCCTGGCACCCCCAACCCACCCCCCCCCAAGTCAACGAATGAACGGATGGGCCGAGACTCTCACCTGGTTATGCCCCATTCAAGCTCCAGAATGGTGACGTTTTTCTTTTGAATTTACAATGTTATTCTGATAAATTTGTGATTTTTCCCCTCTGTGACTTTCTCATTATATATATATATATATTAACAATTTCTTATAAATTTACAACTTTTGTGATAAATTGGGGACTTTTATCAAATAAATTTACAACTTTTTACTCAAAAATTTTAAACTTTTCTAGTAGATTTGTGATTTTTTTTAATCCTAAATTTGCTTTCTCCCCCTCCTGTTTGTTACTTTTTTCTCATAAATTAATGACTGTTAAAATAAATGTGGGATATTTTTCAGATAAATTTGTGATTTTCTTGCCACTTTGAGGTTTTTCTACATTAATTACTTTTTTCTGACAAATCTATCTTTTTCTGTCATAAATCTGTGACTTTTGTAATAGAAATGTATGTAGAAGAGCTTGGAATAACGAGGCGATGTGACTTATAAACCAAAGTTTATTATCAGCTTCGCTCCTCTAACAAGTCTCATCTAGTGCAGCAGCAGAAGAAGTAAGAGCGCGAACACATTCGGCTCTACATACTTATACTCACACATAACAAAAGACATGCATATCAAAGCTGACATCCCTCATTAACTTAATCCCCTCCTTTGTCTTCGTACCCCTCCACCTGGCCCTGGGAGGTCAGGGCGACCTAACTGGTCTCCACCACAGTGCCTCGGATGCTCTTTGATCTTCACTGGCGGTTGAGACCTTTTGTCCTGTTCTGAGGTGTGAAGTCGCTTTACATATGTAATCACCAAACATTCTCATATGCTTATACATATGTAGGTTATGGGATATATGATTAATATAGACCACAGCCCCCCCCCCCAAACGACTAAGAAAAGGACAATAGAAAAATTCACAGTTTAAGATAATTATTATGACATACTAACTGCTACACCTCTTGACAAAGAAGAAACTTTCCAGCAGCTATGCTCCTGTAGAGAATCCAGTGGTAATCATAACAGCATAGTAATATCACAAGTCAGTCCTAAACTGTTACAGCACAATTAGTGAACAACTTTTGAGTAGTTTGCGTCAGTCCCTGTGCCGTCTGGGTTTTAATCTTCTCCCGAATCTGCTGTGGGTCCGCTTGGGCGTCCTGGTGGGACCTTCCTGTAACGAATCTGCAGCTTGGGAAGGAGAGTGATTATTTGTTCCCTGCAGGGGGGCTGAGTCTCTTCTCTTGGGGGGTCTACCCCGCCGAGGTGCTCTCACCAACCGTGCAGGCTCGTCTCTCAACAAGAAGGCAGGTTTAAGTCTGTCAATGCTGACTGTTTCTTTTCTGTCCCCAAAATCAAGCACAAAATGCTTATCACCAGGTTCCAGCACTCTGAATGGTCCATCGTATGGTGGGCGGAAAGTTGGTTTTAAAGCTTCATGCCTAACAAAAACGAATTCAGCGTTTTTTAAAGCTTGGGGGACAAAAACCCGTGGAAAAGAGTGATGTGCCGGTCCGGGGAGAGAGTCCGGTCCGTTGCTGCCTAAAAACCTCGGGGCTGGAAGATGCCCTGGCTCTGGGTTCTCTGGTAAAAATTCACCTGGGAGCCTGAGAGGTTGTGCAAAAACTAATTCTGCTGGGGAGGCGTCTAGGTCCTCTTTAGGTGCAGCACGCAACCCCAATAAAACCCAAGGAAGTTTATTTACCCAATTTGTATCCGTTAGTGAGGCTCTGAGGGCGGCCTTTAAAGATCTGTGAAAACGCTCGCATAACCCATTAGCCTGAGGGTGATAAGCGGTGGTGCGGTGAATTGTCGCTCCTAAGCTACTGGCCATGGCTGACCAAAGCTCCGAGACAAATTGAGGCCCCCTATCAGACGTGATGTCCGATGGGACGCCGAAACGTGCCACCCAGTTTGTCAAAAAAACGCGAGCGACTTCCTCCGCTGTGGTTGACGCCAGAGGGACCGCCTCAGGCCAGCGCATAGTGCGGTCTATCATTGTTAACAGATGTGTGAAACCTTGGGAGGAAGGTAGTGGTCCCACGAGGTCGACATGAACGTGGTCGAACCTTCTAGCAGGGATTCGAAAAGGCTCTAGAGGGGCTTTTGTGTGTTTGTGTATTTTGGCGCGCTGACAAGAATTGCAAGTCTTTGCCCATTCTTTTACGTTTTTGCGCAGGCCAGGCCACACAAACTTTTCGGCGACCATTTTAACCGAAACGTGTACACCTGGGTGCGCGAGGGAGTGAATTGAGTCGAAAATACGGCGGCGCCATGCAGCTGGGACTACCGGGCGAGGTCGGCCGGTTGAGATGTCGCATATTAGGGGGGGCACACCGTCGCGTAAACCCCTTTCCTCCAGCCTTAACCCTGTTGGTCCAGACAGGAGTGCGCGCACGTCCGCGTCACTACTTTGCTCCTCCGCCATGGCTGCATAATCTATCCCTACGTGGATTGGGGCTGCGTATGTGTCCGCGTTGGCGAAGAGTTCTGCGGCTGAGGTAGCATAATCTGTCTCCTCGCGCTCTGGCGATGTCACAGCGCGAGAGAGGCAGTCTGCTACCACGTTAAGTTTGCCTGCCACATGTCGAATGTCTGTGGTGAACTCTGAAATAGCAGCTAGCTGTCTTTGTTGTCTGCCTGACCACGGTTCAGAAATTTTAGCCATCGCAAAGGTGAGCGGTTTGTGGTCTACAAAAGCCGTGAAACGCCGCCCCTCCAACCAGAACTGGAAGTGGCGGATGGATAAATGAAGCGCTAGCAGCTCCCTGTCAAAGGTGCTGTATTTACGCTCAGTTTGGTTTAGCGATTTGCTGAAAAATGCCAAAGGTTGCCAGGTTCCGCCTACGTGTTGTTCTACAACCGCCCCTATGGCCAGGTCTGAAGCGTCTGTGGTTAGCGCAATGCGGGCTGAGGGATCAGGGTGAACCAACAATGTGGCATTAGCTAGGGCAGTTTTTACTTCCGCGAAGGCGCGTTCGCGCTCCGGGGTCCATTCGACCGCGTTGGAAGGTTTTTGTTTTCTGAGCGCGTCATATAGGGGCTGCATGAGCTGAGCTGCGCGGGGGAGGAAACGGTTGTAAAAATTAACCATTCCCAAAAATTCTTGCAGCGATTTGACCGTTTGTGGCCGTGGGAAATTTTTTACTGCGTGAACTTTGTCTGGCAGTGGGACTGCCCCCTTCGGTGAAACTCTGTGTCCCAAAAAATCAATTTGTGACACGCCGAATTTGCATTTGGCTGGATTGATTATTAACCCGTGCTCTTCTAGTCTCTGAAAAACTATAGTGAGATGCTGTTCGTGTTCTTCCTCAGACGAGCTGGCTACCAGCATATCGTCGAGGTAGACGAACATGAAAGGGAGGTCGCGTAATACTGCGTCCATCATCCGCTGAAAGGTTTGAGCCGCGCCTTTGAGGCCAAAAGGCATCCACAAAAATTCAAAAAGACCGAAGGGGGTTATTACAGCTGTTTTAGGAATGTCTTCTGCTCGAACGGGGACTTGATGATAGCCGCGGACCAGGTCTATTATTGAAAAAATGCGCGCACCCGCCAGATGTAGTGAAAAATCTTGGATGTGAGGAATTGGGTAGCGGTCATGCGCTGTCGCATTGTTTAATTTGCGGTAATCGCCGCACGGTCTCCAAGAACCGTCGGATTTCGGGACAGTGTGAAGCGGTGACGCCCAGGGGCTTTTTGAGCGCCTGATAATGCCTAGTTTTTCAAGGGTGGTAAACTTGTCCAGAGCTATGGCGAGCTTGGTCGCGTCTAAGCGCCGAGCTTTGGCGAATACGGGTGGGCCCGTTGTGGGAATAAAGTGTTCGACCCCGTGCTTAGCCACTGTAGCTGAGAATTTGGGAATTGTGAGTGCTGGAAATTGGGTGAGGAGTTGATCAAACTTACCTCCTGCTGTAGTGACGCTGGCCTGCACGGGTGGTGGAGAAACTCGAGCTGAGCAGGGAATAGAAGCAAAGGACAATGCATTAACCAAGCGTCTGTTCGCTAGATCGACTAATAACCCATGTGCACACAAAAAATCTGCGCCCAACAAGTTAAAACTCACCGCCGCTACAACAAATGTCCATCTGTAGTTGCGGCCATGGATGCGGAGGGGCAGGTTCCTTTCACCAAAAGTGTTGATGATGGAGCCGTTGGCTGCCACCGCTCCATTGCCCCGGGGGCCCATGGCCCGGTCTGCTTGGGAGGGCATGATAAAACTCAGTTGAGCTCCCGTGTCAATGAGGAACTGCTTGCCGGTGTGTCCGTCCGTCACATATAGAAGCTTGCTTTTTTCGCCGAGAACTGCCGCTGTTAACGGTTCTCGGCTTTGGCGTTTTCCCGAAATCGTGACTTTGCAGGGGGGAAGGCATTTGTAAGCCTTCTCGGCGAAGCGGTGGTGGTAATAACAGACGTCGCTCCATCTGTTACGTCTTGGCCGTGTCGCTGCCATGGCGGGCGGATTCTGCTCAGTGGTTTGTGGCTCCCCGTGGCTCCGGACATCGGCGTTGAGGTCTGCGGATGCTGCTGTGGGTGTCTGTTCCCTGCAGGCGTTGACGAGTCGCTGCGCTTCGCGAGCCAGCGTGCGGAAGTCTTGCTGGGTGCTGCATCGCATGTTGGCAAGTGTCCCTCTCATGTGTGGCGGCAGCGTACTGAGGAATATAAATTGGAAGAGGAAGTTGTCATTGTCCTCTTCTTTGAGCTGCAGCAAGTCCTCCATGAGGGCCTTGGGTCTGCATCCTCTGTGGCCATAGACCGCCAGGATCCTCTCGGCTCTCTCCTCGGCAGAGGGGACGAAATTCGCCACGATGGTCGCTTTCAGTTCTCTATATTTGTCCTGGGCCGGCGGCCGCTGGATTATGCTCCGCGCACATCTCGAAGTGGCGGCGTCGAGTTTGGCGACGATGTGATAAAACTTTGTATCGTCGGCCGTGATGCCCGCAAGTGCAAACTGGGCTTCAGCTTGCTGAAACCACGAGGTCGGGTCTTCCTGCCAGAAGTCCGGCAGCTTGACGGTGACGGCGTTTGTGTGGGCCGTCCCTGATGTGTCCGCAGGGTGAGAGTGCCTTTTTTCGGCTCTCGCAGCGGCGCTGGTGCTCGGTTGAGCCCTCTCTGTCACTTCTGCCGTGGGGGAACGTCGTCCATCTGTTCCCCTGTCTGCATGGGCGCCGGCGTCTGCCTGGGTCGCCACAGATGAGTCGATCGCGGGGGAACGCCTCTGGTCCATCCTCGCGTCAGGGTCACCAGTGTAGAAGAGCTTGGAATAACGAGGCGATGTGACTTATAAACCAAAGTTTATTATCAGCTTCGCTCCTCTAACAAGTCTCATCTAGTGCAGCAGCAGAAGAAGTAAGAGCGCGAACACATTCGGCTCTACGTACTTATACTCACACATAACAAAAGACATGCATGTCAAAGCTGACATCCCTCATTATCTTAATCCCCCTCCTTTGTCTTTGTACCCCTCCACCTGGCCCTGGGAGGTCAGGGCGACCTAACTGGTCTCCACCGCAGCGCCTCGGATGCTCTTTGATCTTCACTGGCAGTTGAGACCTTTTGTCCTGTTCTGAGGTGTGAAGTCGCTTTACATATGTAATCACCAAACATTCTCACATGCTTATACATATGTAGGTTATGGGATATATGATTAATATAGACCACAATGTAATGCTTTTTCCCTATAAAGCTGCAGCTGTTCTGATACATTTTTGAAGTTTGTAACACAAATTTACATTTTTTTTTTTTTACTCAGAATTGTTTCTTTTAAAGGCGTGATTTTTTTGTGTTACATTTCCAACCATTTTCTTGCAACTTTATTCTCTGAAAGTTGTGAAAGTTTTCTCTTAGATGTGTTAGTCTAAGGAAAGTAAAATGTAAATTATCCACATGTACCCTCTAATATCAAAATCATTTAAAGAAACAGTCAAACATGTCTGGAGCCAAAATAGAAAAATGGTATTTTCAGATCTGATGGGAAGGAAAACTGATGGGAGAAAAATGTACTCAAGTAAAAGTAAGTAAACCACCAGTAAGAGTAAAAGTACTGGCAACTGCAGTGGAACTGAATTTTTCTTCAAAGTCACCCAAAATTACAATTATCCAAGAGTTTTCGTAGATACACCTTTTTGTTCTTCTTTTGGCTGCTCCCCATGAGGGGTCACAACAGTAGCTCATGGGTCCACATTTGTGATTTAGCAAGGATTTTATACTGGATGTGACTGGGAAACCAACTTTCCTTTTCTCATTGGGCACCAAGCTAGAAGTACCATTTTTATTGTCTTTGGTAGACCCGGCTGGAGTGTGAACCCACAACTTCCCGGCAGTGAGGCAGATGCTCTACCACTAGTCCAATACTCCACTTTTCCTGATTTTTTTAAATATAGATATACTGTAACTATGGTATGAATATGAAAAGCCTGTGTCATTTCATCAACAAGTTATTACATTTACAAAGTTGGTTTTTTTTCCAGAGATGACCTCTGACCTTGACCTGAGGTCAAGGTTGCCAAAATTCAAACTCATCCCAGATTTTTCAGAGATAGAACTATTGCATCAATGTACTCATACTTTCTGAGTTATCATGTTTAAAGTGTATTTGGAAAAATTGACCTCTGACCTTGACCTTGAGTTCAAGATCACCCAGATTAAAACTCATTTGCGATTTCTCCTAGATACAACTATGGTATCAGTATCAAAAGCCTCCCTCATTTCTTTCTGGAGTGATCATGTTTACCAGAGTTATGGAAAATCTGACCTCTGACCTTGACCTTGAGTTCAAGATCACCCAGATTAAAACTCATTTGCGATTTCTCCTAGATACAACTATGGTATCAGTATCAAAAGCCTCCCTCATTTCTTTCTGGAGTGATCATGTTTACCAGAGTTATGGAAAATCTGACCTCTGACCTTGAGGTCAGCCTACTTCATTCCTTTCTCTAGTTGTGGTGTTTCCAAAGTAGATGCTGTCACCGCTAATTCGCCCAACGGGATGCCAACAACACCCCATTGGCCCTTTAGAGGCTGAGGGGTAAAAAGTGTCCTGGAATATAACTATTCACAAAAAATTCTTAAATGTTACATGATATACTTGAGTAAATGTAACTCACTATCCACCTCTGATATACATTTATAACCTGACTGAGCACTGGGGACAACAGAGTCGTCTATAGTGACAATGGGTCAGAAATAGTATGTGGGTTAATGTTGGCTCTTCTGTAAGATTTAGTGGTTGCACTCAAGCTTCTTTGAATGTATGTTGCTGAAATATATTTATCCCCTCCCTGAAGTGCTTTAATGCTGAGTCATAAGTGGACCCAAGAATAAAACCTGGGCTTTGCTTTTTGAACAGTCAGGATCCAGGGAGGGAGTTGAGTCACAGCAAAAACCAAGCATTAAAGGAGCAGTTCACCCTCATCACAAAGGCGTTTTTAGAATATTAAAATGTCATATTTTAAAAATATAAATGTTACATCAGAGGTCTGCAACCTGGGGTTCCTCATGAAAATTGTTGTAATTTTAAATGGAAAAAGTTGGAAATTGGTAACAACAAAGTCACACATTTACAAGAATAAAAGCTGCAAATTAATGAGAAAAAATGTGGGGTTTTTTATGTCTTTTACTAGAAAAGAGTTATAAATGTAAAAGAAAAAAGCTGCAAATTTGAAAAGAAAAATCATGCATATATGAGGAAGATGTGAATTTGGGATTATTTTTTTTTTGAAAAAATCTATAAGAAAACTGAACATCTTTCAAAGAAAAATGTGAAAATTTGAGAAAAAGTGGCAAATTTAGGAAAAAAACTGGTGCAAATTTATTTCAGAAAAAGTCAAAATAACCAGAAAAATAACAAATATGTAAAAAAAAAAAAAAAAAGTTGCAAATTTACAGCAAAAAAAAAATTTGTCAAATAGTAATGTTGGCAAATTCATTTATAACTCAGTTACAAGAACATCATGAAGACACTGCCAAAATTCAGTGAATTCAAATGTTGGCAGTTTCTAGTGATCTATCTAATCCGCTGCAACAACCAGGAGGCCGTGGGTTTAAGCCCCCGACCGGGTCATACCAAAGACCATATAAAAATGGTACTTCCTGCCTTTTAGTTTGATGCTCAGCATAACAGAATGGGGGAAGGAAACTTTTGGTTACCCAGCCACAGGGGAGCACAAGCCAGTGTACTCCCTGTGCCAGTCCCAAGCCCGGATCAAAAGGGAGGGTTATGTCAGGAAGGGCATCCAGTGTAACAATCCTTGTCAAATCGACATGCGGATTATCATGATATCAGGTGATGACACACTGTGGAGACCCTAAAAAGGGGGAAAAATCATTGTGGATATTTCATTGAATTTCATTATTGTATTTAAAGCAGCACTATACAACTTTCTTGTTCCAGGTAACAGTGAAAAGACAGCTATGGTTACAATGATCATAGCCACCAACTACTAAACACCCTTGCTGTGTTCGAAATGTTCACTTGTTCTCCATATAGTGTACCATAGTGAATCAGCAATTTTGTAGTGCTGTTCAAAATCTTAACTGAAATTTTCATTCACTACTGTAAATAGTACACTCAAAATATCCCACGATGCATTTTGAAAAGTAGTATACAACGGATGGTCACTGCATTAGTCAATATTATATCCCATAATACAATGCGCAACCAATGGAGCAGTGGGAGGAGAGCTTCACATCACAACATAAACTACTGTAAAAATTAATTTCTGGACAGCAGAATCTTTTCAGTTAACCAACCAATAATCACAGAAGAAATACTATTTCTCAGCTTAACTTTTATTGAACCACGCAGGGAGTCAGTGTACATGGCTGCCAGGTCTCCTCCAGCTCCCTCTCCTGGAAAAGACCCCGCACAAAGGAATTCATAGCTACATATAGGCAAGTTACTATGCATTTCCTAGTAACTTTCCAACAATACATGTCCATTGTCCAAACTATCCTCTTGGCATCCAGATGGCTCCTCCATCCTGCTAGTTCCTGCCTTTATGGCTTCCTCTCAGCATCCATATGTCTTCTCTTTAGCCCTACACTACCCCCATGCCCATATATGGAAACAGGAACAGACTTTCCTGCAGAGTTTGTATGTATGTGTGTGCATGTGTGTGTAAACTGACGTGTATGTGTGAATGGTGTATGTGTGGGTTTAAAAGATATGTGTATGCAAGCACTTTGTGTAATATCTAATTAACTAATCTTCACTATTTATTTATTATAACACTGCCTTAAGGTATTTATTAATTCAGCAAAAACGATTTGATTTAATACACATTTACTGCAAGTTACTTGCAGATATTTTTTTTTTTAACCACCATTAGACTGTTACATTTTACTGTCTCACCATGATGATGTCATTAACCGTGCCACGAAAACAAGCCCAGTAGGGAGGGAATGAGTGAGTGAACAGTCTGAACACAGCAACTGTAATTAGCTGTTGAGACTGAGGTCATAGTCACCATAGTTGTAGTCTTTTCAGTGTTCTTACAAGAACATAGCTGTTGCAGATAATGTGGGTCCCTCAGACTATGGGGAAGTGACATTTACCTAGTCAAAGGTTGATGTACTATCAAAATTATTTTGGAAATATTTCAAGATGAAAATCTGACAGTGTTTCTTTAACACCCTAGAATTGGCTTTATTGTATCGACTTGCATATTGATCTATTATTTATAAGAAAGCACTGCAATAATTTTTCTCACCCTGGAAAATAAGCTATTTTTTTACATGTGCAATTTGATGCCCCACTAATTTTGGACCACAGTGTACACCCATAGATTTTGTTTTGTTTTTTAAAGGGCAAAAGCAGAGGAAACACATGCAAATTTCTCACCATTAAGGAGTCCATCTGACTCAGCTGATTCATCCCCCTGACCTGTTTGCTGTGAGGCATATTTTAAAGTCCTCCATTACAATAACTCATTAAGCAAAAGCAGACTTGCTGATTGTGGAATGCAAACTCACAGTTTGTATTGGGGGGGAGGGGGGCATTATACCTCAAACAAGCAAGGCTGGATTACCCTGACCCTAGAGGCTCCAAGAATCCATTGCATGTTAATTAGTTTTGGTAATTTGATTAATGGAGTATTTGTTGGGGAATTAGCACAACTAAAGAATAAAATTAAATAAAGTGTTTTTCTTTTTTTAATGTTGTCTTTTAAAGAGCCATTTAGCCTGGAGACTGTATCTAAATGATTGAAAATGAGTTTTAAGTCATTATGTTTAGGGATAGTAAATGTTTTACATAATATGTTCTGCATCTGGAGGAATAGTTACTGGTTTTATTGGTGAAAGCGTTATGGGATGATGACAGCCAGTAAGTCACATTAGTCCCTTGATAACCACCCTGATAATCCACTTACCTGCACTTGTAGCACTACTACTTACCTGCAGCTACATATTTTTCATATTTGAATAGCAGTGATTTCAGACATACTATATATAACTTAAGACAACAAAATCAAAGTGTGAATTTCTCAAAATACCAAATATTATGTAAGAAACATGAAAGTGATCCAAAAGTGCATGTTTCCATGTGCAATAGCAGATTGTGTATCATTTGTTCCACAAGTGTTTTTGCACATATAAAACATTGTTCTTTCTGTAGGGGTAACTCGTGACTCAATATTTTTAGCAGATCTGTTCCTACTCTTACTAAAGTAATTTTTTTGGTGACCATTATCATTATAATTACTCCAATATAAGTAAAGGAACAGTAAAATTTGCTTGCTACTCTACCCCCAAAGTCCACTAATTGTAAAAGATGCTTGCATTGCTGTTTTTCCCCCTCGCTCCTTTCTTTGGCGGATAGTCATGTGAAAAAATTTGGACACCCCTTTAAATATTCAGTTCTTTATTAAGAAATGTTCACACATCTATGTCTAACCTTGTTTTTGCTTTTATTTGCATTTTTTTTTAACATTTATTTTAGCCATTTTAACTGCAAATGAATGTGGGGGTGTCCTAAAAAAGATGGAGGGGTGTCCTAATTTATTCCTCCCTATTACAGTTTACAGAAAATTTGAAAAAAAAAAAAAAATCTAATTCATTTTTGTTTAGCTGTATTACGTGAATCTCCCAGTATTTTTAACATTGATATGAAATATCCATATATCCAAATTTGTTTAAAAAAAAACAAAAAAACAGGCTTATACAGGGTGTCCTAATTTTTTCATGACTGTAGATAGCCATGTGAAAAAATTAGGATACTAATTAAATATGCAGTTCTTTATTAAGAAATGTTCACATATGTACATCTGACCTTGTTTTTGTTCTTATTTGCATTTTTTTAACATTTATTTTAGCCATTTTAACTGGGAATGAATGTGGGGGTGTCCTAATTTATTCCTCACCATTTGTTTAGAATTACATTTTACAGAAAATTTGAAAAAAATCTTTAATTCATTTTAATTGTTTAGTTGTATTACATGAATCTCCCATATTCATAACAGATATTAAATATCCATGTCCAAATATGTAAAAAAACAAAACAAAAAAAACCAGCAACACAGGCTTATACAGGGTGTCCTAATTTTTTCACAACTGTAGGCATAACCGCAAAAAAAAAAAAAAAAAAAAAAAAAATTCCTCATGAATTTGCAACTTTTTCTCATGAATTTACTTCTTTTTCTCATAAATTTCTTTTTTGGGGGAGGAGGGGGTAAATTTGCAACTTTTCCCCCCTGGTAAATATAGACTTTTTATTGTAATTTTTTTTCCTGATAAATGTGACATTGAAATTTACCTCAGCAGGAGATGGGCTGTTAGACAGTGCACCTCTGACCGGCTCGCTCAGTGAACACCAACATTTCAATGTAGCATCACTGGGAAAATGCAACAAGCCAGAATGAAGTGAGGTATATTATCGACTGGATTAGTGAACCAGGTGGGAATAGGGATGTTTATTAAGGTGATTGAAATTAAAGAAAATAACTACAAGTATGTCAAATGTGCTTGGTAAGTTAACTCCCTAGTAGCACTGTTAGCTCTGAAGCTAATGGCTTGGGCTCAAACTCTAGGCAGGGACGGACTCATCACGGCGATGGGTTGAAGCTGAAGACTAGGTCATTTGTCAGTGACATAGGCACCCCCACCCCAAAAAAAAAAAAAAAAAAAAAAAGTAAAACTGGTTTTTGCTCATTCTGTTGAAATGTTAAATACATTTATTTCTAAGTCAAGAGAGATTTTAATATTTTTAGTCTATATGGCCTAAGAAAGCTAAAACCCACAAACACATTACGTTTTATTTAACGGAACTGTTTAAAAGGGTGTTTAATCAATGCATAGGAAATAAAAAGACAGGAGACGCCAGATTTACCCAATCAGGTTGTTTATTTGGAACAGAGTGGCAGATTAGTGACAGGGCGGTGGCGTGGAGGATCCGCCTCCTCTCGCTCACTCAGCCAATGACAGAAACTCAGCCTTAAAAAATGCAAATGTATAAAAACAGGAATGGGAACAGCAAACATATAGAGTAGTGTAGCCTCCAGTGGGCTTCACTCACACACACACACACGCACGCACGCACGCACGCACACTTAGATCCACACACACATACATATTTACGCTCCTCACATACACACTCTTTATTTGGCTACGCAGGCTTAGATGGGTACAAACGCACATTTACACATCGACAGTCACTTTAGAAAAAACAGTACGTGTTAAGGTCATTCCTGCCTGTGAGAAAGTGGCGGGTTTTTTTTGTCCGCCCATCTGTCCTGCGGTGGAGAGACAGAGAGGCAGACAAGTCAGACAGACAGTGAGAAGACACGGTCAGTGTGTGATAGCCACCGTGAGGGACGAGCGGGCCCCACATTCAGCAGTGAAACAGCAGACACACACACACACGTCGACAGGCTAGTCAGTGTACACAAGAGTACACCGTGAAATACCGAGGTGAAGCACACGCACACACACACATACAGGTTCGGATGACGCGTAGACGCACACACGCAAGTACTGTAGGTGTTCTCATACTGGTGAGAGGGGCGCGGGCGACTACAAATGCACACAGGAACGGCAGAGGCGTGTTACCCGTCTGTGGAAGAGCATGAGAACTGCTGGAGTGGGTAAACACAAACCATTCCAGCTCTAACTCACCCCTCTCTCTCTCTCTCTCTCTCGCCTTTCAAATGGGGACAAACGCACACGCACCCACACACAGGTATAGGTTTGACTCCTATGCATTTTTGTTCTACAGTACTGAGTATAATAGAAGCTACTAGCCCAGTCGCACTGGTGTGTTTATTGTTACAATCTCTTAGATAGAAGCACAGCCCGCCTGTCTCCTCCCCCCGCTCCTCGAAACAGTCCCATGACAAGTTAGAGTCGACCTCGTGCACACTAATTCATTTATTTTTTTTTTAATCTCAGAAGTAAACAACAAATGGTGCGATTGTGATGAAATTAGTGCACATTAGAGCAACTTCCTGCATGGACTTGTGTTCCCCCCCCCCCCCCCCCACTGAAATCCCCTCGCACCTCCATAAGGCCCAACCCACCTCCAAAAGGCCCCTCCCACCCCGAACACATTAGAAAAAAATCCCCAAAACAAAACAAAAAACAGGAAAGCGAGCTATGCAAAGGGTGCGTGAGACGGGAGGGTGCGGTTATCGGACGATGACTGGACATGTAGTTGTGCTTTTACACAAACAGACCAAAACTCTAAACCGACCGGCAACGGATCCATAACTAATCAATGACAAGCCGAAACCACCTGATCTCGCTCCAATCACAAGTGATGACTATCACAATGATGACAATGGTGATGGGTTTGATATGAGTTTGAGTGGTATGATTTACAGCATATTCAGAGTCCGTGTGGTGCGTTGGGACGCGAGTGGTGTTTCTGCAACTGTGTTTTGTTGTGTATGTGTGCGTGTGTGCATGTGACAGGAGCACAGCTCGTCTAAAAACAATGACGGATGTGATGAATAAAAACTCTTCATGATCATGCAGATGGTTAGTGACACCAAAGGATACGCTGATATTTACATATAAACTTTTTTTTTAAAATTGCTAAATACACATCCTCCTGTTTTATTATTATTAATATCACTGTATCATTATTATTATTCACCGTCCAGCCCAAAGACATTGATATATTATTGATTATTATTATTACTATCCATGACTAGTCTTTATACAGCTTTAGAGGAGCAGAGGGGCCACCGGCTCCATGTGAGGGCGAGCGCACCTCGATGCGACCAGACGGTGTTTCCACAGTGGCTCCTTGACACTGTGAAACACGCCGAGGGTTGAGCACCGTTTTCCGGTTGGCCGAGCACAGAGAGAGAGGTCAGCACCACCTTCGAGCAGATCCACGGGTGTATGTTTGCGTGCATGTGTGTGTGTGTGTGTGTGTGTGTGTGTGTGTAAGCGTGTGTTCATGTGGCTGCATGAGTGTTTGTCTTTGAGCACCAGAGGGATGGAAGGCACAAAAGAGACCTTTACTCTCACCTTTGACCCTGAGGCTCTGTGCGGCCAACCAGACGCTCTGTGTGATCTTTTATGTGTGTGTGTGTGTGTTGGGGGTGGAGGGTGGTCGAGGGGCAAAATCGAGTCCACCGCTCTTGTTTTGTGTCTCCCCCCCACCCCCGAGCTCGCTACACCCCTCCCCTCTCTCTTTAAAACCATTTTATTTGCTCCTTAAAAAACAGATGAGGGACTTTTTTGTGCCATCAAACACGGGTTTCAGATCGAGTGTTTTGTCTGTTTTTGCTTTTTTTTCCCTTTTTTTTTTTTTACAAAATAATCATATTACATACAGAACAAGAGAATCTGTAGCGTATTAACAACAACACTGACTTTAAAAACATCTTGTGTGTATGTGTTATTTTTTCTGCATATATTTGGATTTTTTTTCCTTTTTTTGTCTGTTTTTTTTTTTTTGTTTGTTTCTTTTTGTTGTTGCTGTTGTCACTGGAAGAAGTCCCAAGTCCGCAGAGAGAAAGGCGCTCTCAAGTGTTTTGGAGACGAGAGGAGAGAGGGATGAGACGGGGCGAGCAGATGGGGGTGGGGATGGGGCAACGAAGAAGAAGGAGGAGCAGAAGGGAGTGGAGGAGAGGGCCAGGGCTCAGAGTATCTTTCTCTCTTCTCTTGTTGCCGTTTCTCTCTCCCCCTGTGCGATGTGTCTCTCTGGCATACAAGCATTATGCATAAAACTCTTCCTGCTTGTCTGGTTTCTGGTAGGTGACGGTGGCCTGTTTGGGTTCCTCCAGTGTGTAGCTGCCCTCGTCCTTCTTCTTCATCCTGTATACCAGCAGCATCACCAGGAAGGCGGCGAACAAGGCACCCACTACACCTCCGACAATCACAGCTGCAGCAAGAGAGAGAGAGATGGGACATTAGAGGTCTCAAACTTGCAGCATTTAAAGGTCCCATATTGTGCAAAATTGCATTTTTGTGCCATTTAACCTTATAAAATATTCAGGGCACTGTTAAAATGTAAAAGAAAGACTTGTATAACAAAGAAACACACATTGAGTTTATTTAGTAAAATTCCGAAAGAAACTTCATCTCCTTCATTTTCCTCCATCTCACCCTATCCCTTGCAGCTTCCTCCGTAACACCAACCCTCTCCATGTCCTCCTTCACTACATCCATGAATCTTCTGTGGTCTTCCTCTTTTCCTCCTGCCTGGCAGCTCCATCTTCAACATCCTTTGTCCAATATCTCCACTATCCATCCTCTGCACATGTCCAAACCATCTCAGCCTTGCCTCTCTTACTTTGTCTCCAAACCGCTCAACCTGAGCTGTCCCTCTGATATATATTCATTTCTAATCCTGTCCCTCCTAGTCACTCCCATTTAGAATTTTAGTATCTTGAACTCTGCCACCTCCATCAACACCTCCTGTCTTTTTGTCAGTGGTACCATCTCCAAACCATACACCATAGCAGGTCTCACTACAGTCTTGTCAATATTCCCTTTCACTCTAGCTGCTATCCTTCTGGCACAAATCACCCCCGACACTCGTTCCCATGAGGGATGTTAATGATCGACTTTCGATTAACTGGTCGGTAAGAATTTAGTCAACTAAATTAAATTAGTTGTCAATTGATTGATAACTCAGCAGTCCCTTTCAATGGGAGCTCATTCTATGAAATGTAGTGGCATCCCCACTCAGGCAGGGGCGCACGTGGTCACCCACTGCTGCCTTTTAACCAAAAAAGCAGAAGAAGATGCTAAGCCCCAGAGCGCATGTGCTCACACTGTGCAGAGCAAAAAAAACCCAAACACTCGCCCCTCTGGGTTACGTTGGAGAATCACACTGATCAGTGAAGAATCACAAGTTCTAGTGGCATGTTCCAATGTCCACCCGCCTATTTCAAATCAACAGGGCGAACAAACAGACTGCAGCGGTCCAGCAGACCAGACTCAAGTTCCCACTGAGGTAATACAACAGAGGGAGCCCAGATCATTCTGGGTTTGCCTGGATTTCTGGGGTACGGTGATAATGTTTAACATGCAACAGATGAAGCGGCTCACAATTTATTTTCCTGTTAAAACAGTCTACCAGTGCATATACTGTAAGGGACCACCATGGAAATAAGTGCGTGCACTTTTTGTGTTATCCCATTTTTTTAATGCATGTTGTATTTTTATACACATGCTATTTTAATGATAACTAAATCAACAACAATCTCAGTAAATTAGAATGTGAAAGGTTTTTCAATCTAACTAAAAAGGATAATTTTTATTATATTAGTAATAGTTTTTAGAATAAATAAAAAAATCATGACATTTGTAATTTACTGAGATGTACCAGCACATAGTACACACTACACAGTGCAAAATTTGTTAAAGTACAAAAAATGCCATTGTCTGTAGTAAAAAATGCAAATGATACAATAAATCATTGAGGAATATAATGTTCATGTTTTCTTCAGTATATGAAAAAACAGCAACTTTTTATATGTTAAAGATAGACTGAATTGTACAGAGGGAAATTCAGATTCTAAGGAAAAATGCCACTTATCAAGTAATCATTGATCGATCAATAAGATGAATCAAGTATCAATTAATGAATTAATCGATAACTTGCATCCCTAGTTCCCACCCACTCCACCCTGCTTGCAATCTCCTTCACTTCTCTTGTGCACTGACCATTGCTTTAGATGGTTGACCCCAGGTATTTAAACGCCTACCTTCACTACCTCTACTCCTTCCATCTTCACCACTATGCCTGCCTCCCTCTCATTCACACTCATGTATTCTGTCTTGCTTCTACTGACTTTCATTCCGCTTCTCTCCAGAGCATACCTCCACCTCTCCAGGTTCTCTTCCACCTGCTCCCTACTCTTACCACAGATCACAATGTCGTCTGCAAACATCATGGTTCACGGAGAATCCTGCCTGACCTTGTCTGTCAGTCTGTCCACCACCATGGCAAACAAGAAGGGGCTCAGTGCCAATCCCTGATGTAATCTCAACCCCACCTTGAATCCATTTGTCACTCCTACAGCACACCTCACCACCGTCTCGCTGTCCTCATGCATATCCGGCACCACCATTCCATACTTCTCTGCCACTCCCAACTTCCTCATACAGTACCACACTTCCCCTCTTGGCACCCCATCGTGTGCTTTCTCTAGATCCACAAAGACACAGTGCAACTCCTTCTGACCTTCTCTATACTGCATCAACATTGTTAAAGCAAACATTGCATCTGTAGTACTCTCTTGTCATGAAACCGTACTGTTGCTCACTCATTGTCATCCATCTTCTTAACCTCAACAACTCTTCCCATATTTTCATCGTGTGGCTGATCAACTTTATGCCTCTGTAGTTACTATGACCATTATGCCTCTGACCATCACTCCTGTTTTTGAAAATTGGTACCACTATACCTCTTCTCCACTCATCGGGCATCCTCTCACTCTCCAAGTTTAAGTTAAACAATCTAGTTAAAAAGTCCACTGCCATCTCTCCTAAACTTCTCCATACCTCCACAGGTATGTCCATCTGGACCAACCACCTTTCTTCATCCTCTGCCATCACTTCTAACTTCCTAATCTTCCGAACTTCCTAGTTCAGTACCTTTCCTTCATCCAGCTTCCCCTCTCTCTCTCTGACTCCCGCTCCTCAAAGTGCGCCTTCCACCTTCTCAACACACTCTCGTCATTTGTTAGTACATTACCATTTCTCTCCTTAATCAACCTAACCTACTACACATCCTTTCCAGCCCAATCTCTCCATTTAGCCTGTCGATACAAGTCCTTTTCTCCTTCCTTAGCGTCCACTCTCTCAGACAACTCACTATATGCCTTTTCCTTTGCCACCTCTCTCTTTGCCATGCACTCCTGTCTACTTTCTTCATCTCTCTGGCTTTTTCTTTGCCAACTTCTTCCTTTGAATATTTTCTTGTACCACCCCATTACACGACCTTAAAGAAACAAGCGTATGGCACTTGCTGGGTTTTATGACATCACAAAACAACAAGCCCTGCCTTTAGTCCTCTACATTAGCAAAACAAATGCACCCCGACTGCCTCTTTACTTCTGACTGACCCACTCAAAAAATTTTTACCCAATCAGATTAGGGGCTCATTATTTACGAGCAGGCTGAGAATGGACTGTTTCAGACAGTGCTTAAAAACAGCACTATGTAACTTTCTTGTTCTGAATAGGAACACTAAAAAGACTACAACTATGGCAACTGACCTCAGTCCCAACAGCTAATTAAGGGGTGTTTAGTTATTGGTGGCTAAAGTTGTGCCATAGTTGTGTCTTTTCCTACCAAGAGCAGAGTTGTTAAAGATAATTGACAATCACCTGGTCACAGGTTGATGTGCCATCAAAATAACTTTGGAAACATTATTTAACATTATTTTAAGGTGAAAATCTTACATAGTGTTGCTTTAAAGGCTGCATTTTTGAGGAGCTGTGAAACAACACAGAGATGGTTTTTGGCCTTTAAAGCCATGTCTTTAAGGATGTCAAAGCCTAACATTAAACAACTAAAAATGCACAATATGGAACCTTTAAAAACACTACAAACGCATTAGATCTTACATATCGTGCCAGACTACTGCACTAGACGCACACAGAAGCTAGTTTAAAATGCTTCTAGTCTGAAAGCAGAGAAAATCTACCACAGTATTACTACCACCTTGCCACCAAGTGAAGACCGATGACTGAATGTGCCAAAATACATTCTGTGCTGCCAGCATCTTTGTGCAAAACTGAAGCCCTGCAGCACCACAAAGTAACCCAAAGGAGCTGGGCTAACTGGTCTGGTGCAGAGGCATTTTTCCACATCTCTTTAGTCGTGTTGGTAGTGAATTCTGATGATGCTTGGGGCAGATTAGTGTGTGATAATTAACATCCTAAATGCCATCCATCCTAAAACACTGAAATGTGTTCATTTCAATAATATTTATGCTTAAAAGCACTTTTGTCCCAGACATTATGTGGAGAATATTTACAATTTATTCCATTCCTGTGGGAATTTTAAAATAATATTGCTTTCCAGCTGACGGTGTCACAGGAAAAAATCCTTCTGATTTGTGACCATTTTTTTTTTTAAATTCAATTAATGCCTTCAGACATTTATCGTCTCTGATTTATCTGTGGAGGAATGTCACACTGGACTTGAAAAATATCGACATTATTATTTCAAGTTGTCAGAGACTTGGCTATCAATCTACAATAAAAGTCTTCATTAACGTCACAGAAAAAGGCAGCATGAGGCTTTCACTGTCAGCGTTCCACCAAAATTACATCAACTTGAATCAGATGAACTGGCTGAAATATTTATGCTAAAGGTACAACAATAACCGTGACCTGTTATATCTATAACAGTTGGGAATTAAATATCAGTATTTGGGAAAATTATATATTGTCAATTATTATGTAACTTATTTTTCTCCACTTCTATTCAGTTATATTTATGCCCAAATAAAATTACAATATCCTACTTTTTCCATTATCGTTGAAAATAATGGTGCTTTAGTGACACCTATGGCTAATAAATGAACTGCAGCTCATTTTCTACCTTCATGCTTTATAGCCTCTGTTGCTCTGACGGGAATCTGACCACAGTATCACTTTTTTCCCCCAGAAGTAGCAATGAAACCTCTACATGAATCTGTATTGCAATATTAATGTGAATTCTGTTGACACTGCAACCCTTATCAAACCTTTGGCGTATAATCAAATAACTACAAAATGTTGAACAAATTCATTTGACTTGGCTATGCTTGGCTTAGAAGTTTAACCCAAATAAGTGTTTTCATACCAGCCTGACAATCATGGATGGTAATCCTTAACAATAGCATGCTTGGATCATCACTGCTTAAATGTTTACCAAGCTAATTTTAGCATTATGCTCAACACAACACAAACTTTTCTCTTGTACATGAGATAACTGTTAATTGGTGCCGTCTAAATAAAGCTGAACTGAACATTTGCAACTTTTGTAGTGGATTTATATGTTTTTCCAGAGAAGCTCATTGCAGCTTGATGAAATCACCCCGAGAATGCTCAGATCTCCTGACCCTTAACCTTGAGCACAACCTAGATGCAGACCTACATAAGGATTACTGAGTTTGCCAAACACTGGGGCAATTGCCTAGGAGGAGTAACTATTTTCATGAAATCATAAATGCCCAGATGTCCTGACCTTTGACAATGACCTTGCGCTCAACCTGGATGTAGACAAACCTGATTATCATTGTGAGTGAGTTGCGAGCATCGAGGCATTTGCTTAAGAGTAGCAACTCCCATGAAATGTGGATGGACAGACAGACCCCATGTCATTGCACTAGCTCCTTTCGGCTTTGCTGGAAGTGGAAATGTATTTCACTTCCCTCACCCCACCAAATCCATGACTGTCTAACTTTACCAGTAAAAGCATTAATATTACACTGCAGGAATTTGAAGGATGACACAAAGTAGAGCTTCAATAGGTTGGATTTTTTTTAAATGTAATTTTTCAACATTTATTAACAGCCAATGAGTGCTTCACCCCAAACAACCACGTTTTCTTTAACCAAAAACTTAAAATTACCCTCAAAATATTAGTTGTATCTTAAAGGCTGTATCTCACAGAGCAGCAAATGCTCACAAACATTCTGATTGTTGGGGTTTTGTCAGGTTTCATAAAAGGTTGCACGACAGTTCTAGTTTTTTTTCTGTTGCAACCAGTTTTTCTTGTTGCAAATTTTTTTGAAGCTATTAAAGAAAAATTCGCAATGAGAAAAAGCAGAGAAAAACTGGTTCTAACCATAAACACTGTTGGCGAACTGTTGTACCACCTTTTATGAACCCTGACGAATCCCCAGCAAATGTTTCTCAGCATTCGCCGTTCCGTGTGATTCTACCCTAATGAATTACAAATAATGCTGTAACCACTATCTTTTTCCCCCTGTTCAGAGTCCTGAACAAAGACTTTTTCACTCCAATAATGATAACAAAATAAAGAAGGGACTTTATATGCGCAGCACAATGATAATCTGCATTTCTACAATCTAATCTAAAGTTTGTTGCCTCCTGCTCTTTACCAGTGACCAGGAAATCAGCAAAAACCACCGCCAGCAGTCCACCAATCAGAACAGCTGAAGGAGAAACAGAGAGCCAGTCAGGTCAGGGAAATTGGCTGCTCCCTCACGTTCTACAACAGCTCTTTGGGATGAGGAGAAGAGGGCACTTGAAAGGGAAATGGTTTTACTCAAAGGGAAAAGGGATGAGAAAGAAAGGGGGAGAAAGGAGGGGTTGGGCAACCCAAGAAGAGGATCACTTGTTCCTCAGATGGGGTCAAAGCAGGCTAAAGCAGCACAGTCCCTGATGGTGATGAATCTGCACTACATAAATGCTAGGTAACAGCACTTTATCTCAGCAGCTCCCTCAAAGCAGGGAAAGAAAACAAGAGGCAATGGGAGAGATTCTGTCAGTCTAAAAGATGATTACCAAGTAACAAAGAAAGAGACAGTGAAAGTCTAGCAGACATATTTGATAAGACAATGAGGACATTCACATTAATAACTGCTCTTACCTATCAAGACCTCTTTTCTCTCCAGGATGTTCTTTTGTGGCAGCTGGGCGGCGGAGCTGCCGCCATCCACCGTGTTGCCTATAAGATCAGGGTCCTCTGGCAATAGTTCTCGACCAAGACCGTTGCGGCGATCATCACGTATCTCGAAATCTCCACTTGGCCCCGAAGCACCAACCTCATTGGCAACCTCCTGAGACAAACGACGGGACATTTACATTTGCTGTAATCATATTTGTTCCACAGAGCTACTGCACTGAAACTCATCCAAACCAACGCAGAGAACTTTCCATGGCACATGTTCACCTTTTAAACAATGAGTCTCTGTATGTTTGGATTGGAGGAAGTTTCACACTGTCCAACACAGACACACAGTATATTGTACACACTTTGCAAAATTTGGCAGTGTAAATAGAATATGGAAAACTGAATAAATCAAAAACACATTACACTTCAATACAGAACACATACACTCTTGTCTGGTATTGATCATAGAGGGTCAGTACCAGAAGGATGGATAAAGCCAGAGAGATGTCATCCATTAGTCAGTAAAGACGACTGTTGTCTAATTAGTGAGAACATAACTGTAAATGGCTGTGGTTTGTCAATCACAAGGTAGCCTAAAAAGAAGCAGAATTCATACAAAAGTGCTAATTTTTTATTTATTTATTTATTTTAAAAACAATCACTTGGGGTCTAATGGTGCATTCCTTTTACAATCTCAGGTTGGAAACCAGAAGACAAAATGATTTTGGGCCCCATTATGAGGATCAACAGTGCATTTTTACCCCACGTTCCCCACCTTGCACCAGTGTTTTTGTTAGTTTCTGTCAGCGCATTGTCTGTTTTTTTACGCTTTGCGTCACGCCAGCTAAATACCAGTAGACAGCGCGCCAGCTTTGTGCTGGGAGGAGTAGGCTCATTTCAAAGAAAAGTGACAGTGGTGCAGTGCCAGTGCATTGGTATCACGGTGCATTTTTTGACAATGCGTTTTTGATCAGGAAAAAGGAGGTCTGTCATCAGAAGTGCACTGTCAATGCTATTTTAATGGTGTGTTTTGAAATTGCACAGCTCCTACTGACAGGAGCACATGAAAAAACATCATGCACTGGGATTTTCTGTTATTTTAATGGATAGAGTTCTAACAATTACAATCTAATCACCCATCATTTAAATTATAATATGATGATACACTTAGCTTTTTATTCCAGCCAGATTTTCATTTTAATTACAAACTTCCCATTCAGAGTCTACAGATTAGACATTAATGTATTAGATTTTTAGGGGAATAAATGAATGAACAGGAGTGGTGTGTGTGCGCTGTGGTGTGGATGCATCACTACTAGGGGTGGGAGAAATAATCATTTTTCCAATGCATCTCGATGCAGACGTGAAAGATTCTGAATCAGTGCACAAATGGCAAAATTCCGATTCTTAAATATGTATTTGTAAAGTAATTTTATGTGGCTGCAACAAAAAACTGGCGGAATCTTAAAGGGGTCATTGACTGCTTTTTTTACTAGGGATTTATCAATTAATTCATTAATTGACAATTGATTCACCTTATCGATCAATTGACGATTGATCAGTGTTTTTCCTGAGAATCTGAAATTCCCTCAGTACAATACGGTCTAACATAAGTTGCTGTTTTATCATTTACTGAATAAAACATGAACATTACATTGCTCACTGATTTAATGAACCATTTGCATTTTTTTACTACAATGACATCTTTTGTAGTTTAACAAATTTTGTACTGTATAGTGTGTACTATGTACTGGTACATCTCAGTAAACTCCAAATTTCATGATTTGTTATTTATTTTAAAATCCATCATCACAGCAGTCTGTCGGGGGCAACAATGACTATTTCATTTAGGTCTGATCAGATTCCTCCACACAGCTCTGTCCTTTGCCCTCTGCTGTCAGGAACTCCTGACCTTGTTAACCCAGGCAACGTTCGAGCCGATTTCTGACAATCAAATCAACCTTTATTGTCATGTTGCTGTACATACAACTGTAGTGCAGGCAAGATGAAATTGCGTTCCTCTCGGCATCCATATAAGTAAAAAGAACATAATTTAAGACACACTCACACACACCCTCACCCCCCACCCTAACACAGCCATTTACACTTCCCTGAGGCATACTTGAAAACTAACCAGAACTATAATATACAAATAATATACATAATGTCCATAGGTGCAGTAGTATGTATGAGAGATTCCGGATCAACTGTTCAGCATCCTAACAGCTTGTAGAAGGAAGCTATTAATCAGTCTGGTGGTTCTGCCTCTGATGCTCCGGAATCGTTTGCCAGATGGCAGAAGTTCAAAGTGTTTATGCAGAGGGTGAGAATGGTCCTTGACAATGTTCAGTGCCCCGCTCCTACAACGGTTCTGAAAAAGTTCTTGGACAGAGGGAAGGGAAACTCCAATTACCCTCTCAGCTCCCTTAACTATCCTCTGCAGGGCTTTTTTGTCTGACATACTGCAGCTGGAGTACCATGTTGCAATGCAGTACGTCAGAACACTCTCCACCACACCTCTGTAGAAGGTCCTGAGGATGCAGATGGGGAGAGAGGCCTGTTTGAGTTTCCTCAAGAAGTGCAGTCTCTGGTGGGCCCGCTTCCTGATCCCCAAGGAATTCTTGCTCCAGGTCAGGTCCTGCAAGATCTGCACTCCAAGGAACTTTATGTTCTCCACTCTCTCCACTAAACGGCCACCGATGCTGAGAGGGACGTGTTCAGGCTGTGACCGCCGGAAGTCGATAATCATCTCCTTCGTTTTGTCCACGTTGAGCACCAGATTGTTCTCCCTGCACCAGCCCTCCAAGTCTCTCACTTCTTCCCTGTATATTGTCCATTTCATGAAACTGCTTGCAAAGTATTTGAGTACCGCTAGCTTTTGCTGGACTAGCCGCACATTCTTGGCAGATACAGATATTATCAGTGGCAAGGACAGGCCAAGACAAACTGACTCCAGTATCTGTTGCAGTGACTGACCAGATGATAGGTTTGTTTAGATCTGCTCTTTGTGTAGTCCATGTCACAATGCACCGACTGGCAGAAGTCCATCACAGACCTTGCAACAGATGTGCTCATCTGCCAGGATGTCCAGTCTCACCCCATGTAACTGGGAGTCGTCCACCACAGACTTGTGACAGATATTGTTTGTAGTTCTGCCAGGATGCCCAGTTTCACCCTCCACACCCTCAGAAGGGTGGGGTTGCCGGCTGAGTCGCCGACGGCCCGACCCATGAGACAGGTAGTACCGGTTTTCATGGTTATCCAGTAGCAAGCAAACCAATGCCTGACCTGACATTGGTAAAAACTACAATTTATCTTTTTTAGTTATATTAAAAAAACCTTTCATGTTCTAATTTACTGAGATGCACTGGTAGACCGTTTTAACAGTCAAATTGTGAGCTGCTACATCTGTTACATGTTAAACATTATCACAACACCCCAGCAAACCAGGCAAACTCAGTACGATTTGGGCTCTCTCTGTTGTCTGTTACCTCAGTGGTGACTGGAGTTCAGTCTGATTTTCTGTCTAGCGGCAGGTTGAAGGGAGGCAGTGGGGATATGTTTTTGCGCTTGTGTAGCCTGCTGCAGTCCGTTCGTCCGCCCTGTTGATTTGATGGGGGGACATTGGAACGCGCCACTGGAACTTGTTGTGGCTCTCCAACGCAACCCGGAAGGGCTTAGGGTTGTCTTCTGCTTTTTCAGTTGAAATGCAGCAGTGGGTGACCGCGTGGGCCCTCGCCTGGACGGCGAAGCCACTAGATTTCATAGAATAATCTCCCATTGAAAAGGACTGCTGAGTTATCAATTAATTGACAACTAATTTAATTTAGTCGAAAAAATTCTTAGACAATTAATCAAAAGTCAATTAATAATTAACATCCCTACTTTTTACACATTTCAACAGCTCACTCATGTTTTAATGAAGTGCTTGTGACATTCTGTTCAGATTTTCTCTTTTTTTAAAATTTTTAATTATTGAAGCAATATTTTTTTTTTTTTTTTTTTTAATTTTTCTTGGCTTTCTTCTATCGTCCCATCACACTGCTGTCCATTCCTGGCAAGGTAATCACCGCTGTCATCCTGAGCCGCATCCGCCCCCTGCTCCTTGCCAAGCGCTGTCGCCAGCAGGCTGGCTTTACCCCTTGCCAATCCACAGCGGACTGCATCCTTGCCTTCAGTGACCTGGCGCAGCAATGGAGAGAGTACCGCCAACCCCTATATGCGGCCTACGTTGATCTCAAAGCTGCCTTCGACTCCCTAGACAGAAACGCCCTCTGGCAACTCCTTCGGGTATTGGAGTCCCGTCCAAGTACATCAACATTCTCCGGGCTCTCTACACCAACACCACGTGCAGGGCACGCGCCGAGGGTGATATGTCAGACCCTTTTTTCACCATCTCTGGAGTCCAGCAGGGATGTGTTGCTGCGCCAAACCTCTTCAATGTTGTGGTTGACTACTGGGTCAAGAACGCAACGGAATGCTGCCCCAATCTCGGAGTTGACTACCACTCCCACTTCACAGACCTGTGCTATGTGGGCAATGTGGTACTTTTTGCCACACATATAGACATAATCACTGAGGCACTGGAGCTGCTTGCAGAGGAAACATCACCACTGGGCCTTACCATCAGCTGGGCAAAGACAAAGATCCAGTCACTGTCAGACTTCTTACCACCAACACCACAAGTCATCACCATCAAAGATGAGGCAGTTGAGACAGTCAACGACTTTGTCTACCTCAGATCTAAGATCACCAGCTCCTGCTCATCAAACCCAGAGATTATTCGCCACCTGCAGCTGTCTCGCAGTGCTTTCGGCTGCCTCCAGAGAGTCTGACAGAGCAGGAAGATCCGCACAATCACAAAGCTGCAAATCTTTAAGACCTGTGTGATCCCTGTCCTCCTTTACAGGTCTGAGACCTGGACCCTCTCCACCACAACAACCCACCATCTGGATACATTCCATCGGACCTGCCTCTGTAACATCCTTGGCATCCGATGGTTCCACCACACCACAAATGATGAGGTCTACAAGAGGGCAGGCTGTCCTATCCCCATCTCCACCATCATCAGAAGAGGGAGGCTGCGGCTCCTCAGACACATGGCTAGGCTGGAAGACGGGACACCGGTCAAACAGGCCCTCTCCGCCAGCGCTCGTCCGTTTCTCCCCCCCCTCCCCCGGGCCAGCATCGCCCCCCAGGTCGGCCCAGACTGTCCTGGGTGACCTAGATTGCAATGATAAGACCTCTGGCTGACCTCATCGCCCTAGCCCAAGATCGCCCTGCCTTCAGACGATTGGCCGCAATGGTCACTTAAGTGGCCAGGTGAGTATTAAGTAAGTAAGTTCTTCAAACACTCTGATTCAAAGCCTGTCACTTTAAGAAACACACTTCAGTTGTTCAGCTCTACCCTCCTTCTTACGTCAATTGGCCATTAGCTGAGTAGCTTCTAGCCAGCTCCTTCTGTTATGTCTTAATAATGTAAGATATGAGCCATGCTGTACCGAGCTTCATGCTCAATATACATACTGGCCGTAGCCCGCCTGATGTCCCCATGTCAACTGCCTGGCGTGGGCTACAACAAGCCTCAAGGGCCAAATCCCCAAACAACACCTCCAGCTCAGTTGAGCAGCACTCTGGTTCACTGATCCACAGTCAATGGTGCATCTTGCATCAGTCTGGTCTATCTCCCAATAAATTTTGCTGTGATTCCACAACAAATCACTAGCACCGTGTGCTGGACGATCGCCGCACCCCGAGGTGAGCTACCGAGCCAAGGGATCTCAAAGGGCAGTGTGGCTCTGTGCTCTCACAGCCAGCTGAAAGCTGGAACGACTACGCTGCCCGTGAGAGCAGAGCGGATCCATGGAGGACGGTGGGGTTGCTGGGCATGAGAGCCAGCAGCATCTGGTCCCAGGACATTTTGATTGCAAAGAGCTGGAGGTTTCATCGTGATTCCACGGGTGATCGCCTGTATCTTGGGCTTGTGGTTTGCACGGCAGTCTAAAGGTAGCCTATTAGCCCCTGAGCTATTAGCCCATGAGCTAACACTGGTACCAAGACACTTGCTGTCAGCATGGCTTATATTGTTTATTCTTCAGATCTTATTTACCCTAATAGCCATCCCGGTTACCACCTGGTTCGGCGGTGTGCCTCGCGTCACTGCGGCCCATCTCTCAGTGGTTTCGTCCTGATTCTCCGGCAGACCACCCATACCAGTGTTATGCTGAGAGCTCCCCTGCCTGCCGAGAATTGCATCCAGGGGAGTTCTCGGCATAACACTGGCCAGTAGCCCTCGTTCCAGGCCATTGCAGTGACTGGTGTGTCGGTACGAGCGATCCGCCACAGAATCACGATGAAACCACTTGGAGATGGGCCGGAGTGAACCAGGTGGTAACAGGGATGGTTATTAGGGTGACTAAGATCTGTAGAAAACATAAGCTGTGCTTACAGCCAGCATCCTGGTACCAGGGTTAGCTTGTGGGCCAATAGCTCAGGGGCTAATAGGCTACCGTTAGCCTTCACTTCCATCTACATGACGGACAGCTAGGTGGGCCAATAATAGAGCAGTGGGTGAGTCTTCACGACGGCAGTGCGTGGGCTTTTTCGAGACTTGATGTACAGTCGTGAAAAAATATGGACACCCCTTTAAATATTCAGTTCTTTATTAAGAAATGTTCACGTATCGATGTCCAACCTTTTTTTTTTTTTTTATGCCTATACCCTATGAGCTTGTGTGCACCCTCCCACCCCCATCACAGCAAACATTCACTCTAATACAGTATTTGTTAGTGTGGGGAGAACATGTGGGTCATTGTTACATTTCTATTTTAACATGATTTTTTTTTTTCCCCTTTAAATTAAGAAGACATTTGTTTCTAATGCTAAAACTGCTCCATGAAAGGTTTTACCACATGCTGATTCTGCATCTTCTTTAATGTTTGTTACCTTGTAGGAGGGGGGATGGAAGTGCAGAGTGACTGAAGAGAGAAAGAAAAAAAAAAAAAAAAAAAAAACCAAAAAGGTCGCTATTCCTTCCTGGAACTGGAAAGCTTATCTTTGTAGCTCTGGGGCTGGGTGTTCCCGCTGCTGGCCCGTGGATTTTGAAGGTCTCTGAGTGGACCACGTTTGAGCTCTGATTTTCACGCTCAGATCCGCTGCGGGTTTAAACACCGTTACCGGGAGTCCTCTTCTTGCCATGTCAGTTGTTGCTTCTTCCGCTGAATTGTAGAGACATGACTCTTCCCCGTAAAAGACCCTTAGCTTCGCCGGAAATGGCGTCTGAAAGCGTAGATTCTTTTCCCGTAAAACCTTTTTGGCGTCGTTATATTCCCGTCGCTTTTTAAGAACTTCAGGGGTGTAATCGTGTTCCACGAAGACTTTTCTTTCTTGATGCATAAATCCTTTCTTCTGCCAAGCCCGTCTTACAACTTCTTGTTTTATTTTGAAGTCGGAGAATCTTACCAACACTGAACGTGGGGGCGCTTCCGGGGCTGGCTTTGCGGCTAATGTGCGATGTGCCTTTTCTATCTTCAAATCGGTGGATTGTGGAATATCCAACTTCTCTCTCAATAAGGATTCCACGCATTCTGCCACTGTGTTGAAACCATCTTCAGCTCCTTCTTTCAGACCGTGAATTCTGATGTCTCGTCTCTGTCTTCCTTCTTGGTCGGCTAGCTTAGCCTCCAGCCTTGACTGTTTTCTGTGTAAATCCAGTACAGAATCTTCAAGCACTTTTATTCTGTCTTCAGCTTCCAAGATTCGGTTTTCGGCCTGGTCCATTCTGCTGTTCGCCCTTTTTAGGTCCTCTCTGAATTCAAGAAATTCGGCCCGAAATCGTCGTAATTCATCAAATAGCGATTTCAAGCTAATCCTTTTGTTAGCTAGGCCCAGGCACTCGTCTTCTGAACGGAGGTCCTCTGGTTCCGATTCCGCGGCCGCTGTGCGTCCTGATCTGGGGAATGTCAGTTTCCTCTGCTTTTGGTTAGGCATGGTGTTATTGTCTTTTGAATTTTAATCTTCCAAAAATCCGTTAGGTCTGATTTTGAGGAGGTTTTCCTTGGATTGAGTCTGGGAGTTTCACCGTTAGGTTGCTATCACCATGGCGTCCAGACCGGAAGTCGCTTGTTTTTGTTTTTAATTTGCATTTTTTAAAATTTATTTGAGACATTGTAAGTGGGAATGAATGTGGGAGTGTCCTAAAAAAGATGGGGGGGTGTCTTAATTTATTCCTCACCATTTGTTTAGAATTATATTTTACAGAAAATTTGAAAAAAGTCTAATTCATTTTTAATTGTTTAGTTGTATTACGTGGATCTCCCAGTATTTTTAATATTGATATTAAATATCCATATGTCCAAATATGTAAAAAAAAAAAAAAAAACAACACCGGCTTATACAGGGTGTCCTAATTTTTTTCACATGACTGTATGAAACTTACCCAGAAGAGTCACAAAACATTTTTGGGAGTTCCTCTGACAGAAAAATGAGATAAAGGCAGTGTACTTTTTTTTCAGATTGTTGACTATTTGGAAAATTTTTGGCTAATTATGTGACCGGTTAACACATTTGAGACTGTTAAAACCTACAAACGCACTATTTTTCAATCAATGACTCCTTTAAACGCGGAAATCAGCGCCCGCCCGGACGATCTTTCGCGTGACACACAACACTGAAGAATCGGTCAGGTTGCTAGGGTGTTGCTTTCATGCTGTCTGTATATATGGACCGTAAATTAATAACGTAATTAATTTAACGGAAAAAGCAGATTCTTAAACGTGGAAGTTGCTGCCCGGACAGCATTTGTCGCGGCATATACAGACGTGGACAAAATTGTTGGTACCCCTCTGTTAATGAAAGAAAAATCCACAATGGTCACAGAAATAACTTGAATCTGACAAAAGTGGTAATAAATAAAAATTCTATGAAAATTAACCAATGAAAATCAGACGATGCTTTTGAATTGTGGTTCAACAGAATTATTTTAAAAAACAAACTCATGAAACAGGCCTGGACAAATATGATGGTACCCCTAGAAAAGATTGAAAATAATGTGACCATAGGGACATGTTCAACCAAGATGTGTCCTCTAATGAACATCACAGGTGTCTACAAACTTGTAATCAGTCGGCCTATTTAAAGGGTGACAATCACTGTGCTTTTTGTTGACATGGTGTGTACCACACTAAACATGGACCAGAGGAAGCAATGGCGAGAGTTGTCTCAGGAGATTAGAAAGAAAATTATAGACAAGCATGTTAAAGGTAAACAATTGTTGCTCTGAGTGTTGCTGTCCCTGTGCTGTTGCAATCCTGGAATTTCCCTATTGTGGTACTAATAAAGGCTCATCTTATCTTATCTTAAAGGTAAAGGCTATAAGACCATCTCCAAGCAGCTTGATGTTCCTGTGACTACAGCTGCACATATTATTCAGAAATTTAAGATCCATGGGACTGTAGCCAACCTCCCTGGACATAGCCGCAGGAGGAGACGGATAATACGAATGGTAACAAAAGAGCCCAGAACAACCTCTAAACACATTCATGGTGAACTCCAAGGTCAAGGTACATCAGTGTCAGATCGCACCATCCGTCGTTGTTTGAGCCAAAGTGGACTTCATGGGAGACGACCAAGGAGGACACCACTGTTGAAAACAAATCATAAAAAAGCCAGACTGGAATTTGCTGAACTGCATGTTGACAAGCCACAAAGCTTCTGGGAGAATGTCCTATGGACAGACGAGACAAAACTGGAACTTTTTGGCAAGGCACATCAGCTCTATGTTCACAGACGCAAAAATGAAGCATACCAAGAAAAGAACACTGTCTCTACTGTGAAACATGGAGGAGGTTCTGTTATGTTATGGGGCTGCTTTGCTGCATCTGGCACAGAGTGTCTTGAATCTGTGCAGGGTACAATGAAGTCTCAAGACTATCAAGGTATTCTAGAGAGAAATGTGCTGCCCAGTGTCAGACAGCTTGGTCTCAGTCGCAGGTCATGGGCCTTCTATGAGCCCTGATCTAAATCCTATTGAACATCTGTGGAAGGAGCTGAAAGATGCCATCTGGAGAAGGCACCCTTCAAACCTGAGACAACTGGAGCAGTTTGCTCATGAGGAGTGGGCCAAAATACCTGCTGAGAGGTGCAGAAGTCTCATTGACAGTTACAGAAATCATTTGATTGTAGTGACTGCCTCAAAAGGTTGTGCAACAAAATATTAAGTTAGGGGTACCATCATTTTTGTCCAGGGCTGTTTCATGAGTTTGTTTTTTAAAATAATTCTGTTGAACCACAACTCAAAAGCATTGTGTGATTTTCAATGGTTAATTTTCATAGAATTTTTATGTATTACCACTTTTGTCAGATTCAAGTTATTTCTGTGACTATTGTGGGTTTTTCTTTCATTAACAGAGGGGTACCAACAATTTTGTCCACGTCTGTAAATGTGTTCATATCTATGGCTGTGGCACTCAACACCGGCATAAAACTCCTCATCTTATTTAATTATGGGTGTTCAGATCAGTTTGCTGGAGCGCCACCGTCATCCTATATGGACATGTGGACCGTAGATGACATTCAATGCATGTGTGTGAAACATGGCTGCGGCAAGCAGGTCATCTGACTTGTACAGCCGCGGTTAGACCAAAACATGGAAAGACGGAAACCAGCAGGTAGGAATGCTTCCATTTTTCATGAGAAGTGTGTATAGTATTTCTCTCACAGAGGAAAAGAGTCAGAGCACATTGTTAAATTCACAGCCTTTATTCATGTTGACTAACACAACACTTCTGTGTCTGACTCTGAGGAAGACTCAAAGTGTTTAAAACATTATTATTATTATTATAGGCCGCAGGTCGATGATCGATTTTGTTATCGTATCATCAGACCTGCGACCGTATGTCTTGGACACCCGAGTAAAGAGAGGTGCAGAGCTGTCAACTGATCACCACCTGGTGGTGAGTTGGATCCGATGGCAGGGGAGGAAGCCATTCAGACCTGGTAGACCCAAACGTATAGTGAGGGTGTGCTGGGAGCGTCTGGCTGAGGCCCCTGTCCGGGAGGTCTTCAACTCCCACCTCCGGAAGAACTTCAACCACATTCCGAGGGAGTCTGGAGACATGGAGTCTGAATGGGCCATGTTCTCCACCTCTGTTGTTGAAGCAGCGGCCCAGAGCTGCGGCCGCAAGGTGGTCGGTGCATCTCGTGGTGGCAACCCCCGAACCAAGTGGTGGACACCAGTGGTGAGGGGGGCCATTAAGCTGAAGAAGGAGTCCTATCAAGCTTGGTTGGCTTGTGGGACTCCCGAAGCAGCTGAGGTGTACCGGCAGGCCAAGCGGAGTGCAGCTCGGGTGGTTGCTGAAGCAAAAACCCGGGTATGGGAGGAGTTCGGTGAGGCCATGGAACAAGACTTTCGGTCGGCTTCAAAGAGATTCTGGCAAACTGTTCGGCGGCTCAGGAGGGGAAAGCAGCTCCCCGTCCACACTGTGTATGGTGCGGATGGGACACTGTTGACTTCAACTGGGGATATCGTCGGGCGGTGGAAGGAATACTTCGAGGATCTCCTCAATCCCACTGATACGCCTTCCACAGAGGAAGCAGGGTTTGGGGACAAGGGGGATGACTCGCCTATCACAGGGGCTGAGGTCGCCAAGGTGGTTAAAAATCTCCTTGGTGGCCGGGCCCCGGGGGTGGACGAGATTCGCCCCGAGTACCTCAAGGCCCTGGATGTTGTTGGGTTGTCATGGTTGACACGCCTCTGCAACATTGCGTGGAGGTCGGGGGCAGTGCCTTTGGCATGGCAAACCGGGGTGGTGGTTCCTCTCTTCAAAAAAGGGGACCGGAGGGTGTGCTCCAACTTTAGAGGGATCACACTCCTCAGCCTCCCTGGGAAGGTCTATGCCAAGGTACTGGAGAGGAGAGTCTGGCCGTTGGTCGAACCTCGGATTCAGGAGGAGCAATGTGGTTTTCGTCCTGGCCGTGGCACATCGGACCAGCTCTTTACCCTCTCGAGAATTCTTGAGGGTTCGTGGGAGTTTGCCCAACCAGTTCACATGTGTTTTGTGGACTTGGAGAAGGCATTTGACCGCGTCCCTCGTGGATTTTTGTGGGGGGTGCTTCGGGAGTATGGGGTATCGGGCTTGTTGTTACGAGCTATTCGGTCTCTGTACGACCGTTGTGAGAGTTTAGTTCGTATTGCCAACACTCGGTCGGAGTCATTCCCAGTGAGAGTTGGACTCCGCCAGGGCTGCCCTTTGTCACCGGTCCTGTTCATAATTTTTATGGACAGGATTTCTAGGCGCAGCCAGGGAATGGAGGGTGTCATGCTTGGTGACCACAGGATCTCATCTCTGTTGTTTGCAGATGATGTTGTCCTGTTGGCTTCATCCAGCAATGACCTACAGCTCTTGCTGGGACGGTTTGCCGCTGAGTGTGAAGCGGCTGGGATGAGAATCAGCACCTCCAAGTCCGAGTCCATGGTCCTCAGCCGGAAAAAGGTGGATTGTCCTCTCCGGGTTGGGGACAGGCTCCTGCCCCAAGTGGAGGAGTTTAAGTATCTTGGGGTCTTGTTCACGAGTGAGGGGAAAATGGAGCGAGAGATCGACAGACGGATTGGAGCAGCATCTGCAGTGATGCGGACGTTGTACCGGTCTGTTGTGGTGAAGAGGGAGCTTAGTTCTAAGGCAAAGCTGTCGATTTACCAGTCAATCTACGTTCCTACTCTCACCTATGGTCACGAGCTTTGGGTAATGACCGAAAGAACGAGATCGCGGATACAAGCGGCTGAAATGAGCTTTCTCCGTAGGATTGCTGGACTCACCCTCAGAGATAGGGTGAGGAGCTCAGTCATCCGGGAGAGGCTCAGAGTAGAACCGCTGCTCCTCCACATTGAAAGGAGTCAGTTGAGGTGGTATGGGCATCTGATTAGGATGCCTCCTGGACGTCTCCCACTTGAGGTGTTTCAGGCACGTCCCACTGGGAGGAGACCCCGGGGCAGACCCAGGACTCGGTGGAGAGACTATGTCTCCCAGCTAATCTGGGAACGCCTTGGTATCCCCTCTGAAGAGCTGGAGCAGGTGGCTGGGGAGAGGGAAGTCTGGGCTTCTCTGCTTGAACTGCTGCCTCCGCGACCCGGACCTCCGGAAAAGCGGTAGAAGATGGATGGATGGATGGATATTATTATTATTATTATATTATGCACATGATAAATGTATTGGTGTCTTCCACTCCCTGCCACATGTGAATTGGAACAGTTAAGAAGGCTAGAGCAAACAACATCTGGCAACAATCAGGCATATTTACATGCAAAATGTTAAATATGCAATGTCCTGGAAAAATTAATAAAATAAATGTTAAAATCAGTACTAGGTCTATGACCTAAGAAGACTGAAGTGGATGTATGATTAGTCTTAGCACCAATAAAGGCTGTGAATCTGATGGTGTGCTCCAGACTCTCTTCCTCTGTGATTTTGATGTCCTTGAGCTGACCACCACCTGCAACAGCTACAGTTTCTTTGGGATGAAGTGCATAAAATTCTTTTTCAAATATTTACATGTTAAGAGAAAAAAAAAAAAAGATGCATTATAATCGGAGCCCCCTGAATAGTAATCGTCTCGACTCTTGAGGTGCCTAAAGATTCCCACCCCTAATCACCACTGCAAGAGAAAAGCCAGCAGGTGCGCACAAAACCAACATTTACTATTAACTAATGAGTTTTTATAATTTTAACCTCATTCACTGTCATTCTTTTAAAAGAATGATTGAAAATGAAAATATCCCAAAAGTTGTTTTGAATTAAAACAAAAATTTTGCATTCAGCAGAACAGATTAATAGAGCTCAGGCCAAGATGAATGATTCGCTCTTTCTCAGTTTAAAAAAGAAAATCGAGTGAACAACCAATATAACTGAAGGAAATTTTACAACTACCAAAATCATGGACAAAGAGAAAGACTGGCATAACCTCTGAATTGTAGCCTACAGCTCTCATCCATACGCAAGAAAGGCTGCTGAATTAAAAGCGCCTTAAAAGCTCCTTGCTCTTAAATGCATTTTCCCTTTGTGAATGAGCCCACATTGTCCTCGGCTCAAAATGGATTTGTCCTCCCATTGAAACGCTTTCATGTTAGTATTACGCTTTTGATCTTGTGCCCTAGTTTATTAAGGGGAATGAGAGCAAAGGTGGCAATTGGTTTATTTCACACTATGCCCCAAACACACCTCTGAATAATTAAGAGAGTTAGGACAGGCTTTTTTGACTTTGCGCCCGGTGGAAAATTTGGTTTTGCGCAGCTTCAATAGTGAAATGAACTTGGAAACACCCATAAGGCGCCCAGTCTGAGGTGCTAGGCGCCTCAGACAACTGATTATGGACTGTGTCCTTGTAATGCAGCCCACTGTGTCTAAAGATGCATTCAGACCAAACCAAAGCACAATTTTTTTGGACCACACAATTACATATAAAGTCAATGTAAGCACACAAATGCACGTGAATTTGCATCCGAGTGAGATGCAGAGGGTCAGGGTTGCCTTCATAACTTCTGCAGTGGCATTCTACCTGTTGTGGAAATTCATTAAAATGCTGTCATGTTTACATTATTCTGCGAAGCATACAGCTGGGAAAATGTGACTGCCTCCTTCAGGAACTGCACCTGGATGACAGTTGTTTACAGTGCTAGCTGCTAGCCCTCGTTAACACATCAGTAGCAGGAGTACATGGGTTGGTACAAACTACAGACACTTCGTCTCAGATGCAGAGCTCTGGTCCATCTGTCTGCAGGTGAGGGGCAGTCTAATTTTTAAACCAATTAACTCCAAAGTGTTGATACTTTTACTCCGGTGACAGCAGAAACTTAAGGCTGATTAGTGATCGCGACCAACTTGCTTGGACATGAATTTGCTTGTATTCATTTACGCCACCTTTATATGCAATTATGCCGCATGAAAAATCTGCTTCGTGTTTGGTCTGAATGCACCTTTAGTTGGCTATGTTCCAATGCAACAAGTCAGAAAACCTTACTTTAGTGCTACTCTTACTTTAGTAACTGTTAGTAACACTGACTGAAAAAAATGCCAGTACACAACATAGCAGCACGTTTAGTGACAGAAGTTGGGCAGTATTGTGCATATAGTCAGCTAAAAAGGACACTACTGTTGAGGTGTAGTGTATGGTTGTGCCCAGACACCCAATTTCACAAGCAAACAAGAGCACTCTGAGGCGAGTGCAATATCCCCCACCTCCATTTTCTTTGAAGATCCCAATACTTATGGCCCTTTTCCACCAACACACACTCAGCCTGACTCACATCGACTCTACTCGATTTGTAGTAGGGCTGGGCGATAAATCGAATTAATTCGATTAATTCGCCTTTTTAAAAGTTGACGATTTGAAAATTTGCTAAATCGTAAAATCGAGGTGACCTTAAATAAATAAAATACGGGTTCTTCTTCTGCCTTTTATGACTTGAGCATTGGCGTATGCTTCCGCCTCTTGTCTCCTTCCGCCTAAGCACTCATGCTCCGGCCATGGCGGACACAGCACAACCCGAAGAGTTGGTAGAGAGAAAAGGGACTCATATTACCTCGATTATATGGAAGTGGTTCGGCTTTGACAAGACCGACGCAGAGCAAACTGCAGTCCTGTGCAAGGTTTGCAGAAAAACTGTGAAAACGAAGAGCAGCTGCAGCACAACTAACCTCTATCAGCACCTCCGGCAGAGGCACCCTAAAGAATGGGAGGAGTGCTCGCAGCTACGGGAGTGCAGCATGGCTAGCACTAGCCAAAGCAAACAAGGTCACGCCGCGAAGAAACAACAAACTTTAGCCGCATTATTTTCTAGTGTCGTGCCATACGGTAAGTCAGGGGCACGGTGGAAGCAGATGACTGAAGCCGTTGCTGTTCATTTAGGGATGGATATGGCGCCTATTTACACCGTAGAGAAGCCTGGCTTTCTCCACATGCTAAAAGTTTGGGATCCAAAATACCAACCACCGAGTCGTAAATACTTTGCGGAGGTTGCACTACCAAAACTGTACAACGAAACACGACAAGCGCTTTATGAAAAGCTGGACACAGTTTTATTTTTTTCTGCTACTACAGACCTTTGGTCCAGTCGATCTCTTCAACCGTACTTGAGTTTAACAGTGCATTATATCGACGAGAACTGGAGTCTGAACAGCTGCTGTTTACAAACCACCTACTTTCCTGAAGATCACACTGGAGAGCTCATTGCACGGGGGCTCAAGAACTCCTTGGCACTGTGGAAGTTGGATGAGGAGAAAATGGTGTGTATGACTACTGACAGTGGCACAAATATGATGAAGGCCCTGAAGCGAAACCAGTGGACCCACCTCAGCTGCTTTGGACATAGGCTCCACAACGCAATAGGCAAGTAAAATGCAATGTGCACCATCATTTAAAATACAACATAAATCTATACTATTAAAATTTAAAGCAACACCTACTAAACATTATCAGGCATAATATTACTTGTTTAATTTACAGGGTTTTTTTTAAAATTTATTTTCTCCTATAATACCACTTTTTTTAAGCGGTGGTATATTCTTGATTCATTTACTACAACCACATACAAATTTATGTAATATTGCATTAATAACAATATTTTTATTGACATTACGATACATCAGCAAGGAGTTGTTGATATTTTGTATTCTCTAGTAATGCTAAGCGTATTAATCATTCTTTTTCTTTACAGAGAATGCTTGTAAGGATGCTCGCATCGAACGTGCCGTAGGAGTCTGCAAGAAAGTCATCAGTGCCTTCTCCTTTAGTTGGAAGAAGCGGAGAGACATGGCAGTGGTGCAAGCAGAACTTGGCCTCCCTGAACATCAGCTCATCTCAGAATCACCTACAAGATGGGGATCACGTCAGCAGATGATCGAGCGTATACTGGAGCAGGAGAAGGCAATTGGACAAATCTTGGGTGCAGATAAGAAAACAAGGCACTTAGTGCCAACCTGGCAGGACATTGATGTTTTAGAGTCAGTAAATAAAGCCATAACACGACTTTACTGATGCATTGTCTGGTGAGACATATGTGAGCATCTCTTTCATAAAACCAACCCTTCATCTGTTTAACAACAGTTTGCTGAAGTCGGATGATGATGATACTGAGCTCACAAAACAAATCAAAACAGATGTGCTGAAATATCTTAACCAAAAATACAGTGATCAAACCACACAAGACCTCATTGACCTTGCCTCACTACTAGATCCCAGGTTCCGCACAACTTACATTGAGCCAGACAAGATTGCAAAACTAAGAGAGAGAACCATTGCAGAACTCTGTTCCACCATGCATTACAGAGGCATACCAGTTACTCATGCTGCAGATAAAGACAAATTTGAGAGTCAGGTTGTTGAACCCCCAACAAAGATGAAGAAATCCCTCAGCAGCTTCTTTAAAAAGACTCCAGTTGAGGCTGAAACAAAGACCTATGAAGCTAAAGTTAAGGGTGAGCTGTCAGCATACTTGCTGGCACCTGAAACTGATGCAGATTCAGACCCACTTACATGGTGGAAACAGCATGAAACACATTTTCCCAGACTTAGTAAACTGGCAAAAAAGTACCTCTCAATACCCACAACAAGTGCCCCATCTGAAAGGGTATTTAGTACAGGGGGAAACATTGTAACGTGCACTAGAGCTTGTCTTAAGCCAGAGTCAGTTGACAGGCTTGTTTTTCTTGCAAGAAATCTAAGAGTTTAAAGCAATCAAAGCTGATGCAGTGTTTATGCACAGTATAAATAGGTGATGCTTCAAAGGTAAAACATATCCAAAGTTTATGAAGTTGGTGCTGCTTAAGTTCCTTTTTTTGCACAAGAGGCAGTATTTCACATGTTTACAAGAACTAGTTTCATTGTAGTTTTAAGATATTAGTTTTTGACTTTGGACAGTTGATTGTGACCTTCCAGCAAATTATGCACTTTTTTGCACATGGTTCATGTTATTAATGTTTAAGTTTACATTTTTTCTTTTTATTCTAAAATATGTATAACATATTTATTTGCAGAATTGTAGCAAAAGTTGAGCCGTCATTTGTGTGACATATGAAGTGTTTGAGCTTTCGCCTATAATCCAAACAAGCTTTGTCAGCAACACTGACATGTTTGTAGAATATTTTTGTTTGCACAAGATTTATTTTTTAATAAATCAAGCTCCTTTTGAAATACATGTGTGTTGAGTTAATTGATTAAAATCGATTAATATCGTAATCGTCCAAGATGACCAAAAAAATCGAGATTTTATTTTTTGGCCACATCGCCCAGCCCTAATTTGTAGTGTTTTTCATTTTCTGCTCCAGTTGGGTTCAAAGCATGCTGAGTTGAGCTGAAAATGTGACGTCAGACTGCAGGCCACTAATTGGCCAGGGCGTAATGTCACTGGATGAGAGCAATGTCTTCACAAGATTTCAAACCACCATTTGTAAATTTGGCTGCGAGTTTTTATTATTTCTGTGATAACGAGATAAATGGCTACACACAAATCAACACCATGGTCCAACAACGAGGTGTGACTCTTCTGTGCTTGGTGGCTAACAAGAGAATCCAGAGGGAGTTATGTGGCTGAAAAGTTTGTAGGCTGAAAGGTTCATAGTGGTCAAATTTGACCAAATGTGGTTTATTTTTCAACAGTCTCCCCTTCCGTCCACACACTTCTTCCATTAGTGTTGCAGCACTTGGATCCCTGCGGTTGAAAAATAAATCACATTTGGTCAAATTTGACCACTATGAACTTTTTAGCCTACAAACTTTTTAGCCCCGTCGATGGAGTGACCCAAAATGAAAAAGTATACCAGGAGGTCTCCGAGCTGATGGCTGCTCCAAGGGAACATGGTGAGTGTTATGATTTTAAGCATCTTTTATGTTATTTATCCCATTGTTAGCAAGCTCACTTTGAACAAACAAGGATATTGCTGTTGTCTCCTGTATGCAGACAATGAGCTAGCTAGCTAGCTAGCCATCAAAGCTAACTCCGTGTTTTGCTTGTATTTTGCACTTGCTGTAATAAGTATTCACTTCTGACAGCAAAACATCAGCATGTCAGCAACATAACGAGCCGCCTTCCTGTAATGAACCCACCCACCTTGAGGTGGTACTCAGTTCCATCCATCCATCTTCTACCGCTTAATCCTTTTCGGGTCGCGGGGGGGATGGAGCCTATCCCAGCATCTTTGGGTGAGAGGCAGGGTACACCCTGGACAGATCACCAGTCCATCGCAGGGCCAACACAGAGAGACAGACAACCATTCACTCTCACAGTCATACCTAAGGACAATTTAGAATCCCCAGTTTGATGCCAATTAACCTAACTTGCATGTTTTTGGCATGTGGGAGGAAACCAGAGAAATCCTGGAGTAAACCCACACAGACACAGGGGAGAACATGCAAACTCCACACAGATCACTGTTGATCGGAGGCTGGGATCAAACCCAGGATTCCCCGGCCAAGGGTGAGTTGCTGTGCTGCTGCAGTGCTAACCACTCTGCCACCGCGCTGCCCCTGGCACTCAGTTGCAATGGAAAATGACCTAAACCGTGTCTGGGCGAGTCGAGCTGAGTAGGTGCTAGTGGAAAAGTGGCCTTACTGATGGAGAGCAGTTTTCAACTTTTCAATACAATTACTGTGGCAGAACCAAGTTATGACAAACTCATCATCCACGAATATACAACAAAGTATACTGTAGTGTTGTTCTTGGGACATATTATGGTGCGACACGGGTGGTGGCTTCCCCTTCCGGTTCTGCCGCCACCCGGAGTATAAGAGGGCTGAGCGGAAGAGGGGTGGTCTCTTTGACCACTTCTCAGCCTAGCGGGAGCGCCTCTGTATAATCTGTGAGTCTATAATAAAGTCCTGTCTAGTTCACCATTCGGTCTCATCATTGGTTCACATTTTACATATAACATTTGGCGACGACGATAAAAATATAGAAGCTGGTGTGTCTACAATTCTGCCATTTTTGGAGTCTCTGGGAGAGCCTCCGGTCCCTTGGGCGAGATGGTTTGCCGCATTCCAAAATTACTTGGTGGCTCTGAACCTTGGTGAACTGAAGAAGATACGGGTCAAGCAATTATGGTCCATAATTTAGGTATGGAAGGACAGCGTATCCTTGCTACCTTGGGCGCTAGCGATAGCATCAAGGATGTTGTTGAGCTAATGGCGCAACATTTTCGCATCCCTGTGAATGTCATCGTCCGGAGGATTCAGTTTTGTCAGCACCACCAGCGGACCGGTGAGTCGGTGCAACGATATGTTGCAGACCTGCGTCAGCTGGCCAGGGACTGCCAGTATGGAGCATTGGAGGAAGAGATGGTCCGCAACCAGTTGGTGGAGCACACACTTTGCTCGACGGCATGGTCAAGGCTCCTGACACACTCTGGCGAATTGATGTTAGCCATGGCAGTCGAGATAGTTCTGCAATGTGAAGCAGAGAACAAACTGTCACGTGACCTCGGTGAGAGAGCTACACTGCACTGCTCTGAATCACAGCGCAGGCTGTGAACCCGGACAGTGATGATAGCAAGCAGGAGAAGGATGAATGCGTTATGGCTGTGAAGATGAGGTCTGCCCTCGGATCGCCCAGGTGTTTGGGTTGTGGGTCCACTAAGCACCGGTACAAGGCTACCGAGTGTCCGGCAAGATTTAAACATTGCGGCAAGTGCAGACTCTTGCACCATTTTGCCAGGGCCTGTAATAGGTTCGAGCGAGGGGAACAGCAACGTAAAGTGGACACCCTGCTCCAACTCCTACGGTTATTCACACTGTCTCTCCAAGCACCGATGGCCGTACATACTGTATGGTGAAATTGGACAGAGTGGAGGTGCCGTTGCTGACTGACACGGGCACAGTGAGGTCCGTGATGAATTGGCCTACTGTGAGGAGTGTCTTCCCATAATACCAAGTGAGAGGTCATTCAGCACCATTGTGTGGGTATGGAGGAAAAAGACTAGCCATTGTGGGTTTGATGGAACTGACAGCTAGGTACAAGTTGGTGGAGGTCTCCAACCTGAAGTTCGTGGTGACCGTAAGTGGCGAGAATATTATGGGCTGTGACCTTTTTTATGGATTGGGCTTTACAATCACCAGCGGTGTTGGAGAAGAGTGGTCGGGCCGTGGCTTGTGGGACCAGCTGGTTCCGCAAGTGGTGGACGATGCTGTATAGGACGAACCCTGGCCTAGTATTCTGGAAGATAAGCAGGACCAACCCCACCCAGGGCCATCGCGGGAGGGTTCCTGCACCAGAGCCCATGTTACCCTAACTGAGGGAACTGGGTGGTGCGGTGGGATGCCCGTGACGGCGGGTGGAGCCAAGTGGCTGGCCCATTCTGCTTTCGAAGTTTGGCTGGGAGGTACCGAGAAGCAAGGGGTCACAATGGCTTTGCCAGCATCTGAAATGAAAGCGAGTGGGTCAGGACCGGCTGGCACGGTGAAATGACGTGCCACTCAGGGACACTGGAAGCAGAGTCAAGCTCCTCTGGGGTCGCTGACGTGGTCCAACCCAGAGAGGAGGCCCGGTCAAGAGGCGTTCGTAGAAAGCACAAACGAAAGGAGGACCAGGGGTGGCTGCAGGTGGTGGCTGCTCGGGAGGATGGCTACCTTCAGCTGTCTGACAGCTCATGGAGACATCCCAACGAGCTGCGGCATGCCAATAATGAGACTGAGGTGTCTAGACTTCATCGTGGGTCATCTCCAGGCACAAAGAAAAGAAGATGCTCGGGACGGGACCTGCCTGACGGGTCTCTGGGGGGTGGTTTCTCTACTGGGACTGACTGGTAGGTTTTTTTTTTTTGTTTGTTTGTTTTTTTGGGGGTGAGGGGCAATGTGTTCAATATATGTTAGTATGTAAATTGCCTGCGTTACAGTAGTTATGCTGATGTGTTTGATGCATCATGTTGAAATGAGAATTATTCAAGTTGTTTATGGGATTTGTTAATGGAGGTATAACCTGTTTATAATATGTTCTGTTATGGGGATTGTTTTCTGTTACTTATTTTAGGAGCACGGCGATTTTATCTTTAAAGGACTATATTCTAGCAGAGACAGCAGAATAATCCGTCTAGCCGTACGGGGGTGGAACAGTAGTTCACCTGTTTCCCCCTAGCTTTAGTTGATTTTTATGACTTATAGGCTCTGATATATTTAGGTTTAGTTTTAATGCGTGATTTGGGTTCCAAATTGGGGAGGGTCTCAATTGTATGCATGTTTTGGACCATTTTGAAGGGGGGAGAGAAATGCAGTGTTGTTTTTGGGACACATTATGGTGTGACACGGGTGGTGGCTTCGCCTTCCGGTTCCGCCGCCACCCGGAGTACAAGAGGGCTGTGCGGAAGAGGGGCGGTCTCTTTGACCACCTCTCAGCCTAGCAGGAGCGCCTCTGTATAATCTGTGAGTCTATAATGAAGTCCTGTCTAGTTCACCATTCGGTCTCGTCACTGGTTCACGTTTTACATACAGTAACATATACTACCCACAGTTGTAGGGCAGGACCCCGAGGTGAACCTGTGTAACAAGTTTGGTGACCCTAGAGAGCTTTACATGCTCTATAATAGGGGTTGGCAACCCGCGGCCCTTCAGCCCCCGTGCTGTGGCTCCTTGCAGTTATATCTCAAAACACATGGAAATTAACGAAGTTCATTTTAATTATTTTATTTTTCAAATGATTGTTTATTGGATACATTTCTCAGTGGAAACACATACTTTCATGAATGGAATATAATATATTTTTTATATATATTATTTATTGTGTAGTCAACCATGCGTCACATCCGACAGCAGCTCACACCGCTGCCTTTTCTGTGTGTGCGGCCTATGTGGAGAGCAGAGAGCCGCAGCTTCCTGCTTATCCTCCCACTCTCGGTAAGACATGAACAGATCGAGAAAAAGTAAAATCACAGAGATAATCATAGAGAAAAAAGTCAGAGAGTTTAATTCTGTGTGGACAAATTAATCTGCGTTCATGTACAGTTGCTATATGGAGAGAATTTCTCTACAAGAACACCAACAAGGAGAAAAACAGCCGCCTCATCAGTGTCTGCAGATCCATAAAAATTATTAAATGTGATTACCTAAAATCAACACCTCAACTGTCCTTAAAAATGAGAAACAATCCTTGAATTCCTGCTCAACCTTAAAATTAGTCGCCTGCACTATAAATGCTAGATTCTCATACATGATCGAAGTCTGAAGTAGTGTAAATTTGTTTTTCATCATCATAACAATACTTCCTGAGTTATGTAAAAATAGAAGCCCTCTACAGCGATTCAATTTTCAGAATGGTTGTTTCAGTTATGTGCTTTTATTGTGAAATGCCATCAACCAAGTATACTTTTCTGAAATCAGCAACTTCCAGCGACAGTTTTCCTTCACAATTTGCAAATAAAAAAAGAGAAGAGATTCTGTGACAGTGATGTAGACACCCCAAACCCATAGTCTGAGGTCAGGGCACAGATTAGAATATTGATGTCCCTCATTAGATTTTTGATTAATGTGCCATGGCTCATCAGCTGAAACCAGTGAAGCAAAAGCATTTTCACTGAGTGTACCTTTATTGTCATCACTTCCTACATTTTTTTTTGTCCTGCTGTTGATGTTTTTTCTGGGGACTGACCTAATATCAACCCCAGCAACATGAAGAGGTTGACTGAATCCTACCTGTGTTGTTGTGGGGGGCTGTGGATGGGTCGTCCTCTCTTTTGGTGCTGCCTGAGTAGCTGTTGTCATGGGAACCCTGGGCCTAAAGGGGACCCTGGTTCTGACGGTGGTGGTCGGTGCAGTGGTGGCTGGCTCTGGAGTCGTCTCTGCTGTGGTGGATGTGTCTTCTTCTGTGGTGGTTTCCATGTCAAAGCCTGGGTAAAAAGTGGGTTCAGGTGACAGGTAGAGGTCATCTTCTTCTGTGGCACTCAGGTCGTCCGAACCGGCGGAAGGAGCCGCACTTTCCACAGGACTGGTCGCCGGACTAGTGGTCACCACTGGAACAGCAGCAGGTGACCGCGGGACGGCGGTGGTCTGAGCAGCGGCCCGAATTCTCTCTAGCTCTCGTTGTCTTTCAAGCTCGCGCTCCCTCTGCCTCTCCTGCTCTCGCTCCCTCTCCCGTTCCCTCTCTCGCTCCCTCTCCCTTTCTCGTTCTCGCTCCATCTCTCGGACCCGCTCTCTCTCCCTCTCACGTTCTCTCTCCCTTTCCAACTGTCTCTCCCTCTCCAGCTTCTGTTGCTTCTGCCTCTCATCCTCTGTGTCCCTCTCCAGCTCTCTCTCCTTTTCTCGCTCCAACCCCCTGTCTTTCTCCCAGAAAGCACCGCTCTCTCCGTCAGCCTCGGTGGGCAGCGGAGTAGTGGTGGGTTCCTCTGTTTTGGGGCTGGGCTCAGCGGCAGGTGAAGCGGAGGGGGCGGGGCCAGTGGCCTGGGTGGTGGAGAGGATGAGGGGCTCCTCTGTGGTGAAGAACATGACTGCTGATGTCGGCGTCATGCTGATCTCAGGAACTGAAGAGGAGAGGATCAGAGGTAAAAAGAAAAAAAAAAACTTTAATCAAACAGAAACAGTCAAAGTTAACAAATTAAAACACAAAAGTAAACCAATGTGGAGCGCCAACCTCCCACTCGCCCCCTCAGAGAACCGCTCATTTACTTCACACCCAGCAGTTTACTCTCTAATGAGACTTCTGACACTTAATCTGATTAGTCTTACTCAGCCATCATCAGTGTGCATCATTCCTAACAGGTTTAGTGTCTCCCAAATGTTTTGACCGAACTGTGGGATAAACATGCACTGAAGGGCTGGAAATGTAATGAACACAACTGCAAGCAAGCAAAGTTTATTTGTATAGTACTTTTCACAGATATATATCACAAAGTGCTTCACAGCAAATTAAAATTTACAAATACACAGAAATTAAAATCAATAGAAATAAGATAAAATATTCATATTAATAGGAATAAAAAGAGAAAAAAGTGAAGGAATAAAAGCCATTCAATGAGAGCTAAAAGCCTGTCTAAACAAATGAGTTTTTAACTCCTTAAAGGTGTCAACTGACTCAAGGCAGTGCAAGGACAGGGGAAGTGCATTTCAAAACTGTGATGCAGCGGCCTGGAAAGACTGATCTCCACGGGTTTTGAATTTGGTCCTAGGGACCACCAGGAGTCTCTGGTCTGAGGATCTTCGTGATCGCATTGTGGCATAAGGAGTCAAGAGGGCTGAGATGTATGAAGGGGCTTGGCCATTAAGAGCTCTAAAAGTCAAAATTAAAATCTTAAAATGAGATCTAAAAGCAACTGGCAACCAGTGAAGGGACGATAAAACTGGGGAAATGTGTTCCCTTTTGTTCGTCTGGGTTAAAAGCCGAGCTGCTGCATTATGCACAGTCTGAAGACGGGCAACAGCAGTTTTATTAAAACACATAAAAAGGGCATTACAATAATCTAAGTGAGATGAGATAAAAGCATGAATGATCATTTCCAGTTCAGGTGTTGAGACCATAGGTCTAAGTTTTGCTACAGACATGGACAAAATTGTTGGTACCCCTCTGTTAATGAAAGAAAAACCCACAATGGTCACAGAAATAACCTGAATCTGACAAAAGTGGTAATAAATAAAAATTCTATGAAAATTAACCAATGAAAATCAGACAGTGCTTTTGAACTGTGGTTCAACAGAATTATTTTAAAAAACAAACTCATGAAACAGGCCTGGACAAAAATGATGGTACCCTTAACTTAATATTTTGTTACACAACCTTTTGAGGCAATCACTGCAATCAAACAATTTCTCCAACTGTCAATGAGACTTCTGCACCTCTCAGCAGGTATTTTGGCCCACTCCTCATGAGCAAACTGCTCCAGCTGTCTCAGGTTTGTAGGGTGCCTTCTCCAGACGGCATGTTTCAGCTCCTTCCACAGATGTTCAATAGGATTTAGATTAGGGCTCATAGAAGGCCACTTTAGAATAGTCCAATGTTTCGCTCTTACCCATTCTTGGGTGTTTTTAGCTGTGTGTTTTGGGTCATTATCCTGTTGCAAGACCCATGACCTGCGACTGAGACCAAGCTGTCTGACACAGGGCAGCACATTTCTCTCTAGAATACCTTTATAGTCTTGAGACTTCATTGTACCCTGCACAGATTCAAGACACTCTGTGCCAGATGCAGCAAAGCAGCCCCATAACATAACAGAACCTCCTCCATGTTTCACAGTAGAGACACTGTTCTTTTCTTGGTACGCTTCATTTTTGCGTCTGTGAACATAGAGCTGATGTGCCTTGCCAAAAAGTTCCAGTTTTGTCTCGTCTGTCCATAGGACATTCTCCCAGAAGCTTTGTGGCTTGTCAACATGCAGTTTGGCAAATTCCAGTCTGGCTTTTTTATGATGTTTTCAACAGTGGTGTCCTCCTTGGTCGTCTCCCATGAAGTCCACTTTGGCTCAAACAACGACGGATGGTGCGATCTGACACTGATGTACCTTAACCTTGGAGTTCACCATGAATGTGTTTAGAGGTTGTTCTGGGTTCTTTTGTTACCATTTGTATTATCCGTCACCTCCTGCGGCCACGTCCAGGGAGGTTGGCTACAGTCCCATGGATCTTAAATTTCTGAATAATATGTGCAACTGTAGTCACAGGAACATCAAGCTGCTTGGAGATGGTCTTATAGCCTTTACCTTTAACATGCTTGTCTATAATTTTCTTTCTAATCTCCTAAGACAATGCTCTCCTTTGCTTCCTCTGGTCCATGTTTAGTGTGGTACACACCACGACACCAAACAGCACAGTGACTACTTGTCACCCTTTAAATAGGCCGACTGAATGATTACAAGTTTGTAGACACCTGTGATGTTAATTAGAGGACACATCTTGGTTGAACATGTCCCTATGGTCACATCATTTTCAATCTTTTCTAGGGGTACCATCATTTTTGTCCAGGCCTGTTTCATGAGTTTGTTTTTTAAAATAATTCTGTTGAACCACAATTCAAAAGCATTGTCTGATTTTCACTGGTTAATTTTCATAGAATTTTTATTTATTACCACTTTTGTCAGATTCAAGTTATTTCTGTGACCATTGTGGATTTTTCTTTCATTAACAGAGGGGTACCAACAATTTTGTCCACGTCTGTATATTCCTCAGATGAAAAAACAATTTCTGACTAGTTGCCGACCATAGCAGTCCAGTGACATAGCACTGACAAAAACATCACCCAGGTTATACAGGCTGGGCTGGGCAGAAGAGCCTAGGTGACCTAAGTGTTGCCTTATCAGAGGAATTTTGCTGTCTGGAGCGATGATCAGTGTTTCTATCTTGTTAAGAGTTAATCGTAGGAGGTTACTGTTTAACCATTTGTTAATGGCAGACAGGCAAGAGATTAAGTTTGACAAAATGTTCAGCTCATTTTCTTTAAAAGAGCATTAAAGCTGAATGTCGTCTGCGTAAAAATGGTAAGAGACACCCTTAAACTGACTGATAATCTGGCCAAGTGGGGTTAAATACAATAAAAACAGAGTAGGGCCCAGAACTGAGCCTTGAGGAACTCCACAGGAAAGTCCTTTAACCTCTGACATCTTCTCGTTGAACAAAACACAAAACCCTCTGTCAGTTAAATAAGATGAGAACCATTTCAGAACTAATCCTGAAATACCAAACGTGTCCTTCATCCTATTTAACAATATATTGTGGTCCACACTGTCAAAAGCAGTGGTGAGATCCAACACCAGGACCAAGTACTGACCAGAATCTGCTGCCATTATGATGTCACTGGAGACTTTAATTAGCACTGTCTCGGTGGAGTGCATTTTATGGAAAACAGACTGGAAGGTATCTAGGATTTTATTTCTCTCTATGAATGTACAGTAGTTAATTGCTCGGCTACTACTTTCTCAAGCATTCTGGATAGGAAGGAAAGCTTTGAAATGGGCCTGTAATTGTTCACTTCTGTAGGGTGTAAGTTTTGTTTCTTTAATTTGGGTTCAACCACTGTTTGTTTAAAAGAACTGGGAACAGCGCCTGATAAAAGTGACCAATTTATGATTTCGACAATTAGAGGCCCGATAGAGTCAAATATTTTGAAAAGCAGTGACGTTGGGAGGATATCTAAGGGGCCTGAAGAGGGCTTCATAGAGGCCAGAAGACCATTTACATCCAGTAGTGTGACCGGAGTGAATAAGGACCACGTGTTAGAGGGGGCCTGATTCAGGCCAAGGTCCTCAGCAGATGGTGTAGTGCTTGCTCTAATATCATTCACCTTATTCACCATAAAATTTCCAAAGTCATTACATTCAGCATTAGAATAAGCAGGAACCATGGCTAATCAGGTGAGACAATGGAATTAATAGTGTCAAACAAAAACTTGGGGTTTTCCTTGTTTAAGGATATAAGCTGAGCAAAGTAGTTTGCTCTCGAATCCTTCATCATATCATTTATTCATTCATTTTCTTCTGCTTAATCCTTTTCGGGTCGCGGGGGGGCTGCAGCCTATCCCAGCATCTTTGGGTGAGAGGCAGGATACACCCTGGCCTGGACAGATCGCCAGTCCATCGCAGGGCCAACACAGAGAGACAGACAACCATTCACTCTCACAGTCATACCTAAGGACAATTTAGAATCCCCAGTTTTGATGCCAATTAACCTAGCTTGCATGTTTTTGGCATGTGGGAGGAAACCGAAGAAAACTCGGAGTAAACCCACGCAGACACGGGGAGAACATGCAAACTCCACACAGATCACTGTTGGTGTCGGGGGCTATCATTTAGTGAAGTTTTAAGGTCTCTGAGGTGGAGTTTGTGCACCTCAAGCTTGGTGGCCTTCCACAAACGTTCCACCTTATGGCAGCTTCTCCTAAGAATACAAATCTCTTCATTTAACCAAGGGCATGGGTTTTTAGAAGTACAGCTATATTTAATAGGACCCACTTTATCAAGTACCATTCGGCACTGCTGGTTAAAGAAATCCACCAAAGAATTTACATCCTCACATCCTGCAACAAGGTGAGTGTCAAAAGCTGAAATAAATCTATCCACGGCCTGCTGGTTAATAATGCACCTCTGTCTTAATGCTTTACATTCATGCTGTTCCACATTAACTGACCGCTCAAAGAAAACAGCAATGATCACTGGCAAAAACATCACAGTGCATACAAACTGCATCATTTTGTATGCACTGTGTGTGTTTCAAATATGTCATTGATATAATGCAATAAATGCAAAGGATTTGATCTTAAGAATAATTTTGAATTCCTCCCTTTATGAGATTGGACACAGCCAAATACAGACAAACAGGTGTACAAGGTCATGACTGCATAAAAAAAACAAAAAACACAGCATCAGGTCAAGCCATTGGAAAGAATATCAGTATACATTATAAATGCTTAGTGCTAAAGATTTGACCTTTTTGCCTTTTAAGAGAACAGCTGTGCAGCTCAGTGGGGGTCCAAAATAATCATTCAATCCTTCCAGATGTCACATGAATAGTGTGTTAAAAATCAGCACACGACAGAATTTTGCTCTTGTAACTTTCTGAAAATATTTTAAGATGTTGTTAACGCTGTGAAGAAGGGTATTTTCAATAACTTAATTTGTGTATGCATACCTGATTATACTACCTTATTTGACAAAAAGGCTTTTACCTACATCTACTTCGTCACAGCAATGTGATTGGTCAGTTGGAGTAACTACTCTACAGCACACTTAAAGGTGATCAAGATAACATTCTGACCTCCCGGTCAGTAGGTGTCACACTTGCTCTTGTCCCACTATAGTATTTTACTGGTTGCCAGGCCGAGACAAATATCTGCCAGAGTTCACAGCGTCTGGCAATCCTGCTAAATGACGACAGGTGATATCAGCCTATTTAGGCTACTAGCTTTGAGATCCTTACTTGCAACTGTTGTTCTCATCAGCAAAACTGCTCAAATGTAAACATTATCATCATTTTGGACAATGCAACTATAATATTTTTTAAAGAAAATATAGACTTTCATTCTGCTCCTTTCTAAAAGTTTCATGGATTTATTGTTTTTCAACACGACAGTGGGAACACAGGCAGCAGCAGTACATGGGAATGCCGCCACCGGCTAGCTCTGTTGTGTGGGGGACGTTTTGGCTTCAAAATCAACGTCCGGAAGCGTTGTGAACCGACTAGCAGCCCACCCACCAGGAGTTGTGGTGACCAATCACGTGCAAGCCCTGCAGACTGCCAATTAGAATATTCATAGATCCACACATAGTTAAGTAGGTGGAAGATTGAAAAGCTCTTTCCAAGCAATTCTAAGGTAATGAAAGTTTTTTTGTGGGTAAAAAGCCAAAATATACTATTTTGGTCAAGACATATTTGTTTTTGAGGTGGTTTTAGCGCCGCCAGAGTGCATCTTTAACTTTTTTAAAATTAAACTTTTAAGAGTGGGTGAGGGAGTTAGAGATGGAGGCTACCATATTTACCCTTGTAAATGGTAAAATCAATTTTCACGGTATTCATTTTTGACATTGTACAAACCAAAAAAAAAAATTCTAATTTCGATTTAAAATCAATTTATTGCCCAGCGCTACTGTGACCCAAAAAAAGCCATATGTACTGAACTGTGGACTACTTGAACTGCTGCACCCCTAATGTGTTCATTATTGAGAAGGAAAATGGCTCCGACTTCCTGCCACAGCAGCTAAGACATTGAAGTGTATGAAAGAAGTGAGTGGGGAAGGAGTTCACTATATGACTATAAGGGGATACTAAAGTTTCCAAAAGTTCCACACAGCCCTTTTAATATGTATAATTAATTAAATTATTAGCAGCAGTTGCTTGTAGGATTCCACTGGTTCAAGGATAGTGTTACGGTATGTGTTCTTCTATTACATTTCATAGAAAGCTCAACATAAAAATATTTTAAAAAGAAAGAAAAGGACAAAAACGTATGAGAATCTTAGCCTATTTAATTAAAAACAGTTGGCCTTCCTCATAGAAATTATTGAAAGCCAAAGCCCAACCAATGGGAACTTGGCTCACAATCATGTGAAACTGACACCATCGCGTTTGCATGTTATTTCCCCATTGTTTGTGTTGAATATGTTTGAGAATTATGTTGTTTGCTTGTTTAGACATCATTTACAGGTTAAAATTGCATATTTTTGAGCCAAATAGCATTCCATACAAAATAGCCTGCATGTAAACAAAAGCAGGTTCAGGCATATAATGCAAAACATTATTTTTCAGCCATTTTCAGACGTTTTCAGCACTCATACCCAAATTTCATGCCACATGTCCCTACAAAACACAAACTGCACATAAAATAGCCTTTGACTGATACTCTGAATAGACACACAAATACACAGGGCAACACGGTGGTACAGTGGTTAGCACTATTGCCTCACAGCTAGAAGGTTCCAGGTTTGAATCCCCAGGCTCGCAGGGGTGGGAACCTTTCCGTGTTGAGTTTGTATGTTCTCCCTGTGCTGTGTGGGTTTACTCCAGGAGCTCTGGCTTCCTCCCATAATCCAAAGACATGCATGCTAGGTTAATTGGTCATTCTAAACTGTCCCTAGATACCTGTATCTGATAGGCCCTTGGAATAGAGGGTTAGTACTAGTGAAGCGCTCTGAGTGGTCTTGAGACTAGAAAAAGCGCTATACAAGTACAGGTCCTTATCCTTTACATACTGGCTGTACCACTTCTATATGCTTAAGAAGTTTATAGCCATTTTATTCCTTTTTAAATTCCAAACTTGAATGACTGAGGAAAGACCTCCATCTTTCTCTGTGATGTCAGTTTATCCAATAATACATGAAGTACATAACTATGTTTGTTCTGTAAAATTGCCTATAAAGCAGGAAAGTTAATGTTGAGTTTGTGGTGCAATTAAAGCACCATTTTCTCCTCATTTAGCTGTCTGACAACACAAACTGAGCAATACATACAGAGAGCAATGACTGTAAATTGTGGGCTCAGCTGTAGAGAAGAGTAGAGTAGAGTGATTCATTTTCTTTTTAAATCCCCTAATAGTATTATTCCACCTTTCATTCTGTTATGGCAGAGAAGCTCCTTGGGCTGAAAGAGAAACAAATTGAATTTACAGGCACAAAGACATGAAGGCTGACAGAGGAGCTGAAGAGGATATCGAAATATGGACTTTAACAATGTAGCTCCTGTTAAACAGACACCACAAACGCCTGGTTCTGAGGCGGCGGCACAAAAACGTTCATCTTCCTGCTAAAAACAAGCCCTTTCTTTGGGCTTCATACCACGGTTTGAGCTTAAGCAATTTGCCTGGCTGCTGTTTCAGCCACAGGGGGTGCCTCTGCTACACTCTCCTGCTTTGAATTGCAATTTATTTTGAGTGTGCACACCACTAGCACAGTGCCTGAACTGAGGGCAGCCCTCAGTGGGTCACGCTTAATAAGGAGAGCCATGCTCAAGCTTCAACAGCCAGATCAGAAAATCAACTTGAATTACACCAATGTGATTTACATTAAGTAGGTAATTCCTACGCACGCAGACAGCTGGCTCACACGAACAAGACATATGCTCGCAGATAGGTGCACACAATTGCCGGTGTGTGTGTGTGATTATCTAATCTGCGTGGACTGTAATCTGATTAGAATAAATAAGATCTGAGGGAACTGAGCTTTGGTTACTTCTTGTTTACAAAGGGGTGTGTCAAAGGTGGGTTTTTCAGTCCAGCCAAATATTTATACTGCTTGATTGTGATTGTGTGAATAGAACGACCATAACTCGGCAGCAGTGGGAGGAGGAGGAGGGTGGGGTCCTCAGGGTCACCAGATTGAAACCCAGCAGCTGTCGGGTTTGAAAGAACCAGGGCGTGAGTGTGTAATTTCCCACACACAGACTCAAACACACACACACACTTACAGCCAGAGCCGGAGCCCGAGTAGAAGTCGTCCTCTTCGTCAAAGTCATCTGTCGTCGACCCCTCGTCATCATTGGATGGCGACCACGTCTGTCCCTGTTAGAGACGCAGAGAAAGAAGGAGGTGCAGATGACAGAGATTAGTGTTAGTCATCGCGGATGACTGAGAAATTTGTCATTTCATCTGAAAGAGAAACCACTTTGGCAGATTACATTTTCTCTCTCTCTCTCGCTCTCTCTCTCTCACACACACACACACACACACACACACACAGAGGACACAATTGTCTGATGCAAGCTGCTTTATGCTGGACAGGGTAACATCTGTCTTCTGTGACTCTATGGAGAAGCATACTTAATGAGTCGATCTAAAGCAGGGATTTTGGCAGAGGAACATCAAAGCTTTTAAGGACGGGGGGGGGGGGGGACTTCATTTAGTCTGCTTATGTGTCAAATGCAAGTGATGCTTGGACTGTAACGCAGCAAAGCAAAAGAAAGCAATTAACTTCTGAACTCTGGCTCATTGAACTCGACATTTATTTTCAATTATGGATTAGCAGGGAGAGTCATTATCTCATATTGATTCATGCAAAAATAGCTTGGAATTTTTCATTTTGTACTTGAAAAGAAAATGTGATGCCTTTACAATTGCTCATGTTGACTTCTTTCACAAAGTCTGAAAAGCTGGAACAATGTTTTTTTTCTTGTTGGCGTTTTCCCTCATTTGACTGGTAATCAATCAGCCATGCCAGTGGCTCCTCAATGGTGTGGCCAGCTGCCAACGAATACTGAACAAATTCAAAATTTGCCACCATATGACTACCAAACTAAAAGCTAATGGATCAAGTTTTTAAATAATATTTTACCTCGACAGGGTCATTAATTTACCAAGTGTATAAAAATTCATCCCAATCCATCCTAGTGTTACTGGCACATGGTAGTTCAGCATCAACCGATATATTGGAACACAAGACAACTTCACAGTGAGCATCGCAGAAAAGTCTTCAGGCTGCTTGATTTTTTTTTAAATGAGGGAGTTCAATCTACAAAAATGGGAAAAAAAAAAAAAAAAAACACCTTTAAGGGTTGTACTACAGCGGCACAGTCCATAATCAATTATTTGAGACACGGGGTGCGTTTATGGGAGTTTAGAAGTTCATTTCGCTATTACAGCAGTGCAAAAATGAATTTTGCGCCAGGCGCAAAGTGCAAAGAGGCTGGTCTAATGCTCTTAATTTTTATGAGCTGTGTTCAGGGCATAATGTGGAATAAACCAACCGCTGTCCTTCCTCTGATTCCATTTAATAAACAGGGGTGCAAGTTCAAAGACTTAATACTAATATAATTGTGTTTAAATGGGAGAATAAATCCGTTTTGCACTGAGGACTATGAGGACTCACTAACCGAGGTCCATCATCTTCTGCAGAATGCAAATTTTCATTCTGAATCATTCTGTTCAAAGAATGACAGAATGACAATGAATGAGGTTTAAAAATTGTTTAAAAATGTCAATTAGATAACAATGAATGTTGGGTTTGTGCACACCTGTCAGCTCCTCTCCATGGTGACCGCTTTTTTCCTGGTCAGACTGGTTCTGCTGCAGTACGTTAGTTAAAGAGTACAATCCAATGAATCATAAACCCACATACATTTTTTCCCCTCTGTGCAGTGAAAAACTCTGCTGTTGTGTCTTCAAGTAGTTCATATTTAACTTTCCTCATTTAACAGAAAATGACCATGTTTTTCATTAACCGGAACAGGACATGGTCGCATGCGAATGGACACAAGATATGAAGATGTGATATGATAGATTAGTATGTGAACAGAATACTTTGCAACAGAAGAAAGGTTTGTCATTTAAAATCTTCAGGCTGACAGTATACCCACCACGCCTCCCCATGTACCGCACCACACCAGAATGCACACACACACACACTCTGTTCATTCATTCATTCCCCTAAAAAATGAATAAATTAATGCTTAATCTATATAGACTATACTCTTAACTGTCCACTTTTAAAATGACAATGTGGATGGAATGAAAAATTATTAAATGTATTGAATTATAATTAAAATTGTTGATTAGATTATAATTGTTCCAACTCTCTCCATTAAAATAACAGAAAATCACAGTGCATGCCGTTTCCTCATGTGCTCCTGTCAGTAAGAACTGTGTGATTTCAAAACGCACTACTGAAATAGCAATAAACACTGCATTTCTGACAACAGGCCTCCTTTTTCCTGATCAAAAGCATGTTGTCATAAAATGCACCAAAGTGCCAGGGATGTGATTTGGGGTCGGTGAAATTATCTGAAAATTATCAGAAAAAACCCAGGAGCTCCTGGGTTTTTATTATTTATAAGTACCAGAACTGTGCTTAAATGACATAAAACAAACAGCTGAATGCCACTTATTACTGTATAATATTGACTTATGTTCCAAGAAGATAGCATTCCTAAAATATTCCAACAAGCATTATCCAGCACATGCTTTAACACTTGATCAAATCAAAATCAGTTAATTTTATCTATCCCATAATAGAAATAAAATTCCAACATACCATTACTTTTTACAAATTCAGCATTCATTTCAGATCACCAGTTTCAATCTCCATTGAGTCTTGAGCAGTTCATTTTGCACAATCACTGATGTAGCCAAGTCTTAGAAATATCAATCATGAGTCAATGTCCACTGTCCACTGTCAATTTCAAACTGTTTGGAATCATAAAAGTAATCTAACTAAATTGTTTTGCTATTTTTTTCTCCTCAATATCAATGTCAGGGTGCTGCGGGAGTTTTGGGGGATGGTTAACTTTTATTACCGTTTCCTCCCCCGCGCAGCCCAGCTCATTACAGCCGTTGTACGCTGCACTCAAGAAACGGAAACCGGCGGACAGAGTCGACTGGACTCCTGAGTGGGAGCAGGCGTTCTCCGAGGTTAAAACAGCTCTGGCGAACGCTGCACTACTGGCGCACCCAGACCTGGTGGCTCGGATAGCGCTCACACTACCAACGCCTCGGACATGGGCATAGCGGCCGTCGTGGAGCAATGCGTTGCCGGTTCTTGGCAGCCGCTCACCTTTTTTAGCAGGTCTTTGCACGACAGTGAGCATAAATACAGGGTGTTCGACAGAGTTACTGGCTCTCCACCTGGCCATACGCCACTTCCAGTTCTGGCTGAAAGGGCGCACCTTCACTGCATTCGTGAACCACAAGCCGCTAACGTACGTAACGTACTTCCGCTTTTTTTTTTTTTTTTAAATCTATCTTCCAGGAAGATTAAAAAAAAAAAATAAAATAAGCGGAATTCGGAATAGCGGAAAAATCACATCCCTGAAAGTACTGATGTTTCCCTGCTAGACATTTGTGTTCCCAGATCATTCATTAACCTACAGTCAATAATATATCCCATGTTATTCTCATGCAACTCTTTTGTCCAGTGTGACCCGGGTAACAGGGGAGTCTGCATGTTAACTCAGGGACACAAATTTAGCACAACCAAGGAGTTTATGGCCCTTTGTTGTAAATTGTAGTCACTGTAGACTACAAGAGTTGTACAAGAGTGGCTTGTACAACCAGCCCAGTGCATGTATGAGAATGCCCATAGCAGAGCGAAACACTTCTCAGGCATCCTCTCACTCTCCAAGATTGTGTTAAACAATCTGGTTAAAAAGTCCACTGCCATCTCTCCTAAACATCTCCATACCTCCACAAGTATGTCATCTGGACCAACTGCCTTTTCATTTTTCATCCTCTTCAAAGCTGCCCTCACTTCTGCCTTGCTAATCCTTGGGACTTCCTTGTTCACCATCTTTCCTTCATCCATCCTCCTCTCTCTCATTTTCTTTACTCATCAGCTCTAAAGTACTCCTTCCACCTTCTCAACACACTCTCGTCACTTGTTAGTACATTACCATTTCTGTCCTTAAATCAGCCTAACCTGCTGCACATCTTTTCCAGTTCAATCTCTCTGTCTAGCCAATCGATACAAGTCCTTTTCTCCTTCCTTAGTGTTTAGCCTCTCATACAACTCACTATATGCCTTTCCCTTTGCCACCTCTTTCTTTGCCATGCACCTAGATTCCAAATACTCCCGTCTACTTTCTTCATCTCCCTTATTACCCCACTTTCTTTGTTAACCTCTTCCTTTGAATACTTTCCTGTACCTCCTCATTCTACCACCAAGTCTCCTTGTCTTCCTTCTTCTGTCCACTGGATACACCACATACCTTTCTACCAGTTTCCCTCAATACCTTTTGCTGTACTTTCCCAGTCATCTAGTAATTCTTCCCTACCACCCAGATCCTGTATCAACTCCTTCCTGATTTGCACAGTTGCCTTTATTTTCTACCCAAGATGCACTACAGCAAACACCACTTCGTCTTCTGAGACTACGTGTTGCTATGGTTACATAAACGCCAAGGGGCACTTATGCCCTTTGGCCTGCTGGATAGTCCGTTTACATTCACACTGCAAGCTAAGTGCACCAGGGTTCACTTGCAAGTGAACCGAGACCCCCTGTTTTCAGGCGGACCAGAGTTCGAATGCACATTCAGACCGCACCAAGCGAAGCAAACTATCCATGGAAACGGACCAGAGTTCCTTGGGTCCAGACCAAACAGTGGCCATGTGAATGCAGCCTAAAAGCTAGAAAACGAAATATGCAGCAGTAGTCCAAAGGTTCCCCATCAAAAATATTTCAGCAAATGTCCATCATAGATAATTTCAGAGCATCCTCCCTCTTATCATTCCATCTCAGCCCAAGTCTGTTTCATGTAAGCCTGGCAGTTGAAAACACAAGCATGCCGACCTCTGTCAGGGTCAGGTAGGAGAGATTAGTTGTGGATCGCTTGGCTGTTGACCCTCTGAAGTGAATGACCCCTGCTTTCTGTCACTTTGATGCTGATCCCCCTTCTCTCTTCATTCATCTTTCTCTTGACCTTAATCCCACAACCGTGTAATGTTTAAACACACACATATGCACACACGCACACAGAGACAGAGAGAGAGAGAGACAGAGACAGAGAGACAGACAGAGAGACAGAGAGAGAGAGAGAGACTCAAAGGGTCTTCCCATAATTCAGGGTCAGTGTTTGTGCGTGTGTGTGTAAAATTTACATTTTAATGTATATGTTTACACATATTTGCATACATTTACATTTAAACATTCATGCATATACTCATATCATGCATTTGTGTATCCAACCACTGGAGTTTTCAAATGCTATCTAGTAACATCCGTCTCTGCTGGATATAACTCAAGACTCATGTGTCTAACTGCAGTACACAGGCATTTCTCTTTTTCCAGTTCCCTTGTTTCCATTTTTAATTATTGCTCGGCAATAACCTTAGATGACTTAGCCAAATATGGCCTGTCTTCACAAAACTGATCATTCATAGGAACATGCATGATCTGCTTGTTTGTGTGTCCCTATATACTGTGCCATTCTTTTGATGAACTGGGAACTTCTTGCAAACTGCTTAACTGTACACATGAGGTTGCTCCTTCTTGCAATAAAAAACCCACAAATGACAAACCTTTGACTTCAGATTGTTTTATTATCATTTAATACTAGAGGGCACTCAGAGAGTGCATACCACCACCAAGGCAATTCACCCAAATTCCGCTCTGCCACTGCATATCGGTGTCAGGCAAAAATCTTGGTGGAGATAAAAATCCATCCAGTAGTTTTTGTGTAATACTGCTAAACCATTGCTAGGGCTTTGAACATTGGTGGAGGTATGCATTCATGGATTACCTCCAAAATGTAATGGGTTAGTGTGTAGCCCAAGAGCCACCTGTGGTGAAAATTTCATCAAACTCTGTCCAGTAGTTTGGAGTAATGTTGCTAACACATTGTGAGAAGATAAGAGCCTTGGTAGAGGTATGTACTCTCAGATCATCAGCAAAATGTAATGGGTTCCTCTCTAGCTCAAGGAACACCTCTGGTGAAAATTTCATCTAAATCCAGCCAATACTTTGTGTGTAATCCTGGTGCACAAATACAAATATGGCCCTTGGTGGAGGTATGCGCACTCAGATCACCACCAAAATCCAATCATCCGTTCCCCGTGCCATTACATACTTTTCCTGAAAATTTAATTAAAATCCATTCATAATTTTTGGAGTAATATTGCTAACAGACAGACAAACCAACGCCGGCAAAAACATAACCTCCTCTTGGCGGAGGTAATAAAATTCCCACTACAAGTGCTTAATCGTGTTCATTTAGAAAAAATGTCAACTCATTTGTGATGATTCTTTATATGTATCAAAATGCTATCTTCTTTGAGTATGTCAAAGGTAGAAATTTCCAAAAGTATGTATACTGGACTTAGATTTACTTACAGTAACTATAGTTTCTTCATTATGCTTCAGTGAAAACTGAGGCATACGGTAATCACTCAATGCATCTGTGTGTGTGTGTGTGTATCCGTCTGTCCATTTCAGCATGCACGTACATACACACACACAGACACACACACACACACATATATAGATGTACTTTACTGATCCCAAACTGGGAAATTACAGTGTAACAGCAGCATGACCGTAGACGACCAAAATGACAAACACACACAGTATAATAGACAAAGGGATTACCCATGGAAAGTAAAACTGCTAAAAACTTATATACATCATAGATGAACAGATGGTGACCCGTTTAGGTACATGAATGATACCCGTTGTGCAATGTAGGACTATCAGAAGCAGGGTGAAATGTGAGGCGCCAAATAGACTAAGGTGCAGTGTGGTGGCATAGTTAGGACCAGAATTCAACATTATAGTGAGTTACTGTACAGTGAAATGGCATGTGGCAGGAAAGATTTCCTGTGCCTAACTGTTCGGCAGCAAAGTTGTAGCAGTCTGCTGGAGAAAGTGCTCCGCTGCCTGTCCAGTGTGTGGTGGAGGGGTGTGTAGCGTATCAAATATGGTACTGGGTGTATTGGGGTGACGGCTCCGCCCTTCCAGTTCTGCCGTCACTCTGGGGTCTAAAAGGCATAGACGGAAGGGACACGGGTCACGATTCTGTTCTGGCTCTGCAAAATTATGGTCAAAAGTTTAAATTGTATGAAGAACAAAAGTCAAAATTTTTAACACAATCTGTTTCAAATTTCATGGGCGGCGCGGTGGCAGAGTGGTTAGCACTGTGGCAGCACAGCAACTCACCCTTGGCTGGGGGATCCCGGGTTCGATCCCAGCCCCCGACCAACAGTGATCTGTGTGGAGTTTGCATGTTCTCCCCATGTCTGCATGGGTTTATGCCAAGATTTCTCTGGTTTCCTCCCACATGCCAAAAACATGCAAGTTGGGTTAATTGGCATCAAAGTGGGGATTCTAAATTGTCCTTAGGTACGACTGTGAGAGTGAATGGTTGTCTGTCTCTCTGTGTTGGCCCTGCGATGGACTGGCGATCTGTCCAGGGTGTACCCTACCTCTCGCCCAAAGATGCTGGGATAGGCTCCAGACCCCCCACCCCCACCCCAAAAGGATTAAGTGGAAGAAGATGGATGGATGTTTCAAATTTCTAAAAACTAATTCCATTTAAAAAAAAAATAGAAAAAAAAAACAGCCATAAAATAATCCACAAATTTATAATAAAGTCTCAAATGTACAAGACATAATTTTACAAGAGGAAATTACAAATTTGAGGAAAATTGTTTCAAATTTTGATAAATTTACAGAGAAAAGTAGAAAACTAAGGAAACTGTTATAAATTTTTGGAAACCTCAAACCTTCAAGACTGAAGTCATTACTGAAGTTATTATTGAAGTGAGTGCTTTCTGTATTTTGTCTACTTTTATTAATTTCATAAGATAACAGTGCTTTACATGAGTAGAATTTCTGGCTACTATACCCACCTCTTATCACATAATTTAAGTATGTGAGAGTTAATTACTATTATGAATGCTTTTCCCCTTCTCTTTCCTACTCTCTCAATGGAAAAGAGAAACACTATAATAAAAATACAAAAAAAAATATACATTTGTGTTATTTATGTAAATTACGACAAAAAAAAATAATCATACAGGACAAAACATGACACTTGGCATTTTCTAACCTGTTTCTATACCACCACAAACAGAGAGAATCTGAATAAGACAGAGCTCAGAGAGGGAAAGATGAGACAGGAGAGAAGCCAAGGAGAGGAAAGTGTTCAGGCAGAGGATGAAAGTGGAAGGAGAGAAAGATGACACCAGTAAAAAGTCCAAACACAGGACGTCTGAGTGGGACCCCAACTGGCCCAATATTCCGAGATTCAAGCCTTGGCTGTACAATACTTCAAATGTTAAGTTCCATATGCAAAATTATAATAGTGTCATGCGTTTTCTGCCCCCCCCCGAAAAATATGTTGCCATCACACCAGTCTTTAGGCCAGAGGAAACTGAAGAGTTTAAATAAAGACAGTGTGTATTTCTCTGTGAAGTTAATTCTCCTTAAGCACACCTGATCCATGGCTGCGTTTCATGAGGATAAACCTAATGAAAACACCATTTTGCATAAAATAGGCCTTTAATAATGATTAAAAAAAACACTTCTCAATGCAGACCATTTCATAAGTAACAGTGTGAAATTGTGTGAGCCAATACCTTGCTCTGTGCACACTAATCCAATACCCCCCAAAAAGTGTTTAGTTTTGCTTGAGGTATTGGAAAACACTCATTCCACTTCTGAAAATCTGACCAAAGCAAACTTATCTCCTCAGCAATCTTAAGCCAATCCTGAGGCTATGCAGAGCTGTTTTCTTCTGTGATGCTAACTGTGTGCATGCGCGCACACGCACACGCACACACACACCAGCAGCAAAAGCTCCTCCCCGGCTCCAGACAGAGGAAACCCGATGCCTTTAAAAGCCAATAAAAGCATAATGGAATCTAGAGACCCAAGCATCTCAGTCCATCACGTCGCAGCACGAGGTTGAGCTGAAACGCTATATGTACCTCTTGAAAATCCAAATTGACTTAAAGTTGTTCAGAACCCGGACACACCGAGGATATCGACTGAGAGTGAGACACAGAGAAAGAGAGAGAGAGTGTCTGTATTCCAAGGATCAGTTTTACAATGAAGGCCGTTGCTATGGGCAACCTTTGCCTTTCACAGAAATTCCCATCTCCCAGAGAGAAGCACCAGACACTCACACCAGCACACACATAACAGTTTAAACTATATAAGCAAAGATGTTATGTAATGGCAAATAAACGTCCCTTAAAAAAAAAAAAAAAAAAAAAAAAAAAAAAAAAAGGGTTCCCCCACCTCTATCTGTTCCTCCCTTCTGGATCCACAAACTCTTTTCCAGTACATCCCAGTCCTCGCCCCATTTTCCTTTCACCTTAAACTCCATTCCCTACCTTGAGTCTAGTTCCTGAATTCGGCGTGACTCCCAAAAAACACACACACATCTCAAAACAAACAACCAGTGCCCACCCAAGGGTGCTGGGGGCGGACACGGGAACCTACGGAACTGACCGTAGCTGCAGCCCTTGTTTGTATGTGATGTGTGTGTTTAAATCTGTATCGTCTGTTTGTCCCAACATTTAGGAGTCATGTATAATCATCCTCTGTGCCTCGACATGTTTAATTTAGTCAATATTATAAGAGCAAATTCACGGTATGGTGGGCAGCAGTACGTCACTGTGTAATTAGTGTGTGTGTGTCTGGAGGGGTGTAATCACAGGTTGTGCTTGTGGTGCGTGTATGTACATGCAGACACGAATGCCCCTCAGACCTATCTGTGTGGGTGTGTGTTTTATACGTGATTTTGGGGGATTCAAAATCAGGCCAACTCTGCATTTTGCCTCTGTTTCGGGAGCTATAAACAGCTGCAGCACATAGCCAAGCAACCACAGCGAGACGCTACGAGCTCTCCTCCACCACATGCATAACCCCAGGCCAGAAATCATCTGTATGTTGCCCTTAATTTTCCTCCACCGCTGCATTTTGCTCCCATTTGTTATAAAAGGAAACTGTAGAGATGACAGAAAAATATTCATTTGGATCCGAGTGCTAAATGCAATCCTGGATTTTGGCAAAGCATTAAGCAGTGCCATTGAAAGGCATGCGGTGCCAGTTGGACTCGTTTTAAAACAATCTGGGAAGCTGGAATATACAATTATGTAGACTTCTGAAAAAAAAAAAAAAAGTAGGCAAAAACATAAAATTAAGGCACAGTGAAGTCATGTTTTCACAAAGCAAGCCCTTGTGCATCCTCTGTGCGGAGTTGCAACATTTACTGCGACTCGGACGGAAACCTGATCCCAAAGCTGGCATCAGGCTTTGCACTGTAAATTTGATCCTATAGCCTCCGTGTGTGCGTATGTAAGGGTGTTGGCTCATTTTACAGCTACAGGGGTTGGATTTTATACCTAAGCTGACAATGCGGTGGTTTCACAAATATTAATATTCCACAGGAGCTAATCTGCTCCAGATTTTAATGTAGGTCTGAAGTAGAGGAGAAAAGGGGGAAGATTATAATGTCAGAGTCTGATATTAAAGCAGAAAACACTGCAGAGAGAGCGAGGGTGTAAGTATGTATGGGGCTATATGAAAAAGATCAATATGTGTGTGTGTGTGGTCAATAGAGACAATAGGTGCATATTGCACTGTGAACGCTGTGATGCAGAAAGTCAGATAACAATAGGAGGCAGAGGGAGTCTATTAAAACGCGCTGGCAGATGTGTATGTCCCAAAGATTTCCGGTTGTTTTTCTGGCTGGTCCAGTTCACTTTGGCGATTCCCTTTGGGCGAGCTGTGCCGATAGCTTTGTGGTGATTGACTTCAAATGCATTCCTCAGTAACCCGAGATGGTGCCGCTGTACGGTGCTGGCACACACGCACGCACACATACGTACATGAGCGCTTTAAGCTTCTGATACAACACCCAGGCAGTGCTGCTTTGCTTTGGAGAAATAATTGTTAATTGTGCCTTTTAATATGCGAGATCTTATCGAAGCAAATGTTCCCGGCTGCTGCGGCATCTCTAAGCTCTCAAACTGTGAAATATAATTTGAATATTCTCTCTGCTTTCTGGCACCATCTGAGTCCCCCCTGACTTGATCTGTCCCTCCATTTACTGCATCCATGGTGTTGGAGGATTACAGGGCGCAGGAATGTAATGAAAATTTTTTCCTCATTTTCCACATCATTCCTTCAGGATCAACATGAACTTTGAAGTCTAGATTCACTGCATCCAAAAATTAATTTTCAAATAAATGACTAAATCAGGTCTAACCCTCCATAACTCTTGTTGCACGACTGCTATGCACAGTTCTTTCTGTAAGGTCTTCTCTCTCTCAATAAAAACTAATTCATAACCTTGTAGAGGGCAAAGGCTGCCCAAGTGTGTGTGTGTGTGTGTGTTCATTCTTTTTAACATCAACTTCTTCTTTTGGCTACTCCCTCAAGGGGTCACCACAGCAAATCATCTGCCTCCATCTCACCTTATCCCTTGCATCTTCTTCTCTCACACCAACCCTCTGTATGTCCTCCTTCACTACATCCATGAATCTCCTCTATGGTCTTCATCTTCTCCTCCGGCCTGGCAGCTCCATCTTCAACATCATTTGTGGAATATCTCCATTATCCCTCCTCTGCACACATCCAAACCATCTCAGCCTTGCCTATATTACTTTGTCTCCAAACGGCTCAACCTGAGCTATCCTTCTGATATCATCATCATCATCATCATCATCATCATAGCAGTCTGTGGGGAGCGACAATGACTGTTTCATTTAGGTCTGATCAGATTCCTCCATGCAGCTTTGTCCTTCGCCCTCCGCTGCCAGGAACTCCTGACCTTGTTAACCTGGGCGACATCCAAGCCAGTATGAGTTGCTTTCTGACTGACCATTTCATGAAACCGCTTGCAAAGTATTTGAGTACCGTTAGCTTTTGCTGGACTAGCGGCACATTCTTGGCAGATACAGATATTATCAGTGACAAGGACAGGCCAAGACAAACTGACTCTAGTATCTGTTGCAGTGACTGACCAGATGATAGGTTTGTTTATCTCTGCTCTTTGTGTAGTGCATGTCACGATGCACCGACTGGCAAAAGTCCACCACAGACCTTGCGACAGATGTGCTTATCTGCCAGAATGTCCAGTCTTATCCCGTGTAACTGGGAGTCATCCACCACAGACCTGTGACAGATATTGTTTTTAGTTCTGCCAGGATGCCCAGTTTCCCCCTACATGCCCTCGGAAGGGCGGGGTTGCCAGTTGAGTCACTGACAGCCCGACCCATGAGACAGGTAGTACTGGTTTTCATGGTTATCCGGTAGCAAGCAAACGAATGCCTGGCCTGATATGATATACTCTGATATGCTCATTGTAAATCCTGTCCCTCCTGGTCACTCCCAATGAGAATCTTAGCATCTCCACCTTTGCTACTTCCAATGCCACCATCTACAAACCATACATAATAGCAGGTCTCTCTACCATGTTGTTAATCTTCCCTCTCAGTGTAGCTGCTATCCTTCTGTCACAAATCACCCCGACACTCATGTCCACCCACTCCACCCTGCCTGCAGTCTCGTCTTCATCTCTCTTGTGCAGTGTCCATTGTTTTGGATGGTTGACCCCAAGTATTTAAACTCCTCTACCTTCACTGCCTCTACTTCTTGAATCTTTACCACTGCACCCGTCTCCCTCTCATGTATTCTGATGTATACCTTGCTTCTACCGACTTTCAGTCCTCTTCTCTTCAGAACAGGGATGGACAACTGGTGGCCCCCATCCTTATCCACTGCAGTACGCCAGTCCATTTCCAAGAATCAATTATTTATTTATATCACGTATATGGAACTGCATTAACCCAGCCACCAGGGGTGCGCAAGCCAGTGTACTCCTAGTGCTGGTCCCAAGCCCAGGTAAATGGGGAGGGTTGTGTCAGGAAGAGTATCAGACATAAAACCTTTACCAAATCAAACATGCGGATCATGACGAATGACACTTTCATACCAGATCGGTTGAGGCCCTGGTTAACAACGACCACCACCAGTCCTGTTAATTGACAGGGTGCTGGTGGAAATTGGGCTACTGTTGGTCGAAGATCGAGGAGGAGGAGAGGGGGAAGGTGTGTTAGGAGGGAGAGAGAGAAAAGGAAAGGTAGAAGTGTGGAGGTGAGAGTAGGGACGTTAAATGTAGGGACTATGACTGGTATAGGCATAGAGTTGGCTGATATGATGGAGAGAAGAAAGGTAGATATACAGTGTTCAAGAAACCAGATGGAAGGGAAGCAAGGCTAGGAGCACTGGAGGTGGATTTTAACTCTTCTACCATGGTGTAGATGGGAAGAGAAATGGAGTAGGAGTAAAGTGGACACTAAAGGGAGTGGCAGAAGAAGTAGTAGTAGTATTTGGAACTGCGTTCTTAAATGCAATTCTAGAATCCATCACCAGAGGGAGCTCTAATCACAACCTAGGTGCCACTCTGCAGGAGTGGTGGAGTGAGAGAGTGAGGGAGCTACAGAGATAGAGGGAGCAGTGTGCACCGGAGTACGTGTAGTATGGTATGTAGTGTATGCTGAGACCGCATTAATAGGCTGTAGACAGCAGCAAATGCACAAAATAGGCTGTTTTTAAACAAGAATAAATGGGCAGGTGAAGCCTCAATGAAGCTCTGAGGCTTTTCTTCCAGTTGTGCAGAAAAAGATTCAAAGCTTTGAGGTTTAATTCTAAAGTGCATGACTGAAGCACTATTTCAATCCCATGTCAGCAATAGAAGTTCAGAGACTGTGGTTGTTTTAATCTGCGGTTTTTTGTTGTTTTTTTTTTTTATCATTTATACCAGTGGCTCAAACTTTTTTTTTTTTTTTTTTTTTTTTTTTTTATTATTATTCCCCATTTTGGGGAGACAGATGATTACCGAGCCTACCTACACACACACACACACACACACACACACACACCTATTTCTCGGCCCCTCCACACCCACAATGAATCCAAGAGCAAGCTGAGCCCTGTCATCTTTCGTTTTCTTTTTTGCTTTTTTGTTAATTATCGTCCAGAATTTATTATCATTTGCATTTTCAGTTTTACTTGTGAAACTTTTGACTTTGAAGAAAAAAAATCCCCCCCAAAACACACACACACACACACACACACACACACAAGGTTTACATGCAAATCTGGCCTTCGGGAGGTGAGGAAAAAATTTTTGTGGCCCTCACTACCACCAAAGATGTCCATCCCTGCTCCAGAGCATACCTCTACCTCTCCAGGTTCCCTTCCTCCTGCTCCCTACTCTCACTATAGATCACAATGTCATCTGTGAACATTGTGGTCCACAGAGAATCCTGCCTGACCTGTCAGCCTGTACATCACCACAGCCCATTTTACATCACCCCCCATTTACTATATTCCCCAATGAATTGTTTGGGGTTTTTTTTTTTCTTTTTTATGGGGTCATGATTGCAATCTTTTTAGCTATTGGTTGATGATAGGCCAGCCGCAAAAATGGCATCCTCTTGTCAAGAGTTTCTAGATAAATGTGGTCAGTCAAGACTTTTCTAACATTATTGATTTCATCTTTTTTTTTGGCATTTCACTCATTCATCATTACTGTAATTGCCACTACTTATTTAGTGTCCATATAGTTTCTATTTTTAGCAGTTTATTTCCTCATGGTTAAGCTTTTCTAGTTTTCATACTTGAATGTTTTCCCTTGCCTTCAAGTTATGTTTTTTCTGATTGTCGGGTGCAAAAAAATGTCACCTGATCAGCAGCAATGTGCACACCAACCTAAACAAGTCAAAACATGGTACACACTAGGGATGGGCATAATTTACCGATTAACCGATCATTAAGAATTTCACCGAGGGAGTTCATTTTCGTCGACAAACCGTTTTTATTTTTTAAACAATCCGAATGTAGGTTATTAGGCCTAGTGCACGGCCGTCCTCAAACAATGCAATGCATTTAACTGTGCCACTGGCAAAATTTGGGCACCAGGGGGCAACATTACACCATCGCCGTACCCTGGCGTGCCTCAGTTGATACATGTGAGCTTCCGTAGGGCAATCACCAAATCATGAAGCGGTTACGGCGAAGTGTTGCGTGGGACCATTTCAATTTAAAAAATGACCAGGTGTACTGCAATCACTGCAATGCAGCATACAAATATACCTCATCGACAACACAAATGATGTATCATTTGAATACCACTCATCCAAGTCTGATAAAAGACACTGCACCTCCTTATTGGTCCATGGAACACCCTTATTACGCGAAGCCATTTTTGATAGAGAATAAATGAAAATAGCACAGCAATACACTGAAAAGAAACCGCCAACAGTGGTTGCGCGCTGAGTAATGGCAGTCGTGAAGATTCTTTTTTTTTTTTTCCAGAAACTTTATTGAGAAGGTCATGAAGATTCGGTAGAAGACACACACACACACACACACACACACACACACACACGTGTGTGTGTGTGTGTGTGTGTGTGTGTGTGTGTGTGTGTGTGTGTGTGTGTGTGTGTGTGTGTGTGTAAGTGTACATACATACGTAGATGTAAATAAAGTGTACATAAATGTTTTTAGAACTCTTATTCTTATAACAAGATACGTAACTCAAGATGAAAATGATTTACTGCACAGGTTAATGAGAGCTTTACTGCTCCTCAGGTGCTAGAGGCGCAGGATCGTCGAGGGAAGCTGCAGGAGGCGGCGTAGTGGCTCGACGGGAAGACTATTTCGCACAAAATGGCACAAGAGAACAGCAAAAAGTTCCACGCGGCTAGACTAAGCAACACGAGCGATAGAGCAATGATTGCGGTCTTCGTTTGTTGGGTGGCTGCTCGGCAGGGAGAGAAGCTGGGTAAAACGTCTCGGCCAATCAGCTTGCGGGGTGAAACGTCTCGGCCAATCAGCTTGCGAGATTCCCGAGCCGAGCCAACACGAGAACAGCGAACAGAGAGAGAGGGATTTGAGAGAGAGAGGTGGATTTGAGTTGTGCGGCTCTCCGTGCTGATACCTGATGTTCTAATGTAGTCTACCTGCCTTGTTACCTACCTAAAAATGTTAATGATTAACCGATTATTTATCATTAATTCTCCCGACGATCAGTGAAGAAAATTTCACCGAATGCCCATCCCTAGTACACACCATGACTCATCTGCCACTAACGTAACCTTACCTGACAGAACAGGCAGTTAAGGCACTATGGTTTCCAGTAAATAAATATTTTGTCATGCTTTGTTAGGGTCAAACACTGTACCCTTTTCACTGAGAAAAAGATCAAATAACCAGAGCATGACATTAGCACTGACCCACCAAAGGCCTCAAGCTAAGATATGCAGGTGGGAGAAACCTCAGATTTATGATGAAATCACTAATTTATTAAAGGTGATAGGAATATCATTGTTACTTCCTGGTTAGTAGGTGTCACACTCACTATTTCCACACCATCAGTGGACAATTTGAGGGGGGATGCCATCAAACAGAACAAAGTGTTAAGAAACAAAATTCAAAAACAGCAGAATTAAGAACCATGAGGGATGGACCATGATCAGCACTGCTGCCCATGCCCTCCCTGACAGAAATTTAAGTTGGCTAAAAAATAAACCACCTACTGCCCACTATAATATTGTACTGGTTGCCAGGTTGAGAAAAACATCAAGACACAGGTAGCAGGCACATTTTACAGTATCTGGCAACTCCTGAGCTTCCTAAGAAATAATGACAAATGATATCAACCTAGTTATAGTACTGGCTTTGAGATCCTCACTGGTCACCAAAGTTCTCGGTAGCCAACTGCTCACATGTAAATAGGTGCATTCGACTTTATGCAGATTTGTGCAAACTGACTTAAAACAATGCATTGTGATATTGAAGTTCATGCTAGTGTTGTAGTTGAGACATCATCAAGACCATTCTCCCAAGACCAAGTCCTACATACACAGATGTCTTGGTCTCGACTTGGTCTTGGGAGACTCTGGTCTTGGTCTAGCCTCAGCAACAACGCTAGGCATGTTGGATACATATCTTTGTCCGACTCAAGCCTGCGCTGCACAACATCACCATATCACATGACTTTAAAACTTTGTGGTTGTGAGGCAGCTGAAATCAGATGCTGTTGATGCCTTTCTCCTGCTGCATGGACTGAGATACTCCCATGGGAGGAAAAACTTTGCCCTGACCTGTTTAAACCTTCACTGACCCGTCAGGCTGACAAGGTACAGCCCAGTTTTTAACCCCTTAATCCAAAAATTAGAAATAAATATGTGGCTTACAAAGGATTCATCCCTCAAATGCAGAATACTTCTGTGTAAAACTGAAGGGCTGTCAGATTTAGTTTATCCAGCACAGGTATGAGATGTTCCAAACCCAGCTGTTAAAAACAGTGATTCTTTACCTCCAACAAGGAGTTTGCCTGTTAGCAAGATTACGCAAATACTACTGGATGGATTTAACCCTTTAACTGCCCAGATTAAATGGACGGGTCACGCGCCCCCAGTAGCACAGCGTAGCAACTGCATGTGTCAACTTATTGACGTCCCCCGGCTATGTGAATATGAAAATATATGTTTAGTTTTTTGGGTTTTTTTTTTTTTTTTTACATTTTATTGATTTTCTGGTTCATATACTTTAAGGATTAGATTAAAACATACCCCTGTAGACAAATCGGCGTCAAAATAACCGGACCATTATTTATGTAAATGTGTCCAAAGTCCACATTTGACTGAGTTATGTAATTTATATAGCTGCTGTGACATTATGCAAATTAGATGCATAAATGTATTCCTATCTGAAACTTTGGATCATATTCTACATCTTTCTAATTGACAGTAAGCCATTATCTCTTGTAACTTTCAAGTTATAGCCTTGGAAATCTGAACTATTTTATTGACAAAATTTTTTTTTAACCACTCTTGACCACTTGGGGGGGGGGGGCTTGACCACCTTTTAACCATCCCCGTCGCCATATGGCACCTGGGGAAGTTTAAGGGTTAATGACCTTTTCAACAAAGGTGGCCCTTGTGCCAACAATGAACCCATTAGATGATGGAGGTGATCCGTGAGTGCATACCTCCGCCGAGGCCCCATCTCCCAATGTTAAAGAAAGTGAAAAAGGGATCACTTCCAATATCTAATGGGCTCATCTACAGAGTGAGAGAAAGACAGCATTTCAATTCTCCTGCATGTCCTGTACGTATAGAAGTACTGACAAATAAAAATCTTTGAATCGATAGCCCAAGGGCCACCTCAGTTGGAAATTTTATGAAAATCCATCAAGTAATTTTTGTGTAAACCTACTCAAAGGCAGACCGAGAGCATATACCTCCACCAAGGTCTGTCTGTCCATCTAGCCAGCTTGAGTCCCCTCAAGTTTTATTTAAATTTATACGGAAAAATCTAATTCATTATTTAAATAGCCTTGGAATATTTTATTTTAAGCAGGCTTAACTATACCAAATCAATTACTAATTCAAAATACCAATACAAAATGAATGAATATTTGCAAAAATAAATATTTGCAAAAAAACAAAGTTTATCAGTTTGAACATTAAATATCTTGTCTTTGTAGTATCTTCTATTGAATACAGGTTGAAAAGGATCTGGTCAGTCACTGCAACAGATACTGGAGTCAGTTTGTCTTGGCCTGTCCTTGCCACTGATAATACCTCTATCTGCCAAGAATGTGTCGCTAGTCCAGCAAAAGCTAGCGGTACTCAAATACTTTGCAAGCAGTTTCATGAAACAGTCAGAGAGCAACTCATTCCGGCTCGGACATTGCCCGGGTTAACAAGGTCAGGAGTTCCTGGCAGCGGAAGGCGAATTACAGAGCTGCGTGGAGGAATCTGATCAGACCTAAATGAAACAGTCATTGTCGCCCCCAGCACACTGCTATGATGATGATGATGATATGTTCCGTTTTTATTTACATTTTACACAACATCCTAACTTCACTGGAATTGGGAACTGTACTTTCTAGAGACCAGGTGAGGTAAAACTAAATACCACTTGCCATTAAAAAACCCTTTAAACGACCTTTCTGGAACTTTCTCTGCTCAATCATGACCCATGTTCCAACCCCTCAGAATAACACAATCAGACAGAGGTTTGAATTGCGGCACTTTGTGGTGTTGCAGGTAATCACATGTTCAGTAAACCCTCCAGTCATCTTTGTTAACAACATCTCTCCAGCACTGGATGTTCCAAACAGACATTTGGTTCTTCACCCCCACAGCTACACCACTGCCTCCTCTTCAGTAATTTCCCTCCCTCCAGCCTCTGCTATATTCACAATCAGTGAACTGTGTTTTTCTTTTTTTTGAAATGGTCCATTTTTCAGATTGTGTGCCGAGTTTCTGAGCCAAATCAAATATGTATCATTACAGCAGTGAATGTTTTAAACTCTAGTGTGGGCGTTCTGACTGGAATCAAGTGTCAAACTTGTCAACCAGGCACTTGCACACAGCACAACCCGTCTGGCTTTTAAAACAATAATCTCCTGGAAACGTCAGGCCCAGATAAGCCCTAGAAATTAAGCATTAACTGATTGTCGAGAGCTGGATTTTAAACCTTCCTGCAGTAAGTTTTGCTGTGGATGGAGAGGTCCATAAAGCAGGTGCTGATTCTGAGCCGTCTCTGTGCCTGCTTCTCTGCAGAGCCGCCTGACCTGCGCCGATAAGAGCCAGAGAGGCTGAGCCATGCTGTTCGCTGACAGTGGAAGACCATCACTCCACCTGGAAAGGGTCAGACTGTTTGGCACGTACCCTCCACACTACTTGCACACTTACAGGAAAAGCTGCAGCCTGTTTATTGTTTGTATTGTTCCACGCCCAGCTTTTCTTTCCGGAGTGGATCCCCGACCCTGTCAGAAGTGACCTCCAATCTCACTCCATCTCTCGCCCTTTTCTGCCTCGTCTCACCCACACCCACCCCCTCCTCCTCTTCCTTTACCAGCTGGGCAGCGAGCCAACCTGGATGCTAACACACTTGGAGTCAGACGAGAAGATGTCAGGGAGATAGAGGGCAGCTCTATGAGTGTGTGTGTGTGTGTGTGTGTGTGTGTGTGTGTGTGTGTGTGTGTGTGTGTGTGTGTGTGTGTGTGTGAGTGAGAGAGAGAGAGAGAGAGTAGGTTACCAGGTGATGGCCTGGTTAGGACACCTGCCACCTTCAGCAGAGATTAGCACAGAAGGCTCTGCACAGTCACGCTGCTCGTACACTCTGCGACACCTTACTGTATAGGAGACACACACACAAAGCTGGTCGAGTGTCGAGACAGTATCTTGTAGCCATGATGTCAGCTGTGCTTGTGTGAAGCTTGTTACAGTGAACACCTGCACCATCGTACCAGGTGGGGTCAAACAAAACCTGTCACAGTCTAACAAGCTGATTTAAAGCCCTAAAATACACATTTTTGAACTAAACAAACAAAACATATGGCCACACAAAAATGCCCTTTTTCCCCACTGCAGTAAAACTGAATGCTGGCTCATTTTAATTGTAGAGTGAACTAACAGATTTTTAATGAAAATGTAGCAACTAATTCCACCAAAAAGCATCAACAGAAAGTAATCAGTGTTGGGAGTAACTAACTCCGCTACTTTTGCAGTAACGTGCTGTGTAATGAAATTACTGTTTAAAAATTAAAAATACTGAAATTTGATCAGATACGTTAGTCGCGTTACTCGTTTTATTAATATAGATAGATATTTTTAACGCAAATAAATACAAACTGGCCCTACGTAGCTGATGCAGCCATCAGTCAACGTAACCTGCTGCAAAGAGCCTGTTCACTGCTGCAGCCAGGAGCCACAAAAGGAGCTTACTCCTGCTGGGAAAAAAAAATTAAGCTACTTTGTTTTTGTGGAAATAGACAGATTATTTTTCCTTTGTCACAGTTAAGGACAAAAGCATATTGGTGGGTTGCAAACTAAAGTGTGGTTGAGACCAACTGCAATCTTCAGAAGCACCTAAAAACAGCAACAAGATCCAACAAAGCTAGTGCTATGCTAACAGCACCATGTAGTGGATCTACATTATCTGAACAGCTATGGCTGGATTTCAAGCCCAGGTATGCATCTGGACAGTTTGTGACCCAGCAAAAATTAAACCAACTGATTGCCAGTTATGTCATTACAGAATGAAGATCTGATAACAGTCATTTCCCATCAGACAGCTGAGACTGTGATCCACTGAAGTTAAAACACATTTACTTCCTACTTGGATAAAGATTATTCAAAAATGGATTTGATCTATGAAAGGAATTTAAGGGACTGGATCATTTCTCTGTCACAGCAGACATTTGGACTGTGGATAATAGACATTTTCTTTGGATCACTGCATATCGGATTAAATCCATAATATAAAGGTAAGAAACGTTGACAGCTTTATGCAGTGTTGCCAACGCACTCTTTTGGAGTGATTCTCACTCTTTTTCCCCTCTCTGTCACTCCACAAACCCTATTTCTCACTCCAAAATGAGGAAATGTCTGGTAATTTTGTGTTGATTTTCTTCAGATTTTTCCCCACAATAAGTGCTCTCAAGGCAGGATAAAGACTGAACATGTTCTAAAAGCTCTGTCTGAAACAGTCTGTTTTCAGCCTGACATTAATAAGCCCGTAATGTAATCCATTAATTAAATTATCTTCACTAAAAGGTATGTAGAGAAGCGCTTCCTGGAATCAAGAACAAACTTTAGGTTCTCTGAGGTGCCCTTTGGGTGGGAAACTCCAAGAAAACAGCCCAAAAGAGACTTCCAAGGCACTCTCATTTCAAAAGTAAAAAAGCCTTTATCGACTTCCGGTTATGGCTGCCACGTAGGACGGACGTGTCTCGCTCTGCTCTGCTCCTGGAGAAAAAAAATCGGCAAATAACTCTCTCATTTGGGACAGAACGTATCCCAGCATTTGGGCGAGGATATGTCGGCGAAGCCTAAGGCTGGAAAACCAGGAAAAGGAAAAAGCGAGCCGCCGAAACAGTCCAAATTAACGGACTTTCAGGTCTGTGACGCAGCAAACAAAACTCCATATATGGCGGAGGAAGCTGGCGGCGGTGCGATGTTTGCGGGGAATGGCGCAGATGCGCTGATGGCTGCCATGAGTTCAATGAGAGCGGACTTTTCCTCTAGATTTGATGGGATTATGACAGCGTTGGAAGGAATAAGAAAGGAATTGGGTGACTGTGTAGAACGAACGGCGCAGATGGAGCTCCGTCTCGCTAGTGCTGAAGATGACGTCACCCGTCTTCAATTAAAGGTGCGCACTTTGGAAAAAAAAAATAAATCTCTGGAAGATAATATTTTGGATTTGGAATCTCGGTCGAGACAGAATAATTTGAGGCTGGTGGGTCTTCCAGAGGAATCAGAAGGTCGGGACGTATGTTCCTTTCTGGAAAAGTGGATTCCGGAGGTGCTGGGCAGCGAGGAGTTGCAATCAGCAGTGGTTCTGGAAAAAGCACATCGTATTGGCCCACGGAGAGATAAGGGACCGCCGAGGACCTTAATTATGAAGTTTCTTAGCAACAGAGACAGGATGAAGATCTTCAACGCTGCACGTGCTAAAGGAGAGATTAAACACCAGGACCAGCAGGTGCGGTTCTACCCAGATTTGGCCATAGGAATCCAGCAATTGAGGAAGCAGTTTGATCCCGTACGTAAGGAGCTGCGCAACCTTGGGATTCGTCATGGTGTAATCTATCCTGCGAGACTGCTGACCACGTATGAGGGCAGAACCCACATTTTCAAGACCCCAGAGGAGGTGCAGGAGTTCATCAAGAAGATCAAAGAAGAAGAAGAGACTGGTGGGAGCTAAGCATGAACAAAATATAAGGTAGAATAATTAAGCATTTGCACAGGCATCTGACTGACTTGAAGTAAATAGTAAGTTTACAAAATATAGATTGTATTATATATTAAAAAAACAAAACAAAAACAAAACAAACAAAAAAAAAAACTATGATGTACAAAGTTGTTAAAAATTTTGGAGTTAAGTTGGAAAACTACAGAGGAGAGTTAATGTTACGTCATTAAAAGCAGTAGAGTTGGGGTGATTGGGAGGATGAAGAAGGAGTGGCTTAGGCTGTTCCCCGTGGGTGTGGAACAGTCGATGGCTATATCGGGAGACAGAATTTTTCTTTTGATTTTGGGGGGTTTGCCACAAGTGTGGGAAGGGGAAATTTGTTTGTGTGTAGTTTGTAGGATGAATGTTCAACCACTCATGTTTTTGCTTCTCTGTATGAGCATGTTTACACTGCAAGGTAATCCCAAACTCTCTATTGATCATGGACCAAAGTGTTAATCTTAATTTAACTTCATGGAATTGCAGAGGTCTACAAAATTTAAAAAAACTTAAACAAGTTATGAATAAAATAAAGGACATGGGTTCAAGAATTGTGTTTTTACAAGAAACTCATCTGATAGAGGAGGATGTTAAAAGAATTAGGAGTAGATGGCAGGGAAGTGTATTCACCTCTTCATTTTCATCCCGAGCCAGGGGAGTTATGACTCTCATACATAAATCAGTTCCTTTTCAGGTGAAAAATGTAATTGGAGACAAATTTGGAAGATATGTAATCATTCAAGGTTCTTTGCTATTAGAAAATATAAATCTTGTGAACTTATATGGTCCCAATATAGATGATCAGAAGTTCTTTGCTAATTTATTTCTCATCTTATCATCACTTACAGGGCAACATATAATAGCAGGGGATTTTAATTGTACATTGAATCCAGGTGTGGATAGATCAACAGGACTGGATTGTACGCACATTGGATGTAGGATGACTATTAATCATTTTATGAAAGAATTGAGATTGTTAGATATATGGAGAGAAATGAAACCACAAGTTAAAGCCTATTCTTGTTATTCCAGTACCTACAAGACATTCTCACGTATTGATTATTTTTTGATTTCCACAGAATTAAGGCCCAAGATTCAAAACTGCTTTTATGATAACATCGTGATTTCTGATCATGCACCCTGTTGTCTAATATATGTAGATAAAAAATTGACAAAGGAATCAGGTAGATGGCAATTTCAGCATAAATGGCTTCAGGATGAGGAATTTGTCAAGTATATAGAAAAACAGATAGACGAGTTCTTTGACATCAATACTACACAAACATCAGCATGTGTAAAGTGGGAGGCTTTCAAAGCTTTTATTAGGGGACATATTATTAGTTATACAGGATCAAAATCTAAGAAGACTCGAGAGGAGAGAGCTAAATTGGAACATAAAATAAAAAATCTTCAGGAAAAAGTGTATGCAGGAAGTGACCCAAGGTTGGAGAATGAATTACTGATTTTGAGAGCTGAATACGACAAAAAATCAGCGAATAGAGCTGCCTCGAGTCTTCTAAGATTGAAACAATCTTTTTATGAACAAGGTGAAAAATCAGGAAAATTATTAGCATGGCAGATTAAACAATTGGAAATTAAAACACCAATTACCAGTATTATAAGTAATGGACAGGTAGTTATAGATCCTTTAGAAATTAATAGAGCCTTTAGAGATTACTATGAAAAATTATATGATACCAAAAATGAACCTGATTTAACAAAACTAAATGGGTTTTTGAACGAACTATCTATACCGTGTATTCCAAATGAAAACAGGGAGATATTGGAGTCTAAAATTAGTCAAGAAGAAGTTGGGCTAGCCATTGATAATATGAAATCAGGAAAAAGTGCAGGACCAGATGGTCTTCCAGTTGACCTTTATAAAAAATTTAAGAATAAATTAATAAAACCTTTTTTGGAAATGGTTTTAGAAGCATTTCAAAATAATAATTTACCATCATACATAAATAATGCCTTAATTATACTGTTGCCAAAACCAGGTAAGCCCTCTAATAAATGTGAAAATATGAGACCAATAAGCCTATTAAACGCCGACCTTAAGATAATCTGTAAAATTTTAGCAAGACGAATACAAGAAATTTTACCAAATATTATTAATCGAGATCAGAATGGCTTTATAAAGGGTAGACAAGGCTTCCATAATGTAAGAAGACTATTTAATATTATCTATTTTAATAAAGAAGCACCGGATACAGCTCTCCTATCATTGGACGCCGAAAAGGCCTTTGATAGAGTTGAATGGCCCTTTCTTTTTGAAGTCCTACAAAGGTTTGGACTTGGAAATAATTTCATAAAATGGGTTCAAATAATATACAATAATGCTACAGCAGAAATCCTAACAAATAACAATATTTCAAAACCAATAAAAATCAATAGAGGATGTCGACAAGGCTGTCCACTTTCACCTTTACTGTTTACTATGGCAATTGAACCTTTAGCGATAGCGATACGTTTACATTCACAAATATATGGAATTAAAGTTGGACCAACAGAACATAAAATCTCCCTGTACGCCGATGATATAATTTTGTTTATGTCGAATCTAAAAAAATCAATTCCAACCTTGTTGAATTTAATAAAGAATTTGGGGGAAATATCAGGATATAAAATAAATAAAACTAAATCTTCAATATTAATGCTAAATGAGACCCAGAGAAATTACCCAGCCCCTGAGGTAAATCAATTCAATGTTGTAAATCAGTTTAAATATTTAGGAATCCAAATTATGCCTAAGCTAGAATCAGTCGCCAGTGTGAACTATGAAGCCTTAATGTCAGATATCAGTGAGTTAACTCAGAGATGGATGTCACTACCAATGTCGATGATCGGGAGAATCAATATACTTAAAAGTAATATTTTACCTAAAATACTTTATTTATTTCAATACATTCCCTTATCACCACCTTTAGATCTATTCTCAAGAATAAAAAAAAAGTTAGTGGAATTTATATGGAACAACAGGAGGGCTAGATTACGTTTGTCTTTATTATATTTACCATTTGATCATGGAGGTCTGAAATGTCCAAATTTTATGTTGTATTATTGGTCGGCACAACTGAGGTCTATGACATATTATTTTTCATCAAATGATCTCCCTCACTGGACTGAAATGGAATCATACAATTTACCTTTACCTCTTCCCATATTCATATACTCAGATTCGGCAAAAAAATTACAAAAACAAGTTAAAAATCCATTTGTAAAGCATATGATCAAAATATGGTGTGAAGCTAAAAACTATTTAAAAGAACCACAGTTATTGTCACAATTTAGTCCAATATGGGGTAATCAATATTTTAAACCAGGGAGAGCGGACGCTGTATTTAAAGTATGGAATTTAAAAGGGATACAAAAGATTCAGGATTTATATTTGCCATGTGCAGACAACATAATGTCTTTTGAAGAGCTGAGGATCAAATTTAATCTCAATAGAACACATTTTTTTAAATATCTTCAACTTAGAAACTTTATTCGATCAAATCAAAATAAAGCTCTCACTCGACCTATTTATTCATCCTTGGAAAAAATGATGATGAAAGATAGTGAAAGAAAGGGTATTATTTCAGAGTTTTATAACTCATTGACACTATCTTCAAGTGAAAATTCACTGAAAAGATTAAACTACTGGAAAGAAGATCTGCAAATTGAAATTTCAGAGGAACAATGGGAATTGGCTTGTACAGAAGCTCAAACCAAATCAATAAATGCACGCCTTAAATTGATACATTTCAAATGGTTAATGCGGATGTATGTTACACCGGAGGAGTTAAATAGATATAACAAAAATATACCAGATACATGCACAAAATGCATGGAAAGTAAAGGAACCCTATTTCATTGTTTATGGGAATGTAGATTAATAAGAATGTTTTGGGAGGAGGTGAGGGTAACAATTGAAAAAATAATCTCAAAACAAATCATATTGAATCCTAAACTGTTTTTGTTGGGTCTGTACCCAGAAAAGCATAATTTTAATAAAAGTGAAAGAACATTCATAGACCTCAGTTTGCTTAATGCCAAAAAATGTATTGCACTATTATGGAAAAAGACTCATAGACCAGATGTGACTCAGTGGTTAAGACAGATGTTAACAAACCTTCCATTAGAAAGAATAACATATATACTAAAATCAAAGGAAATTGTGTTTGAGAATATATGGAGACCTTTTATTGATTATGTAAAAAATTTAAACATAACTCTTGAAGAAGAAGGTGAATGATGTGTGTGGACCTTGTAAATTCCAAACTGGTGAACATAATATGTATACTTATGTATTGGATTGTCTAGACTAAACAGAGGAGCATTGTTGAAGATTTGATTTTGTTGGTGGTTGTTGGTGTTTTTAGTGCATTTTTTTTTTTTGTAGTACTTTAGTGTTAGTGTTTGATTGTTTGTATCATGTTTGTTAAAAAAAAAAAAAAAAGGTTCAATAAAGATATTGTGGAAAAAAAAAAGGAAATTGTGTTTGAGAATATATGGAGACCTTTTATTGATTATGTAAAAAATTTAAACATAACTCTTGAAGAAGAAGGTGAATGATGTGTGTGGACCTTGTAAATTCCAAACTGGTGAACATAATATGTATACTAATGTATTGGATTGTCTAGACTAAACAGAGGAGCATTGTTGAAGACTTGATTTTGTTGGTGGTTGTTGGTGTTTTTAGGGTATTTTTTTTTTTTTTTGTAGTACTTTAGTGTTAGTGTTTGATTGTTTGTATCATGTTTGTTAAAAAAAAAAAAAAAAAGGTTCAATAAAGATATTGTGGAAAAAAAAAAGCCTTTATCAAAATGGTTTTGGTCATATAAACCTATTAAAATCAATTAAAAGCTCCAACACGTTTTGGCCATATGCCTTCATCGGGGAGTCAATCAGGTATCAAGAGGAGGGGAGTGTTCTTCTAAAAAAGGTCCACCAATCAGAAACCTCCACCTGGCTCCTGTGGTGTCCTGGTGCAAAAATGCACAGTATAGACACCCATCACATCCAGCAGATGTCATCCCTACCACCTTCCAACCAACAAAATTCAAAACATGTTTTATGTTATGTTTTTGTCATGTATATAAAACAGTACCACTCTGTCAGAAGAGAAGATTTAAACAATATTTGTTTTTTTCAGCACTATAGAGGGGTTGCACGTGACGTCAGTGGTCACATGCCACATTGTTTTCTGCCATTTTGGACGGCAAATAGCGTGGATGCTGTGTTGAGAATAATAATTCCACTAGCATGTACTCAGTCCGACACACCACGGTGTTCGTCTTCCATTACAACTGAATACCCCCTTAAGTGAGATCTTTACAGCAAAGCGGCCCGACACTCCCATGACACTGTATGTGACAAGAAAAACACAAGATGGATATCGAGGTGAGCCTGCTGCTTGCTGGCTTTTTGTCAGAGTAAAGGCAAAAAAGGAGAGCCAGAAAAGGCTACAGGCGGCGAGACAAAACACTGGAAAAGTACTGGAGAGTTCAGGAAGTCATGGAGCAGCGGAAGATGTGAGGATACACACTAGATCACGTATGAAGGTAAGCTAATGATTGCTAATACTAGTTAGCACTAATAAGTCCCCCGTACTACATTGTAATCACGGCAAGTTATCGCTATTAGGTACCAAAATATGTATGCTGTGTGTGTTAGTTAGCTGATTGTCTGGATACAGGGAGACAACGGTGTTTTTTTTCAAAGTGAGCTTTCCACCACTGGGATAAATAACGGCAAAGATGCATAATATCACATCACTGCCGTGGTCGGGTCTATGCCACTGCCTCCCGTCTGCCTCCGCCGTGAATTCGTTTCAGGTTGCTCTGTTCAGCTTCCTCTGGATTTCTTTAATCAGCTACCAAGCACCTCGTCTGCACCTCATCAGTGGACCACGGTGTTGATTTGTGTGTAGCCATTTATCTCGATTACACTCACGCTTGCTGTTGCTGATTTGACTGTTCGCTGCCGTCCAAAATGGCGCAGTAAACAAAAGATACGTGACCCGTGTGACATCAGTGCAACCCCTCTATAGCATTCAAAAATTAATAGAAAGTGTAGAGGTCCTTGCTTTGAATGACTTCAGCACATCTGCACCCACAGGGCATCACTAGTTTCTCACACTGCTCTGGTAAAGGGGACAGCATTATGCGAAGACTCAATGGGGAATCGGTTCCAACACTGCAGCTGGAATTACTCGCCCATTCACTGCTGAACAGGGCAAGGATCTGTCTCGGCACACAATGTGTCTCCATTTAAGACAGTTTGGACTCAAAGCTCACTCTGCAGTAACCAACCCTCTCATCAGCAGAAAGAATAGAAAGGCTAGACTTACATTTGCTGAGAAGCATGTGTGGACAGAGGAGAACTGGTCCAGAGTGCACTTCAGTGATGAGCGCAAGTTCAGTTTATTTGGGTCTGATGGGAAACAATATGTTTGGTGTCAAACTGGGGAAAGACTGAACCCAAAGTGTGTAAAGAAGTCCGTTAAATTTGGAGGAGGAAGTGTCATAGTTTGGGGGATGTTTTCTGCAGCAGGAGTTGGGCCTCTTGTACAGCTACATGGGAGGGTGAATGCAAATGTTTATGTGAACCTCCTTTGGCAACATCCAATTCCTTCACTGCAATTGTCTCTCAATCAGCCCACAAATTTCATGCAAGACAATGGGCCCTGTAACACTGCAAAACGGGGTAAACAGTTCCTTGAATCCAACTATCTTGAAACAATGAAATGGCCAGTCCAGAGTCCAGATTTAAACCCCATAGAGAATCTCTGGAAAATCCTTGGCAACAGAGTAATACCTAAGAAACCCACTACAGTTACTGAACTGTGAAAGAGACTGCAAGAAGAATGGGCCAAGATCAAGTCAGAGCAGTGTGAGAAACTAGTGATGCCCTATGGGTGCAGGTGTGCTGAGGTCATTCAAAGCAAGGGCCTCTACACTTGTTATTAAATTTTTTTAATCCTACAGACCTAAAAAAAAAAAACCAACCAAACAAAAAAAAAACCCATTATCTTCTCTTCTGACACATTGGTCACCATGGGCAGAGTTAGGCCTTTTTTAGGGGGTGGTGGAGCACCCCTAAATTTAAACTTGGCACCTCTAAAAACTGGATTGAGAAAAGTTGTGATTACAAAATTTTAGTTTGTCTTTGACAAGCTGAAATAACATCCAAAACATAGTCCGTAGTTTGTTGTTTAAAACTTTTTAAAAATGAAAACACCCCCACCATGCAAACGGTATGGTCCCTCCTCTCACACGTTATCTCCCTTCCACCTGCATGTGCTGGAGCCCTGGCGCATCCGCGCACGCACGCACGCACACACACACACACACACACACACACACACCTCCCCATCTCAACAGCGGGAAAATGTGACAGGAGGCTGATGCAGCTTTTCTACAGGTAATACACTCAATGATGTATGACGCCAGCCTCCGCTGGAATATTCTGCAATGTTATGAATTGTTTTTGGGTCTGTCTGAATTTATTCGGTAAGAGTAGGATGCATACCTGAAAACATTTAGGTTTCAAAGTATGTGAGGTTTTCACCTGGGGTGGGGGTTAGAAAATAGGCTATTAATAGGCTATAAATAGCCTATAATATAACAGAAAATACTGCATCTTTGCTCATTTTATTTTTGATTTTTAATTTATGAAGAAAAAAAAACACAAATTTATGAAAGTTTCAAATGTACAGGAAAAAAGCCCTACAGTATATTAGTACTAAACACAAATTATGAGGAAAAAGTTGATTTAAGTGGGAAAAAATAAATCTTTCAAATTACTTGGAAAAAGGAGTAAATTTAGAATAAAACTGCGATAAATTTAGGAGAAAAACCTCACTGTCCAGACTAAAGTCACATCTCAGTAACTTCTTAACTATTTTGGGGTAACTACTCTTATGTATATTTGAGTGATAATATACAAAGATAACCTACATTTACTTGTATACAGTTTCATGCTACTCTACCAGCTAAATTAAAGATTTTTAAAAAAATATTTTTATTTAGGATTTTCATTTTTCCACACACAAAATTTAAAACAGGAAAACCTATATAAAATCAAAATTACAGTTTTCTTTGTTTCAAGTAACAGTTCCATTTTTTCCAGTATTTCTCACATTTTCCATAGGCAAGTCTTAAAGTGTGTTCACACCAAATGCGAACAGGCGAATTTTTCGCGCAGCACAATTAATTATAAATCAATGTAAACATGCCAACAGACATGAATAGTGAGATGCAGACAGGTGAAGTTGTCTTAAAAACTTCTGCAGCTGTGTTCAACCTGCTGTGGAAATTCCCAAAATAACATCATGCTTAGATTTACATTATCTGACCTGAGGCTCACCTGAAAATGTTGTCTCAAGCCTCCAAAACATCACAGATGATGGGTGTTTACGTTGCTAGCTTGCTAGGACATTCATGGCCGGAAACCGTGGGTAAATAACTCCAAAATCCCGATTCAGCTGAAGATTTCCCAGTCCTCCTGTCTTCCGGTGAGTGAATTTCATTTTCAAACTAGTTTACTCTGCAATGGTGATACTTTTATTCCGGTGACAGCAGACTCTCAAAGCTAGCAGCTAGCTAGCTACTAGCTAGGGGACATAAGCGTGTGACTGCGCAAATTTGCACATACTCACGGCTTCCCATTCACTTTGTATGGATTCACGCCACTCGTTCGCGTTTGGTGTGAACACACCTTTAAGGAGAAAGTCAGTTGTTCCATTGTGTAGATTTCTTTAACAATGTCTATCCAGTCTGAAAGTGTTGGTGGTTCCACACAAAGCCATTTATGGGTTATGGCTTTTTTGCCACTGCTAGCAGTATCAGCAGAAGGTATCTGTCCAATTTTCTCAGTCCATGTGGTAGATTACACAAATAAGACACCGTAAAATCATATACAAGGTCTATACAAGTAATCAGTCTTACCTCTTTTATCACATCTGAGCAGTAGGGCGTAATCTTAGGGCATTCCCCCAAAATATGGAAGTGCCCTGCTGTTACAGTTCCACATTTCCTCCAACATTGACCCAGCTCTGGGTTTTTACTCTGTAGACCTTTAATTATGCCTCGGTGAAACAGAGGCATACAGTAATTGGTTAGTGCGTCTGTGTGTATCTGTCCATCTGTCCGTCTCTGTTTCAGTTCGCCCGGTCAAAATTAAGTGGAACTAAAGGCTTGCATCATTGTATCCCCATATTTTCTCAACTTTTAATTTGCCAGAATTTCAAAATAACACTTTGTTTTTAAAATAAACACAAAATTTAACTCACCATTTCTGTCAATGCCGCAGTGGGAAAAAAAAAAAAAAAAGTATCGTAATAACTATCCCGGCCCACTAGAGGTTGGAGTGCCACTATTTTACAGCCGCCCATGCCACCATGCCATAGGCATCGAGGCACAGCACCTTGGTGCTTTCATTTTAGGTGCGATAAAAAAACCTTAATGTTTTTCCATGTGAATTCCCTCCACAGATAAGAACTTGAAGTTGTCACTGCAGCATCATATATATTTAACCAATCATCTTCAGACACTGTTATATTAGTCTCTTTTTCCCCATCTACCTTTAATGTACAATGTGGAAAAATTCTTTTCCATTTGTAAACATGAATATATTCTAGAAATTGTTTTGTTTTTTTTGTTTTTTTTTTTAGGAACATTTCCTTTACATGAGTCAAGAATAATCTTTATCAACCCCATTTCCTCCTTCTCTGTGGGTTTAATATTTTTGTCAAAGTGGGGTTATAGCTGAAGATATCTAAAGAAGTCTCATTTCTATAAATTGCAGGTCTCTAAAAACTGCTGGTAACTATTTATCTTATTGTTAGATGAAATCTTCGAGTAAGCTGTGATACCATTTTGGAACCACTGTTTGAATCCGTCATCTATCTTAGCAGGTATGAAGTCCGTGTCATAGGAAGGACACCTCAAAATTCTCATGCTCCTTTCAGTTTTCTTGTTTTTAAGTAGTTTATACCAGACGTCTAGTGGCAGTGATCAAGGTGGGTAGGAAACCTGACTAAATTTCTCTTCAGACCTGACCTATAATAATTTGAGGCACAGCAGAAACACACCACCTTTAGCTTTTCTAAGCTGTAACGTGTTGAATTTTATTCTTGGTTTTCGTTTTCCCCAGGTAAAGGTGGAGATTGGTTGCATTCAATGAATTGTTTGGAGGGTATCTCCACTGGCGATGCCTGAAATAGATAAAGGAGTCTGAGCAGTAGATTCATTTTTATAATATCAATCCTGTTGTACATATTCAGTGGCAGTAACGACCAGCATCCCGTGTCTGTTTTAATGTCTGATGTTAGAGGTTTGTAATTATGTTCATAAAGGTCTGATAAATCTTTTTTGGTATTTGTACCCTTAAATACTTGATAACATTATTCTGCCAATTAAACTTAATCATTTTTGGAATGTTTTGAGATGGTTCATAGTTAAATGAGAGGGTTTGGGTTTTATAAAGATTCAATTTGTACACTGAATGTGCAAATTCAGCACAGACAGTAGTTTAGGTAGACTGATATTAGGGTTGGATATTGTTACAAGAACATCATCTGCATATAAACAAATTTTATGTCGTCTCACCAATGGTAATACCTGAAATATGTTTATGTTCTCTAATTGCTTGTGCTAGTGACTCGATAAAAAGTGTAAAGACGGCAGGGCTAAGGGGGCATCCCTGTCGATATCCCCTTTCTAATAATACTGTTTTAGACAAATCACCATTTAATTTGATCCTCGCTGAAGGTGAGTCATACAAAGATTTACAGCAGCCAATTATTTGGACATTAAAGCCAAACCTTCTCAAAACCAGATAAGTATTCCCATCTAACTGAATCAAATGCCTTTTCAGCATCAAGGCTGACAACAATCGACTTAGTATTTCCCATTTTGTCTATAAGATGGAGAGCATGCCTCACATTGTCATGAGTCTGCCAGTCCTTCACAAATCCCATTTGGTCAGTGTCCATCAGGTCTGGAATTATCATTTCCAGCCGCTTAGCTAATATTCTTGCAAATATCCTGTCATCCATGTTTAAAACTGATATTGGTCTATAGGAGCTGCAGGCAGTCCTATCTTTACCTGGTTTGGAATTACAGAATCACTGCTCGTCTCCAGGACAGTGGAATCTCCCCACCTCCCAGAACAGAGACTTTTTTGAATTGAAAATGTGGAAAGTTTTTATGCAAATTTAAAGAGTTCTCATAAATTACAGTACCTACCTACTTTTTCTTATTATTTTATTCTTTTTTAATTATAGACTTTAAGAAACTTTGTGAAAAAATTTTGCTCATGGATTGGCATTTTTTCTTGAATTTGTAACCTTTATGTCATAAACTGGCACCTTTTTTCTACCATCTTTGCATTTTTGCCTCAATAATTTTCCCTCGTCTTTCCACTGATTTTTTTTCCTTAATTTTTTTTTTTAATTAATGCAAATGAGCTACATTTCTCTTGTGATTTTCTGACCGTTGTCTTAACTATGTGTTTACTTCTAATTTAGTAAATCTTTTAAATAACTTCCTGTGTTTACATTCTCATTAGCCATGTTTACATGGACACAAGTAACCAGATTAAAAGCCTGATTGGAATAAAAATGCTTCATGTAAACACGGCAATCTGAATATTCTGACCCGATCATGCTCATTCGGATCAAAATTTCATTCCGATTCAGACGGGTGGGTTATGCAGATTGTTAATCCGATCGGTGCACATATACACACTTATTCCAAAGGTTGGCCAGAAAATATGTTTACTGTGCATGTCTGCACGTCAGCCACACGTCGACGTGACGCATTTCCGCCTTTACAGCAGCTAGCGGAAGACACCAGGAGTAAAACAAAACTGGTCTGTATCGTCCTGCTGTCTCCCTCTGTTCGTCCTATGCAGAAGTATGTACTTGTAGCTTCATTACGGAGACCAGCAGAAGCAAAAGTACAGTTTGAATAACAGTACAGGTACATTTCAAAAAGAGAAAGACACGAAGCGGGTTTTGTTTACACCGAAGTTGCTTCTTCTTCTATTTTCGGAATGTCGAAATGTCGACGTGCGCACGTCAAAATGATTTAGTCCGTTCAAATGTGTGACGCATGGAAATGCACGTCCTAATCGGAAGAAAGGTTTTTCAGGATCCATGTAAACAGTAAAATTCTGATCTGAATTATAATGAGATTGAAGAAATTTTGCCCATGTAACCGTGGCTAATGACTAATTGTACAAATGTGAATTTTTTGCCTCATAAATTTGCAATTTTTGCCACAAGTTTGTAACTTGTCTTTTAAATTCAAAGTTGTTTTTCTCGTAATTTTGTATTTTTTTCCTCTCATGAATTTAGTACATAAATAAATGAGCATTTGTTCCTATAAATTTGTTATTATTGTTGTTATTCTAGTAAACTTGAAGCGTTTATTGTATGTATGTGATGTGTCCCCCCCCCCCCCCCCCCCCATAATTGTGTCTTTAGACCACGGTTGTGATGGTTGAATGATGCTACTTAACAAATTGGACCAAAAATGCCAGGGCCATTTTTTTTTTGTCCCAGTCCAGCCCTGGCTAAGACAGCTAGTAGCAGACATTTTTCTTTAATGGCTGCATTGTCAGTCAACCACTGTGCACTGTTTGAATTCAAGAGAAAGAAGCCGTTGTCATTTTGGTATAAGCAAAATATTAAATCCAAGCTGTCACTGTTTTTATCATGTACCACGTTCACTAACTAGAAGCCAGGGAGGAGATGTATGAAAGATGATAACACTAACAAAAAAAAAAAAAAACGTGTATGTGTGTGTGTTGGAGCTCATTGGGTGCTCAGCACCCCTAAAGCTGTGATGCTAGAACCACCCCTGGTGGCAACTGTTCTCCAGTTTTGCTCACTGATTTTTATTTTATTTTTTTTTTTTTACAAAATAATACTAATGCTGCAACGGATTTACAGTATATAGTGCTTTTCTTGGGCACTCAAAGATGCTTTAGAATGGATACATTATTCATTCACTCCACAGACAGACATCAATAATGGTAAGCTATTACTGTAGCCACAGCTGCCCTGGGGCAGACTGACGGAAACATGGCTGCCAATCTGCACCAGTGGCCTCTCACCACTACCAAACATTTATACACAGTGTCGTGGACACTGGAGGAAAGGTGGATAAAGTGTGTTGCCCAGGGACACAACAGCAGGATGGCTGGGGAGAGTGGGATTCGAACCACCAACCCTCTGGTTATTGGACAACCCGCTCTACCTCCTGAGCCACTGCTGCCCGACAATAAATGTTTGTCAGGAAGTACCTTGGTTATTTAAAAAAAAAAAAAAAACATGCTAGTACAGCAGTGGTACAGCCACAGCTGATATTCTGTCAAATTCTGAACAATGAAGAATAACAATATTTCAGAATAAATCAACTATCAATACATTGTTCTCCAATTTTGCTCTCCAATGTATATCTATATGTCCTTCAGGATCACAAAACGTAAAATTAATCCCTGACAAATGGTCAATATGATATCTTTAAATAAAACTGCCTATAGTGCCTTCAAATAAATACAAGGTGAGATTTTTCACCCATTACACACCGTCAAGTTATTTTATCAGCAGCCCTGGCCCCGTGGGTCTGAAGCATTTAGCGGCAATCATAATGTTTCCCCAAATGTATTGCCAAATTCATTTATTGTTATGGCTTCAGCTGAAAATAATCACTAATTTCTACCCCACTGGGTCTTTATCTTTGGCTGTGAGCCAAGTAAAAACTTACCATTTGGTGTCAGGAGATTTTTTTTTTTTTTTTTCCCACTGTAACAGCTGCAGCGGGGGTCATAAGCAGGCATCACTTTTTGTTTGCAGAGAGAAACCCGCCGAGCAATTTTACTCCCATTAGCCCATTAAAATATGGCAAGTGGATCTCGGTTCCTTAGACTGCACTGGGGTTGTTAAAAAATGCCAGTAACTCTGTATTAAAGACAAAACTGTGATAGAAAAAGAGACAATTGAATCGTTATAGCCGTCAGTCTGAGTATAAAACTGCTATTCAACCCAGAACAGATCCTTGTGCACATGAGGCTGTAATCTACGCTGGGTGGGTAGGTAGAAACAACAGCCACTTGCCAAACACATTTCTGATCTTTTCCAGCATGTTTGTCTCAGTTTTTCACATGCGAGTGCTCACTGTGACCAACGAATATGAACCATCAAGCAAAAACTATAAACACACTGAGCACAACAGCCAGAAAATGAGTAAAACCACTTTTCTCTCTGTTAATTTTTGTTTTTCTGCTGATTAAATTACTGATAGCGCATCTATGGCAGATCCAAATTGCCACCACACTGGCAATGTTCATTCCCCGCACAAAACCAGTGGGAGGATGGCATTACACCGGCTCCAGATTGTTATTCCAGCTTATTCGGACCCTAAAGCTCAGGCCCAGAGCAGCATCAGACAACAGCTGAAACCCATCCAAGCACTAATATCATTGTTCTAATATTATCTTTCTTCGCCGAGTTATAAAGGACAAAAGAAGAAACAAGCGATGAATCCAAGTCGTGGTTTTGCTAAATATGGTATGTGGTGCAGTGAAGGAGTCGGTCAGGGAGCTGTGGGGAGAGAACAGGTGTACACAGCGGTGCCAAATCAGGTACATGAATCAGCAATTTAACAGTTTTCATGCACAGAGTTTCAGTATTTATCTGGAATATCCATCGCAAAACAATAGAGCCAAATAAAATAATGGAGATGCTCAGTTCTTTTACTGCAATAAAAGGCTGCCTGGGGGTTCACTTTAAATTAATTACACAAAAATTCAACAGAATGCATTCCCCTGCACCAGTACTTTCTTACGACCTCACTGCTGGTGTCAATCATAAATAGACACATTGAGTACTTGTACAGTTTGTGTAATTGCTTCTCTATTCAGCAATCATAGTCAAATAGAAGCGTGCCACTTACAATGCTGGGATCAGATCGTCTTCCTACGCATGGGGGATTCACAGGAAATTATGCATGTAAAGTCACATTGTATTGCACAATTTTATGGCATCACCAAGACATAAATAGTCACAGGAAGTATAGTATTTCTTAAAGGAATGGCTACTAGAAAACTGGACAACTGCTATTTTCTGCATTGGTTTAATTTCCTAAACACTGCAGGCAGTAATAGAGCTTGAGGGAGCTGCAAAGTGGAGGATGAGGAGCTGCAGGTGTCCTCCAACTCCTCAGCAGGTTACCCAACGGCGCTGCTGTTCAGTGGAATCCTACTCTATTTTTATTATAACAGCTTGTAGGTCTGGCCGCTCCCTTACAGTGTTTATGAAAGGTGGTTTCTGCTTCTGGGTATAAAAAAAATAGACTCTGGTCTATGAGAAAAATGACTTGATTGAATAATCTGTCCCTTAGCTTTTCTGTGCCAATGGCTAGCTTTAAATCTTCTTTAGAACAACATGAGATTAATTTCGCAAACTATCACATAAAATGGATAATAAAACAAGGGATGATTTATGGTGGGGTTTTCTGGTGATTGGTATATTGTTACCGTAGGAGTCTTAATGTTAAACTTCCCAGACCCATCCCTTACTTGTCATGTACAAACACTGCATACAGTATAAGGGGCTTGCCACAGGCCAAAGCATACCTTTAGCCCGGATCTTAACATTTTCCACAATGCCAACAATGATGATGCTGACAGCCTCAGCACATAAGCTCATCTCATCTACCCAGGAGACCTGAAAACCCGTCACCCCCCCCCCCCCGCCATGTGATAGGCCTGACATATGGAAAATAAAATGATGTGTACAGTTCCAGCAAAAACAACCACAGCAACTTCTGCCATATACAAGTAATTACTAAGCAGAAATATTAGTGCCACTGCTTAATAAGCCTCAAGACGGATAGATACTACAAATACATTCACTGCATCTGCTCTGAACAAATTTTGCATGTTCTTGCATTAATGTCAATCTAATTAAGGTTTCTTTTTGTGCGACCGTGAACGCAAGCTTTAATTTTGTGACAACTGTCCGTCAATGAAACCTCCACTGCTCAGTCATCTGGTAGAGTTGATGAAAGGGTGAAAAAACGTGCAATTTTGACAGGCATGAGGAAGAAATTTCACAAGCATGATTATCCAATGTTGTGATCAGCAGCTCCACGGTTTCCACTGGAAAAAAAAAAAAAAAAAAAAAAAGACTAGAAATGACATCGCCTACAGTACGGTAAGATTATAAAAATCTATGGCAGCTCAAAAACCTAGCATGTTTATGTCAATTGTTGAACATTTGCTGAATGAATGAATCTTCAACAGTGTTTGTACAATGATCAAAACACATACAATTTTTTAAGTTGTCCAAATGGAATAAAATATTTGAAACCACATTATTGAACATGAATGTAAAGACGACTTTTTGTAGAAAATAAGAGAAATGTATAAATATAGTCCAAATGTGTGATTCAAGTTCAGCTCAACTATTCTGACAATGGGTAGTTTTGATCACAAATAATCAGCTGTACATGTGCAATAAAAATTAGGGATGCATAGATATATCAGCGTGACATCAGTATCAGCAGATAAGTATTCTATTATAGCTTTTTTTTTTTTTTTTTAGTGGAATGATCACCAGCAAGAGCAACAGGAAACTCAGTTCATGAACAAAAAGTGTGATGTAGTCAGGAAATACAAAACCTTATATTTTCAGAATACATAAACAGACAGATTTGTTTGTTCTTCTTTCATCTGCTCCCTTTAGGGGTCGCTACAGCGGATCATCTGCCTCCATCTCACCCTATCCCTTGCATCTTCCTCTGTAACCCCAACCCTCTCCATGTCCTCCTTCACTACATCCATTAATCTTCTCTGCGTTCTTCCCGTTTTCCTCCTGCCCGGCAGTTCCATCTTCAACATCTTTTGTCCAATATATCCACTATCCCTCCTCTGCACATGTCCAAACTGTTTCAAGCCTTGCCTCTCAATTTGTCTCCAAATTGCTCAACCTGAGCTGTCCCTGATATACTCATAATCCTGTCCCTACTAGTCACCCCAATGAGAATCTTGGCATCTTCAACTCTGCCACCTCCAGCTCTGCTTCCTGTATTTTTGTCAGCGCCACTATCTCCAAACCATTACCTCATAGCAGGTCTCACTACCTTATTGTAAATCTTCCCTTTCACTCTAGCTGCTATACTTCTGTCACACATCACCTCTGACACTCATCTCCACCCACTCCACCCTGCTTGCACTCTTCTTCACCTCTTTTGTGCATTTTCCACTGCTTTGGATGGTTGACCCCAGGTATTTAAACTCATCTACCTTCACTACCTCTACTCCTTGAATCTTCACCATTACACCTCCCTTCCTCATTCAATTACAGAGGGAAATTTAAGGGCATCCATCGGATGAGGCAGCCACTGTGCAGCACCAATCCTTTCACCATTTACACCTAGCTAAGGCCACTTTGGAGTCTCCAATTAATCAAACTTGCACGTTTTGGATTTGTTTTTGGTTTTTTGCAGTGTGGGAGGAAACCGGAGCACCTGGAGTAAACCCACAGAAGCATGGGGTGGGGGGGGGGGGGGCAACATGCAAACTCCACAGACAGGCACTGCTGGCTTGTGGATTTGAACCCATGACCTTCTTACTGTAAGACAATAAACACCAACCACTGATATGCTAGCCCTTCCTGATATTAACCAAGAATAAACAAAATACTGAAAGTCAGCATATCTAGAAGGACTTGACTAGTCTTGTTTAAATAACAAAATGTAACCCCCCCCCCACTTTGTTAAGACATACTGAACACAAGACACCCATATAAGTGTAAAATAGAATGATACCATTATTGAACACAGAATACCATTTTAAAATTTCACTACAGATTATGCTTATATTTTTACTGGAATAGATCAGCTGATCAGCGCCAACAGAGCAGCGACTCTGGCAGGGCGTGTTTAACCTTTAATGTCTCCTACAAAACAAGCGGCTGACACCGGAGCTCACCACAGACCCCGTCAAAAGTCACGTGACCATGTAGTGACACATCAGCCGGCTCGGCTGAAACAGTGTAATGGGCCGAAGGTGCAAGGCTGTCTCACACACCCACACACGTTAATGCACAGATCCTCTTGGGGAGCGGCGTTGACGGGAGGAGGGGCAACACACTCCAGGCCACAGAGATGTATATCTGCATGTAGGAGCCAGCTGTTACACTAATCTGACAATCCAACAGGATTAAAGGCCACATCTAAAGGCTGGCACACACTCAGGCACACACAAAGCCTCTCTGCGTGGAATCCTCTTCCATTATATATGACCTTATAAAACATGCATCACCGAGAGAGATGGGGAGGGTGGCTGTGTGTGTGTGTGTGTGTGTGTGTGTGTGTGTGTGTGTGTGTGTGTGTGTGTGTGTGTGTGTGTGTGTGTGTCCATCCTGCTGCCAGAAATGCCTTGAGATTCTGACACAAGTGCTGCTCCCACACTCCACAATACACCACAGTGAATTTGTTGTGTTTTTGAGTGTGTGTGTGTTTGCTAGAAGTTTTGTCCATGGCCTTCAGGGAAGAGCCGGCAAGTGTGTACCGCTGAGTGTATTGATGTTCGGTCGGAGAAACCTTGCAGCAAATGACGCCGTTTTTGTGGCTGCCACTAAAAAGTGCTGAGAGAGAGACAGCAAGACAGACAGACAGACAGAATGCAGATTTAGTGAGAGAGTGTGTGTGTGTGTGTGCGCGCGCGCACGTGCACACACACACACACACACGCAATTACAGAGCAGCTCAATGGACCCATTTCTGCGGGGCCAGTGGGAGGGCGTGGTGCCTGTGGCTGGAACTTTTCTCGTGTCTCTAAGGAACTTTTCAAAGGGGCTCAGAAATGTGGCTGCGCGTGAGAGCGAGCACGACGTGGACCATGATGCCTTTGTGTGGCGAAGAGCGTGAGGGGGCACTCGGACTACACATAAATCAATGCCCCCCCCCCCAAAAATGTCTAAATTTAAAAAAAAAAAAAAAAGAGCTTGCATGCTCAGACGACGATGAGTCACATTGGTGTCGATGCACAGTTGATGGGAATCACAAGACAACATAATTACAGCTTGTATAATCAAGCTAATGATTGTCATGTAGCTGTATGAAACCCCAAGGATGGAACGACGGGGAGAAGGAGAGAAATCAATCTCTAAAAAGGCAGAGAAAAATGGAGAATACTTGAGAGGGGGAAAAGCGGCACTGAGAAATGACGGGACGGATGGACCCCGAGGCAGGAGGGTGGAGAACAAAGACAGGAGTGTTTGTGTCTTTGATGCAGGGGAGAAAAATCCAATCAGCCCTGTGTAATTCAATCTGGAATGGAAAGCTGCTCCTTCGCGAGCGTGTGAGTGGAGGGCATGATGAGTATTATTATCAGGGCCATACCTATCGCTTTTTGCCTCAAATACACACACACACACAGAAAGGAGGTAAACAAATCGCTTTTTTGTGGGCATGGCAAACAGGTGACCTTGCTGTCCTCTCCCGGCTCCCTCCCACTGGCTAGCGGATTTTGGCGAGCAGACAGCCCCCCCCCCCCCCGACTCTTGGAGGGAAGTCCAGCCAATGACAGCGGCGCCAAGCGAGTTTCAGTGCCTCCAGATAGCCAATTGATTCTTCATGTATCATAAGAGCCCTTGATATTGAATAGTAATTACACAGGTTGTGAGATATGGTGGTTGTGTGAACTTCTGGTAAGGAGAGAGCAGCAGCTTATATGGTTTCCTCAGCCTTAATGGCCCACACAGAATGACTCCCTGAGACCTAATCAGATATTTACTATGAGACGCTGATTAACTCTCATCAGTCGATGTCAGGTGACTTCAATGGAAACATGAGAGGGCATGAGAAACAAGCATAAGAAGTTTGTGCCGTCCTCTTTTTTTTCTCTCAATAAATGTTTCTTGTGGTGTCTCAACAGATGTTGGCTTATATTTTGCATCATCTGTTATTATTGAATTTAAATGAGCAGTCCAATGTTCCCAGTTGCACACAGACTTTTGATTTTCAAGGTTTGCTAATAAGGAAACGGTCGATTAATGAGAAACAAGTTTATCACGCTACAATTACCATAGTAGTTAGTTGCGGTCATAAAACTTTGGACTAGAAAGTGACAACACAGCAATTATGTGTTGCCATTCATTTAACTTATCATTGTATTCACACGACATTGTTCTGCCAGGGAAACGTAGGTGCAGTTTTTTCAGTTTCAATAAAAGGTTGACATTAAACGAACTGTTATTGTTACACCCAACATGCAAACAGCAACTTCAGCAAATAACATCAAATTTACCAGCTTTTTGTTACATTCCCAAGTTAAATAGAGGGGATATTCCCTATAATATGAATAAGCTGGGATCAAGCTCATTGTTTCTCCATGCATTTGGTTTTTAGGCTAAGCCAGTGGTCTTCAATCCTTCAATCAAGAATAAACTATGAGAAAACCGTTATAAATTCATGAGGGAAAAGGTTGCAAAATTAGATGAAAAAAAGTTCCGTATTTACAAGAAAATGTTGCAAATCTGAAAAAAAAACCCAGCAAATTTGACAGAAAAGTTGCAAACTTATTAAGAAAATAGGTGAAAATTCATGATGGAAAAATTCCACGTTTAAGAGGAAAAAAAAAAACCATATTACAAATGTTGACAGGCCAGTTTATACTTATAACTCTGCTGTTTAAGACTTACTAAATGTTTTCTGGCTACGTGTAGAATTTCTGTTAAAAATAGCTCTTACGATAGTATAGGTTTGCGACCACTGTGTTAAACTAAGCTACATTCTGGCATCAGCACTACACCTTGCAGTTCCTTGGATGGCCACTAGAGGTAATGCTCAAATTCTCCCCCCCGCCAATAGACTCATGTTAAAATGCTAGAACTCTGCAACAGAAATACCGGTGACCCAGATGGAAGGGGAAAAAAAAACTGCCTGTTACCAGCTTCATAACAACTGCACAACTGGCTGTTCTATTAACACTCTACTACTACTACTTAAAAAGTTGATTAATTATGAAATGACCATGTTTGGTGTGAAACAATCTCCACGACATCTATACATAATCGGAGACAATAAACCAGACCTCTTTACTATGATGGCAGTGTTAAGCTGGATTTATGCTCCACCTCCATCTGCTCAAGTGAGATATCTCCAGTCCTCTAGGCTCCATGGCGCCCCTCCGTGGATGAAAGCGAGCAGTCCAAATTTCGTGACTGCGTTGTCTGTGCACACCGACTATGCATGCACAAGATCCAACCGCCCATTCAATAGGTGGCACCATCACAGTGTACAGCGATGAAGAGAAAGAATAAGAAGACTAAATTTAAACAATCAGAAAAAGAAAACGAAAAGACGATTAGCGGTAAAAGTAGTAAACACAGGAGTTCCTTTTCTCACTTTTGTGCAGTTGCCATTGTTATTGCTAAAATACGCATGGCTCTTGTTTTTCTTCTCCTTTATATAGCCGGTGAACAAACTGGTATGTATGGTATGTAGCGCATTTGCACTGCCTGCCAGGCTGGGGCAAAATAGTTATGTGCATGTGTCAAACGCTTGGCCTAGTAGACAAAAAAAAAAAAAAAAATGAAGCATATATACAGCCGCGTGTGCACCGGCCTTGTCCAAAGCATAAAACCAGAGTTCCCAAAAGTTTAACGCAGCATCTTTATTGAATAATATAAAAAGTATTTTAAATGTGCATAGTTAATTGCAATAACAGACCACCCCTGAAATCTGCCATGCATTTGTTTTTAGTGAGTGAAAATCAAGCATTATTTTATACATGCTGTAGGTTAGCAGTTATGAGCTGGCATCGGTTTCCCTGCACCCCATCAGGCCTAGCAAGCTGATAATTCTGCACTTCACCTTCCTGTTGAATCTTACACCTTTAAAAGGTTGAACCAATAGGGAGCCACCGGCATGTCGTATTAAGGAATGTTAACAGCAGATAATGAGGATTAACAGGAAAATTATGCAGTGGGGAATTTAATATAATTCAGGTAGGAGTGTCACGTTTCCACTCACAGAGTTATCTCCTTTCAGCCTCAGTTGAGTCAAATATCATCAGGCTCCAGCTGAGAAAGCATTCATCCCTTTTTGATTGTTCTCTACATTTAAAAGATAAATTCATCTATCAAGAAAGCAACATTAGTCAATGACTAATTAATTAAAGGGTGGGTTTAAGTAACTAATGGCTTGAGAGTGATTGTCTAACACATAGATTAGCACTCGAGTGCTTGGTTAAACAACTGGTGATCAGTAATTGCTTAGTACTATGAGCTCCTACTTAATTAAAGTGTGATTGTAGAGGCAGCAAGTGACAAAGCGGTCAGGGTCTGTGTAAAACAGTAGAAATGTGCTACTGGAGGACAGGGATATATATGGGTTATGATACGATCTTGCTCTTAGAGCCCTCCTCCTCCTCCTCCTCCTCCTCTCTCTCTCTCTTGTCTCTGTAATCCTGTCCAGGTTGTTCTGTCCATTCAATCCGTATCAGCTGCTATAAGCTCTTTACAGTCCTGCGTTAACCACCCATCTCTCTGCCTCCATTCCTCCATCTCTCTACCACGGCACAGATCCACCCCACCCATCTCCCCCTTCATTTTCTCGTTTTTCTTCCTCGTCAGCACCTCTGCTCTTTTATCATTTCCCTCTACCTAAAGTCAGCCCCTCCCCACACTTCCATTCTATTTTCTGATGAACCCTTCTTACCACTTTTACATACTAAATTCAATTTTTTTGTCTACCCCCCCCCAATTCTCCTCTGCACAGGATAAATTTTGCTCCCCTCTTAAACTGGCTTCTCTTTGCACTTTAGCTGCCACCCCATCCTCTCAAATCACTTTTTCCTGTGATTGCTTCTGACCTTATACGCCTTTCATTTTCTTCACATCTCCTCCACCTCCACAGTATGTTGTGGCCACAACCGGGCACTCTGTCCAATTTTCAGGGGGAAAAGTGAAACCACCAAAGAATCTCATGTGTTATTAGGTGTTAAGGTGAGATTTATGTGCAGCTATAATTTGAGCTGGATGTCACAGTTGACTACTGAACCATCATCTCTGAAGGGAGATATTAGGCTAGTATTAAATGAGGAAACACAAGAAAATAAACGTGCTATGCTGTCAAAGCCTCCATGTTTAAGTGTGTAATGGTATATAGAACTTTTGGTTCAGTAGCTACTCCAGTACAGAGGGCACAGTTAGGTTTATTTTTGGTACAATAGGGGAAAATAATGTAGAACATGAAACTCCTTGTGTTCTTGTTCCAACCAGTTTTCATACATAAAACACCACTATTTATGGAAGGTGTGTAACTTGAGAGTGGCAAGACGCTGTTCTACAATTATTGTAGGTCTTGCTTGGAAACGTTTCATTTTGGTAGAGAAAGGCGCCAACATTAGCCACAACAGTTAGCATAATCACATCTGACATTCATTAGGAAGTTAAAACACTTTCCAATGTTATCGATTAGACTGAAAATAAGATGGCATGCCCACACGGTTACAATATCAGCTGTAAATACTACTTGAAGTCAATGAAATGGAGTGAAAATTTCATACTGGACTAGTCTGACTGGTATGCCAAAAGAAAAATCTCTAAAGTGGATTATTCCCACTGCCACACCACATTTTCCAGTCTGTTTTTTATACTTTCATGGTCTTTGGGTTAGCGTTTGCTCATGAAGTACAGAGAGCCAATCAGGACAGAGTACCAGAAACAATTTTTTCAAAAACACCCACAACAACAAAAAACTGACCCAAGGCCCTGTAAATACCCTCACAATAGTTTAGCTATGTTGTAATTTAGCTGTGCTTCAATGAAAATAAAAACACAGCAGTCCCTCATGTGGCATTGGACAGACGTCACCAGTCAAGGTCATGGTCCACTTTACTGTTCAGGGACTGGAACATGATTGGAACAGCTAGGTTAGCCACCAACCTTGCCCCGGACACCTCGGCACTAGCGTCTTACACTTTGGGGTGTGTCATCTGCTGTGGGGAGCAGTAGTTAAGGCTGGTGTTGTGGTAGACAAACAGAGTAGCCACAGGTTGTGTTGTCTCCAAAGGCTCTAAGAAGCAGTTCTGCAAATGAATAACTGAACCTGATGATCATACTTATGTCCTAAAGAAGGTACAACTTTCAAGCAAACTAACAAAAAGAAAACCATCACCCATGTCCATAATAAATTACAGCAAAGTGTGATAATTATTGTGTCAGGTGTTTAATTATTTTTCCATTAGTATGCCTAAATACAGTTAATTAATGTGTAATAGAATCTCTTTCAGAAATGCAATCTGCAGTAAATCAGCCTTAAAATTTGAGCAAGCATAAATATGCACCCTGATCAAAGTTGGCACAGCAGTTTTGCTAAATAGAACCCCAGAAATATTGCTAAGTCCCTTTCTTTTCAACACAGCACAACTTTGGATGGGTGTTGTCTCATTAACTGATCGGCTCGCAGTCTCTCCTGCATCATGAGTTGCTCAGCTCATTAAAAACCATGATTGTTTAGGAGAACGACACAAAGAGGAGTAACATGAGAGAGGAGGGAAGAAACTCGGCGCAGATTACTCACATTCAATCCCTGTGTCACGTCTCACTCTGCTCATAGTAATCTCTCAAAAGCCTCAAAAAATGGAATACACATAAAAAGAGGCTTTTTTTGGCACACTAAACACTTTTTGCCCAATGCACATTTTGGGTTTGGGTGTCTTTACTTACTGAAGTAGCAATTTCACTCAGCTGGTATAATTTTCTTGTAAATGAGTTTGGTCTAAAATTTCAAATCTACTTCAACTGTTTTAGATAAAATACATCTTAAATGAAGTCTTTACTCCTGTGACAACAAAGAATCGGATACAGCTGGATTTAAGGAGATTCACCGAAAACAAAAATAATCTGACTTAATCTGGACAAAATGTTAAGAGAAGCTGAAGTTAGTTTGAGGCTTCCAGATGTTGTAATGTGGTGCAATTTCTAATTTCTGGGACAGAGTTGTTGCAGAAGTCTTCATACTACGCTTTCAAGGATCCAGACTTGATTTTTTTTCCCCAAAAAAATGGTCTTGAGCAATAGTTCTACATGATTTCTGAAGGTTTTTCACTTTCCCCTCTTCGAACACGGGCTGCATTTTCTGTAATTTCCAGTCTAGACCTTACAATGTACAGGGACACTGGAGGACAGAGGAAAAAGTGTCAGGCCTAAAAAAAAAAAAAAAAAAAGATAGGCCAAATTATTGGAGTTGTACCAAAATATTCAATTATCCAGATATTCATTTGCTACATTGGTCTCTGGCTTCAAATTTAGAATTCAGATATTCAGCCATTTTTCCCCTCACTGCACGATTGCCTCACAGCAAGAAGGTGCTGGGTTCGATCCCACCCCTGGCCAGCAATGACCTTTTTGTGTGGAGTGTGCATGTTCTCCCGGTGTCTGCATGGGTTTTTGCCGGGTACTCTGATTTCCTCCAACAGTCCAAAGACATGCATGTTAGGTTAATTGGCATCAACTAGGGATAAATTTAGGTGTGAGAGTGAATGGTTGTCTGTCTCTCTGTGTTAACCCTGCAAAGGACTGAAGATTTGTCCTGGGTATACCCCGCTTATTGCCCTAAGATGCTGGGATGAGCTCCAACCCCTCCGCAACCCGAAAAGGATTAAGTAGGTAAGAAGATGAATAATTAATTTTTTTATTTATTTTTTTTTTATTTTGTATACTTTATTGATCCCCAGAGGGGAAATTGAGGGCATCCACCTGGATGGATGAAGCAGCCATGTTACGGCGCTATTCCGTTACCATTCACACACACATTCACACCTAGGGCCACTTTAGAGTCTCCAATTAACCTAACCTGCATGTTTTTGGCCTGTGGGAGGAAACCTGAGAACTCCCGGAGTAAACCCACACAGACATGGGGAGAAAATGCAAACTCCACACAGATAACTGTTGGTCAGGGCCTGGGATCAAACCAGGGATCCCATGGCCAAGGGTGAGTTGCTGTGCTGCCGCAGTGCTAACCACTGTGCCACCGCACTGCCCAGGTTTTCTCAAAATGCCAACATTTTGAGAAAACCTCACAAATTTACCAGAAAAGTCAGCGATTTATAACAGAAGTAGCTTTTTTGAGAGGAAACCGGTCCAGATTTACAAACCAGACCATCTATGACAGAGTAACTCATTCTGACCTGATGAAATCACCCCGAGAGTGCTCAGATCTCCTAACTTTTGGGCCTTGAGTACAGCCTAGATCAGAGGTCGGCAACCCACAGCCCTTCAGCCCCCATACTGTGGCTCTCTGCAGTTATATCTCAAAACACATGAAAATCAATTAAGTTAATTTTAATCATTTTATTTTTCAAATTACTGTTTATTGGATATATTTCTCAACGGAAACACATACTTTAATGAACATAAAATATACATTTTTAAAATTATTTATTACATTGCCAGCCATGCATCACATCCGACAGCGGCTCACACACGGACAGCCTCTGTGCAGCCCATGTGAAAGAGCAGAGAGCCGCAGTTTCCTGCTTCTCCTCCCCACCCCCGGTAAGACATGAACAGATCCAGAACAAGTAAAATCACAGAGGAAAATAGAGAGTTTAATTCTGTGTGGACAGATTAATTTGTGTTCATGTACGATTGTTATGTGGAGAAAATCTCTCCACAAGAACATAAACAAGGAGAAAAAACAGCTGCCTCAGTGTCTGCAGGTCCATAAAGTCTTAAATGTGATTATGTAAACTCAACACCTTAATTGTCCTTAAAATGAGAAACAGTCCTTGAATTCCTGCTCAATAACCTTAAAACTAGTTGCCTGCACTATAGATGCTGAATTCACCAGATATGACCAAAGTCTGAATTAGTGTGAATTTATTTTCACCATCACAACTCAATACTTTCTTTTCTATCGATATATTTATTTTTTTTTAAATATCGCGATACCACTGCATTGATACAAAACGTGCAATTTGTTTTCACTTCTGAGAGTTTAACGCATTAAACTTATGGTTTTTTTTTGTTGTTGTATGCATTAAAGTTACATGGGAAAACCGGTGAAAAACCAGCCCAGGCATAACAGACGATCTGCCGTGTCACATGATTATGGCAGCCTATCAGATGTCACAACTCACTGCGTAGCCTCATTCATGCTCATCCTCACTCAAGCCTTATTCATGCTGCATTTTCCCTGTCAAGCACTCACTGACTCCCCGCCCATGGTAATACTAAGCAGCATAATTTTGAAAAATAAAATGAGCACCATTTAAGTTTGTAAAATGGTGTAAAAAAATACATAAATAATAAAAATGAAAAAAAACAAACAAAAAAAACACTGCATTGTGGAAAAAAATTACACATGCAGTATATGCTGCTTGGTATTACCATAGAATTTGGATGAATGGTGAAACATTTCAGAAGTAAATATTTGAATCCAGTTGACTGAGCTTTCATACAGCATACTTACCCGCATGGATTACTGCGACTCTTCAGTAAATTAAAAAATTGAATTAATTTTGAATTCATTATTTGTATTATATTTATTAATTGAAAAAAAAAATCCTTTTAAAATTTTTTATTTGCTCATTCTGTTTTATTATCATTTTACAAGCACTTCTTTTCAAGTATTTGTTCATGACTTAATATTTTATATTGCTGTTGCAATAAAGTTGTTAAATGAACCATATATCTGTAAATTTCTGCATTATATTTATCGTTTACGTAGAGGTTTATGTTAGGGCTACCTGACTTATTCTGCAAATTCCATGAAATTGTATGGATTACAAAGTCTTTCCAAAACCTTGAAATTTCTTGAATTTACAGTTTGTTAATATTTCATAAGTCTTTAAATAATTAAACTCCACTACTTGCAGTGTCAACCTGGTCACACTGCCATCCACCATTTTATCGTCAGAGATACAGGAAGATAAAGTGATTGGCCGATTAGATATTTGCCTAAGCTCCGAAAACCCAGCAATTCATCTTTTTCCTCTGTAGTTGGCATTATATTTTATCTCATATCTCTCATACTAATACACAACACCCTATTAAGTCCTGCTGTTCCTTAAAGTAGACAAGTGGAGCTGTAAAATATCACATGTTCATGGGTGTGACCTTCCCAGCCTCTCTGGCCCACTTTCAAACACAGCTTACATTTGGGCCTGTAAAGCCTAATTGGCCTACCTGTTTCAGACAGGAATACTTGCCTTCTACGGGCATGCACTAGTATTAATACATTAGAGTAAGGAGAATTGTGAGGAAGCATAAAAGGATGAAAAGTAGCTTCTTCTAAATAAAACTTCGTTTTCAGTTTATTAAAATATCAGGAACTAAAGCTGTGTGATCCCTGTTGAAAGTAGGAGATGGATTATATTTTTCAGATTTAAACAATTTATGAATGTGTGATAATTATGGTCAGATATAATTTCAGATATAGCCTTTTCAGCACAAAACAATTTGTAATATATTTGTAATACTTTTATTTCATGAATGAAGCTATATATAAAGCTTGACAGTTTTTTTTTTCCCCCCCACTCTTGTAGTATCAATTCATTAATGCCACATAACATTCAGAGCTATGTATATAAAAAACTTTATAAGCAGCATAATCTTTATTGTATGGCTCTTCGATTGGCAGAGGTTGCAGACCCCTGGCCTAGATGCAGACCCACTTGATGAGGATCATTGTGCATGAGTTTGCCACACAATGGGGAAATTGCCTAGGAGGAGTAGTGCCTGGTCTACTGACCTTTGACTGGAAATCAGTGGCAACTGGTCTTACAGAGGGATGAATCCAAATTTGAAACATGGGATCCTCTTGAAAGAGAAGGAAACAAAAGGCAGTCAACATTCAAAGAAGGCCTCAGGGATGTCTTTCAAGATGCCTAGAGACTATTAAATAAACAAAAAGAAAGTCTGACTAAAGATGCATTCACACCAAATGCACGCAGGCGAATTTTTTGTACGGCACAATTACATTATAACTCAATGTAAACACGCCAACAGACATGAATAGTGAGATGCAGACCAGGCGAAGTTGTCTTTAAAACTTCTGCAGCTGTGTTCAACCTGCTGTGGAAATTCCCAAAATAATGTCAAGCTTATGTTTACAGTATCCAACCGGGGGCTCACCTGAAAATTATGTCTCAAGCCTCCAACACTTCACAGATGATCCCGTGTTTACATTGCTAGCTAGCTTGCTAGGACATCCGTGGCCAGAAACCGTGGGTAAATAACTCCAAAAACCCGATTCAGCTGAAGAGTTCCCGGTCCTCCTGTCTCCCGGTGAGTTTCATTTTCTAACCAGTTTATTCGGCAACGGTGATAATTTTACTACGTCCGCTAGCTAGCTAGCTAGAGGATGTGAATGCGTGGCGACGAAAATTTGCACATACTCGCATCTTCCCATTGATTTTCTATGGATTTGAGCCGCCTGTTTGTGTTTGGTGTGAACACAGCTTAAGAGGGATCAGGCTGTATTGAAAAATAAAGGTGATCATACAAAATATTGACTTTCAAGCTCAACAGAATGGTACAAATTTTGTTTTTGCCTTATACGCCATTTCCATTTATGTTTGCATTCATTCATCTTTACCCGCTTAATCATTTTTGGGTCATGGGGGGCTGGAGCCTACCCGAGCATCTTTGGACAAGAGACAGGGTACATCCTGGACAGATCGCCAGTCCATCGCAGGGCCGAGAGACAACCAGTCACTCTCATATTCATACCTAAGGACAATTTAGAATCCCATTTTATTTGGCTCGACTTCAAGATGGCTGACACCGGAGTGAGGAGTGGTTTGATGGGCTCCACTTCTAGCCACTTTTTGCTTATGTACTTCTTATCGTCTTTGTGTGTCTGGACTTGCAACAAGAAGGGTTTTCCGGCCAACTCAATTAAAGGTGAAGCTACAAAGTTTTATTTATATGGATATGGACATGGTTATTTCACCCTGTACTCTATCTGGTCTTCAAAAGGCCTGAGAAAATGCATCCAAAATAAGGCAAACATGGCTGTTAAGCAAATAACACAATATGGCAGAGGCTATACAGTTAAAGTACTGTTAGTACTGCTACTTCTGGCAGGGGATATTCACCTTAACCCTGGACCTGCCACTATTAAACAGCAGGCCACTGGGTTAGCACAGACATCTGAGCCGGCGGATTGGTTGTTGCTATCAACGGCCCTGCTAACATCTGAACCGGCTGGTCGCCCGCTGCTATCAACGGCCCTGCTAACATCTGAACCGGCTGGTCGCCCGCTGCTATCAACGGCCCGGCTAACATCTGAACCGGCTGGTCGCCCGCTGCTATCAACGGCCCGGCTAACATCTGAACCGGCTGGTCGCCCGCTGCTATCAACGGCCCGGCTAACATCTGAACCGGCTGATCGCCCGCTGCTATCAACGGCCCGGCTAACATCTGAACCGGCTGATCGCCCGCTGCTATCAACGGCCCGGCTAACATCTGAACCGGCTGATCGCCCGCTGCTGTCAACGGCCCTGCTAACATCTGAACTGGTGGAGCAGCATAATGCTGGTCTTCGTCCCAGTACAGCTGGACATAGCGAGTCGTGTGAGTCGAATTGCACTGGACAGACTCACATATCTGATACTGCTGTAAACAGCTGCGCTACGACCAAACTTTTGGAAGAAGGAGCAGTTAAACAAAATGCAAATGAGGAGAGATCCGAAAACCGAGCTGTACAAAAGCAAAAACAACATTTATTTTTCCAAACTGTTAATCATGCACGAGTTCTTTGGGACACAAAGGCTAAACCAAAGGGGATCCTCGGCGGACATTTAAACATACGGAGCATAATCCCCAAAAGAGATGAGATTTCGGTGTTGTTGTTGGACTCAAATTTGGACCATCTTTGTCTTTCAGAAAGCTGGCTACACAGGAACATAGACACTAATATGATCGATATTGTGGATTATCAGTGTTTTAGAAAAGACAGGCATGTAGGGAGGGGAGGAGGTGTTTTAATTTACATCAAAGAGAAATTTAAATGTCAATTGGTTGATTTGAATACTTCACTTGAATGTTTAGCTGTTAATGTATGTCTCTCACCGGTAATGAATTTCAACATTGCAGTATTGTACAACCCACCGTCACACAATTCTTCTTTTTATAATGAATTAAGTGATCTGGTTAAACAACTTGAGAGGAGCAGAGAAACAATATTTTATGGTGACTTTAATATTAACTGGTCTGATAAAAAGAACAAACAAAAACTGAAAAGCCTCATGACTAAATTTAATCACCAACAAATGATCAAAGGACCCACCAGGATAACCAAACAATCTAGAACACTTATTGACATGGTATTTGCTAATAAACCAGAACGAATAACCAGAACCTATAATCTTGTAACTGGTCTCTCAGATCATAACATGGTTCTTGCTGTCAGAAAACTTACTAAAAAGCGACTACAGTATTTTGGGGGAGTCGATATTGACAAATTAAATTTTATTATTCCCAAATCAAAAACTGCGGAGTTCGAACATTACTTAGAGAATCAAAATTGGGAGCAGCTCATGTCAATATATGAAGTAGATGATTGTTGTAATTTTATAACTGCAACAATTACAAAGTCTATAGAAAAATTTACAAAGCAAATTAAAAGTAGACAACAGAAGATTAACCTACCATGGTTAAATAATGAAATAAGAAAACTTATGAAGAGGTGAGACTCTGCATTGAAAACATCATTAACCTCTAAACTACAAAATGATCACCTTGTGTACAAAAGTTTAAGAAATAAAGTGGTACAAGAGCTGCGAAAATCAAAAGTATCTTATTACTTCCGGTTATGGCTGCCACGTAGGACGGACGTGTCTCGCTCTGCTCTGCTCCTGGAGAAAAAAAATCGGCAAATAACTCTCTCATTTGGGACAGAACGTATCCCAGCATTTGGGCGAGGATATGTCGGCGAAGCCTAAGGCTGGAAAACCAGGAAAAGGAAAAAGCGAGCCGCCGAAACAGTCCAAATTAACGGACTTTCAGGTCTGTGACGCAGCAAACAAAACTCCATATATGGCGGAGGAGGCTGGCAACGGTGCGATGTCTGCGGGGGGAGGCGCAGATGCGCTGATGGCTGCCATGAGTTCAATGAGAGCGGACTTTTCCTCTAGATTTGATGGGATTATGACAGCGTTGGAAGGAATAAGAAAGGAATTGGGTGACTGTGTAGAACGAACGGCGCAGATGGAGCTCCGTCTCGCTAGTGCTGAAGATGACGTCACCCGTCTTCAATTAAAGGTGCGCACTTTGGAAAAAAAAAAAAAAAAATCTCTGGAAGATAATATTTTGGATTTGGAATCTCGGTCGAGACAGAATAATTTGAGGCTGGTGGGTCTTCCAGAGGAATCAGAAGGTCGGGACGTATGTTCCTTTCTGGAAAAGTGGATTCCGGAGGTGCTGGGCAGCGAGGAGTTGCAATCAGCAGTGGTTCTGGAAAAAGCACATCGTATTGGCCCACGGAGAGATAAGGGACCGCCGAGGACCTTAATTATGAAGTTTCTTAGCAACAGAGACAGGATGAAGATCTTCAACGCTGCACGTGCTAAAGGAGAGATTAAACACCAGGACCAGCAGGTGCGGTTCTACCCAGATTTGGCCATAGGAATCCAGCAATTGAGGAAGCAGTTTGATCCCGTACGTAAGGAGCTGCGCAACCTTGGGATTCGTCATGGTGTAATCTATCCTGCGAGACTGCTGACCACGTATGAGGGCAGAACCCACATCTTCAAGACCCCAGAGGAGGCGCAGGAGTTCATCAAGAAGATCAAAGAAGAAGAAGAGACTGGTGGGAGCTAAGCATGAACAAAATATAAGGTAGAATAATTAAGCATTTGCACAGGCATCTGACTGACTTGAAGTAAATAGTAAGTTTACAAAATATAGATTGTATTATATATTAAAAAAACAAAACAAAAACAAAACAAACAAACAAAAAAAAAAACTATGATGTACAAAGTTGTTAAAAATTTTGGAGTTAAGTTGGAAAACTACAGAGGAGAGTTAATGTTACGTCATTAAAAGCAGTAGAGTTAGGGTGATTGGGAGGATGAAGAAGGAGTGGCTTAGGCTGTTCCCCGTGGGTGTGGAACGGTCGATGGCTATATCGGGAGACAGAATTTTTCTTTTGATTTTGGGGGGTTTGCCACAAGTGTGGGAAGGGGAAATTTGTTTGTGTGTAGTTTGTAGGATGAATGTTCAACCACTCATGTTTTTGCTTCTCTGTATGAGCATGTTTACACTGCAAGGTAATCCCAAACTCTCTATTGATCATGGACCAAAGTGTTAATCTTAATTTAACTTCATGGAATTACAGAGGTCTACAAAATTTAAAAAAACTTAAACAAGTTATGAATAAAATAAAGGACATGGGTTCAAGAATTGTGTTTTTACAAGAAACTCATCTGATAGAGGAGGATGTTAAAAGAATTAGGAGTAGATGGCAGGGAAGTGTATTCACCTCTTCATTTTCATCCCGAGCCAGGGGAGTTATGACTCTCATACATAAATCAGTTCCTTTTCAAGTGAAAAATGTAATTGGAGACAAATTTGGAAGATATGTAATCATTCAAGGTTCTTTGCTATTAGAAAATATAAATCTTGTGAACTTATATGGTCCCAATATAGATGATCAGAAGTTCTTTGCTAATTTATTTCTCATCTTATCATCACTTACAGGGCAACATATAATAGCAGGGGATTTTAATTGTACATTGAATCCAGGTGTGGATAGATCAACAGGACTGGATTGTACGCACATTGGATGTAGGATGACTATTAATCATTTTATGAAAGAATTGAGATTGTTAGATATATGGAGAGAAATGAAACCACAAGTTAAAGCCTATTCTTGTTATTCCAGTACCTACAAGACATTCTCACGTATTGATTATTTTTTGATTTCCACAGAATTAAGGTCCAAGATTCAAAACTGCTTTTATGATAACATCGTGATCTCTGATCATGCACCCTGTTGTCTAATATATGTAGATAAAAAATTGACAAAGGAATCAGGTAGATGGCAATTTCAGCATAAATGGCTTCAGGATGAGGAATTTGTCAAGTATATAGAAAAACAGATAGACGAGTTCTTTGACATCAATACTACACAAACATCAGCATGTGTAAAGTGGGAGGCTTTCAAAGCTTTTATTAGGGGACATATTATTAGTTATACAGGATCAAAATCTAAGAAGACTCGAGAGGAGAGAGCTAAATTGGAACATAAAATAAAAAGTCTTCAGGAAAAAGTGTATGCAGGAAGTGACCCAAGGTTGGAGAATGAATTACTGATTTTGAGAGCTGAATACGACAAAAAAAATCAGCGAATAGAGCTGCCTCGAGTCTTCTTAGATTGAAACAATCTTTTTATGAACAAGGTGAAAAATCAGGAAAATTATTAGCATGGCAGATTAAACAATTGGAAATTAAAACACCAATTACCAGTATTATAAGTAATGGACAGGTAGTTATAGATCCTTTAGAAATTAATAGAGCCTTTAGAGATTACTATGAAAAATTATATGATACCAAAAATGAATCTGATTTAACAAAACTAAATGGGTTTTTGAACGAACTATCTATACCGTGTATTCCAAATGAAAACAGGGAGATATTGGAGTCTAAAATTAGTCAAGAAGAAGTTGGGCTAGCCATTGATAATATGAAATCAGGAAAAAGTGCAGGACCAGATGGTCTTCCAGTTGACCTTTATAAAAAATTTAAGAATAAATTAATAAAACCTTTTTTGGAAATGGTTTTAGAAGCATTTCAAAATAATAATTTACCATCATACATAAATAATGCCTTAATTATACTGCTGCCAAAACCAGGTAAGCCCTCTAATAAATGTGAAAATATGAGACCAATAAGCCTATTAAACGCCGACCTTAAGATAATCTGTAAAATTTTAGCAAGACGAATACAAGAAATTTTACCAAATATTATTAATCGAGATCAGAATGGCTTTATAAAGGGTAGACAAGGCTTCCATAATGTAAGAAGACTATTTAATATTATTTATTTTAATAAAGAAGCACCGGATACAGCTCTCCTATCATTGGACGCCGAAAAGGCCTTTGATAGAGTTGAATGGCCCTTTCTTTTTGAAGTCCTACAAAGGTTTGGACTTGGAAATAATTTCATAAAATGGGTTCAAATAATATACAATAATGCTACAGCAGAAATCCTAACAAATAACAATATTTCAAAACCAATAAAAATCAATAGAGGATGTCGACAAGGCTGTCCACTTTCACCTTTACTGTTTACTATGGCAATTGAACCTTTAGCGATAGCGATACGTTTACATTCACAATTATATGGAATTAAAGTTGGACCAACAGAACATAAAATCTCCCTGTACGCCGATGATATAATTTTGTTTATGTCGAATCTAAAAAAATCAATTCCAACCTTGTTGAATTTAATAAAGAATTTGGGGGAAATATCAGGATATAAAATAAATAAAACTAAATCTTCAATATTAATGCTAAATGAGACCCAGAGAAATTACCCAGCCCCTGAGGTAAATCAATTCAATGTTGTAAATCAGTTTAAATATTTAGGAATCCATATTATGCCTAAGCTAGAATCAGTCGCCAGTGTCAACTATGAAGCCTTAATGTCAGATATCAATGAGTTAACTCAGAGATGGATGTCACTACCAATGTCGATGATCGGGAGAATCAATATACTTAAGTAATATTTTACCTAAAATACTTTATTTATTTCAATACATTCCCTTATCACCACCTTTAGATCTATTCTCAAGAATAAAAAAAAAGTTAGTGGAATTTATATGGAACAACAGGAGGGCTAGATTACGTTTGTCTTTATTATATTTACCATTTGATCGTGGAGGTCTGAAATGTCCAAATTTTATGTTGTATTATTGGTCGGCACAACTGAGGTCTATGACATATTATTTTTCATCAAATGATCTCCCTCACTGGACTGAAATGGAATCATACAATTTACCTTTACCTCTTCCCATATTCATATACTCAGATTCGGCAAAAAAATTACAAAAACAAGTTAAAAATCCATTTGTAAAGCATATGATCAAAATATGGTGTGAAGCTAAAAACTATTTAAAAGAACCAGTTATTGTCACAATTTAGTCCAATATGGGGTAATCAATATTTTAAACCAGGGAGAGCGGACGCTGTATTTAAAGTATGGAATTTAAAAGGGATACAAAAGATTCAGGATTTATATTTGCCATGTGCAGACAACATAATGTCTTTTGAAGAGCTGAGGATCAAATTTAATCTCAATAGAACACATTTTTTTAAATATCTTCAACTTAGAAACTTTATTCGATCAAATCAAAATAAAGCTCTCACTCGACCTATTTATTCATCCTTGGAAAAAATGATGATGAAAGATAGTAAAAGAAAGGGTATTATTTCAGAGTTTTATAACTCATTGACACTATCTTCAAGTGAAAATTCACTGAAAAGATTAAACTACTGGAAAGAAGATCTGCAAATTGAAATTTCAGAGGAACAATGGGAATTGGCTTGTACAGAAGCTCAAACCAAATCAATAAATGCACGCCTTAAATTGATACATTTCAAATGGTTAATGCGGATGTATGTTACACCGGAGGAGTTAAATAGATATAACAAAAATATACCAGATACATGCACAAAATGCATGGAAAGTAAAGGAACCCTATTTCATTGTTTATGGGAATGTAGATTAATAAGAATGTTTTGGGAAGAGGTGAGGGTAACAATTGAAAAAATAATCTCAAAACAAATCATATTGAATCCTAAACTGTTTTTGTTGGGTCTGTACCCAGAAAAGCATAATTTTAATAAAAGTGAAAGAACATTCATAGACCTCAGTTTGCTTAATGCCAAAAAATGTATTGCACTATTATGGAAAAAGACTCATAGACCAGATGTGACTCAGTGGTTAAGACAGATGTTAACAAACCTTCCATTAGAAAGAATAACATATATACTGAAATCAAAGGAAATTGTGTTTGAGAATATATGGAGACCTTTTATTGATTATGTAAAAATTTAAACATAACTCTTGAAGAAGAAGGTGAATGATGTGTGTGGACCTTGTAAATTCCAAACTGGTGAACATAATATGTATACTTATGTATTGGATTGTCTAGACTAAACAGAGGAGCATTGTTGAAGACTTGATTTTGTTGGTGGTTGTTGGTGTTTTTAGTGCATTTTTTTTTTGTAGTACTTTAGTGTTAGTGTTTGATTGTTTGTATCATGTTTGTTAAAAAAAAAAAAAGGTTCAATAAAGATATTGTGGAAAAAAAAAGTATCTTATTACAATAAACTGATAGATCATGCAAAGGGTAACAACAGTTCCCTATGGAGGCATTTAAATAACTAATAAAAAAATGTTCAGAAGGGGGTAAAGGAACTTCGAATCAATGGCAAGACCATCAGTGACAAGGCTACATTGGCAAATGAATTTAATTCATGTTTTGTGGACTCTGTGGAAGACTTAAAAAACTTTGTGCTGCCAAATGTGCTCAACAACACAAAATCAATACTTTCAATAGATTCTTTTCACATCGATGAGGTAAATGAGGAGTTAATTGCCGGTATTGTTAAAACACTGTCAAACTCAAAAACTAATGATATCTACAATATGAGCACTTCCTTTCTCAAAACGCACAGCAAAATATTAATCAAACCACTGACTCATCTCATTAATCTCTCCATTAGGTCTAGTACATTTCCATCTGGTTGGAAAAAAGCTGTCGTCATACCAGTTTATAAATCAGGCAGTAAAGACAATATATGCAATTACCGCCCAATCTCTATTTTACCAGTCCTGTCTAAGGTTCTTGAAAAAGTTGTAGCTACACAGCTGATAGACTACAAGACAGTCAACTTCTTCATCCACATCAATTTGGTTTTAGACCAGGATACTCAACAGAAACAGCAAATTGTTGCCTTATTGAAAATGTCAAACAGTCCTTGGACAGGGGTAATGTGGTAGGGGCTGTTTTTCTAGATCTCAAAAAGGCTTTCGATACTGTAAACCACAGTTTGCTTTTATCCAAAATGGTATCTTTTAACTTCTCTCCAGATACATTAGAATGGTTTGCATCTTATCTCCAGAATAGAGAACAGTGTGTAAAAGTTCACCAGGATAAATCCTTATTTTTAAACAACCGTATGGGTATGCCACAAGGGTCCATTTTTGGTCCTTTACTTTTCAGCATTTTTATTAATGACTTTCCGCTACACTGCTCAGCTGCAACATGTCAACTTTATGCAGATGATGCAGTTATTTACACAGCTGCCAAGACTCCAGCACAGGCTGCAGATGTGCTGTCTACAAGTATGGTTGATGTCCAAGAGTGACTCTTCCAGAACCATCTATTGCTGAACCTTCAGAAAACAGTTTCAATGTGCTTTTCAATCAAAAAATGTAACCTGCAACGTTTTAAAGTTAATATACATGATCAAGACATCAGTTTAGTTACAGAATTCAAATACCTTGGCATTGTACTAGATCCTCAATTCAAATTTAATCTTCATATAAAGAAAATTTCTAAAACAGTAAAAAAAAAAAAAAAATTCTGAACTGCTTTAAATTAATTAGATATTACATACCATACCAAGCAGCTGTACTGTATATACATTCTATGGTTTTTTCTCATATATCATACTTTTGACAGTCTGGGCTCAAGCAGCCCCTTCCACAATAAAACATATAGGTTCATTATTTAATCAAACTCTAAAAATCTTGGATAAAAAGCCCATTAGGTGGAATCACTGTTACATTTTTAAAAAATACAATCTATTGAGTTTTGAGAGTTTCATTGACCTCTGTTTTCTGAAATTAATTTTCAAATGTTTCCATAAATCAGCGCCTGAGCCACTTGCTGGTTTCATCCAAAGACAGGACAGCAGCAGAGCCACCAGGAGTTCTGTTAACAATAACTGTAAAATATTCCACCGCAGAACCACATTTGGACAAACAGCTTTCTCTATAAAGGGCAGTCATATCTGGAACACAATACCAAATGAAATTAAAATAATAACGGACTTTAAAACATTCACTACAAAGGTTAAAAACTGGCTGAAAAATAAACAAGAATGTACCCATGTATGAAATGATTGTCTGCAGGGTGAGAGTGAATGAAGGGAAGGAATGAATGTGTTTGTTTATAGTGAGTGACGAAGGGAGGCCTGAAATAGGCAAATGTGAATCAGGTTTTTATATTGTGTACTTATAATCTTTTTTGCATTGATGTATGTGGTTATTGTTTATTCTGTTTTCATTTTTTCTTTTCCTTATCCTTTCTTTTTACTTGTTTCTTCTTTCTAAAGCACATCCAGGGACAAGAGTTGCAAATTAGCTAATAGCTATACACTCTTTGTGCAACACATTAGATTGATTGTCATTTGATTAATTGTCTATGTTTATTGCACTGTCCCTGTCAAATAAACAAATAAAATAAAAATAAACATTTGCATGTTTGAATAAACTGCTCCACCAATATTCCAATTTTCTGAGCAAAATATAAAGAAATGTGAGGTAGCTCAAGACTTCTGGCACAGCACTAATCAGACAATACAGTCAAAACTCTAACAAAGACAGCTAGTTACTGCATCTACAGGTACACACACGCACATTACAGCTAACTTTAATCACTTGTAATTCATTATCCCGACATGGAGACCAGGATTTAACAACAGGTGACATTGTGGTCTTTATTTCCAACAGGTGAGCTCTCACACAGTCACAGCCTGTAAGCTACAGTTTAACAACCCATGCATCACGTTTCCATAACAACAGAGGATGAAGACTCCATTGTAATCAAAGCATCTTATAAAACTCTCCAACCAATGGAACCGTCATGTTGGGAAAAAGCCCAATAACGGCATGTCCTCGCCCATGCGCTACAACAAGATATAAAAGCTTTGTCATAATTCCCATTCCACTTGCACAAGGTTAAAGGAAGGCTGCTCCATTTATCATTTTAATGACCACCCCAACGATAAAAGCTGACTGGACGTGATTGATCGGTATGGGAGCCTCGGTCACGGTGGCCAATACTGGCTTATCCAGCTATTAAAGAAAGTAAAAATAACCAAAATAACAATAAAAAAAGAAGCATCATTACTGTGAAAGAAAATATTGCTCCTAGAGACCAAATGTACTGTAAGCAGTGGGGGAGGTAACAGACCGTGACAGACCCTGGATAGTTGATGAAAAGACATTTACAGGGACACAGGCTCAGAGTCTAAGACAGCATCACACCATATTGGCCCTTCCAGTGTGGAGTATTTAAACACTTCCAGCTACACAATTGTCCTTGGGGCACATGAGACAAACTCCACTGTGTAACATTCTCAGCATATTGTGGGTTGGAGACACACTAGACCCTAAACCAGATGAAAAAAACCCTTCTCTATCTAAACATGAGGCCACAGTGATTTCTACTGAAGCTCTAATGCACTACAACAGCAGCCTCTTCTAATAAGAGCCATTTTGAGGAATTTTTAGGCAAAAGAATTTGCATGTGAACACAAATAAAAAAACAATTAGATCCTCCCACATGCCAAAAACATGCAAGTTAGGTTAACTGGCATCAAAACAGGGGATTCTAAATTGTCCTTAGGTATGACTGTGAGAGTGAAAGGTTGTCTGTCTCTCTGTGTTGGCCCTGCGATGGACTGGCGATCTGTCCAGGGTGTACCCTGCCTCTCGCCCAAAGATGCTGGGATAGGCTCCAGCCCCCCCGACCCGAAAAGGATTAAGCAGAAGAAGATGGATGAATGAGATGAATAGACCTTAAAGAGGTCATTGACTGAAAAATGGTGTGTTTGTAAGTTTTAAGCTCTGAAATGTGTCTAATGGTCCAAAAAAACAACACTGACTTCTCTTAAAAATCACACAGCTTTTCCAAGAAGTTATTCTGACTCCTCGGGACATCATAAAATAGTAAACCCAGCACAGCAGCCGCCTTGATACCTGCCCGCTGCTGTGTTATTAGCCAGCATAGCTGTCTGTCATGTAGATGGACAGGCACCCAAAGGCATTAGATTCAGAGCTAAGAGTGGTACTAGGAAGCTTATCTTGTTTTCTTTAGACTTCAGTCACCCTAATAGGCATCCCTGTTTCCACCTGGTTCCTTAATCCACAGTTGATATCTCACATCATTCTGGCATATTTTGTTAGATTTTTCCCATGATGCTACATCAAGCCGTTAGTGTGCTAGGGAGTCAGAGTCGATCAAGATAACCGGATACTGTTTGCCTCGGTGGGAAGGAGGTGATGAACAGGCCGCCTAGCTTTCGCTTAACCATCCATCTGGCCGGTTTTTATTGCCATTTTCTATAAATTTTATTCACCCCCATTGGAATCCTTGTTTATCTAAAACACTTAACCATATATGCCATTCATATATGTTATTTTAGTTTATTTTCTTGTAGTACTGTCTATAACTGCGACCAAAGGCAGCTAGTTGAAGCTAGCTGATTAGCCACTCATGATTGTTTCTGTGCTTATTGTACTCCAGGGACTGATCATAGAAAGTGGATTATTGATAAATGATATAAGTGACCATTTGCCAGTCTTTGCACTTATCCATGGCCACACGGGGGCCAATACAGAAAAAAACTTTAAAATCTTTTAGATACAAATCACAAAATGCAATCAGTTCTTTTAAAGAAGACTTGCTGAAACAAGACTGGAAAAAAGTCTATGTATCAGATGTAAATGAAGCCTATGACATATTTATGAACATTGTAACCACTCTTTATGAAAAAAAATTGTCCATTAGTAAAGAAAAAGCTTAAACAGAAATTTGTCGACAAGCCATGGTTAACCAAAGGATTACAAAAGGCATGTAAAAAGAAAAATTATATAAAGCTTTTCTAAAGAAAAGGACAAAAGAAGCAGAGCAGCGGTATAAAACATACAAAAATAAGTTAAAATATATAAATATATATAAAATGAGATGTAGTAAAAGACACTATTACAGTAAAGAACTGGAGAAAAACAGAGACAATATTAAAAATACATGGACAATACTTAATATTCTTGGAAATAAAAAGAAATACAAGCTACACAACCAATCTTTCAAAAAAAATAAATAAATAAAACGACTCAGAGTGTGAATGCAGTCTCACCTGCAGATGAATTTAATAACTTTTTTGTTAACATTGGTCCTAATTTGGCTCAAGAAATACCCATTATGACACCTACAGGTGATACAATAAGCAAAAACCTTGCTATAAAAGACTCCATTTTCATAAAGAACACCGACGAGAGAGAGGTCATTGAAATTGTTAAATTGTTTAAAAGTAAAACATCTGCGGATTGTAATGGTATTGACATGCTCTTAGTCAAAACTATCATTGAATGCTTAGTGAAGCCACTGACGTATATTTGGAACCTGTCTCTCCAAACAGGTATATTTCCCAGTGCAATGAAAATAGCTAAAGTAATTCCAATATACAAGACAGGTGACAGAGGGGAATTTTCAAACTATAGACCAATTTCACTATTGCCGCAATTTTCCAAGATACTTGAAAAAATATTCTGAGAGAGAATTGACAACTTCATAATGAAGAATAATTTATTGTGTGAGCAGCAATATGGGTTCAGACACAAGAGGACAACTGCATTTGCTCTAATGGAATTTACAGAAAAAATATCAACTGCCGTTGAAAATAAAGAGTATTCAGTTGGGGTATTCCTGGATCTTAAAAAAGCATTTGATACAGTGGATCATAAATTATTATTAAAGAAACTACAAAATTGTGGTATGGGGGGGTATCACTGTCCTGGTTATGTAGTTACTTAAAGAATAGATATCAGTATGTATGTATGTGTTGGTAACAAAAGCTCACAGTTACTGAAGGTTACTTGTGGAGTCCCACAGGGTTCAGTTTTGGGGCCACTGTTATTCAATATGTATATAAATGATATATGTAAAGTTTCAGAAAAAATGGATTTAATATTGTTTGCCAATGACACTAATTTATTATGCAGTGGAAGCAATTTGGAACAACTTTTGGATACACTCGGAACGGAATTAGGAAAGCTTAAACTGTGGTTTGATTCAAACAAATTAACGCTCAATTTAAGTAAGACAAAATTTATAGTTTTTAACAACCATCACAACAACTTTGTATCTAAACTCAGTGTAAATGGTGTAGAGATTGAAAGGGTATCCGAAACTAAATTTCTTGGAGTAATAATTGATAATAAACTGTATTGAAGTCACATATTAATTATATTAAAGGTAAAATACCTAAATCAATTGCAATACTACACAGAGTGAAATATTTGCTGAATCAACCCACACTATATATCTTGTATCATTCATTAATACTCCCATACATGACATATTGTACTGAAGTATGGGGAAATACATATAAAACAAACATATATCCAATCTTTATGCTTCAGAAGAGAGCCATTAGAATAATAAACAAAGCTGCTGACAGGGAACCAACAAACCCACTTTTTCTTAAATTAAAAGCTCTCAAGTTGAAAGATCTGGTTGACTTTAAAACTGCAGTAATAATGTTTAAAGTGAAGAATCTATCACTGCCCGTAAATATCCAAAGGTTGTTCCAAATAAGGGAGAAACAATATCATTTCAGACGAACATGTATATTTCAAAAACCTTCAGTGAGAACTACCACCAAGCAACACTGTGTCTCAGTGCAAGGAGTCAGACTGTGGAATGCTTTTGGACCTGAATTAAAATCATGTACAACGCTTGGACAATTTAAACAAAAACTAAAGGAAGAAATACTCCAAACATATATACAAGATGACATGTAAAATCACATAAGGATTGTCATATCCAGTCCGTGTTGTGTTGTTTTTTTTTTTTTCCACAATATCTTTATTGAACCTTTTTTTTTTTTTTAAACAAACATGATACAAACAATCAAACACTAACACTAAAGTACTACAAAAAAAAAAAATGCACTAAAAAACACCAACAACCACCAACAAAATCAAATCTTCAACAATGCTCCTCTGTTTAGTCTAGACAATCCAACACATAAGTATACATATTATGTTCACCAGTTTGGAATTTACAAGGTCCACACATATTCACCTTCTTCTTCAAGAGTTATGTTTAAATTTTTTACATAATCAATAAAAGGTCTCCATATATTCTCAAACACAATTTCCTTTGATTTCAGTATATATGTTATTCTTTCTAATGGAAGGTTTGTTAACATCTGTCTTAACCACTGAGTCACATCTGGTCTATGAGTCTTTTTCCATAATAGTGCAATACATTTTTTGACATTAAGCAAACTGAGGTCTATGAATGTTCTTTCACTTTTATTAAAATTATGCTTTTCTGGGTACAGACCCAACAAAAACAGTTTAGGATTCAATATGATTTGTTTTGAGATTATTTTTTCAATTGTTACCCTCACCTCTTCCCAAAACATTCTTATTAATCTACATTCCCATACACAATGAAATAGAGTTCCTTTACTTTCCATACATTTTGTGCACGTATCTGGTATATTTTTGTTATATCTATTTAACTCCTCCGGTGTAACATACATCCGCATTAACCATTTGAAATGTATCAATTTAAGGCGTACATTTATTGATTTGGTTTGAGCTTCTGTACAAGCCAATTCCCATTGTTCCTCTGAAATTTCAGTTTGCAGATCTTCTTTCCAGTAGTTTAATCTTTTCAGTGAATTTTCACTTGAAAATAGTGTCAATGAGTTATAAAACTCTGAAATAATACCCTTTCTTTTACTATCTTTCATCAACATTTTTTCCAAGGATGAATAGATAGGTCGAGTGAGAGCTTTATTTTGATTTGATCGAATAAAGTTTCTAAGTTGAAGATATTTAAAAAAATGTGTTCTATTGAGATTAAATTTGATCCTCAACTCTTCAAAAGACATTATGTTTTCTGCACATGGCAAATATAAATCCTGAATCTTTTGTATCCCTTTTAAATTCCATACTTTAAATACAGCGTCCGCTCTCCCTGGTTTAAAATATTGATTACCCCATATTGGACTAAATTGTGACAATAACTGTGGTTCTTTTAAATAGTTTTTAGCTTCACACCATATTTTGATCATATGCTTTACAAATGGATTTTTAACTTGTTTTTGTAATTTTTTTGCCGAATCTGAGTATATGAATATGGGAAGAGGTAAAGGTAAATTGTATAAGATAAGATAAGATAAGATAAGATAAGATAAGCCTTTATTAGTCCCACAACAGGGAAATTCCAGGATTGCAACAGCACAGGGATAGCAACACTCAGAGCAACAATCAGAAGGCAAGAAAAAAAAAACAAAAAAAAAAACAAAAAAAAACAAGCAAGCAAGAGCAGCTAATATACATATGTACATATTACTATAAAATATATATATACACACACACACACACACACAGACACACAGTGCAGAGCATTGTAGCTGGATGGAATAAATAAATGAATATATGAACACACAGTGCAGAGCATTGTAGCTAGATGGAATAAATATGTAAATATAAACACCCACAGTACGGAGCATTGCAGCTAGGTGGAATAAATATGCAAGTATATAAACACACACAGTGCGGAGCAATGTAGCTAGATGGAATAATATGTAGATATATAAAAACACAGTGCGGAGCATTGTAGCTAGATGGAATAAATATATAGATATATAAATATAAACACACCCAGTGCGGAGCATTGTAGCTAGATGGAATAAATATGTAAATATATAAACGCACACAGTGCAGAGCATTGTTGCTAGGTGGGATGAAACAGCATAACCGTCTATTTAGTTATCCTACATGGTATGATTATGTGCCCATACATATTCTCACCCTCCATAGCGACCGGTATGTTCCTAGTTGTATGCCGGAGAGGACCATTGTGTAAGTCTATTGCATCTTTTGCATTCAAAAAAAAAAAAAAAAAAAAAAAAAAAAAAACTATTAGTTTGTTACGTCTTTTTGCTATCTCTGCGAGCAGCCCTGCTTAGGTTGTACAGTCTGACAGCCGTTGGTAGGAAGGACCTACGAAACCTCTCGGTTGTACACCTGGGATGATGTAGTCTGCTGCTAAATGAGCTCCTCAGTGCATCCAGTATGTCCTGCATAGGGTGGAACTCGGACTCCAGCAGAGATGACAGTTTAGCCACTGTCCTTCTCTCTCCTATCTCCTCCATCGGATCAAGGCGTTGCCCCAGGACAGAGCTAGCTTTCTTAATCAGTTTGTTCAGTCTCTTCCTATCGGCTGCTGTAATGCCACTGCCCCAGCAGACCACTCCAAAAGTGATGGCTGATGCCACCACCGTGTCATAGAATGACTTCAGCAGCGCCCCTTGTACACCAAAAGACCTGAGTCTCCTCAGCAGGAACAGCCTGCGCTGTCCCTTCTTGTAGAGTGCGTCAGTATTGTGTGACCAGTCTAGTTTATTGTTCAGATGAATACCCAGGTACTTGTAGGATGTCACCATCTCGATGTCTGTTCCCTGTATATTTACTGGTGCTGTGAGGGGCTGCCCATGCCTGCGGCAGTCCACCACCAGCTCCTTAGTTTTCCTCGCGTTGATCTGGAGGCAGTTCCGATGGCACCAGTCCACAAAGTCCTGGATAAGCCCTCTGTACTCAGCTTCATCTCCGCTGGAGATGAGACCAACGATCGCAGAGTCATCATTTCAGTCCAGTGAGGGAGATCATTTGATGAAAAATAATATGTCATAGACCTCAGTTGTGCCGACCAATAATACAACATAAAATTTGGACATTTCAGACCTCCACGATCAAATGGTAAATATAATAAAGACAAACGTAATCTAGCCCTCCTGTTGTTCCATATAAATTCCACTAACTTTTTTTTAATTCTTGAGAATAAATCTAAAGGTGGTGGTAAGGGAATGTATTGAAATAAATAAAGTATTTTAGGTAAGATATTACTTTTAAGTATATTAATTCTCCCGATCATCGACATTGGTAGTGACATCCATCTCTGAAGTAACTCATCAATATCTGTCATTAAGGCTTCATAATTGACACAGGCGACTGATTCTAGCTTAGGCACAATTTGGATTCCTAAATATTTGAACTGATTTACAACATTGAATTGATTTACCTCAGGGGCTGGGTAATTTCTCTGGGTCTCATTTAGCATTAATATTGAAGATTTAGTTTTATTTATTTTATATCCTGATATTTCCCCGAAATTCTTTATTAAATTCAACAAGGTCGGAATTGATTTTTTAAGATTCGACATAAACAAAATTATGTCATCGGCATACAGGGAGATTTTATGTTCTGTTGGTCCAACTTTAATTCCATATATTTGTGACTGTAGACGTATCGCCATCGCTAAAGGTTCAATTGCCATAGTAAACAGTAAAGGTGAAAGTGGACAGCCTTGTCGACATCCTCTATTGATTTTTATTGATTTTGAAATATTGTTATTTGTTAGAATTTCTGCAGTAGCATTATTATATATTATCTGAACCCATTTTATGAAATTATTTCCAAGTCCAAACCTTTGTAAGACTTCAAAAAGAAAGGGCCATTCAACTCTATCAAAGGCTTTTTCGGCATCCAGTGATAAGAGAGCTGTATCCGGTGCTTCTTTATTAGAATAAATAATATTAAATAGTCTTCTTACATTATGGAAGCCTTGTCTTCCCTTTATAAAGCCATTCTGATCTCGATTAATAATATTTGGTAAAATTTCTTGTATTCGTCTTGCTAAAATTTTACAAATTATCTTAAGGTCGGCATTTAATAGGCTTATTGGTCTCATATTTTCACATTTATTAGAGGGCTTACCTGGTTTTGGCAACAGTATAATTAAGGCATTATTCATATATGATGGTAAATTACTATTTTGAAATGCTTCTAAAACCATTTCCAAAAAAGGTTTTGTTAATTTATTCTTAAATTTTTTATAAAGGTCAACTGGAAGACCATCTGGTCCTGCACTTTTTCCTGATTTCATATTATCAATGGCTAGTCCAACTTCTTCTTGACTAATTTTAGACTCCAGTATCTCCCTATTTTCATTTGGAATACACGGTATAAATAGTTCATTCAAAAACCCATGTAGTTTTGTTAAGTCAGATTCATTTTTGGTATCATATAATTTTTCATAGTAATCTCTAAAGGCTCTATTAATTTCTGAAGGATCTATAACTACCTGTCCGTTACTTATAATACTGGTAATTGGTGTTTTAGATTCTAATTGTTTAATCTGCCATGCCAATAACTTTCCTGATTTTTCACCTTGTTCATAAAAAGATTGTTTCAATCTTAGACGACTCGAGGCAGCTCTATTCGCTGATTTTTTGTCATATTCAGCTCTCAAAATCAGTAATTCGTTCTCCAACCTTGGATCTCTTCCTGCATATACTCTTTCTTGAAGAATTTTTATTTTATGTTCCAATTGGACTCTCTCCTCTCGAGTCTTCTTAGATTTTGATCCTGTATAACTAATAATATGTCCCCTAATAAAAGCTTTGAAAGCCTCCCACTTTACACATGCTGATGTTTGTGTAGTATTGATATCAAAGAACTCATCTGTTTTTCTATATACTTAACAAATTCCTCATCCTGAAGCCATTTATGCTGAAATTGCCATCTACCTGGTTCCTTTGTCAATTTCTTATCTACATACATTAGACAGCAGGGTGCATGATCAGAGATCACGATGTTATCATAAAAACAGTTTTGAATCTTGGACCTTAATTCTGTGGAGATCAAAAAATAATCTATACGTGAGAATGTCTTGTAGGTATTGGAATAACAAGAGTATGCTTTAACTTGTGGTTTCATTTCTCTCCATATATCTATCAATTTCAACTCTTTCATAAAATGATTAATGGTCATCCTACATCCATTGTGCGTACAGTCCAGTCCTGTTGATCTATCTATACTGGGATTCAATGTACAATTAAAATCCCCTGCTATTATATGTTGCCCTGTAAGTGATGATAAGATAAGAAATAAATTGGCAAAGAACTTTTGATCATCTATATTGGGACCATACTGTATAAGTTCACCAAATTTATGTTTTCTAATAGCAAAGATCCTTGAATGATTACATATCTTCCAAATTTGTCTCCAATTACATTTTTCACTTGAAATGGGACTGATTTATGTATGAGAGTCATAACTCCCCTGGCTCGGGATGAAAATGATGAGGTGAAAACACTTCCTTGCCATCTACTCCTAATTCTTTTTACATCTTGCTCTATTAGATGAGTTTCTTGTAAAAACACAATTTTTGAACCCATGTCTTTTATTTTATTCATAACTTGTTTAAGTTTTTTTAAATTTTGTAGACCTCTGCAATTCCATGAAGTTAAATTAAGATTAACGCTTTGATTTATAATCAATAGGGAGTTTGGGATTACCTTGCAGTGTAAACATGCTCAAACAGAAAAGCAAAAAAATGAGTGGTTGAACATTCACCTTACAAACTACACACAAACAAATTCCCCCTTCCCACATTTGTGGCAATCCCCCCAAAAGCAAAAGAAAAATTCCGTCTCCCGATATAGCCATCGACCGTTCCACACCCACGAGGATCAGCCAAAGCCACTCCTTCTTCATCCTCCCAATCACCCTAACTCTACTGCTTTTAATAACGTAACATTAACTCTCTTCTGTAATTTTCCAATTTAACTCCAAAATTTTTTTAGCAATTTTGTACTTTTTTCTTTTTTTTTTTTTTTTTATATGTAATACATTCTATATTTTGTAATCTTGTTATATGCTTCTAATCAGTTAAATGCTCAAATATTCTACCCTATATTCTGTTCATGCTTAGCTCCCACCAGTCTCTTCCTGGATCTTCTTGATGAGCTCCTGCGCCTCCTCGGGGGTCTTGAAGATGCGTGTTCTGCCCTCATATGTGACCAGAAGTCTTGCAGGGTGAATCACTCCATGACGAATCTCAAGGTTGCGCAGTTCTTTGCGGATGGGGTCAAACTGCTTCCTTAATTGTTGGATTCCTGAGGCCAGATCTGGGTAGAACCGCACCTGCTGATCTTGGTATTTAATTTCTCCTTTGGCCCGCACCGCGTTGGAGATCGTCATCCTGTCTCTGTAGCTGAGAAACTTCATAATTAGCGTCCTCGGTGCTGCCTTGTTACCTCTCGGTGGGCCAATTCGGTGGGAGCTTTCCAAGACGACTGATGATTTTAGCTCTGCGTTGTTCAGCGCCTCCGGGATCCACCCCTCCAAAAAGGAGCATGAATCACGACCTTCGGCTCCCTCCGGTAAACTCACCAGCCTCAGGTTGTTCCTTCTGGACCGAGATTCCAAGTCCAGAACGCTATTTTCCAGATCTTTATTTTTTTTTTCCAAAGTGCGCACCTTTATTTGAAGTCCGCTGATTTCATCCTCCGCACTTGAAACACGAAGCTCCGCCTGCGTCACTCGCTCCACGCAGTCACCCAACTCCTTTCTCATTGCATCCAACGCTGCCATAATCCCATCAAGTTTAGCGGAAAAGTCTGCTCTCATTGAGCTAATGGCAGCCAGCACTGCACCTGTGCCGCCATCGTCAGCAGCAGTTACCGCACCACCGCTAGTTTCATCCGCCATATCCGCAGCTTTTTCTACTGCGCCACAAACTTTAAAGTCCGTTAATTTGGACTGCTTCGGCGATTCAATTTTTCCCCCTCCTGATTTCCCAGCCTTAGTCTTCACCGGCATATCCTCACCCAAACGCTGGGAAAAGTTCTGTTCCAAATGAGAGAGTTATTTGCCGAATTTTTATTTCCAGGGGCAGAGCAGAGTGATACGTGTCCTTCTAGGCGGCCGCCATAACCGGAAGTCCCGTGTTGTGTTGTTGCTTAATTTTTTGTCACGTTTTGTCTTAGCTTCGTTCTGAATTGTAATCGCTCTCGTTTTGTTTTTCTTTTGAATTCTTGGATGGAATATGGGTAGGCAATATAAGCTGCAGCTTCAGCCATCACCCATTTCGGATAACTTATGTTGAACTGTATAATCAGAGAAGTTATTGTTTAATTTGACCTTGTAAGATGTTTTTTTTTTTTTTAATTTGTTTTTCCCCTTTGTTATATTATTCTGTTCCTTTCTTTTAATCTATCTGAAATAAAGATCCATTCATTCATTCATTCATTCATCATATTCTATCAACCACTGAAACCACACACCCCTGTTTACCGAAGCATTACTTCACGCATTCTTTTGAGACCAATTTGCATTAGCTGGCACCGAGCTAGGCAGCTAATGTTAGCAATCATGATGTAAAAGTTGTAAGGCGGAGTTCAACGCAGAGATTTAAAGAGACATGCACTGAAACCAGACGTTTTCAGAAATGCTGCAAAAATAACAAATTTGCGGCAATAATTAAATTTTAAAAATTGAACAAAATATGTCTGAAATATTTGATTTAGACCTGTGTGAGCTGTTAGAATGTCAAGCATACAATCAATGACTCCTTTAAAATAAAGGTAAAACAGCCATTTTTTCTTAAACAATTTTCTCTTATAAATTTGTGACTGTTCTTGCATATTTTCAACTTTAATCCTTTAAATTAGGTTCTTTTTTCAGCAAATTTGTGATTTTATTTTTTTTTTTTTCTTGTAGATTTGCGGCTTTCTTGTAAATATACTATCCATCCATTCATCCTCTACCGCTTAATCTTTTTGGGGTCGTGGGGGGGCTGGAGCTTATCCCAGCATCCCTGGACAAGAGGCGAGGTACTTTTACTAATAAAAATGCAGTTTGAATCAAAGCCACAAGGAGACACTGGTTATGGTCCAAAGAGCCTTATCAAACTTTGGAGCTGTGAGGGCTCTAGTGCCACCAATTCTACAACACTTAAAAAAAATGAACCGCAGAAGCTTAAACATTTACATTCCAAGAGCTGTGTGCTCCCCTCTGTGGATTACTACCTTATCATGGTGGAGGGGTTTGAGTGCCTGAATGATTCCAAGAGCTATGTTGTCAGGGGCATCTTGCCCCTGGTAGGTTTTCTCAAGGTAAACTGGTCCTGGGTGAAGGGCCAGACTAAGAGCGGTCCAGTGGATCTTCATGAAAAATGTTACATCAAGGGCCCAGTGTAGCCAAAGGAGGCACTTGGGTCCACCTCCCAGTGGTCTCACCACCTGCTGAGGGATCATAGGGATCATGGTGCTATGCTGACCAGGCGGAGGTCTGGGCTACTCTGCCTGGACTGATGCCCCCGTGACCCAGATTCCCAGATAAGTGGTAGAGGATGGATGGATGGAGCTTTGTGCTTTCAGAGATGAAGTACCAGTGCACACATCTGATTGCCGACAATTTTTTTGTTAGAAAATTTCAGAATGAATAAGATGGAAGACTATTTTACTGGGTCAAAGTGCAGCATGTTCTTGGGGTGTAACTGGGATTGTTCTAAAATGAAAGACAGAAAGGTTGTACTGCTCCTCTGTATGCATCCCCCCCTCCTCCTCCTCAGTGTTGTGCGACCTCGGTCATATCATGTCCTCCCATACATGCACCCCACTCCATCCTACAAGAGGGACGATTATAGACACACACACGCAGCCCAGTAAACCATAGTCAACACAGCCGCACACACGCGCACGCTCTCTGTGTCAGTCATCCTTTCAGAACGGAGTCTCTGCTGGCCAAGATTAGGGCTAATCCACAACTGTCGGAATGAAAGATTAAGAATGAATCACCTGCTGCCGCAAACCTTCGTGTATACATTTGTGAGGCGTTTATAGCAAGGCCCTATGGGAGGGGGAAAAAAAAAAAAAAAAAAAAAAAAAAACTGTTCCAACAATTAAAGCAATATTACATAATCCCCCATCTCTCTCACACACACACCTACACCTCATTAGCTTCAGTGGCTTGTTTAAACTGCAAACGGCTTTGAAAGAGCCCTTTAAAGAACCAAGGTTCAAAGGTTTACTTCAGAGGGTCGGCACACATACACACACACACAGACATAAATAGAATGGGGCTCAGTTTCTGTATTTAATTGGATCGATGCTCTTCCCCCATGGCTTGCTGATAATTGAGGGGACGTGAGTAACATGTGGGAAGCCTTTTGTTACCAAGTTCCTGTTTGTAAAGACGGGCAGGATAGACGGGGAGCTCTGCAGCAACAGAGGAGGAGGAGGAGGGCTGGTGGGTGGAGGGTGTAGAGATGGATGGATGGATGGAGAGAGGAAAAACGTTGCAGCAATGAGCTCCTGACCTCGTTCGCTCCTCTGTCGGGACGCTGGGCTAAATAATTCAAACACACACATACACAGTCACATGCCTTTCGCACACAGTACTTCTGGCTGGCATAAGCGGCCTCCCTGTGCTCCACCAGTGCCTCCTCCACTGCCGTTTCACATGTAAATACACATATGTAAAAAGACATGAGCGCACATACAAAATCTCCCCTTTGTGCTGCACTCAGAGAGCTCAAATAGCAGATCTATAAACATGCACTTCCGGTGTCCAAGCTATAACCCCGTACAAGCAAGCTACTATTTGATGCTAGAGTGTGAAGTCGCAGTCACTTCACAACACATTAAAACTGGTTAAATGTACATAAGAACTGGGGATAGTCACATTATTTCTTGGGGGCGGGCAAAGGGGGGGGGGGGTAAAGCAGCCGTAACAGTTCAATACTTTTTCTATAAATGCTCTTTATTCCATTTGTCTAAACCCACCAGTGTGTTTCAATGCACTTTTCTCATCAAAATGCTAATCTGAGCCACTTTCGCTGCGATCTTTAACACGGGGTCAAGAAACCTCTGATGGAAAGGGCAATTTTCAGCTGGGGGAAAAAAAAAAATAAAAAAATAAATTTGTGGTGCCTCAAAACATCCGAGTCTTAAAAAAGGGTAAAACAGACGACTTATGAGAATAAACTGGACTCTTAACATTGGTAATAGGTAAGTTTTTATTTTCCTATTTCATACTTTTATCCTCCTACTGTTCTCTTGTAAGTTTTTTTTTTTTTTTTGGGGGGGGGGGGGTCTTCATATTTATGACTTTCTTGTAAATTTGACATTTTTGTTTTGTTTTTATGAACAAAAGAACCTGACGTAGCTCTATAGCTGCAAGGTACAAACTCATGTCATACACTTCTCATGAAAAAAATAAAGGTTTTACAACATTAAAAGTCCCATTCACTGAAAAATTGTGAATTTTTCCCCTCCATGGATCACCAATGAGCCACATTGATCTCATTGGTCATGAGACCAGTGTCTATTGGTCTCACGAGGCGAGGCGTTGGGAGTCGTTCACTGTAAGTGCAATACAGTTTGCCTCTGCAGGCAAAGGCTGGCCAAAAGGCTGCCTGGCACTGGCTTAACTATTGACCCAGCCAGATTTGATCACCATTTTCTATTAATTCTACCACACCCACACACACACACACACACACTGGAATCCTCGTTCATCTAACCCTTAATATACTTTGTTCTTAGATGTTAGTTTAGCTTAAAAGTTTTATTTTCTCCAACCTAGACCCAAGGCAACTAGCTGAAGCTAGCAGTTTAGCCACTCATTCATGGAGGTTTCTGTGCTTACTGTACTCCAGGGACCAGTCATATCCTTTTGGCCACTGACACCACCACCCCTGTCAGTCAGCCAGTGGTGCTTTATTTCATTCAGTCTTTAAGACAAATTTGTGGTAGTTGGCTCAGGCTCGATCCAAGCTAGAGAGCTAAGATTAACAACAGTGATATGGGGGGGGGGGGGGGAATAAATGTGGTGTTGGGGATTTAAAGAAACAGACATTGAACAAGCCATTCTGAGTAAAGCTGCAAAAGATGATTCACAGTGATGCTACAATAATTAAATATTTAAAGAAAATTTGACCAAAATGTCACAAACATTTCATTAAGACCAGTATAAGCTGTCAGACAATGACAACTTTAAAACCTTCTCCAAAAGAGGTGAATTCCTGATGCAAAACTCATTAGTCTTCATGGATATAAAACCACAAAAGTTTAGATGTGACTTGAAGCCAGTCCAGTTTTATGTCAATCTTTATCTCTTTCTGCTGCACCTTACCAATGCTCAAATAAAAGGAATTATAAGATATACAGTATAGAGTGATGTCTGAAGATAGAGTAGGTGGCAGTAATACACCTCTAAGCTGGTTGCCAACCGCCAATCAAATCTAAAAGAAGAAGAAAAAAATACAAGGTCAAGAAGACTGCTTCTCTGCAACACCATGGGGACAGCAGAGAACTGGGGTCAGACGGTGAGTAGAGTATAAGCTACAACTCCACTCTCTATATCACAGCATTCTTTTATATGGAAATCTGCACTACTGTATTATCTATCCTACAAAAAATGCTTCCACCTTTATTTAAAATTTTCAATGGTCCAAAGTCAGCATTTCATTTTGTCCATTAAGCATTTATTTGGTTTAATTCAACAGAAGAAAACCAGGATATACTATATTTCCATTTTAGAATTAATTACTAGGCGACGTTCACCCACGGTCAGCAGCACTGCACTGTAAATGGCAGTGAATAAAATCAAGAAGAATTCATGTCAACAATTCATCACAGTCAAGTGAGCTGATAAAGAACAGTGTTTTTCTATTCATTTTTAACCAGTTTACTAACAAGCTTTTAAGATTTAATTAAATGTAAATGAATGGGTTTTTTTTTTTTCCTTCTCTAAACTAGCTGACAAAAATGACCATCAGACAAACAGGCCAACAGATGGAGAGGGAGATGGAGGGAATGAAGTGTTGGAGGTCAGATGGCGGCCAGCCACTCAAGATACGAAAGTCGGGGTCCGGCTGGGAGTGCAAAGGCCGACCTTATCGCGGCCTCGGCTCACTCTTATCGGCTGCATGCCAGTAAATATACTCCAGCAGCTATACTGGACAGATCTGGGTGACCTCACCCACATGGGCCCTTTGTTAATGGAATTACTGCCTTGATATGGAAACCCAGAGATCGGCAAACGCCTGGATAACATGAGTGAAAAACCATATCAGCATGTCAAGGTTGGGGTAAACCCCAACCCTGACATGCTGCTTGAAGACATCTATGGGTCTGACCCCCCCACACACACACACAGAGCGCGAGGAGGCGCCCTGTTTCTGGGGGTTTTATTTATAGCAAATGCTGTAACACACAGAGATCCCAGAATGCTTTGTGGGTTTGGGAGATGGCGCTGCATTTATGCTCTCTAATTTAGAGTCCTGTAATAGCCCAAACACACACACACACACACACACACACACAAATACTGTAAAAAGTGAAGCACGACTACCATCTATTCATCTCAATTTTTAATTTCCATTGTAGTGGAACAGATGGGACGGGGGAGAGAGAGGGAGGCAGACAGAGAGGTGTAGAATAAAGAGGGAAAGAGAAGAAGAAGAAAGTCAAGTCAGAATGGGGAGCTGTGAATGAAAATGAGGGAGAATGAAAGGGGGAAAAAGGGAACGAGAGGAAAAAGGGGTGATAAAGATGTGACAGCAGCAGCCTTGGTGGTTGTCATGGCGACGGCCGTGGAGAGCAGGTAGAGCGCGGTCTCCTGGGAATGAACAGTGTATGCCGCCCTCCCCCCACCCTCGCACTCCCTCTCGAAAATCCCTCCATCTCCATTGCCCTGGCCTCGCTCCATCCCCGTCATCCAGTCCCGATTTCCCCCCTCTGTCCTCCTTGCCCATCTTTTCTCTCTCCTCTTCACACACTTTTAACTCCCTCAGTCCACTCAGCTTCCCTGACTCCCCCCCCCCACACCTGGTCGCTTAGCGCTTGATTTGTCTCCCGTTTCCCCCCGCGCACACACTTCTTCCTCTCGTCTTTCCTCCACATCGTGCCATTACCTTAATTCTTTTTCCATCCTCAAATCCGTCTTATTTTATGCCCTCCCCTCCTTTGCGCCTCCTCATTATCTTATAGTCTCCACGCATCCTTTTTTTCCATCCCATCCTCTCTCTCCTCTTGTCTCTGTATTCATCTAATCCCCCACCACTCCAGAGGATATGTACGCGAGCATGTCTGCGCAGCGCTGCCCAATTATTGCAAGGGAGTGTGTGTGTGTGCACATGTGTGCGCGTACGTGTGTGTATTTAGCATCTACACAAGCTGTGTTTCTAGCCTATTTTGACCTACCTAAAACACCTCCAGCATTCTCCGTCTCCCTCTGACTCACTGAATCAACAAAACTGCAACGCACCACCACAACCATTATTCACAGGCACGGCAAGTGTGTAATCAGGGATACAGTGTTAATGTGCATCGCTGCGAGCACGTGAACAGGCAGGTCTGCACTTGAGTGCATGTGTGTTATTGGTCACGAACAGAAAAGCCTAAGCTTGCCATCAGGTGAACTAAGGGGTGTCAGATGCATTTTTTTTTCTTCATGGGATGACAATCTGCTATGGAAACTTGCTGTTGCCCAATGTGAGAGCAAGTGATGCACAGACCTTGTCTCATGAACACCTTTCACATTCAGATGCGTTTAATTTTGAACAGTTTGACTTCATCATTTCTCTGTTATTGTTAGCTAAAGCTGCAATAGGCAAAATAACTGTTTAAATTTGAAAATAAATCAATTGCCAACCTCTAGCAAGTGGGCTGACAGGACAGCTACACCTCTGGATCTCCTCTGGACTCTGTTCAAGCCACAAAAAATTTCAAACCTATGAAGCTTTCTTTGGCCAATCACAGGTTTTGTCAGTCCAGATTCTCTGCTATTGGCTGATCCACATGCATGTATCATAAGCGTGCACTTCTGGATGCAGGGCAGGGAAGGGAGGGAGAACTGCAGGAAGAGGGTAGTCTTTCAAATTTTACTGAATTTTTCTGGTTTCTCAGATTTCTGCCTACTGCAAGCTTTAACTTCTTAAAACCACCCATGCCTACTAGATGTTCCTGTTTCAGTCACCCACTACTTTTCAACTTGTCAAGCAAATCTTGAATCTGCCAACCAGTTTGGATAGCATCAGTCCACAAATAATTATTACATATTGCCAGTAGGCATCCACCTCAACCCTCAAGTTGTGCCTTTAGCCCACTGGTCACCATCTCCTTGCTATATCCATTTATACTCATACTCGACTCACAACAGTCTTCTCTGAGCAACAGACGCTGCTGCCCAGTTAAAAACAATACCGAAAGCGGACACTCGCTAGCAGCAGAAGCCAGATTTGATGCACACTGCCGAGCACAAGGACAGCAGTGGCGTGTCAGCGGGATGTCATCCGTTGCAATCAGTGATAAAAGAGAGAAACACAGATTACACTGGAGAACTTCCAGTATACAGTAGCATGACATGGCACAAAACATGTGCTTCTGGAGTTAGAACCTAACCACTCCAATCCAAATATGGGTATGAACTCTGTGTCAGTGTTCCAAGTTGAATGAGTTAATCCATTTAGCACTGAATGACTCCTTACTATGCAATACAGTATATATGAAAATGATAGCATCTGATAACGGCTATTCAACCGGCTGACAACTTTCAAGGTTTTACATCAAGGGCGGTGACTGTAAAGTTCTGACACATTATCTTCATCAACATAAAAGTAGGTGTGAGCATCAAAAATACATTTACTTAGCTATTTCAAGATTTGAGTGGAAGACGCCAAACAATTCATCCCTGGTTGCTCATAAGGCGGCCGCAGAGATGATCAGATGTAAGTCAGACATACGCTCAGGGGCTTCATTTTGTCTTTGTTAGAAGATAAGCTGCAGCATGTGAACCATCTGCAGACACTGGCTAAGTTAAGAGAAGAATAAATTAGAATAATCTAGCCGTAAAAAGACTGATTTTATTGCTCAGCACTTTTACTTAAACACTTGTGTGTGTGTGTGTGTGTGTGTGTCACCTTTCTTTGTAGCTGAGCTCACAGCAGTTGAGTGTTAAAACTCCAATATTTTCTCCCTTGAGTTTGCCATCGCAGACTATGCAAGAATTGTCCTTAGCTTCTGACAGAAGCTGAAAAACTTACTAATGTCTATTTATTAAAACTAAAAATTGAATTTAATATTCTTTTATATCATCACATTGTAGTATTTTGCAAGGTCAGGTGTGTGAAACCTGCACCTCCCATGTTATGGTGTATTTCATTTACATTCAAAAACTGAATAGAGAAATGATGCCATGTCTGACTTGATCACAATTTAGTACAATAAACCTTAACTATCTTGTGAGCCATTGTTTACAAGGCCGACTGAAAACATTGCTGTACATGGTAATTGGTGTACAAAAGCACTACAGTAGCATGTTCAGATGTACTTGTACACCCAGTACAAATACCTAGGTGTTCACCTGAACAATAGACTGGACTGGTCACACAACATCAAACGCACTTTACAAGAAGGGACAGAGCAAGCTGTTCCTTCTGAGGAGATTCAAATCTTTTGGAAGTGCAGGCAGCACTCTGTGGTGGCATCAGCCATCCCGTATGGCGTGGTCTGCTGGAGAAGCAGCATCACGGCTGCTGACAAGAAGAGACTGAACAGGCTGATTAAGAAGGCGAGCTCTTTTCCTGGGGTACCGTCTCAACCCAGTGGAGGTGATAGGAGTGAGGAGGATGGTGGCTAAGCTGTCTGGAGTCCGAGTCCTATCCCACGCAGAACACGCTGAGTGCACTGAGGGGTTTGTTTAGCAGCAGGCTGCTCCATCCAAACTGCACGAAGGAGAGGGTTCACAGATCCTTCCTACCTGCTGCTGTCAGACTTTACAATCTGTGCTGCTCATAAGAGACTGCACTTAACACTACTACTTTGCAGAAATAATGTTCCTTTTCAATCTACTGCTAATATTATTATTGAAAGTTACAACAACACTGTGTACTCATTCAAGATTGAAATCTACTGCCAATATATACAGGGATGCTTAAAAGTTTGTGAACCCTTTACAATTTTCTACATTTCTGCATAAATGACCTAAAACATCAGATTTTCACAAAGTCCTAAAACTAGATAAAGAGAACCCAGTTAAATAAATCAGAAAATACTTTCATTTATTTATTGAGGAAAATGATCCAATATTACATATCTATGAGTGGCAAACGTTTGTGAACCTTTGATTTCAGTATCTGGTGTGACCTCCTTTTGCAGCAATAACTAACGAAATGTTACCGGTAACTGCTGATAAGTCCTGCACATCAGCCTGGAGGAATTTTAGCCCATTCCTCCATACAGAACAGCTTCAGCTCTGGGATGTTGGTGCTTCCTCACATGAACTGCTAGCTTCAGGTCTTTCCACAACATCTCAACTGGATTAAGGTCAGGACTTTTGACTTGGCCATTCAAAAATATTAACTTTATTCTTTTTTTTAACCATTGTTTGGTAGAACGACTTGTTTACTTAGGATTGTCGTCTTGCTGCATGACCCACTTTCTCTTGAGATTCAGTTCATGGACAGATGTCCTGACATTTTCCTTTAGTATTTGCTGGTATAATTCAGAAATCATTGTTCCATCAATGATGGCAAGCAGTCCTGACCCAGATGCAGCAAAACAGGCCCAAACCATGATATTACCACCACCATGTTTCACAGATGGGATAAGGTTCTTATGCTGGAATTCTGGGTCTTCCTTTCTCCAAGCATAACGCTTCTCATTCAAACCAAAAAGTTCTATTTTGGTGTCATCCAGCCACACGACATTTTTCCAACACCCTTCTGGCTAGTCCACATGCTCTTTAGCAAACAGCAGATGAGCAACAATGGTCTCTTTGGAGAGCAGTGGCTTTCTCCTTGCAACTCTGAAATGCACACCTTCGGTGTTCAGTGTTCTCTTGATGGTGGACTCATGAACATTAGCCAATGTGAGAGAAGCCTTCAGTTGCTTAGAAGTTACCCCATGGTCCTTTGTGACCTCACCTGCTATTACAGGCCTTGCTCTTGGAGTGATCTTAGTTGGTCGACCACGCTTATGGAGGTTAACAACAGCCTTAAATTTCCTCCATTTGTACACAATCTTAGTGTGGATTGGTGGAGTCCAAATTTTGTAACCTCCTCCAGCCTGAAGAGCATCAACAACCCTTTTTCTGAGGTCCTCAGAAATCTTTGTTTGTGCCATGATACACTTCCACAAACAAAAATAAAAGATTCTTTAAATAAAACAGGGTGCCCACTCACACCTGATTGTCATCCCATTGATTGAAAACACCTGATTCTAATTTCACCTTCAAATGACCTGCTAATCCTAGAGGTTCACAAACTTTTGCCACTCACAGATTTGTAATATTGGATCACATTCCTCAAGTAAATGAAAAAGCTGGGGGTTTTTTTGTCTCTGAATTAACTGGGTTCTCTTTATTTACTTTTAGAGCTTGTGTGAAAATCTGATGTTTTAGGTCATATTTACGCAGAAGTGTTGAAAATTTTAAAGGGTTCACTTTCAAGTACCACTGTACACTGCTGAATAATTTTCTGCTTACTACTGTATTATTTTACTTTTTTAAAAAACTTTTTTTGCCCTATTTTATTATTGCTCTGAGTGCTACTATCCATTTGCTCCTGCAATCCTGTAAATTTACATGTCATAGGACTAATAAAGGATTATCTTATCCTAAATGTTGCGCGGTACCCTGTATATGACGGATTAGCAGAGACATAGACATTTTATACAACTTTCACCATTGCCGAAATACGAAGCATGGATGCAGCCATCTTGGATTTTGAAGTGGTGGTGGTGGGGGGCAGTGAGTACTGTCCAACTGAGCCGAAAAACTTCCACCCAGGAACGCCCCCGAGGTTCAACCTCCGACTTCAAATGGAAACCAGCAGCTTAGTTGACCAAAACTAGGAAATTACTCTCAAATTTACAAGAAAAAATGTCGCAAAGTGATGAGTGATGCTGCAAATTAAAGAAAGTTGACAAGAAAAGCATATTTATAAAAAGTACAAAATTTAATAGAAAAGTCACACCAATGACAGAAAAACAAACAAGAAGTAAAATGTAGGGAAAAAAAAAAAACAAAAAAAAAAAACACATTTATGTAAAATAAGGGAAAAGTCTCAAATTTTAAAGGTAATCAGACACTGATGAGAGAAAAGTTACATATTTAAGAGGAGGCATCGCTAATGTTGGCAGGACAGCTTATATTTATGAGCTGGCTTCTTTTTAAAACTGAAGCATGTTTTGTGGCTCTGTGCTGATATTTGGGGGGGGGGGGGGGCAAAAATTGCTCAAAATATCCCTTCCCATGATAAAGGCTGCCAACCCCTGTGCTACATAGAAATATTGCATCTGTACAGTAAAATAGCTTCAGTCAAAGAGGCTCTTTGTGCGCTGTACAGTAAGAAGGCAATCATGTGTTTACAATAAGAACGGTAGTGTCAGACACAGGTCACGTGTGGCATCTAAATTATTAGTATGCAGTCTGACATTAGAGGCTGGAGGCCCCAGAGGTTCCTGCAGGGTCTTTTGAGTCGACTCGGGGCAATAATGCCTTCCTCTGTTGGATGCAGTTTCATATAAACAACTTTTACTTAGTGGATTTTCAGTAGCTTACCTTATTGTTTTATCAGCTCAGAGAAAGAAAATATGGAATTAAAATGGTATAAAGGCAGCTTCCTCCATGCTGTTATCACTTAAATGGGAAATTTCATTCCTCCTAAGTTGCTCCAATTGTTAAAACTATCCCTATAAGAAAGTAAAACGCAGCACATCCAATTCATGTGATTAGAAATGTGCAGGTATCCAACACACACACACCTATGGCAAAAACGGGGACGCGTGTGGGTAGTGGGGGTGTACATTTCCCACTGAGGAGTGTCGTTATTCTCTCACCATGTCCAAACTCACCTCCAGACATCGCCCCGCAGAATGCAACTCCGGATATGAACCCTGATCCCTTTTCATTTCCTCCTGCAGACTCACCTATCCTTTCACACACCCACCTGAAATGCCTCCTCCACCCCTGCCGTGTTTGCTACCTGCCAGCATGCATCTGTGAGGGGACTTTGTCCTCCGGGCGAGCGAAAAGGACCCACTTCCTGTGTCAAATTGCCTCTCACATTCCACACACTGCTTCAATCTGCCTCGCTCTAGCTATTTTTTGCCTCTTTCTTGCTCCCTCTCTCTTTCTTCCTCTCTATGGGGGGCTTTGTCTGTGATCGGAGGCACAAAACAAGGATTCATGCCACAAGTTTAACATGATCCTCGAGAACAACACTTTTCCGCCACTAAAACGCACTTTTTTTCCCCCTGAGGAGACTGAGGGCTGGCGAGAACAAGTTTTTGGCAAAAGATGCTCACTATTTGTGAGCCCACACACAGACAGATGGACAGTCGGGGCTCTCATGAAGGCAAACGGATGCACACACACACACACACACACACACACACACACACGGGCTGAGGGACACAGCAAATGTCTGTGGGAAAATGATCTCCCGTGTAAAATAGAAGCAGCCGGATATGATGTCACAGGTTTGATAACAGGAAATACCCACAGAGACAACACTCTAGAGGATCACTCAGCAGGCACACACTCATACACACCATCTCCTGGTCTGAAGCCAGGATCTAAACAGCAAAGGCACACACGGTTATCTGTGCATGTGTGAGATTGTGTAAGGCCCGGGTCACTATAGGTGAACCTTGTAATTATTACCGGTGACATGCATGTGTGTTGCTTATTCCTGTGACACCTGCATCCATCCCTGCCCTGCCAACAGTGTATAACTGAGTGTGCATGTGCACACATGTGTGAACATGTGTGCCACACACCTGTCTCCATCTGTACACTAAGAGACGGATTAGGTCAGCAGGAGGCCACAGATCTTTGGCAACAATCACAACCGACTGACCTAGTAATAAGGGTGTGTGTGTGTGTGTGTGTGTGTGTGTGTGTGTCCCCTGCGCCACGGTCCGATCAGCTTCACAGAGAAACGGCGGAATGGAGCTCTGACATGTTGACAATACAAATATGGTGTCCAAGTGATGAAATACAAGCACAGCTGAATTAGGCAAACACAGTTTTGTGCCCTGGAGTCAGAGAGCTCAAGGGGACAAAAAAGCTACACGATATATAAATTACTATTGAACCAGTATTTTGCAGCTGGTTGTTGAGAGTAGAGTGTTGCACAAACTGAACAGAATGGATAAAATACATCACATTTATAGCATGATCCAAGATAAAGTTGCTGTAGTGCAAGGCTGCTTCAACTCTGCCGTGTTAAGGACTAATACAGGAAGTCCTTCCTGTTAACAGCAATAAAAATCTATTGACTCATCTCTGCACCAGGACACACATTATAAAGTTAAATGAAAAAGCCAGTGTTATTTCTTCAGCGATTCATGTGTTTTGCAAATTGTTGCTGCAACATTAGTGATGTCTTTTGCAAATGATACATAAGGGGGAAAAATACAGTTCTTTTGGGTGAATGAATCATTTCAGTAAGTGATTCAATACAGTTCAATCATTTCACAGTTCAAATAAGCTCAGTTACAAGTAAAACAGTCAGTGAGCAGAGACAATCTAACTGCAATTGAACATGATTCACTCCCAGGCTTGCAAAACAAATCACTGAATCAGTCATTCGTTGACTGGGTGTATCACCATTGTTCACAGTTTACACTGCATAAGGAAATCTGCAATATGGAAAAAAAAAAATATGAAAGACCGTCTCAGCCCCTCTGTGGATCACCACTTTATCATGACTGAGGGGTTTCTGTTCCCTAATGATCCCAGGAACTATGTTGTCGGGGCCAACTTGCCCCTGGTAGGGTCTCCCAAGACAAACTGGTCCAGGCAGAAGGGCCAGATCAAGAGTGATATGATAAAAGGACTCAAAGGAGCTGCACGGGTTCCCCCCCCTCCAGTGAGCTCACCATCTGCAGGAGGGATCATGGGGATCATGGTGCTATGTGAACCAGGAGGCAGTCTGGACCAGTCTGGTTGGACTGCTGCCCCCGCGACCTGGACCCCCAGCTAAGCAGAAGAAGATGGATGGATGGATAAGACAGTCTTGGATCATTTCACTGTGACAAAATAATATATGTAAACACGAACACAGTGGTGAGCTCTGAATGATAGCCTGTGGCTTAAACTGACAAAATCAGTCATACCAAGTCTAAAAGGAATGCCAAACTGTGGATCAGGTAAAAAGACTTAAAAAACATTTAAAACCTATTATGTCAAATATTTGTCAGGGATACTTCTAAAGTGTCAAGATTTATAAGTGGTGAGCGTGTTTAAGCACAGCACTTCTGGAAGCCGGGGATCACAAGTCCAATCATGTACTGTTCAACCTTGTTTCAGTTCAGCGAGTGGCAGACAGCTGGACCTGAAGCAGAGTACTGAAGAATTTAATGAACAAATATTTTAAATGACTTGTTAGTAAACCGATAGTGATTCAGTGTGTTGAAATGAATTGTAATACCCATTGCTATGCAACATCTGGTGCTGAGGTAACAACCAAGTACTCTGATTACTTTTTTGGGTAAGATGCTGGGGGGGTTGATACAGTAGTAGTGTTGCGATACTGTATATGTAATATTGTATTGATTCGGAGACACTGGTTTCATGATATTTTAATAAAAGCATTAATAAATGTTGCAAATACAAACAGCCTTTTGGGAGCCAGAGAAATAAAAATCAACTGACTTTTCAATCCACTAGATGGTGCTAAATGCTCACTGTCTGGTTAAGTCAGCACAGCAAAGGAGTGCCCTGAGATCTAGAACGGAGTTGAACAAGGCAAGCATTGGGGATGAGATATCGCAATACATGGCATTGCAATACTCAACATATCACAAGATCTTGATATTATCATGTGGCCCGAGTATCAGGATATCGGACCGTGGTTCCTCTGGTGATTCCCATCCCAAATAGCAAATGGCAACAACAAATGGTGGATAGGACTTTTTCCTTATGGAGCCAGGATCACACACCTCTGGGTATAAGCAGTGATTTTTTTATTGTGGTACTTACTGGACTCAATACAGACTGGTTTCTATACAGACTGGCATTTAAGTCGCAGAAGTATGCAGTTATTTATGGGGAGGGTTAAATTTACATGTTTAGAGATCCATACAAAGCAGGTAAGGCATGCTCTGGATAGTATCAGGTAATCACAACTGAGTGTTAATTTTTCGGTTTAAGCAAACGTAATCTCGCAAGTTACTCCCCCCAATAAGCACACTTTCTCATCTAAATTTCTCCTGTGTTGTATAGCAAATAAAATCTGAATTACCTCACCAAACCATTACTTATGTTTACAGATGTACTGATTGTTTTCAACCTGTAAATTGAACTTTAAAGAAAAAACCACTGGGTAGAATCTTAATATTACTGAGCTTTTCACCTGCAAACGCAGATGTGCATTTTGATTATTTCTGGTGCTCCTGCTTCCTTTCCTCTCAATGATTCAGCCGAGCTTCCTCCCTCCTCTTCCTCCACCCCCCCCCTCCTGCTGCTCATAGGATAAATCTGGATTAATCGGTGGCGGAAAGTGTGGGCGTGCTGGGGGGGGGGGGGGCGTGAAGCTCGGTGTGGATCAGCTCCTGCTCCTCGCGATTCCCGATGACATCATTCCCCCGACCGCGCACCGCATCGCCGTTAACTTTCCCGTTACCCCACCCACTTTATGCCACAACCACACAGAAGAGGAGGAGGACGACGACGACGGGGAGGCGGAGGATGCCCCTCTTATGCCAGCATTGGATGCTGGCATCCGGACAATGAGGTCGCCCTAATCTAGCAATTATGGGTGCGCGCAAGCCCCCTGGAGACGGGACGTCCAATTAAGAGGCGTGCACGCGACCGCAGCTCACCGTTCCGCAGGATGGTAATAAAGTCCTTATTAAAACCTCAACGTGACCGGAGACGCCCCCCCTACAATCCCCCAAATTAACGGCAGGATGCTAGCCGGTGACACAGAAACCACATAATGAGCCACCGCGCCAAGACCCGTAATCAAGCTCAATTAGAGATAACCCGCTAATTACCCCCACACACACGCGCACACACACACACCTCACTCCTGGGGTCCCGACACTGTGAGACACAAAAGGCTGGTGGTGGTGTGCGTAAAAGGAAGGAGGGGGTGCACCCAATAAGGACACTTACGCACGAATTTTACACACATATCGGTAGGGCTTTTTTCCTTTTTTTTTTTTTTTTTTGGTCGTGCACTCGCACAAATATGCAAGCACCGAAAAGCAGCACACGAATTAGACAAAAGGGATCAGTGTTTTCTTACCGCGGCGGTGTGGGCGAGCAGCGCCGTGAGCGCAAACAGCCAAGGCAGCTTCATGGTCGGGGTGCGCGGACACAGCCTCCCGGTGCCGCCGCCGCTGCTGCTGCCTTCACAGTGAGACAAAAAAAGGCTGCTTCTGATCTCGGTAGTCTCGCCAATGCGTGTATGTGTGTGTCCTCCAACTTCTGCGCCACCCTCCGTCCGTCCAAGCCTTCTGGCTTTTTAAAATCCAAGGTTCACGAGATCTCCACGAGGCCTCCTCTGCTTCTCCGAGTTTTTGTGCTGGAAACCGGATAGTAGTTGCCGGTAGACGCCAGACCTTCTCTCTCTCTCTGCCTCTTTCTCTCCTCCCCCTCCTCACTGAGGGTAGGACGTTCCGTATGGCGACGCTGCCTCTGCCTGGTCTGGGAGTTTGTGTGGGCATATGGATGGGGGGGGGGGGGGGGATCTCCACCAGTAAGGGCGAGGATGCCCCCTGCAGCTCAGCTTAAAACAAGCCCTCACACAGGATACCGGAGAACAATCATCGCCGTTCCTGCTCCCAGATAACAGCGCCCTTTGTTCATGGTCGGCTCTGATTGGCTGCAGCCTAACACACCTTTAACAGTCTGCTGTGGTTTTCAGCTCTGATTGGCTGAGTTATAACAAGGATTCACAGGTGAGGGCTTCAGGTTACTTTATTTGTACCCGTAGCCTGCGCCTCTCTTGCCTTCATAGTGGCTCCCTCTGGCTTTGGAAACAAAAAAGCTGGAGGAAAAGTCACAAATTTTGATAAAAAAAAAAGTCACAAGCTAACAAAAAAGTCAACGTTTTACAATAAAAAAATTATAAAAAGTACATTATGAGAAAAGATTGCTAACTTATAAGAAAAGGTCACAAATTTAAGAGTTAAAAAGATACAAATTTTCAAGAAAAAATCAAATTTATACCAAAAAATACGTTTATGATACAAAATTGAGCATTTACCCCGAAAGGCAGAAATCTGCAATGAAAAAAAATCACAAATTTAATAGAAAAATTGATTACAAAAATGCTGCAAAATTATGAGACAGAAAGTCACGGTTTTCAGAGTAAAAGTTTAGAAAAGAAAAAGTTGCAAATTTAAAAAATATATAAAATTTTCAAATTTATGAAGTAGCAATACATTTACAGCACGTCCCACTGGGAGGAGACCCCGGGGCAGACCCAGGACTCGGTGGAGAGACTACGTCTCCCAGCTGGTCTGGGAACGCCTTGGTATCCTCGCTGAAGAGCTGGAGCAGGTGGCTGGGGAGAGGGAAGTCTGGGCTTCTCTGCTTGAACTGCTGCCTCCGTGACCCGGACCTCCGGAAAAGCGGTAGAAGATGGATGGATGGATGGATGGATGGCAATACATTTTCAAGAGAAACTACAGATTTACAAGAAAAGGGCACAGATTTACAAAAAAAAAAAGTGATTGATGGGAGGGGAAAAATAACTTTAAGAACAAAGTTTATGTGAAAACATTTGCATATTTATAGAAAAAATGTATTAGAGAAAAGTAGTTAATGTACAAGAAAAAAAGCCCCAAATTTATGAGAAAAAGCTGCAAACTGAAAAAAATGGAGATTTACAACAAATGTCATAAATTTACACAAAAAAAGGAAAGAAGAAGGAAAGAGGTACCTTTACTACAGATAAGTGTTATGTTTACAAGAAGAAGTTGTAGATTTAACAGACAGGACATTCCAGTGTGATGAACACACCTCAAGATCACCAAGAGCCTTTGCTTTTCTCTCTATATATATACAGTTGAAACCAGAAGTTTACATACACTGTATCATAAGACACATAACCTTTTTTTCACAGTCTGACATGAAATCAAGCTAAACTTTTCTTGTTTTAGGGCAGTAGGATTGCCAAAATTATTTCTATCTGCAAAATAATTTTATATTTGCTGAATATTTTTTAGAGAATTTTTTTTATTACTTTCTTCAAAGTCAGAAATTTAATATCAGGAAGAGAATAGCAGATCTCTACAAGTCTGGTTCATTCTTGGATACAAGTTCCAGATGCCAGAAGGTGCCACATTCATCTGTTCACGCAATTATACTTAATTATAAACACCATGGGAATATCCAGCCATCATACCACTCAGGAAGGAGACGGGTTCTGTGTCCCAGAGATGAACGTATTTTTGTGCGAAATGTGCGTATCAACCCCAGAATACAATCAAAAGACCTCATGAAGATGCTGGCTGAAACTGGCAAAAGAGTGTCATTATCCACAGTGAAATGACTCATGTACCAATATGGGCTGAAAGGCCACTCAGCAAGGAAGAAACCATTACTCCTAAAACAACATTAAAAAACATATTACAGTTTGCAAATGCACACAAAGACAAAGACCTTAATTTTTGAAGACATGTCCTGTGGTCTGATGAAACTAAAACTGCATTGTGTGGCCATAATGACCATCGATACATTTGGAGGAAAAAGGGGGAAGCTTGTAAGCCTGACAACACCATCCCAAATGTGAAGTACGGGGGTAGCAGCAGCATGTTGTGGGGATGTTTTGCTGCAGGAGGGACTGGTGCACTTCCCAAAATAGATGGCATCATGAGGAAATAACTTTGTGAGACTATTGAAGCAGCATGGGAAAAAAGACATCAGCCAGGAAGTTAAAGCTTGGGCACAAATGGGTTTTCCAAATGGACAGTGTCCCCAAGCATACCACCAAACTGGTTACAAAATGGCTTAAGGACAGCTAAGTTGATGTTTTGGAGTGGCCATCATAAAGTCCTGTTCTCAATCCCATAGAAAATTTGTGGACAGAGCTGAAAAGACGTGTGTGAGAAAGGCAGCCTACAAACCTGATTCAGTTCCACCAGTTCTGTCAGGAGGAATGGGCCCAAATTCCAGCAAACTACTGTGAGAAGCTTGTGGAAGGATACCCAAAACGTTTGACCAAAGTACAATTTATAGGCAATACTACCAAATACTAAGGAAATGTATGTAAACTTCTGACTTTGAAGAAAAGAATAAAAAATTCTCTAAAAAATATTTAGCAAAAAAAAAAAAATAGCAAAGAGAAATAATTTTGGTAATCCTAACCACCCTAAAACAAGAAAAGTTTAGTCTGATTTAATGTCAGCCAGCTTAGGAACAAAAGGTTATGTGTCTTTTTATACAGTGTATGTAAAATTGTGGTTTAACTGTGCATGCATAAAGCATAGGCAATCTGAAAGTTGGAAAGACACAAGTCATATCTTGTGTGACCTTTGACCTTGAGCACAGCCTGAATGCAGACCCACCTGAGAATCAATGGCTGTGTCTCAATTCAGGTTCTGCGTCCTCCAAGTGCACATTTCTAGGCCAGATACTGTCAGGAACCGAGCTGGCTTGGTTTCCCCAGCTCGGTCCTGCCCTCTCTGTGGGTCTAGGTGCTGCAGCTTATGTGTTTGTTATGTATTGCCGTCTGCATTCCGTAGCCATAGCCTCTGTCGGACTGGTAGCTGTTAGACAGCCTCTGTGACCTACTTTCTGTGAGCACTGCTGACAGTCTGCCAGTCCGGCCACGCCCCGTCTCTCTCTCTTTACCATCAGCTGTTCCCAGCCCTGTTAATCATCTTTCCCGGTCCTCGCCCAGGTGCTCCTCATTACATCATAACCAGCAGTGTGTGTACTTAAGCGCCTTTTGCCAGTCACGCACTGCTGGGTCTTTGTCTGCTGATTGTCCAACTGTGTGTAGTCTCGGTAACTGTCAATGTCATCTGCGGCGTGTATCCACTCCGCGCAGCTTGTGGTTCTTTGCGTCTCATAGCGATTCCAGCTGTGGGACGCCAGCGTGGGTACATGCCTCATCTCATGCGTTCGTGGGGCGATGCCGGCCCCCGAACGTCCACTGTCAGTGTTTATCGTACTTGTTGGAAGTCTTTATGTTAATAAATGTGTGTTGGTGGAACCCTGCACGTAAATCCTCATTATTTCACCCCTCACCATGCGCATTGGAAAAGCGCACGGGAGGGTTCATGACAGATACGTCACTGTGCTGTCCAAGGCTGTCTCATTCCGTGGGCTACTTCACATGCAGCCAACAAATGCAGCCTTCAAAACCCTGAAAACCAAGGATCCATGAGAGTATCCTTGTGGCCCTGACATATCCCAGCATTCAGCATGTGGCTCAGCCTGGCTCCCCCCCCCACCCCCCACCCCCCGGCTCAGACAGAAGTGGAACAAAGTCAGAAACAGTTCAAAGTAAGTTTTCTTTTGGCTTGAATTCTGCAGCGGTTTGAACGTGAAAACACCAATAATCCAGAAAACAACAACATCTGATTATTTAAACTCATGTTAGGTGACATTATTTTTTTCTGATGTGCTGTATGCTTCGATTAATGTATTAAATAAACATGTTGAACGGTTATTTTTTCTGAAGTCAAACCTTTTTTTTTTTTTAAAGTCAAACCTTTTTTTTTTCCATTAATGTCAGTTTATCAACTAATGTAGTAATATAAAAATATGGTATGGTGTGGAGAGTGTGGGAAATGATGAGGCAGGTTTACGAGCAGACAAAGCTTTATTAACACTCTCACATCATCCAAACACAGAAAAGCACTGAATCAGCCAAACCAGGTTTCTCCTTATAACCTCCACAGATCATCTCACATCTGCATGACATTTCACATCACACTGCATGATATCCAGCTCCACAGTACATTTTCCTTCAACCCCCAGCTCCCTCTTCCTGCCAACTCCCCATGACGTCCTTGCCTATTCTTCTCTTATGTTTAATCACTGCCTCTTGACTGAGACGCTGTCTGCAGATTCCTCCACAATATGCATTCCCACATCAGTTGAAATAACTTGCTTTAAGATAACTTTTAAAGTTCCGTAGAGACATCGGGAAGTTGATGTTCTTTATTTGCTCATGTGGTGCTGTAAAAAAAAACACCTAAGACTATTTTTAAAGAAAATGGAACACTTTATGAAGCTGAGGGACAGGACATCTGTAATAATTTTATTATGCTGATCTTAAAAATATCCATCACATCTTAAGTGATAATCAGATTTCTCTGTTTTTTCTGGTTTATTTCTGAGGTCCACGGTGGTGAACCTGCAGGAACTGAGGGTCAGCCGTGGAGAGAAGAGGCTGAACTCAAGATTTATAAAACTGATATTTGACTGAAATAACCACAATAAAAGAGACTTGAAGAATTGTTTTATTGATTGTACTACTTTGCAAAGTGAAACAAGCTAAATAAAAATATTGCATGTTTACTGTTAATAGTTAGAAAAACTGCATTTCAATGAAGTAGTTTTTTGAAAAGATTTTTTTTTTCAAGCTAATTCCAAAAGAGATTTTTGTGGGGGACCTAGACAATACATTCTCCACTCAGACTGAATGGCACGGGAGGAGACGCTTAAAGGCCGTTAAATGGATATGCAGGACAGACTGTGGTTTTCTCCATAGGATCGCATGATAATTCGCATTCTCCTCCAGACTGCATAATAATGCGCCGACAGGCTGGGGGACAAAGGGACTTGTTATTGTAAGTGTATGTATTGTAATGTGAACCCCCCAGGTCGTGAGGTGAGTTTGTATGGTATAAAAGAGAGATGCCAGCGACCTGGGTTATTCTTGTTGACTGATGGATAGAGAGAGAGTAATAAAGTCTGCTCTTCTCCAGCTCCCTGCCTTGCCTGCTCATTCCTCTCTCTACACGTTCATATATTTATTACACACAATGAAACATTTTAAACCTGATTTAGTATTGATGATAATGATTATAGTTTTGAAAATTAAATTACAAATCATGATTTTCTAATTTACTGAGATGGTACAACTGAGATGAAGCTGAAGATGGAATCTGTTCTACTGCTGCTGAAAATCTTTGAGGGTCATCATCCTACAGTACAGGACTGTGGTCTGATTTACAACATTATAAACTAAATGTCAGCGCTGATACAAGGCAGAACATCTAATTATTTAGCTACATAATGGTCATAAATGATAACAGTAAACTGTTATATTTTCTACTGGTCATGTAATTAAGAATATATTTTAGAGTTCAATCTAACTGATATACATATTTAAAGGAATACAATTAATCTATTTTGTGGTTTTAATTTACCTTAATTTTACCTGCTAACTTTAACATGAGTTAAAGTCTTATTTTATCTGATCATGGTCCTCTTTCTGTCTGGTGAAGATTCTTAAATAAAAGGTAAAGACAATACAAAAAGATAAAAATAAAGTTCTCTCTGTCCGAAATGTTAGCAGAAAAAAAAACCTCAACTGATGCTGTCATGGTTGCTAGGCAACAGGGTAGTGCGTGGTCATGCAAACATACTGTATGTCCTCCAAAGACTAGACCTTCTCATTTAACAGTCATAGATCAACCTTTAGATGCTGCCTACCCGACCTTTGAGTGCTCTGGCCTCCAGGGCCGCGGTCTACGAGGCTGCAACACCTGAATAAGCGACTTTTGCATTATGAGTGCGCATGTGCGGACTATCAGCACGGTGGCGCAGTGGTTAGCACAGTGGCAGCACAGCAAGAAGGTCATGGGATCGATTCCACCCTTGACCATCGTGGGTTCGATCCCACCCCCAGACCATCGGTGACCCTTCTGTGTGGAGTTTGCGTGTTCTCCCCGTGTCTGCGTGGGTTTACTCCGGGCACTCCGGTTTCCTCCCACATGCCAAAAACATGCAAGTTAGGTTAATTGGCATCAAAACTGGGGATTCTAAATTGTCCTTAGGTATGGATGTGAGAGTGAATGGTTGTCTGTCTCTCTGTGTTGGCCCTGTGATGGACTGGCGATCTGTCCAGGGTGTACCCTGCCTCTCGCCCAGAGATGCTGGGATAGGCTCCAGCCCCCCCCGCGACCCGAAAGGATTAAGCGGTAGAAGATGGATGGATGGATGGATGGATGTGCAGACTATGTGAGTTCAAAGTTCATGACTACCAAACATTCCGGTAGCCACCCTGCTTTTGTATAGAGACAGTACTGTCACACCTGAACAACTGCCGTTTAAAGTCTGCTTCAAGCTTTAAATCGCCATTATGCCAGGTGCACATTGTGCCGTAGTGAAGTGTGGGAACGGCATGTATCATCTAGAGCGGTGGAAAAAGAAAGCTTGCAGCATACATGCGTGTAACTTCGGGACCAGCGTGTGTACATGTCCGCCGCCATTCATGTTATATACATTCCCCACGGAGCTGAAGGATCCAGATGGACATAATTGTTGGATTAAAGCAGTAAGTCTATGTTATAACATAATTAAATAGTGTTGTGTATTGTTCAAGTTTCAGCCTAAGTGACACGAGTCTCAACCCTGAAGTAGTAGGTACGGACAGGCAGGCCTGGATCTAGGATATACTGTAGTTCTTTGTATATTGGTAATGAAGTTTGATCTACACACACATGTAATTAAGGCCATTGATAAGTAGGCTGGTATAAAATAAAACTGCAAATCACTGAAAACGTGTGGTACTTAAACTATAGTAGTATCGACCTATAGATCTAAGTAAGCAGGCTATGCCTTGTAGTGAAATTTACTCAGAATGACAAAACCAAAGTTGAGCTGTCAAACCACTCGCTTACCTTCTTTGTAGTCGTTTCGGAGTCTTGCAAGTAAAGGTGCTTGGTCCTTTGACAACAAAAAATCTGCTATGTCAGCGTACATACAGGGGGGCCATTTTGGCCAATTTCTGCAACGTGGCCGCGAATGCAAGCTCAACTAGTTTATCCTTGTGTTTGCGGGTACAACCGGGAAGACCCCTACACATACAATATGCTCGTAGATCAGCAACTTTCCATAAATTAAATGTATCGATAGAGCATGTTTGGTAGCCACGTTCCCATGATGCTTTGCGTGAGCCGAGATGCGAAAGTCGCTTATTAAGACACAGCCAGTATGTATGAGCTTGGTGAGCATCTGGGCAGTTGCCTTGGAGGGGTAGTGATTTTCATGCAATGTGGATAGCCAGAAGGATGATGGATGCAGCATCATGGCATAAGTTCATTTCACCTTCTCACAAATGAGCTCAAAAAAAATGGAAATTTTGCAAATGCTGACAAAATTTCACCATTTCCACAAGTAATTCAATTCTTAGTAATGTGTTGCATTGTAAACATTGAACTGGAATTAGAAAATTGAAAGGTGAGTAAAATGTTTATAAGTATCATAAGAAGCCATTTTTTTGGGGGGGGGAGTTTTAAAATAAATTTGAAAATATAGGTAAATTTTTCCCAATGGACCAGTAAAAGGCTTGCCAGCTTTAAATTGTAATTCTAGATTTGACTGGATTTGTAGTTTACATACAGTAGAAGTTTTGCACACCCAGAATAAAAAGAAAAGAGTGGAGACCAGATTTATTATTTATCTTAGGACTATATGTGCCTCTGATCTAACCAGCCTTTCCAGCAATCCAGTTCCTTTTATGTAATATGAAACATCTTGTTTGGGTTATATGGTTTTGTGACGTCAAACAAGCCAGACTTCATCCTTTCTTCCATTGTGTTTCTGTATATAGGCTCTAAAGAAAAACTGAACAGGTAAGAACAGGTTTTCCTTTGTCTCCGAGCATACTTATAATGTCCAACTGGAGGATCACAGACTGGGGGCTCAGATTTGATAAACACCTGCTCACCACTGCAGTGTAGTCTGAGAGGCTCTTGGGCTCATTACTCATTTAAAAAGTATTAGACTGTTTTTCAGTCCTGCCTGGAGTGATGATAGGAAGGCTTTCACCATTCCTCTTCCAATCCTGATATAATTAGGTGGATAACTAGTCCAGGGACTCTGTGTTTCAGTACACGTGACTTAAATTATAGTTGACTGTTCAGCGTTGCTGGCTGTCAGTCACTGTGGTGGCATATTAGGGTGCCAGCCTCATTATTTATGAAACTAGCAAATTACGAGCAAGCTTGCCGGTCCCCCCTCTGACTGGTGATGCGTAATTGCAGTCACATTTATTCAGAAGACTCTGACTGAATCATTAGACACACACAGACACAGAGCTCTGCCTATTAGACACATTCTCTTACGACAGGGGTCTGCAACCTGTGGCTCTTTTGCTCATAAGCAGTGGTTCCCTGTGGCTTTGACAAAACAAATTTGAGAACAGGTTGCACATTTAGAAGCAGGAAAATGTATTTAACAATTTAGAGTGTGGTGACCGGTGACCGGTGACCGGAGTGGTGGCTTAGAGGTAGAGCATCCACCCCACAACCGGGAGTCTGGGGTTCAAGTCCTGGCTGGGTCATGCCAAAAAACATAAAATGGAAACTTTCTGCCATCCAGCTTGGTGCTCAGCAATAATGGAATGGAGGAGGAATGGTTACCCAGCCACAGCGGGTGCACAAGCCAGTATACTCCCTGTGCCAGTCCCAAGCCCGGATATAAATGGGCAGGGTTGCGACAGGAAGGGCATCTGGCGTAAAAACTCTGCTCCAGTTTATAAGGCTACGGCAGATACATTGATGTCTGCTGTAGTGACTCCTCCAACCCACTTGGTAGTGGAAAAAAATGGATGTTAAAAGAATAAAAAAACAAAAAATAGGGAAAAAACTTACTAAGAAAAAACAGGAAAAAAATGAAAAAAAAATCCCACAAAAAACAAATATATAGTAGTAGTATGCACAAGTGCTGTTTATTAAAGACTTCCCCTGATCCACTTCTGGTTATGGTAGGAGGTTGAAATTCCACATATAATAATACATATCGCTATATAGGTCACATGGTAATTTGCAGCTTTGAACTCCTAAGACTTTCTCTTTTTGATTTTTTTTTAATTTGATTTTGTATACTTTATTGATCCCCAGACGGGAAATTGAGGGCATCCACCTGGATGGATGAAGCAGCCATGTTACGGCGCTATCCCTTTACCATTCACACACACATTCACACCTAGGGCCACTTTATAGAGTCTCCAATTAACCTAACCTGCATGTTTTTGGCCTGTGGGAGGAAACCAGAGAACTCCCGGAGTAAAGCTACACAGACACGGGGAGAACATGCAAACTCCACACAGGTCACTGTTGGTCAGGTGCTGGGATCGAACCAGGGATCCCATGGCCAAAGGTGAGTTGCTGTGCTGCCGCAGTGCTAACCACTGCACCACCGCACTGCCCAAGGGGAAAGGGGGCTGAAAAGTTCATAGTGGTCAAATTTGACCAAATGTATTTTATTTTTCAACAGTCTCCCCTTCAGTCCACACACCTCTACCATCGATGTTGCAGCGCTTGGATCCCTGCAGTTGAAAAATAAACAGCATTTGGTCAAATTTGACCACTATTGTGGTCTATATTTATCATATATTCCATAACCTACATATCTAACTAACTAACTAACCTGCACTTATATAGCGCTTTTCTAGTCACAAAGACCACTCAAAGCGCTTTCATTAATACTAACCCTCTATTCTAAGGGCCTATAGGAAACAGATATCTAGGGACAATTTAGAACAGCCAATTAACCTAACATGCATGTTTTTGGCATGTGGGAGGAAACCGGAGAAATCCCGGAGTAAACCCACGCAACACGGGGAGAACATGCAAACTCCACACAGATCACTGTTGGTCGGGGGCTGGGATCGAACCCACGATCCCATGATCCCCACAATCCCCCGGCCAAGGGTAAACTGTGCTGCCGCAGTGCTAACCACTGCGCCACCGTGCAGCCATATGTTGAAGCATGTGAGAATGTTTGGTGATTACATATGTAAGGCGACTTCACACCTCAGAACAGGACAAAGAGATCTCAACCGCCAGTGAGGATCAAAGAGTTTCCCAGGCACTGCGGTGGAGACCGGAGGAGCTGCCCTGACCCCCCAGGGCCATGAGGAGGAGTATGAAGACAATGGGGGGATTAAGATAAGGAGGGATGTCAGCTTTGGATTTGCATGTCTTTTGTTATGTGCAAGTATAAGTTCATAGAGCCGAAAGTGTTCGGTCTCTTTTTCCTTCTTCTGCTGCTGCACTAGGATGAGACTTGTTAGAAGAGCTGATAATAAACTTTGGTTTATATATCACATCGCCTCGTTCTTCCAAGCTCTTCTACAACTATGAACTTTTCAGCCCCCCTCATAAGTGTGATAACAGAGCTAGTTAAATGCAGAGGCTTCCAACAAAGTCTGTGGTCTATAATCACACCCAAAAATTTTGTTTCAAAAACTCTTTCAATTTCAACACCATTTAATCTTAATTTTATATCACATTTAGCACCGATTCCACCAAAGACCATAAATTTTGTTTTGTTTTTATTTAGGGATAACTTATTAATATCAAACCATTTCTTCAAAATAATCAACTCTTGTTCTACAGTATCTAACAACTGTTTCATATCATCTCCTGAACAAAAATATTAGTATCATTTGCAAACGTTATAAAGTCAAGTATATTAGATACTATACAAATGTCATTTAAATAAAGTATAAATAACTTTGGCCCCAGTATTGAACCTTGTGGCACACCATAAGATATTCTTCTTAAATATGATTTTGTATTATTAATGGTTACATATTGAAACCTGATACTTAAATAACTTCTCAGCCAAGATGTATTGTAAAGCTTCAAGTTTACAATACATCTTAATCCATAACGTTCACATTTTTGAAGAAGCCATGAATGATCAATTGTGTCAAAAGCTTTACATAAATCAGTAAACACATCGACTGTGTGTTGTTTCTTGTCTACTGCTGTTGCTATATCTTCTGTAAATTCCATCACAGCTAAAGATGATCGATTCTTCCTAAACCCATATTAATAGTCACTCACTAACTTATATTTTTCAGTAAAATCATCAAGTTTATTTACAATAATTTTTCAAGTATTTTAGAAAATTGAGGTAATAAAGATACAGGTCTGCTATTTGACACATGTTTAGCATCATTTTTATAAACTGAAACTACTTTTGCCAGTTTCATTTTATCGAGAAAAGTACCTGTCTGGAAGGATTTATTACATATATAAATAAATGCTTTAAGTACACCCTCAATTACTTCTTTTTTGAGTGACATGTCAATAGTATTCCTATCCATAGATTTTTTATTTCAAAATTTTCTAACTACTTCTACCACATCGCTCTCACAGACTTCACTGAGAAACACTGAGCTGCCATTTGCACAAGCAAAATCAAACTTATCCTCTCCACATCTTGGAGGCTTAATTTCACTTGCCAAATTTTGGCCTGCATTAACAAAAATTCATTAAAGTCGTACTGCCTGAATTTAAAATAATATTTATGATATTTGTTGGATTGGTATAGCAGGCCATCCTAGTGCAGCTAACCAGCAGCATCTAACCAGCAGTTAATGATGGATTTCCTGGCAAAGGGTATCACAATTACCGGGACTTACTACACTTCACTGCTGCAGAATTTGCGGAAGGCCATCAAAACGGAGAGCCGTGGCATGCTGACAAAAGGTCTCAGCCTCTTGCAAGACAGCACCCCAGTTCACAACTTGCATGTTGCCCAGACAATAGTACAGTCATGCAGCTATGAAATACCCCCTCCCCCCAGTCTCCAGACAAAACAGGGGTAAGGTAGAGAGGAATGGATGACACTGATTAAAAATTCATCATACAGTGGGGAAAATAAGTATTGAACACATCAACATTTTTCTCATTAAACATATTTCTGATGGAGCCATTGACCTGAGATTTTCATCAGATATCAGTAACAACCCAAGTAATCCATATATACAAAGAAATCCAGGCAACTGTGGTAAATGGTAATGGTAAATGGTGTTCACTTATATAGCGCATTTTACTCATCTCTGGATGACCAAAGCGCTTTATAGATCCTGCTATCCACCCATTCAATTCAATTCAACTTTATTTATATAGTGCCATTTCACAACAACAGTCATCTCATAGCACTATCAACTGTAGGGGGAACCCCCACAGTTGCAGAAAGACCCCAGCAATCAGGCAATCCCCTGTGAGCAAGCACTTGGCGACAGTGGAGAGGAAAAACTCCCTTTTAACAGGAAGAAACCTCCAGCAGAACCAGGCTCAGGATGAAAAGAACAGACAAGAGAGCAAACAGCACGATGGGGACTCAATCTATGGGAGAGAACAAACAAATGTTAATGACCAGCAAAAAAAAATATTTCATTGAGAGTGAGGAAAGGAGTGAGGCCCAGTGCATTACTGGAGGTCCCCCGGCTGACTAAACCTATTAGCAGCATAACTAAGGGAGGGTTCAGAAACACATGATCCCTCCCTAATTGTAGGCTATATCAAAAAGGTAGGTTTTAGCCCTATTCTTAAAAACAGAGATCGAGTCTGACTCCCGAATCCAGATTGGCAGCTGGTTTCACAGGAGAGGAGCTTGATAACTGAAGGCTCTGCCTCCCATTGTACTTTTGGAGATTCTAGGTATTACAAGTAATCCTGCATTTTGGGAGCGTAGTGCTCTGTTAGGATAATACGGTAGTATCAGATCTTTTAAATAAAAAGGAGCCTGATTGTTTAGAGCTCATTGTTCAATGCTCATTGTTCATTCACACACTGATAGCGGCGGAGCTGCCATACACAGGCACTGGCCTGACCCAACAGGAGCAACTGGGGGTTCAGTGTCTTGCTCAAGGACATTTCGACATGCAGACTGCAGAGTGGGAATCGAACCCCTCACCCTCTGATCAGTGGTCAGCCACACTACACCTGTGCCACAGCTGCCATGAACTGTGTTCACAAAACAAGTTATATTTAATAAAGTGTAATGACACAGGGAATAAGTATTGAACACATGAAGAAAAAGAGGTACAAAAGGCATAGAAAGCCAAGAAACCAGCTGAAATCCATCATAATTTAGGAAGCCATCCCATCCCCCATCCGTGCAAATTAATTTCAGCTGGTTATGTCCTGACTGACAGCCTTTAAAAAGGTCAGTGAATATCAGATCAGAACTCATGATAGGTAGAAGCAAAGAACTCTCTCTAGACTTTCACAACCTTATTGTTGCAATACATAATGATGGCTTTGGTTACAGGCATATTTCTAAACTGCCGAATGTTCCAGTGAGCACTGTTGGAGCCATCATTCAGAAGTGGAAAGAACATCATTTTACCATAAATCGGCCATGACCAGGAACTCCTCACAAGATTTCTGACAGAGGAGTCAAAAGAATTATCAGAAAAGTTATCCAAGAGCTAAAAAAAACACTTGCGGAGAGCTCCAGAAAGACCTGGAGTAAGCAGGTACTGCTGTTTCAAAGAAAACAATAAGTATTATTAAATGTAAGTTGTTTTGTGAACTCGGTTGCCTTGATTTCTTTGTATGGATTACTTGGGTTGTTACTGATATCTGGTGAAAATCTCAGGTCAATGGAAATATGTTTAATGAGAAAACTGTTGAGGTGTTCAATACTTACTTTCCCCGATGTAAATCTCTGTAATTAATACAATGCATTTGCAAATTTGGTAATCTGGCATTAAAATTTATCTTCTGTATAGTGAGAACTGAAATAGAGACAAAGTAAATCAGAACTGGATTTCTGTGAGTTTATTGGCTCTGCAGAGAGGTGCTGTCAATACAGAGCAAGCAGCGATCAGAGAAAGCTCAAAATTCGAACAATCTCACCATTTTTATAAAGATTTGCCTCTGGCCTTCTTATTGACATATCAGCCTAGAGGTTCCACAGACATGTTGGAACCTCAGAGAATGTTACCTTCGTAGGACCTTGGGTGAGTCGGCAGACAGCGTCCCAGTCAGGATGCAGAGAATAAAGAGAGGTGGACAATGGCAAGGAGATCATGGGGAGTTTGGCAAGAAGGAGCTGTGGGGGGTCAAGAGTGAATGTATTGTGATGTGAAATGTCATGCTTTGTGATGTGAAGTGTCGCGGAGCTGTGAGACGAGCTGTGGATATAAAAGGAGAAGCTGTGCTTAGCTGTTTATGGTTTTTGTGTATGACTGATGGGAGAGTGTAATAAACTTCGTCTGCTCGTAACCTTGCCTCCTCATTTCACACTCTCCACACCTTCACACTTATCTGTCCTGTACACACACGTTTTCCTTGAGTGTCACAAGATTCTTGTGTACAGAGTGTGTACAAGGCATGAAATAAGGACTGAACATAGCTAAAGCGTTAAAAATTCCATCACAAATCTCATAATTGTTGTTTCTAAACACTTACTGTAAGTTATAATTATAGTTAACTGAGTAAAGTAGAAAAAACTATAGCTCATTTAAATGAAGTCACATATTGAGAAAAAAAAAGCCAAACCTTTGCAAGAAACTTCACATTTGAGTTTTATCTGTACATTCATGACAAAAACAGTAATTTAATAAAACCAGACTCCCGATGACGGAGTGGCTCATTTCTGTGTGATGAACCCACCTCAGGGTCACCAAGAGCGTCAGCTTCTGTCTATACAGCATACACATGTAGATTATCCTTGTGACCTTTGACCTTGAGTATAAGCTGGATGCAGACCCACCTGAGAATCATTGTGTATGAGTTTGGTGTGCATCTGGGAAATTACCCAGGAGGAGTAGGATTTATTGCAAGTTGTGGGTGGATGGATAGACAGCAGACAGCACCATGGCATTAGCTCATTTTGGCTTCACCAGAATGAGCTTAAAACACAGTTTTTCAAGAAAAAAAGACTGGTGTATTATTAAAAAAAAAACAAAAAAAAACACTCTGGTCACTTTTTACTGTTTTAGCTTCATCTTAAAGGTCTCATCTTGTGCATTTTCTAGTTCTTAATTTAAAACGTTGACATCCTCAGGGACATATATACAGGTACATCTCAAAAAATTAGAGTATCATGAAAAAGTTCAGTGTTTTTTGTCACTCATTTCAGAAAGTGAAACCCATATATTATATAGATTCATTACACAGAGAGTGAAATATTTCAAGTGTTTATTCACTTTTATTTTGATGATTATGGCTTACAGCCCATGAAAACCCCAAATTCAGTTTCTCAAAAAAAAAAAAATAGAATTTCACATACAATTAATTTAAAAAATAGTTTTTAATAGAATTGTTGGCTGACTGAAAAGTACGTCCATGCACACACTCAATACTTGGTTGGGGCTCCTTTTGGATTAATTACTGTATCACTGTGGCGTGGCATGGAGGTGATCAGCTTGTGGCACTGCTGAGGTGTTATGAAGGTCCAGGTTGCTTTGATAGTGACCTTCAGCTTGTCTGCATTGTTGGGTCTGGTGTCTCTCATCTTCCTCTTGACAAAACTCCATAGATTCTTTTTGGGGTTTAGGTCAGGAGAGTTTGCTGGCCAATCAAACAGTGATGCCATGGTCAATAAACCAGGTTTTGATACTTTTGGCAGTGTGTGTGTGTGTGTGGGGGGGGGGGGGGGCGGGGGGGGGTGCCAAGTCCTGCTGGAAAATGAAATCAGCTTCTCCATAAAGCTTGTCAGCAGAGGGAAGCATGAAGAGCTCGAAAAATTTCCTGGTAGACGACTGCGCTGAGTTTGGTCTTGATAAAACACAGTGGACAAACACCAGCAGATGACCTCTGTTCAGATAAAAGTCAATTTTGCATTTCATTTGGAGATCAAAGTCCCAGAGTCTGGAGAAAGAGTGAAGAGGCACAGAATCTAAGTTGCTTCAGGTTTGGTGTGAAGTTTCCACAGTCAGTGATGATTTGAGGAACCATGTCATCTGCTGGTGTTGGTCAAAGATGCAGTTATTTCTGTTAAAATATTTCTATATATTTATAGCTTTTTTACAACTCTCCTCACCAGCCAGACAGCAGGAAAAACCTCCCTTATTTTGAAATCCATATGTTTGCACGTTCAGTTGATCTGAAGGCTGTTGATGGATTCAAGTCATTGACTTCGTGAATTTTGGTCATCTTAACTTGCCAGGTACATAATAATGAACATAAATTAATAGTTAATATTGTAGTGGCTGGTGAAGTCAATCCTCAGCAATTCAATCACTTGTCTTTCCCTGCATATGAATCTTAACCCCACCTGCTTGCTAAGCAACTCTTCATTATTGTTCCCCTTACCAACAGGTTAAAACCACCATAAAAGCCTCCACTGCTTTTTTTCTGCATTTAAAGTACTTTAATAAGCTCATGCTTCTTTCGGACAGCAATGCTAGAGAGACACTCTGCCTGCCGACTGGAACGGTCACACGGGTGGGGCGCTTCTGAACTCTACATGGATGACTGTCACACGCGTTGTTTGTGTGCATGCTTGCGGACCATTCTTTTATATGTCTCATTTCCTTGGCATGGCCTAGGCCACTCGGAGGTTGGTTCTGGGCCGCATGTGGCCCATTAATCAAATAGGTCTGGGATTGAGAAGAGGATCACAACACACTTTATCAGCGTTAAGCTACACAGCATATTATATCGTAGGCAGGCAGATAGTAACACTTACTTCCAAACTCCCACTGATAATCCATCCAATGGCAGGCCGTGCAAAAGACAGAAGACAATGCCGTTATCTTGACTGTGATTGGCCAAATGATGACGCGTGATGCGTTCCAAAGATATTTTATTGTGAAGATAACTGTCCCCCATTGTTTCTGAAAGCTGTTTCAGAGAAACTGCCAGTGGCAGAATCTTAATGTCTACAGCTGCTTGGAATCCAATGATCTCTGCCTTGCAGCTATATTTTGTTTGCTTTACTCCTTGTTCCATTGAAAGGAAAAATATATTTTTTCCATTTACAAAAACACCAAAGCAAATTATCCCATATTATGAAGAGCATTTTTACCCAAAGTCATCCAAATATCACTAATAAGTAGTCTATCAACAATACAATAAAACACAAGGATGCCCATTAAATTTTCAAAGGTTTTTTTTTTTTTGTTCAGTTTGGTTTCAAAATAAAGATCACACAATTGTTTAGAGACAATCTACAACAGGAGTTACAAAAAATAGTTGCCCAGGCAATAAGCATACACAGGTTCTGTTAACTATACACATATGGTTACAGGTGTGCTCGTAGTAAATATACACAAGGCTGCTCCAAATGTACACCGCACTGTGGCGGGCGGCCTCTCACCCAAAAGGACATGGACAGTATGATACAGCACTTACAGCACTAGAGAAATGCCAAAAAACACAAAGGAATCTCATCTGTACAATCCATGGGTTTACCCCTGAAAACAGTCATGGGTAATTGAGGAATTTGGGGATTGGGGGGTTAAATGAGTAAAAGTTAATTCTCCCTCCCAGCCAGCATACACAAACACATGACATTTCATGGGGTAAAGCATTCCTATAAAAAAAAAGGATTTAAAAAAAAGAAGAGGGAAAAAAGAACATAAACAAGACACCACTAATTATATCAGAACGTGCCAAATTGGGGGTCAGAGGGAAGATTGACGTCTTAAGTTAAAGCAGTGACAAGATAAAGATAAAATCAAGCGTGGCAAATCTTTGTACAAGTACTACGCTGTATAGAAAGGGCTTTTCAAAACAAAAATTTGATATTACAATTTACAATATACAACAACTCATATGTCACAACCAAGGAGGTGAGAATATACACTGAAATGCACAGGGTTTTTTTTTTTTTTTCATTTTTTCCCCAGAGTGAGAGTTTTTTTCTTCTCATACCAAAAAGGGTGGTAAAGCACTTTTACATTACAAGGGTTTACAAATGTACAATTATACAATCAGAAGTATGTGGTCACTACTAGGATACATTATAGATACAGATTCAACATCAAAAACCAGAAAAACTACAAAGTTTTATATATATATTTATATATATATATATATATATATATGCAAAGGTCTACACCAAGTATACACGTTATATTTATAGAAGCAAGACCAGAAAACGAATCTCCCATGCTAAATGATCTGTCTGCTGGTTAGCTGATGGTTTGTGTGTTTGTATTCATCTATGGTTCTGTGACAAATTAAATACTTCTCATCTCATAGTGGTAAATAGATAGGATGGGAGGAACTGGAGGAGGGGGCAGTAGGATTGTGTGTGCAGCGGTAGCAAAAAAGTCAAATGATTTTTGAGTTTATCAGAAACGACAAAAAGAAGACGTGAATAGGAAACAAAAATAAAGGGGGTGAAGCCTTGAGTGGATCAGGTCTCACCTCTTTCTCCACCCCCCTGCCTTCCTTTCCCTCCTGTCACCCAGTTCAGTAATTCTGGGATTCTGGGCTTGGTTGGGGGAGGGGTGACAAAAAAAAACAAAACAAAACTAAGGCTTGCCTGTAGCAACAGACTTCTCCTGACGGGTTGTCATGGAAACAGTGGCAGGAGGGGTGCTCCATGTCCCAGATGAGTAGGATTGGAGGGGTAAACATGGGCATAATTCTTTTTTGAAGGGTCAAATGGGGGCTACACGAGGAAGGTGAATGGTGGTGGGAGGGGTTAGGGCAGGTGGTAGACATGACTTCAGTGTGGGGAGAGGGGACAGGAGGGGGCAAGTTTACATGATGCCATTAGGAGGGCCACAGAGGGGACCCAGGTCAACGCCGTTCTTCATGTAGTATTTCTCCAGCTTGGCCAGGATGTGTTTTCCATACGTGTACTTCCTCAGTGTGGAAATGTGGGGGCGGATCTGTTCACACAAAAACAGAGAGAGAGAGAGAGAGAGAGAGAGAGAGAGAGAGAGAGAGAGAGAGAGAGAGAGAGAGAGAGAGAGAGAGAACAGAGTACGTTCAGATGCCAATGGATAAATGAGACTGGAGTGACAAAGACACCCTCCCCCCAATCCCCCATCAATATCCTTGCAGGTTTCAGGTTAAATAAGATAAGATAAGATAAGCCTTTATTAGTCCCACAATGGGGAAATTCCAGGATTGCAACAGCACAGGGATAGCAACACTCAGAGCAATAATCAGAAGGCAAGAGAAAAACAAGAGCAGCGAGTATACATATGTATATATAAATCTAAGGGTGCTTTCAGATGAACAGGCTTTCATCTGTTTCAGTACAAGTCTACTTTATTTCCTTGGTGCCATTTATTTCACTTGGGTGTGGAACAAAACAACTAGACCGAGACCCCCCTCCCCCCAAAAGAGGTGTTGATCTGAATCATAGGGCTTCCTCTGTTGTGGTCAGCCTGATTAAAAAAAACAAAAAACAAAAAACAAAACAAAACAAGAGTAGCTCAGCCTGATGAAATCACCCCAAGAGTCCTCAGATCTCCTGACTGTTGACCTTGAACACATCGTAGCTGCAGATCACTTGAGGATCATTGCACATGAATTTGTTGAGAATTAGGCCAATTGACTAGGCGGAATACTGATTTTCTGAAATTGCATAATTGCCCAGATCTCCTGACCTTTGACCTTGAGCACAACTTGTATGCAGACATACCTGAGGATCATTGTGAGTTTGCTGAGAATTAAGATAAGATTTTTTTTTTTTTTTTACTTATTTTGTACCCGTAGGTAGATTTGTTTTGCAGTCCGGTGACAAGCCACCAGCTGCCGGTCGCTGCGTGCGCAAGCGCCCCTTAACTCACTAACCTGCATGTTTTTCGCATGTGGGAGGAAACCGGAGAAATCCTGGAGTAAACCCACGCAAACACGGGGAGAACATGCAAACTCCACACAGATCACTGTTGGCCGGGGGCAGGGATCGAACCCACGATCCCCGCGATCCCCCGGCCGAGGGTAAACTGTGCTGCCGCAGTGCTAACCACTGCGCCACTGTGCAGCCGTGCAGATAAGCCTTTATTAGTTCCACAATGGGGAAATTCCAGGATTGCAACAGCACAAGGATAGCAACACTCAGAGCAATAATTAAGAAGATACGAAAGATATAAATAAGAACAGTGGATATACATACATACACATCAATATATAAATATATATACAAAGTGCGGAGCATTGTAGCAAGATGGAATAAACAGCATAACCGTCTACTTAGTTATCCTACATAGTATGAATATGTACCCATACATATTGTCACCCTCCGTAGCGACCGATACCGTCCTAGTTGTATATACTGGAGGGGACCATTGTGTAAGTCTATTGCGTCTTTTGCATTTAATACTATTAGGTCGTCACGTTTTTTTGCTATCTCTGCGAGCAGCCCTGCTTAGGTTATACAGTTTGACTGCCGTAGGTAGGAAGGACCTGCGAAACCTCTCGGTTGCGCACCTAGGATGATGTAGTCTGCTGCGAAATGAGCTCCTCAGTGTGTTCAGTATGTCCTGCATAGGGTGGGACTTGGACTCCAGCAGAGATGACAGTTTAGCCACCATCCTTCTCTCTCCTATCTCCTCCACTAGGTCAGGGCGCTGCCCCAGGACAGAGCTAGCTTTCTTGATCAGTTTATTCAGTCTCTTCCTATCGGTTGCTGTAATGCCACTGCCCCAGCAGACCACTCCAAAAGTGATGGCTGATGCCACCACTGTGTCGTAGAATGTCTTCAGCAGCGCCCCTTGTCCACCAAAAGACCTGAGTCTCCTCAGTAGGAACAGCCTGCGCTGTCCCTTCTTGTAGAGTGCGTCAGTATTGTGTGACCAGTCTAGTTTATTGTTCAGATGAACACCCAGGTACTTGTAGGATGTCACCATCTTGATGTCTGTTCCCTGTATGTTTACTGGTGCTGTGAGGGGTTGTCCTTGCCTGCGGCAGCCCACAACCAGCTCCTTAGTTTTCCTCGCGTTGATCTGGAGGCAGTTCCTATGGCACCAGTCCACAAAGTCCTGGATAAGTCCTCTGTACTCAGCTTCATCTCCATTGGAGATGAGGCCGATGATCGCAGAGTCGTCAGAGAACTTCTGTAGATGGCAGTGTGTTGTGTTGTGTGAGAAGTCCGCAGTATAAAGGGTGAACAGGAAGGGAGCCAAAACCCGTTCCCTGGGGGGCCCCCGTGCTACCGATGATCGTGTCGGACACACAGTCCCGGGTTCTCACAAACTGTGGCCGGTTAGTGAGGCAGTCCAGGATCCATGATGACAGGTGCTGGTCCACCCCTGCGCACAGCAGCTTGTCCTTCAGGATCATCGGTTGGATGGTGTTGAAAGCACTGGAGAAGTCAAAGAACATGATCCTCACCGCATTCCCGAGCTTCTCCAGGTGGGACAGAGAACGGTGAAGGAGGAAGATCACTGCATCCTCCACCCCAATGCCATGCTGGTAGGCGAACTGGAGTGGATCCATCGCTGGTCCCACCAGGGGGCGGAGGTGAGCAAGGAGCAGTCTCTCCAGGGTCTTCATCATGTGGGACATCAGGGCCACTGGTCTGTAGCTGTTCAGGTCTTTGGGGCGGGAGGTCTTTGGTACAGGTACCACACAAGATGTTTTCCACAACTGTGGTACCCTCCCCAGCTTCAGGCTCAGGTTGAAGATGAGCTCCACAATCCCACAAAGCTGATCTGCACAGGACTTGAGGAGCTTTGCGCTGATGCCGTCCGGCCCCGACGCCTTCCTCGCCTTTATCTTTCTCAGCTCCATCCTCATCTGGGTGTTAGTGAGGGTCATGTTGGGGGGCTGTGTGTTGGGAGTGGGGGAGTGTTGGTGGAGTGGGGAGTGGGCAGCAGGACTCGATGTCTTTAGAGGCAGCAGTGGTTGTTGTGCAGTCGGGGGAGGGCGGTTGGTCAAACCTATTAAAAAACAGGTTCAGATTGTTCGCCCACTCCCTGCCCCCCATGGCCTGGGAGGAGGTATTCTGGAGCCCAGAGATGGTTTTAAGGTTTCTCCAGACCCCACCGATGTCGCTCTGTTGTAGCTTGTCCTCCATCTTCTTCCTGAAGCTGTCCTTGCCTTCTCTGATCTTTCTCCTCAGCTCCCTCTGTACGGACTTCAGCATCTCCCTGTTCCCCGACCTGAAGATCTTCTTCTTCTCTCTCAGAAGTGTTTTTATCTCAGGGTTGATCCAGGGTTTGTTGTTCGAGCAACACCATATGGTCTTGGTGGGTACGGTGTTGTCCACACAGAAGCTGATGTAGTCCGTGATGGTGTGAGTGAGGCCATCGATGTCCTCACCATGTGGATCGCAGAGCTGCTCCCAGGCAGTGGTTTCAAAGCAGTCCTTTACAGCATCCATTGCCTCCTCAGACCATAACTTCACTGTGCACATGACCGGAGGTTGTCTGTGCACCAGGGGTTTGTACACCGGCAGGAGATGAACCAAGTTGTGATCCGATCTCCCGAGTGGGGGGAGTTGTGATGAGGTGTACGCCTCCTTAGTGTTTGCGTAGAATAAGTCCAGTGTTTTATTGTCTCTAGTGTGGCATGTGACATACTCGGTGAACGTGGGTAGAATGGGAGACAGTGAAATATGGTTAAAATCGCCTGAGATGAGGAGAAGAGCATCTGGGTGTTCTGTCTGCAGCCTGCCAGTTACTGAGTGGATGACGTCACGCACTGTCCCAGCGTTCGCCATCGGATTTGCATAAATAACAATGCAGATCACGTGTGAGTATTCCCTCGGGAGATAGGTAGGCCGCATGCTAACAGCTAACAACTCGATGTCTTTGCTACAGTGCTGTTCCTTAACCGTGATATGCCCTGGTCTGCACCAGTTGTTATTGACGTACATCATCACCCCACCGCCCCGTGCCTTCCCACTGTCTGGTGTTCGGTCTGCCCGTATTGCGTGGAAACCCTCCAGTTCAATGTTAGCATCTGCTGCTAGTCCTGTTAGCCACGTCTCTGAGAATAGCATCAGACTGCACTCCCGGTATATGCTATCGTAGCGGGAGATAGTTCATCTGTCTTTCCGAGTATCGTTGGTACATTCGCCATAATGACAGATGGGAGGGCGGGTCTGTACCTTATATTCCTTGCCCGCCATCTTACACCAGCACGACACCCACGTCGTTTTCGTCTTAATTCTCCCGGTATGTCGAGTTTTTGCGTTAGCACCATGGGCCGGTTGAGTGCTAACAGCTGGTCCCTGTTATACTGCCTCCTGCCAGAAACAGTGGCTCCGTCCGCTGACTCAGGAGACATTTGGGCGATCTACGTGTTCAGATGGAATTAGGGCAATTGTCTAGGAGAAGAAGTAATTTTTCCAAAATCACGTAAATGCCTAGATCTCCTGCTCTTTCACTATAACCTTCACTTTCAGCACAACATGGATGCAGACCCACTTGATGATCCTTGTGAGTGAGTTTCGTGACCACTGGGGCAATCACCTAGGAGGAGTAGCAATTTTCATGAAATCACCTAAGTGCCCAGATATCCTGACCTTTGACCTTGATCACAACCTAGATGCAGACCCACTTGAGGTCATTGTTAGGGAGTTTGGCGACCATCGGGGAAAATGCCTAGGAGCAGTGATTCCAGTGAAGTGTGGACAGATGGACAGACACTGCCCCTCCACATTAGCTCCTTTTGGCTTTGCTGGAATTAACAGAGTACCAAACCAGAACAGGACCAAAACCTGAGTTATACGATTTGAAGCCATTAGAATATGGATAGATTTTAATTTCTTTGCATGTTTTAATTGAAACATTCTGCAGGATCAGTTGCATAAAATCTGGAGCTGTTAGGAGAACAAGAATGGATGAATGACTACATACGTACCCAACTACCCACAACACACAAAAACACTTAAAATGTACTCTCCAGTGAACAGCTTGGGGAAAAGAAATTTCAGAGGTTTACTGCACAACACTGCATCAAGAATAAACTATAACTGACTACACGGAAGTGAGAGACATTCTGGATAAAATAGGGTGTTCTGGTGTTACACCAAAATCTGTGACCCATCACAGTCTATGAACTTACCTTTCTGTATCTGTAAAATAATTATTTCAAACATCAAAACAAGAGTTTTTAGGAGCTCTGTCACCCATTATATTAATCTGGACACAGTTGTTCTTATGCCAGCCATGTGCATGCAGACAATGTGCAACACTGCCCTATGCAGTCAGACAATTGATGGATCACAGATTTCAGTGTCACACAATTTTCCTGGATTTGCGTTTCTTTCATGACAGACACATATGAGCAATAAGCAGAAAGGGTAAATGACATGCTCAGATTTACGTCTGTGTGAAAGAAAACCAAACCAAGACAACGACACAAATTCAACAAGTGATTTGGATGATAAACCAAGACCTGTACGACAGCTATAAATGCATTTTACTATAAATAAATAAACATTTCATACAAAGGCTGAGAAAAATTATATAAATGAGCATCTGGTACAATAGCTCCATTTGATTTTTTTGTATTTAATACCAGCATGTATCTCATTTATGGCCAGCACTTCATCACCAAAACCAACTTTCAATCTCTCTCACTGTTCAACCCAGGATGAGTTTTTCTGTGCCATGACAAGAATATGTGTGGGAATTGATAAGATTTCATTAATATCAATTGGATTGTCAATCTTGCTTCTTCTTCTTTCAGCTGCTCCCTTTAGGGGTCACCACAGCGGATCATCTGCCTCCATCTCACCCTATCCCTTGCATCTTCCTCTGTAACACCAACCCTCTCCATGTCCTCCTTCACTACATGCATGAATCTTCTGTGGTTTTCCTCTTTTACTCCTGCCTGGCAGCTCCATCTTCAACATCCTTTGTCCAGTATATCCAATATCCCTCCTCTGCACATGTCCACCATCTCAGCCTTGCCTCTTACTTTGTCTCTAAACTGCTCAACCTGAGCTGTCCCTCTGATAAATTCATTTCTAATCCTGTCTCTCTGAGTCACTCCCAATGAAAATCTTAGCATCTTCAACTCTGCCACCTCCACCTCCTGTCTTTGTCAGTGCCACCATCTCCAAACCATATATTATAGCAGGTCTCACTACCGTCTTGTAAATCTTCCCTTTCACTCTAGCTGCTAGGCTTCAGTCACAAATCACCGCTGACACTCATCTCCACCCACTCCACCCTGCCTGCACTCTCTTCTTCACCTCTCTTATGCATTTTCCATTGTTTTGGATGGTTGACCCCAGGTATTTAAACTCATCTACTTTCACTACTGCTACTCCTTCCATCTTCACTGTTGCACCTGCCTCCCTCTCATTCACACTCATGTATTCTGTCTTGTTTCTACTGACTTTCATTACTCTTCTCTTCAGAGCATACCTCCGCCTCCCCAGGTTCTCTTCCACCTGCTCCCTATTCTTACTACAGATCACAATGTCATCTGCAAACATCATGGTCCACGGAGACTCCTGTCTGACCTCGTCTGTCAGCCTGTCCATCACCATGGCAAACAAGAAGGGGCTCAGAGTCGATCCCTGGTGTAATCCCACCCCCACCTTGAATCCATCCATCACTCCTACAGTGCACCTCACCACCGTCTTGCTGTCCTCATACATGTCCTGCACCACCCTCATACTTCTCTACCACCCTGACTTCCTCATACAGTACCACACTTCCTCTCTTGGCACCTTATCCTATGCTTTCTCTAGATCCACAAAGACACAATGCATCTCCTTCAGACTTTCTCTATACTTCTCTATCAACACTCTTCAAGCAAACATTGCATCTGTAGTACTGCTTCTTGGCATGAAACGCACTGCTGCTCACTGACTGTCGCCTCTCCTCTTAACCTGGCTTCAACAACTCTTTCCCATATCTTCATAGTGTGGCTGATCAACTTTATGCCCCTGTAGTTACTACAGCTCTGAGCATCACCTTTGTTCTTGAAAACTGGTACCAAAACACTTCTCCACTCCTTAGACATTCTCTCCAAGATTGTGTTAAACAATCTGGCTGTTTATTGATCCGATTCTTTATCAATTTCCTTATCAATTCTTGATCAGTATTTTCCATGTGGGGGAAAAAAAAACAGGCCTTCACAGAATTTCAGCATCATTGCAGGAGTTTTATATTTTTCTGACTTTAAAAATGCTTTTTCTCTTAAAAAGATATAATAAAATCAAATATAAAAGACTGTAAAGATGCAAAATTGGGCATTTATGCCTTGTAACATTTGTCATGTTTAAATGCTGAAAAGCAATATAAATAAAAGCAGTAAAAATGGAATACTGAAGTGATTAGAAACAATTGAACAATTATGTTATTTTAGCAATCAAAAATATACATGCTGTACTTGGGTGTAATTTTTGCATTTTTTAAAAAATATATACAGGCATATATACATACACAGTGTATATACACCCGCATATGCATAAAATAATTGTAGATTAGCATACTGGTAAAACCTCAAGACATTACTCATTCGAATTCATTATTAATCTGTAGCCTACGTCACACATACCACCTCCCCAAACTCCATCTGCTCTACGGTCATGAATGGATGCAAGCCTTTCACTACAAACTTCATCACAGCTCCGTGTGCAACTAGCATCAGTGGCCTTTCCTGGCAAGGAGTGGAGAACAAGCGGATTGGTGAAACCTCAGCGCTACCAGTTAGTCATCGTCTAAAAAGAATAAGATCATATTTAAATATCAGATGATTTTAGTTGAGTTTTGTCGGTTAAAAATGGGTTAAACTTAGCCTGCAAGGCTGCTAGCATTATGCTAATATGCTACTAAAAAATAAGCTAATATTACTGTCACTAATGGAGGTGCTGTTGTTTGGGAATCAGGTGCGGGAGCACTTCGTACACTGTTGAACTCATTGTAGTCTTTCATTTTATCCCATGCTGCCGTGTCAAAAGACATTTCAATTCATGTTTACCATACACTTCCGCCATTATCCCATGGTAGCGACGGCATCATGCCGTTGCTTGGTAATGGCAGCATGTGATGTCATGACACATGCAGCTTAAAAAAAAACAAAACAAAACACGTTGGTGTTTAAACCTGCAGCATCGATAAGAGGAACTAATAACATCAGCAACGTATGATTCCGGGGGCTTGAAAATTTTAGAATCAATTCCCAACAGGAACCAGTTTTCAATTCCCATCCCGAGACAAGAAGAACCATGACAACAACCCTTTTCCCTTGTAATGATGAATTGCTTCAAACAATTAATCTACTGTATGTTTTCACTGCTTTTGTGTGACCAATGATTAGCTAAAATGTGAAAATTCATCTAACCAAACACTGCAGAGTTAAACTGTGTCTCCATCTTTCCATTTATGTTTTAACAGTTAATACTCTAAACCAGGGGTGTCCAACCATGTGCCATGGAGAGCCAAGACCCTGCAGGTTTTACCTCCAACCAGTGTCTTCAACAGCAGATTTCAGTGAACTTCTTCCCACTGATTGCTGATAAGTGAAAACACCTGCTGAAGAGACTGGGTAGAAGAGAAAACCTGCAGGGTCTTGGCTCTCCATGGCACATGGTTGGACACCCCTGCTCTAAACTCACAGCTGTGAGTTATTCTGAAATTTCATGCAACTTTAATGACTTTCTTCAAGGATATGTTTATGGATCTGTGATTCACGAGCAATCTGCCAAGGGTGTACCCTGCTTTTCGCCCAAAGAGACTGGGACAGGCTCCAGCCTCCAACGCCCCAATAAAGATTAAGCGGTTAAAGAACATGCAAAAAATATGTTTGATGGCTTGTAACTTTCACATCTCAACAGCAAAGCCAAAGCAGAATCCATCAAATGGCCAACGGGGGAGGGGGGGGGGACTGTCTCTGGTTTGTGAGATTGAATGTGAACAAAACTATCAAAAATAAGGCTGGGACTCATCACTAATTTCCAGAATCAATTCAGTTCCGATTCAATTTGATCTGATCCCAATTCAATAAGGGAAATTACCATTTTAATAGCCATTTTACTTGTCAGGGAAAAAAAATTGTAGACCTAATGGTGCAAATTATACTAGAAACACTAACTTTGTTAATACATAAATCACCACATAAAGAACTGACCCCAAATCAGTTAGAATAATGCACTTTTTATTATTAACTTATGATTTCACAAAGTGCTAACAGGTGCTTTCTTTAGTGCAAAGGGTGTGTAGTGCCAAGTTAACAACCCAGAGTAAGTAAACAAATTCAATGCATGAAGCATGTATTCATAATCTCACTGTATTTCAGTCCCTCCAGGATTTCGTGGGCTGTTTTTCTGACTGTTGCAGCCCATAAAGCCTGAATTTGTGGGAGCTTTTCCAAAAAGTTGCAATAAGGTTGCGTGTCCACCAAACTCGTTTTTCCCGCTCTGGGAGACTATTTTCTATTCATTCTCTATGTAGTCCAGCGTTTACAGTGCTGAGCACCCTTGGCGCTGAAACCCTTTGAGCGGTGGCCATTTTTTGTCGCGGCGCTAAGGGCTGTTGAAAAAAGATCAACTTTTCAGACTGCAGCTGAGCTTGTCAGTCAGACCTTTGTAAGCAGCCAATCAGAATAAGGAAGGGCAGGACATACGACGCCGGTACTAGTCTGTACTCGGCCTCCTGTTTTCTGTGTCATCATGTTTTACATCCAGAGCTGATAGAATGCATTTCCTGTCCATTGTTATTTAGAAACTGCTATTAAAAAAAATCAGTAGAAAGTCTGACCATAGGAACATCATAAGTGCTGAGCTGAGAGTGAAAAGGTGTTGCTGAGATACAGGGCACAGACTCCCCCCCCCCCCCCCCCCCCCCCCAGAGTGCAGCACACAAATGCTGGGAAAAAAAAATGCTCAGGGCAGTCGGGCGACAAAAAATGAGTTTGGTAGACACGCAGCCTAAAAGTTATAACATTTTTTAGTTTTTTGGGTTTTTTTGCACTGAAACTTGTGTAAGTAGATTTTAAAGTAGCTTTTTCCATAGTTTACAGTGATGCTATTCTATGTAATACCACAAGAAAAGCACAGGATTGCCAAAAATTTCCTGTTAAACAGTGATTTATTCAGAATTAAATGCTCAGTAAAATTATCCAAAAAAAAAAAATGACCAACATTGCATTCTTGCTGAGAACTTAAATCAAAAAGATAAATGAAAGAACTAGCCATTACAGCCATTATGAATTGCACTGAATGCATGTTAAGTATGAAACAAATTATGACAGTGCCTTCTTGAATCTTGAATTTGAAAGCTAAGACCCCTGAAAAATATAAAGTCTTCTTCTATGCTGAAATCCACATGAAGCAGGGATGGCTCCTCCACTGACAACCGCTTCCCTTCAGAACGTCTCAGTGCACGATGGATCTTGGAGTGGAAACCTAGTCTTCACAGATCTTAAGGGGATATGAAAAGGAGAATACATTTCAAAGTAAAATTAATAATCATACTTTTATATCCCCACACCAAAGCAGAGTTTAATACTTTAGTTTCTTTTATTTTGTTGTTTATATTTTAACTTTCAATTTTTGAAAAGCATTTCAATTCATCTCCTGGGAAGATTTGTTCATTTCAGTTTAGTTCTATTAAGTAAAATGGCTTGTTGTACTGCAGCCTTCATTAATTCTATTTTCATTTTATTGTGACTACTATTATTATCATCTTCAAATCTCTCACTTAAGTGTTCGAAGTCCAAAATTAAATGTGTCATTCAATACAAACGTTACATGAAGGCAGCTGCCTGTCATGAAGCCCTGAGGTCCTGACTAAAAATGTATCCAACATTTTCATTACAATCTAATGTCATAATATACTTTTATTCTGCATTTATTTACAGCTCTTAACCAACTACTACTGTACTACAAATACTACTATATCCATAGTTTGTAAAAGAAAACATCATGCTGGTTGAATTATTAATTTAAGACAAATGTAAAAATCAATATTTTACTTACTCTCTCAGCAGCTCCGCAACCACCACAAAACTGTCCGGGTGTGAAGTTTGAATTTCATTAATAGCATCGTGCAGCTCTCCGAGTGCCTCTTTTGCATTAGCTTTAGCATTAGCGCTCGGCGCTATGTAAACAGCAGCTACAAACTTGTTGGTGAATTCCCTCGGCAGATAAAATGACCGACAACTTACAATAAGGAACTCCGCCAACGGAGAGCAGTGTTTAGATACTAACGTGGCGTTAACGCACCAGTTCTTGTTAACATAGATGCATAGCACCCCCCCCCCCCCCCCGGCTCTTACTGGAGCTCGCAGCTTCTCCGTCCGCCCGGAATGATGTCGTACCTTCCAGCTGAATGGCTGCGTCAGGGATGTTGTCATGGAGCCATGTCTCTGTGAACGCAAGCACACAGCAGTCCCTCCACTCTCTCCGGGTTTCTCTCAGCAGACGCAGCTCGTCCAGCTTGTTGTTGAGGGAGCGGACAGTAGAGAGAAGGAGCAATGGTACTGCTGGTCTGGAGGGGTTAGCCTTTAGCCTAGCATGAATCCCGGCCCTTTTTCCTTGCTTTTGCTTGCGTTCGCCCTGCTTACGCCTCCTCCTTTCCTGGGTAGCTTCCAGCGGAAACTCCGACAAAATTCCATGCTGGCGTAGAATGTCCAAGTCACAACTGAGTGCTGCAATTCTTCCAGCGTGCAGTACCTTGATGTTTAATAAGGTGTCACGGTTGTAAGTTTTACAGAATGCATGTCTGGGATGATCAAAAAACTCAAAACTCTCACACTCGCTAATGCCAAGGGGGCCGCTGCGTCTATGCGTGCCGCCATCTTCAATAAACAGCCTATGAATCTTTCAGCCCCCCTCGTAGCTGTTACTAAAAGGTTGTTGTCATCCCATTACATGCATGTCAAAATCGAACTTGACCAAGGTATTATGAGTTAAAGTTTCTGTATAAAATTGAAGTGAATCCGATCAGAAATGCAGAATCTATACTGGCAAATGAACCCACCCCTAATCAAAAAGTACATAACTTTATCCTGATCACTTGGCTACAGCGCAATGTAAGAACCTTAGTGAGCAAACTCACATACCCGATGTATCTCTATATCAGAGTTCTCTCTGAACAAAGGAATGCATGCCCTCATCTGATAGAAATATAAACCTAGCATGTAGCCAAAGGAATTAAGGTCTTTTTCAATAGAAAAAAGTTCATATTTTGGGGGGGGGGGGGGGGGGGGGGGTTATGCTACAGCAACGAAACTAGTCATGCATTAAATTCAGCCTTTTTTGATACTAACTGCATTGTTTCTTTTCAGATACACTGACATTGAAGACCATGTTGAAAAATAAACCACATTGGTCAAACTTGACCACTGCATCATGGTCAGCCTATGAACCTTTCAGCCCCCCTCGTAGCTGTTACTAAAAGGTTGTTGTCATCCCCTTACATGCATGTCAAAATCGAACTTGACCAAGGTATTATGAGTTAAAGTTTCTGTATAAAACTGAAGTGAATCCGATCAGAATTGCAGAATCTATACTGGCAACAACAGGTGAAGTAAACATCAAAGATACTTTGCTACAAGCAGAAACTGCAGAAGCAAAAACAATGAAATATTAGTTTCTCCTCTTAACCACTTGCACTCCGGGCAATTTTCCTAAAAATGCCAAAAAATAATGTGCCCAAAGTAAATCGAAAGCTGTTCTTCAACCCTTTGCAGCATCTTCATGGGGTTGGTCTCATTTAAAAGAAAACACTTTGAATTTTTTGTCAAAAAAAACAATCTCTCTACGTGCTCCGGCCACTGAGTTACAGTCATCTAAACATACTGAACTTGAAGAAAAAAAATTTGGACACAGTGATTTTTTGGATACAAATGCTTGTAAATAACACACAGCTGTCCAATCCGGCTGGAAAATGCAACAGAAATGTAGAACCAAGTGTTATCCAGCTGAGATCCAAATTTGGTAACAATACCACAAAAAATGAATATTTTACACAGCTTTGTTCTCAGGCTGTTCCCAGGCGTTTTGGAACTGTGCCAAATGGCACAGTTTGGAAAAACGTCTGTAACTTTTGAATGATTCAATGTAGAAGCTTCATTTTAGGCTCAAAGGAAAGGTCACACTCAGGGCTGTGTCTGTGTGTGTGTGTGTGTGTGTGTGTGGGGGGGGGGGTCGTCCCCCCCCCCGCTATCAAGGACAGAGTTTGGCCCTCGCTACATGACAGATTACACTCGTTGCATGTTTCCACAGCAACGCTGTCACAGCAGCTCCCCCCCCCCTCGCTACCGTGTGTGTGTGTGGGGGGGTTGTCCCCCCCCCCCGCTCGATACAGAGGATGGACTTTAGCCATCGCTACACAACGGATTAGCCTTATGTGGTGATGTAGGACAGCAGTGCAGTCACCGCGGCTCCCCCCCCCCTCGCTGCAGAAGAATAGCGGGGGTGGGGGGGCGTTCACAGCCTGTACACTGCGAGCAACCCCTTGTACCGCGGCGCACGAACTTCAGACTTCGTGAACCGCACAGCTGTAATTTACTGATCGGTCAAAAGTCATTTTGGATTACAATTTTCAGGGATAGAGAATAATTTAGCTTATAACACCTTACCTCTTCACAGCGGAGTCTTGGCGAACTTGTCTTCCTCATTGTCAGACGAACGCGACGCTGGTCCGCTCTGGTTCTGGTCTCGCGACTCGATCAAAACATTCCATTATTGCGGTTTTGTGCTTCCATGATTGCGGTTTTTGGCGAACGATTTTTCAAAACAAGTAACAGTAGTAATTAAAAAAAGACTGGCGAAGGCGTGTGTTTCACTCAGCCTTCGTCGTCAGCCTCCGTCGGTCTATAACGACCATAGAAGAAATCATAACGTCTACTCTGCTGGAACCAATACAAAATAAGCACCGCCTGTGGCCGAACATGCCGATCCACGAATGGCACTCCCTGTCACACAGGTTGCATTTGTGGATGGTCTCCATGCTGCTGGGTCTGTGGAGCTCTTCCTGTGTCCTTTTTTGATCCGCTGCAGCAGCCAGTCTTCACCCAGCCTTAAAAAAAAAAACAGCTCACGAACTTCTCTGCTTCAATTGGCTCACTGCATTCAAAGCGTTGGGAGGCGGGTCCTCCTTCCTAGGTTTTCATTCATTGGTTCTTCAAGGTTTCAGAAACCCAATTCAAGGCTCTTATTAGTCGAATGAGAGGTCAATCAGATGAACTAATCTGTTCGCGGCTGTGTTTGCAGATTTTTCTTTCAGTGGCGCTTGGAGGCCACACCACCTACACCACCACCATCAATATCCTTATCATGCGTCATGCGCACGAGGGCTCGTGCGCCCTAGGACGCAGAGACTTGCCCACCCGCGGAACAACAGAGTGCAAGTGGTTAATAGGCCCGGTGGCTGGGTGGTCAGAGCTTTGTTAGATGATCCCTTCTGCATCATCAGCAGGTGCCTCAGGGTCACAGATGTTTCGCCCCTGAACCTGTACGCCTCGCCTGAGTGGGGCAGCGAAGATTAATCTTCACTTGCAGAAGGGTTCCAATTATGGTCTCTTGTGAGCCACAACCACCTTGAGCTAGCCTTGGCCACTGAGGCTATGTCCCCAATAGCTTTCCTTAGATGTTTAGGTTTAAAATAAACCTATCTTGTGTAGAAAGCAGTGCAAAGATGCGGCTGGCAACCCACGACAACCAACTTCAGTGGGGAATAAAGTAGTGTGCCACCCTCTGATACAAGCCTCATCAACTAGGTCCTGGTATTTTCCTTTCTTGAGCTCATGAGCTATACATAGCTAGTCTCTCCTCCCAAGGCACTGTAAGCTCAGCTATTAATTTTTGCACTCCGAGAGAAAAGAATCATGTCCGGGCGGAGTGAGGTTGTTGCTACTTCTTTTGGGAAGACAAGCTTCTTTTTTAAGTCAACACCCATCTCCCAGTCTGATGCTTTATGCAAAATGGAAAACCAAGTTATGGCAGTTGTTTTTGCCTTCAGACTTATTTCCTGGCCTTTGGAAGCTGATAACCCTAGATGGTGGTGCCTGATGGTTACTGGCTCTCATTCTTTGGAATTCTGTCCATTTTGCAGTTTCTGTAAGGACTTTATCGTGTCTCCACCAGCAACGCCCCTCTCCAAGTGCTAAAGAGCACCCAGTCAAAATGTGGTTCAGAGTGCAAGGGGTCATACCGCACAACTTACAAGATGGATCCTCATCTTTGTACCCAAGTTTTAAGTTGCTTTGCACTGGTAAAAGGTCAGTCACTGCACAGAGAAGAAAGGTCAACTTGCCCTGGTCCATGCCCCAAATATCATTCCAGGACAGTGATTACTCGGGTGTCTGGTTCTGCATCCACTGCCCTTGAGAGGCAAGCCCTACTGTTTTCACACAGCAGTCCTCTTCACCTGCCTCTCTGACCCTCTGTATTACGAGTCTTCTCCTGCCTTTGGTGTCAGCTTTGTTCCACCTTTTGGCATTGTAGTTTCCAAGCCCAAGTCATCCCTGACAAACTACACTGACAATTTTGTCATGTCTCCAGTATGCTTCAGCTTCCTTGACAGCTTCCTGAGGTCTCCATTTCCTACTGCACTTAATGGTTGCGTTGGAATGTCTGACTTTCTTGTCTTCAGAATAGAGCAAAGAATAGACAGATCCTGCCTGAGTGGCCTTGAATTCCTCCACCACTGATGAGATTGGTAAGCAAAGCTTGGAAGTCTTGCTGTAAAGGTTGACTGAAGGATGGGGGAACTCCTAGTCATCTACAGGTAAATTTGTTACAGAGCTTCTCCATTGCTTCTACACTGGTGACAGTAAAGTCATATAACAGGAATGGCCACTGCAGCCTGGGTATGATGCCATACTGAAAGCACCATACATTGAACCTCCCGAGCAGGTGGCTTCTGTCAATTGTCTTAAGCCAGCTACACAAACGAGCCATGGTCTGCTTTAAGGTCCCTCTATCATTTAAGGTGCAATCATAGTACTTTTCCAGGCATCGTACATCTTGTTCTTGAATTGATGGAATTACAGACCCTTCAATGCTGAAGGTGCTTTCCATCAGATTTCCTTTCATAATGCTCAGACTCCTGATTTTTCCCGGATTAAACTGCATTCGTGACCAAACTGCCATTTTCTCCAGTGAGCTTAGAATCCAACACATTCCTTGCATTGATGGGGTCATTACGGTTATGTCATCCATAAAGGCTCTACAAGCTGGATGCCTAGTGCCGTCATCTGTTTTGGGGTCTTCTGCATTGCATTCCTCCTACCTTCAGTAACAAATTCATAGCAGCCATGAACAAAGCCACAGATATTGTGCACCCTGCCATGATGCGCTTTTCGAGCCTCTGCCATTCGGTAGTGAAATCTTCAACAGTGAACTTCATCCTCAGGAAGTCCATATGACACATCACAAGCTTGATCACCTCTGATGGTACTTCGTAGTATTCCAATGCTCTGCGGATCAGTTGGTGGGGTACACTTGGGTAGGCTTTGGCAAGGTCTAGCCAGACAACAGAGAGAGTGGAGTTGTTCTTTTTTGATTTTTTAATGACTTGGCTAATCACTGAAGTATGCTCCAAACAACCAGAGTATCCTGGGACCCCTCCTTTTTGGACAGTTGTGTCAACAGACTTGTTAGTAAGTAAATATGATGTTAATCGTTTAGCAATGATGGACCAAAATATCTTCTCTTCAACTTCTAGGAGGGAAATCTCGGAACTGGTCAAGTCCAGATGAGTTTAATTCTTTAGGGACAAAGCAGCCCTCAGCAAGTGTACAAATCCAGGGCTCTTGCTTCTTCTTTCAAAGAACCCATAAAAGTTTTGCTAGCCTTCTCAGCAAATGGGGACAGTTTTTGTAAGTGGTGCCTGATGGTCCTGGAGCAGATCCTGCCTGGGTTTTCTTCACTACAGCCTTTACTTCTTCAAGGGTGAAGTCTGCCACATTGAAAGGGGAGTGTGGTTTGAGTGGTAGCAGTTGGAAAGGGCAGTCTCCCAATGGGACGTCTCTGTTGGGATCACCACGTGCCACTGCTACACTTGCCTTGACCTCTTCTTTTGAGTACATCAGCCTTCCATTCTTGGGCTTGCCGAGGAGATTGGCTGTAAACCTGAAGTGGTTGCTAAAAAAAAAAGCTTTCCTCTGTTGTCACTCCTCTCTCTGCTTTCTCCGGATTGTTTCTGCCCTGCAAAGTTGGAGCAATTTCTTACACAACTCTCTATTTAAGTCACTGAGGGATTCTCTTTCATTTTCATTTCCATTCTGCCACCTTTTTTTAAATGATCTTAGATCCCTCCACAATTTTATGATCTGGCATTGCCTCCTGGAGGGTCCTGCAGCTGGCTTGACATTTTTGTCTTTTTTTACTCCAAAGGTGTCTTGGCATGCCTGATGCACGATATGGACCATAGTCTTGATTTTCCTGACTACATCACTCACTCACACTCACTATCCATTTACGTCATTGATCCACTGTCATCGCGGGTATGACGTTGTATGGCTCTTAAAGCCATCATCCACATCACCCTATCCTGGGTGTCAGCCTGAGTGAGATTAGTTTGCTTTAAATCACTGGTAACAACCTCTATCCACATCTTGCATGACCTGCCTTTGGGCCTATTGCCCACCAACATCAAGGACGCAGATGCTTTTGATCGCGCTGGTGCTTCTCTTAACATGGCCGTACCATCTAAGGCGGCTGACCCTAATTGTTGTTTTAAGGTCAGGGAGGTGCAACCTCTCACACAGCTCTCTCGTGCTTGTCTCGTCTGTGGGTTTCACACCACACATCCAGTGCAGCATGGCCCGTTCATTCCTGTGCAACCGAGAAAGGTCACACTTTTTCAATGGCCAATACTCACAGGCATACAGCATGGCTCCTCTCACACAACTACCATACACACGACCCCATGTGAGAGGAGAGAGACTCCTGGAGCAAAGCAAGGGCAGAAGTTCCCCAGGCAGCTCTGACTCTTGTGATAGTGGCAGCTTCACAGCTACCACCCACTGAGATGCAGTCTCCAAGATAGCAAAAGGAGTCCACGACTGCAAGCTGGTGATCCTGTACCGAAACTGACTGTAAAGGTCTTCCATCAATGGGATGGGCTTTACTAAGGCATTTATCCACTTCACAGGTTTTACAAAGACATCTGTCCACTACATCTCCTTTCAAGATGTTATCGAGTGAGATACTTAGGTCTTCATCCAGTTGTGCCCATCTGCGGTCAGTTGCTGGTGGGAGATTCAGCCGGGGTTTCTTCATAATGCCTCCCAGCCTGATCTATTCATGTCTGCTGCCTATGCTCTAAGTGGGTTCAGCAAAGAGGTCTGGGTCACTGTGGTTTGCCTCCTGGTCCCCAACCTCCACCGACTGACAAGCAGAGCTAATAAACCCATTTAAGCACTTTAAAAGCAACACTCGCTACACAAAGTGCTGTACAGCAAGAAAACATAAAAGCAGGAAGCAGGGCACTAACACAAAAACAATATAGAACCACAGTCAAAAAAGAAATAAAATAAAATAAAAGGTAAAATAAATAAATAAATAAACTCCATTTCATTCAATAAAATCAATGTCTCACACTGGGTCAAAGGCCAAGGCCAGGGAGTAAAAGTGGGTTTTAAAGATGGGTTTTAAAAATGGACAGTGAAGGTGCTCGTCTGATGTCCAAGGGTAAATCATTCCATAACCTGGGTGCCATGATCGAAAAGGCTCTGTACCCTCTGAGCTTCCATCTCGCCTTTGGCACCCCCAGAAGCAGCTGTTCAGCTGACCTGAGGGACCGGGTGGGAGTGTAGGGATGCAGAAGCTCAGAGAGGTAAGGTGGAGCACGACCGTTCAAGGATTTAAAAACAAATAAAAGAATTTTAAAATGAACTCTAAAATGCACGGGCAGCCAGTGGAGTGAAGCTAAGATGGGTGTGATGTGATCTATTCCACGTGTATCTGTTAAAAGACGAGCAGCGGCATTTTGAACCAGCTGCAGACACAAAAGAGATGACTGGCTGACACTGGCGTAAAGTGTGTTACAGTAATCCAGCCAAGACAAAATAAAAGCATGGATTACTGTTTCCAGGTGCGGTCTAGAGAGACTGTGGCTCACGTGGCCAGTCCATTTTCGTCCATTGTGGTCGATGTTTTGCGTTTGCTCAGTCATTTACACTCTCTACCACATCTACAAACTCTTATGATTATCCCACGTGAATTTCATTTGTATTACGTGGCTATTTTTCCTGTTTGATGCCTTTTTTCCTGTGAGAATCCATGACGATGTGGGCGCCACCATCTTGGTGCTGGTAGCTCAGTTTTTTGCCCATCGTGGTCGTAGTTTTGCGTTTGGTTGGTCATTTACACCCTCTACCACATCTACAAACTCTTATGATTATCCCATGTGAATTTCATTTGTATTACGCGGCTATTTTTCCCGTATCATGCAGTTTCAGTCAGAATCGCCGCCGCCATGATTGGTCATGGCGGTGACCACATTGGTGCTGTGAGCTCAAAGCGGAAAAAGGAAGAATAATAATGAGGATTTCTTCTTCTTTGCTGTATTCCATGTCAGCCATGATTCCTCCGACACGTGTCTGCCACCTTCTGAACCATCAGATCAATACAGATCAGTACAAATTATCAGTATAGCCAGGGGTCGTCAATAAGTTGACAGGTGCAGTTGCTGCACTGTGCCACTGGGGGCGCATGACCCATCCATTTAATGTGGACAGTTAAAGGGTTAAAATTTGCAGGAACCACACCAGATGACAGGCTGCTGTTCAAGATGGTGAGAACTGTCTGGCCTATACTGGGAAGCACTTCTTTAAAAAGTCTAGGGGGGGGCAGCATCACAGGGAGACCCTGAGGGCTTAATGTGGCCAACCACGTCCCCTAACAATGACAGAGTCACAGGTTCAAACTGATTAAAAACAGCAGAACAAGGGACAGAGACAGAGGGATCAGAGGCAGGAGCTGAGATGACAGCCCTGGTGGTGGCCACCTTATCAATAAAAAAGTGCATAAATTCATTATATAACTCGGAGAAGGCCTCCAAACAGTCTGTGGGGTATTAAGAACAGAGTCAATCGTGTTAAATAAAACACGTTGATTATGACAATGAGATAAAACAATATGAGCAAAATATTTGTTTTTTGCCTGCTTGAGAGTATTTTGATACTGACGCCAGCAGTCTTTTGAAATCTGCAATGACACCTGCAGTTTGTCCTTTTTCCACCTGTGTTCAGCTCTGCGGCACTCCTGTCTGACTGCACGAGCTCTACCATTGAACCCCGGCTCAGGTTTGGATTGAGGCTGCTTGATTTTCACTGGAGCCACAGAGTCCAAGATGGTTTGGCAGGAGGAGTGAAACCAGGAGCTGAGTTCCTCCACAGATGAGATGGAGCCAGGAGGGACACAGAGCTGGTCAAAAGCAGCAGAAAACCGACCAACAGTGGAAGGGTTAAAAATCCAGCAGCGTTGAACAGGAGCACGAGTTTTAGCTGCAGTGCATAACAGATCAGCCTCAAATAATACAGGCATATGGTCGGACAATACAATACAGTGTCACAGATTTCTAAATTAAAAACAGACAGGCCATAAGAGATAACAAGATCTAACGTGTGTCCGTACTCGTGTGTAGCGCCACCCGTCACGGACTGTACCAGAGTTAGAGAATCAATGATATTTAAAAAGTCTTCCACCAGTGGCTTATCAGGACAACACACATGTATGTTAAAATCTCCAACGATAAGAACACAATCATAATTTGTAACAATACCAGCCAAGAAATTGGCAAAGTCATTTAAAAAGTCCTTATTATATTTGGGTGGTCTGTATATGACAGCACACAGTAGCAGGTTAGATCGACCCACCTCAAAGAAAGTCAGTTCAAAGCTGGAGAATGGAGAAGGTAAAAAGCACTGCTTACATTTATAGTTATTTTTGTAAATGGCTGCCGTTCCTCCTCCTCGTCCTGTTGTCCGCGGGGAATTAAAATAACAGTAACGTGGGGGTAAAACTTCGGACAGAGCAGAGAATTCACCCACAGTCTGCCAGGTGTCTGTCACAAAAAAGAAATCCAGTTCCCCGGAGCTGATGAAATCCTTCAGGATTTAAGTTTTATTTGCCAGCTATCTGGGGTTTACCAAGCCAATTCTAGCTGGAGCTGGAGCCTGGGCCTCAGCAGAACAGGAAACGCGGAGCAGCGGTCTCAGGTGCCAGGGATTAACCCCATGCTGGCGAGGCCGGGGAGAGCAGCGGCGCCGGGGCCGGATCACCTCACCAAGGCCAGTCACAGGGACCAGGGCAGGCATCAACAGGATCCAGGGAACGCCAGGACACAAACCCGGGGATATAATCCGCCTGGAGTCCGGGGAACAGGGAAGAAATGTGCCAGATGGGCCTTCAGTTTCACCAGCCGACCACTGCGTTTCCCACGGCGACGGTAAGGCCTCTGCCTTCGCTTGGAGAGAGGGGCCGTGGCCCGATACAGGTAAAGTGGGATATCTGGCAGGAGCGGAGGCTTCTGTCCACCATAATCAAATGAAATAAGATCCTCGGCAGGAAGTCTAAGAGCCAACAATGTTTGGCGGTCGTACACCAGTAAGGACTTGATTTCTTAAATGCCGATGGTTAAAAACAGTATAAAAACAAGCAAAGCTGTCAGAGACAGCTGGTCAGCCCCATAGACTGGTGCCATCTTGTCTTACAATCTCTTAATAGCCCCACTGAGCAATTAATTTTTCAGAAAATGTCAAAAGGACAGATAGATGGATGGGTCAAAACATTTAAGGCTTGTGTATGCTTGACGCAGGGGTCATTGCTTGAGTGAATAGTGACATCACTGACCCCTGCAAGCTCACATACAGCCGTGTGGGGCGCATCAAGTTTTTACAGTGAGCGATGATTTTATCTGTCAGTTTGAGAGACTAAACTAAAAACAAGTACATTTATCCTGACTTGATGTTTCATCATACAGAAATTTCCATTTTTGCTGTTTTAAACACCCAATTTTTTTCCAATGTATTTAAAAAAAAAAAAAGTATCGGTGCCAAAATAAATGTGTAAACATCAAATAGCTCTTGTACAAGAATGAATCTGAACACTAGATGTTAGGGGAAAAAATCTTTTCCCGCATTTGTTTTAATGAGACAGCTGCGCTGCGAGCTCCAAGTTACAAAAATCGGGAAGAGCACGACCAGCAGAAATGACAAATGCGCCCCACGCAACAACACTCATGACGTCATTTCTGGTGCGCACAGCCATTCGCGGGGGCCAGCGCATCAAGCATACGCAGGGCTTTATACCCTCTACAACTTTGTTGCAGTTTTAGCCTAATTACAACAGCATACAGTTTGTAACTTTCTGCCCATCTTTGCAATAGTCTTTATTTAACCTGCTTAACCTTTTGACTGCCTTGGTTCATGCACAGGTAGCACTGTGGAGTGCCTGTGTCACAGTTCTGCGACTGTCAAGTGACGTGGCCTTAAACCATAATAAAATTCCCCAGTTGGACTAAGTATTGCACCCCACAAGGTGGCAGACATGTATAACTTACTGCTCTTGCCTTGGAGGACTTATGGTCCCCATACCCCCCCCCCCCCTTCCTGGACACCAGAGAAGAAAAGTTTGTAAACAAATGTTGATCGATCGTAAGACGGAAGAGGCATTTGCTCCCAAATTTGCCAACTATGATTCTAAAAAGACATTATTTAGCTTATGAAGGTAAATATCTACATTTTCTTACAACAGAGGGTGGGCGAAGCTGGTTGATTTGCACCTGCCATCAACCTCCAGCGCCATGTGACTGGACAGAACAATCGCACCGGTTTCCAGTCGTCATATGAGATAAATTGTGGCAGAATAAAAGTGAAATTGCGGTGGAATAATCATAACAGTTTCTGGATGTGGGAGAGAAAGCGAAAATGACTGACAGAAGACAAAATAACAACCAGGATAGACGAAAATGGATGAAGTGCGCCGCCTGGCCAGTGGTAAGTGACGAATTTGTTTGTTTACATTGTAACTGATTTTCTGGTTCATATACTTCAAAGATAAGAAAATGCCCGAAACAACAAACTGTGACAAAAAAACAAAACCATCCTTTGTGTAAATATGTCCAAAGGCTTTTGACTGAAAGTTATGTAATTCGATATGGCTGCCATGGCATTATGCAAATTAGATGCGTAAATTTACTCCTATCTCAAACTTTGGCTCATATTCTACATCTTTCTAATCGACAGTAAGCCATTATCTCTTACCACTTTCAAGTTATAGCTTTGGAAATCTCTGACATCTGAACTGAATATTTTCTTGAAAAAAACCTTGACCACTAGGGGCTGACGGCGCAATGGAGCGCCATAGACAGTCAAACGGTTAAATCTAGTTATATATGCACTGTTCTGACTTGGCCACACTAGTAGCAGTGATCCACGGCCTGATTAATAAAAAAGATTAATGGATTTTAAACTTTAACAACACTTGGAACTGTTGCCTTGTTGCTGAAACCAATTACAGTAGTGCCTTAAAAAGGTTGAGGCCACATCTACAGTATTATCCCAACATTTTGATGGGACACATATTGACACTCAGCCCTCCACCAACCTTATGCATAACGATTTTGCGCTGCGTAGGTTCGGCCACATCAATCATCTTCTGCACCACGTAGTTGGCATACTGGTCTTTCATCATGGTGTATAAGGCACTGTGGGGACCCTCATTCAGGCTGCACACTTCATCTATCAGTAATGCCCGCTCTGCTCGAGACGCGTGGGTCACACACTTCTCCACCACATTACTACAGAAAGGAGAAGGTAAGCGTTAATGATCATCATCACTGAGGTGCAACACTGGTGATCATCATTAATATCAAGTTCAAACATTTCAGGAGCACAGCCAACAAGAGCACTCTGAGGCAAGTGCAATATCCCCCACCTTTGTTTTTTTTTTTGAAGATCCCAATACTTACTGACAGAGAGCAGTTTTCAACTTTTCCATATAATTACTGCGGCAGAACCAAATTATGATTAAGCCCATCATCCACGAATATACAATAAAGTATACAACCTATAATTGTAGGGCAGGTTCCTAAGATGAACCTGTGCCCCAAGTTTAGCAACCTTAGAGAGCTTTACACATTCTATAATAAGAGAGCGTAGGGAGTGTCCACGTTGACCTCTGACCTTTTAATCTCAAACCTGTAGTCAAAGGTCATGGTCTCAGAGTGAACCTGTGTACCAGGTTTGGTGAAACTAGCTTTCTTTGTTGTTGAGATACATTTTATAAGCCATTTTGATGTTGACCTTTGACCTTGTGATCCCAAAACCATAGTCACACTTCAGGGTCACAGGGTGAACCTGTGTACCAAGTTTGGTGAGCCTAACTTTACTCGTTGTACACTAATAAGGCATAGGGAATGTTAACCTTGACCTTTGACCCCAAACCCCTAGTCTGAGGTCAGGATCTCAAGGTGAACCTGTGTACCAGGTTTGGTGGCCCAAGCTTTACTCGTTTTATAGTAGTAGTGCAAATGGAATGCTAACCTTGACCTTTGACTTTTTGACCCCAAACCCATAGTCAGAGCTCAAGATCCCAAGGTAAATTTGAGTACCAGGTTTGGTGGGCCTAGCTTTAGGCATAAGGAATGTTAACCTTGACCTTTGACCTTTTGACCCCAAACCCATAGTCAGAGGTCAGGATCCCAAGATGAACCCATGTAGCAAGTCTGGTGACCCTAGCTTTACTGTTTGTACAGTAAATAAGGCATAAGGTCTCCTAACCTTGATTTTTGACCTTTTGACCCCAAACCCATAGGTAATAGTCAGGATCCCAAGGTGGACCTGTGTAGCAAGTTTGGTGACCACAGACTGCATGCACTTTACCCATGCAACTACTCTGACCATGTCTTAACTGGGCCTTTGGTTGGGCAAGTAAGTATGGTCCACACATGTAGAGTTATTGTTAGTTACTGTGTTCTGATGCCACATATCTACAAAGTCTATAACAGGTGCCAGCAGAACAACATGATTCACCATTGTGGTGGAAAAATGTATCAAAAGCAAAACCTTAGTTTAAAAAAGTGTGTGACTGAATTGGTATTTACCTTGCAAACTTGTGCTGGCTGAGTCCCAGTACATTGCCTCTAATCTCAGCCACTATTTTACTCTTATCCTCAGCTCTGCCATGCTCCAAAACGTGCTGGATCACGTAGTTGCCATACTGGTCCTAAATTAAACAAACCACAGAGACACACCAACTGAAACGTGAGAGGGCCAGCTGGTGCCTTTGACGTCACATCAAACACAGCCAACTTGAAAAATCTGGAGGCTCAGAGAGGAGACTTATTCAAGCCAACTAGAGGTGTCATTATCCTAAAAAACAAATTGCAGTGAAAGACCGCAGTGCATTTGTGTGTGTGTTACCTGCACTAGCTGCTCTGTGTGTTGATGGAGCTCCTCAAGTATAGGCAGCGTCTGTTCAGGAAGGCAGTGTTCGAGAATGCGCTGGATGACTCGGCAGCCATAAGGGTGAGTGGAGAGGGCAAAGACCTGAAAGAAATGTGTAATTACAACTCTTTAGTGCTTCTACTCACAAAAAGCACCAATCCAAGCTCAATGAGGTGAAATCAACTTAAACCATTTCAGTGGTGCAGAAAAGTCCATGAACCATTACAACAGTTTATAAGAGGCACACCTTCATCTACCCAGCCCACCTCTTGAAGGGAAGGTGGAAATGCAAATTCCTGACATGTTTTCAGCTACACAAACAAATGTGAGCCACCAGGTATGCAGTTATACAACATGCAAATGCATCACACTGTTTACTGTCAGAGCATTCAGATTAATGTCTCAAAACTGAGACCTTTCATCTTTCCTGGATACTTAACAAAAGAACAATGCATTAACACTCAACATGTTTCCATTAACACTTTATGTTAATGTAACATTTAGCTAGTGGGTAGAAGATGGCATTTGCCACTGGACTGAGGTTTCTGTTACCAAGACAACATCCCCTGTCCCTGAAAAGGACTGAGTGTATGTGTGTCTATGTACTTTGACAGTGACAATATGCTTCCTGCCTTAAGGCAGCAACAGTGAGTCTGTGTGGATTTGAGCCAAGCAGCAGCAGGCTTCAGTGATTGAATGTGGAAATATCTTTTTGTGCAAGCACAGAGGGGACCAACCTGTCCCTTAAAGGCGTCGATGATGAAGTGCAGCGCGTGAGGCTGGACACATTCGATACACTTCTGCACCACGTGGTTACCGTTCTGGTCCTTTACACACTTTAGCACATGGCCATCCAGCTCCCGCACCATCTCACTCTGTAGGGATGAAGGAGAACAACAGAGGAGAGAAGACAACAGAGGATGGGGCAGAAAGAGCAGAGGGAGGCAGAATGAGGAGAAGAACAAGTAATTGCGTGTGAGGAATCAAATAATGCCTGACAGCATTTTTCAAACTCTCCTTCATTTTTCACAGTTGCACACAGCTTAACAAAAAACTGGACTTTGAACAAATGCCATGAGGAAATCTATTGAGGTCCATTAAGGAAAGAAGTATACTTCATTAAAAAATACACACATAATTTACCAGAAACACCAAATTCAAGCACTTTCATTTTCATGATATCTTTGCAGATTTATCTTAATTCCTGCAGTCCAATGTTTGTATATAACTATGGTTTCATTAGCTCTATTCATGACTGATGACAGAGTATATATGGTACAAGGAGCTCAGTTACACAAGGGAGCTCCAAGAAAAACCCAAAACAAAGATGAAAAATGTCTTCAGTGCAAGGACTGCACCTCTTCATCGATGCTCCATTTTGTTATATGAACAGAAATTTGCTTCCATGAGCCATGCACAAAAATCCACAACTGAATGATGAACATATAGATCATAAATACACTTAAAATTGGGACACTACAATGTTTTTCCTTACCTACGGAAAAGGAAAACAGCGCAGTAAGCATAAACTTGATATAGGTCATTTTGTGCAGCAGTACAATCTGTTTCCTTTGTTTACACACTGGTGAGTGTACTTACAATGACCTGCTGATCAGAGGGGATGAACTCTAGAGCTTTCTGAATGACCCTGCAGCCGTACATCTGCAGGGCCAGAGACAGCACATGACCTCGGATCCTCTCTGCCAAAGCCAGTTTCTGGTCCAGGCTACCAAACTAAAACACAAAAACAACCTTCTAATCCATGTGACAATGCCTGACAGTACCACACATTTATTTGCACAGATTTAAAACAATATACAGAAATTAAAAACAACATAAAACACTTTAGTGCGGGGGAGGAAAAGAAACCCCTGGGGGCTTATAGACTACCACCTCAACCAGAATAGACAAATTAAAAGAACCATTGATAGATAATAAATTTTTAAAAATTTCTTCCATCAGTCATGAAATTAGAAGGGAAAGAAATCAAATATTTAGACAGATACGTACAAGACAAAAAATAAATATGATGTAATTTGAATATAATTTGTAGATTTCAAAAATTCAGACAAGGCTCTAAATTCAAGCGATCACATATTTTGATAACAAATGCTGTTTTAGTCTCCTTTTGAAAATAGATACAGAAGGTGACATTTTTATAGTATCTTTAATCTCATTCCATATTTGAAGACCACTATTAGCAATGCTAAAACCTGTGCATATGCGTTTGAATTTTTTTTTTTACCTATAATTACATGTTTGTTTCTAGTCTCATATGTATGCAAAGAAAAATATAGAGGTATGAGAATGCATAATCTGTCATTAAGTTTATTAACAACTTCATACATTGTACAAGCATTATGAAAAACATTACACTCAGCAATCTTTAGTAATCTGTATCTGTGAAAAAGATTTGTGGGTGAATTTGCCCTAGACCAACATATGGCACGCACAATTTTTTTCTGTTACGTCATCAATTTTAGCAAAAAAACCGGGTAAAGTTTGCACCATATTATATTGCAGTACTTCAAGTGAGGCTCAATTAAGGACTGATATAAGATTAAAAGTGCCTTTAAAGGAAGGAAATGCCATAACTTAAAAAATAAACCAACATATTTAGACAACTTATTTATTAGTTCCTCAATATGTTTCTTGAAATTCAAATGTTAATCTATATATACCCCCAGAAATTTAGAAAAACACACTTAATTTCCAAGCCATTTATAAAACTACCAGAAAATTTTGAAATATTTTTCTTTCCTACAGGGTGAAATAATATGTAATTATTTTTATTTATATTTAGAGATAATTTATTGCATTTAAACCATGTATCCACTTTAATTAATTCTTCATTTAATTCATCTTGTAAGATTTTTATGTGACCAGAATAAATTTGTATCAGCAAATTGTCCATCCATCCATCTTCTACTGCTTTTCCGGAGGTCCGGGTTGCGGAGGCAGCAGTTCAAGTAGAGAAGCCCAGACTTCCCTCTCCCCAGCCACCTGCTCCAGCTCTTCAGAGAGGATACCAAAGCGTTCCCAGACCAACTGGGAGACATAGTCTCTCCAGCGAGTCCTGGGGTCTCCTTCCAGTGGGACATACCTGAAACACCTCAAGTGGGAGGCGTCCAGGAGGCATCCTGATCAGACGCCCAAACCACCTCAACTGGCTTCTTTCAATGTGAAGGAGCAGCGGTTCTACTCTGAGCCACTCCCAGATGACTGAGCTCCTCACCCTATCTCTAAGGGTGAGTCCAGCAATCCTACAAAGAAAGCTCATTTCAGCCGCTAGTATCTACGATCTCATTTTTTCGGTCATTACCCAAAGCTTGTGACCATAGGTGAGGATAAGAACATAGATTGACTGGTAAATCAACAGCTTTGCCTTAGAGCTCAGCTCCCTCTTCACTGCAACTGACCAATACAAACTGCATCACTGCAGATGCTGCGCCAATCCGTCAGTCCACCTCTCGCTCCATTCTCCCCTCACTCGTGAATAAAACCCTGAGATACTTAAACTCCTCCACTTGGGGCAGGAGTTTGTCCCCAACCTGGAAAGGACAATCCACCTTTCTCTGGCTGAGGACCATGGACTCAGAGGTGCTGATTCTCATTCAGGCCACTTACGTATCTTATGTGAAACATCTGACGAATTATTTTTTACATATAATATAAAAACAGGACCTAATATAGATCCCTGAGGGACCCCACAATTGCCAATTTTCTTTACTGATTTGATACCATTTATAAATACATATTGGTCCCTCCCATATAAATAACGTCAAAACCAATGTGAAGCTGTACTTCTGATACCATAATGCTCCAACCTGCATAAATTAATTTCAAAATCAATAGTATTGAAAGCTTTTGACAAATCATTAAAGACTCCAATTCCATATTCACCTTTGTCAATTGCTTCATTGATTTTATCAACAAGGTCAAGTATAGCCATACATGTAGTTCTTTTTTCCCTAAAACCACACTGGCATGAAGTTACAATATTTAATTTGGTTAAGTAATTATTCAATTATACAACACTCTCTAACACTTTTGATAATATTGGTAGTAGAGCTACTGGTTGATAATTATGCATGCCATCTTCATTATCAGACTTAAAAACTGGAACAATTTAAGCAATTTTTAACATATTAGGAACTATTCCACAAGACTGCGAAAATTAAACGAGGGAATCAATAATATCATTTGCAATAGCTTTTATAATTTTCATTTTTTCAATAATTTTAAGTACTTCAGGTTTGTCAGGTGGCTTTAGAAAAAATGATTTTTTATAATTTCCTTTAAGATAATGAATAAATGCAATATCTGTAGTTTTTTTTTTTTTTTTAATATTTACGGATAGTCTCATCTGTTGTAAAATGAGTAATAAAATCATTTGCAAGGTCTCCATTAAAAGGTTTAGCTTGATTGCCAGAAAGTACAGTGCTTTTTTGACCTTGTACAAGGACTTCATTAAGCACTCTCCCAAGATTTCTTTTGGTCTCCATGAGACACTTAGATGAGCTCAGTATAATATTGTTGTTTCTTATATTTCTTGTATTTTTTATTTATATTTTTTATGATTATTAATAAAGTGTTTATATAATTTATTCTTTTTTTGATGGATTGTAAAATACCACAAGTCAACCAAGGTTTTGAATCTGAAACTCTGCTTTTCACATTTTTTTCAGGAATAGAAATTTTAATTGCATTAATTATTTCCGCAATAAAAATGCTATAGGCCGGAGCTCCTCAAATGGGGGACCCAATCGTAACCCAGTCTGGACCTGAACGTGTGTCGCATTATGTGTGTTTCTTACCAACTCTGCTGCGCTGCCTGGGCGTTGCACAACACTGTTGCACAGAGCGCACCCGTCCGTGTGTGTGTGCGTTCAGTCCACTTCCAAATATAGCCAGGGTGCCGAACACTACTACCAGCTTGCATGAAGTTAGTCTTGCAGAGCTGCCATAGCTTGTGTGTGATGCTCATGGCTTGCATGTGAACACGCTCGTTTCTCATGTATGTGCGCACTAATGTGCTGTAACTGCCGCCGGGAAGTAAGCTAATACCAACCGACATGTCGTTTACAAAGTTAACACCAGCAAAAAAAAAAAAAAAAAAAAAAAAGGAAGGACGATCCAGAAAACTGAGAATTCAAAGAGGAATGGATAGATAAAATATGCGTTCATTCTGCCAGAGTCCAGCATACAACCAATGTGCCTGATTTGCAGCAACAAAGTTGCCATCATAAATAGTAATGTAAAATGTCATTATGAGAACAAGCATGGTTATTTTAAACAGCACTATCCACAGAATATTGAGGTGAGGTCACACAAACTTTCTCAGCTGAAATTTTCATATGAAGCCACAAACAGACTGTCAGATCTATGACCAAGCAAGAAAGAGCAGCTGAGGCCTCACTCACAGTGGCTTGGGTCTTGGGAAAGCATAAAAAGCCTTTTGCTGATGCAGAAGTTGTTAGTGTTTGGATGAAGTAGTTGAGGTTATTTTTGAGGGTAACGAGAAACAAGAACTGTCTAGCAAGCTTAAACAAATACCCTCATCAGACTCCACTGTGACAAGGAGAACTGAGTTACTTGCTGAAGATCTTGCAAACCAGCTAATTGCTGAGATCAAGAATGTGGACAAATCAACAGATTGTACAGATAATGCACAGTTATGTGTCTTTGTCAGATATTACAGTGAAGCAAAGGGAGAATTTTATGAAGACATTTTAGGTATCAAACCCCTCCATAGTTACACAAGGGATGAGGATATTTATGAAGGCATCATGCAGATGCTGAAAGAGAAATTGACCTCAAAATGGTGGTGTCCATCGCAACTGATGGCGCTCAAGCCATAGGCGTAACTTATGGGGGTGTTAGAGGGGTTATAACCCCCCCCCCCCAATAATCAAATCCAGCCAATATACCCCCCCCCAATAATCATATAATTATAATTAAAAAATATGTACAACTCAAGCAAGTATGAAGAAGTTGTCATTTTTTCATTTGCAAGCAACAAAAAGTAACATTTCTAATAATCAGACAATGTATCCCCCCGCTGCAGACTTGGTATTGCCCAACTGGTCCTTGCGCCTTCTCTGAGTAGGAGTCAGTTCTAAGGGCAGCAGGTGGGGATGCTGGCATGGAATGCATTCAGCTCAGTGAGAGAACATGAAACAAGCTCCACAAGGGCAACAAACCATTTTAAATTGGTTGAACGTGTCAAACAAAAGGACCAAACCCTCTGTCCAAAACAAGGTAAATATATTTAGCTTCTGAATTGTTGTGTGAAGTTAGCTGGTTGCTAGTCTGCCAATAGGAGTACACCACAGAATAACTGTGCTGCCTGGTAGGATTTAGCTGATCTGAGAAATGATTAGCTTTTCTCATGCAAATTTGGTCTTTACATTGTATTAAATCATTCATGACATGTGATCAGAATGGATTTGTTCATCAACTGTTAGAGTGAAATTTATGTGTTTCAGTACTCATCAAAATGTTAGCAGCTCTGAACATTTATCAAGTACAAACAAAATCTACTCCGGCCACCAGTCCTTAAATATAAATGCGTGGTTTAAATACTGCTTGTCATCCCCACGAAATTCAAATTAACCTTAAACTGTTCTGTATTTTTAAAATGTCATGACTTTGACAATTATAAAATTCAATTAAACGCAAGTTTTACCACTTCTGTTGATAGACTAAGTCACTCTGAAGGCTATTCTTAAATATCCACATTAAAATAAATTGATTATTTTCCCTACAGATCATTTTCAGATCTCCTATCCTCTTAAAATACCACAACAAGCTGCTACGCGCAGGGGTGGACCAGCACCTGTCATCATGGATCCTGGACTACCTCACGAACCGGCCTCAGTTTGTGAGAACCCGGGACTGTGTGTCCGACACGATCATCAGTAGCACGGGGGCCCCCCAGGGAACGGTGCTGGCTCCCTTCCTGTTCACTCTTTATACTGCGGACTTCTCACACAACACAACACACTGCCATCTACAGAAGTTCTCTGATGACTCTGCGATCGTTGGCCTCATCTCCAATGGAGATGAAGCTGAGTACAGAGGGCTTATCCAGGACTTCGTAGACTGGTGCCATCGGAACTGCCTCCAGATCAATGCAAGGAAAACTAAGGAGCTGGTGGTGGACTGCCGCAGGCATGGGCAGCCCCTCACAGCACCAGTAAATATACAGGGAACAGACATCGAGATGGTGACATCCTATAAGTACCTGGGTGTTCATCTGAACAATAAACTAGACTGGTCACACAATACTGACGCACTCTACAAGAAGGGACAGCGCAGGCTGTTCCTGCTGAGGAGACTCAGGTCTTTTGGTGTACAAGGGGCGCTGCTGAAGACATTCTATGACACGGTGGTGGCATCAGCCATCACTTTTGGAGTGGTCTGCTGGGGCAGTGGCATTACAGCAGCCGATAGGAAGAGACTGAACAAACTGATTAAGAAAGCTAGCTCTGTCCTGGGGCAGCGCCTTGATCCGGTGGAGGAGATAGGAGAGAGAAGGACGGTGGCTAAACTGTCATCTCTGCTGGAGTCCGAGTTCCACCCTATGCAGAACGTACTGAATGCACTGAGGAGCTCATTTAGCAGCAGACTACATCATCCCAGGTGCACAACCGAGAGGTTTCGTAGGTCCTTCCTACCAACGGCTGTCAGACTGTACAACCTAAGCAGGGCTGCTCGCAGAGATAGCAAAAAGACGTAACAAACTAATAGTTTTTAAATGCAAAAGATGCAATAGACTTACACAATGGTCCCCTCCGGCATACAACTAGGAAAATACTGGTCGCTATGGAGGGTGAGAATATGTATGGGCACATAATCATACCATGTAGGATAACTAAGTAGAGGGTTATGCTGTTTCATCCCATCTAGCAACAATGCTCTGCAGTGTGTGTGTTTATATATTTACATATTTATTCCATCTAGCTACAATGCTCAGCACTGGGTGTGTTCATATTTATATATCTATATATTTATTCCATCTAGCTACAATGCTCCGCACTGTGTTTTTATATATCTATATATTTATTCCATCTAGCTACAATGCTCCGCACTGTGTGTGTTTATATACTTACATATTTATTCCACCTAGCTGCAATGCTCCGTACTGTGGGTGTTTATATATTTACATATTTATTCCATCTAGCTACAATGCTCTGCACTGTGTGTTTATATATTCATATATTTATTCCATCCAGCTACAATGCTCTGCACTGTGTGTCTGTGTATATATATATTTTATAGTAATATGTACATATGTATATTAGCTGCTCTTGCTTGCTTGTTTTTTTTTCTTGCCTTCTGATTGTTGCTCTGAGTGTTGCTATCCCTGTGCTGTTGCAATCCTGGAATTTCCCCGTTGTGGGACTAATAAAGGCTTATCTTATCTTAACTACACGACAGAGGATCTACACAAATATACAGTTAAGCCCAGAAATATTTGGACAGTGACACAATCTTCATGATTTGGGCTCTGCATGCCACCACATTGGATTTGAAATGAAACAACTACAACGGAATTGAAGTGCAGACTTTAAGGTTTAATTCAAGGGGTTGAACAAAAATATGTGATTAAACATGTAGGAATTGTAGCTATTTTTATACAAATGCTCCTCATTTCAGGGGCTCAAAAGTAATTGGACAAATAAACATAACCCTAAGTAAAATGTTACTTTTCAATATTTTGTTGAGAATCCTTTGCAGGCAATGACTGCCTGAAGTCTGGAACCCATGGACATCACCAAACGCTGGGTTTCCTCCTTTGTGATGCTTTGCCAGGCCTTTACTGCAGCTGTCTTCAGTTGTTGCTTGTTTGTGGGTCTTTCTGCCTTAAGTTTTGTCTTGAGCAAGTGAAATGCATGCTCGATTGGGTTGAGATCTGGTGATTGACTCGGCCATTGCAGAATATTCTACTTCTTTGCTTTAAAAACTCCTGGGTTTCTTTTGCAGTATGTTTTGGATCATTGGTGAAGCGCCGTCCAATCAAATTTGCTGCATTTGGCTGAATCTGAGCAGAAAGTATATCCCTATACACTTCAGAATTCATCCGGCTGCTTCTGTCTTTTGCCACATCATCAATAAACACAAGTGACCCAGTGCCATTGGAAGCCATGCATGCCCATGCCATCACACTGCCTCCACCATGTTCTACAGAAGATGTAGTACTTTGGATCATGAGCTGTTCCAATTCTTCTCCAAACTTTCTTCTTCCCATCATTCTGGTACAGGTTGATCTTAGTCTCATCTGTCCAAAGAATGCTGTTCCAGAACTGGGCTGGCTTCTTCAGGTGTTTTTTTGGCAAAGTCAATTCTGGCCTTTCTATTTTTGAGGCTGACTGATGGTTTGCACCTTGTGGTGAATCCTTTGTATTTACTCTCATGAAGTCTTCTCTTTATGGTAGACTTAGATACTGACACACCTACTTCCTGGAGAGTGTTCTTCACTTGAGTGGATGTTGTGAAGGGGTTCTGCGATCATCCACCACTGTTGTCTTCCGTGGACGTCCAGGCCTTTTTGAGTTCCCAAGCTCACCAGTGCACTCTTTTTTCTCAGAATGTACCAAACTGTTGATTTGGCCACTCCTAACATTTCTGCTATGTCTCTGATGGATTTCTTTTTTTTTTCCAGCCTCAGGATGGTCTGTTTCACCTCGACTGAGAGCTCCTTTGTTGTGTGTTCACAGCAACAGCTTCCAAATGAAAACGCCACACCTGGAATCAACTCCAGATCTTTTAACTGCTTAATTGATGACAGGTTAACAAGGGAAGAGCCCATGCAGCCTTGTTATTTTATTTTTTTTTTTGCAGCCTTCTGAGTCAATTGTCCAATTACTTTTGGTCCCTTGAAAAAGAGGCGGCTACGTATTAAAGAGCTGTAATTCCAAAACCCTTGCTCCAATTTGGATGTGAATACTCTCAAATTACAGCTGAGAGTCTGCACTTTAAGCCCATATTGATTATATAATTGTATCCTGAATATGTTTTCGTAAACAGCTAAAATAACAAAACTTGTGTCACTGTCCAAATATTTTTGGGCCTAACTGTATAAGAAATAAACACCAAATAGATTAGACTTAGAGACTTAAACTTAACTTTATTAATCCCTTTGAGATGACTCTCTCTGGGAAATTTAAAATTTCCAGCAGCACATAAAAGATGAATGAAAGAATAGATGCATTTAATATTCCATCCATCCATCCATCTTCTACCACTTTTCTGGAGGTCCGGGTCGCAGAGGCAGCAGTTCAAGCAGAGAAGCCCAGACTTCCCTCTCCCCAACCACTTGCTCCAGCTCTTCAGAGGGGATACCAAGGCGTTCCCAGACCAGCTGGGAGACACAGTCTCTCCAGCTAGTCCTGGGTCTGCCACAGGGTCTCCCCCCAGTGGGATGTGCCCGAAACACCTCAAGTGGGAGGCGTCCAGGAGGCATCCTAATCGGATGCCCAAACCACCTCAACTGGCTCCTTTCAATGTGGAGGAGCAGCAGTTCTACTCTGAGCCTCTCCCGGATGACTGAGCTCCTCACCCTAACTCTGAGGGTGAGTCCAGTGATCCTACGAAGAAAGCTCATTTCAGCCACTTGTATCTGCGATCTCGTTCTTTCGGTCATTACCCAAAGCTCGTGACCATAGGTGAGGGTAGGAACGTAGAATGACTGGTAAATCAACAGCTTTGCCTTCGAGCTCAGCTCCCTCTTCACCACAACAGACCGGTACAACGTCCACATCACTGCAGATGCTGCTCCAATCCATCTGTCAATGTCTTGCTCCATTCTCCCCTCACTCGTGAATAAGACCCCAAGATACTTAAACTCCTCCACTTGGGGCAGGAGACTGTCCCCAACCCGGAGAGGACAATCCACCTTTTTACGGCTGAGGACCACGGACTCGGACTTGGAGGTGCTGATTCTCATCCCAGCCGCTTCACACTCAGTGGCAAACCGTCCCAGTAAGAACTGTAGGTCATTGCTGGATGAAGCCAGCAGGACAACATCATCTGCAAACAACAGAGATGAGATCCTGTGGTCACCAAGCATGAAACCCTCCGTTCCCTGGCTGTGCCTAGAAATCCTGTCCTAAAAAATTATGAACAGGATCGGTGACAAAGGGCAGCCCTGGCGGAGTCCAACTCTCACTGGGAATGAGTCCAATCGAGTGTTGGCAATACGAACCAAACTCTCACAACGGTCATACAGAGACCGAATAGCTTGTAACAAGAAGCCTGATACCCCATACTCCTGAAGCACCCCCCACAAAAAATCACGAGGGATGCGGTCGAATGCCTTCTCTAAGTCCACAAAACACATGTAAACTGGTTGGGCAAACTCCCACGAATCTTCAAGGATTCTCAAGAGGGTAAAACAGCTGGTCTGATGTGCCACAGCCAGGACGAAAACCACACTGCTCCTCCTGAATCCGAGGTTTGACCAACGGCCGGACTCTCCTCTCCAGTACCTTGGCATATACAGTACCTTCCCAGGGAGGCTGAGGAGTGTGATCCATGTTAAGTTGGAGCACACCCTCTGGTCCCCCTTTTTGAAGAGAGGAACCACCACCCTGGTTTGCCATGCCAAAGGCACTGCCCCTGACCTCCACGCAATGTTGCAGAGGCGTGTCAACCATGACAGCCCTACAACATCCAGGGCCTTGAGAGGTACTCAGGTTAAATCTCGTCCACCCCTGGGGCCTGGCCACCAAAGAGATTTTTAACCACCTTGGCGACCTCAGCCCCTGTGATAGGCGAGTCGTCCCCCTCGTCCACAAGCCCTGTTTCCTCTGTGGAAGGCGTATCACTGGGATTGAGGAGATCCTCGAAGTATTCCTTCCACCGCCCGACGATATCCCCAGTCGAAGTCAACAGCGCCCCATCCGCACCATACACAGTGTGGACAGTGAGCTGCTTCCCCCTCCTGAGTTGCCGGACAGTTTGCCAGAATCTCTCTGAGGCCGACCGGAAGTCTTGTTCCATGCCCTCACCGAACTCCTCCCATACTTGAGTTTTTGATTCAGCAACCACCTGAGCTGCACTCCGCTTGGCCTGCCGGTACACCTCAGCTGCTTCGGGAGTCCCACAAGCCAACCAAGCTTGAGAGGACTCCTTCAACTTAATGGCCCCCCTCACCACTGGTGTCCACCACTTGGTTCGGGGGTTGCCACCGCGAGACGCCCCGACGACCTTGCGGCCACAGCTCTGGGCCACTGCTTCAACAATGGAGGTGGAGAATATGGACCATTCAGATTCCATGTCACCAGACTCCCTCAGAATGTGGTTGAAGTTCTTCCGGAGGTGGGAGTTGAAGACCTCCCGGACCAGGGCCTCAGCCAGACGTTCCCAGCACACCCTCACTATACGTTTGGGTCTACCAGGTCTGAAAGGCTTCCTCCCCTGCCATTGGATCCAACTCACCACCAGATGGTGATCAGTTGACAGCTCTGCACCTCTCTTTACCCGAGTATCCAAGACATATGGTCGCAGGTCTGATGACACAACAACAAAATCAATCATCAACCTGCGACCTAGGGTGTCCTGGTGCCAGGTGCACATATGGACACCCTTATGCTTGAACATGGTGTTCGTTATGGACAAACTGTGGTTAGCACAAAAGTCCAATAACTGAACACCACTCGGGTTCAGATTGGGCAGGCCGTTCCTCCCAATCACCCCCTTCCAGGTTTCACTGTCACTGCCCATGTGCACATTGAAGTCCTCCAGTAGGACAATGGAGTCTCCAAGAGGTGCACTCTCCAGCACCCCAGTCAGAGACTCCAAAAATGGTGGGTACTCTGAACCACCATTTGGTGCATAGGCACAAAAGATTGTCAGGACCCGTTTCCCAACCCGAAGGCGCATGGAAACAACCCTTTCGTCCACCGGGGAAAACTCCAATATAGAGGCAGCAAGATAGGGGGGGGATACAAGAATACCCACACCTGCTTGTCGCCTCTCACCAGGGCCAACTCCAGAGTAGGCCAAGCTCCAGCCCCTCTCCAGGAGACTGGTTCCAGAACCGGAGCTGTGTGTTGAGGTGAGGCTGACTATATCTAGCCGGTATCCCTCAACCTCATGCATCAGCTCAGGCTCCTTCCCAAAGAGAGGTGACATTCTATGTCACAAAAGCCAGTTTAGGAAGCTTGGGATCAGACCGCCAAGGTCTCTGCCTTTGACCGACACCTGATCTATATAGCACCGGACCCCCATGGTCCCTCCTGCAGGTGGTGAGCCCACTGGAGGGTGGACCCATGTAACTCCTTTGGGCTGAGCCCGGCCGGGTCCCATGGGTGGAAACCCGGCCACCAGGCACTAGCCATCGAGCTATACAGTGTTAATAACAGAATGGATTTGCCTGACTGCTGCCCCTCACCCTGTGTCTCTCTGTGAGGAAATCACATGAACAAAAAGAAAATGTCAATCACTTATGAGGACAAGTCTAAAATTCATTAGTTTGTCCAACAGAACATTATGACGATCTAGTCAGCAGTCTGTTCTCTAAGGCACAAAGTTCATTTTTTGTTGTCAGTTGGTCACTTGTGCCTCCTGTGAGGATTCACTCTCCCTCTGGTCACCTGGGCCATCTCTCTCCTCCCTCTCTCCCTCTGGTCTCCTCCCTCTCTCCCTCTTTGTTATCCCTGCTGCTGTCACTTTCACACTCTTGCTCCTGACATAAAATAAGCTCAATTAATGTTCAAATGGTTTAAGAGAGGTACTTCACTGACAATTTTGGAAGATGTAATTCATGCAAGAATTTCCCAAGCAAAAAACTCGGGTTTGTGTTGAAAAATGTCCACCTGCCTGAAAGCACGCTGTCTCCAGAGCACGCGTGAGGAGACATGCCATAAAACCACAAAAAAACGAGCGACTAATACTACAGCTAGTGTTGTAACAGTTTATACGTCTTTAGAGGTAAAAGTCACTACTACATCTTGTCAATGACTTTTAAAGCTGCGACTCTTCAGTCTGGACATGGGCCAATGCGCGATTCAGGCAATCCCCAAGGAGAGCCCCGCAATCCAGGAGGGACTGATATTTACTCAAGAGAAAATTTTCTGTTTATTCTCCTTCCCAACATCAAAATGAAATATCTGCCGATGCACCATGTTAGGACTGCTCCAGCCCACTGGAAAAAACAAATGTGGACTCCTGGCAAAAACATCTAAGGACCCCTGCTATAGGCCATATCGAGGTTTTTACAACTGTATACATTAAGTCTTGGACTGTATAATTTCCCTTAATTTAAGCAGAGTTTTCTCATCCAAAATCTTGACTGCTGTATTTATGTTACAGAATGATTCAAAAGACTTTACTGCAAGGTTAATACAAAGTGCAATGAGAAAATGATCTATGATGTCTGAAATTATTACAGCTGAGTCAATATTCACATTATGAACATTAGTGAAAATAGCATCAACAATCTAAATCTTGCAAATGATAATGTCAAACTCATACACACCTCAAAGAACTTCTGGATGACATAATTTCCAAAAACATCCACCATGAGCTGGTAGGCTGCCTGTAGGATTTCACTGAACACAAGCTGACGCTCTGCTGAACTCGCCCGCTCCAATTTCAACTGGATAAACCTAAAAGACAGTAGAATAGGAATTAAACCAACCATTTACAAATTAGAGGCACTAAAGAATCACCATCTGTGAAAAATAAACACCAGAGTAAATAGTAAAATAGGGTTTTGCCTACAGAACAGTGTAGCTTGCAAAGATGGAAAAGGATAACAGCGGCCATTTCAACCATCTTCATCTAACCATTGGTGAGTGTCTAAATGTTTATAAATGTATTTCACTAATAATAAATCAAAGTAGGCTATGTGGGATTTAATGTACTAGTTAAAAAAGGAAGTGAAACATCAGAATAACTGTTGATGTGTAGTCAAAGTAAACCTTGTTATAGTTAATGTTTTCCAACCCAACATTCGGATGGGAGAGAGGGGGAAAAAATTACAGGAATATTAATACAGTATCTCACAAAAGTGAGTACACCCCTGAATTATATATTGAAAAAAAATGAGTTGCACAAATTCGTCTTTAATTAATTTTCTCCTTTTATTTAAAGATGTACAGTATCTCAAAAGTGAGTACACCCCTCACATTTTTGTAAATATTTTATTATATCTTTTCATGGGACAACACTGAAGATACGACACTTTGATACAATGTAGTCAGTGTACAGCTTGTTTAAGAGTGTAAATTTGCTGCCCCCCTCAAAATAACTTAACACACAGCCATTAATGTCTAAACTGCTGGCAACAAAAGTGAGTAAACCCCTAAGTTAAAATGTCCAAATTGCACCCAAAGTGTCAATATTTTGTGTGGCCACCATTATTTTCCAGCACTGCCTTAACTTTCTTGGGCATGGAGTTCACTAGAGCTTCACTGGTTGCCACTGGGATCCTCTTCCACTTCTCCATAGATAGATACATAGATAGATAGATACTTTATTTCGAACAAAAAAGTATAACAAAAACAAAACAAATGATAAATGCAATAAAGTAACAGTATACAGTGTTCGAAAGGGAGAAGGAAGAACTGAACACTTATTAATTCCATCTCCTCTTTTCCATAAATACACCCATGTGAATTATATACAAATTACCTCATTTAAGACCCCAAGTAAACAATTAACTGTATTTTGTACATATCAACATTAACACCCATCCATCCTAACATACACTGATGTCCATACATCAAAACCAGCCTCAAACAACACAGATATACACAGTGCTGTCCCACCCACCATTCCATAGTGTCCCAGAGTGAGCACAGTGAATCATACATATTAAATACTACCCTTCTAACATATATCCTTTCAGCAAATAATGTTTATACCGTTTTTTGAATTGATTTCTGTTTGTACATGGTTTCAGTTCCGGCTCCAGACTGTTCCACAAATCCACCCCACAGACAGATATGCACAGACTTTTCTTGGTTGTTCGTATCTTGGGTTTTGTAAAGTTTAAGTCTCCTCTCAAATTATGATCATTGTCTCTTTTTTTAAATATTTGTTGTATATTAGTTGGGAGTTGATTATTAATTGCCCTGTACATTACTTGTGCGGTCTTAAATTTAACTAAATCGATGAACTTTATGACATGTGACTTTAAAAACAACGAATTGGTATGGTCTCTATATCCTATATTATTTATTATACTTATAGCTCTTTTTTGTAATGTGCATATTGACTGTAGGTTGGTCTTGTAGGTGTTTCTCCAGACTTCTACACAGTAGTTAAGATAAGGTAGAAACAGTGAATCGCACAGTAAGACCAATGATTTATAGTCCAAGATGTGTCTTGTCTTCCCCAGTATGCCTATACATTTTGCCAACTTGGCCTGGATGTGACTGATGTGAGGTTTCCAGCAGATTTTATTGTCTAGCGTCACCCCCAGAAACTTATTTTCATGTACTGTTTCTATTCTGGTATCATCTATCGTTACCATTATTTCATGATTTATTTTATAATTTCCAAACAACATAATCTTTGTTTTTTTTAGATTTAGAGATAATTTATTTTTGTTGAACCACTGCGTTAACATTTTCATTTCAGTTGTGACCACCTGTAAAACCTGCTGCAAATTCTCACCAGTGCAAAGGATATTTGTGTCATCCGCAAACAAAATAAATTTCAGAATTTTTGATACTTGGCATATGTCATTTATATACAAAATAAAGAGTTTGGGTCCCAAAACTGACCCCTGGGGCACACCACAAGTGATGTCCATGAAGGGTGAACATGACTGGTCCATGACGACATCACGGAGCTGGTGGATGTTAAGAGACCTTGCGCTCCTCCACCTTCCATTTGAGGATGCCCCACAGATGCTCAATAGAGTTTAGGTCTGGAGACATGCTTGGTCAGTCCATCACCTTTACCCTCAGTTTCTTTAGCAAGGCAGTGGTCATCTTGGAGGTGTGTTTGGGGTCGTTATTATGTTGGAATACTGCCCTGCACCCCAGTTTCTGAAGGGAGGGGATCATGCTTTGCTTCAGTATGTCACAGTACATGTTGGCATTCACGGTTCCCTCGATGAACTAACTCCCCAGTGCCGGCAGCATTCATGCAGCCCAAAACCTTGACACTCCCACCACCATGCTTGACTGTAGGCAAGACACACTTGTCTTTGTACTCCTCACCTGGTTACTGCCACACACTCTTGACACCATCTGAATCAAATAAGTTTATCTTGGTCTCATCAGACCACAGGGCATGGTTCCAGTAATCCATGTCCTTAAGTCTGCTTGTCTTCAGCAAACTGTTTGTGGGCTTTCTTGTGCATCATCTTTAAAAGGGGCTTCCTTCTGGGACGACAGCCATGCAGACCAATTTGATGCAGTGTGCGGCGTATGGGCTGAGCACTGACAGGCTGACCCCCCCCCCCCCCCCCCCCCCACACACACACACGTCTGCAGCAATGCTGGCAGCACTCGTACATCTATATTCAAAAGACAACCTCTGGATATGACGGTGAGCACGTGCACTCAACTTCTTTGGTCGACCATGGTGAGCCCTGTTCTGAGTGGAACCTGTCCTGTTAAACCGCTGTATGGTCTTGGGCACCATGCTGCAGCTTAGTTTCCAGGTGTTAGCAATCTTCTTATAGCCTAGGCCATCTTTATGTAGAGCAACAATTCTTTTTTTCAGATCCTCAGAGTTCTTTGCCATGAGGTGCCATGTTGAACTTCCAGTGACCAGTATGAGAGTGTGAAAGCGACAACACCAACACCAACTTTAACACACCTGCTCCCCATTCACACCTGAGACCTTGTAATGCTAATGAGTCACATGACACTAGGGAGGGAAAATGGCTAATTGGGCACAATTTGGACATTTACACTTAGGGATGTACTCACTTCTGTTGCCAGAGGTTTAGACATTAATGGCTGTGTGTTGAGTTATTTTGAGGGGACAGCAAATTCACACTGCTATACAAGCTGTACACTGACTACATTGCATCAAAGTGTCATATCGTCAGTGCTGTCCCATGAAAAGATATAATAAAATATTTACAAAAATGTGAGGGGTGTACTCACTTTTGAGATACTGTACATCTTTAAATAAAAGGAGAAAATTAATTAAAGACGAATTTGTGCAACTCATTTTTTTTCAATATATAATGCAGCAAGAAGAAGAAGAAGATGAAATGACCCTATTTGATTATTGTATCTCAACTATAGAATTTACAGAAAATGTAGTGTATCGGGATATACATGTATATTATTCTCCAAATATATAATTACTTATATCGGGATATTAAATGTTGGTCATATCACACAGCCCCAGCATGGGGTATAATAAAATGGATATGAATCTGCTAAAGGGGAATTCATAAGCCTCACAGTTTACTGCCATTCACAAAAAGGTGACACTGAGGTCCAGATCAAACAAATTTTATTCCAATTCTCAACCAAGAATGTGACTTGAGTTGTTTGCCAACACTACCAAAATATTACTTACACTATGCAAACTGTCAACTCAGTTTTTATTTTTATTTATCAGGGACAATAAAGTGAAACATAGTGGTCATATAGAACATCTGATGTTCTGCACAAAGAGTATATAGCATTAAGCTAGTTTGCAACTCCTGTCCTTGTCAATAAAAAAGCAGCTGTAATAGACATCTTATCAGTGGACTAAAGTCTAATGAAATTCTTCTTCTTCTTTTGGCTGCTCCCTTTAAGGGTCGCCACAGCGGATCATCTGCCTCCATCTCACCCTATCCCTTGCATCTTCCTCTTTAACACCAACCCTCTCCATGTCCTCCTTCACTACATCCATGAATCTTCCCCTTTGGTCTTCTTCTTTTCCTCCTGTCTGGCAGCTCCATCTTCAACACCCTTTGTCTAATATATCAACTATCCTTCCTCTGCACATGTCCAAACTAGGGATGAGCCAATACCACTTTTTCAAGACTGATACTGATACTGTGACTTTGAGTACTGGCCGATACCGGTCCAAACCCGATACCGTCTCTCTTAATTAAAACAACAAAAGTACAGAACATACTTTGTTTATGACCGGTTGCATTTTGTACACATATAAAAAGAGATATCTAAAAGTCAAAGAATATATTACAATTTGACTCAGTTCAGCAATGCTGCTGCTTTATCATTTTAAACTTTGCAACATTGGCAGCATTTCACTGGTCAGCACTATGTAAACATGCATTCTGAAGTTTTAAGTGCAAGTTTATGCAAGACTTTAAAGCTGAGTATTTAAGTAAACATTCTGATGAAATTCAAAGTGCCACTTTATGTTGTAGATCTGAAAATAAAGGAAGTAACCATTAAAGTTGTATTTTTGTCATCCATTATTATTATTATCATCAGTATTCTCCTGGTCCTTGGTTTATTTAGTAGTGTTTCTGATATTATTCTCTGTCCATTCTTAGTTTTTAGGCTTGTCTTAGATTTTTTTTAGCTTATTTTGAAGTCATTCCTGTTCCATTTCATGTTCATGTAGCCTTGCACCCTCTGGGATTAATAAAGTACACAAAATACAAAAAAATAATTTGCTATTTATGTTTCTGCCACCTACCTCTCATCAACTTTAAACTCTCCCCTGAAAGGTACACTCCAGTCTGGTTTTTACTTTCAGTTTTGCTCTTTTTAGGTTTCACTTTTAGCGTTCACTCTTGAGCTAGAAAGCTGCACTGCAGCAGCTGCTGCTGTAAAACACACGTCCTTCTGCTCAGTTCTTGACAGAATTCAGCATAATCCTTTGCCGTGATACTTTTGCAAGTGTTTTATCAAGTTGGTGGTGTAAAATTGTAACTGCTGGTACCACACAGCAACATACTGAGGCAAGTCCCACAGACAGGCTCCAGTGATGTGACACATTGCCTTTGTTTATAGAAGTCGCACACAACGCAGCTGTGAACATAATCGCGCCTTTATTTTATTATTATTAATGTATCAGATTGGTAAATTACTTTTATTCCTTACCGATACCAATCCAGCCATTTTGCCTGGATCAAACCCGATACCAATACGGCAGACTGGATCGACTCATCCCTAGTCCAAACCATCTCAGCCTTGCCTCTATTACTTTGTCTCCAAACTGCTCAACCTGAGCTGTCCCTCTGATACACTCAATTTCTAATCCTGTCCCTCCTAGTCATTCCCAATGAGAATCTTGGCTTCTTCAACTCTGCCACCTCCAGCTCTGTCTCCTGTCTTTTTGTCAGCACCACCATCTCCAAACCATACATCATAGCAGGTCTCACTACCATCTTTTAAATCTTCCCGTTCACTCTAGCTATCGTTCTGTCACAAATCACTCCTAACACTTGTCTCCACCCACTCCACCCTGCCTACACTTTCTTCTTCCCCTCTCTTGTGCATTTTCCATTGCTTTGGATGGCTGACCCCAGGTATTTGGTTATAATCCAGCTGTCACACTGCACTTTTTAGTCTACTTTGTACCTTACATTTCACTCTCCACCTGATGGTTCTAGTTTGCACAGTACCTCTTACTCAGTACTTATCTATATATTCTATACGGGTCATCCTTTATTTTTAGTTTTTTTGTTAGTTTCATGTGTTCAGCTGGAGACCCTAGTATTGTTGAGATATAGTTTAAATGGAAATTTAACTGTGAAATCCCAAAATCATAGTCAGAGGTCAAGGTCACAGGGTGAACCTGTGTACAAACTTTGGTGACCGTAGTTTTATTCATTCTATAGTAATAATGGAAGGAATGGAATGATAACAAAAGGAATGATAACATTGACCTTTTGACCCCAAACCCAAAGTCAGACAGCAGGGTCTAAGCCGTCCAAGACTTGGCCAATACATGATGCATACCTGCCAACTTTTAAAACCTGAAAAGCCTAGTAGCTAGCCGGGGTCCAGGGGCCGCAGGCCCCGGTAGGTCCAGGACAAAGTCCAGGTGGGGGGTTCAGGGGGGCAAAGCCCCCCGACGGCAAACAAATATTAGCATTAAATCAAGTTAAAATGTGGCTAACAACCTCATATTTCTTCAACAATCATGTTTCTATTTTCCTTAAATTGTCAATGCAGATATGCTGATGGAAAACATCAAGGACAAACTCTATGGTAACTCTCAAGCATTGTTGTTTTCCGTGGTGCACCTCTTAGCTTTCTTCAGTTGGTCTTTTGAATGGAACACACTGTGGCACTTGTTACCCGAAGCTGTCATCATCATTTTACCTGGTCATGAGGTTGCCCAGAACTTTAGTTGACAGACTGGACCTGAACTCAGTTTTGTTCTTGTTCACATGGCTGAATATGCGCTCACAGTCCGCAGTAATAATTCCTGGAAATGCTTTGGAGTATTCCTCACGAAAAGACTTGCCATGTGTGTGGATATGGATTATCATAGTCTCTTAATTTTCTTAATCAGTGTTCATCTATATTTAAGTCAGTAAGATCTCTGATTATTATACTCTTTTGCTTCCTCAGGTGTTCCATTTAGTTTGATCCAAACTCTACAATTTCTTGTCCATGTTGCCTGTATCTTATTTTGTCTTTTCAGCATCTGTGCTTGCCGTGCTATTTCAGCATTAGTTTTTGTTAGATGTTCATTTAGGTAAACTTCTGCTCCCCGTAACTTTCTGGCCTGCCTCAGTATGTCATTCTTTACCCAGGGATGTGATTTGGGGTTGGGGAAATTATCTGAAAATTTAGCAGGGGGTCTGGGGGACGCAATCCCGCAGCGGGGGGCCGGGGCAGAGCCCTGGTGGTGGGGCAAGGGGGGCGGAGCCCCCCAAAGCTCCTGGGTTTTTATGATTTTTAAGTACCAGAACTGTGCTTAAATGACATAAAACAAACAGGTGAATGCCACTTATTACTGTATTCCTCCTTCTTTGGTGGCATTTTTACTGACATGTTGATAGTAAAACAATCTCTGCTGGTGATGCCGATATCTGAGCCGACCGACCTCGAATGCAGCTGGGCCTCAGCTAGCCCCCTCTGCTGCTAGTCCCGCTGCTTACCGCCGCTGCAACTGAGCTCCTGTCCAGCCGGGGTACCGGCAGCTCCTCCACCGAGTCCCGCCGCCCACCGTCGCTGTAGTTGAGCTCCGATCCTCCTCCTGTCCAGCTGGGGTCCCGGTAGATCCTCCGCTGAGCCCCGCCACCTACCGCCGTCTTCCTCAGTAGTTCCTCCGTCGAGCCCCGCCGCTGTAGCTGGGCTCCAGCTACAGTCGACTTATCCAGCTGGGGCCCCAGCTGCTCCTCCACTGGTCCCCGTTTCTTACCACCGCTGTACTTGAACTCCGATCCGGCTCCCTTCCAACTGTTGCCTTGGTTGGTTCCTCCGGTGAGCCCCAATCACCGGCGACGGAGTCGCTTCTTTGTATCGGTGTTAGGTGCTACGACTAGCTATGGCGTTAGCTATAGCGATAGCGTTAGCTTAGCAAACGCTTCAGGTAAATTTAGATACGATTCCTAGTGATCTCGTGTTTGGAATTGTTTTCGTGTTTTTTTTTTTTTTTACGATTTAAAATTTTTGACTGAATTTTTAGTAAAAAACCGTAATTTTGATTAATAAAGCCGTAACCCGGAATGGGGTCTTGAAAACCGTAACCATTACGGCAAAACCGGAGTAGTTGGCAGGTATGCATGATGATATTGAATTGAAAAGGCTTCCTTTGTGTAGTTCTTGCATTCACAAGATTTTGGGAAAACTGACCTCTGAGCTTGTCCTAAAGGTCATAGGTCACCCAAATTCGAACTCGTCTGAGATTTTTCAAAGCCCACATCATTTCTTTCTGTAGTTAAAGGCCCTGTCACACCTAGGTGATTTAGGCGGCATATGCCAAATGTATGAAAAATTTGGAGAATACACTGGGGTACGTCAAATCAGTTATGGTTAAGTTTTGTATAAGAGCACACTGAAGCATGCTGGTATACAGCATTGTACAGTGAGCTCCTCTGAAAATTTTCAGACGTATCCAGCATATGGCTGAAACATCCCGCATAAGTGGGGGATAAGTTGTAGGAAAGTTATGCATTTGTCCACACACGTTACTTGTGACTCACAAGTTACTCATAAGTCAAAATACGTTGAGATAAATGTCTAGCGTACCCAAAACTTATTTCTAACATACCAGTAACGCTCTTTGAACCTATGTGTAACTTACTGAATGGGTTTCTAACTTACTGCTACCCTATAATGGCAGATTTGCTGTATTGGTTCACAGGAAAAACCCATACAGAGCTCAGCTCAGCTGCTGCCTGTAGCGCGCGCGTGTGCACACACGCACACACACACAGAGCTAAACACACATACATTTTCGTATAACGGGACCTGTCGGGGATGTCTCTTGAGCATTTTCAAGCTACAGGATAAGGATCCAAATCGCTGTTTAGCCCTCCCCCCCATGTTTTTTTTTTTTTTTAACCTTTGACTGCAGCCTGTACCATCAGTTGTCCAGTGTTATTCTGATAGATATGCCAAAAAGTCAGAATACAGGAGAAGGTGGATCCAATCAGCTGACTGCCCGAACCGCAGAGCTCAGGTGTTTGTCATGATAAATCACACTTTGCTGCGCCTCCCGGCAAAAGCACTCCATGCATTATCTTGGTTTTTTTTTTCCACTTTATTGAAAATAAACTTTTTTTATTGCCATCAGTCCACGTGCCTTTGAGCCAGGTTGTGACAACTGTCATCTGATGTTCCTGACATGTCACATCAGCTGTTTTAGGCATGGCTGACCTGACAGATTTGACAGCTCTGCCAAGTTGGTCACCCCCCCCCCCCTTCCCGGCTGTGGTCTTTGGAGGGGAGAATCATCTTGGTTGGACAGAGATGACCTCCTGCACACCTAGGATTCATGGATTGGGAGGCTACGGCAGTTTGGCATGACTGCATTATGCAGAAGTTAGGATAAGCTATGCATAAGTTAGTTTACTGTTGCGCATTAAGTTGTGAATGTCGGCAACACACTAAGCATTTGTTGGTTTAAGTTATTTGTAAGTTATAGAAATATTTTATATAAGTTACTAATACGTTATGTATACGTCCAACTTGTTATGGATACATGATGCATATGGTCAAAAGTGAAAATTCTGGCATACGCCAGCATTTTAGACCAATTTTTATATGTTTGGCAAACACTGCCTAAATCGTCCAGGTGTGACAGGGCCTTAAAGCGTTGACAAGATTTTGGGAAACCTGACCTTGACCTCAACCTAAAGGTCAGAGGTCACCTAAATTCAAACAGAGATTTTTCATAGGCGTATAAAATTTTTCATAGGCAACACAGTGGTGCAGTGGTTAGCACCGTGGCAACACAGCAAGAAGGTCACAGGATAGATTCCACCACTGACCATCGTGGGCTCAATCCCACCCCAGACCATCGGTGACCCTTCTGTGTGGAGTTTGCATGTTCTTCCCGTGTCTGCATGGGTTTACTCCGGGTACTCTGGTTTCCTCCCACAGGCCAATGACATGCAGGTTAGGTTAACTGGCATCAACTGGGAATTCTAAATTGTCCTTAGGTATGGATGTGAGAGTGAATGGTTATCTATCTCTCTGTGTTGGCCCTGCGATGGACTGGTGATCTGTCCAGGGTGTACCCTGCCTCTCGCCCAAAAATGCTGGGATAGGCTCCAGCCCCCCGCGACCCAAAAAGGATTATGCGGTAGAAGATGGATAGATGGAGATTTTTCATAGGTACACCCATAGCATCAACTTGAAAAGCCCACATCATTTCTTTCTCTAGTTACTGTGTTCAGAAGGTAGGTATTGACGCAACCGATGGCGCCACCCATCCGCCTGGCGGGGTGACGACAATGGCTGAGGGGTAATGACTGCTGGTATATTAAACTAAACATCAGACCTATGGCTCGTTTCTTCTGTAACACAAACAAGCTTATGAGCAGAAAAATCACATCGGAAATCATTTCCATGTCTAAATAATCCAAATTTTCAGGTAATCAGTTGGGACATAAATGATTTCAAGACTACACCATGGGCAGAAATTAAATTGCTTAATATCAAAAAGTAGTTACATGCTACAAAAGGATTCAGTGTTTAAGTATTAGCTTTTATATTGATTTGATATGAGTGTATGTTTGAACAGTACAATCACACAGACATACATGGCATAATACAATATTACACATGCTGATAATGTGCAGAAGGGGCCAACACTTCACTTACACAAGATTTTGTGCAGTGAAACAATTCTGGGCCAGTTTTATTGCAGAATATTGGTATAAAATTACAAATGATTCTGGTACCTTATATGATTTGCATACCTGCTGCCGTGCTGGTCCTGGCTGAACTCCATGATGTGGCCGGCGATGTCTCTGAGCTGCAGGTTGGGGTAGCGGTTGTTCCTGAAGTCCTCCAGCAAGCGGCTCCGCCCCGATGGCATCACGTCCGACATGCCATAGCGTAGTCGTGACGATGGGAACAGCTGGCTGCTGGGTGAGAAGAGAGAGGAGCCCGAACTGGCGGCACTGCGATACTTTGCCTCTGCTCCTGGAGCCGCAGAAATGAAACGCCCGCTGCCATTGGTCAGGCCTCCTGTGTTGTCAGACAAAACAGGAAGTATAACAAAAAATAACCATTATTGGATTTCAGACAAGCAACAAGATTTTATTTAAGTCTTGAGAAATAGTGTACCAAAAAAGAATTATAAATAGGGAAAATTCCAGTACATTAGATTTTCATCCCACAAGAGAAACACATACCTCCGCCAAGCGCCACAGTTCCCCCCCATACAGTGTTTGTGTGTACGTTTTCAGACTAGCAATTGGATTCACAATGATAGGATTAGCGGTTCAGTAGTAAAAGCATTACCTCCTTGGCGGAGGTAATAAACTGAAGTGTTGCTGTTGTGTCCATCTCCTCCATCTCCAAACTCCCAGGCTGCGGGCGTTGCAATTCATCGCACAACCACGTACAACCCACAGGCCAATGGGTTATGCGAGCGTTTTCATAGATCACTGAAAGCAGCACTCAGGGCTTCACTGACGGATGCAAATTGGGTAGACAGGTTGCCATGGGTTTTATATTGGGGTTGCGTTCCGCAGCAAAAGAGGATTTGGAAGCTTCCCCGGCAGAGAGCTTGTTTTTGCGCAGCCCCTATGGCTGCCTGGGGAATTTCTGCCAAATAATCCGGCACCGGACAGCTGCCCGTCTCAGCTTTTGCAGCGTAGCGCAAACACAGGCACGCTGCCGGGCCCAGCCCACCACTGTTTTCCACGTGCTTTTGTGCCTAAAACTTTGAAGAACGCGGAGTTCGTGTTCGTCAGACACAACGACCAGCACCCTCCATTGCACCTGCACACATGTTGAAAATGGCCGTATCTCACAATGTTAAAGAATCCTTTAAAAAATTCCTGTATTCAGACGGTGATCCGGATCATCCCCAAAATTTAATCAGTTCTTCCTTGTACCATTTCCAACAACACCTGAAAGTTTCATCGAAATCCGTCCAAAACTTTTTGAGTTATCTTGCTAACTAACAGACAGACAGACAGACAAACACTGGCAAAAACATAACCGCCTGCGGAGGTAAAAATGCACAAAAAAAGCAATAATAACTCCTCAAATACATTAGTTAAAGTGACACCACCAAAAATCAAGTTTTTTTTTATTATTGTCAACATGTCTGTAACAGGCTTTTTTTTTTATAATTTAAAAGACATATCAAGAGCTAAATCACTCTTGTTGTCATGTCTATTTTTTTTTGCTGTGAAAATTCAGTTAAGCTCCTCCCTTTGTAAAAAGGCAAGTTATTTGGCAAGGTCACTGTAACAGGTTCGGAGTGTTGAGCCAATCAGGACTAAGAACCAGCTGTTCAAATTTGCCAGCTTGCAGACTTCTGCGTCCTGGTGGTTAGGGTGTGGGTGGGCCAAATTAGATCCTGGTGTTTGAATGAGGAGAAAAAGGGCAACAAATTTTTTACAAGCAACTGTAAGACAATGAAAGTGTTTTTTTGTGGAAAAAAGAGCCTAAGATCCCATTTTAGACCATGTATATTTGTTTTTTTTTAAAGGATTTATATTCACCCGAGTGCGTCTTTAAGATGGACTTAAAATTGACTTTAAAACAAATAACACGAGTTCTGCAATAAAGGAAAAAATGAAGCTCAAGTGCATCAAAATGTCTATGCTTATCAAACACATCAACATCTCATCCCTTTTAAAAACATTATAAACTACAATCTCACAAAACTGACAGGCCACTCTGACACAGACTCGCTACATCAGGTTTAAACTATTTACAGCTTAAACTTAGCCCTCTATTTAGTTTTAAATGAAAATATTAATGAAATAAATCTATTAAAACAGCCTTACAGCAATCTCATACATCTAATGTTTATGTACCATGAAACTGGTAACATGGAAGTAGAAAAAGCCATTTCTCCTAAATTTCACAACACTTAAAAATATTCAAGGTAGAATAATCCATCAGTCATAATGAAGCCTCAACTTCATGCCTGTCACTCGTGTTGTCATTTTATCAGGCTACTGTGTATCGATGCCAATCAAGCAGCATGCCGAGCATACAGCAGACGATAGCAATTATTTTTGTCAAGACATGCTGCTTTATGTTTTAATTAGAATGCCTCTTGGCTCAGAAGCAGCCAATTATTAACATTTAAATATAGGGTTTTAAAACAGTGTTTAAATGTGAATTACACAGTTTGAATTTATAAACAAATATGTATACTTCTGATTACAGTAGAAAAATACACAAATAATTTCAGCTATTCTGTGAACATTATTAAGACAAATCACCCAAGAAAAATGCTCACCAAGATTAAGATTGGATGAGGAGCTGTGATTAGACAGGGAGGGTGGGGGTGTTAGGGAATGGGAGGGCCCCTGGTTGGGTAGAGGCATGCCCACGGGGCCCGGAGATGGACTGAAGCCCAAGGTTCCATTGTAGAAACCTCCATGGCCAATCGGGGTGAGACTGGAAGGTGTGCGTTTGTACAGATCACTGTTTCCTGTCAGGGAGTCCCGCCTGGAACCACTGCCACCACTTGAGTTGGCCACTAGACGGAGACAAACATATCAGACGCATCACATTTTATACCAGAACTGTGAAACATCAATTTGCTTTCTGTTGGTTTTAATATAAACATCAGAGCCACTTAATAAAAACACCTGAATTTTGGGGCTCACTCTTACCTGCAGTTCCAAAGCCTCCTAGTGTGGCCCCAAGAGTGGCTCCAAGGGAGGATGAAGCAGGCTGACTGAAGCCCAAAGAGGCAGACCCGGGTCCAGGCTGGGCAGAGCCTTGTGAGAAAAGAGAGGAGCTCTGGGAAGAGGAGCTGAGGGACGAGGATCCGTAGAAGGAGCTTCCTCCCAGAGCACCACCAGGGCCACCCTGCTGCTGGGGCTGCTGAGACGTCATGGCACGGAACGGACCATTGGCCCCACCACCAAGGCCTCCATTGGCACCATTAGCAGAAGCTGCTGCTGCTGCAACTGGAGAAAATAACAGAAATCAATGAGTTTGTGATGTGCAGAGCATCAAATGATCACAAAGCATAATTTTTACTTGCCCAACAATGCTCCGAGTCAACTTCAGTAAGCTATAAATACTGTATGGGTATATTAATGTTCTTGATACAGAAAAACATTAACTCATGGGAACTCCTCATCTAAATCTAACCCTAGACTTGAAGGTACAGCCTCACAATCCCATAATTGTATGCTTTGGTTAAAAGGGCCATCAGAGCACATGTTTAAAGGCCACAATCTGTAATCTGTTGTTTTGTTTGCATGACAGTCTTCTAAGCCATGTTGCATGCAGTGAGAAACAGAGGCGGGCAAAGCTTCTGACCATCCACTTAAAGTGAAATACTGTGTTACCTGCTTGTGCTGCAGAAGGAGATATGATAACAGAGGCAGGAGCCATGAGACGAACAGGGCCACTCCTGGCTCCAGTGTTGACCAACAGGGCCCCCGTCTGATCATAGTAGGCTGCAGGCGCTAGGACTGGGTACCCTAAGAGAGACCCAGCAACACAGGAAATTCAGTATTATAGCCACACAAAACTGCTGAAATACAAAATGTATTTTGGTTTGCTGGGACCAAAACTCATAAAATCGCTGTGCAGTGTTGTACTCACCAGGGACTCCTGCAGCTAAACCCTGCCCAAATGCAAGGGCCGAGTTGACTGCAGCTGCAGCAACCAGCTGATCATTCTGCTGACCCTGTTGACCTTGACTGGGGGTCAAAGGTCGCTGACTTCCTCCAGCACGCATCACCTAAGTAAAAGCAAAAATACTCATTCAAAAATTCTATTGAATGTAGACAGAAGTTAGTACTAAAACTAAAAAAATCTGATTTTTTTTTTTTTTTTTTGTTACTTATTTGTACCCGTAGGTAGACTTGGTTTGCAGGCTGGTGACAAGCCACCGGCTGCTGGTCGCTGCGTGCGCGAGCGCCCTAAACCTACATGTTTTTGGTGTGCGGGAGGAAACCGGAGAAATCCCGGAGTAAACCCGCGCAACACGGGGAGAACATGCAAACTCCACACAGCTCACTGTTGGTCGGGGGCTGGGATCGAACCCACGATCTCATGATCCCCGCGGTCCCCCGGCCGAGGGTAAAACTGTGCTGCCGCAGTGCTAAACCACTGCGCCACCGTTGGAATGCAGATACTGCACTGTTGTGTGTGTGCTTAATGTGCCTAGGTATATGAATCATGGCTGTGATCACATTCCTTATCTACCAGTTCAACGCATATGGCAAGAGTGTCAAACTCAATTAAAAAGGGGTCCAAAACTAAAAAGTGAGTCCCAATCAATGGCCAAATGGGTAAGCATTTACTGAAAAAACAGACTAAAGATGCGTTCAGATGCAAAGCAAATTTTTTGCGCAGCGCAAATGCATACAAAGTCAATGGAAAGAGGTGAGCACACATGAATGTTGCACGTTCACATCCAAGGGATAGTGCTAGCTAGTAATGAGATTGAGATTCTGCCATTACGGGAGTAAAAATATGAACATTGCAGACTAAACTAGTTTGAAAATGAAACTGACACTCACCTGGAGTTCTCCAGCTGAATCGGAGTGACTGAGTTTTTTTTACCCACGGACTCCTGCCACGGACGTGCTAACAAGGCTAACAGGCTAGCAATATAAACAACATATCATCCAGGTGAAATTGTGGCGGCAGGGACAATTTTTTCAGGTGACACCCCGACCTAATCATTTTGAGGATTTCCACAGCAGGTTGAATACAGCTGCGGAAGTTATAAAGGTGACTTTGCCTGTCTGCAACTTGGACGGTGAACTCATGTCTATTCACGTGTTTACATTGAATTATAATGTAATCGTGCCACGTGAGAAAGTCATCCGTTCGCTTCTGAACACACCTTTAAAATGACACTTGGCCAAAAATCAAGGGTTTTTTTTCTTGTTAACATGTCTATAACATGCTTTTTATGCCTGACTAGCTATATCAAGAGCAAAATCGCTCAAATGTCGCATGTTTTTTTTTGTTTATTTTTTGCTGTAAAGTTTTAATTAAGCTCCGCCCCCTGCAAAAAGGCGAGTTGAGACGGAGTGTTTTTAGTGACGCAATATTCGTAGTGCTGGCACGTGGGTAGTGTTGAGCCAGTAGGGACACTCTGCCTAACTGACGTTATCCTCTAGGCTAGTTACCATTTTATAACAAACTACTTTGAAAACTTGACCCAAATTAAGATGGGTTTTACCATTAAACTGCTTTTAAGGACCGATGCAGTTTCAGCCACCATGCATACAACTGGGCATGTCCTTCAACTGGTAAGTCTTTTTTAATCACGGGATTTATTATAATAATGTCGTGTTAGCCTCTATTAGGCCTAGTAATCACCGATTCTGGCGCTTTTTTTTTTTTTTTCCCCTTTTGGGGGGTGGGGGGGATTTTGACATGAAACTGTATGACAAACAATGAATGGTTTTTTGCAAAAAGAAAAAAAGGGGGGGCATGAGATACCATTTCAGACAATGTAGATTTATTTTTATAGGATATTCAGTGTTTCTTCCTAGGCTTACAGCCTTGCTGGGGGGGGAGGGGCAGCATGAAGGTTGACAATGACAAACTCTTACCGGAATCATGGTGTTCTGTCGCTATATAGAAAACAGAGGATGCCTAAATATTGAAAGCGAATGGGACATCCATATTAGTGACTGTTCAGAACCCTTGTTTGTTTGTCAGATCACTTACTTGGGAGTGTTGGGAGTAACACATTACAAAGTAACGCGTTACTGTAACGCCACTACTTTTGCAGTAATGTACTGTGTAACGAAATTACTGTTCAAAAATTTAGTAATGCATTACAGTTACTGAAATTTGATCAGCTGCATTACTCGCATTACTTGTTTTATTAATATGGATAGATATTTTTAGCGCAATTAAACTGACCCTACCATAGCTGGCGCAGCTGTCAGTCTCCTCCGCGGGTCGGTTTCCTGTCCTGCCCCAGTTCACGGCGCAGCCCGGTAGGGAGAAATGCTGTGGCAACTTATATCGAGCCCTGATCGCCTGTTGTCCGAGCGGTGAGTAGCCCCCAACAGCTCCTACCTCTGTGGTTAAACATGAGTATTTTTTGAGCAAGAAGCTCGCATTTAATGTTTGCATTAAATGCATTTAAAGTTTTCTTACGCACAGAGAAAAAGTGACTGATCTGTTGCAGTAAAGAACAGCTTCTTCTAAGCGGTGAACTTTCATTTATCTGTGCTTTCTGTTTTATCTTATTCATTTACATGCTGTTGTGATATGCAACTATTTCATGGAAAAAAATCCTCTAAATATGTGTTTTTAATGGACTGGTCCAGGGGTGTCAAACATATATCTCGTGGGCCAAAAACAGCCCACCAGGGGGTCCAAAGTTTTCTCTGTGAATTTACAGCTTTATTTCTAGTAAATTTCTGACTTTCTACTGATTACAATAGTTTGCGTAAATCTGAGACATTTTTTCTCTGTAAGATGAGACTTTTTTCTCATCAGTTTTCTTTTTCTTCTTTTTTCGGATGAGAACAAGGGGCCCTTGATCTTGCTATGTGTGCAAGATGATGATTTAAGTATGCATTTAAAAGTAACGTGAAAGCTACTTTTCCAAGTAACTAGTTACTTTAATTATGCAGTAACTCAAAAGTAACTCAGTTACTTTTGAAAAGAAGTAACTAGTAACTAACTAGTTACTATTTTTTAGTAACTTGCACAACACTGCTTATATGTGTGATCTTTTATGACATATTCAAAATAGTGTGTCTTGCACTTTGGGGAACGGATCGTAGCATTTTTCCTTATGAGGACCAGGCCAACTGTCCTCCACAAGGAAAAATGTCCTCACAAAAAGGGAGGTTTGTCAAGGGGTGGTCCACACAAGAATAGAAAGAAAGGAAAACACGCACACTCACACACACACAGGCTTTCATGTTTGAGAGGGACAAATTTTCTGATCATCACTTGTTGGAACTACCCTTTCTTACACAGAGATTCCTTGCATTTAGATAGAAGACTAACTTGACATCCACCGGAGTGCGTCTTTAATAGACAGCGGCGTCAACACAAGTACCCTAAGACATCTCATAGAATGCTGGACAAATGTAAGATGAAACAAAAAATGACTGATTACACATTAAACAAAGACACATCACCACCATTAATCCTTATGTTTCCCTCTCAATAGTTTACCTGAATCATTTTCAGTGAAAAGCTGAAGATCAAACAAAATATAAAACTGCAACTTAATAACATCACTAATTAGCAAAACTAGAATATTTCACAGTCCCTCCAGGATTTCTTTTGTTTTTATGATTGTTGTGGCCCCAAAAAAACAAATTTGCGAAAGCTTTTTTAAAAAGTTGCGATTAAAGTTGTGATGTTTTAGAACTTCCGGTCTGGACACCATGGTGATAGCAGCTTAACGCTGAAGCTCCCAGACCCGATCCATGAAAATACCTTGAAAATCAGATTTAACGGATTTTTGGAAGACTGAAAATCAAAAGACAAAGTCATTATGCCTAAAAGAAAACAGAAGAGATCAACATTTCCCAGGCCAAGACACGCATCGGCTGGAGAATCTGACCTGGAGGACATCCACTCGGAAGCAGAGGAGCTGAATGAGGCTAGCAACACGGTTAGCTTAAAAATGGTACTTCAAGAATTAAGACAATTTCGCCGAGAGTGTTGGGCCGAATTTCGTGAAATTAAAGACGAAATAAAAAGGACAAACAGCAGAGTGGACCAGGCTGAGGACCGAATCATGGAAGCAGAGGAAAGAATAAAAGGGCTGGAAGAAACCGTGCTGGAACTACTCAAACGACAGTCAAGACTGGAGGCTAAGCTAACCGACCAAGAAGGAAGACTAAGAAGAGACAACATAAGAATTCATGGTCTGAAAGAAGGAGTCGAGGACGGTTTCACCACAATGGCTGCATGCGTGGAATCCATACTGAGAGAAGTTGGAAATTCCCCAATCCACCGACTTGAAGATAGAAAGGGCGCACCGTTCATTAGCCCCAAGGCCGTCGGCGGAAGCACCACCAAGATCGGTGGCGGTGAAGTTCTCCAACTCCAGAACAAAAGAAGAGGTTGTGAGACTGGCTTGGCAGAAAAAAGGATTTATGCACCAAGGAAGAAAAGTTTTTGTGGAGCACGACTACGCCCCAGAGGTCCTTAAAAAGCGTCGGGAATACAACGATTCCCGACGCTTTCCCAAAAAAACTGCGCTTTCAGACACCATTTCCGGCAAAGCTGCGGATTTTTTTACGGGGATGAGACGCGTCTCTACAACTCGGCAGAAGTAACCACGGATATGGCGAGAAGAGGGCTCCCGGTAACGGTGTTTAAACTTGCAGCAGACCCGATCGAAAGAATCAAGGCTCAAACGTGGTCCACACAGAGACCCTCAAAATCCACGGGCCAGCAGCAGGAAACCCAGCTCCAGGGCTATAAGGAAAAACTGAGCGTTTACAGGAGGGAATAACAATATTTTTAGTCAATCTGCACATCCACCCCTCCTCCTACAAGGTAACAAACATTAAAGGAGATGCAGAATCAGCAAGTATCAAGTGGTAAAACATTTCATGGAACAGACACAATATTAGAAACAAATAAGTCTTTAAAAAAAAACAAAAAACAAAACTTGTTAAAATAGAAATGTGACAATGAACCACATGATCTCTCCACACTAACAAATACTGTATTAACGTGACTGTTTGCTGTGATGGTGGTGGGAGGTTGTGCACAATTTCATAGGGTATAGGCATAAAAATAAAAAAAATAAAATCATTACAAGTTCGGATTGGGATCTGAAATTCACGTTAAAAACATGGGACAGCTTACAGGGGTAAGAGAGGGCCCTCAACACGTAACAGAGTTTGAGGAATTTCCCTCAGAGCCAACACACCATCAAGGCTCTTCTAAGGTCACTAAAAAGACCTCAGCTCAGGAAGATCTTTTGTCAGTGTTTTGTTTTAAAGTTTTATATACTATGTTCTTAATGTTTTTTATGTTCTTAATGTTCTTTCAGTTTCTGAGTAGCATAAACGAGGGCCACCACACTGTTAATAAATTAGCAAAGAAGTTTTGATCATCTATATTGGGACCGTATAAGTTCACCAGATTTATATTTTCTAATAACAAAGATCCTTGGATGATTAGATATCTTCCTAATTTGTCTCCAATTACATTTTTCACTTGAAATGGGACTGTTTTATGTATGAGAGTCATAACTCCCCTGGCTCGGGATGAAAATGATGAGGTGAACACATTTCCCTGATATCTTCTCCTAATTCTTTTTACATCCTCCTCTATTAGATGAGTTTCTTGTAAAAACACAACTTTTGAACCTATGTCTTTTATTTTATTCATAACTTGTTTAAGTTTTTTTTAGATTTTGTAGACCTCTGCAATTCCATGAAGTTAAATTAAGATTAACGCTTTGGTCTATGATCAATAAGGAGTTTGAGATTACCTTGCAATATAAACATGCTCATACAGAGAAGCAAAAACATGGATGGTTGAACATTCATCCTACAAACTACACAAAAACAAATTCCCTTTCCCCACATTCGTGGTAATCCCCCCAAAATCAAAAAAAAATTCTGTCTCCCGTTATAGCTAGTGACTGTTCCACATCTGCGAGGATCAGTCAAACCACTCTCTCTTTCTCCTCTCAATCACCCTGACTCTACTACTTTTTAATGACATGACATTAACTCTCTTCTGTAGTTTTTCCAACATAACTCCAAAATTTTATAGCAACTTTGTACATCATAGCTTTTTTAAAAAATACATATATAATACAATCTATATTTTGTAGACATGCTTTATGCTTCAGATCAATCAGATGCCTGTGCAAATGCTTAAATATTCTACCTTTATATCTTGTTCATGCTTAGCTCCCACCAGTCTCTTCTTGGATCTGCTTGATAAGCTCCTGCGCCTCCTGAGAGGTCTTGAAGGTGTGGGTTCTCTCTTTATATGTGACCAGCAGTCTTGCCGGATAAATCACTCCGTGACGGATCCCGAGGTTGCGCAGCTCTTTACGGGCGGGCTCAAACTGTTTCCTTAATTGTTGAATTCCTGTGGCCAAATCTGGGTAGAACCGCACCTGTTGATCCTGGTATTTAATTTCTCCTTTAGCTTGCGCTGCGTTGGTGACCGTCATCTTGTCTCTGTAGCTGAGGAACTTCATAATCAGCGTCCTCGGTGGTGTCTTATTATCTCTCGGTGGGCCGATTCGGTGAGCGCTCTCTAAGACGACCGATGACTGCAGATCCGCGTTGTTCAGCGCTTCTGGAATCCACTTTTCCAAAAAGGAACATGTATCCCGTCCCTCCGCTCCCTCCGGGAGGCCCACCAGCCTCAACTTATTCCGTCGCGACCGGAATTCTAAGTCCAGGACATTATCTTCCAGACGTTTATTTTTTAATTCCAATGTTTGCACCTTTAATTGTAGGCTGGTGACGTCATCTTCAGCGCTCGAGATTCGGAGCTCCGCCTGCGATACTCGCTCCATACAGTAGCTTATTTCTTTTCTCATTCCTTCTATCGCTGCTATAATCCCATCAAATTTAGACGAAAAGTCTGCTCTCATGGAGCTGATGGCAGCAAGTACTGCACTCGTGCCCTCCTCAGCAGTCACCGCTCCGCCGCTAGCTCCCTCCGCCATTGTCTTTGGAGATTTTTCTGCTTCGTCACGAGCGTGGAAGTCTGTTAGCTTGGATTGTTTTGACGAATCACTTTTTCCTCCGCCTAATTTCCCAGCCTTAGTCTTTACCATATCCGCGCCTAAACACTGGGATAGGTTTTTGTTCCAATTGAGAGTTTTAGCCTACTTTTTATTTTTAGGAGCAGAGCAGTGTGAAACACGTCTTCCTACGTGGCCGCCATAACCGGAAGTACAAAAAAGTTCTATTTTAGTTTCATCTGACCATATGACATTCTCCCAATCCTCTTCTGGATCATCCAAATGCTCTCTAGCAAACTTCAGACGGGCCTGGACGTGTACTGGCTTAAGCAGGGGGACACGTCTGGCACTGCAGGATTTGAGTCCCTAACAGCGTAGTGTGTTACTGATGGTAGCCTTTGTTACTTTGGTCCCAGCTCTCTGCAGGTCATTCACTAGGTCCCCCCGTGTGGTTCTGGGATTTTTGCTCACCGTTCTCGTGATCATTTTGACCCCATGGGGTGAGATCTTGCGTGGAGCCCCAGATCGAGGGAGATTATCAGTGGTCTTGTACAGTTGTGTTCAAAATAATAGCAGTCCCACATCACTAGCAAGATGGCGGAGAGACATAACGCTTAAACAGAGAGCTCTCCCTAGCCGGATTAAAAATCATCGGTAAATGGCCAACTCGACATAAGCGGATCAATAAACTAAGGGATGAAAACACGAAGGAGCCGGGCACAAGGACAAAAGCAGAGTAAAATTAAAGAATTCCTCTTCAACAACGCAGGAGAAACCGCTGAACACGGGGCCCAAAAAAACGAGGTGACTGCAGCAGAGAAAATGGAGGACACACTCGATACCATGAACACTGGCATCGCCAGTTTGGGAAAAGAGTTGAGAGACTTCAAACGGCAGCTACAACAGGATTTAGCGGCTCTTAAGGAGGAGCTGAAAAAAGAGATTAAGGAGGAAATTATGGGCCTCCGAAGAGAAATGGAGCGCAAGCTAGCAGAAAACATGGAGGAGCTGCGCTCCCAGCGGGCGTGTATGACAGAAGCGCAGGCCCGAATATCAGAGCTGGAAGATTGGAATAGCGAGGCAGGCGAACAGCTGCAGACCCTGATGGCACAAATGCAGAGGATGCAGGAGAAAGTAACCGACTTGGAGAGCAGGTCCAGACGGGGCAATATACGCATCTTCGGGATCCCGGAGGGCATTGAAGGCAACTCGATGACGAAATTCATGGATCAGTTCTTAAAAAAAGAGCTGGAACTGCCCAGCGAAGCGGATCTGCAGATTCAACGAGCGCACAGAGCTTCGGCACAGAACCCGAACCCACGCTCTACACCCAGGTCAGTTGTGGTAAACTTTCAGAAATATGATGTAAAGGAAAGAATCCTGACACGAGCGTGGAAAAAAAAGATACGAATCGGCGACAAGCAGATATTCTTTGATCATGACTACCCGGCAGAAATTGTGCAGCAGCGGAAGAAATATGCCAACATTAAAAAAACGCTGAAAGAAAAAAAAATTAGATTCCAAACGCCGCGAACGAAGATGAGGATTCATTGGGAGAACGGCATGAGGACATACAACACAGCCAGAGAGGCAGCGCAGGACATGATGCAGCGGGGCCTTGAGGTGTACGTGCCGGAGGAAACGGTAGGAGCAGCGGCGGCCCTGAACGCATCACGACAGCCGGAGTGGAGGCGAGTGATCGGCAAAAGACGGGGGGAGACGTGGAGCAGCGGGCCCAGGAAAGACTACAAGGCTTTCAACTGAAAGCCTAGATTATAACAAAGATTAAGAAAGACACAGAAGAAATGAAGGCCAAGAAGACAAGGTAAAAGAGAAACAGACGGCTAGGAGAGGTTTAAGTGATATTTGTTGGACATTTCTAGACTAATGACTATTTCTTGGATAGTAAATACAGGTCTAGGGAGGGCCCTACACTCTGTGAGGACATTCCCTCCACCCACCAACAGGGACCAGTGGGCAGAAGAAAGGCCCAAAATACGGAGGTCGAGATTTTTTAATGTGTTTTTATATAAATATGTGTTATTTTTGTTGTTAAAGGGGCTAGGAGCACAAGTTAAAAAAATGGAAAAACATGATTATGGGTAAAAATCTTAAGATAATAACACTAAACGTGAATGGTCTGAACTCACCTGTTAAAAGGGAAAGAATAATAAGAAAATTCAAGAAGGAAAAAGCCGAAATTATATTTATGCAAGAGACACATTTGAGCAAGACAGAACATGTGAAACTAAAGAGATTTGGCTATAAGAACTCCTACTACAGTTCATTTAAGGGAGGAACTAAAAGGGGGGTTATGATACTAATCTCAAATAAAATACAATTTGAAAGTGAACAGGAAATCCAGGATAAAGAAGGCAGGTATGTAATAATAAAGGGTAGAATAGATGGAATGCAGATCACATTAGTGAACATCTATGCCCCACCAGAAAGTGACAAGGGTTTTTTTCAACATCTGTTTGATCTCATAGCAACACACAGTGAAGGAGTCCTAATTTGTGGAGGAGACTTAAATGCTGTCATGGATCATGAAATTGATACAACAAGTGTTAAGAAGACAAAAAAACATGTAACAAAATTCATAAGAACATCACTGGCAGAAATGGGTATGGTAGACATTTGGAGGGACCTGCACCCACTCGAAAAAGACTATACACATTATTCAGCAGTCCATAAAGTACACTCTAGAATAGATTACTTCCTTATGAATGAAGGTGACAGACACAGGGTGAGAAATTGTTGGATTGGAGGGGCAGAAATATCAGATCATAATCCTATATACATGGAAATAAATTTAAACAATAGAAAACGAGAAACAACATGGAAACTTAATGTAGGACTGTTAAATGATGATAAAATGAAAGAAAGAATAAAAGTAAACATAAATGAATATATCCAAGAGAATGACAATGAAGAAGTGGACCCAACAATACTATGGGATGCACTAAAAGCCGTGTTAAGAGGTAAATTAATTGTTGAAACAGGAAAAGCAAATAAGACTAAACTGGAAGCATATGAACAAAGATGTGAGAGACTGAGGGAATTAGAACATAAACATCAAAGCACAAATGACCCAAAAATATATCAAGAAATTAAAGAAGAAAAAATAAAGATAAAAGAAACACAAATGGATGAAATTGAAAGGAAAAATAGATATCTAAAGCAAAAATATTATGAAACGGGACCAAAAGCCACAAAACTGCTGGCAAAACGGTTAAGAAAACAACAAACAATGAATAATGTATACAAGATTAAAGCCCCACCACAAATAAAACCACAGTTAACCCAGAAAACATCGAAGAAATATTCCATAATTTCTACCAAGAACTATACTCGCAACCTGAAGAAACAAATACTAAAGATATTAAAAAATTTCTATGCACATTGGACTTGCCATCAATAGGAAATCAACAAAATGAAAAGCTAACAGCAGAAATAACAACACAAGAGATTAGAGATGTGATTAAGTCACTTAAAAACGGTAAATCACCAGGTAGTGATGGATACCCATCTGAGTTTTATAAACTGTTTATAGAAGAACTCACTCCACAGCTCCTAAAGTCATTTAATTGGACGTTGAACAACAACAAAATACCTCCATCATGGAACGAAGCCATTATTTCAGTCATTTTAAAGCCAGGGAAAGATAGAGAACAATGCGGAAACTATAGGCCAATCTCTTTATTAAATGTGGATTATAAAATATATACAACCATTATATGTAAACGAATAAAGACATTCTTGACGGAATTGATAGAAGATGATCAAACTGGTTTCATAGAGGGACGCCAAACACATGACAATATCAGGAGAACAATACATATAATTAATCAAATACATAAAGAAAAGAAAAGCGCAGTAATAATGAGTTTAGACGCAGAAAAAGCATTTGACAGGGTTACCTGGAAATTCCTATATAGTGTGCTGGAACGCTTTGGATTTAACGAAAAATCAGTACAATGCATAAGGACGCTGTATCAAGAACCTGTGGCAAGAATCAAGATAAACGGTAGCTTAACAGACAAAGTAAATATACAAAGATCAACTAGGCAGGGATGCTGCTTATCGCCCACCTTGTTTGCTCTGTTCATAGAGCCATTGGCTCAAGCGATACGACAAAATAAGAAATTAAAAGGTGTAACAATAAAGGGGGCGGAACACAAGATTGGGCTATTTGCAGACGATATTATAGTTTACCTTGAACAACCAGATGAATCAATAATGGAAATGATGAACTTGATAGAAAATTTTGGAAAATTATCAGGATACAAGATAAACATAAAAACACAAATACTGACATTCCACTATAAACCTCTAGACCAGATAACTGATAAGATCAAACTAAACTGGAAACAAAAAGAAATAAAATACCTTGGAGTGAACATACCTAAAGATCTAAGCAAAATCTATAAAGCAAACTATGATAGGTTGGAACAAGAAATAAAAAAAGATATTGATAGATGGTCAATCTTAAATATGGATCTGAATTCAAAAATTGAGACAGTCAAAATCAGCATACAACCTAGATTACTCTACCTCTTCCAGGCTCTACCAACAGAGATTCCAGATGCCCAATTCTCAAAGTGGGACAGGATGATATCGAGATTTGTTTGGGGAGGTAAAAAACCAAGAGTGAAATATAAAACTCTCCAATTACCAAAAGAGAAAGGAGGCATGGGCCTACCGAGTCTAAAAGAATATTACTACTCGGCACAAATAAGATATATCATATGTTGGTGCGACGAGGGATATGAGGCAAAATGGAAAGAAATGGAAAAGGAAATTGAGGGACTCCCAGTACAAAGCATAATAGGAGATAAAGATGCATATAAGCAAATCAAACAAATAGACCCAATCACTAAATTTACTTTAGAACTGTGGTATAAAATAGTACAAAAGTATAATATAAAGGAAGACATAAAACTATTGAAATGGGTAGCATTTGACAGTTTGAACCGGCAAAACAAGATAGGGGATACAAAAATCTGGTGAACAAGGGAATCACAGCATGGGGCAATATCGGAAAAAAAGATCTCGGGAGCTTTGTAAACATCAGGAGAAAATTTAAACTAGAAAGATCAGAATTCTTCAGATATCTGCAGATGAGAGACTATTATATGAAGAAGATTAGGCATAACCTCCAAACAGATGTGAGCGAGATTATACAATTCATTTTAAGCTCATATACAGGAAATAAAACAAGAATTATTTCAAAGCTATATCAGAAACTTATGGCAAACAATCATTCAAGTAACTATATAAAGGAGAAATGGGAGAAAGAGCTCAATTTAAACATAACAGAAGAAAGCTGGCAGGAAATATGGAAAACACAACACACATCAACAAATTCAAGAACATGGAGGGAATTTGGATGGAAAAACCTGATTCGCTTTTTCATTACACCACAGATTCAAGGAAAATATACAAATACCCAATCTTTATGCTGGAGGGGATGTGGGGCTCAAAATGCAGACCACTCACATATGTTTTGGAAATGCTGCAAAATCTCATCGTTCTGGAAATCTATACATGTGACAATACAGAGGATATTAGGATATAATATACCAATGAACTGTAACCTGATGTACCTATGTGATCTTAAAAGAGACAATGTTATACAGGCTGAGGACAGATATCTAGTTAAAATCTTGTTGATTGCATGTAAAAAAACAATCACAAAAAAATGGCGATCAGAAGTTCTTCCTGACCAAGAGCAATGGACTGACATTATTGAGGACATACGTATGATGGAAAAACTAACATATCGACAAAGAATGCAAGAAGGACTGTGGAAAAAAAAATGGCGGAAATGGACACACTACAAAGTGCAACAACGAGACAGATATTGAAAGAATAACCAAAGACGCTGGAAAAACCAGAAGAATTAAGAGATGGAAACTAAAAACTTGATGCTCCAACATTTGTCCCCCCCCCCCTTTTTTTTTCTTTTTCTTTTTTACTCTAGCCCCTTTGTTTTTTTTAAATGTAGACTGTGATCTGAACGCAATATATATAATGAAAAATTAATAAAAATCTTAAGTTACAAAAAAAAAAAAGGTACTTCAAGAATTAAGACAATTTCGCCGAGAGTGTTGGGCCGAATTTCGTGAAATTAAAGACGAAATAAAAAGGACAAACAGCAGAGTGGACCAGGCTGAGGACCGAATCATGGAAGCAGAGGAAAGAATAAAAGGGCTGGAAGAAACCGTGCTGGAACTAAATCACTGTTTTTGTTAGAATTTCAACGTCTACACTGCAGGTAAGTTTCTAGAAGGTTTAGTAAAGGTATAGAAAACCAACAGACCCAACTGGCATGACGTGCATGCTGCTGATTCTGTGAAACTGAATCATTAACTGAAAGGGGCGTGTTCAAAAAAATAGCAGTGGTGAGTTTACTTAGTGAGGTCATTGATTCTGTGGAAAAAAAATCGGTGTTAAACAGGTGGCCCTTATTTAAGGATCAAGGCAACTGATGCTGCATATGCCGGCTGTGCATTTGTCCTTGAAAAACAGAGTAAAATGGTCGTTCAAGGCACTGTTCAGAAGAAGAGCGTTCTTTGATTAAGAAATTAATGAAAGAGGGGAAAACCTACAAAGAAGTGCAGAAAATGATAGGCTGTTCAGCTAAAATGATATCAAATGCTTTAAAATGGCAGCCAAAACCAGAAAGGCGAGGAAGAAAAAGAAAAACGACTATTCGAATGGATCGGAGAATAACCAAACTGGCAAAGGCTCAGCCAATGATCAGCTCCAGGAGGATCAAAGAAGATCTAAGGTTGCCTGTGAGTACTGTAACAATCAGACAATGTCTATGTGAAGCCAAGCTACCAGCAAGAAGCCCCCGCAAAGTCCCATCGTTAAAAAAAAGACGTGCTGAAGTGGTTACAATTTGCATTGACTGGCCTAAAAAGAAATGGCGTAATATTTTGTGGACTGATGAGAGTAAGATTGTTCTTTTTGGGTCTAAGGGCCACAGACAGTTTGTCAGACGTCCTGCAAACACTGAATTCAAGCCACAGTACACAGTGAAGATGGTGAAGCATGGTGGTGCAAGCATCATGATATGGGGATGTTTCTCGTACTATGGTGTTGGTCCTATTTATCGCATACCAGGGATCATGGATCAGTTTAAGTACATCAGAATACTGGAAGAAGTCATGTTGCCTTATGCTGAAGAGGAAATGCCTTTGAAATGGGTGTTTCAACAAGACAATGACCCCAACCACACTAAAGACAGATGTCAACACTGCTATTTTTTTGAACATTATAATTCTTGACTTTCTGTAAAATACTATCAAATTCAAATACTTTTTCCAATTTTCTTGCTTTGAAATAGAATGTGTAATGTCCCCAATGCATTTGTGTTCATTAAAATACAATTTATTTGAAGAATTTTGACGTTTATTCACATTTTTCAACACACTGCTATTATTTTGAACACAACTGTATGTCTTCCATTTTCTAATAATTGCTCCCACAGTTGATTTCTTCACACCAAGCTGCTTACCTATTGCAGATTCAGTCTTCCCAGCCTGGTGCAGGTCTACAATTTTGTTTCTGGTGTCCTTTGACAGCTCTTTGGTTTTGGCCACAGTGGAGTTTGGAGTCTGACTGTTTGAGGTTGTGGACAGGTGTCTTTTATACTGATAACGAGTTCAAACAGGTGCCATTAATACAGGTAACGAGTGGAGGACAGAGGAGCCTCTTAAAGAAGAAGTTACAGGTCTGTGAGAGCCAGAAATCTTGCTTGTTTGTAGGTGACCAAATACTTATTTTCCACCATAATTTGCAAATAAATTCTTTAAAAATCAGACAATGTGGACTTCCGGTCTGGACACCATGGTGATAGCTTAACGCTGAAGCTCCCAGACCCAATCCAGGAAAATACCTTGAAAATCAGATTTAATGGATTTTTGGAAGAGTGAAAATCAAAAGACAAAGTCATCATGCCTAAAGGAAAACAGAAGAAATCGACATTTACCAGGCCAGGACACACATCGGCCGGAGAATCTGATCCGGAGGATTTCCATTCAGAAGACGAGGAGCTGAATGAAGCTAGCAAAAAGGTTAGCTTAAAAATGGTATTTAAAGAATTAAGACGATTTCGCCGAGAGTGTTGGGCCGAATTTCGTGAAATCAAAGAAGAAATAAAAAGGACGAACAGCAGAGTGGACCAGGCCGAGGACCAAACCTTGGAAGCAGAGGAAAGAATAAAAGGGCTGGAAGATACCGTGCTCGATCTACACAATAGACAGTCAAGACTGGAGGCTAAGCTAACCGACAAAGAAGGAAGACTAAGAAGAGACAACATAAGAATTCATGGTCTGAAAGAAGGAGTCGAGGATGGTTTCACCACAATGGCGGCATGCGTGGAATCCTTATTGAGAGAAAAGTTGGATATTCCCCAATCCACCGACTTGAAGATAGAAAGGGCGCACCGTACATTAGCCCCTAGGCCGGCGGTGGAAGCGCCTCCACGATCGGTGGTGGTGAGGTTTTCCAACTCCAAAATAAAAGAAGAGTTTGTGAGACTGGCTTGGCAGAAAAAAGGATTTATGCACCAAGAGAGAAAAGTTTTCGTGGAACACGATTACGCCCCGGAGGTCCTTAAAAAGCGTCGGGAATACAACGACGCTAAAAAGGTACTACGAGAGAAAAAACTGCGCTTTCAGACACCATTTCCGGCAAAGCTGCGGGTTTTCTACGGCAACGAGACGTGTCTCTACAACTCGGCGGAAGAAGCAACCTCGGATATGGCGAGAAGAGGGCTCCCGGTAACGGTGTTTAAACCTGCAGCAGACCCGATCGAAAGAATCAAGGCTCAAACGTGGTCCACACAGAGACCCTCAAAATCCTCGGGCCAGCAGCGGGAAACCCAGCATCAGAGCTACAAGGAAAAACTGGCCGTTTAAAGGAGGGAATAACGATTTTTTCAGTCAATCTGCACATCCAACCCCCCTCCTACAAGGTAAAAACATTAAAGGAGATGCAGAATCAGCATGTGGTAAAACATTTCATGGAACAGTCATAATATTAGAAACAAATAAATCTTTAAAAAAAAAACAACAAAAAAAACTTGTTTAAATAGAAATGTGACAATGATCCACATGTTCTCCCCACACTAACAAATACTGTATTAGCGTGAACATTTGCTGTGATGGTGGTGGGAGGGTGCACACAATTTCATAGGGTATAGGCATTTAAAAAAAAAAAAAAAAAAAAAAAATCATTACAAGTTCAGATTGGGATCTGAAATTCACGTTAAAAACATGGGACAACATAAGGGCCTTTTCCACTAGCACGCTTTAGCGCGACACGGGACGGCTCAGCACGCTTTGTACGCTTTTCCACAAGCCCCAACACGGTTTAACAGCCGCGATTCTCAACCCCGCTCCAGGGCAGGGTACAGCAGTGCTGAGCTGTGCCGTGTTGTGACGTTAACAGACTGGTCGCCGCTGATTGGTCAGGTCGTAACCGGCGCTCTCCTCCTCCTCATCTACCAAATCTTCACAACCTTCTCAATAAAGTTTTTGGAAAAAAAAAAAAAAAAAAAAAAAAAGAATCTTCACGACCGCCTTTACTCAGCACGCAACCACTGTTGGCGGTTTCTTTTCAGTGTATTGCTGTGCTATTTTCATTTATTCTCTATCAAAAATGGCTTCGCGTAATAAGGGTTTTCCATGGACCAATAAGGAGGTGCAGTGTCTGCTCACTGCATTGTCAGACGAACGTATCCAGCGCGAGTTAGACGGAGCCGCCCGGAATGAAAAAATATACTGGGAGGTCTCGACATCGGAGTCCTTTAACGGTGAGTTTTAATTTTTTTTTATTGTGCGTTTTTTCGCAAATATATTCGGTAAGACGCTCAGTTTATTTATGCAATAAAAAAGCTGTTCATTTGTGGATGGTGATCGCTGCTTTATTGCAGCACACTGCGGACTAAAGCTTTTATTTTAATTATTCATGTGAACAATACGCTGAAATAAGCTTATGTATTCTTGTTAAAAACTATTGTCTTTTCTGTATATATTGCACTTTCGTGCTGTATTTTATTGTGTGCATTTTCCTTGTAGAATCATCCCACGCGTCCGCCGCGACAGCCCGCCTGGATTATTCAACCGAGCCTTCCTGACCCACAGCTGGCAGAGACGCTTCATTCAACCGAGTCTTCGTGACCCAGTTTGGGAAGCTGGTGTAGAGGCACTCAGTGGTCAGCGTGTATAAAATGTCGATTAACCTTCATGTTGTGTTGCAAAGTTTTTTTTTTCTTTTAATATTTTGTATATAATAAAATGGAATTGTTTTGGAAAGTGTGGTTTGTCTGTTATAACACTGAATTATAAAACAGTATAATTACATAGAAATTCCATTGCCTAGTCTGATCAAAATGATGCTGATCTTCCTGTCAGGGGTCAACCATTGTAAAGGTAATGTAATTTTTAACTAGACCAAAAAAGAAATCTTTTTGTAAGCTTTCTGTTCTTTTTATTGAAATATCATAAAAAATTAGCACCAAGTCAAAGTAGGTACAAGTATATGTAAATTGAATGTTCTATCGGCATTCCAAATTCAGAGATTTACGATACTTTAGAAGGAGTGTAGCATCATCTAAACGGAAAATAATAATACTGTTGTTCCAAACGTTGACCTGAAGGTGAAAAACATGAATTTTTTTAATTCAGTACATCCAAAATGCCCTAGGATGTAAAAAATAATACAATTTGGTGTTGGCCAGTGTGTCACCGTCTCATTATTTAATACGAATAAAAACAAGTTTCAGCTCATTATTTCTAGGTCATTTGGCAGTTAATTCAAAACAAAAGTGACTTGTGTTGTTGCAGCTTAATTATGAGATAAAATGAATTGTGAGATAAAACCACAGAGCGAGCAAGGCAATAATCCTTGGATCCTTTTTTGTCTTGTGTAAATAAGGACTCAGTCGGGTGCGTAACGTCACGGGAGTGTGGCCCCGCCTCGCTGAGAATCTGCCGTCGCCCCGCTTCTAAAACCTCCTAACACAAACCATCACAGCACAAGCACAACACCGTGCTAATGGAGACAGAAGCATTCCGAGCCGTACTGAAGTGAATCGAGCCGTACCGAGGTGTGCTGGGCTAGTGGAAAACAGGCTTTACAGGGGTAAGAGAGGGCCCTCAACACGTAACAGAGTTTGAGGAATTTCCCTCAGAGCCTACACTCCATCAAGGCTCTTCCAGGGTCTCTAAAAAGACCTCAGCTCAGGAAGTTCTTTTGTCAGTTTTTTGTTTTAAAGTTTTATACACTATGTTCTTAATGTTTTTTATGTTCTTAATGTTCTTTCAGTTTCTGAGTAGCATAAAAGAGGGCCACCACACTGTTATACTAAATAAGACAATACAATGGAGAAACAGGGTGTAACCAAAATAATCTCATATAATGTAAAAGGGATCCTGAATCCAGTTAAAAGATCCAAGATTCTACGCAAAATGAAAAAAGACAAAGCAGGAATAATATTTTTACAAGAAACCCACCTAACAGACGTGGAGCACACTAAACTCAATAGACAAGGGTTTAAAATGATCTCTTCATCTTCATATAAGTCAGGGAGGAGGAGGGGAGTAGCGACATTGATCTCAACCAAAATTACATTTGAAAAAAAAAAATCAGAACACAAAGATAAAGAGGGGAGATACAGTTTAGTAATTGGGCGGCTAGAGGGAGAAGATATCACCCTGCTGAATGTATATGCACCTCCAGGGGCTAACTGGAAATTTTATAAAAATGTATTTGACCTAATGATAACTAAAGCCCAAGGTTTAGTGATATGTGGTGGAGACTTCAATCTAAGACTGAATCCATACTGGGATGCATCAGGTAATTCTCCACATCAAAATAACACTCAAAGTAGGAAAACTCGGATGCTACTAAAAGAAATGGGAATCTGTGATGTGTGGAGGGAATTCAACCCCAGTATAAAAGATTATACATTTTACTCAGCGCCACATTCATCATACTCAAGGATTGACTATTTTTTCATGTTTAATAGAGACATTGGAAGAGTAAAAACATGTAAAATAGGACTGATGGATCTCTCTGACCACAGTCCGATCTATATGGACTTAAGTATCCAAAAATACACAAATAATACATTTTCTTGGAGGTTGAATTCAGGTGTCCTGGAAGGACCACTGAAAGATGAATTGGAATCAGATATTCTCAGATATTTGGAAGAAAATGATAATGGAGAAGTATCCCCTTTAATACTGTGGGATACATGCAAAGCTGTAATAAGGGGAAAGATTATTGCAAAACTGGCAATCCAAAAGAAACTGAGACAAGAAAAACTATCCACTTTAGAGTCAGAACTAAAGAACCTAGAAAAAGAACACAAAGGCAACACTCATTCTAATGACTCGCTCAAAATTAAGGAAATTAAAAAACAAATAAATGAGATCTACACAATAGAAATCCAGAAGAAACTTACATTTCTGAAACAAAAATACTATGAAGCAGGCAGCAAATCGGCAAAATTACTAGCCTATAAATTGAGGAAACAACAAACAGAAAGAGCAATCTACAAAATCAGAGACCCAGTATCAAAGGAAATAAAATTCAGAATTCAGGATATTCTTAAAAGCTTCGAGAACTACTATAAGAACTTGCACTCCCTCAAAAAACATAAAAACGCATCCGAAGCATTCCTAAACACATTAAACCTTCCCCAACTTACTGAGTCTCAAAATAAAACACTACTGTCAGAAATACAACCTAAAGAATTAGAAAAAGCAATTATGAAACTTAAAGCTAACAAATCCCCAGGAGCAGATGGCTATACAGCAGAGTGGTACAAAACTTTTAAACAGCAACTATCTCCTCTCCTCCTGAAAACATTTAACTATGTCCTCCACACAGGGGAAATCCCCCCCTCCTGGAGAGAAGGGGTCATTGCAGTCATACCGAAACCTGAAAAGGATAAACTAGAATGCTCCAACTACAGACCAATCAGTGTATTAAATCAGGACTATAAGCTTTTTACCACTATCCTTGCCAAAAAGTTAGAAAATATACTGACAGACTTAATTCATTTAGACCAAACAGGTTTTATAAGACAAAGACAGACACAAGACAACATTAGACGTACTTTACACATAATTCATCATATAAAAAAATATAACTTAAATGCAGCCATATTGGGATTAGATGCTGAAAAAGCATTCGATTCAGTTGACTGGTCTTTCCTATATAGAATCTTATCCAGTTTCAATTTTCATAACAACTTCATGAGAACTATCCAGGCATTATATAAAAAACCAACAGCTAAAATAAGGATTAACGGTAATTTATCATCATCTTTTGAGCTGGAAAGAGGATGTCGTCAGGGCTGCCCCTTGTCTCCACTGCGCTTTATGATCTTCATAGAACCTCTGAGCCAATGGATAAGACAGAATCAAAAAATTCAAGGTATTATATTACACTTGGTCAGAAGGAACATAAAATAGCACTCTTTGCTGATGACATTTTAATATACCTGGGGCAGCCGGACACCTCTTTTCCAGAACTAATCTCAGTTTTTTCAGAGTATGGAGATTTATCGGGGTACGAACTAAACATGCATAAAACCCAAGTTTTAACATTCAACTATGACCCAAATCAATATTTACAAAGCAAACTCAAAACTAACTGGGAGATGGAATCTATGAAATATCTGGGGGTCAATATCCCGAAACAACTCAACAAAATTATAACACTAAACTATGATCCACTGGTGGCAAAAATAAAATCTGATCTAGCAAGATGGAATATGATACCATTCTTGGGTACTGCACAAAGAATTGAAGCAGTCAAAATGAATATACTTCCACGTCTTCTATACCTTTTCCAAACAATACCGGTAGACCCTCCCAAAAAAACATGGCAAGAACTGGACAGAAGGATCTCAAGATTCATATTGCAGGGCAAGAGACCTAGAATCAGATATAGAACCCTACAGCTAAACAAAGACAAAGGTGGGCTCGCTCTGCCAAATATCAGGGACTATTTTAATGCTGCACAAATTAAAACTTTAGTAGAGATATGTAACCCAGTCTACACTGCACAATGGAAGGAGATGGAATGCCAAATAACAAGTGACATCCCCCTACAGGCGATAATAGGGAATAATGCCTTCCCTAAACTTTTGAGTAACACTAACCCGTGGATAGAGACCCCGCTAAAAATTTGGTTTAAGATAGTCAGAGAGAATCAAACTAAAGAACCCTATCGATTTCTGCAATGGATTGCCTATGATCAAGACTTTACTCCTAATAAAACAGACACTAAATACTTAAAAAGGAGGATTTGGAAAGGGCCCAGTCAGGTGTTCTGAAGGTCTTCTTAATGGCATATAAAGGGATCCCAGGAATAAGATACATCTCTAAAATATACCAAGGTCTTCAAGACTTAAAAGGAGACAACACATCATATATAAAAGAGAGATGGGAAAAAGAGGGGAATTTCACTTTACAACTGGAAATATGGGAAAAGCTAAATAAACAACAATGGAAAAGTACCTCATCCCTGCAGTGGAGAGAATTTGGATGGAAAAATTTGGTAAGATTTTTCAGAACACCTGCACAAAACAAATTTACTCATAAGGGGTTGAATTGTTGGCGCTTGTGTGGTGAAGAGACTGCAAATCATTTTCATGTGTTTTGGTCATGCCCAGTTATCCACCAATATTGGACCAAGGTACAGACAATATTGGGGAAAATATTCAAAATAACAGTCCCCTTTTCTTTTGTAACTTTGTATTTGGGTTTACTACCGGATTCACTGGAAAGACGAGGAGAAAAATACTTATTCACTGTTTTAATATTGGCAAGTAAAAAAGCTCTAACTAAAAAAATGGATGTTGAAGGACTGTCCTACACCTGAAGATTGGATTAACGTGATCCAAGGCATTTACTCGATGGAAAAGTTGACATTCGCACTGAGACAGGACATGGATGGGTTCTTGAACTTTTGGCAACCCTGGATCGCATATGTGTCTTCCATTAGATCTAATCTTTGACAAACACCATTTCAATAATGGCACCGCTCTTTGTTCCAATGCTACTCAGATGCTCTTTTATTTTTATTTATTTATTTATTTTTTTTTGTTTTTTGCTCTTTTGTTTTGTTTTTTTTGTTTTCTTTAATTTCACTTTCTTTCACTTAAAAAAAAGGGGTGTTGTAATAATTATTCTTCCAATGTTGTCAAAAAACAAAAAAAAGGGAACATGTGATGAAAATGTAAACAATTCAATGCTGTAATGACGTGTATACCTTTACAAAAACTTAAATAAAAAAGAAAAATCAGACAATGTGATTTTCTGGATTTTTTTTTTCTCATTTTGTCTCTCACAGTTGAGGTATACCTATGATGAAAATTGGAGACCTCTCTCATCTTTTAAGTGGTAGAACTTGCACAATTGGTGGCTGACTAAATACTTTTTTGCCCCACTGTATATAAGATCCCACAGTTGACAGTGCATGTCAGAGCACAAACCAAGCATGAAGTCAAAGGAACTGTCTGTAGACCTCCGAGACAGGATTGTCTCGAGGCACAAATCCGGGGAAGGGTAGAGAAAAATTTCTGGTGCTTTGAAGGTCCCAATGAGCACAGTGGCCTCCAACATCCGTAAATGGAAGACGTTCAGAACCACCAGGACTCTTCCTAGAGCTGGCTGACTGTCTAAACTGAGCGATCGGGGAAGAAGGGCCTTAGTCAGGGAGGTGACCAAGAACCCGGTGGTCACTCTGTCAGAGCTCCAGCGTTCCTCTGTGGAGAGAGGAGAATGTTCCAGAGGGACAACCCTTTCTGCAGCAATCCACCAATCAGGCCAGTATGGTAGAGTGGCCAGACGGAAAACAATCTTTAGTAAAAGGCACATGGCTGCCTTCCTGGAGTTTGTCAAAAGGCATCTGAAGGACTCTCAGACCATGAGAAACAAAATTCCCTGGTCTGATGAGACAAAAGTTGAACTCTTTGGCATGAATGCCAGGCATCATATTTGGAGGAAATAAGGCACCGTTCATCACCAGGCCAATACCATCCCACAGTGAAGCATGGTGGTGGTAGCATCATGCTGTGGGGATGTTTTTCAGCGTCAGGAACTAGGAGACTAGTCAGGATAGAGAGAAAGATGAATGCAGCCATGTACAGAGACATCCTGGATGAAAGCCTGCTCCACAGCGCTCTTGACCTCAGACTGGGGTGATGGTTCATCTTTTAGCAGGACAACAACCCCTAAGCACACAGCCAAGATATCAAAGGAGTGGCTTCAGGACAACTCTGTGAATGTCCTTGAGTGGCCCAGCCAGAGCCCAGACTTGAATCCAATTGAACATCTCTGGAGAGATCTGAAAAAGGCTGTGCACCGACGCTTCCCATCCAACCTGATGGAGCTTGAGAGGTGCTGCAAAGAGGAATGGGTCAAACTGCCCAAAGATAGGTGTGCCAAGCTTGTGGCATCATATTCAAAAAGACATGAGGCTCTAATTGCTGTCAAATGTGCATCAACAAAGTATTGAGCAAAGGCTGTGGATACTTATGTACATATTATTTTTAATAAATTTGCAAAAATCTAAAAAAAAAAAAAAAAACCTTTTTCACATTGTCATTATGGGGTATTGTGTGTAGATTTTTGAGGAAAAAATTTATTTAATCCATTTTGAAATAAGGCTGTAACATAAAATGTGGAAAAAGTGAAGCGCTGTGAATACTTTCCGGATGCACTGTATAATAGCAGAGACAAGCATGAGCTGCACGCTACAGACTCTGGTTTCATCCCACACCAATGTTTCTCCTGCTGTGGGATATGAGAGTTTTTGCTGCTGCTGCAATTAAAAAATCTTAAAGGATTTTTTATTTACTAGATCTATACCTTGGGCAAAGAACAAAAAATAAGAAAAGCAAAAAGAGTGTGAAGTTATTCACCTGATTATTCTCTCAGCTCCAGAGTTTCCTCAGACTCACAGAGGTAGGATGAAGTGAGCACATAGTACAATCATAGGGGTGGCAAGTAATAGCCTAATAATAATAATTTCAGCTTGGATGCATAAAACTGTTTCAGAGGGCTGCTTTATGCATCCAATCATTTCTCCTCCTCCTCCCCCTGCTACACACTCAGCATCCTGTCTGAGAACAGGTAAATAAACTTTCTAACCTCTGTCATTTATTCCAGCCCTGTTGTCAAAACAGGTGAAAGGGATGGCTGGATGTTTTCTGATTGGCTGAAAGTGTTTCTGTCATTCAGAAAAATTGCTCTGAAAGTGAACCCAACGATATCGTCTGCCACTTTCGTGATGGTTATTGCTGTAGTGTGGACTCTGCCATCCACTTGAGTTAAAATGAATTTTAAAACTATAATTTTATAGTTATCGTTATCTTTATTGTGCTTGGTGTGGACGGCCCTTTAGTCTTTAATCTATGACGGCTACATAATCTGTTTACAGATTGCTGGTGCTGACCTGCTGTTGGTTCTGCTGGCCTTGGCCTGCTGCCTGCTGATTGGCTGAATTGTTTGCGGCAGCAGCTTGCTGCTGGAAAAGGTTGGCAGGGTAGACCCCCCAAGGAGTCACACCGTAGTACTGAGGAGGCATCACTGCTGGACCTAAACGCAAACAAGTTCATGCAACAGTAGCATTAATCATATCAATGTTCAACAGCGGAAAATAAATTAACTTTGATTTCCCATTCAGCAGCCTCTGGAGTGAGCTGAAGGGGGTTTGAAATGTGTCCTACCAAGTGTGGCTGCTGCTGCTAGTCCTGCTGCATAGGGGTCTGTACCTGGTGGTGCTGCACTGATGATATAAGGGTTGGGCACAAATGCCGGTGCCAGACCTTCAAAACACAGAGTGGAAAGGTGAGCCAGGGCCAAAGCATCTTATATAAAGGCATTAACTGAATTCATTTCCAGGAATAAAGCTTTACCATATCAAAAACTTTCGGATGTAAATCAAATACTTCATGAAACTTAAAAGGAAACCAGAACAAGTCCACATTTGAAGATTTCTTTAAAGGTGACACAAGACCACAAGATTTCCTAAAAACTTGAACATTTATATTTCAGACAAAATAATCAGTTTTGCAACAGTAAGTTGTTTTACACAAACATTAAAAATACAGATAAGAAAAGGTCCTCAACTGCCATCGGGAGCAACAAGGACACTTGTTGCACATGTAGGGATGAGATAATTTAGCCCATGAACCCACAATCAATGGACAAACTGGACCACTCTATTACAATACAAACTGTACTTTAAATATTCCCTTACACATACACACGCAACACATTCTTACCAATGTGTGGCTGTTGTGCGGCTGCCAATGCATACTGCTGTTGTTGGGCTGCTGTTAACTGCTGTACTGCGAGGGCATTGTTTCTTTGAAACAGCTGTGAAAAGCATGAGAATCTGAGGTTAATGTCAGTTGAGTAAAGTCTGTTGGAGGAGCTACTTGTTAGTACAGTCACCAATACCACTGGTAGCTCTTACCTGCTGCTGGTTAGTGTAATCAAATAAACCCACTGTAGGCGCAGAGTCCATGGGCATCTGAGAGTTGTAGTCAAACTGAAGAGGCTCCATCACTGACTCCATGGGGTCCATGGTGACACCACCCTGTTCCACACCAGTGAAGTCTTCAGGTGGCTTGGGGCCTCCGCCACCCCCAAGAGGTGTCAAGCCCTCAGCTCCAACACCGCCAGGCCCTCCCAGCAGGTCCCCCTCAGGGCCAGGGGCAGGCATGTTGCCTGGGGGACGACTGCAATTGTGCGAGAGTAGAAGTTAATTTAGAGGAAAACAGTGATAAGATGTGTACTGTTTTCCTTGTTTTACAATGAGTCCTACCCAAACTCTTTTACGTCCACATCAAGGCCATTCTGAACAGGTAGCCCATTGGGGTTAATGACGTCATTGATGACATCAGATTCACTTTCTGCTAACTCTTTTAGCTTCTCTCCCTCAAACGCCGTCTTTGGCTTTTCCCTTTTCTCTTCTTCTGCCTCTCCATCCCTTTGACCCTATGACATGGAGGAAGCACAGAAACATAATGGATACAATCAAAAGACAGAAACCTCAGTGCACATTAGAATCAGTGATAGATTTCAAACAAGACGGAACCAGAACAGACAACAGAACAGGTTTGGCACAAGACTTTGACAAGAGAAACTGAGATAAAGACTGGTTGTCAGTGTATTTACAGATGCTGTTATTGTTACTTATGTAAAACAAAAAGCAAAAATTTATAGAATCCCCCACACATTGGCTATATTTGTGCAAACCATACAGCTTTATCAATACCAACTCCCATATAAAGCCTGATATACAGTGGTGTGAAAAAGTGTTTGCCCCCATCCTGATTTCTCTTTTATTTTTGTATGTTTGTCACACTTAAATGTTTTAGATCATCAAACAAACTTAAATATTAGACAAAGATAACACAAGTAAACACAAACTGCAGTTTTTAAATGGTGTTGTTTATTGTTAAGGGAAAAAAAAAAATCCAAACCAACATGACCCTGTGTGAAAAAGTTATTGCCCCCTAAACCTAATAACAGGTTGGGCCACCCTTAGCACCAACAACTGCAATCAAGTGTTTGCGATAACTGGAAATGAGTCTTTTACAGCGCTGTGGAGGAATTTTGGCCCACTCATCTTTGCAGAATTGTTGCAGTTCAGCCACACTGGAGGGTTTTTGAGCATGAACCGCCTTTTTAAAGTCGTGCCACAGCATCTCAATCAGATTTAGGTCAGGACTTTGACTAGGCCACTCCAAAGTCTTCATTTTGTTTTTCTTAACCTATTCAGAGGTGGACTTGCTGGTGTGTTTTGCACCATTGTCCTGCTGCAGAACCCAAGTGCGCTTCAGCTTGAGGTCACAAACAGATGGCCGGACATTCTCCTTCAGGATTTTTTGGTAGACAACAGAATTCATGGTTCCATTTGCCACAGCAAGTCTTCCAGGGCCTGAAGCAGAAAAACAGCCCCAGATCATCACACTACCGCCACCATATTTTACTGTTGGTATGATGTTCCTTTTCTGAAATGCTGTGTTACTTTTATGCCAGATGTAATGGGACACACAACTTCCAAAAAGTTCAACTTTTGTCTCATCAGTCCACAGAGTATTTTCCCAAAAGTCCTGGGGATCATCAAGATGTTTTCTGGCAAAACTGAGACGAGCCTTTATGTTCTTTTTGCTTAGCAGTGGTTTTCATCTTGGAACTGTGCCATGCAGGCCATTTTTGCCCAGTCTCTTTCTTATGGTGGAATCATGAACACTGACCTTAACTGAGGCAAGTGAGGTCTGCAGTTCTTTGGATGTTGTTGTGGGGTCTTTTGTGACCTCTTGGACGGGTCATCGCTGCGCTCTTGGGGCAATTTTGGTCGGCCGGCCACTCCAGGGAAGGTTCACCACTGTTCCATGTTTTTGCCATTTGTGGATAATAGCTCTCACTGTGGTTCGCTGGACTCCCAAAGATTTAGAAACGACTAGAAAATTGAACTCGGCTTTCCAAAGATGTGATAAACCACAGTTAATATATGTTTTAACAGGTGGGGCAATCACTTTTTCACACAGGGCCATGTAAATTTGGATTTTGTTACTCTTAATAATAAACACCTTCAATTAAAAACTGCATTTTGTGTTTACTTGTGTTATCTTTGTCCAGGGTGTACCCTGCTTCTCGCCCAAAGATGCTGGGATAGGCCCCAGCCCCCCTGCAACACAAAAAGGATATCTTCGTCAGACGAGGCTGACGAAGGCTGCAGTGCAGTTGAAACATGTAAAGAAGGTAAAGACATCTTTCTATTTTATTTTTTGTCTTTTATATGAACAAAAGATAAATAATTAAAAGAAGACAAAATGAACCTATTTGACGAGTCACAAGCAATGCTGCCGTAACCCCGTTACTCCAACTCAAGGCACATATCCATAGTCTCCCGAGACTGAAGGATGCCAACAAGGATTCCAAAAGGGATTCAACTCATTTTTTCCCCTCAAAATTCTACACACAATACCCCATAATGACAATGTGAAAAAAGGTTTTTTTGTAATTTTTGCAAATTTAGTAAAAATAAAAAACTAAGAAATCATATGTATATAAGTATTCACAGCCTTTGCTCAATACTTTGCTTATGCGCCTTTCGCAGCAATTACAGCCTCAAGACTTTTTGAATATGATGCCACAAGCTTGGCACACCTACCTTTGGGCAGTTTGACCCATTCCTCTTTGCAGCACCTCTCAAGCTCTATCAGGCTGGATGGGAAGTGTCGATACACAGCCATTTTCAGATCTCTCCAGAGACGTTCAATTGGATTCAAGACTGGGCTCTGGCTGGGCCACTCAAGGACATTCACAGAGTTGTCCTGAAGCCACTCCTTTGATATCTTGGCTGTGTGCTTAGGGTCGTTGCCCTGTTGAAAGATGAACCGTCACCCCAGTCTGAGGTCAACAGCGATCTGGAGAAGGTTTTCATCCAGGATGTCTCTGTACATGGCTGCATTAATCTTTCCCTCTATCCTGACTAGTCTCCCAGTTCCTGGCGCTGAAAAACATCCCCACAGCATGATGCTGCTACCAACATTGGTGTGGTTATGAACAGTGCCTGGTTTCCTCCAAACATGACGCCTGGCATTCACACCAAAGAGTTCAATCTTTGTCTCATCAGACCAGAGAATTTTGTTTCTCATGGTCTTCAGGTACCTTTTGGCAAACTCCAGGTGGGCTGCCATGTGCCTTTTACTAAGGAATGGCTTCCGTCTGGCCACTCTACCATACAGGCCTGATTGGTGGATTGTTGCAGAGATGGTTGTTTTTCTGGAAGATTCTCCTCTCTCCACAGAGGAACACTGGAGCTCTGACAGAGTGACCACTGGGTTCTTGGTCACCTCCCTGACTAAGGCCCTTCTCTCCTGATCACTCAGCTTAGATAACCGGCCAGCTCTAGGAAGACTCCTGATCGTTCCGAACGTCTTCCATTTATGGATGATAAGATAAGATAAGCCTTTATTAGTCCCACAATGGGGAAATTCCAGGATTGCAACAGCACTGGGATAGCAACACTCAGAGCAACAATCAGAAGGCAAGAAAAAAAACAAGAGCAGCTAGTATACATATGTACATATTACTATAAATATAGACACACAGTGCGGAGCATTGTGGTTGGTGGATGTGCAGCAGAAAGTCTAAGCTCTCTCTCCGCAGATGCGGCGGGCCAGCTGGATGTCTTTGGGCATGATGGTGACCCTCTTGGCGTGAATGGCGCACAGGTTGGTGTCCTCGAAGAGACCCACCAGGTAGGCCTCGCTGGCCTCCTGCAGAGCCATGACGGCGGAGCTCTGGAAGCGCAGGTCGGTCTTGAAGTCCTGAGCAATCTCCCTCACCAGGCGCTGGAAGGGCAGCTTACGGATGAGGAGCTCCGTGGATTTCTGGTAGCGACGGATCTCTCTCAGAGCCACGGTACCGGGCCTGTAACGGTGAGGATTCTTCGCTCCGCCGGTGGCCAGAGCACTTTTTCAAGCAGCCTTGGTGGCCAGCTGCTTCCTGGGGGCTTTTCCTCCAGTAGATTTACGGGCGGTCTGCTTGGTTCTTGCCATCGCTCTTTATTATTCTGTCTTATATTTCTTGCACGCCACCTAAACTCCAGCCCAGCACTTGCGTCGTTTTCGCTTCAGTTTCTCCTGGTATGTCAAGTTTCTCCGTTAGCACCGGGTGGCGGTTGAGTGCTAGCTAGCTCTTCCCTGCTGTATCGTCTCCTGCTGTAAACAGAGGCTCCGTCCGCCGACTTGGGAGACCTTTGGGGCGGTCTGTGTGTCCGTGATATATATAGAGTGAAAGGTGTGCCGGATCAGAAAGTTATCACCGGATCAGAAAGAAGAAGGAAGATAAAAAGACTCAGAATTGAGCCGCTGTTGCAAAAGGCAGCCAACTCGTGTGGCGCCGGAACCGGAAGGCTGATGGAGGCTACTGTGCTCATTGGGACCTTCCAAAGCAGTAGAAATTTTTCTGTACCCTTCCCCGGATTTTGCCTCAAGACAATCCTGTCTCGGAGGTCTACAGACAGTTCCTTTGACTTCATGCTTGGTTTGTGCTCTGACATGCACTGTCAACTGTGGGACCTTATATAGACAGGTGTGTGACTTTCCAAATCATGCTCAATCAACTGAATTTACCACAGGTGGACTCCAATTAAACTGTAGAAACGGTCCGGTTATGGCTGCCACGTAGGACGGACGTGTCTCGCTCTGCTCTGCTCCTGGAGAAAAAAATCGGCAAATAACTCTCTCATTTGGGACAGAACGTATCCCAGCATTTGAGCGAGGATATGTCGGCGAAGCCTAAGGCTGGAAAACCAGGAAAAGGAAAAAGCGAGCCGCCGAAACAGTCCAAATTAACGGACTTTCAGGTCTGTGACGCAGCAAACAAGGCTCCATATATGGCGGAGGAGGCTGGCGGCGGTGCGATTTCTGCGGGGAATGGCGCAGATGCGCTGATGGCTGCCATGAGTTCAATGAGAGCGGACTTTTCCTCTAGATTTGATGGGATTATGACAGCGTTGGAAGGAATAAGAAAGGAATTGGGTGACTGTGTAGAACGAACGGCGCAGATGGAGCTCCGTCTCGCTAGTGCTGAAGATGACGTCACCCGTCTTCAATTAAAGGTGCGCACTTTGGAAAAAAAAATAAATCTCTGGAAGATAATATTTTGGATTTGGAATCTCGGTCGAGACAGAATAATTTGAGGCTGGTGGGTCTTCCAGAGGAATCAGAAGGTCGGGACGTATGTTCCTTTCTGGAAAAGTGGATTCCGGAGGTGCTGGGCAGCGAGGAGTTGCAATCAGCAGTGGTTCTGGAAAAAGCACATCGTATTGGCCCACGGAGAGATAAGGGACCGCCGAGGACCTTAATTATGAAGTTTCTTAGCAACAGAGACAGGATGAAGATCTTCAACGCTGCACGTGCTAAAGGAGAGATTAAACACCAGGACCAGCAGGTGCGGTTCTACCCAGATTTGGCCACAGGAATCCAACAATTGAGGAAGCAGTTTGATCCCGTACGTAAGGAGCTGCGCAACCTTGGGATTCGTCATGGTGTAATCTATCCTGCGAGACTGCTGACCACGTATGAGGGCAGAACCCACATCTTCAAGACCCCAGAGGAGGCGCAGGAGTTCATCAAGAAGATCAAAGAAGAAGAAGAGACTGGTGGGAGCTAAGCATGAACAAAATATAAGGTAGAATAATTAAGCATTTGCACAGGCATCTGACTGACTTGAAGTAAACAGCAAGTTTACAAAATATAGATTGTATTATATATTAAAAAAACAAAACAAAAACAAAACAAAAAAAAAAAAACTATGATGTACAAAGTTGTTAAAAATTTTGGAGTTAAGTTGGAAAACTACAGAGGAGAGTTAATGTTACGTCATTAAAAGCAGTAGAGTTAGGGTGATTGGGAGGATGAAGAAGGAGTGGCTTAGGCTGTTCCCCGTGGGTGTGGAACGGTCGATGGCTATATCGGGAGACAGAATTTTTCTTTTGATTTTGGGGGGTTTGCCACAAGTGTGGGAAGGGGGAATTTGTTTGTGTGTAGTTTGTAGGATGAATGTTCAACCACTCATGTTTTTGCTTCTCTGTATGAGCATGTTTACACTGCAAGGTAATCCCAAACTCTCTATTGATCATGGACCAAAGTGTTAATCTTAATTTAACTTCATGGAATTGCAGAGGTCTACAAAATTTAAAAAAACTTAAACAAGTTATGAATAAAATAAAGGACATGGGTTCAAGAATTGTGTTTTTACAAGAAACTCATCTGATAGAGGAGGATGTTAAAAGAATTAGGAGTAGATGGCAGGGAAGTGTATTCACCTCTTCATTTTCATCCCGAGCCAGGGGAGTTATGACTCTCATACATAAATCAGTTCCTTTTCAAGTGAAAAATGTAATTGGAGACAAATTTGGAAGATATGTAATCATTCAAGGTTCTTTGCTATTAGAAAATATAAATCTTGTGAACTTATATGGTCCCAATATAGATGATCAGAAGTTCTTTGCTAATTTATTTCTCATCTTATTATCACTTACAGGGCAACATATAATAGCAGGGGATTTTAATTGTACATTGAATCCAGGTGTGGATAGATCAACAGGACTGGATTGTACGCACATTGGATGTAGGATGACTATTAATCATTTTATGAAAGAATTGAGATTGTTAGATATATGGAGAGAAATGAAACCACAAGTTAAAGCCTATTCTTGTTATTCCAGTACCTACAAGACATTCTCACGTATTGATTATTTTTTGATTTCCACAGAATTAAGGTCCAAGATTCAAAACTGCTTTTATGATAACATCGTGATCTCTGATCATGCACCCTGTTGTCTAATATATGTAGATAAAAAATTGACAAAGGAATCAGGTAGATGGCAATTTCAGCATAAATGGCTTCAGGATGAGGAATTTGTCAAGTATATAGAAAAACAGATAGACGAGTTCTTTGACATCAATACTACACAAACATCAGCATGTGTAAAGTGGGAGGCTTTCAAAGCTTTTATTAGGGGACATATTATTAGTTATACAGGATCAAAATCTAAGAAGACTCGAGAGGAGAGAGCTAAATTGGAACATAAAATAAAAAATCTTCAGGAAAAAGTGTATGCAGGAAGTGACCCAAGGTTGGAGAATGAATTACTGATTTTGAGAGCTGAATACGACAAAAAATCAGCGAATAGAGCTGCCTCGAGTCTTCTAAGATTGAAACAATCTTTTTATGAACAAGGTGAAAAATCAGGAAAATTATTAGCATGGCAGATTAAACAATTGGAAATTAAAACACCAATTACCAGTATTATAAGTAATGGACAGGTAGTTATAGATCCTTTAGAAATTAATAGAGCCTTTAGAGATTACTATGAAAAATTATATGATACCAAAAATGAACCTGATTTAACAAAACTAAATGGGTTTTTGAACGAACTATCTATACCGTGTATTCCAAATGAAAACAGGGAGATATTGGAGTCTAAAATTAGTCAAGAAGAAGTTGGGCTAGCCATTGATAATATGAAATCAGGAAAAAGTGCAGGACCAGATGGTCTTCCAGTTGACCTTTATAAAAAATTTAAGAATAAATTAATAAAACCTTTTTTGGAAATGGTTTTAGAAGCATTTCAAAATAATAATTTACCATCATACATAAATAATGCCTTAATTATACTGCTGCCAAAACCAGGTAAGCCCTCTAATAAATGTGAAAATATGAGACCAATAAGCCTATTAAACGCCGACCTTAAGATAATCTGTAAAATTTTAGCAAGACGAATACAAGAAATTTTACCAAATATTATTAATCGAGATCAGAATGGCTTTATAAAGGGTAGACAAGGCTTCCATAATGTAAGAAGACTATTTAATATTATTTATTTTAATAAAGAAGCACCAGATACAGCTCTCCTATCATTGGACGCCGAAAAGGCCTTTGATAGAGTTGAATGGCCCTTTCTTTTTGAAGTCCTACAAAGGTTTGGACTTGGAAATAATTTCATAAAATGGGTTCAAATAATATACAATAATGCTACAGCAGAAATCCTAACAAATAACAATATTTCAAAACCAATAAAAATCAATAGAGGATGTCGACAAGGCTGTCCACTTTCACCTTTACTGTTTACTATGGCAATTGAACCTTTAGCGATAGCGATACGTTTACATTCACAAATATATGGAATTAAAGTTGGACCAACAGAACATAAAATCTCCCTGTACGCCGATGATATAATTTTGTTTATGTCGAATCTAAAAAAATCAATTCCAACCTTGTTGAATTTAATAAAGAATTTTGGGGAAATATCAGGATATAAAATAAATAAAACTAAATCTTCAATATTAATGCTAAATGAGACCCAGAGAAATTACTCAGCCCCTGAGGTAAATCAATTCAATGTTGTAAATCAGTTTAAATATTTAGGAATCCAAATTATGCCTAAGCTAGAATCAGTCGCCAGTGTCAACTATGAAGCCTTAATGTCAGATATCAGTGAGTTAACTCAGAGATGGATGTCACTACCAATGTCGATGATCGGGAGAATCAATATACTTAAAAGTAATATTTTACCTAAAATACTTTATTTATTTCAATACATTCCCTTATCACCACCTTTAGATCTATTCTCAAGAATAAAAAAAAAGTTAGTGGAATTTATATGGAACAACAGGAGGGCTAGATTACGTTTGTCTTTATTATATTTACCATTTGATCGTGGAGGTCTGAAATGTCCAAATTTTATGTTGTATTATTGGTCGGCACAACTGAGGTCTATGACATATTATTTTTCATCAAATGATCTCCCTCACTGGACTGAAATGGAATCATACAATTTACCTTTACCTCTTCCCATATTCATATACTCAGATTCGGCAAAAAAATTACAAAAACAAGTTAAAAATCCATTTGTAAAGCATATGATCAAAATATGGTGTGAAGCTAAAAACTATTTAAAAGAACCACAGTTATTGTCACAATTTAGTCCAATATGGGGTAATCAATATTTTAAACCAGGGAGAGCGGACGCTGTATTTAAAGTATGGAATTTAAAAGGGATACAAAAGATTCAGGATTTATATTTGCCATGTGCAGACAACATAATGTCTTTTGAAGAGCTGAGGATCAAATTTAATCTCAATAGAACACATTTTTTTAAATATCTTCAACTTAGAAACTTTATTCGATCAAATCAAAATAAAGCTCTCACTCGACCTATTTATTCATCCTTGGAAAAAATGATGATGAAAGATAGTAAAAGAAAGGGTATTATTTCAGAGTTTTATAACTCATTGACACTATCTTCAAGTGAAAATTCACTGAAAAGATTAAACTACTGGAAAGAAGATCTGCAAATTGAAATTTCAGAGGAACAATGGGAATTGGCTTGTACAGAAGCTCAAACCAAATCAATAAATGCACGCCTTAAATTGATACATTTCAAATGGTTAATGCGGATGTATGTTACACCGGAGGAGTTAAATAGATATAACAAAAATATACCAGATACATGCACAAAATGCATGGAAAGTAAAGGAACCCTATTTCATTGTTTATGGGAATGTAGATTAATAAGAATGTTTTGGGAAGAGGTGAGGGTAACAATTGAAAAAATAATCTCAAAACAAATCATATTGAATCCTAAACTGTTTTTGTTGGGTCTGTACCCAGAAAAGCATAATTTTAATAAAAGTGAAAGAACATTCATAGACCTCAGTTTGCTTAATGCCAAAAAATGTATTGCACTATTATGGAAAAAGACTCATAGACCAGATGTGACTCAGTGGTTAAGACAGATGTTAACAAACCTTCCATTAGAAAGAATAACATATATACTAAAATCAAAGGAAATTGTGTTTGAGAATATATGGAGACCTTTTATTGATTATGTAAAAAATTTAAACATAACTCTTGAAGAAGAAGGTGAATGATGTGTGTGGACCTTGTAAATTCCAAACTGGTGAACATAATATGTATACTTATGTATTGGATTGTCTAGACTAAACAGAGGAGCATTGTTGAAGACTTGATTTTGTTGGTGGTTGTTGGTGTTTTTAGTGCATTTTTTTTTTTTTTTGTAGTACTTTAGTGTTAGTGTTTGATTGTTTGTATCATGTTTGTTAAAAAAAAAAAAAGGTTCAATAAAGATATTGTGGAAAAAAAAAAAGAGGAAAAAAAAAACTGTAGAAACATCTCAAGGATGATCAGTGGAAACAGGATGCACCTGAGCTCAATTCTGAGCTTCATGGCAAAGGCTGTGAATACTTATGTACATGTGATTTTAGTTTATTTTTAATAAATTTGCAAAAATCTCAAAAAAACTTTTCACATTGTCATTATGGGGTATTGTGCGGAGAATTTTGAGGAAAAAAAAGAATTTAATCTCTTCTGAAATAACGCTGTAACATAAAATGTGGAAAAAGTGAAGGCGAAAAGTGAAGGCAATCAGGGGATCGCCTGATTGCTGGGGTCTTTGTGCAATTGTGGGGGTTTCCCCTACAGTTGAAAGTGCTATGAGATGATTGTTGTTTTGAAAAGGCGCTATATAAATAAAGTTGAATTGAAGCGCTGTGAATACTTTCCGGATGCACTGTACATTTACACATCAGTCATCAATTTTAACCACCTGTAAACAGACTCACCACATCATACAAAATAACAAGACTGTTTTGGCCCGTGGGTCGTATATTTGACACACCTAGACTAGACCATAAAAATAGCCTACATCGCTTCATGAAGGTTTGTCTTTCCCTGTTGCATTCCTCCCCCAGAGACCGTTGCAAAATGAACCCAAGCAGAATTGGACTCCACTGTGGGCCCAGTATAGGAGAAGCTGGAAGAAATGGAAAAAGGGTTTCTCAGAGCATTTTTTCAGTCACTCCCTCAGTGCCTGCTGCATCTCCGACCATCCCCCAGCTGCTGCAGAGAAGAGAACAGCATGCCCTGCCGGCATGGGGCAATCTACGTAGGGGTGGGTTCAACAAATCAATTCTCTGATTTGAATCGATTCACATTTGACTCAGCTGGTATCGATCCGCAAAATCCGCAGATCGATCTTTTAACATACTTTTATGTCTGTGAAACAAAGTGCAAATGGTCCTTAAACTTTGTCCTTGATTGAACAATCACACAAGAGTTCCATACAGTGCACACTCACATCTTTACTTCTGTGTTTACAAGAGCGAATTTGCAGACGTGCGTGTTAACGTCTCTTAATTTATCAACAAAAGTCACCACAAAAGATTGTCCTCAGCAGTTTCCGAATATTTTTCATAAAGTGGGGATAATGCAATAAACAAAAGTTGACAACTGATAAACACTTCAAATGTAAAACACACGAAGAACGGACAACAGAGAGGCAGACTGCTGGAGCTGCTGGGGTAAACGCAATATCGTTGTTGCTTTTATTTTTTTAAACATCTGTGTCGAAAATTAATAATTTAGCATGATGGTGTTTTCTTTTACAAACTATGGATACAGTAGTTAAGTGTTGGTTAAGAGCTATAAATAAATGCAGAATAAAGGTATATTTTTAGTCAGGACTTAAGTGCTAGAAGTCCAAAATTAAATGTCATTCAATACAAACGTTACTTGAAGGCACCTGCCTCTGTCATGAAGCCCTGAAGTGAGAGATTTGAAGATAATAATTAGAATACTAATCACAACAAAATAAAAATGGCAGAATTAATAAAGGCTGCAGTACAATGAGCCATTTTACTCAATAGAACTAAACTGAAATGAACAAATCTTCCCAGGAAACGAATTGAAACCCTTTTCAAAAATTGAAAGTTAATTTGCAGTTAAAATATAAACAACAAAAAAATAAAAGAAATTAAATTATTAAACCCTACTGTGGTGTGGTGATTTAAAAATATGATTAATTTTACTTTGAAATATATTCTCCTTTTCATATCCCCTTAAGATCTGTGAAGACTGGGTTTCCACTCCAAGATCCATCCTGCACTGAGATGTTCTAAAGGGAAGAGGTTGTCAGTGGAGGAGCCATCCCTATTTCGTTGTGGATTTCAGCACAGAAGACCTCAAATTTTTCAGGGGTTTTAGTTTTCAAATTCAAGATTCAAGAAGGTGCTACCATAATTTTCTCCATATGTTAACATGCATTCAATGCGATTTATAATGACTGTAATGGCTAATTCTTTTATTTATCTTTTTTATTTAAGTTCTCAGCAACAATACAATCTTCGTCAGTTTTTGACAATTTTACTGAGCCTTTACTTTTAAATAAGTGACTGTTTAACAGGAAATTTTTGGCAATCCTGTGCTTTTCTTGTGGTGTTACATAGAACAGCATCACTGTAAACTATGGAAAAAGCAGCTAATCTGTACTTACACAAGTTTCAGTGCAAAAAACCTAAAAAAAATGTAACTTTTATTGCAACTTTTTGGAACAGCTCCCACAAATTCAAGCTTTCTGGCCCTCAACAGTCAAAAAAACAGCCGTCAAAATCCTGGAGGTACTGAAATACAGTGAGATTATGTATACATGCTTCATGCATTGAATTTAGTTTACTGACTCTGGGTTAACTTGACACTACACACCCTTTGCACTAAAGAAAGCACTTGTTAGCGCTTTGCAAAATCATAAGTTAAATAATAAAAAGTGCATTATTCTAACTGATTTTGGGTCAGTTCTTTATGTGATAATTTAACAAAGAGTATTCCTGGTACAATTTGCAGCATTAGGTCTCGAAGATTTTTTTTTTTCCTGGCAAGTAAAATGGCTATTAAAATGGTAATTTCGCTGATCGGATCGAATCGGAATTGAACTGATTCAGAACCTCAAGATTCGGAATTGAATCAATTCTGGAAATTAGTGACGATTCCCAGCCCTCAATCTATGCATCCCGGTTCACCTCACATATCCTCTGCTCCTCTCTTTTTCCCAGTAAGACCCCTCCGAAAAAAAACATATCCCACTTTGTGTTGCACTAAACGCAACATACAAACAAAAGTAGGGCTGTACAGTGTGATGTGAAAATTGGTCTGTGCGAAGAATGAATGCATTGACGTAGCACTGGTGCAATGAGAAACAGACCGTTTGTGCGTAGTTGCTTTCAAACTACATTTATGCCACTTTAAAACTACACTTGGCAAGCTGCAGTCGAGATTCCATCATCATAAATTTACACCTTAATAATCTCTGATAATCTTAGATAACACCACATTTCTCATGGATATCAAGTTTCATGTCCTCACATCAGCCCGGAAGCTGGTGACACAGGCATCGACAGCATTTTTGTCAGTCTTTTAATTTTGTTGCCCCGTGTTAAACTCAGCACACATCAGTGGTAGAATACGCCAATCTGAGTTCAGCCAATCTGAGTTGAGTTCAATGGTTGTTGCTCTTTGTCCTCTGTAACAGAGAGGACTGCAAAATGCACCCGACATTTTCTTCATATCCGTGCTGAACAGCTTTCATACTGACAAGAACAGACACTGTGTTTGTGTGCGCAAGCTGCACTTTTGAGTGTCGCATTTAGCGCCACACAAAGTGGGATAAGTTTTATTTCAAAAGGGGCTGTCAAGAAAAAAAAAAGGAGCACAAGATATGTGAGGCGAACCAGGATGCATAGATTGCTCCTCACCGACAGGCTAGTCTCTTCTCCGCTCCTGCAGGCTCTGGGAGTGACTGAAAAAAAAATGCTCTCATAAAAGAAACATTTTTTTTTTCTTTTCTTCCGGCTTCTCCTGGGCCCAGAACAGGTTCATTTTGTGCAGGTCTCTGGAGGAGTGTGACAAAGAAAGAGGAAGCTTGTTGGGGCAATCGTAGGCTAGTTTAGGGGTGTCAAAAATATGGCCCATGGGCCAAAATTGGCCCGTTAGTTTGTATGGGGTGTGGTGAGTGTGTTTTGGTCGTTAGGATTGATGACTGATGTGGAAATGTATGTAAATTTAAAATAATTTGTAGATCTTGACAAGTTATTTTTAATCATAAAGTGAAATACTATATTTTTAATAATTAAACTGCACTACTTGCACAGTGGTACAGGGCAGCACAGTGGTACAGAGGTTAGCACTGTTGCCCAGCAGCTAGAAGGTTCCAGGTTTGAATCCCCAGGCTGGCAGGGGTGGGAACCTTTCTGTGTGGAGTTTCTCCCTGTACTGTGTGGGTTTATTCCAGGCAAGCTGGTTTCCTCCCACAATGTTAATTGGTGATTCTAAATGGTCCCTAGGGATCTGTCTCTCTCTTAAGCTGAGTTCCCACTATAAAGTTTGGACCGACTTTTACAGGCGTTTTGAAAAATCACAGAAATTAGTCCAAATGTTGGAGAAATTACATTTGTGAGCAGGTTTTTTTAATCCAGCGTACACCAACTTTTATGAACTTTTACAAACTTTTAATAGCATTTGCCAGCATTGCATTCAGCGTTGGCAAACTTTTGCCAACTTAGGCTAGTGTATGTGTAGCTGTTGTCAACTTACAGTGGATATAAAAAAAGTCTACACACCCCTGTTAAAATGCCAGGTTTTTGTGATGTAAAAAAAGAGACCAAGATAAATCATTTCAAAACTTTTTCCACCATTAATGTGACCTATAACCCATACAACCCAATTGATAAACAAACTGAAATCTTTTAAGAGGAAAAATAAAAATAAAAAACTTACAATAACCTGTTTGCAAATATGCACACCCTTAAACTAACACTTGGTTGCAGCACCTTTGGCTTTTATTACAGCACTCAGTCTTTTTGGGTAGGAGTCGACCAGCGTGACACATCTTGACGTGGCAATATTTGGCCACTCATCTTTGCAAAAACGCTCCAAATCTGTCAGATTGCGAGGTCATCTCCTGTGCACATCCCTCTTCAGATCACCCCACAGATGTTTGATCGGATTCAGGTCTGTACTGTGGCTTGGCCATTCCAAAACTTTAACCTTCTTGTGGTGAAGCCATTCTTTTGTTGATTTGGATGTGTGCTTTGGGTCACTGTCATGCTGAAAGACGAAGTTCATCGTCAGCTTTTTGCAGAAGCCTGAAGGTTTTGTGCCAACACTGACTGGTATTTGGAACCGTTCATAATTCCCTTCACCTTAACTAAGGCCCAAGTTCCAGCCGAAGAAAAACAGCCCCAAAGCATGAAGCTGCCACCACCATGCTTCACTGTAGGTATGGTGTTCTTTTGGCGATGAGCAGTGTTGTGTTTGTGCCAAATATACCTTCTGGAATTATGGCCAAAAAGTTCAACCTTGGTTTCATCAGACCATAACACATTTTCCGACATGCGTTTGACAGATTTCAAATGTGTTTTTGCAAAATGTAGCCAGGCTTGGATGTTTTCTTCATAAGATAAGGCTTTTGTCTTGCCACCCTAGACGGGAGATTGTTGTCACATACTGTATACTAAACATCCAGTACTTGCCAGAAATTCCTGCAGCTTCTTCAATGTTGCCACTGGCCTCTTGGTAGCCCCTCTGACCAGTTTTCTTGTCCTCTTTTCATCAATTTTGGAGGGACGTCCAGTTCTTGGTAATGTCAATGTTGTGCCATATTTTCTCCACTTGATGACTGTCTTCACTGTGTTCTATGCTATATTTAATACCTTGTAAATGCTTTTGTACCCTTCTCCTGACTGATGCTTTGGAAGCTCTTGTAAGATGTGATTACAAAAATGTCAGGAAAAGCCTAATAGAACAGTTGAATTTTATTTGGGGTTAATCAGAGGCACTTTAAATGGTGGCAGGTATGAGCTGTCCCATTTAACATGAGTTTGAATGTGACTGGTTAATTCTGAACACAGCCACATTCCCAGTTATAACAGGGTGTGCATATTTATTCAACCAAGTTATTTTAAGTTTTTTTTTATTTTTCCCCTTAAAAGATTTCAGTTTGTTTTTCAATTGGGTTATACAGGTTATGGGTCACATTAATGGTGGAAAAAGTTTTGAAATGATTTATCTTGGACTCATTTTTTTTACATCACAAAAACCTGGCATTTGAACAGGGGTGTGTAGACTTTTTATATTCACTGTAGGTTAATTTAAGCAAATGAATACTCAGCGCAGAGTATTCATTCATTCATCATATAAAGATCAACATTTGTGGAGGCTTCCTGCCATTCTGGACCTGCTTTTTTGGGTGGATTCACACTACTTTGGACCAACTTTTACTGACGTTTTGGCAAACGTCTGGCTCTGCTGGCAAAAGTTGATACAAGTTAATGATAGTTGGTGTTTGTTGGCAAACCTTGGCGAAAGACGTATTCCTTCAAAGTTTTCAGCATGCTGAAAATTTGCTGACATTTGGAAATACACGTTGGTGAAAGTTGTGCTCAGTTTGTAAAAGTTCCTGAGTGCTGGGCTAAGTTATGCAGAGTTTGACTAAGTCGGCCTAAGTTAAGCTCCACTGGCAAACAATAACTGAAATGCTGGTGGAAGAAGATGTTTTTAGACCAAAACTCACTTCAGACATGCACAGATGAAAGACAAATGGAGAAAAGGGGGCACTGAAAAAAAAAAGAAAAAAAAAAAAAAACAACAAAAAACAGATATATAATCTCCCAAAAATGTAACGGTCCAAAAGAAAAAAAAATCTCCTCATTGAGAAATTTACTGTTCTTAATTTTCTGCTCTGTGCGTAACCATTCTTCAGAATTTATTGGTTTGGCTTCCATTGTGGGGAATCAAAAAGTGCTGATGTGGTGTCAAAAAGCAAATGACATTTAATGGGATTTTATGTTATTTTAATGGAGAGAGTTTTGGAAAGTCAAAATATAATCACCCATCAATTTATTTATGATACACTAAATATTTTTTTTTTTAAATTCCATCCACATTCACATTTTCATTACAGACTTACTGTTGGAGTCTAGGCATTATTGTATTACTTTTTGAGAGAAGAGGTTCCCAAACTTTTCAGCCCGCGACCCCCGAAATAATGGTGACAGAGACTGGCGACCCCCACTATCCCCAGAGGTGACTGATACATAAGAAAGCGTGTGCACAGTTTGATATATCTGTGGATTCATCTAACTGCAAAGAATATTTACCTTTCTTCACTCTTGTCAGTCAGCTGACACTATGTCCTGGGCCATGTCCGTGATGCACTGAGATATGGTCCCGCCAGACAACGGCACTGCTTCCAGCTCCTGTGCCTGTTTATCCCCACGCATTGGCCGACTCATAGCGATAGCAGCAGGTTTTATTAGAGTTTCTCTGATTGCATGTGGCATTTTTGCCTGGACAATTAAATATGTCATCTTTGAGCTTTGGTAGTGGTTGTTGTTTGATTAGTTATGACTGTCTTTTGGCCTTGCAATTCTCTCTCCTTTTAGTGGAAAAAAATCTGCTGGTTTAGCAGCAAGAGATGGGTGCTTAGTTTTCAAGTTTCTGAGCATTTTTATGGGCTTTAAACTCATGTGCAAGCACCTCAGTGCACACTACACATTGGGGATGTTGTACTTCACTGATAACAATGCATGAATCCATACTCAATATATTCCTCTCGATACTTGCGACACTTGGAGGAAGCCTGGTCTGACTGATTATGGAGCCTTGTACAGTGGTGCTGCCCCCCGCCAGAAGTTGATGGGCTTTCTGACAGCATTTCTCCGGTCTCCTCTGCTGCTGTCTCCGCTGGCCTCTCAGCGTTGTCTTTGGTCAGTATTAACCATAATTTCATTTTTAAAAATACTATCCTAGGCTTAAAGCGTAGTGTGTTGATTTGAGCTGTTCAGACAAAATCTACTGGTGCACACTGACCTGTGTGTGACCTGTGATGTTTACTGTGGTGCAGTTAAAGTGACATGTCACCTGCGTAATCACCTCAGGAGGATTCTGAAAATCATCTCGCGACCCCCCATCAGCATCTCAGGACCCCCACTTTAGGAACCTCTGTTTTAGAGGAATGAATGAATGAATAAATGAACAGGGGAAAAGGGCATGCAGAAGTAAATACATAGACATATAAAATGAAAATAAATACTGAAAGCCCAAGGGAGATGTGTTCACTCCAAAAGCAGGTCCAGAATGGCAGGAAGCCTCCACAAACGCTGATCTTTATATGAGCATCACCTGACGCTGATGTCAGTTGACCTGCGCTGAGTACTCGTTTGCTTAAGTTAACCTAAGCTGGCAACAGCTACACATATGCTAGCCTAAGTTGGCAAAAGTTTGCCAACGCTGAATGCAACACTGACAAATGTTCATTAAAGTTTGTAAAAGTTGGTGTGTGGTGGATTTAAAAAAAAAAAAAAAACTGCTTACGAAAGTAATTTCACTGATGTTTAGACTAATTTTTCTGATTTTTCAAGACGTATGTAAAAGTCGGTCCCAACGCTATAGTGTGAACCCAGCTTTAACTTAGGCCGATTTAGATAAACTCTGCATAACTTAGCCCAGCACTCAGGAACTTTTACAAACTGAGCACAACTGTCACCAATGTGTATTTCCAAACGTCGCCAAATTTTCTGCATGCTGAAAACAACTTTTGCCAGCGTTTGCCAACAAACACCAACTATCATTATTTTGCCAGCAGAGCCAGACGTTTGCCAAAACCTCAGTAAGAGTCGGTCCAAATGTTGTAGTGTGAATCCACCTTTAGAATAGAGGGTTAGTACTAGTGAAGTGCTTTGAGTGGTCATTGAGACTAGAGAAGTGCTATATAAGTACAGGTACTTATCCTTGCAGTCAATTTTAAGATAAGAGAAGATAAGCCTTTATTAGTCCCAATGAGGAAATTACAGGATTGCAGAAGCAAAGGGATAGCAGCACTCAGAGCAACAGTAAATAAGATAATAAGATAAGAACAGGTTAGCCAAAGCATTAAATAAATATACATATGTAGGCACTAAGTCTACCACTAAAGAACATCACACTTGGTTACAAGTTTGAGAAGGCCAGGCTAGTTCTATATCTTAGAGAGTCAAGTGACCAACTTGTCAGAAATACAGGTTTCAAAATCTGAACGGGAAGAAAATGGAAAGCAGAAGATTGCGTAGACGAGGCTATTTCAAGATTAAAACACCAAGAACTCATCGGAAGAACCCAGCAAGGAAGACATGGTTTGGGCTGGGGGGAGACGGTAAAATTTTGGTCAGAGGCATCCAAGCAAGACGGGAGGCAGTTGGCAGTCACAGAGGTGACCAAAATGGAGGAGGACTGACTATTGATAAAAGCAGTCAACCAGTACAAACAAGGGCAATGGACAAGATGGGAGGGAATTCTGCCAAGGTCACTGGGACGGAGAGATCTATGGAGGATCCCTCATGCTTATCTGAGTTTCTTGATCAGAGCCACGTGTGATACTCTGCCAAGCCCAGCAAACCTCGCTAGATGGTTCAACTCAAAGGAGAGGTGTCGCTTGTGTGCAATGGCCCAGGCAAATCTACAGCACATCCTAAGTGGCTGTAAAACTACTCTGGCCCAAGGCCGTTATAGGTGGCAGCACGACCAGGTGCTAAGGAAGCTGGCAGACATTACAGAAAACATCAGAGTCTTGGCCAACAAGAACCCCAAATGCCATCAGAAGTCTCTTATCCAGTCCATACCAGCAGGGAAAACGGCGCAGTCCTACCCACCACTAGGAAGAGCATCAGTCCTAGCAGGAAACAATTGGCAAATGACAGCAGACCTCTGCAGACACCTTAAGTTCCCTACTGAGATAACCACCACATCACTTCAACTTGACATTGTTCTGTGGTCAACAGCTAGCAAACAGGTTGTGATGGTTGAGCTGACAGTACCATGGGAAAATGGCATTGAGGAAGCCTATGAGAGGAAGAAACTGTGATATGCCGACCTAGTGGCAAACTGCCACGAGAATAACTGGGGAGCAACAACTTACCCAGTAGAGGCTGGCTGTCGTGGCTTTGTCAGCCTCTCAATTAAGTGCTTCCTGAGAGACATTGGATGCAGTTCATCAAGGATTAATAAAGCTCTCCAAGAACTTGCTGAAGAAGCAGAGAAAGGGAGCTTCTGGTTGTGGCTACGAAAAAATGACAAAGGTTGGGGGACCAAAGAAGCCACATAGGTTGCCTGAGTATCTATACACAGCTGCAGGGAGATGTCCCTGTACGTTGCCCCACCATCTGGAGACGTTCTGAGATTAAAGGGCGAAACATCAGTGAAAGATGGCACTCAGCTGAAGACCCAGCAGCTGGGAAGTTGGGCACTGGTGGAGGTGCGTCAAGCAGAAATGCTTTGCAGGCAACATCAGCCTGTCTCTAAATTTAATCAACTGTTTAATTGACATGAGGCATTATGCTGTCTGTGATATATAACTGATATATAACCTTAAACTTTTGATAATTAATACAGCTTTCTTGTTTTTTTGTATTTAGCTCTGAAAACTGGGCTGACAAGGTGATGTTCACAGGTGTGCAGGCTTAAACAGCGGGTGAGGTAAAATATGCACTAGAGCCCCAACAGGAAGCAGAGATGGCGGACATGAGAAAAATAATCGCGATTAGTCAACTAATCGAAAAAATGGTCGTTAGATTAGTCAACTACCAAAATAATCGTTAGCTGCAGGCCTACCAATTAGACTGGAAGGTGCAGCATGGCAGCAAATGTATTCTTTCCATTCTCTAGACCACTGGTTCTTAATCTTTTCCAGTCACAACTCCCAGACTAACTGGACTGATGCTAACTGCCGTTAACAGAATTAGCCATTCACTGATTCAGGGAAAGACAGGTCATATGCTACTGATTATTCAGCCAGTATTTGCTGGACTGTATAATACTCAGTCCAACAAAGCTAAAAGCCAACACTGGCCTTAAACATGGCACTGCTGTCAAAACAGAAATCTCAAAGAAATGACAAAAGAGGGAGGGTGAGGTGAACTGGGGCTCTCAGCAATATGCTATAAAAAAAAAAAAAAAACAGCCTGTTTTGATGATAGCTTCTTCCCCATCTGTAAAATAGTACTACGATAATTAAACCGCGAGACCTTTAGATCAAAGCATGTCAGATAGGCTTGTTATGATAACAAATTTTGGCAGATGACAAATTTTTCCTGAAATTATCATGATAAATGATAATTTATCATGATAAATTATTGGGGGGGGCAATAAACATGACACTATTGTAACTGGAAAATGTTAATTTTATACTATTTATTTCTTTTTTTAAATTTTACACAGTAACTTTGCATATGGAACTTACCATTTGAAGTATTGTAAAACTGAGGCTTGAATGTTGGAATACTGGGCCAATTGGGGTCCCACCCAGACGTCCTGTGATTGGACCTTTTACTGGTGTATCCTTATCTCCTTCCTCTGCTCTCACCTCTCCTGGACCCTCTGCCTGAACACTTTCCTCTCTTCTGTCTCATCTTGCCCTCTCTGAGCCCTGTCTAATTCAGATTCTCTCTCCGTCTATGCTGGTATACAAATAGGTTAGAAAATATCAAGTGCCTTGTTTTGTCCTGCAAGATTTTTTTTGTCATGGTTTACATAAATGACAAAAAAAATGTGTATTTTTTTTTTGTATTTTTAAGTCTAGTGTTTCTTTTTTTCTATTGAGAGAGTAGGGAAGGGAAAAAACATTCATAATAGTAATGTACTCATGCACACTTAAATTATATGATCAGAGGCGGGCATAGTAGCCAGAAATTCTACTCATGTAAAAGCAGTGCTTTGAAATTAATAACTAAAGGTAGACAACCACAAATTTCTAGTTGAGTTAAGGGTACAAAGAGCACCCACTTAAAAACTTAAGTAATGACTTCATTCTTGAAGGTTTGAGATTAACAATTTTCTTACAGTTTTCTACTTTTCGCTGTAAATTTATCTAAATTTGAAATTTGTAATTTCCTCTTGTAAAATTGACTTTTCTTGTACATTTGAAACTTTATTATAAATCTGTGATTATTTTATGGCTAATTTTTGTCTTTTTTTAAATAAAATTACTGGGTTTTTTTTTAATAAATTTGAAAGAGACTGTGGTAATTTTTTTTTTTTAACTTTTTACTTATAACAATTTTTGACCATAATTTTGCAGAGCCTGAACAGAACAATAATTTAACTCTGATTTCAAAGAAAAAAAAATAAATAAAATTGTATTTAATGAAATAAATTAACTTAAATGACCCAAGATGCAGTTATTTCTGTTATAATATTTCTATATATTTATAGTTTTTTTTTTGTTTTTTTTTAAAAAGAAATCTCACCACCCAGACAGCCGGAAAAAACTCCCTTATTTTGAAATCGAGCATACTGGCACGTTTAGTTTGTCTGAAGGCTGCTGACAGATTAAAGTCATTGACTTCGTGAATTTTGGTCATCTTAACTTGCCAGGTACATAATAATGAACATAAATTAGTTAATATTAACTAAGGTAAAGGTAAAAACATCTCCTTTTTATTCTTGTCTGAAATAAGAAAAACAAAAAACTAATAATTAAAAAGAAGACAAAATGAACCTACTCGAGCTCCTATAACCACATCTGTTAGCTAAGCGACTCTTCCATTATTGCTCCCGTTACCAGTGGGTTAAAACCATGATAAATGCCTTCAATGCTTACATACCTCTTCTGCTTTTTTTCCCCTCGTTTAAAGTACTTTAATAAGCTCATGTTTCTCTCAGACAGTGACACTAGCAAGACACTCTGCCTGGCGCTTGGAGTGGTCATGCAGACAGGGCGCTTCTGAACTCCGCATGGATGACGGTCAAGCACGTTGTTCATGTGCACGCTTGCGGACCGTCATTCCTTCATATTTTTTTTCTTAAATTTATATTTCCTCATGGAGTGGCAGAAAAAATTCAAGCGTGGTGGGCCGCCACCCAGAAATGTTACCAGAGGAAACCCTGTAATCTAAATAAATAAATGGTTGCATCTCTTTGGCTACAACACTGTCTGTGAGTGTGGAGTCTGGACTGTTGGGTGAACGCTCCTTTATACAAGACTGTGGAAAAAGGGAGGACTCTAGTTTTGTTCCCACATGGAAAAATTAAATGGGATAGTTAAGTTCTAATGCATTTTCAGGGTAGTTGCACTGCCAGTTTTCATTGCAGCTGTTTTCAGATATAGGTGACATACCGGCTCGTTGACATTACTATGCTCTTCTCGCTCATTTGGCTTCAATCCGAAATGCTCCCCTGGCCAGAGCTTTGGAATTTGGTTTTCTGTTTATTCTTCCAAACTTTCTGGAATTGTGCTGCTGTAGGGAAACTTGGCTATTATTGGTCCTGTGCTCACATTGTTTTTCGCACAGCCAGGCTAAAACACTACTGTTTACACAATATAGTACAATTGACATGTATGTCTTTGCATCATCGGTAAGCACTGCTCGTCTACGAGAACTGTGGTCTCAGAGATGGAAAACAGAAAACATAATAAAGCTTTAAGTAAGCTTTACAGACCTTATGGTTTATTTTGAGTTATTTTTCTTTTCCTGGGCTGAGCCTCCCAGCCGGTCAAGGTGAATGGCCATCCTCCATGAGCTATGGTTCTGCTCGAGGTTTCTGCTTGTTAAAAGGAAGTTTTTCCTCACCTGTGTCACCACAGTGCTTGCTCTTAGGGGTCTCTGCTGGGTTCTATAAATTTGAGAACATGGCCTAAACCCACCCTTTTTTGTAAAGTGCCTTGATGTAGCATCATTCCCTTGGCTCTAATCTATAAAATTACTTTTCACCTATAGGAAACTTTCACCCAAAAAGTCTGGTCAATTGTTTTTCTTTATCTGAGGACCACCGTGGAAACACATTACATGGTAAAAAGGTACGGGAGATAAGGATCCCATTTCATGCCAGGAACGGAGTAGTTGCCATCATAAATAAACTGGAGCTTACTCCCCAATCAGACAGTTTTATGCTTTAAACAATTGTCTGACATATCCCAGAAACTCCTGAGTGCATTTTATGGTCACTAGGAATTATCCACAGCTCAACATTACCCCCTGGTGGACGACTCTGGAATATGTTCACTTTTGACTGTAGAAGCTGAACTGAGGGTAATGAATTAAATGATTTCCTTTGTTACAAAACTCTCAATTCTCAGATTATTTTCTTTTTCAGGACACCCTGGAAAATCAAGTAGGACTCTTGACATATTCTGGTTTGAAATATTTCATTAATCCTTGATTTTAAATGTGGGCATGTTTGAAAAATGCTTAAATGAGCCTTATTCTAATGCATGTTAATTACATAAGGACAAGTTTATAAAATACATACTCACTGAAACTAGCTTAGACTTTATATTAAGTATATAATGAATTTTCAGTGTTATTAAGATGTGTTTATCCACTGAGAAAAGTTTCCTCAAGTCATCTAACTGGCTCAGCCATTCACCAGCCAGTCTCTGTTGGGCAACGGCCCCTTTCATTCTATTGGTCAGTTACAAAGAACTGTTTTCTTATTGGACCAGAGTTCATTCAAACCTCCCACGATGGAAGACCACTGGTTCCCTCTTGCTCAGTTTTAGGGAAAAACACCCAGAGGGGGACAGAATTGTCTTGTGAAAGTTTGTGTTTGTCCTGCTTAAAAGCCTCTTTTCTCTAAACGTCTGGGAAATTATTTTTTCCTTCTTTGAGCTCAAACCTCTCGTTATATGGAGTCAAACTCTGTGTCCACAGACTTGTTTTTCTATTTTTATCCTGTTAAACTTTTTCTCATCCCACCGTGTGTGTTGAAAGGGGACTGATTGTTTCTCACACTGAAAGCTGTTTCGACAATCCACGAAATCTGAAGGACTCAGATTTCATGGCTTGAATTTTTTTTTTTAGTAATCTTGTCTCTCCAATTCTGTGATTCGGATCAGATTTTGAACTATCCCCAATTTATCTGGACCCGGGAGGGGAGCCACTAAACAATGAAAACCCTCTTGTGTTGTCCGCATGGCATACGGCATCAACGGCCAAAGAAGAAAATGAAGAAGCCTCATTACTGCAGTCAGATCTCAGCTTGTGACTACTGGACTTTGGAAGAATATCTGCGGGCAGATATTCTCTGGCATCACCTCAAATAAAGCTTTAGCTAAGGATCCAGCTGAAGAAGACCCCAACGCACCAACATTCACATGAGCCAGATCTCTTTGTTTCATCTGCTGAATAATGCAATGTCCAGTGCCTTAAAACATACGCCATAATTTGTGTCAGGTTTAAAACTAGTTCATACTCTGATCAGAGCTATAGAATTAAAGAGAAATAATATTCCTCTTTTCATTAAATTCTGTTTTTTTCTTAAAGTAATTCATAATCTCTTTTCATATAATTAGGGCCCGAGCCACTGAAAGTCAGTGGGCAAGAGCCCTATTGTAGTAGAATTTTTTTTTCTTCTTCTCCATCTAAGATCTCATTTTTGGGATAGTGAACGTGCATGAAAACTCACCATTTTTTGCAGGGACCTCAAGACTGGCGAAAAATTCAATATTTTGGAGGAAATATGAATGACCCCACAAAAATGGCTCTACAGCGCCACCTAACATGTGAAGTCAATGGGGAATGGCACACGCTTACTTTCATGTAGAAAGATGAAAATCAAGTGAGATGTTTATCATGTCAAGACATGCAAAAAATTCCATAGAAGTGATGGTCTAAACCCAACAGGAAGGCTGCCATTTTGGCAGGAAGTGGCAGTGACCTGATTTTCACCTCACGCAATTGACGCACATTTGATCGAACTCATTTGATTGAGCTCATTTATGGTGACAATCATCTATACCCATGTGCCATTAAAAGTTATTGAAAACTTTTGTAAAAGCTCGATGTTTTGGCCGTAGGGGTGTGGAAAGGTTTGATGCCTCGCCATGATCATTCTATGACCATTCTGACAGCAATAACTCTGGTATGCATTGTCGGATTTCAAACAAATTCAATATTATGGATATCAGTCCAATTTCAAACAGTTCTATAGAACAATAGTCATAGAAATCTACAGCGCCACCTACTGGTTAAAGGAAGAATTGTTGAAAACGGTTTTATTTACTACTCACGCGCCACTTGCCAGAATGACATGAAATTTTCTGAGATTCATCAGACCACAGGGATGATCATAACTGCACATCAACTTTACCATGACGTCACACTTGCTACCATGGACATGCCCGCCTCACCATTCAATTTGTGATCTTGTGGGGAGAGTTGGGAACGTCCTGGAGTCATGAAATTTGGAGCATAGGTAGAGGTGACTGTCATCTGTAGTCCTATAACTCATAACTGATAGGTAAGTGTTACCATGGCAACATGGCGAAGGTTGACTCCTCGCCATGGAACATCAAAAAGTTGCAACTTGGACAAACTTCATCCGATTTTCACCAAATTTTCTACGGTGGATAATAGTCTGACCCCAAACGCTCCATGGTAAAAATGGTTGACAAAACTTATAGTACCACCTACTGCTCACGGGAAGTACTGCGCCACTCGCATTTGAACGAACTCCTCCTGGGGGCCTGCTGCCATTGAACTCATTTTCACATGGTGGCACGCACCTACATAAAAATACCTGACAAAAAAAAATATAGCACCACCTAGTGGTTAAAGGAAGAATTGCTGAAAACTGCTTTATTTATTAGTCCCGTGCCACTTGCCAGAATGACATGAAATTTTCTGAGGTTTATCAGACAACATGGTTGATCATAACTGCACATCAGCTTTAGCATGGCGTCACTGCTGTTACCATGGACATGCCCTCCTCACCATTTAATCCGTGATCTTGTTGGGATGGTTGGGAATGACCTGGAGTCATGAAATCTGGAACATAGGTAGAGGTGACTGTCATACGTAGTCCTATATGGGTGGGCAACACATAACTGACAGGGAAGTGCTGCCATGGCGACATGGCGAAGGTTGACTCCTCGCCATGGAACACTGGAAAGTTGTAATTTGGACAAACTTTGTCTGATTTTCACCAAATTTTCTACCATAGATATTAGCCCCGCCCCACACGCTCCTACGTAAAAACAATTGACAAAAGTTTTAGTGCCACCTACTGCTCAAAGGAAGTACTGCGCCAAACTGTTTACTTTATGATTCACGTAGCGCTTGCTGCAACGACAGAAAATTTTCTGCGCCAGCTATGTACAACGGGTACCGGGATCTGCAGTTGCGCGGGGGGCAACGGCACGCTTACAGCTGCTTGCAGCTTTAATCGGGTTAATTTTCTTCATGAAATTTGCATCCAATTTTCTTCATATTTTTGTTACAGTTATTTCAGTTCATATTTTCATCAGTTACAAATTCATATTAAAGTTTCCTGGGTTCCACAAATGGGATTACACTCAGTTGCTCAATAATCAGTTACCAGTTGAATGTGATGCTTAATACTTGGTCATTTCACTTTACCAACAAATCCGTTGAATGTCATGTAATTTAATCTCCTCCTTTTAAATTTGATTGGCGGTTGGCAACCAGCCTACAGGTGTATTATGGCCACTGACTTGATTATCATCACTCTATATCTTTGTATAAGGAGTTCTTATAAGATAAGATAAGCCTTTATTAGTCCCACAACGGGGAAATTCCAGGATTGCAACAGCACAGGGATAGCAACACTCAGAGCAACAATCAGAAGGCAAGAAGAAAAAAAAAAGCAAGCAAGTGCAGCTAATATACATATGTACATATTACTTTAAACATATATATATATATATATACACACAGACACACAGTGTAGAGCATTGTAGCTGGATGGGATAAATATATGAGTATATAAACACACAGTACGGAGCATTGTAGCTAGATGGAATAAATGTGTAAATATATAAACAGTGCGGAGCAATGTAGCTAGATGGAATAATATGTAGATATATAAACACACACTACGGAGCATTGCAGCTAGGTGGAAAAAATATGTAAATATATAAACACACAGTGGGGAGCAATGTAGCAAGATGGAATAATATGTAGCTATACAAACACACAGTGCGGAGCACTGTAGCTAGATGGAATGAATATATAGATATATAAATATAAACATAAACACACCCAGTGCGGAGCATTGTAGCTAGATGGAATAAATATGTAAATGTATAAACACACACAGTGCAGAGCATTGTTGCTAGATGGGATGAAACGGCACAACCGTCTACTTAGTTATCCTACATGGTATGATTATGTGCCCATACATATTCTCACCCTCCGTAGCTACCGGTATTTTCCTAGTTGTATGCCGGAGGGGACCACTGTGTAAGTCTATTGCATCTTTTGCATTCAAAAAAACTATTAGGTTGTTACGTCTTTTTGCTATCTCTGCGAGCAGCCCTGCTTAGGTTGTACAGTCTGACAGCTGTTGGTAGGAAGGACCTGCGAAACCTCGCAGTTGTGCACCTGGGATGATGTAGTCTGCTGCTAAATGAGCTCCTCAGTGCATTCAGTATGTCCTGCATAAGGTGGAACTCGGACTCCAGCAGAGATGACAGTTTAGCCACCGTCCTTCTCTCTCCTATCTCCTCCACCGGATCAAGGCGCTGCCCCAGGACGGAGCTAGCTTTCTTGATCAGTTTGTTCAGTCTCTTCCTATCGGCTGCCGTAATGCCACTGCCCCAGCAGACCACTCCAAAAGTGATGGCTGATGCCACCACCGTGTCATAGAATGTCTTCAGCAGCGCCCCTTGTACACCAAAAGACTTGAGTCTCCTCAGTAGGAACAGCCTGCGCTGTCCCTTCTTGTAGAGTGCGTCAGTATTATGTGACCAGTCTAGTTTATTGTTCAGATGAACACCCAGGTACTTGTAGGATGTCACCATCTCAATGTCTGTTCCCTGTATATTTACTGGTGCTGTGAGGGGTTATAAGGAGTTCTGAACAACTCCTTATGTGTGAAAAAATTATCCGTCCTTCGACTGTGTCCCCTCGGCGGCGTCTCCTTCTCACCTGAATCTGATCATTAAAACTGTAAACTGTATATGGAAGTTTCTCTGGATTTCTTTTCCTGTGTTTGCTTCTAAAGTCACCCAGTAGAATTCATGAATATTTGAGACTGACTGACTGAAGGTATAAAGATTAATTATTAATAAGTTGTCCAAATTGGACCGGTACCCCTTTAACGAGTGTTTCTCCATTGTTTTGTGAGTGTTTCTGGTGACTGATCAAACCTCCGCCCCCCCCCCCCCACACACCCCTAAAAATAAATTATTTGTACCTTATAATAAAATATTGCTACATTGAGATGACCTGTGTTGTGATTTGGTCCTATACAAATAAAACTGAATTGAATTGGGTAAACTTCGCTCACACAGCCACTATGTTGTAAAATGACTGACAGTACGAACAGTTGCCCCAAGCATATGTCATATGTACGTAGGGCAAACATGCTCATACATGAGTAACTGACATGTCCATTCGAGAAAAATCTTACATCTTTGCAGTGCAAAGCAATCACACTATTAACAACAAGAGCACTCTGAGGCGAGTGCAATATCCCCCACCTCAGTTTTCTTTGAAGATCCCAATACTTACTGACAGAGAGCAGTTTTCAAATTTCAATATGATTACTGTGGCAGAACCAAATTATGATAAACCCATCATCCATCATACGACAAAGTATACAACCCATAGTTGTATGGCAGGATCCCAAGGTGAACCTGTGTCGCAAGTTTGGTGACCCTAGAGAGTTTTACACGCTCTATAGTAAGAGAGCATAAGGAGTGTCAACCTTGATCTTTTGACCCCAAACCTGCAGTCAGAGGTTATGGTCTCAGAGTGGACCTGTGTACCAGGATTGGTGACCCTAGCTTTCTTTGTTGTTGAGATATAGTTTATAAGCCATTTTGATGTTGACCTTTGACCTTGCAATCGCAAAACCATAGTCACATTTCACAGTCACAGGGTGAACCTGCGTACCAAGTTTGGTGACCCTAACTTCACTCATTATACAATAATAAGCCATAGGGAATGTTAACATTGACCTTTGACTGTTTGGCCCCAAACCCATAGTCAGAGGTCAGGATCCCAAGGTGAACCTGTGTAGCAAGTTTGGTGACCCTAGCTTTCTTTGTTGTTGAGATATAGTTTATAAGCCATTATGATGTTGACCTTTAGATCCAAAAACCATAGTCACACTTTGGGGTCACAGGGTGAACCTGTGTACCAACTTTGGTGACCTTAGCTTTACTCATTGTTCAGTAATAAGACATATAGAATGTTAAAGTTAACCCTTTGACTCCAAACCCATAGTCAGAAGTCAGGATCCCAAGGTGAACCTGTGTACCAGATTTTGCGGTCCGACCTTTACTCGTTTTATAGTAACAGTAAATGTAGCATTTGCCATAGTGCAACTGCAATGTTAATTCTGAACCTTTGACCCCTTGACCCCAAACCCATAGTTAGGTCAGGGTGTAAGTTGTCCAAGATGTGTATTAGATACGACTGCATCGATATGAAAAGCCTACATCATTTCTTTCAGTAGTGTTTAGAAGATTTAGGGAAAATCTGACCTCTGACTTTTGACGTCAAGGTCATCCGGTGAGAGTGAAATTGCAATATGCACATCATCAGAGTTTATCAAACCATGGTACCAAGTTTCAAAACAATCACACCAAAACTGTAGGAAGAGTTGATTTCAAAAAAGTGGAACAGACAGACGGATGGACAGACGGACTGACCCATAACATAATCCCCCGCCGGACGAAGCCCAAAGGGCTCTACGACCAGCGGGGGATAAAAAGAAGCAGCGTTTTAGGCTTGAGACAAATTTTATAGTGTGGGCAGACTCTTCTGCTTGCTGGATGCTTCACTTTTTCTTGCTGTCCCTGCTGCATGCTGTGCACATTAGCACAGCCTCCACAAAGAAAGTGCAAAGTGACAGGAGAGGGACAGAAACCACATGATCAGCCGAAATGTTGGCAGCTTATGTAAACAAACACACATGTACACCCGTGGACAAAATTGTTAGTACCCCTCTGTTAATGAAAGAAAAATCCACAATGGTCACAGAAATAACTTGAATCTGACAAAAATGGTAATAAATAAAAATTCTATGAAAATTAACCAGTGAAAATCAGACAATGCTTTTGAATTGTGGTTCAACAGAATTATTTTAAAAAACAAACTCATGAAACAGGCCTGGACAAAAATGATGGTACCCCTAGAAAAGATTGAAAATAATGTGACTACAGCGACATGTTCAACCAAGATGTGTCCTCTAATTAACATCACAGGTGTCTACAAACTTGTAATCAGTCAGTCGGCCTATTTAAAGGGTGACAAGTAGTCACTGTGCTGTTTGGTGACATGGTGTGTACCACACTGAACACGGACCAGAGGAAGCAAAGGAGAGAGTTGTCTCAGGAAATTAGAAAGAAAATTATAGACAAGCATGTTAAAGGTAAAGGCTAGAAGACCACCTCCAAGCAGCTTGATGTTCCTGTGACTACAGGTGCACATATTATTCAGAAATTTAAGATCCACGGGACTGTAGCCAACCTCCCTGGACGTGGCCGCAGGAGGAGACGGATAATACGCATGGTAACAAAAGAGCCCAGAACAACCTCTAAACACATTCATGGTGAACTCCAAGGTCAAGGTACATCAGTGTCAGATCGCACCATCTGTCATTGTTTGAACCAAAGTGGACTTCATGGGAGACGACCAAGGAAGACACCACTGTTGAAAACAAATCATAAAAAAGCCAGACTGGAATTTGCCAAACTGCATGTTGACAAGCCACAAATGCTTCTGGGAGAATGTCCTATGAACAGATGAGACAAAACAGGAACTTTTTGGCAAGGCACATTAGCTCTATGTTTACAGACGCAAAAATGAAGCATACCAAGAAAAGAACACCATTCCTACTGTGAAACATGGAGGAGGTTCTGTTATGTTCTGGGGCTGCTTTGCTGCATCTGGCACAGGGTGTCTTGAATCTGTGCAGGGTACAATGAAATCTCAAGACTATCAAGGTATTCTAGAGAGAAATGTGCTGCCCAGTGTCAGACAGCTTGGTCTCAGTCGCAGGTCACGGGTCTTGCAACAGGATAATGACCCAAAACACACAGCTAAAAACACCCAAGAATGGCTAAGAGCCAAACATTGGACTATTCTAAAGTGGCCTTCTATGAGCCCTGATCTAAATCCTATTGAACATCTGTGGAAGGAGCTGAAACATGCCGTCTGGAGAAGGCACCCTTCAAACCTGAGACAACTGGAGCAGTTTGCTCATGAGGAGTTGGCCAAAATACCTGCTGAGAGGTGCAGAAGTCTCATTGACAGTTACAGAAATCGTTTGATTGCAGTGATTGCCTCAAAAGGTTGTGCAACAAAATATTAAGTTAAGGGTACCATCATTTTTGTCCAGGCCTGTTTCATGAGTTTGTTTTTATAAAATAATTCTGTTGAACCACAATTCAAAAGCATTGTCTGATTTTCAATGGTTAATTTTCATAGAATTTTTATGTATTACCACTTTTGTCAGATTCAAGTTATTTCTGTGACCATTGTGGGTTTTTCTTTCATTTACAGAGAGGTACCAACAATTTTGTCCACGTGTGTAAGCAGCAATATACTATTGAGGCCAGAAAACTTAAGTTTGTGTTTTCTTATCATACGATTAATCGAGTTAGCAGTTATCATTACAGGTCCAGTCACAGACATTTCATTAACACCTCAGAGAACTGGGTCATGTATAAAAGGTGCGTATACAGTCTCTTTAAGAAACCCAAGCACACCTCTTATAGCACATGTCCACTCAAATGTAACTGTGATCTATGTGAAATCCATCCATCCATCTTCTACTGCTTTTCTGGAGATCCGGGTTGCAGAGGCAGCAGTTCAAGTAGAGAAGCCCAGACTTCCCTCTCCCCAGCCACCTGCTCCAGCCCTTCAGAGAGGATACCAAGGCATTCCCAGACCAGCTGGGAGACATAGTTTCTCCAGCTAAGTCCTGGGTCTGCCCCGGGGTCTCCTCCCACTGGAACGCGCCCGAAACACCTCAAGTGGGAGGCGTCCAGGAGGCATCCTGATCAGATGCCCATACCACCTCAACTGGCTCCTTTCGATGTGGAGAAGCAGCGGTTCTACTGAGCCTCTCCCGGATGACTGAGCTCCTCACCCTATCTCTAAGGGTGAGTCCAGCAATCCTACAAAGAAAGCTCATTTCAGCCGCTTGTATCTGCGATCTCGTTCTTTCGGTCATTACCCAAAGCTCATGACCATAGGTGAGGGTAGGAACGCAGACTGAATGGTAAATTGACAACTTTGCCTTAGAGCTCAGCTCCCTCTTCACCACAACAGACCAGCACAACGTCCGCATCACTGCAGATGCTGCTCCGATCCGTCTGTCAATCTCTCACTCTATTCTCCCCTCACTCATAAGTAAAACCCCAAGACACTTAAATTCCTCCACTTGGGGCAGGAATTTGTCCCCAACCCAGAGAGGACAATCCACCTTTTTCCGACTGAGGACAATGGACTCGGACTTGGAGGTACTGATTCTCATCCCAACCGCTTCATACTCAATTGCAAACCATCCCAGTAAGACCTGTAGGTCATTGCTGGATGAAGCAAGCAGGACAACATCATCTGCAAACAACAGAGATGAGATCCTGTGGTCACCAAGCATGACACCCTCCTTTCCCTGGCTGCGCCTAGGAATCTTGTCCTACGACTGTGGCACAGGTGTAGTGTGACCAACTATTGATCAGAGGGTCAGGGGTTCGATTACCACTCTGTCTGCAGTCTGCATGTCGAAGTGTCATTGAGCAAGACACTGAACCCCCAGTTGCTTCTGGTGGCCAGGCTAGCGCCTGTGTGTGTATGGCAGCTCTGCTGCCATCAGTGTGTGAATGTGTGCGTGACTGGGTGGATAGCAGGATCTGTAAAGCGCTTTGGTCATCCAGAAATGAGAAAAAGAGCTATATAAGTGAATGCCATTTACCATAAAAATTATGAACAGGATTGGTGACAAAGGGCAGCCCTGGCGGAGTCCAACTCTCACTGGGAATGAGTCCGACCGAGTGTTGGCAATATGAACCAAATGCTCACAACGGTCGTACAGAGACCGAATAGCTCATAACAACAAGCCCGATATCCCACACTCCTGAAGCACCCCCCCCCCCCACAAAAAACCACAAGGGACGCAGACGAATGCCTTCTCCAAGTTCACAAAACACATATAAACTGGTTGGGCAGACTCCCACAAACCCTTGAGGATTCTTGAGAGGGTAAAGAGCTGGTCCGATGTGCCACAGCCAGGACGGAAACCACATTGCTCCTCCTGAATCCGAGGTTTGACCAACGGCCGGACTCTCCTCTCCAGTACCTTGGCATAGACCTTCCCAGGGAGGCTGAGGAGTGTGATCCCTCTAAAGTTGGAGCACACCCTCCGGTCCCCTTTTTTTGGAGAGAGGAACCACCACCCCAGTTTGCCATGCCAAAGGCACTGCCCCCAACCTCCACGCAATGTTGCAGAGGCGTGTCAACCGTGACAGCCCCACAACATCCAGGGCCTTGAAGTACTCTTGTCCACTCCCGGGACCCGGCCACCAAAGAGATTTTTAACCATCTTGGCGACCTCAGCCCCTGTGATAGGCGAGTCGTCCCCCTCGTCCAGAAGCCCTGCTTCCTCTGTGGAAGGCGTGCCAGCGGGACTGAGAAGATCTTTTGAAGTACTCCTTCCACCGCCCGACAATATCCCCAGTCAAAGTCAGCAGCACCCCATCCACACCATACACAGTGTGGACAGGGAGCTGCTTCCCCCTCCTGAGCCACCGGACAGTTTGCCAGAATCTCTTCGAGGCCGACCGAAAGTCTTGTTCCATGGCCTCACCGAACTCCTCCCATACCCGAGTTTTTGCTTCAGCAACCACAGGAGTTGCATTCTGCTTGGCCTGCTGGTGCACCTCAGCTGCTTCGGAAGTCCCACAAGCCAACCAAGCTTGATAGGACTCCTTCTTCAGCTTAATGGCCCCCCTCACCACTGGTGTCCACCACTTAGTTTGGGGGTTGCCACCACGAGATGCCCCGACGATCTTGCGGCCAAAGCTCTGGGCAGCCACTTCAACAATGGAGGTGGAGAACATGGCCCATTCAGACTCCATGTCTCCAGACTCCCTCAGAATGTGGTTGAAGTTCTTCCGGAGGTGGGAGTGGAAGACCTCCCGGACAGAAGCCTCAGCCAGACGTTCCCAGTACACCCTCACTATACGTTTGGGTCTACCAGGTCTGAATGGCTTCCTCCCCTGCCATTGGATCCAACTCACCACCAGGTGGTGATCAGTTGACAGCTCTGCACCTCTCTGTACCCGAGTGTCCAAGACATACGGTCGCAGGTCTGATGACACAATAACAAAATTGATCATCGACCTGTGACCTAGGGTGTCCTGGTGCCAGGTGCACATATGGACACCCTTATGCTTGAACATGGTGTTCGTTATGGACAAACTGTGGTTAGCACAAAAGTCCAATAACTGAACACCACTCGGGTTCAGATCGGGCAGGCCGTTTCTCCCAATCACCCCCTTCCAGGTTTCACTGTCGCTGCCCACGTGTGCACTGAAGTCCCCCCCAGTAGGACAATGGAGTCTCCAAGAGACTCTCCAGCACCCCAGTCAGAGACTCCAAAAACGGTGGGTATTCTGAACCATCATTTGGTGCATAGGCACAAATGATGGTCAGGACCCGTTTAACAACCCAAAGGCACAGGGAAACAACCCTTTCGTCCACTGGGGAAAACTCCAATATAGAGGCAGCAAGGTGGGGGGATTCAAGAATAACCACCCTTGCTCGTCGCCTCTCACCTGGGGCAACTCCAGAGTAGGCCAAGCTCCTGCCCCTCTCCAGGAGACTAGTTCCAAAACCGGAGCTATGTGTTAAGGTGAGGCCGACTATATCTAGCCGGTATCTCTCAACCTCATGCACCAGCTCAGGCTCCTTCCCCACCAGAGAGGTGACATTCCACGTCCCAAAAGCCAGTTTAGAAAGCCTGGGATCAGACCGCCAAGCACCGGACCCCCATGACCCCTCCTGCAGGTGGTGAGCCCATTGGAGGGCGGACCCATGTAACTCCTTCGGGCTGAGCTCGGCCAGGTCCCACGGGCGGAAACCAGATGCTAGCCTTCGAGCCCCTCCCCCAGGCCTGGCTCCAGGGTGGGGCCCCAGTAACCCCATACCGGGCGGGATACACTGAATCCTTGTTCTAGCATTCATCATGAGAGTCTGTTGGATCGTTCTTAGTCTGGCACTTCACCCAGGACCAGTTTGTCCTGGGTGACCCTACCAGAGGCAAATTGCCCTGGACAACATAGCTCCTGGGATCACTAGGGCACGCAAACCCCCCACCATGATAAGGTGGTGATCCATGAGGAGCTATGGGAAAACACCAAACTATAATCAGGGAATAACAATCCATGGAAGGAAGGGGGAAAAAAAGTCTAAATTTTGATGTGGTAACAATAAAAGACTTACATAGGGTCCTTTTCGAAGACAGGAATCCAATTTGTCAGCTGGTGAGGAAGACAGAACGTACTCTACCATGCTAACGCCCAGCCCTCCACTTTCAGACCGCGGTGACATCACAGAGCCAACTCCAACTTCACCTCCACCGTGGAAACCCTGCCCTGGCCGACGGGATACCATGATTGGCTGAGACACAGAGTGATCTGTAATGTGAGGAACACGAAGAGTTAAAAACAACATCCATATTTATCAGTGATTTAATATGTTATGTGTAGCATCATCTCACTTTGGCTCATCAATAAGAATTATTCTTCTGCTTAAAGACATTGTTTCACCCAGGAAAAGGACAGTCAAGCACTACTCTGTCATTCCCCCAGGCCACGGCTCAACTCACATTCCTTTGTTAAAACCAGTCTAAGGAACTCACCCTAATGCATTTCCTGTTTTGGCTTTTATGGCCCCATAAACGTGGAGACATGGAACAGAACCCTGGAGTACGTCATATGGTCACTACAAAGATCCACAGCTCAATATTGCCCTCTGGCAACTCTGGGACATGCAGATCTAACCAGTGCAGCTTTTCATCACATCTGTGTTAACTCAATTCTAAACCTTCTCTTCTTTTCCAGGACCATTTAATCCATGATTTTAGATATGTGCATGTTAAAATGTTTAGATGAATGTTTATTCCTGCATGTTAATTTATAAGCACTGGGTATAAGTTGCATGATCAATAAGACTAGGTTAGAGAATATACATAAGTGTATAGAGGAATATTCCAGTTTTAAAAAGTGTTCAAAGATTTGCCAAAATATCTCTCAAATCATGTGACCAATCTCAGCCAATCTCTGCTTGACAACAGCTCTCAGTGTTGTTTGTTCCAGACAAAAGACCGTTTGCTCATTGGACTAAAGTTCATAAAGCCCGCCCACGAAGGAAGCCTACAGGCTGAGCTCCTGTCAACCCGGAAGCCCGCGGAAGCTCGACTGAATTTATAAAAGGAGGGAGACCCCTCACTACTTCCCTTAACCGCCGCTGCTTTTCGCCATCTCTCTTTCGGCTTTTCACTTCTATTGTCTTCACGTCTGTCACAGCAGAGAACTACCGGAGAACAAAGGGACTTATCCCACGCTTTTTTTTTTCTACAATCACAGAGCCTGAAGTATCATGTATTTTTGTAATCTCTTTGTATCTTAATGTTTCTTTAAATGCCTAGGAATTCTTTCTCTCTGAGCTCAAATTCTAATTAGGAGTTAAACTCCAATCCTAGACGTTTATTTCTATCCCTTTTTCCTGTTAAACTTTGAAACTATCATCTCCACCAGTCCGAAAGATCTGTTAATTTTGCTATTGGATCAGATATTATTATTATTAAATTCCTCATGAGAAGCCGCAGATCCTGGACCCAGCTCGCCACGACCACGCACAGCTGAAGAAATCACCACCCCAGGAGGAGGAGATGCCCTGGGCCAGATCGCAGCCCAGGTGATCAACACATCAAAATCTCATCTTGTGACAACCGAATATTTGCTGGACAAATATTCTGGGTTTTGGCACTTTTCCACATCGAAAGCTTCACGAGGACGACGAAAGAACGCATCTTCAAATCTTCAACAAGAAAGCACGTGAGCTGCACTTTCTTTATCCATCTGCTGAATCAAACATCTGAGACTTGAGGATAATTCAATATTTGATCAAATGCAAAATTAAGGAGCCATAAACATAACTCCTCTTTTCATTAAAATTCTGTTTTTATTTTCTTAGAGTAATCCAGAACTTTTCATATAATTAGTAAAACTTTCCCCATAAATTTCCGTTGTCTTCCACAATCTGTTAACTTCAAACTGATCTAAATTCATTTCACAGTTAACCCTGGTTCTGCAAATGTTGACATTGTTAATCTATCATTTACAAGTTTAATTTCATGGTTAACAAAATCATTGCAATGTCTTTGACTTATTTCATTTAATAAATATGTGAAAATGAGAACTGTTGAGAATTTATTTCATTCTGAGTCTGGTTCAAGCCCCCAGTATCGAATTCACTAAAATTTTGAGACTGATTATTAATTAATTTATTGAGTGATTAAACAGGTATAAAGTGAAATTAAAGATTAAATTGGTTCTTAGAGATAGAAGCTGGTGCCCAACGAGTGTTATTAACTTTTCTGGTGTATATGAACCGAGAATTCATCTCAGGTTCCAATACATTAATATAAATTAAATAATTTTTATACTTGATCATAACTATTAATTCATATACTGTTACATATGTCATTAGTCTTATTTTGGCCATAATTAAAGTATCATCATTTGTATTAACGCAGTCTATCGGATTATTTCAGCCTTTTTTTGGGTTAGCGTCTGTGTGTGGAGCTGCCATCAGTGTGTGAATGTGTGTGTGAATGGGTGGATTGCAGGCTCTGTAAAGTGCTTTGGTCACCCGACATGAGAAGAAAAGTGCTATATAAGTGAACGCCATTTACCATTTCTTCAAATTCTTATGCTGACTGTCTTTTTAAGAGTCTGCCTACACCCACATTTCAAGCCCTAAGAGACTCAAATCAAATTTTATTTTACCCTTTTGTAACACTGAACCATTTTAGGGATGCTTGAGTACACAAATTTAATCTCAAAATCTGACTATTTAGACCAAATATGAGCCAATTTCTAATATATCGCAATGGATATATCCAGTACGTGGTCAATGTGACACTGATGTCATCACTTGGCTTCATTATCAGCAATCATGCTCGCAGTAACTGCAAACACAGCATGCAGCACACGCATCAGACTTCTTTTCATCTTCTTCCGGACCCCATTACATAGAGCCGACTAACTGCTTGCAGTCCCCCAGAACAAAAATCCTAAGCATACCTGTACTAAATCTGCATCAATTTCCTCAGATTAAATTGAACTAGTGGTCGTGCAAGTACGAAATGTGCTGTTGTTACTGATGGTGCCAAGATGCATCGATATGCGTACACATGTCATTTCCGGGGCCAGGCATATTCATATTCAATTCAGATAAAGAAGTCATTTGTAATTATGAATGTGACTTAAAAAAATTCATAATCCAACTATGTTTAATGTGAACATTGCCGTAATGAACTGCAATTGATGTGCTATCTGACTGGAGTTCCAAATCAAGTTATGGCAGTCAAAATGAACATAAGGGCCTTTTCCACTAGCACGCTTTAGCGCGACACGGGACGGCTCAGCACGCTTTGTACGCTTTTCCACAAGCCCCAACACGGTTTAACAGCCGCGATTCTCAGCCCCGCTGAAGGGCAGGGTACAGCAGTTCTGAGCTGGGCCGTGTTGTGACGTTAACAGACTGGTCGCCGCTGATTGGTCAGGTCATAACCGGCGCTGATTGGTCAGGTTGTAACCGCCCCTCTCCTCCTCCTCTTCTACCGAATCTTCACGACCTTCTCAATAAAGTTTTTGGAAAAAAAAAAAAAGAAGAATCTAGACGACCGCCATTACTCAGCGCGCAACCACTGTTGGCGGTTTATTTTCAGTGTATTGCTGTGCTATTTTCATTTATTCTCTATCAAAAATGGCTTCGCGTAATAAGGGTGTTCCATGGACCAATAAGGAGCTGCAGTGTCTGCTCACTGCATTGTCAGACGAACGTATCCAGCGCGAGTTAGACGGAGCCACCCGGAATGAAAAAATATACCGGGAGGTCTCGACATCGGAGTCCTTTAACGGTGAGTTTTAATTTATTTTTATTGTGCGTTTTTTCGCAAATATATTCGGTAAGACGCTCAGTTTATTTATGCAATAAAAAAGCTGTTCATTTGTGGATGGTGATCGCTGCTTTATTGCAGCACACTGCGGACTAAAGCTTTTATTTTAATTATTCATGTGAACAATACGCTGAAATAAGCTTATGTAATCTTGTTAAAAACTATTGTCTTTTCTGTATATCTTGCACTTTCGTGCTGAATTTTATTGTGTGCATTTTCCTTGTAGAATCATCCCACGCGTCCGCCGCTCCAGCCCGCCCGGATTCTTCAATGTGAATCTGTCCCGTCACCAGGCGTAAAATGTATTCAATGATAAATATTTGCAACATTTAAATGAGGTTGCAGAAAACGCAAGGGTATCCCTGGACCTGGCAGAGACGGCTTCTTTCAACCGAGCCTTCCTGACCCAGTTTGGGAAGCTGGGAGAGGCACTCAGTGGTCGGCGTATATAAAATGTCGATTAACCGTCATGTTGTGTTGCAAAGTTTTTTTTTTATTTTAATATTTTGTATATAATAAAATGGAATTGTTTTGGAAAGTGTGGTTTGTCTGTTATAACACTGAATTATAAAACAGTATAATTGCATAGAAATTCCACTGCCTAGTCTGATGAAAATGATGCTGATCATCCTGTCAGGGGTCAACCATTGTAAAGGTAATGTAATTTTTAACTAGACCAAAAAACAAATGTTTTTGTAAGCTTTCTGTTCTTTTTATTGAAATATCATAAAAAATTAGCACCACATGATACAGTTCTAAAATTTGGGTAAATTTTTTTATGTTAACTTATAAGAAGTTGCACAGTTGGACTTTAAAATGCAGCAGGAGAGACTGATCAAGCTTACAAGTCAAAAAGTAAGTATATGTAAATTGAATGTTCTATCGGCATTCCAAATTCAGAGAATTACAATACTTTAGAAGGAGTGTAGCATCATCTAAACGGAAAATAATAATACTGTTGTTCCAAACGTTGACCTGAAGGTGAAAAACATGATTTTTTTTTTTTATTCAGTACATCCAAAATGCCCTAGGATGTAAAAAATAATACAAATTGGTGTTGGCCAGTGTGCCACTGTCTCATTATTTAATACGAATAATAACAAGTTTCAGCTCATTATTTCTAGGTCATTTGGCAGTTAATTCAAAACAAAAGTGACTTGTGTTGTTGCAGCTTTTTTCATCAGAGAGTTTCTCCAGTTTTGGAGCATATAATCATCCGTCCCTTAACTGTTAAACATTAAATAACAGCAGACAGATTGGCAAAGGATACACAATTGTGTTGCTGTAGCCTAAAACCGCTGTGACCCACTGCTTGTGGTGCTACCTTTCATGTGTGTGCTTTTTATGAATATTCACACGTTTTTGTAAGTACAAGTGTGATAGTATTAAATTGAAATATTCATTCATATTTCATCTCGCTGCCTGTACCCTTGTCTGGCGGTCCTTTTTGCCGTTTACGGTGAAAAAAAGCCACAGACCGAGGAGTGGCCTTGTACAGCTATGTGTTATGTTTTACACATAGCCTTGTACAGCTATGTGTTATGTTTTGCTTGGGTCTTCTCAATAAAGTTTTGGGAAAAAAAATGTTTTGCTTGGGTCGCGTGCGTTACGTCACGGGAGTGTGGCACCGCCTCGCTGTTATAAACCCACCCACCCCAGCACAACACCCATGCCAAACACCGTGCTAATGGAGACAGAAGCATGCCGAGCCGTACTGAAGTGAATCGAGCCGTACCGAGGTGTGCTGGGCTAGTGGAAAAGAGGCATAGTAACTGACCTTAATGCTACACATAATCAGCAAAGCATCCAAACACAAAAACATCCATCCATCCATCCATCTTCTACCGCTTTTCCGGAGGTCCGGGTCGCGGAGGCAGCAGTTCAAGCAGAGAAGCCCAGACTTCCCTCTCCCCAGCCACCTGCTCCAGCTCTTCAGAGGGGATACCAAGGCGTTCCCAGACTAGCTGGGAGACATAGTCTCTCCACCGAGTCCTGGGTCTGCCCCGGGGTCTCCTCCCAGTGGGACGTGCCTGAAACACCTCAAGTGGGAGGCGTCCAGGAGGCATCCTAATCAGATGCCCATACCACCTCAACTGACTCCTTTCAATGTGGAGGAGCAGCGGTTCTACTCTGAGCCTCTCCCGGATGACTGAGCTCCTCACCCTATCTCTGAGGGTGAGTCCAGCAATCCTACGGAGAAAGCTCATTTCAGCCGCTTGTATCCGCGATCTCGTTCTTTCGGTCATTACCCAAAGCTCGTGACCATAGGTGAGAGTAGGAACGTAGATTGACTGGTAAATCGACAGCTTTGAAAAAGAAAAGAAAAACATATTCTGTCAAAATAGTGTGACCATTCCATGAGATACTACTGAAAAATGGACAATTTCTTTGTCTTCCGGCTGCTCCCTTTCGGGGTTGCCACAGCGTATAATCACCTTATATCATGATGATCCGCGTGTTGATTTGGCAAGGATTTTTAGGCTGGATGCCTGCCCTGATGCAACCCTGCCCATTTATTGCTTGGGACCGGCACAGGGAGTACACTGGCTTGTGCACCCCCTGTGGCTGGGTAACTAACTTTCCTTCCTACATTCTATTTTTGCTGAGCACCAAGCTAGAAGGCAGCAAGTACCATTTTCATATGGTCTTGGTATGACCCAGCCGGGACTTGAGCCCACAACCTCCTGGGTGTGGGGTGGATGCTCTACCTCTAGGCCACCACTCCGGTACTCAAAAATGTACACTAAATTTAAAAAAAAAAAAAAAAAAAAAAAAAAAAAAAAATCAATAGTACTTCACTGCAAAAATGATCTCACCTAGGGCTGTGTGATATGACAATATATATCGGATGATGATATAAAAATGTCTATCATTTCATAGAATACTCTATCGTTTATATCATGATTTAAAATGCACATACTCCCGTTTCTTCACCAATGCTCCTCACGCACTACTTGTCAGCACCTTGCATGTCCCCCGCAGTATGTGCAGTGGACCAGGTCTGTGGGCGGTCAGTCCGTGTTAAGAATGCAGCTAACTCCAAACTACCAGTTTGGTCATATAGCCGCTACTCCTGTTTGTCAGGGATGTGGGACCATTTTCCACCATGCTGTGTCAGAGAGGACAGTCCGCTAACCTCATTTTAATAAGAGGTAAGTAACGTTAACACCATGTCTAATTATTAAATGGCAAATGCTAAATGACGATACTAAATTGTGCTAAATGGAAACATTATAGTGTATCAGACCATCGTTTCTTTGGTTTAAATTAATGCTGAGTTTTGTCTGAAAAAATTTCATTAAAGCTGCAAAAGTGCCGAAGGCGGAACACACACGCAAAATAAATTAATTAAAATGGGTCAGAGGAGCAAGTTGGCTCTTAATGTAATTTACTTGATTTCTAATAATTTTAATTAGTCAAGTAGCGATAATGATATCAATGTTTCAGTACTTTTTGCTAAACTTGCTGCTCTCTAACAAGGTGCTTAATGGCAAAATTCACAACAGGTGTTTGATCCATGAATCGACCAATAAATTTTCTGGTTCAATTAGAATTGGTATTTAAACAGTCCTCTTCGACATGCTGTTCACTTTTTGACATCATGAAATCAAGACAACACCTAACAGGTGATCAACAGTACCTTGCTACTGCAAGGCTTAAAACAGGATGTTCTCAGGGGAAAGTGGCCACTGAGTTTAGAGTGTCACAGACTGTCATCAGCAGGTTGCAACAGAGATATAGAGAGACTGGAAGAGTCACGGAAAGGTATAGAAATGGACGTCCTTTGGCCACACCCCACACTGATGACCGCTTCAATGTGAACAGTGCCCTGCGGAACTGGATGATGAATGCCACTCAACTCCAGGCACATTTAAGGGAGGTGAGAGGCACCAAAGCGTTACGTCAGACCGTTCAAAACTGTTTACATCAGCGTTGTCTGCATGCTAGATGACCTGCCAAGATACTTGACCACACCACCAGGCAAAGGTAAATGGCATTCACTTATATAGCACTTTTTTCTCATCTCTAAATGACCAAAGCGCTTTACAGATCCTGCTATTGACCCATTCACACACTGATGGCGGCAAAGGTGTCATCGTTTGCATAGGCCAGGGAGCATTTACGCCGGACAAGGGACCAGTGGGCCTCAGAGCTGTTCTCTGATGAAAGCTGATTCATGTTGAGCAGAAATGATGGCTGACAACGATGTTGGAGACATCAAGGAGAGCGCTATGTAGCAGCCATTTTTGTCAACATGTTACAGTCTGGGTAGGTGTGTCTAGTATACAGAACTGCCCTACACCTTGTGAATGGTACAGTGACAAGCCGATACTACCTGAATAACATCATTAAGCCAGTCATTGTGCCCCTGCATGGACAACACAGGCCTAATTTCATCTTCATGGACAACAATGGTCCAGCTCATCGAAGCTGCACCATATGGGAATGGCTGCGGGAGGCAGGGGTACCTCAAATGAAGTGGTCGGCACTTTCTCCAGACCTGAATCCCATAGAAAACCTATGGGATCAGCTGAGTTGTCGTGCAGAGGCTCATAACCCTGCACCCCACAACCTCAATGACCTGAGGGCCACCCTTCAAGAAGAGTGGAACGCCATGCCTGAGCAGACAATAAGTCAACTTGTGAACAGCATGAGGCATCATTGTCAAGTTGTAACTGATGCTCGAGGGCACATAAGTTACCGAGACATTGACATTTTTTTGTTGTGGTATACCCACCACTGTTGTTGGCTTTTGTTTCAATGTTTGAGATGAGGAAATCATCATGGCATGCTTCTTCTTAAATGCCCTACTTTTATGATATAATATCACTGTCGCCTGAACTTTTTACATTTTCCATAAATTTCACCCAAAAGCCAAATATCCCTAACTTTTTGTGAGTAGTGTATATTTGGAGCATTCTTGCTGACACACTGTGAGAAGATAAGAGCCTTGGTGGAGATATGCATTCTCAGATCATCACCAAAATGTAATGGGTTCTTCTCTAGCCCAAGGATCACCTCTGGTGAAAATTTCATCCAAATCCATCCAGTAGTTTTGGAGTATTCTTGCTAACACACTGCGAGAAGATAAGAGCCTTAGCAGCTCATCACCAAAATGTAATGGGTTTCTCTCTAGCCCAAGGACCACCTCTGGTGAAAATTTCGTCCAAATTGATCCAGTAGTTTTTGTGTAATCCTGCTGCACAAATACAAACAAGGTCCTTGGTAGAAGTATGCAGTCTCAGATCATCAGCAAAATTTAATGGGTTCATCCTTGACCTGTGGTGAAGTTTTAACCAAAATCCGTATAGCAGTTTTTGCATAATCCTCGTAACAGAAAGACAGTCAGACAGGCAAACCATTCTGATTACATTACCTCCTTGGCGGAGGTAATGTTTATAAAACATTTACCTGTTGAGTCGGTACTGCAGAAGACCCCAGATCAAAATGTATCCAATGCTGATCATGAGAACACCAGTAGATAGCCGGTAGCTAGTAGTTAGCATGCTAGCGATTTAGCACACTTTGCTCGTTTTCCTCGCGTTTTCAGATAACCATCACCACAAAGGTATTATGGCTTGTTAACTAGTCCCTCCAGGATTTCGCGGGATATTTTTATGATTGTTGCGGCCCAAAAAGCCTGAATTCGTGGGAGCTTTTTTAAAAAGTTGTGATAAAAGCTGTGATGTTTTTAAGAGTGTTTTTTACACAAAAAGTTATGGGAAGTATTACAAATTTTAAAGCAGATGTTTTTGTTCCAGTTTACTGCAGTGATATTCTATATCACAATACAAAAAAAGCACAGGATTGTCAAAAATTTCCTATTACAGTGATTTGTAAATTAAGCAAACTTCTGCTATGCACAACAGCAAATACACACTTTAACACATTATCAATTACAACAGTTAAATTGCATTGAATGCATGTTCAGAGTATAGATTTGGAAATTATTAGCAGCACCTTCATTTGAAAACTCCCTACGGTCCCCAACCACTCGGTACCGGGCGGAGAGGAAAAAATAAATAATGTATTCTGTTGCTCTGTTTTGTCTATTGGAGTCTGTTTTTCTGAAAAAAAAAAAAAAAAAAAAAATTACAGACAATATTCTCTCTCTTTCCATGCCTAACTCCTACCTGTCTATCTGCTGCACATCGGTCTTGACACACACACTTGTCTCTGCAAGACACACATCTTTCATTTACGGCGGGATGGCCATTGGTCCGTCTAGACCGGAGATTAACAGCTTTAAAGCTCACTGACAAGATGTAGTATTGATTTTACCTCTAAAGATGTGTAAAATGTTCAAACACTGGCTGTAGTGTTAGAGTTGCTCGTTGTGTTAGTGGTTTTACGGAGTCTCTCCTCATGTGCGCTCCCGCAACGGGGTACTTTTAGGGCAGGCGGACGTTTTTCCAACACAAACCCAGCGCTTTGTACACACAGTCAGGATGGAGACATGGTGAGACGTCCACCGGCAAGCTGGGGGAGACAGAGGAAGGAACGGTTTTGGAAACCTCGCGAGTGAGTGGTTTGTTTTTTTTTCTTTTCTTTTTTTTTTAAATTACACACTCTGTTTGCTGAGGTGTTCCGTTAATACTCACTGTAAACACGGAAGTAAACACAGTGCAGCGATGCATTTGGTTGGTTAGACAGAGCATTTGAGCACCATTCAGAGACAAATATGATTGGTGAAATCGGCGGAAGTTGAGGACTGGCCAAAATTACAGGAAAGTTTGCAGTGATTGGACGAAGTTGCAAGGTCGCGCAATAGTTGCGCTGATTGGCTGATTTCGCGTAAATTGACGCAATCACAACATCGTGAAATCCTGGAGGGACTGGTTAGTCGAGACCTGCCTATTTTTTTAAACAGACATGAAGCAGCTTCATGGGCTTAATGACGGAAGGGTAGACGAGTAGACGTAAACAGTTTTTTTTTTTAACAGGGTGGGACTTCCAGGTCACTGATGTATAATTTCTTGTCAAATAGTGCCTCACTGTGGAAATTAAGGTATCCAAAACACTACTGCAATTGTCAGAGAACTGATCGTTAATTACTATCAGTAATTTACTGTTACATGAACACCTTTGAAGTGGAGTGACACATATCCAGTGAAATTGGGAGTGCAATTATTGTGAAATACAGTAACTCCTGAAATCCCTATTGTCAAAATCAAATCGCTCGGTCGGAACTAACTGTTGTATAACATTACTTATACCGTGATATGAAATTTTGGTTATATCGCACAGCCCTAATCTTACTAAATAGGCCAACAGCACAAAACAAATTCCCAACTGCTGTCAGACTGCAGCTGATGTGCAGGAATTGTTGTCACTGTGTCTATAAAAATAACTAGAGTGTTGAAAGGATGCAGCAGAAATCTGAAACATCATAATCTGGGAGAACATAAAAGTGATTTCACGTCGACAGCAGCTTTTGATCCACGTAGAAACTTAAATATATATTTAACAACTCCTGTGATTGTTGTGCTTGTCAAAATACAAACATGTACATTTGAAAAACTAGTTTTAGTACAAATTTATCATTACAATTGTTCTGACTCCAAAAGTTTTACAAACGTTTCTCAGACTGGCTTATACCTGAGGCACCCCAGGCACTGTCCCGCCACTGGTCCAGGAAGATCCCTTTTGGTCCGTCCTTTCCGGAGTCATCTGTCTCCCAGAACTTCTTACCAGTGAGCAACTGCTACAGAGGCACAAGACAAGAAAAAAAAGTTGTTAAAGATCACAGAGAAGACGGTCAAAAAGTAACATTAAAATTCATGTAGAAAGGCAACTTTAAAAACTATCCAAGGGGAAAGCAAATATTATCAAAAGGAAAAGTGAGATTTTTTTCTTTAAATTTCCATTTGGTATCATTGTTGTGTTTTATTAGCAGGGATGGCAACAGGAAATTCTGATTTCAGCTGAAATTTAATTTGGTCGATTGACTTATGGGGGGGCCGGGGGGGCGCAGCCCCCCTAAAGCTGGGAGGTTTTCAGTAAAACAGAAGTAATTTAGACTGAAAAAAATGATTTAAAAAAAAAATGAAATACTAGACTTAGATAAATCATTAAATTTAATGAAAAGTTAACTTACTTTTTCTTCAATGTTGTCTCACTGTCTTTAGTCCAACATATTTAACAGTTCTATAAGAGTTTATTACACTATTTACACTGGTCACCAAGTCACTTCTAATGTGAAACTTTCTTCCTTTTGGCAGCAAGCTGTGTCAGTCTCTGAACTTTGAACTTCATCTCCTTTTCTGGTTTCTTCAGAAACTGTCCCGAGTGTTTCTGTTACCTCGTCGAACTTTGAGCCAATTTTCACCTTTACCGTCACTTTTCTCTCAAGCCAATTCCATCGGAACTTATTTTTGACACTTTTGTCTATTTCTAGCACTAATGACTCCTGATCCTTCGATAAAAATCTCAGAATTCTGCTGAAAACAATATCGAAAGCTCAGAATTCCAACACGAACCAGGGATGTGATTTGGGGTTGGGGAAATTATCTGAAAATTTAGCAGGGGGTCTGGGGGACACAGTCCCCCAGCGGGGTGTGGGGCAGAGCCCCAATGAGGGGGCAAGGGGGGCGAAGCCCCCCCAAGCTCCTGGGTTTTTATGATTTTTAAGTACCAGAACTGTGCTTAAATGACATAAAACAAACAGCTGAATGCCACTTATTACTGTATAATATTGACTTATGTTCCAAGAAGATAGCATTCCTAAAATATTCCAACAAGCATTATCCATCACATGCTTTAACACTTGATCAAATCAAAATCAGTTAATTTTATCTATTCCATAATAGAAATAAAATTCCAACATACCATTACTTTTTGTAATTTCAGCATTCATTTCAGATCACCAGTTTCAATCTCCATTGAGACTTGAGCAGTTCATTTTGCACAATCACTGATGTAGCCAAGTCTTAGAAATATTCAAAAGTTATGAGTCATTGTCCACTGTGCACTGTCAATTTCAAACTGTTTGGAATCATAAAAGTCATCTAACTAAATTGTTTTGCTATTTTTTTCCTCCTCAACATCAATGTCAGGGCACTGCAGGAGTTTTTGGGGGATGGTTAACTTTTATAACCGTTTCCTCCCCCAAGCAGGCCAGCTCATACAGCTGTTGTACGCCGCACTCAAGAAACGGAAACCGGCGGACAGAGTCGACTGGACTCCTGAGAGGGAGCAGGCGTTCTGCAGTTAAAACAGCTCTGGCAAACGCTGCACTACTGGCGGCTCGGACATGGGCATAGCAGCCGTCGTGGAGCAATGCGCTGCCGGTTCTTGGCAGCCGCTCACCTTTTTAGCAGGTCTTTGCACGACAGTGAGCGTAAATACAGCGTGTTCGACAGAGTTAATGGCTCTCCACCTGGCCATACGCCACTTCCAGTTCTGGCTGAAAGGGCGCACCTTCACTGCGTTTGTGGACCACAAGCTGCTAACGTACTTAACGTACTTTATCTTCCTGGAAGATAAAATAAAGCGGAATTCGGCGAATTAGAGGAAAATCACATCCCTGAGAATGCCGCCATGAATTTTTGACAAAGCATACAACGAGCCATTTGATTGGTCCAATCGTTTGCAACTATCCAATCGCAGGGCTGTTTACAATACAGCAGTAGCTTGAACACAACACATCCGGGTTATCGCGGGAGACTTGACCTGGGGAAGCGCCAAGCACTTAAGTAATCGTGTTGATTTTCGCTAAAATCGTTAACAATAAGGTACCTTACCCCCACTAAAAACCGGAGTGGTGGCTCAGTTGGTAGAGCATCCGCCCCACACCCGGGAGGCAGGGGTTCAAATCCCGGCCGGGTCATACCAAAGACCATATAAAAATGGTGCTTTCTGTCTTCTAGCGTGGTGCTCCGCATAATGGAATGGGGAAAGTAAAGTTACACACAGAGCTACCAGAGGACTGACCCCCCTTTCACTACTTACAGTAGCTGTGTGGCCTAGGGTCAGAGAAACGGAGATAGGCGCCGCCCATATACACCTTCAGGTGTGAAGGGATTAACTAACTAACCCCCCCTAAAATTTTCTCAACGGATTTAGACGATTCACAGAAATGATCAATTTGAAAATAAAACGGCGGAAATCCGCGGATCGGCGGAAAATTGCCATCCCTGTATTAGTTTCCCAAGTAAAGGCCACTGACTGCACCCCAAACAAGAGCATTCGATGCAAATGCAATATCCCCTGCCTCCTTTTTCTCTGAAGATCCCAATACTTATTGACGAGATGCAGTTTTCAACTTTTCAATATAACTGCTGTGGCAGAACCAAATTATATAAACCCACCATCCATGAATATACAACAAAGTACAGCGGATATAAAAAGTCTACACACTCCTGTTCAAATGCCAGGTTTTTGTGATGTAAAAAAATGAGACCAAGATAAATCAGTTCAAAACTTTTTCCACCATTAATGCGACCTATAACCTGTACAACCCAATTGAAAAACAAACTGAAATCTTGTAAGGGGAAAAATAAAAAACTTACAATAACCTGTTTGCATAAATATGCACACCCTTAAATTAATACTTTGTTGCAGCACCTTTGGCTTTTATTACAGCACTCAGTCTTTTTGGGTAGGAGTCTTTCAGCGTGACACATCTTGATGTGGCAATATTTGCCCACTCATCTTTGCAAAAAATGCTCCAAATCTGTCAGACTACAAGGGCATCTCCTGTGCACAGTCCTCTTCAGATCACCCCACAGATGTTTGATCGGATTCAGGTTTGCACTCTGGCTGGGCCATTCCAAAACCTTAATCTTCTTGTGGCGAAGCCATTCTTTTGTTGATTTGGATGTGTGTTTTGGGTCACTGTCGTGCTGAAAGATGAAGTTCCCCTTCATCTTCAGCTTTCTAGCAGAAGCCTGAAGGATTTGTGCCAATACTGACTGGTACTGGGAACTGTTCACAATTCCCTCCCCCTTGACTAAGGCCCCAGTTCCAGCTGAAGAAAAACGGCCCCAAAGCATGATGCTGCCACCACCATGCTTCACTGTAGGCATGGTGTTCTTTTGGTGATGAGCAGTGTTGTGTTTATGTTAAATATACCTTTTGGAATTATGGCCAAAAGTTCAACCTTGGTTTCATCGAACCATAACACATTTTCCCACATGCATTTGAGATTTTGGGGTTGATCAGAGGCACTTTAAATGGTGCCAGGTGAGTGCTGACTCCCATTTACCATGAGTCTGAATGTAACTGGTTGATTCTGAACACATCCACATCCCCAGTTATAACAGGATGTGCATATTTATGCAACCAGGTTATTGTAAGTTTTTTAGTTTTCCCCTTAAAAGATTTCAGTTTGTTTTTCAATTGGGTTGTACAGGTTATAGATCGCATTAATGGGGGGGAAAGTTTTGAAATGATTCATCTTCGTCTCTTTTTTTACATCACAAAAACCTGGCATTTGAACAGGGGTGTGTTCAAGGTGTGGAGGTCGGAAAAAAATATTTTATTTTATTTTGACCCTCCGGAATCAACAATATACCTGTTTACCAAGTGAACCGTGTTCCAATGACAGTCCATTCATTCACCCCCCCCCCCCCATTCTTTTTTTTGTTTAAATTTCTGTCCGATCATAACAAGACAAAAAAGAACAGGAAAGAAAAAATACAACATATTTCAGACAGAAAGGGTTTAGGCAGAAGCAATAACTTATATGTGCTTACCCCTCAGTTAATGCAACCGGCTGAGATTGAAATAAAATAACATGAAATGGTGTGCATTAAAGTTAAATAAGATAAGATAGGATAAGATAAGATAAGCCTTTATTAGTCCCACAATGGGGAAATTCCAGGATTGCAACAGCACAGGGATAGCAACACTCAGAGCAACAATCAGAAGGCAAGAAAAAACAAGAGCAGCTAGTATACATATGTACATATTAATATATATATATATATATATATATATATATATATATGTACAGACACACAGTGCGGAGCATTGTGGTTGGTGGATGTGCAGCAGAAAGTCTAAGCTCTCAATAGACGGATCACTACTCAATGATAGTGTTGCTATGATCACCGGGGGGGGGGGGGGAGTCCCTAACACGGAAACAAAATGCTGTGAAAGAAAACCCTCAGTAATCCGCATAAACAGATGTAATGCTACCAAGTAAAATAAGTAAATAAAATAAAGTCAATAAACACCACACAATATCACTCCAATCTTACAGCTGAATTTATACTAGTTACTAGGGGTGTGCCATATCGTATTGTTGACAATAATATCGGTATAAATTTTGATACCAGTGTAATACTGCAATATTTGGGGTCTGCTGCATGACAAAGTCACACCACACAGAAACGGCAAAACAAACATAGTGGGAAGCTGCTACTCCGAAGTCAGACTGCCTCCAGTTGAGTGGAAATATTTAAGCTTCACTTTCTTTTTCAGACTACCGTCATGTTTTTAAAAAAACAACGGTGCAGCAGTGTGGATAATCTGCCTGCATTTTTTCCGCATGTCCACAACACCGCTGAAGCGGTATTAACATTGAACAATGTGAAGCTCGAAGTGGCTGTAGATTTTTACTTCCATTTTGGCTGCTTTATCTTGATTTTATTCAACCACTCGAAGAGAGAGGGAAAAAAAATATCTGTTCAAGGGTAATGAGAGCCAAAAGCCCCAGCACAAGTCCATGCAATGGTTGTGAGTAGGGATGGGCATAATTAACCGATTAACCGATAATTGATCATTAAGAATTTCACCAAGGAAGTTCATTTTCGTCGACAAACCGTTTTTTTTTTTTTTAAATAATCCGAATGTAGGTTATTAGGCCTAGTGCACGGCCGTCCTCAAACAATGCAATGCATTTAACTGTGCCACTGGCAAAATTTGGGCACCGGGGGCAACATTACACCATCGCCGTACCCTGGCGTGCCTCAGTTGATACATGCGAGCTTCCGTAGGGCAATCGCCAAATCATGAAGAGGTTGCGGCGAAATGTTGCGTGGGACCATTTTAATTTAAAAAATGACCAGGTGTACTGCAATCACTGCAATGCAGCATACAAAGGAAAAAAGTAAAAGAAATATATGTTCCGTTATGTGTCCTGTATGTGTCTCCCGTTATTGTCTGGCTCGCAACTTGAAGCCTCCTTCGTTTGCGCAATGCGCATGTGTTCACGTTTTACTGCAAACTTGTCTTGTTAATAAATTCATCCTCGAAGAAAAACACTCTGTATTTTTTTTATTATTATTCTCAATACATAAGAGTACAGTGATCCCTCACTTATCGCGTCACCCATAAATAATACGTACGTTCATTCTCTCACGCTCTCTCTCATATGATACGTGTGTGTGTGTGTAAGTGTACATACATACGTAGATGTAAATAAAGTGTACATAAATATGTTTTTAGAACTCTTTTATTCTTATAACAAGATACGTAACTCAAGATAAAGATGATTTACTGCACAGGTTAATGAGAGCTTTACTGCTCCTCAGGTGCTAGAGGCGCAGGATCGTCGAGGGAAGCTGCAGGAGGCGGCGTAGTGGCTCGACGGGAAGACTATTTCGCACAAAATGGCACAAGAGAACAACAAAAAGTTCCACGCGGCTAGACTAAGCAACACGAGCGATAAACAGCAATGAATGCGGTCTTCGTTTGTTGGGTGGCCGCTCGGCAGGGAAAGAAGCTGGGTAAAATGTCTCGGCCAATCAGCTTGCGGGGTGAAACGTCTCGGCCAATCAGCTTGCGAGATTCCCGAGCCGAGCCAACCAGAGAGGTGGATTTGAGTTGTGCGGCTCTCCGTGTTGATACCTGATGTTCTAATGTAGTCTACCTGCCTTGTTACCTACCTAAAAATGTTAATGATTAACCGATTATTAATCATTAATTCTCCCGACGATCGGTGAAGAAAATTTCACCGAATGCCCATCCCTAGTTGTGAGTAATGCAGGTAAAGTGATTCAGAATAAAACCCGACCTCTGTGTGCAGTTAAGATGTAACAGTTTATATTATTTTCTTGTAATATTTGATTACTATACTACACTACTAAATAAATATTTTAAACTAAAGCTGAGCTGCTGTTTAGAAAACGGAGAAAAAGAGTTTTTGTTTCATTTTTCCTGAATATGTTGAAGGTAAAGAACGCTGGCCAGTGAAACTGTCCTTTTTGCATAAATGTAAAAAAAAACAAAAAAACAACAACAACTGTATTCTGCAATGTCGTGAAAAATATTGCTATCATGAAAACCCAGAACAGGACTATGGTGAACATGTCAATACAAAAGGAACAGAGGATGGCTAAAGGAGACCTGGCGTAGGACAATGTAGAAGGAAATTAGGAATAGATGTCTTGAGTTTGCAGATTGCCCAACACATAGTGGCTGACAGAGATAGATGGCGCTTCCTTGCAGTCGCCTGAAGTGCCAGACTGCACGTAGAGGACAGAGAGTGACAGTGAAAATTCACAGAAATATTGTGATATCATTTTTAGGCCATATTGCCCACCCCTACTAGTTACAAACCAAAGTGTCAAGAATCCAAATTACGCACAACAGCAAGGCGGAACGCACAGAGCTGCACAATATAAAAGCTTTTAATTTCCCGACTGAACACTTCGAACAGATATCTTAGACTATGGAAACAGATCTTCACTTTGATACAGCTGCAAATGTCACTGCTGCAGCTACCAGGGATCCACAATCCAGCTGCCTCGGCATGTATTGCGCTGGAGCTCGATTAGAGTGCATTTTGCCAAACAGAATTCCTCCCAGCAGACATGGATCTGTGTGCATTGCCTTGTGAGTCAACTATGTAGTCTCTAGCAAATTTTCTTACCCCTATGTCGCATATACAGAAACAGGATCCAGTTTCCAGTGGTGCTGGTTTTGGATCATGAATGAGGCAGGTTATATCTGAGGGAAATTAGTTATTATTCAACGGGGTTTCACTGCGCTCAGTAAGCAGAGCTATAGAGATAAATCACATAAAAATAATCATGTTTTTCAACCATTAATTCATAAATCATTTCAACGGAAGTAGAAACGTTATATTAACACATTTTGTGAGTTTCACCTGTTTAAGTTTGGCAGACCCACCTGATAGACAAACTGAATTTTGCGGCGAGCCCACAACTTCTCACGGCAGGTCAAAACTTTGCAGCTTGGCTCGTTGATTCTCACATCACATTTGTTTTTATATATCCCACTGTGTGCGTGAAAATCAGTGCACGCCATGTTTTTGTGCATGCGCACCGTTTGTACATGAGGCCCTAGGTTATTGTCATCACACCATCGCAGCAGATGCCGGACCTCTTCCCTGTAGGCTGACTCGTTGTTATCCTTAATCAGTCCTATGATGGTGGTGTTGTCAGCAAATCTGACGATGGGGTCTCTGGTGTAAATTGAAGAATAGTCATGCGTGAAGAGGGAGAAAAGAAGGGGGCTGAGGACAACCCTGCAGTGTGCTGGTGTTTAGATAAGAGTGGAGAAGATGTGGTCTCCTATCCTGACATTCTGGAGTCTATTACTGAGAAAGTCCAGTATCCAGGTGCACAGTAAACTACTCAGGCCCAAGTTGCCCAACTTCTAAACCAGTTTGTGGGGTAGAACTGTATTAAAGGCAAAACTGAAGTCCACAAACAGCATCCTCACATAGGTGTCGCTGTTATCCACGTGTGTGAGGGCTGTGTGGAGGGCCGTTATGATGGTGTCGTCCATCGACCTGTTTGCTCTGTAAGCAAACTGATGTGGATCAAGGTCAGCAGAAATAATTAAGGCAGGTGGGAACCACAGACTGCAGTAGCAAGAAGTTGAAGATGGTGGTAAAAAACCCCCACTAGCTGGTCCTCGCATACCTTAAGTATCCTTCCTATGACTCCATCTGGACCATCTGACAGGTGCAAGCTTCTCCGTTGCATTGGTTGAAGCGGGTGAAGAACTGGTTCAGAGTGTCCGGTAGGTTACTGTCTGAGCAGTCTGTTGATGTTTGCCTGTCCTTGTAACCTGTGAGTTTCTTGATCCCCTGCCACATGTTCCTGGTGTTATTCTTGTCAGTTTTCCTCGATACGCTGTTTATATTTGCATTAGGCCATTTTGATACCTCTCCACAGGGACTGGCATGCTTCTTTATAAGCCTGCTGGTCTCCTGACTTCTCACGTTCTAAGGAAGGGTACACACCTCAACAATAAGCCATGGTTTCTGGTTCAGGAACTCTTTTGACTGTCTTGGTTGAGATCACACTCTCAGTGCAGTAGCTGATATTACACACATGGACAAAATTGTTGGTACCCCTCTGATAATGAAGAAAAAAAAAAAACCCACAATGGTCACAGAAATAACTTGAATCTGACAAAAGTGGTAATAAATAAAAAGTCTATGAAAATTAACCAGTGAAAATCAGACAATGCTTTTGAACTGTGGTTCAACAGAATTATTTTAAAAAACAAACTCATGAAACAGGCCTGGACAAAAATGATGGTACCCTTAACTTAATATTTTGTTGCACAACCTTTTGAGGCAATCACTGCAATCAAACGACTTCTGTAACTGTCAATGAGACTTCTGCACCTCTCAGCAGGTATTTTGGCCAACTCCTCATGAGCAAACTGCTCCAGTTGTCTCAGGTTTGAAGGGTGCCTTCTCCAGACGGCATGTTTCAGCTCCTTCCACAGATGTTCAATAGGATTTAGAGCAGGGCTCATAGAAGGCCACTTTAGAATAGTCCAATATTTCACTCTTAGCCATTCTTGGGCGTTTTCAGCTGTGTGTTTTGGGTCATTATCCTGTTGCAACACCCATGACCTGCGACTGAGACCAAGCTGTCTGACACTGGGAAGCACATCTCTCTATAGAATACCTTGATAGTCTTGAGATTTCATTGTACCCTGCACAGATTCAAGACACCCTGTGCCAGATGCAGCAAAGAAGCCCCAGAACATAACACAACCTCCTCCATGTTTCACAGTAGGGACAGTGTTCTTTTCTTGCTATGCTTCATTTTTGTGTCTGTGAACATAAGAGTTGATGTGCCTAGCCAAAAAGTTCCTGTTTTGTCTCGTCTGTCCATAGGACATTCTCCCAGAAGCTTTGTGGCTTGTCAACATGCAGTTTGGCAAATTCCAGTCTGGCTTTTTTATGATTTGGTTTCAACAGTGGTGTCCTCCTTGGTCGTCTCCCATGAAGTCCACTTTGGCTCAAACAAAGACGGATGGTGCAATCTGACACTGATGTACCTTGACCTTGGAGTTCACCTTGAATGTGTTTAGAGGTTGTTCTGGGCTCTTTTGTTACCATTCGTATTATCCGTCTCTTCCATTTTTCATCAAGTTTCCTCCTGCGGCCACGTCCAGGGAGGCTGGCTACAGTCCCGTGGATCTTAAATTTCTGAATATGTGCAACTGTAGTCACAGGAACATCAAGCTGCTTGGAGATGGTCTTCTAGCCTTTACCTTTAACATGCTTGTCTATAATTTTCTTTCTAATCTCCTGAGACAGCTCTCTCCTTTGCTTCCTCTGGTCCATGCTTAGTGTGGTACACACCATGTCACCAAACAGCACAGTGACTACTTGTCTCCCTTTAAATAGGCTGACTGATTACAAGTTTGTAGACACCTGTGATGTTAATTAGAGGGCACATCTTGGTTGAACATGTCCCTATGGTCACATTATTTTCAATCTTTTCTAAGGGTACCATCATTTTTGTCCAGGCCTGTTTCATCAGTTTGTTTTTTAAAGTAATTCTGTTGAACAACAATTCAAAAGCATTGTCTGATTTTCACTGGTTAATTTTCATAGAATTTTTATTTATTACCACTTTTTGTCAGATTCAAGTTATTTCTGTGACCACTGTGGGTTTTTCTTTCATTAACAGAGGGGTACCAACAATTTTGTCCACGTGTGTATGAGAGCACAGCAGATGCGTCACCATCCTGGTCTGTCCCCTCTGCAAATACTCCCCAGTCTGTAGAATCAAAACAGTCCTGAACCGTTTTTAGTGTTGGTCTTTGTCTACAGATTTTGGGTTTATAAGCAAGAATCAGTGACAGAGAAAGATGATCAGAAAGTCCAAGACGTGGCAGGGGGTGGCTTTATAGGAATTTGGAATGTTGGTGTAGACCTGGTCAAGAGCATTATTTTCCCTTCGTGAGAAAACTTACGTTTTTGAAGAATCTTGGCAGGACAGACTTCAGGTTTGCATGGTTAAAATCTCCAGCTACGATTACAGCACAGTTTGGATGTGTCGATAGTTGCTGGTTGATGGAGCATTGTAGTGCTTCCATAGCTCCTTGAGCATCAGCTTTCAGCTGCACATACGCCGCTATTACGGCAACTAACGTGAGTTCTTTCGGCAGGTAGAAAGGTCTGCACTACACCATCGGATACTCTATGTCTGGACAGCAGTGAGTGTCTTAAAGTAGAACTGAACTCACCTTTTTGCCAAAAAAGTAGAATAGCAGATTAATTCCTTATTACCTATTGTATTTTTCAACACATAAAAGAAATTTTTAGGCAGTGCGATGGCCAAGCTATAAGCCGATAAACTTTTGCCTCTGGCTGGCAGTGCCAAACAAACCGGAAGTAGTGCAGACGACGCTGCGTGACGTCACGAGTGTGACCCTTATCAAAACAACAATGGCAGATGATAGCAGTTCCAGCAGTCAAGAACACCAGAGTTTTCGGAGTGAAGAGGCATTCAGGATCGGTGACAAGACAGAGGAGGATGCAGGAGTGTCAAGTGAACAGGAAGAGAGCGAGGGAGGCATCGAACCGTACAGATTAGAGCCAGAATTTTCGGGGGATTCCAGCACCGACTCAGACCACAGCAGTGATGGGGAGGAGAGTCGCTTATTGAATACAGAATGGTGAGTCTTTACTTTGGCATGTTTGGGGTGTCAGGATAAGGAAAATTAACAATAAAAAAGAAAGGGAAAAAAAAACATCAGCATTTTTCCAACTTATTACAGTTATCCCTCACTTATCGCGTTTAATGCGGTCTTCCTTCGCTGGGTATAGGCGCTCGGCAGGGAGCGAAGCTGGGTAAAACGTCTCCGCCAATCAGCTTGCGAGGTAAAACGTCTCGGCCAATCAGCTTGCGAGATTCCCGAGCGGGCTGGGGAGCCGGGGAGAGCGGGCTCTCCGTGTTGATACCTGATGTTCTAATGTAGTCTCCCTGCCTTCTCATTAGAACATCAGGTATCAACACGGAGAGCCCGCACAACTCAAAATCTACCTCTCTGACCACCGCTCCACTCCTCTCCGCCCACCTCTTCACCGCTCGGGAATCTCGCAAGCTGATTGGCCGAGACGTTTCACCTCGCAAGCTGATTGGCCGAGACGTTTTACCCAGCTTCTCTCCCTGCACAGCGCCTTCTTTATCGCTTGTGTTGCTTAGTGGCACTTTTTGCTGTTCTCTTGTGCCTTTTTGTGCAAAATAGTGCTTGTGACGCCCTTGGGGGGGTGACGCTACTTCGCGGTTTTTCACTTTTCGCGGTCGGTTCTGGTCCCCATTAAACGCGATAAGTGATGGATCACTGTATATCTAGAAACGCATCGCTTCCCGGTCGCTTTTCCTCCCCCTTTCTTTTCTTTCGTCGCCATGACAGCTTTCCTTGGCCACTGAACAGATCTTTCCAGGTGTTGGAAGTGTTTTGTAGTCGACTATCACGACAAAATGCACCAAAAACAACCAGTGTCGACGTGCTCGCAATGGTAAACATGAGGACTGTGTCACACTCGTGACGTCACACGGAACTCCGGCTGCGCTTCGGCGGATTTGTCTGATTTTTCAGGGCGGGAAATTCTAAATCGCGATTTTCTCCAAGATTCCGGGATTTGTGGAGGGGGTGCCAATGATAAATTATCTTTATAATTGTATGTACTATCACCCAGTGCCGTTCAATGCCGTTCAGTTCAGTTCTACTTTAAGTATGGCATTGGTACATCAACTGTTGTTTATATAAACACACAGGCCACCTCCGTGTTTCTTACCCGATATGCTGCAACTTGTGTCCACCCTGAAGATAGCACGGCCTGCTAATGTTATTGCAGCATCCGGAGTGGTAGAGTCCAGCCAAGTCTCCAATATTACCGTCACACAGCAATCCGCAGTAATAACTCATCCATCTTGTTAAGTGACCAGGAGTTGGTGAGAAAAAGACTTGGGATGGTCAGTTTGTATGGTATAGCCATTAGCCCTGCTCGCCACCCCTCTTCTGTTTCCTGTGTCACCACCGCCTTCTCCACTTCAGCGGGGGGATGATAGGAGAGAGGTCCAGAGGCCTGCGGATCTCTGGTGGAATGAAGTCCCAGCTACTGTTGCTAAAAGTGTAGTGGTTGTTTTCCAAAAGTATGAGCAGCTCAGCTCTGCTGCACTGCACATGTGCGGATGCCCAGGAGAAAAGAAGGAAAAAGAAGCTCAAATATACAATATAGCAAAAATAGCTGCTAAAACATGAAGCGCACCGGTCCGCTGTGTCTACCCGCACCACCATCTTGCCATTTGGTAGTCAGAGGTCATGGTCTCAGAGAAAACCTGCGTAGCATGTTTGGTGACCTTAGCTTTCTTTTTTGCTGAGATATAGTTTATAAGCTATTTGGATGATGACCACTGACCTTGCGATCCCAAGTCCACAGTCATCCTACAGGGTCACAGGGTGAACCTCTGCACCAGGTTTGGTGACCCTAGTTTTACTTATTGTACAGTAATAGGGCACAGGGAATGGTAACCTTGACCTTTGATCTTTTGACCCCAAACCCATAACCAGAGGTCAGGATCCCAAGGTGAACCTGTATACCAGGTTTGGTGGCCCCAGCTTGACTCATTTTATAGTAATAGTAAATTTAGCATTTACCATAGTGCAAATGGAATGTATAAATTTTGACCTTTTGACCCTAAACCCATAGTCAAGTCAGAGTGCAAGTCATCCAAGATGCAAATACTGTATCGATTTGAAAAGCCTACATAATTTCTTTCAGTAGTTATTACATATACAAGATTTAGGAAAAGTCTGACCTCTGACCTCAAGGTCATCCCATGAGAGTCATACTGCAATATGTGCATCATCAGCGTATATCAAACCATAGTACCAAGTTTCAAAACAAATGGAACAAAACTGTAGGAGGAGTTGATTTCACAAAAGTGGGACAGACGGACGGACTGCCCTATAACATAATCCCCCTTTGGGCTTCAGCTGGCGGGGGATAAAAAACAGCTATAGATTGTTTTGTGCCTGAAAAAAATAGCGTTTCACAGACATAACTTCACCATCATCTTCTGGCTATACCAGATATTAAAAAAAATGTGCTATAATATTTTTTTGTAAAGCCTTTATTTTTGTAATAATTTAACAACAAAGCAGTAAAATAATACTCAACCAAGATAAAACACAAACATCCACACAAGCCAGCAGTAATTGCAGACTGCCAACATAAAATGAACTTAATGAGTGCAAATACTAAATAAATGCAGACAGCCAGTCCAACCAGCTTAAAGTAAAAGGCATCTCCCCACCACCTTGTCTTCTCTTTTACTGTGGGAAAACAATATCAACACAACACTTGGCTCAGATGCAACTGATCCATTTCTTTTGTTTTCTTGGATTTCCTGTTATTCAAGTTTAACTCTCTCCGGGAAATCCATCATGAGTCTATTCAACCAGTTACTTAAGTTACAAAATAGATGGCAGCCAGCTGAATGTTAAGTGTTGACACAGTGAATCTAACCTCACTGAAACCAGTCATTTTACTCTAAATTTAGAAAAAAGTAAACCAGCGTAAGTAAGCAGCTCAAGAACTCCATTATCATCTGAGGTATTGAAGCCGAATTGTGGTACATGTTGAATTATTGACAATATCGGACCCTGACAGCTCACCTCTCCCATTGCACGTCCCTCCAAAGCCAGAGCCTGGAAGTCGTGGTTCAGTTCATCCATGGACCGTACCTGTAAAAAGAGTTCAGTGAGACGTGAAAATGGCCACAATGTATGCCACTATTACTCAGCCATCCATCCATCCATCTTCTTCCGCTCACTGTACACAAATAAACCAAACCCTAATTACTTTAACTGAGCAGTAATTACCTGAAATGATTTACCATAAACATTAGAGCAGCCAAAGCTTAAAGTTTTATGACTCAAATTAGCATCAATTAAAACTTTGTTCACATCAGAGGCCATTATATAGAAACTTTAACTCAGGATTGTTTTTCTACATTACCACCACTTGTTCCTGTGCTAGCATATGAAGCTGCTTGCAAATATTCAATTACTGAGAAAGACATTCGTTGCTATTCACTTTTTTCCTAGTTGACCAATTTAAATAAAGTAAATTAAGAAATGCCAAAAATAAATCCCTGCAAATGTAGAAAATAAAAAAATTAAAAGAAAAATGGCTACAAAACTACAAAAATATTAGTTTACATAAACCAGTTTACAAACATATTCAAGATTAATTTGTGTGTAAACACAGAAAAATGACAAGAAAACATCAAATTAAAGAAAAAAGCCACAAGTTTTAACAAAAGCCAAATTTGCAAGGGAAAACTGGCATAGCTAAAAGAAAAAAGTAGCAAGATTACAAGTAAGTCACAAATTTACAAGAAAATTTGCAATTTTTAATGGGGAAAAAGTTACAAATATGGTAAGTGGCGTTCACTTATATAGCGCTTTTTTTTCCTCATCCCTAGATGACCAAAGCGCTTTACAGACTGACGGCAGGGCACCATGCAAAGCACTGTTTTGACCCATCAGGAGTAACTTGGAGTTCAGCGTCTTGCTCAAGGCCACTTTGGCATGCAGACCACAGAGAGCGCAGGAACTGAACCACTGACCCTCCGATCAGAGATTGACCACACTCTACACCTGTGCGCCAGGGTGGATGGGCACCATCCATCCAACTTCTTCCGCTTAATCCTTTTTGGGTCGCGGGGGGGCTGGAGCCTATCCCAGCATCCCAGCATCTTTGGGCGAGAGGCAGGGTACACCCTGGACAGATCGCCAGTCAACCATTCACTCTCACATTCATACCTAAGGACAATTTAGAATCCCCACTTTGATGCCAATTAACCTAACTTGCATGTTTTTGGCATGTGGGAGGAAACCGAAGAAATCCCGGAGTAAACCCACAGACACGGGGAGAACATGCAAACTCCACACAGATCACTGTTGGTCGGGGGCTGGGATCGAACCCAGGATCCCCTGGCCAAGGGTGAGTTACTGTGCTGCCACAGTGCTAACCACTCCGCCACTGCGCTGCTGGATGGGCACCAAAATAAGAAAAATCCAAATTTACAAAAAAAAATATCTAATAAATATGTGTGTGTGTGTGTGTGTGTGTGTGTGTGTGTGTTGGGGGGGGGCAACTTTCAACAAAAAGTTGCAAATTTCAGGAGTGGCAGTGGTGGTCTAATGGTTAGGGATGTGGACTGGTGACTGGAGGGTCGCCGGTTCAATCCCTGCCCAGCAGGATCAAATCTGGGTGGGACAGATGCAGTGTTTACCCCCACCCTCATTAACCCAACTGTAGTCCTGTTGAGCATAGCCCTCAAACCCAACTGCTCCAGTGGAGCTGCTCAGTGGCCACAAGTCAGTCTGTGGCTATACTGGCTGCTTCCTGGTATGAATGCGTAACTGTGAAAAAAGAGAGGTTGCCTATCAGTGGACCTTCCTTGTATAAATAAAGGTTAAATAAAAATAAATTAAAGGAACAAAAAAACCCTCGAAATTTAGAAGGAATAATGAGAACTAAATCAGGTAGTTCACTAATAACCCCAAAATTTAAAATATCCCCAAAACTGGTCCCGGGAAAACCCATTTAACAACAACAGAAAAAGACAAATTGTAATAGTGATGTACGTAATGCACCATGATGACGATACACACACCTGGCTGTCATGGATATTGTCTCCAGTGGGCCAGCGATGTTTGCCGGGCTGTTCGCCATGCTGCCGCTGGAAGAAATAATCCACCATGGCGTCATCTTGGGAACGTCCAGCACCCGCCACACCCTTGGAGACACAACCAGAAGCATCAGCATGCAGTGTTTCCTCTGGCTTAAAGAATTTGGCGTGGTGGCAACATGAGATGACATGACAATCAAAAAAAGAGAAAAAAAAATCATAACCCTATAGTAACTTACTCACGTACCGTTAAATTATATGATCAGAGGTAGGGCTGTGCAATAAGACCAAATTTCATATCACGATATAAGTACTCTTGTTTGACGATAACGACACACACACACACACACAATGCATCCGGAAAGTATTCACAGCGCCTTACTTTTCCACATTTTGTTATGTTACAGCCTTATTCCGAAAGGGATTAAATTCAGTTTTTCCTCGAAATTCTACACACAATACCCCATAATGACAACGTGAAGAAAGTTTTTGGGGGGGATTTTTGCAAATTTATTAAAAATAAAAAAACCAAGAAATCACACGTACATAAGAATTAACAGCCTTTGCCACGAAGCACAAAACTGAGCTCAGGTGTATCCTGTTTCCACTGATCATCCTTGAGATGTTTCTACAGCTTAACTGGAGTCCACCTGTGGTAAATTTAGCTGATTGAGCATGATTTGGAAAGGCACACACCTGTCTATATAAGCTCCCACAATTGATAGTGCATGTCAGAGCACAAACAAAGTATGACATCAAAGGAATTGTCTGTAGACCTCCGAGACAGGATTGTCTCGAGACAGAAATCTGAGCAAGGGTACAGAAAAATTTCTGCTGCTTTGAAGGTCCCAATGAGCATAGCGGCCTCCATCATCCGTAAATGGAAGAAGTTCAGAACCACCAAGACTCTTCCTAGAGCTGGCTGACTGTCTAAACTGCGTTATCGGGGGAGGAGGGCCTTAGTCAGAGAGGTGACCAAGAACCCGATGGTCACTCTGTCAGAGCTCCAGCGTTCCTCTGTGGGGAGAGGAGAACCTTCCAGAAGGACAATCATCTCTGCAGCAATCCACCAATCAGGCCAGTATGGTAAAATGGCCAGACGGAAGCCACTCCTTAGTAAAAGGCACATGGCAGCCCGCCTGGTGTTTGCCAAAAGGCACCTAAAGGACTATCAGACCATGAGAAACAAAATTCTCTGGTCTGATGAGAAAGATTGAACTCTTTGGCGTGAATGCCAGGCATCATGCTTGGAGGAAACCAGGCACCGCTCATAACCATGCCAATGGTGGTGGCAGCATCATGCTGTGGGGATGTTTTTCAGCGGCAGGAACTGGAAGACTAGTCAGGATAGAGGGAAAGATGAATGCAACAATGAACAGCGACATCCTGGATGAAAACCTGCTCCAGAGTGCTCTTGACCTCAGACTGAGGTGACGGTTCATCTTTCAGCAGGACAACAAACTTAAGCACACAGCCAAGATATCAAAGGAGTGGCTTCAGGACAACTCTGTGATTGTCCATGAGTGGCCCAGCCAGAGCCCAGTCTTGAATCCAATTGAACATCTCTGGAGAGATCTGAAAATGGCTGTGCAGCGATGCTTCCCATCCAACCTGATGGAGCCTGAGAGGTGCTACAAAGAAGAATGGGCAAAACTGTCCAAAAGATAGGTGTGCCAAGCTTGTGGCATCATATTCAAAAAGACCTGAGGCTGTAATTGCTACCAAAGATGCATCAACCAAGTACTGAGCAAAGGCTGTGAATACTTATATACACATGATTTCTTAGTTTTTTATTTTTAATACATTTGCAAAAATCTCAAAAAAAACTTTTTAACACCGTCATTACGGAGTATTGTGTGTAGAATTTTGAGGGAAAAATGAATTTAATCCCTTTTGGAATAAGGCTGTAACAAAGTGTGGAAAAAGTGAAGCCCTGTGAATACTTTCCAGATGCACTGCACACACACACACACACACACACACACACACACACACACACACACACACACACACACACTAGTGGTGTTGCTGTTGTCGCGTTAATCGCCCATTAACGCTTCGCTCCCGTTAATGGCAACAAATTTTGTGATCGTGGTTAACCGCAGTTAACGGCAGAAAGCGCGAACAGTACTTTTTTGGCCTGAACTACACTCCGTACCGAGCTACGAAAGCCGCTCTGAGTAGTGACACACACTGTGCACGCCATGCAGACACTGTGAAGTCAAACAAGCAGGATCACTACGATGGAAATCCCCAAAACACTGTCATGTTAAAGTTTACAACGTTATTTGTTGGAACTCTCACCTGGATAATTGTCACAGCCGCCTCAAAAACTTCGCCTGGATGTTGGTTGTTCTTCTTTGGAAGCTGGCTAGCAGTAAACAGCTACGTGCTACAGGTGTAGTGGCTGCCAGCAGCTGAAGACAGACACTCACCTGTTTCATCTTCATAGTTTTGGGTCCATCTATCAATTTTAGACTAGCAGTCTAAAATTCTCAAGCTGTGTTCGTAATGTCCACTCACTCCAACACCCTGTTTTTGCTGCGTGGTTGGTGACGTGCAAGATAGTTGTTTATGTTTACAATTTTTCTATTAAAAGGGAAACTGTGTTTGTTGTGATACACGAGGTCCACTGATTTGTGTTCAGCTGGTGGATATTTGCTATGCGAGTGTAGTTGTGTTGCAGTGACATTACTGAGCCCTGGAATTCTGTTGTTTTTTGCACATGTGGTAGTACTTTTGGGTAGAAGCAAAGAGCTCTCTCTAGACCTTCGCAACCTTATTGTTGCAAAACATAATGATGGCTTTGGTTATAGGCACATTTCTAAACTGCCCAATGCTCCAGTGAGCACTGTTGGAACCATCAATCGAGAGGGAAAGAACATCATTTTACTATAAACCAGCCCTGATCAGGAGCTCCTTGTAAGATTTCTGACAGAGGAGTCAAAAGAACTATCGGAAGAGTTATCCAAGAGCCAAAGACCACTCGTGGAGAATGTCAGAAAGACCTGGAGTTAGCAGGTACTACTGTTTCAAAGAAAACGATAAATAATGCACTCAACTAGTGCTGTCGCAGTAGAGGAATTTCCCCTGCGGTGATGGTGGACAGCTCAACACAGCGGTATGCGGTATTAATGCAAATGTTTTTAGGACCCTGTGGATTCGTAATTTAAACGGGGTTATAACTTATGTGGCAAATGAGGGAAGCTGTGAGAGTCTAGCTGCAGCTCCGCTCTCAACTTTGTGTGCGTGTGCGACAATTGTGCGGCGCTCCACTCTTTCTACATTAACTGCTAATTCTGTTTAAAAAAAAAAAAAAAAAAATTCATAAAGCAGTGGCGGTAACTACAGGGTGTGTGGACTGGAGACTGCAGTGATATTCAGCTTATTTAAGCAGGACAGCCTCCTTACAGGATCCTGTGTGGCTCTAGTCTCCGTGATTTTTGTGGCAGTGATTTTTGCTGCTGTCTGAAAAATCACATTCAAACAAACTGTTCTCAGAGCTCATACACAGGAGCATACACAGTCAGGTCATACACACTCCTCTCAGAAGGAAATAACATGCTTTGTACCCTTTCAGTGCTCACTGTCACAGCTGTATTTAACAAGGAGTAAAAACGCTTTCACCACTAACTGCCTGCTGGAGTCTGTCTGAACAGAGCGCCCCGAATGGTGCTGTTGCTGCCAGCACCCGGCGACAGCGGCAGCACCGTGTGCTGTGGAAGCTTCTAGAGTACCAGGTGCAAATATGCTGTTGGCAATAAAAATACACTTCATTTAACAACTTATTTCATCATCAGTGGGGGCACATAAGTGAACAATGCGATATAGCCCCACACAAAAAAAGTAAACACCGCATTTGTTGCGGCTGGTCATTTTCCTCCGTGGTAGGCATGCCCATAGCGCGGTATTACATAATTGCAGTTATCGCAACAGCCCTACACTCAACCAACATGGGCTCTATGCCCGCTTACCTCGAAAGACTCCATTGGTAAAGAAAAAGCATACTGAAGCTCGTTTAAAGTTTGCTGAACAACATTTGGGCAAGCCAGGAGAATATAGTCTGGTCAGATGAGACCAAAATTGAACTTTTTGGATGCCACAATACACAGCATGTTTGGAGGAGAAATGGCACTGCACATCCCATCATGGTGTGGGGGTGTTCAGCACATTGTTCAGGCAGACTTTATATAACTGAAAGAAAGATGAATGGATAAATGGACAGAGACATCCTTGATAAGAACCTGTTGCCATCTGCCAAGATGCAGGGATGGCAACAGGAAATTCTGATTTCAGCTGAAATCTAATTTGGTCGACTGACTTATGGGGGGCCAGGGGGCGCAGCCCCCCTGAAGCTGGGAGGTTTTCAGTAAAACAGAAGTAATTCAGACTGAAAAAAAATGATTAAAAAAATGAAATACTAGACTTAGATAAATCATTAAATTTAATGAAAAGTTAACTTACTTTTTCTTCAATGTTGTCTCAAGGTCTTTAGTCCAACATATTTAACAGTTCTATAAGAGTTTATTACACTATTTACACTGGTCACCAAGTCACTTCTAATGTGAAACTTTCTTCCTTTTGGCAGCAAGCTGTGTCAGTCTCTGAACTTTGAACTTCATCTCCTTTTCTGGTTTCTTCAGAAACTGTCTGAGTGTTTCTGTTACCTCGTCGAACTTTGAGCCAATTTTCACCTTTACCGTCACTCTTCTCTCAAGCCAATTCCATCGGAACTTATTTTTGACACTTTTGTCTATTTCTAGCACTGATGACTCCTGATACTTCGATAAAAATCTCATAATTCCGCTGAAAACAATACCGAAAGCTCAGAATTCCAACATGAACCACAGATGTGATTTTGGGTTGGGGAAAATTATCTGAAAATTTAGCAGGAGGTCTGGGGGAAGCTCCTGGGTTTTTATGATTTTTAAGTACCAGAACTGTGCTTAAATGACATAAAACAAACAGCTGAATGCCACTTATTACCTCCGCCAAGGAGGTTATGTTTTCATCGGCGTTGGTTTGTTTGTTTGTTAGCAAGATAACTCAAAAAGTTATGGACGGATTTTCATGAAATTTTCACAGATTGCCAGAAATGGGGTATCCTACAGATGATTACATTTTGGTGGTGATCCGGATCACCGTCTGGATCCAGGAATTTTTTTAAAGGATTCTCTTTTTTTTTCCTTTTCTTTTTTTTTTTTATTTAACATTGCGAGATAGGGCCATTTTCAATATTTTTTCAATATTTTTTTTTTGTGCATGTAACTCTGCCAAAAAATCGTCAGAACACTTGGGAAAAAAAAAATAATACAGGACAACATGCCCACAGGGGAACTGTGGTGCTTGGCGGAGGTCTGCGCTCTCCGAGTGCTTTTCTAGTTACTGTATAATTACTGTATAATATTGACTTATGTTCCAAGAAGATAGCATTCCTAAAATATTCCAACAAGCATTATCCATCACATGCTTTAACACTTGATCAAATCAAAATCAGTTAATTTTATCTATTCCATAATAGAAATAAAATTCCAACATACCATTACTTTTTATAATTTCAGCATTCATTTCAGATCACCAGTTTCAATCTCCATTGAGACTTGAGCTGTTCATTTTGCACAATCACTGATGTAGCCAAGTCTTAGAAATATTCAAAAGGTATGAGTCAATGTCCACTGTGCACTGTCAATTTCAAACTGTTTGGAATCATAAAAGTAATCTAACTAAATTGTTTTGCTATTTTTTTCTCCTCAACATCAATGTCATGGCGCTGCAGGAGTTTTGGGGGATGGTTAACTTTTATTACCGTTTCCTCCCCCGTGCAGCCCAGCTCATACAGCCGATGTACGCCGCACTCAAGAAACGGAAACCGGCGGACAGAGTCGACTGGACTCCTGAGCGGAAGCAGGCGTTCTCTGAGGTTAAAACAGCTCTGGCAAACGCTGCACTACTGGCGCACCCAGACCCGGCGGCTCGGATAGCGCTCACTACCGACGCCTCGTACATGGCCATAGTGGCCGTCGTGGAGCAATGCGTTGCCGGTTCTTAGCAGGTCTTTGCACGACAGTGAGCGTAAATACAGCATGTTCGACAGAGAGTTAATGGCTCTCCACCTGGCCATACGCCACATCTAGTTCTGCCTGAAAGGGCGCACCTTCACTGCGTTCGTGGACCACACGCCACTAACGTACGTACTTTATCTTCCTGGAAGATAAAATAAAGCGGAATTCGGCAAATTAGCGGAAAAATCACATCCCTGAGAACATGCCGCCATGAATTTTTGACAAAGCATACAACGAGCCATTTGACTGGTCCAATCGTTTGCAACTATCCAATCGCAGGGCTGTTTACAATACAGCAGTAGCATCCGGGTTATCGCAGGAGACTTGACCCGGGGAAGCGCCGAGCGCTTATGTAATAGTGTTGATTTTCGCTAAAATCGGTAACAATAAGGTACCTTACCCCCCCTAAAATTTTCTCAACGGATTTAGACGATTCACAGAAATGATCAATTTGAAAATAGATCGGCGGAAAATTGCCATCCCTGATCTGATAATGGACTTGTTTCTGTACTTGTCCTTTTAGACCTTAGTACAGCCTTTGATACTGTCAATCATACTATTTTACTTGATAGATTAGAACACCATGTTGGACTTAATGGAACTTCGTGCAGTGGTTAGATCTCTTTTATCTAATAGGTTCCAGTTTGTTCGTGTCAATATTGAGTTTTCTTCCAACTCAAAGCTCAGTTACGAAGTTCAACAGGGATCTGTACTAGGTCCTATTCTTTTTAGTTTATATATGCTTCTGTTAGGCAACATTATTAGACAGCACTGTATACATTTTCATTGTTATGCAGATGACACACAATTATACCTGTCAATGAAGCCAGATGATAGTAATCAATTAGCCAAGTTAGAGGCCTGTCTTAAGGAAATCAAAGCTTGGAAGACTTGTAATTTCCTGCTGTTAAATTCAGATAAGACTGAAGTCATTCTTGTTGGTCCAAAAAACCTTAGAAATACCTTTCAAAATCAAACTCTTAGTTTGGATGCGGTTACTCTTTCTCTCAATAGGAACCTTGGAGTTATTTTTTGATCAAGATCTGTTTTTTAATTTACATATTAAACTTGTTTCTAAGACTGCCTTCTATCATTTGCATAATATTGCCAAGATTAGGAGCATCTTGTGTCAGAGTAATGCTGAGAAACTAATCCACACTTTTGTTAACTCTAGATTACATTATTGTAACTCTTTATTACCAGGCTGTCCTAAAACATATTTAAAAAGTCTTCAGCTGATCCAAAATGCTGCAGCAAGAGTTTTAACAGGTACTAGAAAGAGAGATCATGTCTCTCTGGTTCTGGCCTCCCTTCATTGGCTTACCATAGAGTTTAGAATTAAGTTTAAAATCCTTCTTCTCACTTACACAGCTCTAAATAATCAGGCCCTTTTATTTAAAAGATCTGATACTCCCCTATTGGGCGGCGCGGTGGCGGAGTGGTTAGCACTGTGGCAGCACAGTAACTCACCCTTGGCCGTGGGATCCTGGGTTCAATCCCAGCCCCTGACCAACAGTGATTTGTGTGGAGTTTGCATGTTCTCCCCACGTCTGCGTGGGTTTACTCCGGGATTTCTCCGGTTTCCTCCCACATGCCAAAAACATGCAAGTTAGGTTAATTGGCATCAAAACTGGGGATTCTAAATTGTCCTTAGGTATGACTGTGAGAGTGAATGGTTGTCTGTCTCTCTGTGTTGGCCCTGTGATGGACTGGCGATCTGTCCAGGGTGTACCCTGCCTCTCGCCCAAAGATACTGGGATAGGCTCCAGCCCCCTTGCAACCCGAACAGGATTAAGCGGAAGATGAATGAATGAATGAATACTCCCCTATTATCCTAACAGAGCACTACGCTCCCAAAATGCAGGATTACTTCTAATACTTAGAATCTCCAAAAGTACAATGGGTGGCAGAGCCTTCAGTTATCAAGCTCCTCTCCTGTGGAAACAGCTGCCAATCTGGATTCAGGAGTCAGACTCGATCTCTGTTTTTAAGAATAAGGTTAAAACCTTCCTTTCTGATATAGCCTATAATTAGGGTGGAATCATGTGCCCCTGAACACCCCCTGAGTTATGCTGCTAATAGGTTTAGACAGCCGGGGGACTTCCAATAATGCACTGGGCTTCACTCCTTTCTTCACTCTCAATAAAATATTTTTGCTGGTCATTAACATCCGTTTGTTCTCACCCATAGACTGAGCCCCCGTCGTGCTGTTTGCTCTCTACATGTCTGTTCTTTTCTTCTTCTTCTCTATCCCCTCACCCCCCAGTCAGTCGCAGCAGATGACTGCCCCTTCCTGAGCCTGGTTCTGCTGGAGGTTTCTTCCTGCTAAAACAGAGTTTTTCCTCTCCACCGTCACCAAGTGCTTGCTCACAGGGGATCACCTGATTGCTGGGGTCTTTCTGCAATTGTTTAGGTTTCCCTTGCAGTTGAAAGTGCTATGAAATGACTGTTCTTGTGAAATGGCACTATATAAATAAAGTTGAACTGAATTATATATAATAACCAATAAAAAAAATCTTTTTCTACATTTTAAATTACATACTCAACAAAAATCAATTGTACAAATTCATCTGTCATTAATTTTATGCACCTTTTTTCCACTCTTAATTTTGCAGTGGTGTTATAAATTGTTTTTAATGTGCATTTCAGATTACTTCAATTTCATTCATTATCGCTATTTGACTAATGAAAAATTATTAGAAATCAAGTTATATTAAGAGTCAGCTGTTTCCTCCGACACATTATAATTCATTTATTTAGTGTGTATGCGGCCACTGTCATACACTTTTGCAGCTTTAGTAATATTTTTTCAGACCAAATTAAGAAACTCTGCAGTAATTTAAAGCAAAGAAACGATGGTCTGATACACTATAATGTTTCATATCCACCTTATTCCTGGGGGTGCCGCTGTAGGAACGATTATGGGCGGAACTTCAGGTTTCGGCTGAAGTTGTGTTAAACCGGTCAGCAAGAGTGGAGTAGTGGGGCATCTAAAATTGTGTTTTTAAAAGTCTTTCAAATTCATTTTAATGTTTAGTCCACATACAGTATCTCACAAAAGTGAGTACACTCCTCACATTTTTGTAAATATGTTATATCTCTTAATGGGACAACACTGAAGACATGACATTTTGATACAATGTAGTCAGTGTACAGCTTGTTTAACAGTGTAAATTTGCTGTCCCCTCAAAATAACAACACACAGCCATGTGTGTCACACGGTGACAAAAAGCAGAACCATTCTTTGTGTAAATATGTCCAAAGTCCACTTTTGACTGAAAGGTATGTAATTTGATATGGTTGTCATGGCATTATGCACATTAGATGTGTAAATTTACTCCTATTTCAAACTTTGGATCATATTCTAAATCTTTCTAAGTGACAGTAAGCCATCATCTCTTACCACTTTCAAGTTAAAGTTTTGGAAATCCGACATCTGAATATTTTCTTGAAAAAAATCTTGACCAGAGGCGACAAGCAGGGGTGGGTATTCTTGTATCCCCCCACCTTGCTGCCTCTATATTGGAGTTTTCCCCGGTGGACGAAAGGGTTGCTTCCCTGCGCCTTCGGGTAGGGAAACGGGTCCTGACCATCATTTGTGCCTATGCACCAAATGATGTTTCAGAGTACCCACCTTTTTTGGAGTCTCTGACTGGGGTGCTGGAGGGTGCTCCTCTTGGAGACTCCATTGTCCTACTGGGGGACTTCAATGCGCACGTGGGCAACAACAGTGAAACCTGGAGGGGGGTGAGCCTGCCCGATCTGAACCCGAGTGGTGTTCAGTTATTGGACTTTTGTGCTAACCACAGTTTGTCCATAACGAACACCATGTTCAAGCATAAAGGTGTCCATATGTGCACCTGGCACCAGGATACCCTAGGTGGCAGGTCGATGATCGATTTTGTTATCGTGTCATCAGACCTGCGACCGTAGTATGTCTTGGACACCTGGGTAAAGAGAGGTGCAGAGCTGTCAACTGATCACCACCTGGTGGTGAGTTGGATCCGATGGCAGGGGAGGAAGCCATTCAGACCTGGTAGACCCAAATGTATAGTGAGGGTGTGCTGGGAACGTCTGGCTGAGGCCCCTGTCCGGGAGGTCTTCCACTCCCACCTCCGGAAGAACTTCAACCACATTCTGAGGGAGTCTGGAGACATGGAGTCTGAATGGGCCAAGTTCTCCACCTCTGTTGTTAAAGTGGCGGCCCAGAGCTGCGGCCGCAAGGTGGTCGGTGCATCTCGTGGTGGCAACCCCCGAACCAAGTGGTGGACACCAGTGGTGAGGGGGGCCATTAAGCTGAAGAAGGAGTCCTATCAAGCTTGGTTGGCTTATGGGACTCCCGAAGCAGCTGAGGTGTACCGGCAGGCCAAGCGGAGTGCAGCTCGGGTGGTTGCTGAAGCAAAAACCCGGGTATGGGAAGAGTTCGGTGAGGCCATGGAACAAGACTTTCGGTCGGCCTCGAAGAGATTCTGGCAAACTGTCCGGCGGCTCAAGAGGGGAAAGCAGCTCCCTGTCCACACTGTGTATGGTGCGGATGGGACACTGTTGACTTTGACTGGAGATATCGTCGGGCAGTGGAAGGAACACTTTGAGGATCTCCTCAATCCCACTGATACGCCTTCCACAGAGGAAGCAGGGTTTGGGGACGAGGGGGATGACTTGCCTATCAAAGGGGCTGAGGTCGCCAAGGTGGTTAAAAATCTCCTTGGTGGTCGGGCCCCGGGGGTGGACGAGATTCGCCCTGAGTACCTCAAGGCCCTGGATGTTGTTGGGCTGTCAAGGTTGACACGCCTCTGCAACACTGCGTGGAGGTCGGGGGCAGTGCCTTTGGCATGGCAAACCGAGGTGGTGGTTCCGCTCTTTAAAAAAAAGGGGACCAAAGGGTGTGCTCCAACTTTAGAGGGATCAGACTCCTCAGCCTCCCTGGGAAGGTCTATGCCAAGGTACTGGAGAGGAGAGTCCGGCCGTTGGTCGAACCTCGAATTCAGGAGGAGCAATGTGGTTTTCATCCTGGCCATGGCACATCGGACCAGCTCTTTACCCTCAAGAATTCTTGAGGGTTCGTGGGAGTTTGCCCAACCAGTTTACATGTGTTTTGTGGACTTGGAGAAGGCATTTGACTGCGTCCCTCGTGTTTTTTTTGTGGGGGGTGCTTCGGGAGTATGGGGTATCGGGCTTGTTGTTATGAGCTATTCGGTCTCTGTACGACCATTGTGAGAGTTTGGTTCGTATTTGGTTCGTATCGGCTGAAATGAGCTTTCTCTGTAGGATTGCTGGACTCACCCTCAGAGATAGGGTGAGGAGCTCAGTCATCCGGGAGAGGCTCAGAGTAGAACTGCTGCTCCTCCACATTGAAAGGAGTCAGTTGAGGTGGTACGGGCATCTGATTAGGATGCCTCCTGGACGCCCCCCACTTGAGGTGTTTCAGGCACGTCCCACTGGGAGGAGACCCCGGGGCAGACCCAGGACTCGGTGGAGAGACTATGTCTCCCAGCTGGTCTGGGAACGCCTTGGTATCCTCTCTGAAGAGCTGGGCCAGGTGGCTGGGGAGAGGGAAGTCTGGGCTTCTCTGCTTGAACTGCTGCCTCCGCGACCCGGACCTCCGGAAAAGCGGTAGAAGACGGATGGATGGATGGAAATCTTGACCACTAGGGGGTTATCTTGTAATTTGGCACCTGGGCCGGTCAAGAGGTTAAAACACCCCAGCATGGTATAGTGGTTCTTTGTGACTTTGACTAGACTCTACGTCTGCTCTGAGGCAAATCTGATTATATCCAACATCTTTTAACAAAGTGCATCTGACTTTACTGCGGTGGAGACATTGATATATCTCAGCGTTTTTATTTGTTTACAGCGTAAGCATCTTAGCAGCGGAGCTAACTAATGGAACTACTGTCTATGAGGCCACTTTTTCAGGTCATCTTCCCATCCCTCAATAGTCGTGGGAAGTGGTATGATTATATTACTCTTTTTGAGGTGCAAAAGGCTGTGTTCCCGCATTTTTAATGCCAAAGTCATTGTTTTTTAACAAGGAAAAGTCTCCCGTTTCAGTGACAACCATACGTTCTAAACTAGTACTGGAAATTGTGCCCATAATTCACACAAGGCATCATGGGGTCTAGGAATAAGGTGGATTAGCGACAAGTTAGCACTGTCATTTGCAGTTTTATAACAGAAATGGTGTTGATGTTACTTACCTCCACTTAAAACAAGGTTAGAGGACTATCCTCTGATGCAGCACAGTGGGAAACAGTCCCACATCCCTGGTAAACAGAAGTAGTGGCTATATGACCAAAACAATAGCTTGCAGTTAGCTGCTACACCGGAACCCACACACTTGGTGCACTGCGGGGGAGAGGTGGGGCGGTGACAAGTAGAAACAGGGTGCGTGTCTTCTACATCCCGATATAAACAATACAGTTTTATATGAAATGGTAGGCTTTTTTTTTTTTTTTTTTTTAAATCGTGTCACCGATGTATATCATCATATCGCAAAGCCCTAATCAGAGGTGGGTATAGTAACCAGAAATTTTACTCATGTAAAAACAGTGCTCTCTTATGAAATTAATAATTAAGAGTAGAAAATTAAAATATAACTACTATTACTGAGTTGAGTAAGAGTACAAGAGCACCCATTTATAAATACTTGAGTAATGACTTTAGTCTTGAAGGTTTGAGGTTTTTCTCCTAAATTTATAACCATTTTGTTGTAGTTCTCTACTTTTTTCTCTGTAAAATTTTTTTTAACCTAAATTTGCAACTATTTCCCTCATAAATCTGCAATTTCCTCTTGTAAAATTACGACTCTTCTTGTACATTGATATTATTACCTCCGCCAGGCCGAAAAGGCCAGGATGAGGTAATGTTTTTGCCGGGGTTTGTCTGTGTGTCTGTCTGTCTGTCTGTTGGCAAAAGCTCAGACGGCCAGCTGTCCGCCGCTGGATTATTTGGCAGAAATTCCCCGGTCAGCCATAGTAGCTCCGCAAAAAGAAGCTCTCTGCCGGGGAAGTTTCCAAATCATCTTTGGCCGCGGAGCGCAACCCCAATAAAGATAAAGATTAGATGTACCACGAAGGTCGAGTGCAAGCAAGATGTTTGTGTCTGTGAACATTCCGTCTTTTGGCGAGTTGATACGTAACAATGTTTACAGTTTGATGAGAAGGTTGCTGCCATGTAACAATCATCTTATATCAGCAATTGTCAACTCGTCACTCACACTTCACTCCAGCATTTGCAAGTGGTGGCGTACCATTTTATACTGAGTCCAATATTGTATGTTATTGTTGTTACAAGACCGCCGACTGTCTGCTGATCTGTATATACTTTTATTCATTTATTTATTTATTTTCTACTCCTTTTAGTTCTGCATTTAGTATGAACCCTGACTTTGAAATAAACGTTTGAATTTTGAATAAAACCCACGCCAACCCGTCTACCTAATTGGCATCCGTCAGCGAAACCCTCAGTGCTGCTTTCAGTGATCTAAAACGCTCGCATAACCCATTGGCCTGTGGGTTGTACGCAGTTGTGTCATGACTTCATTTGTTTTTTCTTTTGAATTCTTGCATGGAACATGGGTGGGCAATATAAGCTGCGGATTCAGCCATCACATATTTCGGATAACTTATGTTTAATTGTATAATCAGAGGAGCTATTGTCTAATTTCACCTTGTTGGATTTTATTACCCCCTTTGTTATATTATTCACTTTCTTTTAACCTGTACTCTTAATCTATTCGAAATAAAGATTAATTCATTCATTCATTCAATTGCAACGCCCCCAGCCTGGGAGTTTGCAGATACAGGACATGGACACAACACCAACACTTCAGTTTATTACCTCTGCCAAGGAGGTAATGCTTTTACTACTGAACCACTAATCCTATCATTGTGAATCCAATTGCTACTCAGATGTTTTCATGGTCAAGGAATCTCACAACGTACACACAAACACTGTATGGGGGGAACTGTGGCGCTTGGCGGAGGTCTGCGCTCTCCGAGTGCTTTTCTAGTTATCATTAATTTGTGGATTATTTTATGGCTAACCTTTTTTTGTCTATTTTTATCATGAAATTACTGTTTTACTTACTGGTAAGTACAGATTGGTTTTTAATTACTGGTAAAATTTTGATTTTTTTTCTCATATAATTGAAACTTTTGATCATAATTCTGCCAAGCCAGAATAGAACAATAATTTCAACTGATTTCAAAGAAATATAAAAGTATTAATACTGTACAATTCACTGTTTCTACCTTATCTTAACTACTGTGTAGAAGTCTGGGGAAACACCTACAAGACCAACCTACAGTCAATATGCACATTACAAAAAAGAGCTATAAGGATAATAAATAATGTAGGATATAGAGACCATACCAAGTCATTGTTTTTAAAGTCACATGTCATAAAGTTCATCGATTTAGTTAAATCTAAGACAGCACAAGTCATGTACAGGGCAATTAATAATCAACTCCCAACTAATATACAAAATATATTTTAAAAAAGAGACAATGATCATAATTTGAGAGGAGACTTAAAACTTTACAAAACCCAAGATACGAACAACCAAGAAAAGTCTGTGCATATCTGTCTGTGGGGTGGATTTGTGGAACAGTCTGGAGCCGAAACTGAAACTATGTACAAACAGAAATCAATTCAAAAAGAGGTATAAACATTATTTGCTGAAAGGATATATGTTAGAAGGGTAGTATTTATATGTACGATTCACTATGCTCACTCTGGGACACTATGGAATGGTGGGTGGGACAGCACTGTGTATATCTGTGTTGTTTGAGGCTGGTTTTGATGTATGGACATCAATGTATGCTAGGATGGATGGGTGTTAATGTTGATATGTACAAAATACAGTTAATTGTTTACTTGGGGTCTTAAATGGGGTAATTTGTATATAATTCACATGGGTGTATTTATGGAAAAGAGGAGATGGAATTAATAAGTGTTCACTTCTTCCTTCTCCCTTTCGAACACTGTATACTGTTACTTTATTGCATTTGTCATTTGTTTTGTTTTTGTTATACTTTTTTGTTCGAAATAAAATATCCATCTATCTATCTATCTAATAAAATTATATTTAATGAAATATCCATCCATCCATCTTCTACCGCTTTTCCGGAGGTCCGGGTCGCGGAGGCAGCAGTTCAAGCAGAGAAGCCCAGACTTCCCTCTCCCCAGCCACCTACTCCAGCTCTTCAGAGGGGATACCAAGGCGTTCCCAGACCAGCTGGGAGACATAGTCTCTCCACCGAGTCCTGGGTCTGCCCCGGGGTCTCCTCCCAGTGGGACGTGCCTGAAACACCTCAAGTGGGGGGCGTCCAGGAGGCATCCTAATCAGATGCCCGTACCACCTCAACTGACTCCTTTCAATGTGGAGGAGCAGCAGTTCTACTCTGAGCCTCTCCCGGATGACTGAGCTCCTCACCCTATCTCTGAGGGTGAGTCCAGCAATCCTACGGAGAAAGCTCATTTCAGCCGCTTGTATCCGCGATCTCGTTCTTTCGATCATTACCCAAAGCTCGTGACCATAGGTGAGAGTAGGAACGTAGATTGACTGGTAAATCGACAGCTTTGCCTTAGAACTAAGCTCCCTCTTCACCACAACAGACTGGTACAACGTCTGCATCACTGCAGATGCTGCTCCAATCCGTCTGTCGATCTCTCGCTCCATTTTCCCCTCACTCGTGAACAAGACCCCAAGATACTTAAACTCCTCCACTTGGGGCAGGAGCCTGTCCCCAACCCGGAGAGGACAATCCACCTTTTTCCGGCTGAGGACCATGGACTCGGACTTGGAGGTGCTGATTCTCATCCCAGCCGCTTCACACTCAGCGGCAAACCGTCCCAGCAAGAGCTGTAGGCCATTGCTGGATGAAGCCAACAGGACAACATCATCTGCAAACAACAGAGACGAGATCCTGTGGTCACCAAGCATGACACCCTCCATTCCCTGGCTGCGCCTAGAAATCCTGTCCATAAAAATTATGAACAGGATCGGTGACAAAGGGCAGCCCTGGCGGAGTCCAACTCTCACTGGGAATGACTCCGACCGAGTGTTGGCAATACGAACCAAACTCTCACAACGGTCGTACAGAGACCGAATAGCTCGTAACAACAAGCCCGATACCCCATACTCCCGAAGCACCCCATTTAATGAAATAAAATTACCTAAAACAATCAAAGATGCAGTTATTTCTGTTATAATATTTCTATATATTTACAATTTTTTTTAGAACACTCCTGGCCAACCAGACAACAGGAAAAACCTCTCTTATTTTGAAATCCAAATGTTGGCCGGTTTAGTTTGTCTGCAGGCTGGAGGATGTTAATGAATTTAAGTCAATGACTTGGTAAATTTCGCTCATTATAACTCTCCAGGTACATAATAATGAACATAAATTAGTTAATATTTTAGTGGTTGGTGAAGCAAATCCTCAACAATTCAGTCATCCTTGCCTCTGCCTCAATTAGCCGGTAAATCAAGTCTAACCGCACCTGTTAACTAAGTGACTTATTATTGTTCCTTTTAGTGGGTTGAAACCACGATAAATGCCTCCACAGTGGATAAATAAATAAAATCAGACAATAGGTTTGATGATCGCTATTTAATAACGGCAGGCAAATCTGTCAGAATGAAGGACAGCTTTCAGGTTTTTTTCTGTCACTGCTATAAATCACAGAAAAAAATGACAGAATAAGAAGGGTAAAATGTTGGTTCAGGTTCATTTAGAAACCTTTATTTAAAAACTGGACTAAGTCTATACAACAAGAAGCTCTGCGTCGAAGAAAGCTTTAAAACATATTGAGCCAATGAAGTGTGAAGCGAAGCATGTGACATTGGTGTTTCGATACAAGCTCCGACAGTGTTTAGAATCACTCCACTTCACGAAGCGTGAGAGAAGCTCCCAAGCCTCGGTATCATTTGCCCATCACTACCTCTGGTGCTTACATACCTCTTCTGCTTTTTTCTCTGTTGAAAGTACGCTCATGCTTCCTTCTGACATCAGGGGAGCGAGTACACTGATTCAGTTTTGTCTCTACAACAGCTACGCTAGATACTCTTGGCTGGAACTGTCAGAGCGGCACGCTTCTGCCAGGAGTGACTGTTTTAACTTGTGTTGTTCACCTGCATGCTTGCGAAGCGATGGTCCTTAATTTAGTTTCTTTGCAACTCTTTGGCATCTCCTTTATGGCTCTTTTCTATTTTTTTAAAATTGCTCCCATGCCTCTTTTTTAAAAATTATATATATTTTTTTGACCATATACTGAAGGGATCTGCGGCTTTGTTTGCTTTCCAAAATTCAGCATCAAAAACAGAACATTAGATCACACCACATCCTCTCATCAAATACTCAAAAGCATTCAAATAAAAACAGCATTTCTTCTCTCTGAGCTTCAGGGGACTTCCTGTAATACTCTGCATTACTCATTTTGAGGGTAAACAGTTTCCCAGTAGACACAATCATCAGAGAATAAACAGTCAATATGTAATAAAACAACTGGACTAATTATGTGTACATACAAAGCTCTCAGGACAGTCAGATTAAACTGTTGATTAACAGAAATACAGTTTTTCTCTATGCGTTTTGGGTGGCAACCCCCATCTTTGCACTCAGAGAGCCAAACTGATTTGCATAAAATAAGTAAAGAGAAACAGATTGAATCACTGAAATGAACCATTTTACAGTTCAAGATAAACACTGAAATTCTACATACAGCGAAATTATTTTTCCACACACCTTGCCAGTTGACTGACACAAACCACTGAATACGTCACTCATGAAACTACTGGAAAATAGTTAAAAGCCAGTATGGACGCATTACTGTTACACTTAATTACACTAATTTACTTTGAAAACCAGAGTGGTGGCCTAGTGGTAGAGCATCTGTTACACAGCCGAGAGGTCTCGGGTTCAAGTCTCAGCCGGGCCATATCAAAGATCATGAAAATGGTACTTTCTGCCTTTCAGCTTGGTTCTCAGCATAAACAGAATGAAGAAAGGAAAATTGTTTATCCAGCCATAGGGGAAGCAAAAAACCAGTGTACTCTTAGTGCCGGTCCCAAGGGCTGGGTAAATGGGGGAGGGTTGTGTCAGAAAGGGGATCTGGTATAAAAAATCCTTGCCAACTCAAATATGCGGACTCATGATCCATTGTGAAGATCTGAAAAGCGGGCAGCTGAAAGGTTTATGTGTGCACACTCCATCCATCCATCTTCTTCCGCTTAATCCTTTTCGGGTCACAGGGGGGCTGGAGCCTATCCCAGCATCTTTTGGGCGAGAGGCAGGGTACACCCTGGACAGATCACCAGTCCATCGCAGGGCCAACACAGAGAGACAGACAACCATTCACTCTCACATCCATATCTAAGGACAATTTAGAATCCCCAGTTTGAGGCCAATTAACCTAACTTGCATGTTTTTGGTATGTGGGAGGAAACTGGAGAAATCCTGGAGTAAACCCACGCAGACACGGGGAGAACATGCAAACTCCACACAGATCACTGTTGGTTGGGGGCTGGGATCAAACCCAGGATCCCACGGCAAAGGGTGAGTTGCTGTGCTGACGCAGTGCTAACCACTCCGCCACCCGCCACCGTGCTGCCCACTAATTAAATTTAAACTGACACTGCCAAAAATCCCATTTTTTTCCCTTGTTAACATGTCTGAAACATGTTTTTTTTTTAATGACTTACAAGACAAATCAAGAGCGAAATCACTCAAATGTCTCGTGTCTGTTTTTTGTTGGTTTTTTTGCTTTAAAGTTTTACTTAAGCCCTGCCCCCTGAAAAAAGGCTAGTTGAGACGAAGTGTTTTTGGTGGCGTCGCTATATACAGCTGCTGTCACGTGAGTAGTGTTGAACCAATCAGGACTCTCTGCCTAACTGAAGCTAGCCTTGGGCCTATTAGCATTTTTGGGCCAGCTGCTTTGAAAACTTGACACAAATTAAGATGGGTTTTACCATTAAACTGCTTTTAAGGACCGATGCAGTTTCAGTCATTATCCTGGGCCACTGTGCATACAATTAGGCATGTCCTTCAACTGGTAAGTCTTTTTAATCACAGGATTTGTGCTGTTTAATGTAGTGCTAGCCACTATTAGCCTTAAGGTACGTGGGTTGGGCCTAGTCACCGATTCTGGTATTTTGAGGGGAGTGAAAAGATTTTGACACAAAACTGTAAGACAATAAAAGGTTTTGTCTGTAGAAAAAGGGCAATAAACAATTTTAGACAATGTAGATTAGTTTTTTATAGAGGATTTATAGCCATTGGAATGCAACTTTAAGGCCTGGTGCACACAACGTTTTCATTTAGACCCAGAAAAAAACATCTGCATGCACATGGCATGTCACAAAAGCAACCACATGTGCACATGGATCCACCAAAAGTCTGAAAACTGCTGTTGGAACTAACGGATGATAAGTAGAGTTTTACCAAGGACTGGATTATAACTATACCAGATTCCATCTGCAAGAAATATTTAGGGCCCGAGCCATTGACAAAGTCAGTGGGCGAGAGCCTTATTGTAATTTTTAGAATTTTAAAAAAAAAAAAAATTCTTCTTCTCCATCTAAGATCTCATTTTTGGGGTAGTGAACGTGCATGAAAAACTCATTTTTTGCAGGGACCTCAAGACTGGCGAAAAATTGAATATTTTGGAGGAAATATGAATGACCTCACAAAAATGGCTCAACAGCACCACCTAACATGTGAAGTCAATGGGGAGTGGTACTCGCTTGATTAAAGCAAGAATCGCTGAAAACTTTTATTTATTACTCACACACCACTTGCCAGAATAACTCGAAATTTTCTGAGATTAATCAGAACACAAGGAAGACCGTAACTGCACATTAACTTTAGCATGACGTCACATTTGCTACCATGGACACGCCCTCCTCGCCATTCAATCCGTGATCTTGTGGGGATGGTTGGGAACGACCTGGAGTCATGAAATCTGGAACATAGGTAGAGGTGACTGTCATATGTAGACCTGTATGGGTGGGCAACACATAACTGACAGGAAAGTGTTGCCATGGTGACATGGCAAAGGTTGACTCATCGCCATGGAACATCGGAAAGTTGTAATTTGGGCAAACTTTGTCTGATTTTCACCAAATTTTCTATGATGGATATTAGTCCCGCCGTTATGCTCCAAATTTCATGACTCCAGGACGTTCCCAACCCTCCCCACAAGATCATGGATTGAATGGCGAGGAGGGCGTGTCCATAGTATCAAGTGTGACGTCATGGTAAAGTTGATGTGCAGTTATGATCATCCCTGTGGTCTGATGAATCTCAGAAAATTTCACGTCATTCTGGCAAGTGGCGTGTGAGTAATAAATAGAACAGTTTTCAGCTATTCTTCCTTTAACCACAAGATGGCGCTGTAGATTTCTATGAATATTGTTCTATAGAACTGTTTGGAATTGGACTGATATCCATAATATTGAATTTGGTTGAAATCTGACAATGCATACCAGAGTTATTGCTGTCAGAATGGTCATAGAATGATCAAGGCGAGGCATCAAACTTTGCCACACCCCTACGGCCAAACCGTCGAGCATTTTAGAAAAGTTTTCAATAACTTTTAATGCCACATTGGTATAGATGATTGTCATCACAAATGAGCTCAATTTGACAAAAACCCTAGGACGAGTTTGATCAAATGCACATCAATTGTGCAAGGTGAAAATCAGGCCACTGCCACTTCCTGCCATAATGGCCGACTTCCTGTTAGGTGTAGACCATCACTTCTATGGTGTTTTTTGCATGTCTTGACATGATCAACATCTCATGCGATTTTCATCTTTCTACGCGAAAGCAAGCGTGTGCCACTCCCCACTGACTTCACATGTTAGGTGGTGCTGCAGAGCCATTTTTATTGTTGAATAAAATGGGACTTGGGACTCCAGCAGAGATGACAACTTAACCACCATCCTCCTCTCTCCTATCTCTTCCACTGGGTCGAGGCGGCGCCCCAGACCAGAGCTGGCTTTTTTGATCAGCTTGTTCAGTCTCTTCCTGTCGGCTGCCGTGATGGTGCTGCACCAGCAGACCACTCCAAACGTGATGGCTAATGCCACCACCAAATCACAGAAAGTCTTCAGGAGTGTCCCTCACATTCCCAAAGACCCGAGTCTCCCCAGGAGGAACAGCCTGAGCTGCTCCCAGTGTTTCCTCTGGCTTAAAGACCTTGGCGTGGTGGCAACATATTTTTCGGGGGAAGGGGCAGAAAACACATGTCACTATTGTCAGAATCAGAATCAGCTTTATTGGCCAAGTATGCACAACACATACAAGGAATTTGACTTTGGCTAAAAACTTGCTCTCGTTGTTCAGGTGGAGGATTTAAATAAGATTTAAATAAGGATTCAATGACAACAGAGTATGTACAGTAAATTACAGTCTGTCCACGTTTCTATAAAAGGATGCAAATATATACAGGAATATATGCAGAGGTGACTCGGACGGAAGAGCAGAAGTCCAAAAAAACACACAAAATTATCAAAAACATCAGAGAGCAGAAGCCAGTGGCTGCCATCCGTGGCGCCATCTTGGATCTTGTTGTAATTGGAACATGTTAATTTTTTTTACTATTTACTTCTTTTTTTTTAACTTTGCACAGTAACTTTGCATATGAAACTTATTATTTGAAGTACTGTACAACTGAGGCTTGAATGTTAGAATAATGGGCCAGTTGGGGTCCCACCCAGACATCCTGTGTTTGGAATTTTTACTGGTGTATCCTTCCTCTGCTCTCACCTCTCCTAGACCCTCTGCCTGAACACTTCCCTCTTCTTGGCTCCTCTCTTCTGTCTCATCTTGCCCTCCCTGAGCTCTGTCTAATTCAGGTTCTCTCTCTGTCTATGGTGGTATACAAACAGGTTAGAAAATACCAAGTGTCACATTTTGTCCTGCAGGATTTATTTGTCATGGTTTACATAAATGACAAAAATATGTGTATTTTTGCATTTTTATTCTAGTGTTTCTTTTTTCCATTGCAAAAAAGTAGGAAAGGGAAAAAATACATTCATAATAGTAATTTACTCATGCATACTTAAATTATATGATCAGAGGTGGGTATAGTAGCCAGAAATTCTACTAGTGCTAGTAAATTCTAGTGCTATGAAATGAATAAAAGTAGACAACCAAAAATTTCTAGTTAAGGATACAGGATACAGTTACTGAACTGTGGAAGAGACTGCAAGAAGAATGGACCAAGATCAAACCAGAGCAGTGTGAGAAACTAGTGATGTCCTATGGGCAGGTGTGCTGAAGTCATTCAAAGCAAGGGCCTCTACACTTCCTATTAATTTTTGAATGCTATAGCCCTAAAAAAAAAAAACAAAAAAAAAAACCCTGTTTAAATCTTCTCCTCTGACACAGTGATCACTGTTCTCTAATTTTACTGGGGTTTTTTTGTTTGTTTGTTTTTTTTTACAAAATATCCAGTTTTGATCTCCACTGTATATCTGATTTAGGACCACATATGAAATGGGCCTGGGTCTGATTTGGAAAAAAAAAAAAAAAAAAAAAATCTCATTTGTGCTGTTCAGACTGTTCTTTAAAAAAAAAAAATCAGATATGGGTCATATATAGGCAAAAAAAGGTTGGATTTGGGCTTTTGTCTGCAGTGTGACCGTAGCCTTAGTTAAAATTTGTGTTATATTTGTCTAGTCTAGACATTTGAATAGCCTTTGAATAGCCCGTGAACAGTGATTGAAGTTGGCAGCAACACAGCCAGGTAAAGTTAAGGTTGAGGGATACTGAAAATTTCCTCCTGTAACAGCTTCACTGTAAAAATTTAAACACAGTAGGATGTTTGCTTTTAATCATTTAAGAGCACGAGAAAATGGAAGCATTTACCAAAGACATCACCAAACTTGTTTTTTCACTAAACTAGTTTGTCCTTGAGTTGGATGTTGCAGTGAAGCAGACAAAAATGGAGAAAAGCCTTATGAAGAATGATGACTGAATGGTACATGGGAGATGGGAATTTACCTGCTGGCTAGGGGGTGTGGCCTGAAGAGTCTGCCCAGTTGGAGGGGCATGTCCTCCGCTGCTCAGCACCACGGGCATGCTGGGAGAAGTACTTCTGTGGTGGGGGCTGAATGAATCCTGCCAGAGCACTGCTTTCCTCTTCAACACACACACACTGCTCATTCCACCACAGCCTGTTCAAAGGGAACAAAACAAAACAAACAATACCATGGCAGTTTAATACATTGAATAAACAAAGTGTTTGGTAAGCACAAGCCAGTTTATATGGAGTTTAATGATTAGGGATGGAGCTCCAGTAGTACCCAAGCAAGTGTTTGTCCCTAAATAATTGTACAGCTCTGCAGTTATCACTATTGTGAACTAGGCTGTAAATTAGCTTATTATCCTGGCCTGGCGATCTGTCCAGGGTGTACCCTGCCTCTCGCCCAAAGATGCTGGGATAGGCTCCAGCCCCCCTGCGACCCGAAAAGGATTAAGCGGAAGAAGATGAATGGACCTCCACCAAGGGAGGAAGTAATGTTTTAAGTGGCATTGGTTGGTTTGCCTGTCTGTCTTTTAGCAACATAACTCAAAAAGTTATGAATGGATTTTGCTGAAATTTTCAGAAAAGGTGCGTAATGGCATGGGGAACAGATGATTAGATTTTGGTGATGATCTAAGAGTGCATACCTCCACCAAATTGTTAAGATGTATATTTTCACTAACCATAATGTAGCATACTTTGTGGCACAACAATGCAGCCTACACAAACACCATAAAGCTGAATTCATAAAATAAAATAAAATAAAATTAAATTAAAATAAAATAAAAAAAATAAAAATATATGCCTGAAGGCAAGATTTGGTTATAAGAGAGATTGCCCATTACTTTAAAACCGGCAAATATCCCTGCAATAACACAGTTACCTGCATCCTCGCTGACATTCACAACCAAATTACGCCCCATGTTGGACATCATGAAAAGGTTAGAAAAAAATTGTTGGAGGTAGGGCTGCACAATTAATTGAATTTTGATAGCGATCATGAGTTTGGTTGCCACGATTAAATTAACATGATTGTTGGCAATATTAACATTTAAAATGCGGGCTCTGCTGCATATCAAATCAAGCATTTTCTCAACGAACAGCCAGCCGACCACCAGGGGGCGAACGCACGTTAGGGCAACATTAAGCTGCAGAACTGACAAGCGAGTGCACATGTAGCGGCAGCCTTAAGTTTTCAATAGCGGACTGGTGTGATGGTGAAACACAAACCAGATGTCGGGAGCAGAAGGTGACAGTAGGGCAACATGTGGAGGCGAGGAGCTAGTGCCTTGAAAGGATCATCATCCATTTTCTGGACGTGTTTTGGATTCAGGGCAAGTGATGCTGACTAAAAAGAAATTATATGCAAAGAGTGCCACAGAGCTGTGTCTGCACCGCAGGAAAACACAACTAACTTATTCAACCACCTGAAAAAACACCACAAACACGATAAATGCATGAAAGCTAAAGTGAATGTCACTTCACTAAATCACAGTCTGTGTCTGGCATTGACCCAGGCAACCACAGTATCAACCCTGCACAGAGCTTCACCGTATCCATCTGCCTCCCAAAGACACGCTAAAGTAACTGATGCAATAGCGTTTTATTTGGCCAAAGACAAGTGTCCAATAAATACTGTATGAGCAACAAAGGCTTCAGAAACGGTTAAAACACTGGACAAGAAATACGTGATCCCCATGTGATTCTCCAAAGTTGCATTACCTGCACTGTATGAAAAATACAGATGGATATCACAATTGACAAGTACTCTGCAACTATGACTGACCTATGGTCAAGAAGAATAATGGAGCCCTACCTGTCCCTGACAATTGGACATTGATGGACATTTTAAAATGAAGAGTTGATGCTTGCAGACATCATTTTTCCCAGAAGACCACACAGGAAAAGCTATAGCCCATGAACTGAGGGAAGCGCAGTCATTTTGGAGCCTGCAGGAGGAGGGACTAGTCTGCATAACAACAGACGGTGGATCTTATGTCATCAAGGCAGCTTCTCTAAATAAATGGACGAGGCTCCAGTGCTTTGGCCACAGGCTTCATCTAGCAATTGGTAAGTAGGATAAATAAAAAAAAAAAAAATTTATGTAATCTGTGTTTTTCCTAAAGTTAGTGAATAATTGTGAGTGATTATTAAACGTGATTTCAATATTGATCAAAATAATCGCAATCATCATTTTGGCCATATTCGTGCAGCCCTAGTTGGAGGGGACATTTTTAGCAAGAGAAAGCTAACCATAATCCAGCAAATTTAATGTTCCAAATAGGGGTGTGCCATAGCATATCATTCATGATAATACCAGTATAAATTTTGATACTGGTGTAAAAATGAATGTTGTGATATTTAGGGTTCGTTACCATAGAAACGGTAAAACAAACGTGCTGGAAGCGGCGCTCCGTGCTTGGAACGTCTGTGTCTAGCCTTATAGCAGCCATCTCTCAAGAACTCCCCACGGACTCAGAAGTGGTGCAAACAGCAGGGACTGTAACAGCTAGTCCTTTCATTGAACCTTGATTTCTGGGGTGACCCAGTGACTGCTGCGAAAAGGCAGCTGACAAACAAGGAAAAGACCTGATGACGGCCTGGAGAGACTGCTGACAGGAGGGAATAGACCCTAACGGGGCTGGTGTGGGTTAGCAGCTCATACCAGCAGGACCCATTGCTGATTAGCGTTCTTGGATCCACCCATCATTGCTACAAAGTTCAAGGAGGACGATACCCCCCCCCCATGGTCTGTGAGAGCGGGGACGCAAGATGACCCATCACAGATGGCTCTTACAGTAACAGACCATGGAATGGAACTGGCTATGACTACAACAACCAGCACCACAACTGATGAACCATTAACACCGGCAGGACAAAGCTGCAGAGCTGCGTATGTGGCTGGTCAATGCTAACAACAGAGAGGGGCCCTAAAATCCACCAGGGCAGGAAAAATACCTCGGCGAGATCAGCAAGAGGCCTCGCATTGACCAATACTTCTTAGGAAGTAGGCCAAGTCAGTCGAGTGAAGCCCAGAGGCAGGAGAACCCCCACAGTCCTCAGGGTATCAGCACCTCGGATGAGGCTCAGCTTCGCATGGACCCTTCTGTAGTCTCTTCTTCTTTTAGATTTGATTGGCGGTTGGCAGCCAACTTACAGGTGCATTACCGCCACGTACTTCACTCTATATCATCACTCTATCCTTATTCACTCCTCCTGCAGTCTCCAGCCCAGAGCCCAACCAGTTACAGACCCAGGCTTGATCAACCTGTGGTGGGTCTGCCTCGGCGGGGGGTGTTGCATCAGGGGATTCCAGCATCGGGGAGGCTCGTGGAGTCGTCGGCATCGGGGGATTCCAGCATCAGAACATCAAAGGATTCTGGAATTTGATAGTCTGTCTATGACATCATATAATCTACATAGAACATCACCATGGCATTCTGGGAACAGATGGAGATGGAGAGGTGGTTCCTTGACGGCAGTAGGTCTGCCTGAGTGGCCGACATCTTGGCCGTAGCAAGATGTGTAGAGTGATGATATTGAGTGAAGTGATGATATAGAGTAAAGTATGAGGAGGAGACGAAGAAGAGTGATGTCTGAAGATAGAGTTGAGGTTTGACTGGACACAGCAATGATGATAGAAGGACTACAGCTCCTGACCAGATAGAGTGATGATATAGAGTGAAGTACGTGACAGTAATGCACCTGTAAGCTAGTTGCCAACCGCCAATCAAATCTAAAAGAAGAAGAAGAGATGGAGAGGCACTAAGAATCACAAGAAAGGCTCTTTTGTCTTTTTTAAATAAGACATGATTAAATCATAGAATTTAGGGGTCGGGCTCAAATGACAATGTTCAGTGTTTCCTTTGGGTTAAAGACCTTGGCACGGTGGCGGGGGGGGGGGGGGATACCAGAATATGTTAATTTTATACTGTTTATTTCTTTTTAAAATTTTACACAGTAACGTTGCATATGGAACTTACCATTTGAAGTATTGTACAACCGAGGCTTGAATATTGGGCCAGTTGGGGTCCCACCCAGACATCCCGTTTAGACTTTTTAGTGGTGTTATCCTTCTCTCCTTCCTCTGCCTGAACACTTACCTCTCCTTGGCTCCTCTCTTCTGTCTCATCTTGCCCTCTCTGAGCTCTGTCTAATTCAGGTTCTCTCTCTGTCTATGGTGGTATACAAACAGGCTAGAAAATATCAAATGTCATGTTTTGCCCAATATTCAAGCCTCGGTTGTACAATACTTCAAATGGTAAGTTCCATATGTTAAGTTGGTAAGTTCCTTGCATATTTATTCCACCTAGCTGCAATGCTCCGTACTGTGGGTGTTCATATATTCATATATTTATTCCATCCAGCTACAATGCTCTGCACTGTGTGTCTGTGTGTGTGTGTATATATATATATTTTATAGTAATACGTACATATGTATATTAGCTGCTCTTGCTTGCTTGTTTTTTTTTTTTTGTTTTTTTTTTGTTTTTTTTCCTTGCCTTCTGATTGTTGCTCTGAGTGTTGCTATCCCTGTGCTGTTGCAATCCTGGAATTTCCCCGTTGTGGGACTAATAAAGGCTTATCTTATCTTATCTTATCTTATATGCAACGTTACTGTGTAAAATTTTAAAAAGAAATAAATAGTATAAAATTAACATATTCTGGTATGTCGGGGGGGGGATAGGTTGCCACCATGCCAAGGTCTTTAAGCCAGAGGAAACACTGTAAATCATATATAAACTAGAAAAGCACTCGGAGAGCGCAGACCTCCGCCAAGCGCCACAGTTCCCCCCATACAGTGTTTGTGTGTACGTTGTCAGATTCCTTGACCATGAAAACATCTGAGTAGCAATTGGATTCACAATGATAGGATTAGTGGTTCAGTAGTAAAAGCATTACCTCCTTGGCAGAGGTAATAAACTGAAGTGTTGGTGTTGTGTCCATGTCCTGCATCTGCAAACTCCCAGGCTGGGGGCGTTGCAATTGAATGAATGAATGAATTAATCTTTATTTCGAATAGATTAAGAGTACAGGTTAAAAGAAAGTGAATAATATAACAAACGGGGTAATAAAATCCAACAAGGTCAAATTAGACAATAGCTCCTCTGATTATACAGTTCAACATAAGTTATCCGAAATATGTGATGGCTGAATCCGCAGCTTATATTGCCCACCCATGTTCCATCCAAGAATTCAAAAGAAAAAACAAAAGAAGTCATGACACAACTGCGTACAACCCACAGGCCAATGGGTTATGTAAGCGTTTTAGATCACTGAAAGCAGCACTGAGGGCTTCACTGACGGATGCCAATTAGGTAGACGGGTTGGCGTGGGTTTTATTCAAAATTCAAACGTTTATTTCAAACTCAGGGTTCATATTAAATGCAGAACTAAAAGGAGTAGAAAATAAATAAATAAATAAAAGTATATACAGATCAGCAGACAGTCGGCGGTCTTGTAACAACAATAACATAAAAATATTGGACTCAGTATAAAATGGAACGCCACCACTTCCAAATGCTGGAGTGAAGTGTGAGTGACGAGTTGACAATTGCTGATATAAGATGATTGTTACATGGCAGCAACCTTCTCATCAAACTGTAAACATTGTTACGTATCAACTCGCCAAAAGACGGAATGTTCACAGACACAAACATCTTGCTTGCACTCGACCTTCGTGGTACATCTAATCTTTATCTTTATTGGGGTTGCGCTCTGCGGCCAAAGATGATTTGGAAACTTCCCCGGCAGAGAGCTTCTTTTTGCGGAGCTACTATGGCTGACCAGGGAATTTCTGCCAAATAATCCAGCGGCGGACAGCTGGCCGTCTGAGCTTTTGCAGCGTTGCGCAAACACAGGCACACAGCACGCTGCCGAGCAGCTCGTTTTTGCGCAGTGCCTATGGCTGGCCGGGGAATTTCTGCCAAATAATCCGGCGGCGGACAGCTGCCCGTCTCAGCTTTTGCAGCGTCGCGCAAACACAGGCACGGTGGCGGGCCCAGCCCACCAGTGTTTTCCGCGTGCTTTTGTGCCTAAAACGTTGAAGAACGTGGAGTTTATGTTGGTCAGACACGATGACCAGCGCCCTCCATTGCGCCTGCGCACATGTTGAAAATAGCCGTATGTCACAGTGTTAAAGAATGCTTTAAAAAATTCCTGTATCCAGACGGTGATCCGGATCATCCCCAAAATTTAATCAGTTCTTCCTTGTACCATTTCCAACAACGCCTGAAAGTTTCATGGAAATCCGTCGAAGACTTTTTGAGTTATCTTGCTAACCAACAGACAAACAGACAGACAGACAAACACACAGACAAACCCCGGCAAAAACATTACCTCCTCCTGGCCTTTTCGGCCTGGCGGAGGTAATAAAAAGTAAACATCAATAAGTTAAATATTTCTTGAGCCAGAGAATAGCAAACCCCCCCCAAAAATTTTTTTTTAAAAAATGTCTGAAAAAGAGAAAATTACCCATCGCTACAGGTATAAATTAGTTGCTAGTTTAAATCAGTGAAAATTTAAGTGTAGAGCTACACCCTGAAGATGCTTTTCTGGACTGATTTAACCTGTTTGCTTCTTAGTAAAACTATTTCAGATTGGTCATGATCTGAAAATCAAAGACACAAAAGGTAATGTAATAAAATACATGTGATGACTTTAACTCACTACTTGGCTAATTAAAATGATCAGAAATCAAATAAATTACATTAAGAGCCAACTTGCTCCTCCAGCCCATCCATCATCTTAATCCTTTTTGGGCCTCGGGGGGGCTGGAGCCTATCCCAGCATCTTTGGGCGAGAGGCCCGTTTTAATTTATTTATCATTTATTTTGTGTGCATGTGCCACTAGGGCTGTGCAATATGACGATATATATCAGTGACACGATAAAGAACGTCAAGCGTTTCATATAAAACTGTATCGTTTATATTGGAAATTAAGAGACATACCCATTTCTACTTGTCACCACCCTGCCTCTTCCCCGCAGTGCACCAGGTGCGCCACAGCAGCTGCAAGCTAATGTTTTGCCACTACTTCTGTGCCAGTTAGGAATGTTGGACTTTTCCCCACCAAGCTGTGTCATGAGAGGATTGTCTTCTAACCTCGTTTTAATTGGAGGTAAGCCATGTTAACACCATCTCTCTCTAGTTTTAAGACGGCAAATGCTAAACAACAATGCTAACTTGTCGCTAACAGGAAAAACTATAGTGTATCAGACCATCGTTCTGGTTTAAATCACTGCCGAGTTTCTTAATGTTGTCTGAAAAAACATTACTAAAGCTGCAAAAGTGCGTGACAACGGCAGCATACACACTAAATAAATTAATTAAAACGTGTCGGAGGAACAAACTGGCTCTTAATATAACTAGATTTCTAATCATTTTTAATTAGTCAAGTAGCGATAATGAATAAAGTTGAAGTCATCTCAAATGCACATTTAAAACAATTTTATAACAACACTGCAAAATTAAGAGGGGAAAAAGTGCATACAATTAATTGACAGGTGAATTTGTACAATTGATTTTTTTCAGTATGTAATTTAAAATATAGAAAAAGAGTTGGTCCTTGTTATTAGTTATCATATATAAACTATAGAATTTACAGAACATGTATAGCGTGATATATATCGTTATCGTCAAATAAGATTACTTATACTGTGATATGAAATTTTGGTCATATCACACAGCCCTATGTGCCACCATCATGGGCCGCACCATTGTGCGGCTTTAATAATTTCTTTCAGACAAAACTAAGAAAGTCAGCAGTAATTTAAACCAAAGAAACAAAACAATGGTCTGCTACAGTTTCCAGTTAGCACAACTTAGCATCGTCATTTAGAACTTTATAGTTAGACATGGTGTTAATGGAATCCTCCAGTTTCCTCCCACATGCTAAAAAACAAGTTAGGTTAATTGGAGACTCTTAAGTGGCCTCAGGTGTGAATGTGTGTGTGTGAATGGTGAAAGGGTTGGGTGCCGCACCAGTGGCTGCCTCATCCACTCATGTGGTTGCCCTGTAATTTCCTCATTGTGGGACTAATAAAGGAATCTAAGGGTGCTTTCACACCTAAATTCATTTAATTTGGTCCGAATCAGTTGACAAGTTTGTTACTTTGTATCATTTTCTCCTCGGTTCGGTCCCCTTTCACACAGGCAAAAACTGAGGCAGACCATAAGCAGACCAAACTGCGTCACGTTAAATCCCGCGAGACTTACGTCAGAATTTTCTCTGTTCTTATTGATCTGATTTTTTTTGCCGCAACAACAGGAAAGGTAAATACAGGAAGTAGGATGACTACCGTGTATTTATGCATTTCTGGGAGAAAATAATACAAATCATAGTGTAATCTATGGAGGGTTTTCATTGCCCTGGTTATCGTTTATTACATACAGTTAGGCCCAGAAATATTTGGACAGTGACACAATCTTCATGATTTGGGCTCTGCATGCCACCACATTGGATTTGAAATGAAACAACTACAACGGAATTGAAGTGCAGACTAAGGTTTAATTCAAGGGGTTGAACAAAAATATATGATTAAACATGTAGGAATTGTAGCTATTTTTATACAAACGCTCCTCATTTCAGGGGCTCAAAAGTAATTGGACAAATAAACATAACCCTAAGTAAAATGTTACTTTTCAATATTTTGTTGAGAATCCTTTGCAGGCAATGACTGCCTGAAGTCTGGAACCCATGGACATCACCAAACGCTGGGTTTCCTACTTTGTGATGCTTTGCCACGCCTTTACTGCAGCTGTCTTCAGTTGTTGCTTGTTTGTGGGTCTTTCTGCCTTAAGTTTTGTCTTGACCAAGTGAAATGCATGCTCGATTGGGTTGAGATCTGGTGATTGACTCGGCCATTGCAGAATATTCCACTTCTTTGCTTTAAAAAACTCCTGGGTTGCTTTTGCAGTATGTTTTGGATCACTGTCCATCTGTACTGTGAAGCGCCGTCCAATCAACTTTGCTGCATTTGGCTGAATCTGAGCAGAAAGTATATCCCTATACACTTCAGAATTCACCCGGCTGCTTCTGTCTTCTGTCACATCATCAATAAACACAAGTGACCCAGTGCCATTGGAAGCCATGCATGCCCATGCCATCACACTGCCTCCACCATGTTTTACAGAAGATGTGGTGTGCTTTGGATCCTGAGCTGTTCCAATTCTTCTCCAAACTTTCTTCTTCCCATCATTCTGGTACAGGTTGATCTTAGTCTCATCTGTCCAAAGAATGCTGTTCCAGAACTGGGCTGGCTTCGTGTGCTATGTGTTTTTTGGCAAAGTCAATTCTGGCCTTTCTATTTTTGAGGCTGATTAATGGTTTGCACCTTGTGGTGAATCCTTTGTATTTACTCTCATGAAGTCTTCTCTTTATGGTAGACTTAGATACTGATACACCTACTTCCTGGGGAGTGTTCTTCACTTGAGTGGATGTTGTGAAGGGGTTGTTCTTCACCATGGAAAGGATTCTGCGATCATCCACCACTGTTGTCTTCCATGGACGTTCAGGCCTTTTTGAGTTCCCAAGTTCACCAGTGCACTCTTTTTTTCTCAGAATGTACCAAACTGTTGATTTGGCCACTCCTAACATTTCTGCTATCTCTCTGATGGATTTCTTCTTTTTTTTTTCCAGCCTCAGGATGGTCTGTTTCACCTCCATTGAGAGCTCCTTTGACCGCATGTTGTGTGTTCACAGCAACAGCTTCCAAATGCAAACACCACACCTGGAATCAACTCCAGACCTTTTAACTGCTTAATTGATGACATGTTAACGAGGGAAGAGCCCATGCAGCCTTGTTATTTTTTTTTTTTTTTTTTTTGCAGCCTTCTGAGTCAATTGTCCAATTACTTTTGGTCCCTTGAAAAAGAGGCGGCTACATATTAAAGAGCTGTAATTCCTAAACCCTTGCTCCAATTTGGATGTGAATACTTTCAAATTACAGCTGAGAGTCTGCACTTTAAGCCCATATTGATTATATAATTGTATCCTGAATATGTTTTTGTAAACAGCTTAAATAACAAAACTTGTGTCACTGTCCAAATATTTCTGGGCCTAACTGTACGTGCATATACCACTTTTGGCAAATCATACAGTTTGAAAATGAAGCGCTGCTATGGATGGGCAATAACATGTTAACGTTCATTAATCCTCCAGAACCGTGATATGCTCAGCCACAGATATTTTCAAAGATGTATCAGGTATGTACAGTGACATAAAATGTTTTACCATTTGCCGCTGGTCCCGTTTTAATACGGTTGCTTTCTCACCTGCAGGACCACACCAGAGTTCGCCATTTAATTTGAACCGAGACCACCTCTTTCAGGTGGTCTCAGTACAGTTGTTTTAGTACAGTTGTACAGTTGTTTTAGTACGCACTTGAGTGCTATTACCATGTTCTCACCAGAAAAAACAAACCGCACAAACGGAGAAAACGAACTTGAGTTCGATTGAAATGGACTAAAGCCTGCAGGTGTGAAAACACCCTAAATCTAATGTTACTTACCTCTAGGGCTGTCGCAATAACCGCAATTATGTAATACCGCGCTATGGACACGCCTACCGCGGAGGAAAACAACCAACCGCAACAAATGCGGTGTTCACTTTTTGTGTGTGTGTGTGGCTATATCTCATTGTTCATTTATGTGCCCTTATTGATTATTAAATAAATTGCCAAATGAAGTGTATTTTTATTACCAACAGTATGTTTGCACCCAGTACGTTTGGGTCACTCTCTCCAGACGGACTGCAACAGGCAGTTAGTGGTGAAAGCGTTTGGATTCCCTGTTAAACACAGCCGTAACAAGTGAGCAATGAAAGGGAAAAACGCGTGTCATTTCCCTCTGAGCGGAGTGTGTATGATCCTGACTGTGAATGCTCTGTGTATGAGCTCCGAGAGCAGCTTGTTTCAATGAGATTTTTCGGACAGCGGCAAAAATCATGGCGACAAGAGCCACACAGGGTCCTGTACGGAGACTGTCCTGCTTATAAGCCGAATGTCACTGCAGTCTCCAGTCCACACACCCCGTAGTTACTGCCACTGTTTCATGAAAATGATGTTTTGTTTTTGTTTTTTTTTAACAGAATCAGCAGCTCATGCCTGTATAAATAGCGGAGCTCCGCAGTTGTAACACATGCACATAAAGTTGAGTGCGGCGCTGCAGCGAGACTCTCACAGCTTCCCTCATTTGCCACATAAGTTATAAACCCTGTTTAAATTACGAATCCACAGGGTCCTAGAAACATTTGCAATAATACCGCATACCATGGTGCTGAGCTATCCACCGTCACTGCAGAGGAAACTCCTCTACCGTGACAGCCCTACTTACCTCCAATTAAAACAAGGTAAGCAAACTATCCTCTCTGATGCAGCATGATGGAAAACAGTCCCACATCCCTGGCAAAGAGCAGCAATCTGAACCGGTAGTTTGGAGTTAGCATTAGCAACCACGGGACTGAAGCCAAGCCACCCACCACACACCTGTTCCGCTGCACGCAGTCGCATACTGCGGAGGAGAGACGGGGCGCTGACAAACAGTGGTGAGGAGCTTTACTGAATAAACGGGAGTGTGTGCATTTTAAATCACAGTATAAACAGTAGAGTATTCTATGAAACGACGTTTTTATATCGTCATCCAATATATAATCATATCGGACAGCCCTATTCAAAACACATGGAAATTAATTAAGTTCATTTTAATTATTTTATATTTATGCCTCGGTGAAATGAAGAGGCATACGGTAATCGCTCAATACATCTGCATGTGTGTGGTTGTTTGGTTCTATCTGTCCGCCTGTCTGTTTCAGCTCGCCCAGTTAAAATTAAGTGGAACTTAAGGCTTGTATCATTGTATGGCCATATTTTCTCAACTTTTAATTTACCAAAATTTCAAGACAACACTTTGTTTTCAAAATAAACACAAATAGCTCACCTTTACTGTCTGTGCAACTGAAACACCATTTTAATACCTATGCCGGCCCAGTAGAGGTGGCAGTGCACCTTTATTACAGCCCCACTGAGCATTTCCGGTCAACAATCGATCTCGTGCTGAAGTTTTAAAATACAGTGGATATAAAAAGTCTACACACTCCTGTTCAAATGCCAGGTTTTTGTGATGTAAAAAAATGAGACCATGATAAATCATTTCAAAACTTTTTCCACCATTAATGTGACCTATAATCGGTACAACCCAATTGAAAAACAAACTGAAATCGTTTAAGGGGAAAAATAAAAAACTTACAATAACCTGCTTGCATAAATATGCACACCCTGTTATAACTGGGGATGTGGCTGTGTTCAGAATTAACCAATCACATTCAAACTCATGTTAAATGGGAGTCAGCACAAACCTGCCACCATTTAAAGTACCTCTGATTAACTCCAAATAAAGTTCGGCTGTTCTAGTGGGCTTTTCCTGATATTTTTGTAGTCACATCTTACAGTACAAGCCATGATCCAGACAGAGCTTCCAAAGCATCAGAGGGATCTCATTGTTCAAAAGTATCAGTCAGGAGAAGGGTACAAAAGAATTTCCAAGGCATTAAATATACCATGAAACACAGTGAAGACAGTCATCATCAGGTGGAGAAAATAAAGGCGCTTTTCCACTTGGAACCCAAAGGCCCCGATCGGCCTCCATTGTCCGGTTTCCCACTCGGAACCCAAAGGCCTCACAGTTCCCTTTTTCGGAACAGTTCCAGTTTAACTGACACTTTTTTCGGCACCGTAAAAAGCAGGTCCGAAGGCTCCCGGCCCCGTTTCGTCACGCCACTGCTGGCCATTCATTGGTCTGTGCGTAGCGTCATGAGAGTGGGCGTTACGTGGGCGTTACACTGACTTTCCAGAATCGCTTGCTGGTCGCCATTTGCAATTTTTCGTCAGTGAGCCCGCGAACAAGTGATATTATAAACCACAACGAGAGAATGGCTTCACAGAAATCAGCAGAAATCCAACACCGCAGTCCAGCAGAGTTTCCTGTGCGTTTCGGCTGATGAGAGAATGCAGAGGGAAGCAGACTGAGCCTGCAGTGGGGCGCAAACAGACGCACCAGAAATTACACGGAGACGCACCGGGAATTAGACCCAGCCACCCGAATTGAATTGAATGTGCAGCCGCGACGCACCCAACTTCAGCAGTTGAAGCCGTGATATTGTGATATACAGGACGGTAAGTGATCTGATATTCATGCTTTATGTTATTTTTTCCAACAGTGGAAAGTTCACTTAGGACAGACGAAAACTTAATCGTGTTTAAACGATGACCTAGCTTAATGCTATGTCCGTCCTTGTATGTTGTTTTTTGTGTTGACAATATCTGATGAAATAGTTAGTTGTAATTCTGGTTAAAAGTTTTTTTTTTTGTTTTTTTTTTTTACATGTTGCACTTTCGTACCGATCCATAAAGGATCATAACAGTAGCAGCGGGGCGAACCGCAGCATTGGAAGTGGTTCGATCTCATGGACCAAATTTATGGAAACCGGAGCTGGGAGTGGACCCCCTCGGCGACAATTACGTTAACCACAGACGGTGAGTGTTTTTTTTCTTGACATTAATGTTTTTACCTTATCCAGCCTGTTTCATGCTAACTATAATTATGTAGAACAATAAATAAATAACAAGTCCCACGCCGTTATCGTGGCTCACGAGTGGATCGTAGCTGTTGCCGCCCTAGATAGCTCGCCATCACGGTTTAAAAAAAAAAAAAATGCAATTGCATATTTAATCACAGGCATGGAAAAGGTAATGAGCTGTTGTAGCACAAAACTCATTATTTGAAAGTCAGCGTGCTTCATTTTCATGATTCAGTTGAGCCTACTGTATAAATGCATTCAGAATTTTTTCCATCCATCCATCTTCTACCGCTTCTCCGTGTCACGGAGGCAGCAGTTCAAGCAGAGAAGCCCAGACTTCCCTCTCCCCAGCCACCTGCTACAGCTCTTCAGAGATGATAGACCAGCTGGGTCTCTCCACCATAGAATTTGGGTCACCTCTAGAATTTTTTGACCACCATAAAAAGCTAGGCATTTGAAACATAAACCCAGCTTTTACTAAATGTATTGTACAAATACACAGTTGTGATACTCATAAAAAAAAGTAATTTTTTCAAACCCAGCACTTGACTTTCACCAGTGTGTGTCCCTTGTACAGGTACATCTCAAAATAACTGCAGTGTCATGGTACAGTGTGTTTTTTGTGACTCACAAAAGACAGTGAAAGTCATATAAGATGGTCTCTGTCATAATCTTGACAATCCATATGGGTTTTATGTCAGGAGAGTTTCCTGGCCAAATCAAACACAGTCATGCCTTGTCCATTACACCAGGTTTTGATTGTTTAGGCACTGTGGGGCGATGGTCACTACAGCTGGAAAATGAAATCCATTTCTCCATAAATCCTCATACTTTTGAGAACACTCCTCTTTTTTTAATATCTATTTTTAACATAACCATCGATTTTTCGAGAAAAGTAATTTTGGATATTCATGCGCTGTAAGCCAATAAATGATTAAAATGTAACAATACTTCACTGTCTGATTAATGATTCTGTATAATATATGGGTCTCACTTTCTGACATGTGTCCAAAAATATTTAACTTTTGTATTAATTTTTGGGGATGTACTGCTACATGTTTTGAGATTGATTTTACTGACACCAGCTCACATTTCTGTCTTGTAGGTAAGAGGAAGCGGAGCAACACAAAACAAGACCTTTCAACTATTTTTGCATCGATGCAAGAAGCAGAAAGGGAACAGCACCGTGAACAGATGGAGCTTCAGCGGGAACATCAACGTGAGCAGAGGGAGCTCCAGCGGCAACAGTTGGAACTCAATTCACTGCTTGTGGATGAGGTCCGTCAGTCCAGGGAAGCCGAAGTTGCTGTACGAAGGGAGGAAATTGCGCAGAATGCTGCCCTCAATAACACTCTCATGGCAGTCTTTGAAACCCTCGCACGGCGTGTGACCCGTTTTCCCAACCATTATTATGTATATACTATACATTAATCAATGACCAGTGTTAATAACGTTGAATAAACCCGTGACTGTTGACATCATGTGTTGTCTGTTACTACTAAGTTTTACACTGTCTTAAAACCCTTAAAAAGGTTGGGAAAAATTTGTCATTGCAGTGTGTTATGGAGTCCAATAACTGCCGACACATACATTAAAAGCCAGCCACTACTGACCAAGCTTTATATCCATGTGCAACAACAGGGACACCTAATATTTTAAGTTCTGTATTTGGAAATGTTCATATTGCCAACCCAGGTAATGGTTTTATCTGCACAAAATATTCAACTTAGCCATTGTAAGGACGGGTGAGTGTGGGGTGTACAGCAACAACTGTTTTGGTGCGCCTCACCCAATTCTGTACTCAGCATTAACAAGTACACTTTAAAGAAAATGTGGACTTGTAATTTTGTAAGATATTTTTTATTAGATGGCTGTCCCAGTACTTGTAACTGTGATATTAAAGATCCACACGTCCACATTAAATATACGAAAAAATTGTGTCATTGCAATGGCACAAGGTTACATGAGATGAGTAATGCATAATAATACACAGCAGCCTCACCACCAAAATATTAAATAGCTCTTGGACTACTAATCGGTCCAGGGAAAATGGCGCAGCCTCAAGGGGAGTGTAGCACCGCCTCCAACTCCCTCAAAACCCCGCCTCCAACTCCCTCCTTCTCCCACCCATACTACAGTGAGCCTTGTGCTGTGGAAAACCACCAGTGCCGGAACAGGACTGTTCGGTCCAAGGCCAAACGAGGCCTTTGGGTTCCAAGTGGAAAAGTGCCTTAAGGGACATTACCAAGAACTGGACATCCCTCCAAAATTGATGAAAAAAACAACAAGAAAATTGGTCAGGCAGGCTGCCAAAAGGCCGACAGCAACACTGAAGGAGCTGCAGGAATTTCTGGCAAGTACTGGCTGTTAAGTACATGTGACAACAATCTCCTGTCTAGGGTGGCAAGGATGGTAGCCATATCTTATGAAGAAAAACAGCCAAGCCTGGCTACATTTTGCAAAAATGCATTTGAAATCTTCCAAACGCTTGTGGGAAAATGTGTTATGGTCCGATGAAACCAAGGTTGAACTTTAGGCCACAATTCCAAAAGGAATATTTGGCACAAACACAACACTGCTCATCACCAAAAGAACACCATACCTACAGTGAAGCATGGTGGTGGCAGCATCATGCTTTGGGGCGGTTTTTCTTCAGCTGGAACTGGGGCCTTAGTCAAGGTGGAAGGAATTATAAACAGTTCCAAATACCAGTCAGTGTTGGCACAAAACCTTCAGGCTTCTGCTAGAAAGCTGAAGATGAAGGGGAACTTCATCTTTTAGCACGACAATGACCCAAACCACACATCCAAATCAACAAAAGAATGGCTTCACCACAAGAAGATTAAGGTTTTGGAATGGCCCAGCCACAGTCCAGACCTGAATCTGATCGAACATCTGTGGGGTGATCTGAAGAGGGATGTGCACAGGAGATGCCCTTGCAATCTGACAGATCTGGAGCATTTTTGCACAGACGACTGGGCAAATATTGCCACATCAAGATGTGCCAGGCTGAGAGACTCCTACCCAAAAAGACTGAATGCTGTAATAAAAGCCAACGGTGTTGCAACAAAGTATTAGTTTAAGGGTGTGCATATTTATGCAAACAGATTATTTTAAGTTTTTTATTTTTCCCCTTAAAAGATTTCTGTTTGTTTTTCAATTGGATTGTACAGGTTATAGGTTACATTAATGGTGCAAAGTTTTGAAATTATTTATCTTTGTCTCATTTTTTACATCACAAAAACCAGGCATTTGAACAGGGGTACGTAGACTTTTTATATCCACTGCAGCAGTTGTTTCTCCAAACTAAACACATATTCAGGAACTACACCATTTATTCAACACATTGTTTCTTTTCAGACACATTTTGCTGCTTACTTTTGAAGCTAAAGAACAATGTATATTCTTCCTGTAGTTTACAGCTCATCTGTGAAAACTACAATTCCCATATTGCTCAAGTGCAACCCACCAATCACAGCAGAGCTTCCTCTGAAGTAGGGCTCCAACTAACAATTATTTTGGTAGTCAACTAATCTAACGACTACACTGGTCAACACCAAATTTATTGTCTCAGTTTTTTTTTAGCTGATTTAGGACAATTTTGATGTGCTGGATCCAAAAATCACATTGGTTTTGCTCAATCAGGTCAACTTTTTGAATTATGGCCAAATGTTGGTTTATACTGTATGTTGTTGTTTACATGTACGGGTATTTTCACTTTATATGATGCAAAATTCTTTTTTATGTCTTAAAATTCTCTGAATTTTGAACAATGATGACATAACATTCAATTTACATGTACTTACCTTTATATAGGTAAGTACATGCACAGTACTAATTAAGTACAAGTTTTTACTTAGCACCTGATCAAGAGAAACGGATGTCATTTTCGGATTCAGCGGTACAAAATTGTCTTAAATCAGTTGAAAAAACACAGACAACTTACAAAAAATTATTTTTGTAACCCTGTGCTATTTTTTTTACAATTAGTCGACTAATCGTATATATTTCTCTCATGTCCGCCATCTCTGCTTCCTGTTGGGGCTCTAGTGCATATTTTACCTCACCCGCTGTTTAAACCTGAACACCTGTAAAAATGAAAGCACCAAGGTGCTGATGCCTCGGTGCCAGAGCCTTGGCAGAGGTATGCATTCTTGGATCATCACCAAAATGTTATGGGTTTCTCTCTAGCCCAAGGAACACCTGTGGTAAAAATTTCATCCAAATCCATCGAGTAGTTTTGGAGTATTCTTGCTAGCACATTGTGAGAAGATAAATGCCTTGATGGAAGTATGCATTCTCAGAACAGGTTTTCTCTGGTAACATTTCTGAATGGCGGGCCGCCATCCTTGGATTTATGATGCCACGCTAAGGAAATATGAATTTAATTTAAAAAAAAAATATGTAGGAATGATGCTCCCAAAGCGCGCACATGAACAGCACGCGTGACCATCATCCCCGCGGAGTTTGGAAGCGCGCCACCTGCATCTGTTCCAGTCAGCAGGCAGAGAGTCTCTTTAGCACGGAGCTCCTCAAATGGCGGACCTCGGTAAGGATCTGGACCCAATCACAAGTCAGTCTGGACCCGAATGTGTGTCACATTATGTGCGTTTCTTACCAACTTTGCTGCGTTGCCTGAGTGTTGCGTACGTGAGTTGTGTGACACTGTTGCACAAAGCGCTCCTGTCTGTGTGCGCGCATGTGCGTTCAGCCCACTTCCAAACACAGCAGAGTTGCAGAACGCTACTACCAGCTTGCTGAGACCACTGTGAAGTCTTGCAGAGCTGCCATTGCTCGTGTGTGACGCTCATTGCTCATATGTGAATGCGCCTGTTTCTCGTGTATGTGCGCCCATCAACACCGGTGCAATTACATGCAGTAATGTTCTGTAACTGCCGCCGTCATGTAGCTAATACCAAACGGCATGTCGCTTTCAAAGTTGGCGCAAGCAGAAAGAAAAAGGAGGATCAGAAAAACTGAGAATTCAAAGAGGAATGGACAGAAAAATGTGTTCATTCTGCCAGAGTCCAGCATAAAACCAATGTGCCTGATTTGCAGCGACACGGTTGTTTAATACTGAGGTGAGGTCAGACAAACCTGCTCAACTGAAATCCTCATATTAAGCTACAGACTGTTAGATCTGTGACCCAGCAAGAAAGAGCAGCTGAGGCCTCACTCAGAGTGGCCTGGGTCTTGAAAACCAGCTAACTGGTGATATTAATAATGTACAGTGCATTTCATTAGCTGTGAATGAATCAAGACTGTATAGACAATGTACAGTTATGTATGTGTCTTTGTCAGATATTACAGTGAAGCAAAGAGGGAATTATGTGAAGACATTTTAGGTATCAAGCCCCTCCATAGTTACACAAGGGATGAGGATATTTATGAAGGCATCATGCAGATGCTGAAAGAAGGAGAAATTGACCTTAAAATGGTGGTGTCCATTGCAAGCGATGGCGCTCCAGCCATGAATGGGAGAGAGAAGGGAGCTATCCAGCACATGAAAAAGCACCATCCAGACTTGCTGTCATATCACTGCATCATGAAATGCACCTCTATTGTAATCTGGTCAGGTTTATGCTAAATAAATGTGGGCCTTGTGTAGAAACATTTGAGTACCCTTGACTTATAGTGTCCCCTTAATATTTACTCAGAAGGAAATTTTCTGTTTATTGTCCCTCCCAACATCAAAAGCCTTATTTCAAAATAAGGGAGGTTTTTCCTGCTGTCTGGGTGGTGAGGAGAGTTCTAAAAACTATAAATATATAGAAATATTATAACCAATACCTTTGGCCATTTAAGTTAATTTATTTCATTAAATACATTTTTTTTTTCTTTGAAATAAGAGTTAAAATTATTGTTCTATTCTGGCTCTGCAAAATTATGGTTAAAAATGTAAACTGTTATAAGGAAAGAGTAAAAACCTTACCAGTCTGTTTCAACTTTATGAAAGCCAATTTTACAAGAAGAAATTACAAATTTGAGGAAAATGGTTTCAAATTTAGATAAATTTACACAGAAAAGTAGAAAACCATAAGAAAATTGTGATAAATTTTGGAGAAAAACCTCAAGACTGAAGTCATTACTCAAATTTTTAAGTGGGTGCTCTTTACACCCTTAAAAGGAACCCCAATTATATTGGCATGTTAGCTCTATATGCTTTATTTTTATGTTAGTAACATAACTATAATTTTTTTGAAAATAATTCCCAGTTTTATATATTTTTAAAAAACTTTATTGCAATGTAAATCGCCATTTTTGTTTACGTCGCAATGCATTCTGGGTAGTGACGTAGAATGGTTGCAGCCGTTTTTTCTGTCTTATACAAGCCAAGAAGCGAAGCTACTAACTACTGCCATTTGTCAGTGAAAATGCCACATTGCGCGGCTTTTGGATGTAATTTCCAATCAAAGGAAAATAAAGAGAGCGGGGTAAGCCTCCATAGCTTTCCTAAAGAGGGAAAGTTGAGGAAAAAGTGGGGCGGCAGCGGCTCAGCAGGTAGAGCAGGTCGTCTAATAACCCCATGGTTGGCGGTTTGCATCACGCTCTCCCCAGATATCCTGCCGTTGTGTTCCTGGGCAAGACACTTCACCCTCCAGTGCCCATAACACTGGGTATGAATGTGTAAAAATGTTTAAATGCTCGGTGGTGGCCGGAGAGGCCGTTGGCGCGGATCGGCAGCCACATTTCCGTAACTCTGAGTGTCTGTGATCACGCGCTATAGCACACGCTTGATAAAGCTGACATATATATTAATCACGCTATGATAAAGCACTATATCGCTCAAAGCGCACGCATGAGACATGTCTATGATCATGCGCTATAGTGCATGCCTGATAAAGCTGACATATACAGTATATTAATCACGCTATGATAAAGCACTATATCGCTCAAAGCGCGCGCATGAGACATGTCTATGATCACGCGCTATAGTGCATGCCTGATAAAGCTGACATATATATTAATCACGCTATGATAAAGCACTATATCGCTCAAAGCGCACGCTTGGCTTGACATGTCGAAGATCTGGCTGGCAGTCATTTGGAACGACTTTGGAGCACTGCTTATGGACGTTCAACCCGCAGTCTGAGAAAGCAACAGAGAAACTGCTTTATGTTGCTGAGAGTCCATGTTTATCAGTTCAGTGCCCATCATGCTTGTAGACAATTTTTTGTGTTTGAGCATTCTATTGTAAGTAAATCAACAATATATAAGTTTCACCTTAAAATAATGCTTCCTCAAGCACACGCTTGAGACAGTCAAAGCAGAGAGACACTCGCGGAGCGGAGAGACACTCGAGCGCACGCTATATCATAGCGTGATAAATATATATATATATATATATCAGCTTTATCAAGCATGGAGTTGATAAAAATTCGAACCGTGACAAAATCCGAACTGTGATTCGCTCGAGCGTGCGCAAAGCGCACACTTGTGCGCTTTGAACGATATAGTGCTTTATCATAGCGTGATTAATACATATGTCAGCTTTATCAGGCGTGCGCTATAGCGCGTGATCATAGACATGTCTCATGCGCGCGCTTTGAGCGATATAGTGCTTTATCATAGCGTGATTAATATATATGTCAGCTTTATCAGGCGTGCACTATAGTGCGTGATCATAGACATGTCTCATGCGCGCGTTTTGAGCGATATAGTGCTTTATCATAGCGTGATTAATATATATGTCAGCTTTATCAAGGGTGCGCTATAGCGCGTGATCACAGACAGAGTTACGGAAATGTGGCTGCCAATCCGTGCCAACGGCCTCTCCGGCTACCCCCGAGCATTTAAACATTTTTACACATTCATACCCAGCGTTATGGGCACTGGAGGCAATGCGGGTGAAGTGTCTTGCCCAGGGACACAACGGCAGGATATCTGGGGACAGCGTGATGCGAACCGCCAACCATCGGGTTATTAGACGAACTGCTCTACCTCCTGAGCCGCTGCCGCCCCACTTTTTCCTCAACTTTCCTAAAGCTTGAAACAACTGGCCATTGAAAATAAGCGACGCTAACTTTCTTTACTTGCTAAAACTTATCACGCAGAAGCAGCTGTTAATGTCGCGGCTCCCGGGTGCCGTCATTTCAGATGCTCAGGCATCACTGTAGTGCTGCCATGACAAAAGTCTGCCTTACAAAGTCTACATTTTACTTGTTCGTTTTTTGTTTTTTTCTGTGAAATGTTCCCATACTATAGAAAGTTTAGGTCTGCCTTTTTTTAAAGCTTAACTTCAAGTTATCTTTTCGCTTCGCCATGTTGTGCTCACTTTCTTCTTTGCTGGAAATTGTTCACACATGCCGGACAACAGAGGTGCTACTGCAGCAGTTCCGGTCGTGCATTGTGGTAAGAACTGAACATTTCCACAGCATGCATATAAACTTTATAATTAAACGATTTGTCAGCAATAAAAATCTGCATTGACAAATTTTTACTGTCGACGTTCCAACGTCGACCAATCGTTTCAGTCTTACTCTGAAGTCAAAGAAACTGACAGATAACATCAGAATAGAAGAGCAGGAGAAAAAAAAAAGCATTTGACAAACAAGCTTTGCCCTTAAATTATGCAGCAGTTTCATTGTTAACACATTAACACATTATTTTTTCCTATGTGCTCTGCTACAGGTGGCTCCGTGGTTACATGATTCACATGTTAATAACTTTATTGATCTTAAATTGGTTTCTCTAAAGTTCAGACAATTTTTTCAACTCTTAATACTAATGTCAGTAATATAAAAACAAAAGGGTTGTGACATCATTGAATCATTTCCTTAAAAATAACTTTTATAGTCCCATCATTTCTTTATTGATTTATTCACTCAAAGCTGATGTGAGGTGTGAACTATAAAAACCACTTGAGGTTATTTTTACAGAAAACTAAATGATTTCTTAAGTTGAGTAGGAACATGACATCTGTAACAGAATTTATTTGATGATGCTGACTTTAAAAATGTTCCATCATGGACTTCCGGGAAGATGGCGGAGAGGCATAACGCTTAAACAGAGAGCTCTCCCTAGTCGGATTAAAAATCTTTGCTAAATGGCCAACTCGACATAAATAGGTCAATAAACCAAGGGATGAAAGCACGAAGAACCTGGGCAAACGGAAAAAAGCAGGGTAAAACTAAAGAATCCCTCTTCAACAACACTGGAGAAATCGCTGAACACGAGGCCAACAAAAACGAGGAGACTTCAGAGAAAATGGAGGACGCCAACCTCGATGTTATGAACACTGGCTTCGCCAATATAAGTAAGGACATAAAAGACCTCAAGCGACAACTCCAACAAGATTTAACAGCTCTTAAGGAAGAACTGAAAAAAGAGGTGAAGGAGGAAATTATGGGTCTCCGAAAAGATATGGACCACAAGCTAGCAGAAAACACGGAGGAGCTGCGCACTCAACGGGCGTGTATGGCAGAAGAACAAGCTCGAATATCAGAGTTGGAAGACTGGAAGACCGAGGCAAGCGAGCTGCTACAGACTCTGACGGCACAAACACAGAGGATGCAGGAAAAAATAACCGACCTGGAGAACAGGTCCAGACGGAGCAATATACGCCTCTTCGGGATTCCGGAGGGCACTGAAGGCAACTCGATGACGAAATTCATAGATCAATTCTTAAAAAAAGAGCTTGAGCTGCCCAATGAAACAGACCTGCAGATCCAACGTGCACACCGAGCCTTGGCACAGAACCCAAACTCAAACTCTGCACCCAGGTCAGCTGTGGTAAACTTTTTAAAATACGACGTAAAGGAAAGAATCCTGACACAAGCGTGGAAAAAAGATACGAGTTGGCAACAAACAGATATTCTTTGACCATGACTACAGAAAGAAAGAAAGAAAGAAATGTGCCAACATTAAAACTAGAAAAGCACTCGGAGAGCGCAGACCTCCGCCAAGTGCCGCAGTTCCGCCCATACAGTCTTGAGATTCCTTGATCATGAAAACATATGACAAGCAGTGGTTCAGTAGTTATTCACGAAAATGGCATTTTCCGTAATGGCGGCCACAGTTCCTTCCATACAGTGTTTGTGTGTATGTTTTCAGATTCCTTGACCATGAAAACATATGACTAGCAATTGGATTGACAATGATAGGATTAGTGGTTCAGTAGTTATTGTGGAAAATGGCATTTTCCATAATGGCGGCCACAGTTCCTCCCATACAGTGTTTGTGTGTACGTTTTCAGATTCGTTGACCATGAAAAGATATGAGTAGCAATTGGATTTACAATGATAGGATTAGTGGTTCAGTAGTTATTCAGGAAAATGGCATTTTCCGTAATGTCGGCCACAGTTCCCCCCATACAGTGTTTGTGTGTACGTTTTGAGATTCCTTGACCACGAAAACATCTGACAAGCAATTGGATTCACAATGATAGGATTAGTGGTTGAGTAGTTATTGAGGAAAATGGCATTTTCGGTAATGGCGATTTAGCGCTATAGTTCCCCCCCATACAGTGTTTGTGTGTACGTTTTGAGATTCCTTGACCATGAAAACATCTGACAAGCAATTGGATTCACAATGATAGGATTAGTGGTTGAGTAGTTATTGAGGAAAATGGCATTTTCGGTAATGGCGATTTAGCGCTATAGTTCCCCCCCATACAGTGTTTGTGTGTACGTTTTGAGATTCCTTGACCATGAAAACATATGACTAGCAATTGGATTGACAATGATAGGATTAGTGGTTCAGTAGTTATTCATGAAAATGGCATTTTGCGTAATGGCGGTTTTCTTGTGGACGGTGATCCGGATCACCACCAAAATCTAATCATCTGTAGGATACCCCATTTCTGACACTCTGTGAAAATTTCATGAAAATCCGTCCATAACTTCTTGAGTTATCTTGGTAACAGACAAACAAACAGATAAACAGACAAACAAACAAACAGACAGACAAACCAACGCCGATGATCACATAACCTCCCCCTTTGGCGGAGGTAAAAATGCTGAAAGAGAAAAAAATTAGATTCCAAACGCCACTAACGAAGATGAGAATTCATTGGGATAACGGCGTGAAAACCTACAACACGGCCAGAGAGGCAGCGCAGGACATGAAGGAGCGAGGCTTTGTGGTGAGCGTACCCGAGGAAGCGGCTGGAGCAGCGGCGGCACGGAGCGCACCGAGACAGCCGGAGTGGAGGCGAGTGAGCGGCAGAGGGCGGGAGACGGACGTGGCGCACCAAGCCCAAGAAAAACTGCAAGGCTTTTAACGGAAAGCTTAGATTATAACAAAGATTAAGAAGGGCATAGAAGAAATGAAGGCCAAGAAGACAAGGTAAAAGAGAAACAAACGGCTAGGAGAGGTTAAAGTAATTTTTGTTGGACATTTCTAGACTAATGACTATTACTTGGATAGTAACTACAGGTCTAGGGAGGGCCCCTCACTCGGTGAGGACATTCCCTCCACCCTCCAACAGGGACCAATGGGCAGAAAAAAGACCCAAAGTGCGGAGGTCAAGGTTCGTTAATGTGTTTTTGTACATATATGTGTTAGTTTTGTTGTTAAAGGGGCTAGAAGCACAAGTTAAAAAAATGGAAAAACATGAATATGGTTAAAAATCTTAAGATAATGACATTAAACGTGACTGGTCTGAACTCACCTGTTAAAAGGGAAAGAATAATAAGAAAATTCAAGAAGGAAAAAGCCGAAATTATATTTATGCAAGCGACACATTTGAACAAGACAGAACATGAGAAACTTAAGCGATTTGGCTTTAAGAACTCCTACTACAGTTCATTTAAGGGAGGAACTAAAAGGGGGGTTATGATACTAATTTCAAATAAAATACAATTTGAATGTGAACAAGAAATCCAGGATAAAGAAGGCAGATATGTAATAGTAAAGGGAAGAATAGATGGTATGAAGATCACATTAGTGAACATCTATGCCCCACCAGAAAGTGACAAGGGCTTTTTTCAACATCCGTTTGATCTCATAGCAACACACAGTGAAGGAGTCCTAATTTGTGGAGGAGACTTAAATGCCGTCATGGATCATGAAGTTGACACAACAAGTGTTAAGAAGACAAAAAAAACATGTAACAAAGTTCATAAGAATCTCACTGGCAGAAATGGGTATGGTAGACATATGGAGGGACCTGCACCCACTCGAAAAAGACTACCGTATTTTTTGGACTATAAGGCGCACTTAAAATCCTTTAATTTTCTCAAAAATCGACAGTGCGCTTTATAATCCGGTGCGCCTTATGTATTAATTCTGGTTGTGCTTACTGACCTCGACCGATTTTATGTGGTACACGGCGCTCAAAAATCTGTCAAAAATGTTTTAGTACGACTTTGGTAAGCTACAAAGCCGAACCGCTTGATGGATTGTCGGAGCATTACGGTAGTCAGGAGCCTCGCGGAGTAATATGTGCTTCAACATAATGGCCGGATGGCTTTTTCCACAAATCTCCATCCCTATTGATCTGCCACTCCATGCGCGCCCATCTCACCGATACTGTCAAAACCCAAGTGAAGCAAACTAATTCAGAGTTTGCCATCATTCCGGGTGGATTAACCAAAGAACTCCAACCGCTATATTGGTGTCAACAGGTCGTTCAAAGTTAAATTGCTAGCGAGTTACACCACTATCTGCCAATGGATCGTGGATCGAAACTGCTCCCGTTTAGCTGAAATTAATATTCAAAAATGATATTTTCGGGACGAAAGAATTCAAGCGTCCCGGCATTTGTTTGCATTGTTTACTTCTCGGGGCTGCTGCCGGAGAGCAAGCCGTATCGAGTACCGAGCGAGTATCCTGGCCAATATGGCGATGTAAACAGCCACGGACCAAAAACGTACATTTGCTCGTGGAACAGGTCATTCACACTTGCAGACAATCGCGCTATATGTGTCTATAATGACTATAGATAGGATTTTCTTTCCATGCAAGCAAAAAAAAAAAAAAAATTCCCGGATCCGATACCCAAAAGCCGATGGTGTATAGAACACGTATATTAGGATTTGTATGTGAAATTTCGGCATCGAAACTGCTCCTGTTTAGCTGTAATTAAGTATTCAAAAATAATATTTTTGGGATGAAAGAATTCAAGCGTCCCGGCATATGTTTACTTATCGGGGCCGCCGCCGGAGAGCGAGCCGTATAGAGTACCGAGCAAGTATCCTGGCCAATATGGCGATGTAAACAACCACGGACAAAAAACGTTTCGCCTGCTCGTGGAACAGGTCATTCACACTCGCAGACAATCGCGCTATATGTGTCTATAATGACTATAGATAGGATTTTCTTTCCATGCACGCAAAAAATTTTTTTTTCCCGGCTCTGACTACCTCGCTTTAATGCACCTTATAATCTGGTGCGCCTTATGTATGAAAATAGACCATCAAATAGACCGTTCATTGATATTGCGCCTTATAATCCGGTGCGCCTTATAGTCCCAAAAATACGGTATACACATTATTCAGCAGTCCATAAAGTACACTCTAGAATAGATTACTTCCTTATGAATGAAGGTGACAGACACAGGGTGAGAAATTGTCGGATTGGAGGGGCAGAAATATCACATCATAATCCTATATACATGGAAATATATTTAAACAATAGAAAACGACAAACAACATGAAAACTTAATGTAGGACTATTAAATGATGAGAAAATGAAAGAAAGAATAAAGTTAAACATAAATGAGTATATCGAGGAGAATGATAATGGAGAAGTGGGCCCAACAATACTATGGGACGCACTAAAAGCCGTGTTAAGAGGTAAATTAATTGTTGAATCAGGAAAAGCCAAAAAGTCTAAACTGGAATCATATGAACAAAGATGTGAGAGACTGAGGGAATTAGAACGTAAACAGCAAAACACAAATGACCCAAAAATATATCAAGAAATTAAGGAAGAAAAATAAAGATAAAAGAAATACAAATAGGTGAAATTGAAAGGAAAAATAGATATTTAAAACAAAAATATTATGAAACGGGGCCAAAGGCCACAAAACTGTTGGCAAAACAGTTAAGAAAACAACAAACAGTGAATAATGTATACAGTGATCCCTCACTTATCGCGGTTAATGGGTTCCAGAACCGACCGCGAAAAGTGAAAAACCGCGAAGTAGCGTCACCCCTAATGACGTCACCCATAAATAATACGTACGTTCATTCTCTCACTCTCTCATATGATACGTGTGTGTGTGTGTGTTTAAGTGTACATACATACGTAGATGTAAATAAAGTGTACATAAATATGTTTTTAGAACTCTTTAATTCTTATAACATGATACGTAACTCAAGATGAAGATGATTTACTGCACAGGTTAATGAGAGCTTTACTGCTCCTCAGGTGACGCCTCATCGTCAGGTGCTAGAGGCGCAGCATCGTCGAGGGCAGCTTTCGATAGAGCTGGAGAAGCTGCAGGAGGCGGCGTAGTGGCTCGATGGGAAGACTATTTCGCACAAAATGGCACAAGAGAACAGCAAAAAGTTCCACGCGGCGAGCAACACGAGCGATAAAGAGCAATGAATGCGGTCTTCCTTCACTGCATGGGCGTTCGGCAGGGAGAGAAGGTGGGTGAAACGTCTCGGCCAATCACCTTGCGGGGTAAAACGTCTCGGCCAATCAGCTTGCGAGATTTCCGAGCCGAGCCAACACGAGAACAGCGAACAGAGAGGTGGATTTTTGAGTTGTGCGGGCTCTCCGTGTTGATACCTGATATTCTAATGTAGTCTACCTGCCTTCTGCTAGCGCCCGCCCATTATTTCTCAATTTTGAATTTTTGATGAATATTTTTGAAAAATCCGCGATGCACTGAGGGCGCGAAAGGTGAAGCGCGAAGTAGCGAGGGATCACTGTATAAGATTAAGGACCCCATCACAAATAAATCCACAGTTACCCAAGAAAACATCGAAGAAATATTCCATAAATTCTATCAAGAACTATACTCGGAACCTGAAGAGACAAATGTTAAGGATATTAAAAAATTTCTATACACATTGGACTTGCCATCAATAGGAAACCAACAAAATGAAAAGCTAACAGCAGAAATAACAACACAAGAGATTAAAGATGTGATTAAGTCACTAAAAAATGGTAAATCACTAGGTAGTGACGGATACCCATCTGAGTTTTATAAACTGTTTATAGAAGAACTCATGCCACAGCTCCTAAAGTCATTTAATTGGACATTAAACAACAACAAAATACCTCCATCATGGAACGAAGCCACTATTTCAGTTATTTTAAAGCCAGGGAAAGATTAGGAACAATGCGGAAACTATAGGCCAATCTCTTTATTAAATGTGGATTATAAAATATATACACAACAATTATCTGTAAACAAATAAAGACATTCTTGACGGAATTGATAGAGGATGATCAAACTGGTTTCATAGAGGGACGCCAAACACATGATAATATCAGGAGAACAATACACATAATTAATCAAATACATAAAGAAAAGCGCAGTAATAATGAGTTTAGACCAGGGGTGGGCAGTGAGGGCCATTCCACTGCAGGTTTTTTGTTCCACCCAGTCTCTTCAGCAGGTGTGTGCTCTGATCAGCTTCAAGGATTGCTAATCATTTAAAACACCTGCAGAAGAGACTGGGTGAAACATAAAACCTGCAGTAGAATGGCCCTCCATGGCACATGATTGCCCACCCCTGGTTTAGACGCAGAAAAAGCATTTGATAGGGTTAATTGGATGTTTCTATATAATGTGCTGGAACGCTTTGGATTTAATGAAAAGTCAGTGCAATGCATAAAGACACTGTATCAAAAACCTGTGGCAAGAATCAAGATAAACGGTAGCTTAAAGTAAATATACAAAGATCAACTAGGCAGGGATGCTGCCTATCGCCCACCTTGTTTGCTCTGTTCATAGAGCCACTGGCTCAAGCGATGCAACAAAATAAGAAATTAAAAGGTGTAACAATAAAGGGAGCAGAACACAAGATTGGGCTGTTTGCAGACGATATTATAGTTTACCTTGAACAACCAGATGAATCAATAATGGAAATGATGGACTTGATAGAAAATTTTGGAAAATTGTCAGGATACAAGATAAACATACCAAAAACACAAATACTGACATTCCACTATAACCCTTTAAACCAGATAACTGATAAGATCAAATTAAACTGGAAACAAAAAGAAATAAGATACCTTGGAGTGAACATACCCAAAGATTTAAGCAAAATCTATAAAGCAAACTATGATAGGTTAGAACAAGAAATAAAAAAAGATATTGCTAGATGGTCAATCTTAAACATGGATCTGAATTCAAAAATTAAGACAGTCAAGATCAGCATACAACCTAGACTGCTTTACCTCTTCCAGGCTCTACCAACAGAGATTCCTGGTGCCCAGTTCTCAAAGTGGGACAGGATGATATCGAGATTTGTTTGGGGAGGTAAAAAGCCAAGAGTGAAATATAAAACTCTCCAATTACCAAAAGAGAAAGGAGGCATGGGTCTACCGAGTCTAAAGGAATATTACTACTCAGCACAAATAAGATATATCATATGTTGGTGCGACGGAGGATACGAGGCAAAATGGAAAGAAATGGAAAAGGAAATTGAGGGACTCCCAGTGCAAAGCATAATAGGAGATAAGGATGCATATAAGCAAATCAAACAAATAGACCCAATCACTAAATTTACTTTAGAAGTGTGGTATAAAATAGTACAAAAGTATAATACGGTTATGCTGTTTCATTCCATCTAGCAACAATGCTCTGCACTGTGTGTGTTTATATATTTACATATTTATTCCATCTAGCTACAATGCTCAGCACTGGGTGTGTTTATATATTTATATATCTACATATTATTCCATCTAGCTACATTGCTCCGCACTGTGTGTGTTTATATACTTGTATATTTATTCCACCTAGCTGCAATGCTCCGTACTGTGGGTGTTTATATATTTACATATTTATTCCATCTAGCTACAATGCTCTGCACTGTGTGTTCATATATTCATATATTTATTCCATCCAGCTACAATGCTCTGCACTGTGTGTCTGTGTGTGTGTGTATATATATATATTTTATAGTAATACGTACATATGTATATTAGCTGCTCTTGCTTGCTTGTTTTTTTCTTGCCTTCTGATTGTTGCTCTGAGTGTTGCTATCCCTGTGCTGTTGCAATCCTGGAATTTCCCCGTTGTGGGACTAATAAAGGCTTATCTTATCTTATCTTATCTTAATATAAAGGAGGACATAAAACTATTGAAATGGGTAGCATTTGACAGTCAGTTTGAACCGGCAAAGCAAGATAGGGGATACAAAAATCTGGTGAACAAGGGAATCACAGCATGGGGCAATACGGGAAAAAAAGATTTCGGGAGTTTTGTAAACATGAGAAGAAAATTTAAACTAGAAAAATCTGAATTCTTCAGATATCTGCAGATGAGAGATTATTATATGAGAAAGATTAGGCATAACCTCCACACAGATGTGAGTGAGATTATACAATTCATTTTAAGCTTGTATGCAGGAAATAAAATAAGAATTATTTCAAAGCTATATCAGAAACTCATGGCAAACAAACATTCAAGTAACTATATAAAGGAGAAATGGGAGAAAGAGCTAAATTTAAACATAACAGAAGAAAGCTGGCAAGAAATATGGAAAACACAACACACATCAACAAGTTCAAGGACATGGAGGGAATTTGGATGGAAAAACCTGATTCGCTATTTCATTACACCACAGATCCAAAGAAAATATACAAATACCAAATCTATATGCTGGAGGGGCTGTGGGGCTCAAAATGCAGACCACTCGCATATGAATGAATGATGAATGAATGAATGAATGATGTTGTCAACCATGTGTGACTGCTTCATATCTGCACAGAGAGCCTCTCAGCCTCTCCTCAGTGCATGTGGAGAGAACATGAACAGCAGCACAACTTCCTGCTTCTTTTCCCCCACCCTTGGTAAGACATGAACAGATCCATCCATCTTCTTCCGCTTAATCCTTTTCGGGTCACGGGGGGGCTGGAGCCTATCCCAGCATCTTTTGGGCAAGAGGCAGGGTACACCCTGGACAGATCGCCAGTCCATCGCAGGGCCAACACAGAGAGACAGACAACCATTCACTCTCACATTCATACCTAAGGACAATTTAGAATCCCCAGTTTGATGCCAATTAACCTAACTTGCATGTTTTTGGCATGTGGGAGGAAACCCAGGAAAATGTAAAACCTCAGAGGAAAACAGAGAGTTTAATTCTGTGTGGACAGATTAATTTGCGTTCATGTAGGGTTGGGGAATTTCTCCACGAGAACACAAACAACGAAAAACAGCCGCCTCATCACTGTCTACAGGTCCATAAAGTCTTAAATGTGATTTTCTAAAATCAACACTTTAGTTATCCTTAAAAAAATGAGAAACAATGCTTGAATTCCTGCTCAGTAACTATAAATAACACTGGTCAACACCAAATTTATTGTCTAAGTTGCTGGGTTGTTTTTTTTAGCTGATTTAGGACAATTTTGATGTGCTGAATCCAAAAATCACATTGGTTTTGCTCAATCAGATCAACTTTTTGAACTATGGCCACATGTTTTCTTACGTTTTTGTTTACATGTACGGGTATTTTTGCTTTATATGATACAAAATTCTTTTTTATTTCTTGAAATTCTCTGAATTTTGAACAATGATGACGTAACATTCAATTTACATGTACTTACCTTTATCAATGTCTACTATTCAATTTACAGTACACCTGTGCAAATGCTGTACAACTGCTTATAACAACATAAAAAACTGACCTAATCGAGAGAAACGGATGTCATTTTCGGATTCAGTGGTGCAAAACTGTCTTAAATCAGTTGAAAAAAACACAGACAACTTACAAAAAAATTATTTTTGTTATGTTGTGTAATAGTCGCCTGTGCTATAAATGCTGGACGCACAGACATGACCAAAATCTGAATTAATGTGAATTTATTTTCACCATCACAGCTCAGTATTTCCTGAGTTATGTCAAAATAAAAGCCCTCTACAGTGATTGTTTTCAGAATGGTTGTTTCTGTTATATGCTTTAATTATGAAACATCATCAACCGGATATACTTGTCTGAAATCAGCAATTAACAGCCGACAGTTTATCCTCACAATCTGTGAAGAAAAAAGAAAAAAAATAGTAAAAGGAGTTCAAATGAGTGAAAAGAGAGGAGAGAAGATTCTGTGATAGTGATGTAGAGATAAGCCTTTTATTTTAAGAATGTTTTCAGCTTACTGTCTGCAGGATAACTGCTAGTTTGTTAACTGATGTTTTTAAATGGGGTTTTGGACAGTGAACAGGGATGGCAACAGGAAATTCTGATTTCAACTGAACTCTAATTTGGTCGATTGACTTATGGGGCGGCCGGGGGGGCACAGCCCCCCCTGAAGCTGGGAGGTTTTCAGTAAAACAGAAGTAATTTAGACTGAAAAAAAATGATAAAAAAAAATAGAATACTAGACTTAGATAAATCATTAAATTTAATGAAAAGTTAACTTATTTTTTCTTCAATGTTGTCTCACTGTCTTTAGTCCAACATATTTAACAGTTCTATAAGAGTTTATTACAATATTTACACTGGTCACCAAGTCACTTCTAATGTGAAACTTTCTTCCTTTTGACAGCAAGCTGTGTCAGTCTCTGAACTTTGAACTTCATCTCCTTTTCTGGTTTCTTCAGAAATTGTCCGAGTGTTTCTGTTACCTCGTCGAACTTTGAGCCAATTTTCACCTTTACCGTCACTCTTCTCTCAAGCCAATTCCATCGAAACTTATTTTTGACACTTTTGTCTATTTCACTGGGTGCTGCTTCCGCAATCAGTACCAGATGCAAACATGCTGTTGGCAATAAAAATACACTTAACAGTTTATTTATTAATCAATAAACTTTTGATTTTTGTTTTTACAGCTCTTAATGGCCTTGCTCCGGTTTATCTGTGAGATTTTGACTGTCCGTGACCAAGGTCTTTGAGGTCATCTAATCAGCTTTTGCTGGATGTGCCCAGGTCAAGGTATAAAACACTGGGGTGACCGAGCCTTTTCTGTCGTCGCCCCCAGGCTCTGTAATAATCTCCCCCCTGACCTACGTGTTATCTCTGACCTGGCCCTTTTAAAATCAGAACTTAAAACATATTTGTTTAGGATGGCTTTTAATACCCAGTAGTGGTGATATTTGTCTTGGCATTTGTTTGTATTTTATTCTTATTTTTAGGCATTTATTCTTATTTCTTTGTTTATGTTATTTGTTTTTAATGCTGTGTGTGTTTTTAATGCTGTTTAATTTTCTGTAAAGCACTTTGGTCACCTATGGGTTGTTTTAAAGGGCTATATAAATAAAGTACATTACATTACAGTAGGGGCACATAAGTGAACAAGACTTAGCCACACACACAAAAAAAGTGAACACTGCGGTAGGTTTGTCCATAGCGCAATATTACATAATTGCGGTTATCGCAACAGCCCTAATGACAATAAAGCCTATTCTATTCCATTATACTGCTGTAGCTACTTATAGTTTCGGGTTTACATTTTTAAATATAATAAATAGGTTGCATTAACCGTAGCTAAATTGCTCTTACATTCACAAGGCAATGTTTTCAGGACTATTCAGATGTTTTAAGAAAAATCTGCAGAATTTTCAAAATTATAGGCTATATGTAGTCAGCAGCACCAACTTTACTCTTCTGCTTAATACCGTCCTCTCCTAAATTTGTTTTCTTTTCTCATTTTTTAAACATCTTTTCATAAAGGTTTTTTTTTTTTAAATTTTGAACATTTTTGGTGACAAATTTGTGACTTTTTCATGCAAAATTGTAACTTTTTTTTCCTAAAGCCTCTTACCTTGCATTTTTATTCTGAAAAGGTGAAGAAATCAGAAGCAGCATCAGATTTAAATTAAGATTAGTCAATCAGTTGTTTTCATAATCAATAGATCAGTTGACTATTACAATCCAAATGTATAATTTTTCTCCCAGCTGAAGGTTATAATTACATTTATAACTAGTTTGATACCCGTTGTTTTAAAATGATGGCCTACTAAAACTGAGGTGGTTTCTGGTTTCCAGCAACAAGATGGCCTCAGAAGAAGTCAAATTCCAGGACTGAATTTTTGTTCCAGTCCATCCCTCAGTGCACTTAAGATGTGGTGGTCTATAATATTTTCTGGAAATAATTGATACAGAATTTAAAAAAAAGTTTGAAATGCATTCTAAACTGTTCTTTATAAACTGGAGAAATAAGTTTTTGTTTTGTTTTTACTGAATAAGTTGAACATAATTATAGGGATCTGATTTGGGGTTGGGGAAATTATCTGAAAATTTAGCAGGGGGTCTGGGGGACGCATACCCCCAGCGTGGTCCGGGGCAGAGCCCCGGTGGGGGGGTAAGGGGACGAAGCCCCCCGAAGCTCCTGGGTTTTTATGATTTTTAAGTACCAGAACTGTGCTTAAATGACATAAAACAAACAGCTGAATGTCACTTATTACTGTATAATACTGACTTATGTTCCAAGAAGAAGGAGGCGTACACCTCATCACAACTCCCCCCACTTGGGAGATCGGATCACAACTTGGTTCATCTCCGACCGGTGTACAAACCCCTAGTGCACAGACAACCTCCGGCCATGCACACTGTGGAGTTATGGTCTGAGGAGACAATGGACACTCTAAAGGACTGTTTTGAAGCCACTGCCTGGAAGCAGCTCTGCGATCCACATGGTGAGGACATCGATGGCCTCATTCACACCTTCACGGGCTACCTCAGCTTCTGTGTGGACAAATCCGTTCCCACCAAGACCATACGGCGTCACTCAAACAACAAACCCTGGATCAACCCTGAGATAAAAACACTTCTGAGAGAGAAGAAGAGGATCTTCAGGTCGGGGAACAGGGAGATGCTGAAGTCCGTACAGAGGGAGCTGAGGAGAAAGATCAGAGAAGGCAAGGACAGCTTCAGGAAGAAGATGGAGGACAAGCTGCAACAGAGCGACATCAGCGGGGTCTGGAGAAACCTCAAAACCATCTCGGGGCTCCAGAATACCTCCCCCCAGGCCACGGGGGGCAGGGAGTGGGCGAACAACCTGAATCTGTTTTTCAATAGATTTGACCAACCGCCCTCCCCCCTGTCTGCACAACAACCACTGCTGCCTCTAAGAAATCAAGTCCTGCTGCCCACTCCCCACTCCACCGACACCCCCCCCCCCCCACTCCCAACACACAGCCCCCCATCCTGACCCTGACCAAGACCCAGGTGAGGACGGAGCTGAGGAAGATCAAGGCGAGGAAGGCGTCGGGACCGGACGGCATCAGCGCAAAGCTCCTCAAGTCCTGTGCAGACCAGCTGTGTGGGATTGTGACGTATATCTTCAACATGAGCCTGAAACTGGGGAGGGTACCACAGCTGTGGAAAACATCTTGTGTGGTACCTGTACCAAAAACTTCCCACCCCAAAGACCTGAACAGCTACAGACCGGTGGCCTTGACGTCCCACTTGATAAAGACCCTGGAGAGACTGCTCCTTGCTCATCTCCGCCCCCTGGTGGAACCAGCGATGGATCCACTCCAGTTCGCCTACCAGCATGGCATTGGGGTGGAGGATGCGGTGATCTTCCTCCTTCACCGTTCTCTGTCCCACCTGGAGAAGCCCGGGAATATGGTGAGGATCATGTTCTTTGACTTCTCCAGTGCTTTCAACACCATCCAACCGATGATCCTGAAGGACAAGCTGCTGCGCGCAGGGGTGGACCAGCACCTGTCATCATGGATCCTGGACTACCTCACGAACCGGCCTCAGTTTGTGAGAACCCGGGACTGTGTTTCCGACACGATCATCAGTAGCACGGGGGCCCCCCAGGGAACGGTGCTGGCTCCCTTCCTGTTCACTCTTTATACTGCGGACTTCTCACACAACACAACACATTGCCATCTACAGAAGTTCTCTGATGACTCTGCGATCGTTGGTCTCATCTCCAACGGAGATGAAGCTGAGTACAGAGGGCTTATCCAGGACTTTGTGGACTGGTGCCATCGGAACTGCCTCCAGATCAACGCGAGGAAAACTAAGGAGCTGGTGGTGGACTGCCGCAGGCATGGGCAGCCCCTCACAGCACCAGTAAATATACAGGGAACAGACATCGAGATGGTGACATCCTATAAGTACCTGGGTATTCATCTGAACAATAAACTAGACTGGTCACACAATACTGACGCACTCTACAAGAAGGGACAGCGCAGGCTGTTCCTGCTGAGGAGACTCAGGTCTTTTGGTGTACAAGGGGCGCTGCTGAAGTCATTCTATGACACGGTGGTGGCATCAGCCATCACTTTTGGAGTGGTCTGCTGGGGCAGTGGCATTACTGCAGCCGATAGGAAGAGACTGAACAAACTGATTAAGAAAGCTAGCTCTGTCCTGGGGCAGCGCCTTGATCCGATGGAGGAGATAGGAGAGAGAAGGACGGTGGCTAAACTGTCATCTCTGCTAGAGTCCGAGTTCCACCCTATGCAGGACATACTGGATGCACTGAGGAGCTCATTTAGCAGCAGACTACATCATCCCAGGTGCACAACCGAGAGGTTTCGTAGGTCCTTCCTACCAACGGCTGTCAGACTGTACAACCTAAGCAGGGCTGCTCGCAGAGATAGCAAAAAGACGTAACAAACTAATAGTTTTTTTGAATGCAAAAGATGCAATAGACTTACACAATGGTCCTCTCCGGCATACAACTAGGAACATACCGGTCGCTATGGAGGGTGAGAATATGTATGGGCACATAATCATACCATGTAGGATAACTAAATAGACGGTTATGCTGTTTCATCCCACCTAGCAACAATGCTCTGCACTGTGTGTGTTTATATATTTACATATTTATTCCATCTAGCTACAATGCTCAGCACTGGGTGTGTTTATATTTATATATCTATATATTTATTCCATCTAGCTACAATGCTCCGCACTGTGTTTTTATATATCTACATATTATTCCATCTAGCTACATTGCTCCGCACTGTGTGTTTATATACTTGCATATTTATTCCACCTAGCTGCAATGCTCCGTACTGTGGGTGTTTATATATTTACATATTTATTCCATCTAGCTACAATGCTCTGCACTGTGTGTTCATATATTCATATATTTATTCCATCCAGCTACAATGCTCTGCACTGTGTGTCTGTGTGTGTGTGTGTATATATATATTTTATAGTAATATGTACATATGTATATTAGCTGCTCTTGCTTGCTTGTTTTTTTTTCTTGCCTTCTGATTGTTGCTCTGAGTGTTGCTATCCCTGTGCTGTTGCAATCCTGGAATTTCCCCGTTGTGGGACTAATAAAGGCTTATCTTATCTTATCTTAAGATAGCATTCCTAAAATATTCCAACAAGCATTATCCATCACGTGTGGCGTTAAAAATATTTTTTAAATAAAGTCCAAAACATCTTCAGCAGGCAAGATGAAGAAAAGTGAAAAGTGAACTCCTGTGGCAGATATAAGGCGTTTGATCGCCTCTAAAGCGTTTGATCGTGTTAATCACAGGATATTGTTTAGGAAAATGATTGACAGGGGGGTTCCCAAGTACTTAGTACGTATCCTGATTTACTGGTACGCACATCAGAAGATGCTGGTGAAACGGGGGAAGAGTCATTCATCCCCATTTGGTGTGAGCAGTGGTGTCAGACAGGGCAGTATATTGTCCCCTATTCTATTTAATCTTTACATGGATGAGTTGTCAAAACAACTGAATGCCTGTAAAACTGTGTGTTTAATAGGGAATAAGTTAGTGAATCATTTTATGTATGCTGATGATCTAGTTATTCTCAGTCCAAGTAGTGCTGGTCTTCAGGAGTTATTAAGAGTGTGTACTGCTTATGGAGAGGAAAATGACATAAAATATAATACAAATAAGAGTTGTGTGCTGATTTGCCGCACTAAAGAAGATTTGTTAATGAAATTCCCTGTCTTTGAATTGGCAGGCAGGGAATTAATTGTCAGATAAAATTAAATATCTGGGACATTTTATTAATGATAGAATGACTGATGATGATGATATTTTCAGACAACGCTGCAAAATCTACATGCAAGCAAATATTCTTGCACGCAGGTTTGGTTTTTGTTCAGATGAGGTGAAACTGGTTCTTTTTAAAACCTATTGTACACCTTTATACACTGCTCATTTATGGATAAATTATAGGAAACAAAGTATGCAGAAATTACAGGTTGCTTACAATGATGCTTTAAGAATTTTACTTAAAAAGCCTCGATGGTGCAGTGCTTCCGAGTTATTTGTCTCATCACGTGTAAATACACTGCATGCAGTAATAAGGAATCTTGTGTATAAACTCATCTGTCGGCTTGATGTATCTAGAAATGAAATCATTCAAGTCATGTCTAGCATTAAGCTCAGTTCTATTCGCTGTCAGTCACAGTTTAGAAGGCACTGGTACAGTAGTCTTTTTAAGTCTTTTTAAAGTCTGTACTCTTTGTACTTCTTTTAGTAGTTGTGTCTTATTGTTTTGTAACTTTTTGATTGTTTTTCTTATTATCTGTTTTCAACTGTCTTGTTTTATTTTATTTATTTATTTTATTTTATTTTTGATGGACCATGAGTCTGAAATAAAGTCTTTGATTGATTGATTGATATAAAGGTCTACATTTAACCATGAGAAACTCCAGGTTAGCTGAGCAGTGTCTTCCAACAGTGACAGAGTTCGTGCACCAAGCCTTGTTAATATAAATGCATACTTCCCCACCTCTGGTCTTACCGGAGTCATTAGCTGCTCTGTCTGCCCGGGTCCGGCCAGCTCCACAGCACCGTTAAGTAATTCAATTCAATTCAGCTTTATTTATAATGTGCCACATCACAACAAAAGCCGTCTTGTGGCGCCACACAAGTACTCCACTATGTAGCCATATTTCCGTGAAAATCATGATATTGCAGTTCATAAGTTTCTTATTGTTGGTGATCCGAAGCCGTAGCTCATCCATTCTGTTCGCCACTGACCGTACATTAGCGAGGAAAATGCTGGGTTGAGAAAGCCGGTGCGGTGTTAGCTTTAGCTTAGCTCTTAGGCCTCCGCGCTTCCCCCGCCTTTGTTTACGGTCTCTACGCCGCCTGCGAGCACTTCCGGTCGGCCGGGTAGCTTACCTAGCGTCGGGTGTTCTCCAGAGCTCAGGGATGAAACGTAGGTTGCTGATAAAAAGGTCGTTATTTTGTAATCCAATGTCCAAAAGTTCATTTTGGGTGTAGGATGTAAAAGCGAAGCTGTTCTGAACGAACAGACCCGAAATGAGCAGAAATATCGCTGCTAATCCACAAAATCTGAAGAGACGCTGAGCCTCGCGTTGTGCAAGCACCGCCATCTGGTCTGAAAATTTTTGGAAGATAAAAAAAAGCGGAATTCGGCGAATTAGTGAAAAAATCACATCCCTATAATTAACACTGACCTGTGAAACTGTCCTTAAATTCACAGAAATATTGTGATATCATTTTTAGGCCATATTGCCCACCCCTAGTTCCAAATGATTTATATTCAGATAGATTATCAAGAAGGCTGGCTATGTAATTCGTCTCAGGCTGGAGACTTTTGAGAATGTGGTGGGGAGGAGGACACTGAACAAACTGGTATCCATCACGGACAATCCTGATCACCCCCTCCACCACACACTGGACAGACAGCGGAGCACTTTCTCCAGCAGACTGCTCCAGCTTTGCTGCCGAATGGTCAAGTCCAGGAAATCTTTCCTGCCACATGCCATCTCACTGTACAATAACTCACTCTAATGTTGAATTCTGGTCATAACAATGCTGCCATACTGCACCTTGCAGTCTAATTGGTACCTCACATTTCACCCTGTGCCTGATAATCCTGCATTGTACAGTGAGTACGATTCATGTATCATTACGGGTCACCATTTGCAATGTATTGTATTGCAAGTTATAGAGGCAGGTTTTACTTTCCCTGGATAATTCCTTTTTCTATTATGCTGTGATTGTTTCTGTTGTTTTGGTTGTCTTCTGTCATGCTGCTGTTACACTGTAATGTCCCAGTTTGGGGTCAATAAAGTACATCTATTCAAAGCTTAAAGTCAGTACGACTGTAAATATGCCAATGCATTAGTCTGTCATGAGTGAGAACATGGAAGTCAAAGAGTTTCATGTAAATGGAGGCAAAATTTATTCATGCCTCCCACATCTGACAGGAAAAAAACCTTATGCATGTTTTTACAGTATATAATACAACTGTATGAAATATTCAACCATATCCTCAACAATAAGAATGATGAATCAACTGTCATTGATGACATTTGAACAAAACACAAACTCTATAAAAATGGTCTGAACCACATCACACACAACAGACATCACATATTTTTTCACACATAAGGAATTGTTCAGAACTCATAAGAACTCCTTATACAAAGATATAGAGTGATGATTATCAAGTCAGTGGCGGTAATGCACCTGTAATCTGGCTGCCAACCGCCAATCAAACCTAAAAGAAGAAGAAGAAGAATATGGTAAGGCTAAGTATCGCAGGTCAAAGTGGCAACCTACTATTAAAGCTGCTTAATTACCAAAGATCGAAACTGGGCTGCTTGCAAGACAAAAAAAAAAAAAAAAAATCATCTTTTCATCCTTCCTTACATATAACCAACCCAGGCGGCAAACTTACCCATCTTAATGGGTATGACATAATAATGTAAACTTGACTGCACCTCTGTTTTTTGCTGAGCTCCAGACAAAACAAGCTGAAGGAAATACACACAAAATAACATCACTGAATAGTATTTAAACCTTCCCCTCAGCCATTACCCTTAGCTTCAAGGTGTTTGTCATGAAATGGTGCTTGCCTAGCTTTAGATCCAAGGTTATAAAAACCATAATTTGCGTACACCATTACAAGAGTGTACAGTTATCAGCACATGAAGTAACCTTATGCAATATAACAGCCCTGGAAATAATCTCTGTGGAATTGAGATTGTAAAATATGCTAAAGGTGTGTAATATTCTTCCCATGCATTGCATCAAGTTAATAAAACCCATACAGTTTAGCAGCACTGGGAACCACCACCTCCCAAACAACATCACTATCAGCTGTATGAGAAAGCCACATGTATCCAGTAGTTCTGCATGTAGTAAAGTGCCTTGTGTAAAAGGAACAATTTAAAATATAACACCATATTAACAAGTTTCCACACGGTTAGGTGACTGAGTTCATTTGCCAAGATACTCGGGCAAAATGGCAGTGCTTATTCTGAGGGGTTATTTAACCTGTGTGCGCGTGTTATTAAATGTTATTAAACAAGCAGCGGTGAACAAGATATATAAAACTTCCATAGAGATGCTGTTTTGTTGCACAGGACATACGTTCTTTTTTTTTTTAAACAGACCATCTTTATTCGACAAGATTCAATCTCTTAAAATTAGCAGTTTGGTATTAGTGTCCCCATGGGCCACAGGAAAATTACAAGTACTCCTTTTTACACTGAGCCATATACGGTAATTACCTTAGCTGGAGCCTGTCTGACACCATGGATCTTCAGACACACATGCACTGTGAAACACACCCCCTCCACAAAGAAAAGACAAAAACACAGGCTAATCTATTTTGAACACTCCCTAAACAAAAAGAAAAAAAACAAATCTGTTTACTAGCTGGGCAGCCACACATGTATCCATGGGGCAACTAGCAAATGTTGTTAGCTCTTTATTCCCTTTGCTACTGCTCGAAACGAGGCAAAGAAACACCCGGAAATTCAGCACGGTGCGGCCCTCACGGCTGGGTCTGCTACAAGCACCCGGAAACAGGCACGGTGTTTCATCACAGACCACACCGGGGATCGATCCGCAGCATACCGGGAACAGACAGGGGTGTGACAATACGAGTCAGGCAATCTGCAGCTAGCACTGAATAACATTAGTTGTCTCCACGGATCTTCCACGGCAGACGTGACACATGAAATCGAAAGAGAATAACCGGAGATACTCGGTGAAAAGGGTTGTGGCAGCCACCGGGGCTTCCCTTTTCACACACGGCAGCCTCGGGTATGTTGGCGGGTGCAATGCCCGTGTCACCAACAATAACACGGCCTCCCTACACTAGCTCAGCCTGGGCGAACCGGTGGACAAACAGGCTCAGTGCTTTGTTGTTAGCCTACAATAACACAATTATTTTGTTATTAATACACACCCGGGAGGGCTACACCTGCTCGCCGGGGCTGCACCACCGCTGGTCCCGTTGACGCGAATGCTAACAAAAGGCCCGATAGCTGTCTGGGAGCGGAAAACCAACACAACGGGAGGAAGAGGCAGCGGGCAGCAGAAAGGGAGACTGCCGCTACAGCCTGACAAAAAAATCACTCCGGTTTAGCCCCTCCAAGAGCCTCCGAGGTAAAAATATCCACTTCCATGGACACTTAAGTGGTCCTCCTCTGTAGTGCGGCAAGAAACGCGCGAATACTCACCGGTGGAGAGGGTAGATGGTCGCGGATTTCAGCCCGTTTCTCTCCGACTCCCCAGGCTTTCACTCCGACAACATGGCGGCTCGACGGAGGAGCAGGCAGGAGCGCTGCATGACGGGAAGGGATGAGAGAGAGCGTAAGGTTCATTGCGCTAACCAGGAGGGGAGGGGGTCACACGGGGCCGGTCCCTTTGTTATGTGATGGTGGGGCGTATTTATTATTATGATACGCTTCATTCATGTAACTGTCAATGAAGATAAAAACGGGAGACATACGCTGCATTTGAAACTATTATTATAAGCAACAATAAGGGTGCGCCACGAAATTTTGGGGCCTGGAGCAGTGTACGTGCCCCATCACCCACCCATCAACAAGAAAAAATAAAATACATTTTCATTCCAAGCTTCAGATGCACTCCCCCCTCTCCAATGAACACCATTTATTATAAATAAAATTACATTAGTAGTACCATACTTGCTGTCACAATTCACAAATTCACAAATCACAATTAATGTGACTCTATCCATCTTATTCCTAGGCCTCGTGATGCCTTGCGTGAATGGTAGCAACTTCCGGTACTAGTTTAGAACGTTATGGTTGTCACTGAAACGGGACACTTTTCCGTGTTAAAAAACAATGACTTCAGCATCAGAAATGTGGGAACACGGCCTTTTGCACCTCAAAAAGAGTAATATAATCATACCACTTCCCACGACTACCTAGGGATGCAACCGTTGCATCAGTGTTGCCCATTTACCGGTAACTAAAAATTATTTATTTCATGATTTGGGCATTTCTGTGTCCTGCGTTTAGGCCTTGTCACATCTAGACGATTTAGGCAGCGTTTGCAAAACGTATGAAAAGTTTGGAGAATATGCTGGCGTACGTCACATCGGTTATGGCTAAGTTTTGTCTAAGTTAAGAGCACGCTGAAAAACACTGAAGCACACTGGTATATGACGTAGTTCGCCAAGCTCCTCTGAGAATTTTCAGCATGCTGAAAATTTTCTGACATATCCAGCGTGTGTGGTTGATACATCTATGGTGCATATTTAAGGCACATATATGGCATGCTTGTATGGTACGCTCTCTCCCCCCACATGCTTCCAGTAGGCATGTCGGTGCAGACCCTGCAGATCAAACGTCCATAAGAACAATGCCCCAGCAGGGACCTCGGCTAGGAGGTGGGTGCTGGAGGAAGACAGAGGTGGAAGACAATGTCCCAGCATGAGCCCCGAGGTGGAGAGGAGAACAGAAGCTCCAGCAAGTCTCGGGGACTGTGGTTCATGTGTTTACCAAACTTATGTGGGGTGAAGGTGTGAGATACGTGATGTGGGGGTTTTGTATCTCTGGGATATAAAAGCTGTGAGGAAAGTGGGATCTGTCTCTTTTTCTGCTGAGAACTTTGATGATAGATGTGATTTCCAATAAAGCTTTCCTGAGAAAATACACTCAGTCTCGTTTGTAAGGCATCTTCTACACTGGTGACCTACGACTACTTATGGCCGGTGACGGCGTGATTTCCGCACCGGACCCTTCAGGAGCCAACCGGGTTAACGCGGTTACCGCGCTACAGCTGCCTGACTTCTGGCAACATAACCCGCGCTCCTGGTTTACCACTGTGGAGGCGCAATTCTACCTTCGGGGAATCTCAGCCGATGCAACGAGGTTCTACCATGTCGTCGCGAAGCTGGACAGCCTCACAGTGCAACGGGTGGAGAGCCTGACCAACCAACCGCCCCAAGACAACAAGTATAGCGCATTGAAAGATGCCCTCATCCGAGCCTTCACTCCCTCGCTGGAAGAGCGGGCAGAGAAGCTCCTGGCGCTGACAGAGGGAGAAGCAGACAGACCAGCGGATCTGATGGCGAAGATGATGAGCCTGAGAGGTGAGGACGACGACGGTTTTATCTTCGCTCACCTCTTCCTCAGAACGCTCCCGCCAGCAGTGAGAGTCACCCTGGCCAGCTCGCAGCCACTCGTCAACCGCAACTACCACGAGCTGGGACAGGTGGCGCAACGGCTCGTCGACTCCCATAGACGGCGCGCAGCCACGATGGCAGCAGCAGAGATGACCGCCCCTTCGCGAGAAGGAGGGAGACCTGAGGCTGCGGCACCGGATCCACTGACAGCAGCAGCGGCGGAGACCAGGAGAAGCGGAGCTGACAACGCCCTCTGCTTCTACCATCGACGTTTCGCCGAGAGAGCCCGCAGATGCGTCCCACCATGCCGGTACCAGCGCCAGGGAAACGCCAAGACCGGGAGCCGGTAGCAGCCGCGACTCTCGGCACGGAGAATAGGCTGCTTTTCGTGACGGACGCGAATTCTGGGAAAGAATTCCTGGTGGACACGGGCTCCCAGCTGAGTTTTGTCAAGCCTACCTACGCAGACACACTGGCGCCGGCCAGCGGCCCCCTGGTGTTAGCGGCAAACGGCTCCACGATCAAAACCTATGGGGAGAACACACTCCGCCTGTCCCTTCACGGGCGCAACTTCGAGTGGACCTTCGTTGTCGCTGCAGTTAAAAACGACATGCTAGGTGCTGACTTTTTGTGCTCAAACAGTTAGTTAGTTGATCTTGCTAATAGACGTATTGTAAATGCACTGTCTTTCTACTCTATCTCCTGCACAGCTCGGGTGGCCCTGCCTTCTGCTCATTCCAATGTCACAGCTGCGGGTGGTAAGTTTCATGCATTACTCAACCAGTTTCCAGCACTCACGGTCCCTACATTTTCAGCGTCAGTTGCCAAACACGGGGTCGAACATTTCATAAGTACTTCGGGCCCCCCTGTTTTTGCAAAAGCTCGGCGGTTGGATCCAGCTAAACTGGCAATCGCACGCGAGGAATTTGCCAACTTGGAAAAGCTGGGCATTGTCATATCCGGCTCTAGGGAGCCGGGCAATCAGAGCCAGGGGCAAGCCAGTGAGTCGAGATGTTTTATTCAGGGTAAAGGGGAAGGGATGAGGAGAGCACAGATACTCATGCAGACGTACACTCACAGGTTGCACAGCGCAGAGGTAAGCAGCTCGTACCGGACGTGGGGGTAGCAAGACGTACATCCTCACAGCGGGATACAAACACAGGAATGCTGCAAGAGGAGTATGAGCTGACACCAGACGAAGGGGCTTCAGCTTAGCAATGTGTTTATGTCGCAGCCCCGAGTCATCGAGGCTGCTCCTATTTATCCTCATTGGCAGCGCCCCAGCTGATGAAGACTAATTGGCCCCAGCCGTCCATAATGCTGCCAGCTGGGGTCAGCTGAGACGCCGCTCAATGGGAGGCAGGGATGAGGGAAAACATGGGCTCAGTGCCGAGACGGCATCTCAACCCATGGTGACAGAGCCCCTCCCTCAAGGTCGGGCTCCTGAACGACCAGGAACATCCCAGCCCCCCCCCCCCCCCCCCCACCTAGGGCGGGAGGAAGGGAGGCGGACTGGAGGGGAAGAAGCCAAGGGAAGGACAACACCAATGGGGCAATGTAGGGTAGCGGGAAAGAAAAACCCAAATACAATACTGACAAAACTGAATAATTAACCCAGGTACAGATGGGGAGAAGAACTGGGTCAACACGCCGGTTACATACTACCCAGAGAGTACCAACCATGCGTGACCCAGAGCAAGAAAAAAAAAAGAACCACCAAAAAGGTACAGGGCAAAAAATGCTGAGTATGGTCAAATAAAGGGAAAACACAATACACAGCACCAATATAAGTACATACACACAGTCACCAAGAAAAGTGACTGGAACAAATGGACAATTACAGAGCATGGTGTTACGGAAAACAAGGCACATGACTCTATAATGAACCAACAGGGCATAAAAAAGAAATACTGAGTGCAGGCAAAGAAAAACCCACACACATGAATATATAAATACCCACAGTCACCTAAAGAAATGAAAGTGACTGGAATGAATGGGCAACTGCAGAGTATGGTCTGAAAGGGAACAAAACATAACTCTACAATGCAAAAACGAGACTAAAAACATGGTACAAAAAATAAAATGCTGGGTACGAGGGAAGGAAAACGCACAGCACTATAAATACACATCCACCAACAGGACAGACATTACACCCAAGTGACCTTAATAACGATAAAAGAAAAAGTGACACCCGAGGTGTATGGCAGGCAGAGTCCAAAAAATAGCCGAGATGGCTCCGGAGATCTCCCCGCCCATTGTCCAGCTGGCGAATCAGGGGAAGAGAAATGTTCGGACGGCGAACTCTGGACCCAGATCCCAGGAATCCAGTCCAACGGCTGCCGAACCAGGCCGCCCAAAGGCAAACACAGACCAGTGGGGGGAAACCAGATCGCCGAACCGAAAGTTTTGCGGGTCGGGTCGTCGACCCGCATCACTCAACCACCAGGACCGTTGAGACGGACGAAGGGTCAGAGCGGATCCCGGTGGAAGAGGCTCAGGGGAGAGCCGATGACGAGGGCGGCGGGCCTCAGGGAAGCGGCCACCTCCTCACCGGACCTGGACAACACTGGGGCAGCACCCACGTCGGACCCCGATCGGGCCTCAGGCGAACCCACGTTGGACCCCGATTGGGTCTCGGGCGAACCCACGTTGGACACTGCACCAGAACCGACCTCCAACGTTGAACCCGGACCCTCCAGCACCACGAGGAACAGCAACTCCTCGCCGGTGACCCTGGAAGAAGGCTCAGAAGAGAAAACAGAACCGGGATCAGGATCACCGGCAGCGCCAGAACCCGGCGAGACGAGCTCAGACGCAGCGGGCGGCTGCACCCTGCTCGTCTCCCCTGGAGATAGGCTGAAGTGCTCAAAGATAAAAAGAGAGAAAAGAAAGGAGAGCACTCGCCTGATCTCGGGTTCTGACGCCGTCCAGGACTGCGAAGATCCAGGATCCGTCGTCAGGAGGTCGTTGTCAGGCTCCCATCTAGCCGCGTCGGGCCCCGCAGCCAGCACGATGGTCAGCGCAGCTTGAGATCCCTCCAGCTCAGGTAACCCCGCCGACGACCCACTCGGCGTGAAGCCAGAAGAATCTCGTCCCGCTGGACCGAACCGCTCCTCCGTGGAGACCCAGGGACGCTCAGTCGTCAGCGTAGACTCCACGCAGCAGTCAGTCCCCCTCCTCCGTCCGCAATGTAGCTGCGGAACCACAGGCCCTCTCCATATCCCACCACGTTGACCCGGAGCCGGGGACCGCTCGGCGGAGAGAGACACAGAGGATGCGGGATTAGGAATACAGGTTACAGCAGGTGGGGAGAGTTCAGGGAGCTGCGAACCCTGAACTTCTCCTCCAGGGATGTGACAGAGCAAATCATTAAGCAGGTGTGAAAAAACAATGACTTGCCTGCCCCCTGGAGGTTGAGTATCGCCTGCTGTAGTGGAATCTGCTTCTTCCTCTCCCCGCCCGGCGATAACGGAGGACCCCCCGGGAATTCGTCTGAGGATCGCTCGCGTTGTCTCCAGCAGAGAGCTCACCAGGCCGGGATTCCAGGCACACACAGCGGTCAGGAAGCGCGTCGAGGAGGAGGGGGAAACAGCCGGGGTGAGCCAGCCCGAATGTCCAGGAATGACAGCGGGGGAACGAGGCTCAGGGGACGAGGCTGTAGAATCTCCACACTGATGAGGCGAAGGGATGACAGCTGCGTGGGAGGAACGGTCCTGACGATGACCCAGAACTGGATCCGGACGAGGTTCGTGCAGAGGTGACTCGGCGATGTGATGACGACTACTCCCAGGGAACGAAGCGAGGGGGAGACCCAGGATTCGCCGCTCCAGATCGGAGATCGAGACGAGGGAGGCGTCGAGCACGGGAAAGCTTCGTAGCCCTGAAGTCCTCACCATCAATCTCACTGCCGCCGCCACATGCCTGAAGGTGGTGACAGGAAACACAGTAGAGCTCGCGACAGCCACTCGACCCCGGACATAACTGCTGTCAGCTGCGGCTCCTTGAAGGGAATCCCGAGTGACGTGACGCAGGTCGGGGGAAGTCCTCTGGTTGGCGCGAACTCCCGGACTGGAATAGCGGCAGGAACGGGACTCCGAAGCGGGGAAAGACGTCGCCCACTTCGACTCCCTGCCGGGATTTCCATCCACCCCGTGGAGCTTCTCTTGCTGTGTACCTGCAGCGTCTATCCTGGCACTGTCCTCCAGATGGTACAGAGAGTGAGGGTGACAGTCCAGGAGTTCCTCAGCACGGCCCGGATGCCAGCGTCTCGCGTTGGAGGCGTCGTGCAGGGTGAAGAACGTCCCGTCGACAGCCTCCGAGATGGACCTCAGCTCGTCGCCCTGGCGCCGGAAGTGACTCCTGGGAAACGGCATGCTAGCAGCGCTGACACCCGGACAGAAAGGTACATTTCCACAGCGACTCACGGCCGCCGGCAACTCTTCTGGCTGCGACATACTGTCATATCCGGCTCTAGGGAGCCGGGCAATCAGAGCCAGGGGCAAGCCAGTGAGTCGAGATGTTTTATTCAGGGTAAAGGGGAAGGGATGAGGAGAGCACAGATACTCATGCAGACGTACACTCACAGGTTGCACAGCGCAGAGGTAAGCAGCTCGTACCGGACGTGGGGGTAGCAAGACGTACATCCTCACAGCGGGATACAAACACAGGAATGCTGCAAGAGGAGTATGAGCTGACACCAGACGAAGGGGCTTCAGCTTAGCAATGTGTTTATGTCGCAGCCCCGAGTCATCGAGGCTGCTCCTATTTATCCTCATTGGCAGCGCCCCAGCTGATGAAGACTAATTGGCCCCAGCCGTCCATAATGCTGCCAGCTGGGGTCAGCTGAGACGCCGCTCAATGGGAGGCAGGGATGAGGGAAAACATGGGCTCAGTGCCGAGACGGCATCTCAACCCATGGTGACAGGCATAGTCCGGCGTTCAAACAGCGCCTGGTCGTCACCCCTGCACATGGTACCCAAAGCTGACAGCTCGTGGCGCCCTTGCGGCGATTTCCGCAGATTAAATAATGCTTCAGCGCACGACCGCTATCCGATTCCGCACATCCAGGATTTTTCGGCGCATTTAGCGGGGGCGCGCATCTTTTCCAAAATAGATTTGGTGCGTGGTTATCACCAAGTTCCAGTCCGTGCGCAGGACATACCCAAAACGGCAGTTATAACCCCTTTCGGGCTTTTCGAGTTTTTGCGCATGCCTTTCGGCCTCAAGGGCGCCGCGCAGACGTTCCAACGCATGATGGATGCAGTGCTGCGCGACCTCCCTTTCGTGTTCGCTTATTTGGATGATATTTTGGTAGCCAGCGCGTCCGAAGCCGAGCACGAACACCACCTCACAGCCGTTTTTCAGAGGCTCACAGACCACGGGCTAATCATTAACCCAGCGAAGTGCCAATTCGGGGTAGCGAAAATCGATTTTTTGGGACACCGCGTGTCGCCAGAAGGCGCGGTCTCGCTGCCGGATAAAGTGCGCGCGATAACGGATTTCCCCCAACCGCAGACGGTTAAGGGGCTGCAAGAATTTTTGGGGATGGTCAATTTTTATAACCGTTTCCTCCCAAACGCGGCACGGCTCATGCACCCATTGTACGCGGCATTAAAGAAGCAAAAACCTGCATCTAAGGTCGAGTGGTCCCCGGATCGGGAGCGCGCTTTTTCACAGGTCAAATCAGCCCTCGCGAGCGCTGCGTTATTGGCACACCCGGTGCCGGCAGCTCGCATGGCGCTAACCACAGACGCCTCCGACGTGGCAGTGGGAGCGGTTGTCGAGCAACTGGTGGCAGGATGCTGGCAACCACTTGCGTTTTTCAGCAAAACATTGCGCGATAACGAGCGTAAATACAGCGCGTTTGACAGGGAGCTTTTGGCCCTACATTTGGCCATCCGCCACTTCCAGTTCTGGTTGGAAGGCCGCCGTTTTACCGCGTTCGTGGACCATAAACCCTTAACTTTTGCAATGGCTAAGGTTTCAGAGCCTTGGTCGGGCCGACAACAGAGGCAGCTAGCTGCAATTTCGGAGTTTACCACTGACATTCAACACGTGGCAGGTAAACACAATGTAGTGGCAGATTGCCTCTCGCGTGCAGTTGCAGCGACAGGCCCCCAGGGGGCAGATTCGGCGGCGGCAGACCTAGGCCAGGCTTGCGGCGCGGAAGCGTTCACAGCTCCGTTCTGCGTCGGGTTAGATTATGCAGCCATGGCCGCTGAACAGGTTGGCGACGCGGACGTGCGCGCGCTCCAGTCTGGGCCAACAGGGCTGAGGCTGGAGCACAGGGTGCTTGACAGAGGCATACCCCCCCCAATCTGCGATACCTCCACGGGGCATCCCTGTCCCGTAGTCCCGGCTGTGTGGCGTCGCCGTGTTTTTGACTTAATACATTCACTGGCACACCCGGGCATCCGCGCGTCTATCAAAATGGTAGGAGAGAAGTTTGTTTGGCCGGGGCTGCGTAAACAAGTCAAAGAGTGGGCTGCAGCCTGCGCTGCATGTCAAAGAGCAAAGGTGCACAGACACACACGAGCACCTCTGGAACCTTTTCACATCCCAGCCAAACGCTTTGATCATGTGCATGTCGACTTAGTAGGACCTCTTCCGCTGTCCCAAGGTTTCACACACCTTTTAACCATGGTAGACCGCACCACGCGCTGGCCAGAGGCGGTCCCTTTGGCGGCAACCACAGCAGCAGATGTCGCTCGTGCCTTTTTAACAGCTTGGGTCGCACGTTTTGGTATTCCGTCAGACATAACGTCTGACAGAGGACCCCAGTTTGTTTCCGAGCTCTGGTCGTCCATGGCACTCAGCCTGGGGGTGAAAATTCATCGCACGACCGCTTATAACCCCCAGGCCAACGGTTTGGTGCGAGCGCTTCATCGGTCATTGAAAGCAGCCCTCAGAGCGGCTCTCACGGACACAAATTGGGTTGATAAACTCCCATGGGTTTTATTAGGGTTGCGTTCAGCACCTAAAGAGGATTTGCAAGCCTCTCCGGCAGAACTCGTCTTCGCACAACCCCTCCGGTTACCGGGAGATTTCCTCCCTGAGAACCCCGCTCCGGAGCACCTCCCCGCTCAGCTGCTGCAGAGCGAAGCGGGGTCACACACCCTCCCCGGTCCCGTTCATCACAGTTTTCCACGTGTTTTTGTGCCCAAAGCCTTAAAAAATGCAGAGTTTGTCTTCGTTAGACACAACGCACAGAGGTTAGGTTTAAGGCCACCTTACGACGGACCGTTCAGAGTGTTAGAAACCGGGGAAAAGCATTTTTTGCTCGATTTGGGAGACAGGAGGGACTTAGTCTGCATTAACAGACTCAAACCCGCTTTTGTGTTAGCTGACGACCCAGTCCAGTTGGCCAGTGCCCCCCGCCGTGGCAGGCCACCCAGGAGGCGCTCTGCTAAGCTTTCACGACGATGTGTTAATGATTCTACTTCACAGATGCAGCAGACAGCCACAGGCAGAGCGAGACCTGCTCACAGCAGATATGGCAGAGAGCTGAAGCCCAAGCAGTGGGATATGTGATCTGTTGTGCCAAATATTTTTCTCTCTCTTGTTCTGTGTGGGGTGTCATGATTCTATGCATTTGAAATGTAACTTGTCCTTATTTGAACGTTTGGGGGGGGGGGGTTATATGGTGCATATTTAAGGCACATATATGGCATGCTTGTATGGTACGCTCTCTCCCCCCACATGCTTCCAGTAGGCATGTTGGTGCAGACCCTGCAGATCAAACGTCCATAAGAACAATGCCCCAGCAGGGACCTCGGCTAGGAGGTGGGTGCTGGAGGAAGACAGAGGTGGAAGACAATGTCCCAGCATGAGCCCCGAGATGGAGAGGAGAACAGAAGTGCCAGCAAGTCTCGGGGACTGTGGTTCATGTGTTTACCAAACTTATGTGGGGTGAAGGTGTGAGATATGTGATGTGGGGGTTTTGTATCTCTGGGATATAAAAGCTGTGAGGAAAGTGGGATCTGTCTCTTTTTCTGCTGAGAACTTTGATGATAGAAGATGTGATTTCCAATAAAGCTTTCCTGAGAAAATACACTCAGTCTCGTTTGTAAGGCATCTTCTACACATCCTACATTCACGGAGCAAAGGTTGTAGGGAAGTTATGTGTTCGTTTACACACATTACTTGTCAGTGACTCACAGTTACTCAAAAGTCGAAATAGATTAATGAAAAAGATTAATATCTAGCTTCCCAAAAATTATTTCTAACATGTGAATAATGCTCTTTGAACCTACGGTATCTCACAAAAGTGAGTACACCCCTCACATTTTTGTAAATATTTTATTATATTGTTTCATAGGACAACACTGAAGATATGACACTTTTGTGGCACATATGTCTGGCTCATATCTCCCACAAATGTATGGCTTATGTGGATTGGGGCTTCACGTCTGGAGGAACAAGTGTCTGGACCGACGGGGGCCGACAGGAGATGGCGAGGAGGTGTGAAGTCGGGCCCTTGTCTCAGAGGAGGCCCTGGGGGGTTTCCCGGAGCATCGGAGAATAAGAGACAATGGTGAATCTTCAGAGACTTGCATTGTGATTGAATGTTTGCAGAAGCACCATGTGACTTGAGTTCTTAATCCCCCAGAGGTATAAGAGTGTGCTGTAATATTATTCTGCCTCTTCTTGCTTTTGAGAATGTTGGATGATTGTGTTCTCCAATAAAGCCGAACTTGAGAAATACACTCATGTCTCGTCATTGAACACATCTTCCACACTTTGATACAATGTGTGGAGCCCATAGTTATAACCTATGTAACTCACATGTGGCTGGCTGAATTCAGCCAAGAGAGACTTTGAGCTAGCCATGTGTATTGGCTTCACACCTCAAGAGGAAGACATGTCTGCACCCCCTGGGGACTCAGGAGAGAGGAGAAGATTACCCGGCCTGACCTTTGGGGGTCAGAAAGGAGAACAGAAGGACTCTGGGTGTTCTATTAGAGATGAAAGGATGTAGCTGAGTATTGTGACTTTTGTGTGTGATGTATTGTTAGAAGATGAATGTATAAATGTAATGTGTGTGACTGTGTCCTGTCTCTTTTCACTCCGATCGAGAGAGGACGTAGGATGAATGGGGAATTAAAGCAGTTACTGGAAAAATCATCCATTCTCCTCAATTCTTGACTCCTACACAATGTAAAGTAGTCAGTGTACATGTAGGATCGTATTATATATATATTATATTATTATGGCGGTGCCCTAGGCTAGGGAGGGGTGATGCCCCGCCTTTGGGGGGTTGGCGTCACCTGGGGTATATAAACCAGTAGCGGGAGACATACTGCCTCTTTGCTGTGGCTCCTGTACTTGTCGTAGGGACTCCTATGTGTACATAGTTCTTGTTATAATAAACTTCATAAACGTCACCTCGCCTCCTCATTATTCGGACACAACAGTACAGTGGTCAGTGTAGCTTGTATAACAGTGTAAATTTGCTGTCCCCTCAAAATAACTCAACACACAGCCATTAATATCTAAACCGCTGGCAACAAAAGTGAGTACACCCCTAAGTGAAAATGTCCAAATTGTGCCCAAAGTGTCAATATTTTTGTGTGGCCACCATTATTTTCAAGCACTGCCTTAACTCTCTTGAGCAGGAAGTTCAGTAGAGCTCCGCAGGCTGCCACTGGAATCCTCTTCCACTCCTCCACAACGACATCACTGAGCTGGTGGATGTTAGAAACCTTGCGCTCCTCCACCTTCCTTTTGAGGATGTCCCACAGATGCTCAGTAGGGTTTAGGTCTGGAGACATACACTACCGTTCAAAAGTTTGGGGTCACCCAGACAATTATTTTGTGTTTTCCATGAAAAGTCACACTTATTTACCACCATGAGGTTGTAAAATGAATAGACAATATAGTCAAGACATTGACAGAGGTTAGAAATAATGATTTGTATTTGAAATAATAATTTTTTCCAGATACTCAACCTGCTCAAAGGAAGGGTCAGTTTTATAGCTTCTCTAACCAGCTAAACTGTTTTCAGCTGCGCTAACATCATTGCACAAGGGTTTTTCTAATCATCCATTAGCCTTCTGATGCAATGAGCAAACACATTGCACCATTAGAGCACTGGAGTGATAGTTGCTGGAAATGGGCCTCTATACACCTATGTAGATATTGCACCAAAAACCAGACATTTGCAGCTAGAATAGTCATTTTACCACATTAGCAATGTATATTAGATATTAGAGTGTATTTCTGATTAGTATTAAAGTTATTTTCATGAAAAAAAACAGTGCTTTTTCTTCAAAAATAAGGAAATTTCTAAGTGACCCCAAACTTTTGAACGGTAGTGTACTGACAAGGTTATCACCTTTACCCTTAGTTTCTTTAGCAAGGCAGTGGTCAGTGTGTTTGGGGTTGTTATCATGTTGGAATACTGCCTTGCCAGCCCAGTTTCCAAAGGGAGGGATGTTAAGTAGCAATATGGCAGCCGGGGCACCCGGGGAATAGTAGGGGGTGACGGACCGCCTTTCGGGTGGTGGCATCACCAGGGGTATAAAGGGCATGGCAGGAAGAGGCTAGTCCTCTTTCACCATCGACCCCAGGCCAGTAGGAGCACCGTAAGTCAGTTGACTGTTACTGTTTGCTATTAATAAAGCTACGTTTTCTGCACCTCCAGCCTGGTTTATTTATAAGAGAGTTATGGACACAACATTTGGCGATGAGGAGAACACCATTATGGAGCGAGCTGTTACCAACTTTCGGCTGTTTTGGAGGCCCCAGGCGAGCCACCTTGCCCTGGCCTAGGTGGTACACAGCTTTCACCAACTACCTGGTGGCCCTTCACCTCAGTGAGCTCAAGAAGCTGTGTGAGAGGGCAATATTAGTCCATAACCTTGGCATTGAGGGCCAGAGAATCCTCGGTACTTTAGGAAGAGCCGATAGCTTTGAGGAAGTGGTGGAGCTAATGGCGCACTATCTTCACGGCCCCTGAGAATGTCATAGTCCAACGCATTTCAGTTTCTGGCAGTGCACCAGCGGACAGTGAGTCTGAATAAACGCTATGTTGTGGACCTGCCATCAGCTGGCGGGGGAGTGCCAGTTTGGAGCCCTAGAGGATGAAATGATCCGGATCAGTTAGTGGAGCGTGTGTGCTGTCCTGCAAGCTCGGTCGAGGCTCCTGACCTATCCGGGCAAATTGATGCTCGCCACAGCATATTGAGGTAGCACAGCAATTCGAGGCAGTGGAAACAATAGCGAGGGACCTCAGTGGGACGTCCGCTGAGGACGTCCTCATTTAAAGGCGCTGACGACGGACCCCCGAAAATGAAGACAGTGGGAATGAAGAGGAATATACCTCCGTTGTGCAAATTAGGTCTGCCCCTGGGACGCCGAGATCGTTACGGCTGTGGGTCCGCTAGAACACCGCTATAAGTCCAGAGAGTGTCCGGCGAAGGGCAAACGCTGTGGTAAATGTGGCCTGTTGCACCAGTTTGCCAGAACCTGAAAGAATTTTGACCGAGAAGACCAAAGGCAGGAAGTGGGCCCCTCTGCGAAGACTCCTACGGTCATCCATACAGTTTCCCCAGATGTGGATGGACGTATTTATTGCACTGTTTCGCTAGATGATGCTGAAGTGCCGTTGCTGGTGGACACAGGATCGGTGGCTTCGGTGTTAAATTTGGCAATGGTAAGCAGTCTGTTTCCCCACTACCATATAAGTAAACTGTCCGCTCCCTATTATGGCTATGGGATGAACAGGCTGGCCATTGCGGGGTCTGTGGAATTAACGGTGAGATACAAGTCAGCAATGATGGCAAATGTCCATTTTGTGGTGACTGCTGCTGGATCCAATATCATGGGGTGTGATATGTTTTATGGCCTGGGATTCTCAATCGGCAACAACACCAGAGAAGAGTGGTTGGGCTGCGGGCTGTGGGACCCACCTGCTCCGTGTGTGGAAGATGATGCGGTGTGGGACAATGATTGGTCTGGTATCATGGGAGGGGTGCGGGTCCAGCAAGAGCACCACCCCGGGACGGACCTGAGGCCAGTGTCCAAGTTGCCCTTGATGTGGGAACTGGACAGCACAGCGCGGGACCCCCCAGAACGGACAGGTAAAACCAAGGATCAGCGTACCGGAGCTTGTCCTGGTGGGACCGGTGACCGAGGAGCTACAGGGGCAGTGCCAGCACTGAAGGAAAAAAGAGAGTGGGGCAAGACCAGCTGGTGTGGTTTTAAGACATGCCAAACGACGGCCTTCGAGGAGGGCTTCGGACCGCGTTGGCAAAATGGACTAGCTCTGAAAAGGAGGTCCGCTCACGACATGGTGATCCATGGAAGCACAACAGAGCTCCCCTTCGCATTGGTGACGAGGTCCGGCCAAGTGTAGAAGCTCAGCTGAGGGGGATCCACATGATACGTGAACGGCGTGATGACCACGGGCAGCTACAGGTGATGGCTGCCCAGAGTGACGGCTATCTGGGCTTGTCTGATGACTCGTGGAGGCACCCTAATGAATTGCAGAGACAGAGGCACATCTGGGTGGGAGCCAACCGGATGGTGATTCCAAGGAAGGGGGGGGGAGGGGGCTCCACCGGGTCTGTGAATGACTGGGGGTGTATTTAGAGTGTGTTCCAGTTTTTGTCCCCTTGTCATGTTGTATATTAGTTACACATTGACTCATTGGGTGGGTGTGCCCTGTATGTCTTGGCTTATAAAAAAAAATTGAATTGATTGAATTGTAGAGGAAAAAAAAGAAAGAGAAAATTATTGAGAGTGATGTTTGATGCCCAACACTGGTGAATTTTGAATTTTGTGATGTGCCCAAGTGTGGGGTGGGTGTGTTGGGGTGGGGGCCACCAATAGGAGTGTGTATACTGTTTGTTGTGTTTTGATATTGTAACCCAGCTGAGAAATGACCCTTTTTCTCACATTTCATTTGTATTAATGCAATTGTGTGATTTTATTTTGAAAAACGGTTATCATGGGAAGAGGATGTGTGATCCTCGTTATCCAACTTTTAAATTACTGTTTCATGGTCACGTTGGGTGATCTGGGTCTTTTCATTCGTTGGGAGCGATATTAGCCCCGCCTTCCGAGCAGAGTGCCGAGGCACACACCCATTTCCCAGTCTTTTGAGCTTTGAGAACAAACGAGAGAGGCTGGAGACAGTCCGTGTAAAAACCTGTGGGTCTTCTTGTTGATGGGAGCACGAGCTTGAGAGGCATTGTGGCTGTGTCCTTTTGCTGTGTTCACACTGATACCTCATCTTGGCTAGGTTTTTTTGATTGCCCATTAAGAATCTTCTGGATCCTGGATTCTCTCCGAATGGAGATGGCGAGCCCTGACCTGAGATCTGAACCAAGACCCTGAACCGAGACTGAACCGAGATCTGAACCAAGATCTCGATTGAAGAACATCCTTCCCTCTCTCCAGTGCACAAAATTCAAAAGTGGTAACAACTCAAGCCGCCGCTTAAAAGAGGAAAAGAAACTGAGTCAGGAAATACAAGATATCTTGACTGGTCAAACGACTAAAACAAAAAGACAAACAAACACTGAGCTCAGTAGACATTTTTGGGGGTTTTATTTCATGCGGCCGTTGTTTATATTTGTATATTTGTAAATTGTTTGTATATTTTGTTCGCTTTAATCTTTAAAAATAACAACCATAAGAAGGTGAATGATGTGTCTGTGGACCTTGTAAATTCCAAACTGGTGAAACATAATATGTAATACTTATGTATTGGATTGTCTAGACTAAACAGAGGAGCATTGTTGAAGATTTGATTTTGTTGGTGGTTGATTGGTGTTTTAGTGCATTATTTTTTTTGTAGTAACTTTAGTGTTAGTGTTTGAATTGTTTGTATCATGTTTGTTAAAAAAAAAAAAAGGTTCATAAAGATATTGTGGAAAAAAAAATAACAACCATTATTGCCTCATTTCTTGCCTCCAGCTATTTCATTCCACACTCATTTAATTCCCCTATTGTAATCCTTACAAACCTAGCAACTGGTCTACACTTAATAATTTCTTTTACCTAATTAAAGTAAGGGCAAGGGGTTACAATAAGGAGTAGAAGCTGGGTTAATCATCTCAGACTGGATGCAGAGGGTAAACAGAGAAGGACAATAGGTATTGATATGAGAGAGATCATGGTGAGGTAGCAGGAAGAGTAGTGGGGGGGAGAAGGGTTGAATGTATTGTGATGCGAGATGTCATGTAGATGTGAGATGGGCGGTTGATATAAAAGGAGAGACCCTGGTGTATTGAGATATGCTTTTTCTGTGTATGACCTGATGTGAGAATGAATAAAGTCGTCTGCTGTGCAAGTCTGGTTTCTTTTATTTGCACTCTCCACAATGTTAAGTTTATTTGGTTGTGTATATATGGTATATAATGTGATTATTTTACTGTTAGGAACACAGCGACTGTTTTATTTTGGACTGAAATATTTAAGGCGGCAGAATTAATCCACCTGGTCGTGCAGGAGGTGTCAGCAGTACACCTGGCCCCTCTAGTTTATTTTGGGTGAATGGATAGGCTGGTTTATTTGTTTCTGTTTATATGTTATGCTATTAGTGGATGTGTCGGGTTTAAATTCCGGAGGGCCTAATCTGTGTGCTTGACATTTTTCTACGGGGTGGGGGGGGGGGGTGTTAAGTAGTAATATGGCGGTTGGGGAACCCGGGGAATAGTAGGGGGTGACGGACCACCTTTCTGGTAGTGGCATCACCCGAGGTATAAAGAGCATGGCAGGAAGAGGCTAGTCCTCTTTCGCTGTCGACCCCTGGTCAGTAGGAGCACCGTAAGTCAGTTGACTGTTATTGTTTGCTATTAATAAACCTATGTTTGCTGCACCTCCAGCCTGGTTATTTATAAGAGAGTTATGGACACAACAAGGGGATCATGCTGTGCTTCAGTATGTCACAGTACATGTTGGCATTCATGGTTCCCTCAGTGAACTGTAGCTCCCCAGTGCTGGCAGCACTCATGTAGCCCCAAGCCATGACATTCCCACCACCATGCTTGACTGTAGACAACGACACACTTGTCTTTGTACTCTCACCTGGTTGCCGCCCACACACGCTTGACACCATCTGAACCGAATAAGTTTATCTTGGTCTCATCAGACCACAGGACATGGTTCCAGTAATCCCCTGTCCATAGTCCGCTGGTCTTCAGCAATCTGTTTGCGGGCTTTCTTGTGCATCATCTTTAAAAGGGGCTTCCTTCTGGGATGACAGCCAGGCAGACCCAATTTGATGCAGTGTGCGACATATGGTCTGAGCACTGACAGGCTGACCTCCCCCCCCTTCCAACCTCGCAGCAATGCTGGCAGCACTCTTACATCCATTTCAAAAGACAAACCTCTGGATATGACGATGAGCATGTGCGTTCAACCTTCTTTGGTCGACCATGGCGAGGCCTGTTCTGAGTGGAAACCTGTCCTGTTAAACCGCTGTGTAGTCTGGCCACCGTGCTGCAGCTCAGTTTCAGGGTGTTGGCAATCTCCTTGTAGCCTAGGCTGTAGGGAGCGTGAAATGAAAAAGCAATGTGATTTTATAAATCAAGTTTTATTATCAGCTTCCAGTCCCTAACATGTCTCATCTCGATGCAGAAGCAGAATGACAGAGGCTGAGCGCAGTCAGACCTTCATACTTATACCCACACTCAACAAAAGACATTGCATATCAAAGCTGACATCCCGCATTAGTGTAATCCCTCTCCATTGTCCTCTCTCTCCTCCACCTGACCCTGGGGGGTCAGGAAGTTCGTTCAGGTCTCCACCGCTGCGATTCTGTCTGCTCCTTGATCTTCGCCGGTGGTCGAGACCTCTTGTCCTGCTCTGAGACGTGAGGTCATTCCACATATGCAATCTCTAAACATTCCACTTATGTCTATACATATGTAGGTATGATATATGAATAATATAAGCCACAAGCCCCCCCCCAAAACGTCTAGAAAAGGACAATCAAATTAAGTTTACAGCTTAAGATTACATCTATGACATATTATACCGTTATACATCTCAACAGGAAAAAGGAAAAAATATCTGTCAGCAGTCATGTTAACCTTCAAGTTATGCAGCATGATCCTGTTATAAATTCAGTGATAACAACAGCAGTATAGTTAATGTCACAAGTCAGCCTTAAAACTGCAACGGCACAATCCGACAACATAGTTAACAACTCTTTGTCAATTTTACATCAGTCTGTGTGTCGTCTGGGTTTTAATCTTCTCCGAATCTGCTGTAGGCCCTCTTTGGCGTCCTGGGCGGACCGTCCTGTAAGGGATCTGCAGCTTGGGGAGGGAGAGTGGTTATTTGTTCCCTGCAGGGGGCTGAGTCTTTTCTCTTTGGGGGTCTACCCCGCCGAGGTGCTCTCGCCACCCGTGCAGGCTCGTCGCTCAACAAGAAAGCAGGTTTAAGTCTGTCAATGCTGACTGTTTCTTTTCTGTCCCCTAAATCAAGCACAAAATGCTTATCACCAGGTTCCAGCACTCTGTATGGTCCATCGTATGGAGGGCGGAGGGTTGGTTTTAAAGCTTCGTGTCTAACAAAATGAACTCGGCGTTTTTTCACAGCTTGGGGGACAAAAACCCGCAGAAAAGAGTGATGTACGGTCCGGGGAGCGTGTCCGGTCCCGTGCTGCTTAGGGGCCTCAGGGCTGGTAGGTGCCCGGGCTCTGGATGTTCTGGTAAGAACTCACCTGGGAGCCTGAGAGGTTGTGCAAAATCTAATTCTGCCGGGGAGGCGTCTAGATCCTCCTTAGGCGCAGAACGCAATCCTAATACAACCCAGGGAAGTTTATTCACCCAATCTGTATCCGTTAGTGAGGCCCTGAGGGCGGCCTTTAAAGACCTATGAAAACGCTCGCATAACCCATTTAGCCTGAGGATGATACACGGTGGGTGCGATGAATTGTTGCCCCTAAGCTGCTGGCCATGCTGACCACAGCTCTGAGACAAATTGAGGCCCCCTATCGGACGTGATGTCCGATGGGACGCCGAAACACGCCACCCAGTTTGTTAAAAAAACGCGAGCGACTTCCGCGGCTGTGGCTGACGCCAGCGGGACTGCCTCCGGCCAGAGGGTGGTACGGTCTACCATTGTTAACAGGTGTGTGAACCCTTGCAACGACTGTAGTGGGCCCACGAGGTCGACGTGTACGTGGTCAAACCTCCTGGCTGGAATTCGGAAAGGTTCTAGAGGAGCTTTTGTGTGTTTGTGTATTTTGGCGCGTTGGCAAGACATGCAAGTCTTTGCCCATTCCTTTACATTTTTACGCAAAGCCCGGCCAAACAAACTTCTCTGCGACCAATTTAACCGAGGCGCGCACCCCTGGGTGCGCGAGGGAGTGAACCGAGTTAAAAATGCGGCGGCGCCACGCGGCTGGAACTACCGGGCGAGGTCGGCCGGTTGACACGTCGCAGATTAGGGGGGGGAACACCGTCACGCAAACCCCTTTCCTCCAGTCTTAACCCTGTTGGTCCAGACTGGAGCGCGCGCACGTCCGCATCACTGCTTTGTTCCGCTGCCATGGCCGCGTAATCTATCCCTACGTGGATTGGGGCCGCGTACGCATCAGCGTTGGCCATGAGTTCTGCGGCTGCGGTAGTATAATCTGCTTCCTCGCGCTCTGACAATGTCACAGCGCGGGAGAGGCAGTCTGCTACCACATTAAGCTTGCCTGCCCACATGTCGAATATCTGTGGTGAACTCTGAAATTGCAGCTAGCTGTCTTTGTTGCCTGCCTGACCATGGTTCTGAAATTTTAGCCATCGCAAAAGTGAGTGGTTTGTGGTCTACAAAAGCCGTGAAATGCCGCCCTTCCAGCCAGAACTGGAAGTGGCGGATGGATAAATGAAGCGCTAGCAGCTCCCTGTCAAAAGTGCTGTATTTGCGCTCGGTTTGGTTTAAGGATTTACTAAAAAATGCTAACGGTTGCCAGGTTCCGCCAACATGTTGTTCCACGACTGCCCCTATGGCCAGGTCTGAAGCGTCTGTGGTTAACGCTATGCGGGCCGAGGGATCGGGGTGAACCAACAATGTGGCATTCGCTAGTGCACTTTTTACTTCCGCGAAGGCGCGTTCCCGCTCCGGGGTCCATTCGACCGCGTTGGAGGGCTTTTGTTTTCTGAGCGCGGCATATAGGGGCTGCATGAGTTGAGCTGCACGTGGGAGGAAACGGTTGTAAAAATTCACCATTCCTAAAAATTCTTGTAGTGATCTGACCGTTTGTGGTCGTGGGAAATTTGCTACCGCGCGCACTTTGTCCGGCAATGGAACTGCCCCCCTCTGGTGAAACTCTGTGTCCCAAAAAAATCAATTTGTGACACGCCGAATCGGCATTTGGCTGGGTTGATTATTAACCCGTGCTCTTCTAGTCTCTGAAAAACTGTAGTGAGGTGTTGTTCGTGTTCTTCCTCTGACGAGCTGGCTACCAGGATATCGTCGAGGTAGACGAACACGAAGGGGAGGTCGCGTAATACTGCGTTCATCATACGCTGAAAAGTTTGAGCAGCGCCTTTGAGGCCAAACGGCATTCGCAAAAATTCAAAAAGACCAAAAGGGGTTATTACAGCCGTTTTGGGAACGTCCTCCGGTCGAACCGGAACTTGGTGGTAGCCGCGGACCAGGTCTGTTTTAGAGAAAATGCGCGCACCTGCCAGATGCAGTGAAAAATCTTGGATGTGAGGGATTGGGTAGCGGTCATGCACTGTCGCGTTGTTTAATCTGCGGTAATCACCGCAAGGTCTCCAAGAACCGTCGGTTTTCGGGACCATATGTAGTGGTGATGCCTAAGGGCTTTTCGAGGGCCGAATAATGCCCAATTTTTCTAGGCTGGCAAACTCGTCGCGTGCTATGGCGAGCTTGGTCGCGTCTAAGCGCCGAGCTTTGGCAAAAACAGGTGGGCCTGTTGTGGGGATGAAGTGTTCAACCCCGTGTTTCGCTACTGTTGCTGAAAATTTTGGAACTATGAGTGCTGGAAATTGGGTGAGGAGTTGGTCAAACTTACCTCCTGCTGTGGTGACGCTGGCCTGCACGGGTGGTGGAGAGACTCGAGCTGAGCAGGGGATAGAAGAAAATGATAGTGCATTAACCAAGCGTCTATTTGCAAGATCGACTAACAACCCATGTGCACACAAGAAATCAGCCCCCAACAAGTTAAAACTCACCGCCGCTATAATAAATGTCCACCTATAGTTGCGGCCGTGAATGGACAGAGGTAGGTTTCTTTCACCGAAGGTGTCGATGATCGAGCCGTTAGCTGCCATCGCTCTGTTTCCATGGGGTCCCATTGCCCGGTCTGCGTTGGACGGGGTGATGAAGCTCACCTGAGCTCCAGTGTCGATGAGGAACTGTCTCCCGGAGCGTCCGTCAGTCACATAGAGTAGCTTGTTTGTCTCGCCGAGAGCCGTAGCTGCTAACGGTTCCTGGCTTTGGTGTTTTTCCGAGCTCTTGAAATTGCAGGGGGGCACGCATTTGTACGCCCTCTCAGCGAAACGTTGATGATAATAGCAGAGGTTGTTCCTCTTGCTGCGCCTTGGTTGCGTCGCTGCCATGGTGGGCAGGCTCTGCTCGTTGTCTGCGGTTCTTCTCGCTGCTCTGGGCTTCCGCGCCGAGATCTGCAGATGCTGCTGTGGCCATCTGTTCGCCGCAGGAGTTGATGAGCCGCTGCGCTTCTTGGGCCAGCGCGCGGAAGTCTGCTGGGGTGCTGCACCGCATGTTGGCCAGGGTCCCTCTCATGTGCGACGGCAGAGTGCAGAGGAAGATATGTTGAAAGAGGAAGTTGTCATTGTCTGCCTCCCTCAGCTGCAGCATTTCCTCCATGAGGGCCATCGGTCTGTGGTCCTCTGTGGCGTGAGTCGCCAGAATCCCTCCATGCTCGTTCCTCGGCCGAGGGGGACGAAGCTCTCTGATGAGGGTCGCCTTCAGTTCTTTGTACTTGTCGTGGGCGGCGGTTGTTGTATCACTGCTCCGGTGCGCATCTTGAATGTGGCGGCATCGAGTCTGCGACGATGTGGTAAAATTTTGTTCTCATCCCGCCGTTATCCCCGCCAGTGCAAACTGAGCCTCAGCTTGCCTGGAACCAACGAGCTCGGGTCGTTTTGCCAGAACTCTGGGAGTTTGACGGTGACGGCGCTTGCCTGGGCCGTCTCTGATGTGTCTGCAGGGCGAGAACGCCTTTCTTCCGTTCTCGCGGCGGGGCTGGGGACGGTGCTCTGTTGAGCCCTCTCTGACGATTCTGCTGTGGGGGAACGTCTTCCATCCGTTCCCCTGTCTACGTTGGCGACGGCGTTTGCCTGGGTCGCCTCTGATGAGCTTGTAGCGGGAGAACGTTTTTGGTCCATCCTCACGTCTGGTCACCAATGTAGGGAGCTTATATTATTCATATATCCATACCTACATATGTATAGACATAAGTGGAATGTTTAGAGATTGCATATGTAGAATGACCTCACATCTCAGAGCAGGACAAGAGGTCTCAACCACCGGTGAAGATCAAGGAGCAGACGGAGTCGCTCGTGCGCTTTGCGCGATATTGTGCTTATTTACAGCGTGATTAAATAACTATATATCAGCTTTACGCTACAGCGCGTGATCACAGACTCAGAGTGAGGGAAATGTGGCTGCCAAACCACGCCAGCAGCCTCTCGGCCACCACCGCGCATTTAAAACATTTTTACACATTCGTACCCAGTGTTATGGGCACCGGAGGCAATGCGGGTGAAGTGTCTTGCCCATGGACACAACGGCAGGATATCTGGGGAGAGCGTGATGCGAACCGCCAACCATCGGGGTTATTAGACGACCTGCTCTACCTGCTGAGCCGCTGCCGCCCCACTTTTTCCTCAACTTTCCCTCTTTAGGAAAGCTATGGAGGCTTACCCGCTCCCCTCTTTATTTCCCTTTGATTGGAAATTACATCCAAAAGCCGCGCAATGTGGCATTTTCACTGACAAATGGCAGTAGTTCGTAGCTTCACTTCTTGGCTTGTATAAGACAGAAAAAACGGCTGCAACCATTCTACGTCACTACCCAGAATGCATTGCGACGGTAACAATAATGGCGATTTACATTGTAATAAAGTTTTTTTAAAAATATATAAAACTGGGAATTATTTTCAGAAAAATGATAATTATAGTTATGTTAGTAACATAAAAATAAAGCATATAGAGCTAACATGCCAATATAATCAGAGTTCCTTTTAAGGGGCCACCAAGTCTAGAGTCTGATGCAGAGAAGCTGTAAAGCACTACCCACCATGTTATCAATTACAGAAGGAGCAAGCTGTCTATAGCTTATTTCTGTTGTGTTGGACACATGACATAGAGGAAACAAGCTGCACATCCACCCAGCCATAATGCTCTGCACTGTGTGTCTATAATTATAACATTTATAGTAATATGGACCATATGTTTACTAGATGTTGTTTTTTCTTGCCTTCTGATTGTTGCTCTGAGTGTTGCTATCCCTATGCTGTTGCAATCCTGGAATTTCCCCATTGTGGACTAATAAAGGCTTATCTTATCTTATCTTATCTTATAAATTTGGTAACAGCATCATCGAGAGGCATCTACTGTAATAATATTTTTCTTTAGGAGCCAAATAGAAATAGTAAAATCAAAGGTTAACATACAATGGTCTGGACAGTACAGGGTTATGAGGAGACACTACAAGATTTTCTATTTCTATGCCATATGTCAGAACAAGGTCCAATGTATGGTGGAGGTAATGAGTAAAATTTCCTACTTTCTGAGAAAACCCAATCGAGTCTAATATTGAATTAAATGCCACATTAAGGCAGTCACTATCTACATCCACATGTATATTCAAGTCCCCTACTATAATTATTCTATCAGATTTCAGCACTAAATCAGCTAAGAAATCAACAAATTCGGATAAAAATTCTGAGTAGGTTGATGGGGGACGATAAACTATGGCAAATAAAATTGGGTTTAACCTAAAATTGCTAAAGTGCCCAATACTGAGGACCAGGCCCTTAAAGGAATTATAACATGTTTTTTGCTTTACATTAACTAGTAATTTGGAATGGTAAATTGTTGCTACTCCTCCTCCACGACCAGAACCTCTGGGATTTTGACAGTTTAAATAACCAGAGGGAGTTGATTCATTTAAACCAACATAATCATCTTGTCCTAACCAAGTCTCTGTAAGGGAAATTAAATCAATCTGATGATCAATTAACAGATCATGGACTAACAGAGACTTGGAGTTAGAGACCTAATATTTAATAAACCACATTTAAATTTTTCAATTATGAGGAGGAACAGAGGCCAAATCATTCAATTTAGAGGCTTTATGTTTAATTTGAGTTTTACCAATATTTTGCTTAATCACTTTGGGATGCTTATATATTATATTTTTATTTACTTTGGAGGGAGCAGACAATGATTCTCTGATGGGGAAGACAGGGGCTAAGTTGAGGGGAGTAAGTTGAGTGTAAGTTGAGTGAAGAGGTGTAAGTTGAGTGAAGAGGAGCTGCAGAGAGGCGTGTAAGACTGTGACTCTGCTTCCTGGTCCCAACTCTGAGTAGTCAGGGTTTTGGAAATTTGGATAAAAAAGATGCCAGATTGTTAGATAAATAAGAAGCACCATCCAAAGTGGGATGAATGCTGTCTCGTCTCATAAGACCAGGTTTTCCCCAAATGAGCTCCAATTGTCAATGTAGCCCACGTCATTTGCAGGACACCACACAGACAGCCAGCGGTTCAAGGATGACGAGCGGCTAAACATGTCATCACTGGTCAGATTGGGGAGGGGCCCAGAGAATACTACAGTGGCAGACATTGTTTTGGCAAAGTCACACACCGATTCTACATTAAGTTTCGTGACTTCCGACTGCCGGAGACGGATGTCATTAATGCCAGCGTGAATAACAATTGTGGAGTATTTACAGTTACTTTTAGCCAGCATTTTCAAATTTGACTCGATGTCGCCTGCTCTGGCCCCAGGAATGCATTTGACTATGGCCACTGGAGTCACTAGGTTCACGTTTCTGACTACGGAGTCGCCAATGATCAGAGTTTTTTCCTCAGCGGGTGTGTCGCTGAGCGGGGAAAAACAATTAGAAACGTGAACAGGTTGGTGGTGTACCGGGGCTTTGCGACTAGGCTTCCTTCTCACCGTCACCCACCCAGTCTCCTCGCTGCTGAGGAGAACTGGAGGACCGCTAACAGGGTTAGCTATGCTAGCTAGCTCCGCTGCAGCTAAGGGGCGTCCGTCAAGAGTAACTGGCGCAGACGGTGTTTCAATGCAGCGGAGCCGGGATTCCAAATCAGACAACCTCGCCTCGAGCGCCTCAAAAAGACAACATTTATTACATTTACCGTTATCACTAAAAGACGCAGAGGTGTAGCTAAACATCTGACAGACAGAGCACACCAGAGGAGGAGGGGAAGGAGAGCTAGTAGCCATCGCTAGTGGCTAACCCAAAAGCTCAGGAGAGTGAGGAGAGCAAACCACACAGACAGACAGCAAAACAGGAAGTGACGATACGTTACCACGAGGAAGTGACGATCAATCCCCACTACAGATAGCGGATCACTACAGAGCCGCTATCAAAAAAGTAACTTAAATACTTTAAAAGGTTTTTAATGCCGTTTGATCAGTTTTAAGACCTCACATTTGGAAATGGAAAAAACAACAATATAATGTGTTTTACTTATGTGTGGTTGGTTTGATCATCTTTGTCCCGTCACTCGATGTCCCTTCCTTTTTTTTCCCTTTATTGTAGTTACGGAGGGAGGAGGTTGCTAGGCGATAGCGTGGAGGGGGTGGCCGCAGCCAATTCAAGTGGGTCTGAAGAGGAACTCACACGGTCGCTGGGGTAGGCAGGCGGATCCGGCCCAGGACCATAGCCACTGTCATCGTCTCAGATTAATGGAGAAACAGACAAACCATTATACATGGTCTTTTTTCCCTTCAGTTTTGTTTCATGCTTGTGGAGAGACTTGAATAACGAAACCGAATTGTCTTCCATTCCAGTTTATTCAAGAAATCATTCCACTGTCTGCTCTTATTCTTGAGCAGCGAACAAAGAGGCTGAACACACCAAAGTTCTCTCATTTAAACATTCTCACATCAAACCATTTCCCTCGCGGGGGAAATCACACATCTATATCAAAGTCTCTTTATTCACATTCATTAGCCCTTTATTTACATAACTCCCCCTTCTCTCCTCTCGAGCCTCAGTGGTCAGGAAGTCTTCTGTCCCCTGTCCTCCGCAGGGGGTCCAGGCTCTGTGGCTCCGCACCGCAGGGGGCTGGCTCTCCTTCATCGTGAGGTTAAATCACATATGCAGTGTCCAACATATACATGTCTCACAACACAGCCATATAACCCCCCCCCAAACGATGAAGAACAGACTAATTCCCAAAATTTAATAGCACCTTACTCACTACTGAATAATCAACACCAACATTCAGTCTGTGCGCCGCTTGGGCTTCAGCCGTCTGCCGAATCTGCTGTGCGTTGGCCCCGCCTTGCCTGCGGTGCTGTTCTGCTTCGGGTCTGTTGACTGAGGAAGAGAGTGGTTAATTGCCCTCTGCGGGGGCCTGCCTCGTCGAGGCGCCACCGCGACCGGTACAGACACGTCCTTCATGACAAAAGCAGGTTTAGTCTGTCAATACTGACTGTCTCTTTTCTGTCTCCAAAATCTAGCACAAATTGCTTATCACCTGCCTCCAGCACTCGAAATGGCCCTTCGTAAGGTGGTTTTGAGCGTTGCTTTAAGGGCTTCGCGCCTGACAAAAACGAAATCGGCATTTTTCAAAGCCTTGGGGACGAAAACTCGTGGAAAAGCGTGATGAACCGGACCCGGGAGCGTGTCTGCCCCCGTGCCGACTAACGGTCCCAGAGCAGAGAGAGGTGGGGGCTCTGGGTGCTCTGGTAAAAACTCGCCCGGCAGTCTCAGAGTTTGTGCGAATACCAGCTCCGCTGGGGAGGCGTCTAAGTCCTCTTTAGGCGCAGAACGCAACCCTAATAAAACCCATGGAAGTTTATTTACCCAATCTGCATCCGTGAGCGACGCTCTGAGTGCTGCCTTCAAAGACCTATGAAAAACGCTCGCATAAACCATTAGCCTGAGGGTGGTAAGCCGTAGTGCGGTGAATTTTGGCTCCTAAGCCGTTGGCCATCGCTGCCCACAGCTCAGAGATGAATTGCGGTCCTCTATCGGACGTAATGTCCGACGGAACCCCGAAGCGCGCCACCCAAGCCGTTAAAAAAACGCGAGCCACCTCCGCGGCCGTGGTCGTCGCAAGTGGGACCACTTCCGGCCAACGTGTGGTGCGGTCCACCATTGTCAAAAGATACGTGAACCCCTGTGATGCCGGTAGGGGGCCCACAAGGTCGACGTGCACATGGTCGAACCTTCTGGCCGGAATGCGGAACGGTTCTAACGGGGCTCTTGTGTGCCTGTGAATTTTGGCCCGTTGACAGGAAATGCAGGTTTTTGCCCATTCCTTCACGTGCTTGCGCAGGCACGGCCAAACAAACTTTTCCGCCACTAGTTTCACCGACGCGCGCACCCCCGGGTGCGCCAGTGAGTGGACCGAGTCAAAAACACGGCGGCGCCACGTGGCCGGAACCACCGGACGCGGGCGCCCCGTCGACATGTCGCAGATCAGGGGGGGCATACCGGTTTGTAAACACTTGCTCTCCAGCCTCAACCCTGTTGGTCCAGACTGGAGCGCGCGCACGTCTGCGTCCGCCCCCTGGTCCGCTGCCATGGCTGCGTAATCTATACCCACGTGCACCGGGGCTGCGCGCGCCACCGTGCCGCTCTCCTGCGGCGCGGTCACGGTGGCCCGTTCTGCCTCTGCGCGTGTTGGGGTCGTGAACGCGCGTGAGAGACAATCCGCTACTACATTGAATTTGCCCGCGACGTGCCTAATGTCAGTGGTAAATTCCGAGATTGCGGCCAGCTGCCTCTGCTGCCTGCCGGACCACGGATCTGAAGTTTTGGCCATGGCGTATGTGAGCGGCTTGTGGTCCACATAAGCGGTGAAGCACCGTCCTTCCAGCCAGAACTGGAAATGACGAATGGCCAAATGCAGCGCCAACAGTTCTCTGTCAAACGCGCTGTATTTTCGTTCAGCCGCGCTTAAAGATTTGCTAAAGAAAGCCAAAGGCTGCCAAACTCCGGCTACCTGTTGCTCAATAACGGCCCCTATGGCTAAATCTGAAGCGTCTGTCGTCAGCGCGATACGTGCTACAGGGTCTGGGTGGGCCAGGAGCGCAGCGTCAGCCAAGGCTTTTTTAACCTCTGTGAACGCGCGCTCCCGCTCCGGGGACCATTCGACCGCCTGGGTCGGCTTTTGTTTTTTGAGCGCGGCATATAACGGTTGCATGATTTGAGCTGCGTGGGGCAGGAATCGGTTATAAAAATTCACCATCCCCAAGAATTCCTGTAGTGATTTGACCGTTTGTGGACGGGGAAAATCCGCTACCGCGCGTACTTTCTCTGGTAACGGAACCGCTCCCTCCGGGGAGACGCGGTGACCCAAAAAATCGATCCGCTCGACGCCGAACTGGCACTTGGCTGGGTTAACTATTAAGCCGTGCTCTCCCAGCCTCCTAAAAACTGCTGTGAGGTGCGTTTCGTGTTCGTCCTCTGAAGTACTCGCGACCAAAATGTCGTCGAGGTACACAAACACGAAAGGGAGATCGCGTAACACGGCATCCATCATCCGCTGAAATGTTTGCGCCGCCCCTTTGAGACCAAACGGCATGCGTAAAAATTCGAAAAGTCCGAACGGGGTTATTACCGCTGTTTTAGGAATGTCCTCCGGTTGGACCGGGACTTGGTGATAGCCGCGAACTAGATCAATCTTTGAAAAAATGCGCGCCCCCGCCAGGTGCACCGAAAAATCCTGAATGTGCGGGATGGGATAACGATCGTGCGCCGTAGCGTTGTTTAGCCTGCGGTAATCCCCGCACGGTCTCCAGGAGCCATCGGCTTTCGGTACCATGTGCAGCGGCGAAGCCCACGGGCTCTTCGACCTACGAACGATGCCCAGCCTCTCCAGGCTGGCGAACTCCTCGCGCGCAATGGCGAGCTTAACTGCATCCAAGCGCCGAGCTTTTGCAAACACGGGAGGACCAGAAGTGGGGATAAAGTGTTTCACCCCGTGCTTCGCGACCGTCGCTGAAAAAGTGGGCACAGTGAGCGCTGGAAATTGGGTGAGGAGTGTGTGAAACTTACCACCTGCTGTAGCGACGTGGGTCTGTACTGGTGGCGGGGACACTCGAGCTGAACAGGGGAGAGAGTAAAAAGAGAGTGCATTTACCAGCCGTCTATTAGCAAGATCAACTAACAGATTGTGTGAACACAAAAAATCCGCGCCCAACATGTTGAAACTCACCGCCGCTATTACAAAAGTCCATTCATATGTGCGGCCATGTAAGCATAAAGGCAAGGTCCTTCTCCCGTAGGTGTTGATGTTCGAGCCATTTGCCGCTGTAGCTCCGTTACCGTGGGGTCCAGCCACCCGGTCCGCGTATGTTGGGGTGATGAAGCTCACTTGTGCTCCGGTGTCAATGAGGAACACTCGTCCGGAGCGCGCATCCGTGATGTAGAGCAGCTTGTTGCGTTCTCCGAGGGTCGAAGCTGCTAGCGACCCCCGGTCTTGCCGTTTCCCGAACTCCTGAAGATGCAGGGCGGCACACACCTGCGTGCCTTCTCTGCGAACCTCCGATGGTAAAAGCAGAGATCTTCTCCTCCGCTGTGTCGTGCCCGCGCTTCTGCCGCCGGGCTATTGGCTCCCCCTCGTCGCGGTCGTGTTGCCGCCGTCGTCGGCCAGTCTGGTTCTGCCGCCTCTGGCTCCCCGCTGTCTCGGGTCGCTGCTGTGGTTGCTTGCCCGCCGCAGGCGTCCAGGATCCCATCTGCCTCCTGGGCCAGCTCCCGGAACTCCTCCAGGGTGTGACACTTTTTGCCGGCCAGCGTGCTTCTCGCATGCGCCGGGAGGTTGGAGAGGAAGATGAACTGAAAAATGAAATCATCGTTGTCCAAACCTCTCAGCTGTATCATCTCCTCCATCAGGGCGCTCGGCCTGTGTCCACCTTGGTCTAGCAAAGACAGGATCCTCCTCGCCCTCACTTCAGCCGAGGGGGTGAAAAACTTGATGAGGGTGGATTTCAGCTTGCCGTACCTGTCGGTCGCGGGTGGCTGCTCCACCAAGCTTTGCACGCACCGAGCTGTGCTGTTGTCCAGTTTAGCGATGACATGGTGGAACTTAGTGTCATCCACCGTTACTCCTGCGAGCGCGAACTGCGACTCTGCTTGCAGAAACCACGACCGTGGGTTATCCTGCCAGAAATCAGGCAGCTGAACGGCCACTGCGCTCGCCAGCTCTGAGCGCTGTGAGTCCGGGACCCTGAGAATTTCTTCGTTCATTCTCAACGTCGTCAGTCACCAATGTGGAGAGACTTGAATAACGAAACCGAATTGTCTTCCATTCCAGTTTATTCAAGAAATCATTCCACTGTCTGCTCTTATTCTTGAGCAGCGAACAAAGAGGCTGAACACACCAAAGTTCTCTCATTTAAACATTCTCACATCAAACCATTTCCCTCGCGGGGGAAATCACACATCTATATCAAAGTCTCTTTATTCACATTCATTAGCCCTTTATTTACATAACTCCCCCTTCTCTCCTCTCGAGCCTCAGTGGTCAGGAAGTCTTCTGTCCCCTGTCCTCCGCAGGGGGTCCAGGCTCTGTGGCTCCGCACCGCAGGGGGCTGGCTCTCCTTCATCGTGAGGTTAAATCACATATGCAGTGTCCAACATATACATGTCTCACAACACAGCCATAATGCTTATTATTTTTTCCTTTCACTGTTGCAGCATCTCAGTCTTGTTTTTTCTTCCTTTCTTCCAACCACTTCTGCGCCTCAGTCAATCCATACTTTTCCCTTATAACCTGCAGAAAAATTCTACATTCATCAGCCTTCAGTTTTCATTTAAAACCAAACTTCCTTCTCCATTTCTGTCCACTCTCAGCACACAAACTTCACCATACACGCACAACAATAGCAATCTCCACAACATTTATTTTTCTTCTTATTTTCCATTTTTCTTCAGTACTGTTTGAATTACCCCTATTTTTATACATTCTCAACCTAGGATTTTCACAACAACATGGTCCCTTTTATAATTAGGAGTAAATCTACTAATTCTTTCCTCTGCCCAGATTAAAGTTGAATCTCTTCACTCTCGTACTGATTGGGGTAGCCTCTCTGTTGCCTCACTGCTTCAAGCCTACTGTTGAGCAGGTGTGGGAGGACTTTGTTTGTCGTGCCTTTTCCACTAGCCTCACTTAGCCCTACACCGCACCACTCAGCCCGCGTCTGAGCATTTTCCATTAGCCCCAGCACCGGTTAGTAGGTGCTTTTTTAGTACCTGATCCAGGGCAGGGTCTAACCGAGCTGAGTAGGGCTGAGTATGGCTGTGATATGACTTTAAGAGACTGGTTGCCGCTGATTGGTCAGGTCGTAACGTCACGAAAGCGACTTTTTCTGCTGAATCTACTCCACGACCGCCATTTGTAGTTGTTCAGCCAGTGAACACAGTGCGCCCCTTTAATACAGTATATTATATTAATATACTGTATAATATACTTATATAATAATATACTCCTAATATTATATATTAGGAGGTGCGCAATTTTCTTTCTATATTAGCCGACGATCGCATCCAGCACGAGTTGGACGGATCTACTCGAAATGAAAAAATATACCAGCAGGTGTCCGAGCAGATGGGTTCCCAAGGGCACATCCGTACTGCCAGACAGTGTTGGGAGAAGCTGAAAAAGCTGAAAAGCGATTACCAAGCAGTGAAGGACCAAAATGCTCGAAGTGCAGCGGATCGGAAGGAGTGGAAGTGGTTCGCTGAGAGACATTGGGCTCGACACGGCCACAGTCACGGCCACGGCCTTGGAAACCGTGGATGATGAGTGTTGTTTTGATATTGCGCGCCTTTTCGCCACTTTATCCTTTCTGTGCCAAGCTCACTGTTTTTAAGAAATAGGAAGGTTGTTAGATTGTGGGTAATGGTTGTTACTGAGGCTTGCCTATTGTTTTGCAGCCAACTGCAGATTCACGCTTGCTTTGTGTTAAGTATTAGCGCAAACAAAACGCTGAATTACGGTTATTGTATTCTGGTTAAAAACTTTAGAGTGTTGTGTACATGTTGCACTTTGGTGTTAAGTTTTAAATTGCGTGCATTTTCTTTCTAGAATCGCAGTTCATATCACAGGGGTCCACCTCAGTGGACATGATGGACACAGCGGACTCTCCTGCCTCTGCCTCTGCCTCTGCATCTGGCGGAGCGCCAGCTGGATCGGCTCCGATGTCAGCCACATCACCAGCTCCATCTGGATCACGTTCAAGTGCCGGTAAGGCACAATAACCACAATTTTTTTTTTGTTGAAACAGGTCCAGCGGAAACCAGGGTCGAAAATCAGAATCAGAATCAGAATCAGATTTATTGCCATTGTTCATGTAGTACACAAACTAGGAATTTGTCTCGGTGCAATGCTGCAACATTAAAGACATGATAAGATAAAGAGATAAACTAAAAAAACTAAAAAACTAAAAACATGCAATAAGTGTAGAATAATAATAATAATAATAATAATAATAATAATAATAATAATAATAATGAGTAATACTAGTCAAAGCAGTTTTAAATAAATTAGCAAGTAGCAGATAATGTGGAGTACCACATAGTGCAGTCGATAATGCAACAGAAAAACAGTGATGAATGACATGAGTCTGGTTGAGCTGCTGTACATAGTGCACGAGAGTCAATAAGTCACTTAATGTTCAGCAGTCTGATGGCAGAGGGGAAAAAGCTGTTCATGTGCCGGGAGGTTTTAGTCTGAATGGACCGAAGTCTTCTACCTGAGGGGAGGGGGGCAAACAGTACGTGACCAGGGTGTGAAGGATCTGCTATGATCCGGCCTGCACGCCTCCGGGTCCTGGAGATGTACAGGTCCTGGAGAGATGGGAGCTTGCAGCTGATCACCTTCTCAGCAGTGCGCACGACGCGCTGCAGCCTTAGTCTGTCCCTGGCAGTGGCTCCTGCGTACCACACGGTGATGGAGGTGATGAGGATGGACTCGATGATGGCCGTGTAGAACTGCACTAACATCTTGGTGGGTAGCTTGAGCTTCCTCAGCTGCCGCAGAAAGAACATCCTCTGCTGGGCCTTTTCGATAAGGGAGCTGATGGTTGGCTCCCATTTGAGGTCCCAGGTGATGGTGGTGCCCAAGAAGCGGAAGGAATCTGCAATGGTGATGGGAGAGCCTGTGATGGTGAGGGGGGGCAGGGGGGTTGTGACTTTCCTGAAGTCCACAATCATCTCCGCTGTCTTCAGAGCGTTCAGCTGCAGGTTGTTGTGGCTGCACCAGGACACCAGCTGGGCCACCTCTTTCCTGTAGATGGACTCATCGCCGTTGGAGATGAGCCCGATGAGGGTGGTGTCGTCCGCAAACTTGATCAGCTTAACAGACTGGTGGGAGGAGGTGCAGGAGTTGGTATAAAGGGAGAAGAGTAGGGGGGAAAGTACACAGCCCTGGGGTGATCCGATGCTGATGCTAACAGAGTCTGAGACAGACTTCCCCAGCCGCACATGCTGCCTCCGGTCCGTCAGGAAGTCGGTGATCCACCTGCAGAGGGAGTCAGGCATGCCGAGCAGGGACAGCTTGTCCTGGAGCAGAGCGGGGCGGATGGTGTTGAATGCAGCGCTGAAGTCCACAAACAAGATCCTGGCGTAGGTTCCCGGGGAGTCCAGGTACTGCAGGATGGAGTGGAGGGCCAGGTTGACTGCGTCGTCCACAGACCTGTTGGCACGGTAGGCAAACTGCAGCGGGTCCAGGAGGGGAGTGGTGATGGACTTGAGGTGGGACAGGACCAGGCGCTCAAAGGACTTCATGACTACAGAGGTGAGCGCTATAGGTCTGTAGTCATTAACTCCACTAATCCGTGGCTTCTTGGGGACAGGGATGATGGTGGAGGATTTGAGGCAGGTCGGCACGTGGCATTGCTTAAGGGAGGTGTTAAAAATGTCTGTGAAGACAGGAGCCAGCTCTTTCGCACAGTGTCTCAGGGTGGAGGGAGACACGCCGTCCGGACCGGGGGCCTTGCGCGGGTTCAGTCTGGAGAACTGTCTGTGCACGTCCTGCTCACTGATGACAAGGGCAGTGGGGGAGGAGGGGGGGGGACCGCTTTTGATGAATTAGGGGCTGAGGAGTCAGTGGAGCCGGGTGGAGTGGGGGAGTTGGACACAGCTGACGAGGTGTCAAAACGGGCGTAATGTTGGGACAGTTTTTGACAAAGGGCTTTGTCATCCTGACCTTTGGAAGCCTGAGGCCGATAGTTGGTGATTTGCCTCAGTCCTCTCTACACAGAAGCCAAGTCATTAGCAGTGAACTGCTGCTGAAGTCTCTCAGAATACACAGATTTAGCTCTCTTCAGCTCTCTGTTAAACCGATATTTAACCTCCCTGTAGCAGTCTCTGTCTCCACTTTTTAACGCTGCTTCCTTCTCCTTCCTGATCTGTCTGAGCTTGGCAGTGAACCAGGGCTTATCATTAGAGTACCTCACCCTGGTGCGCGATGGGAGAATGCTCTCCTCACAAAAGTTGATATATGAGTTCACAGTGTCTGTGTACTCATTAAGATCATGTGTGGCTCCTTTAAACATGTCCCAGTCAGTTATTTCCATGCATGTGTTCAGTTTCTCTCCAGCTTCACTGGTCAATTTCTTCGTGGTGGTCACAACAGGTTTAGTGAGCTTCAGTCTCTGTCTGTATGTGGGAATGAGGTGGGCCATCACATGATCAGATAGTCCGAGCGTAGCGCGGGGAACAGCGCGATACGCGTCCTTCACTGTAGTGTAACAGTGATCTAGTGTGTTCTCACCTCTGGTTGGACATTTAATAAACTGTTTGTATTGGGGGAGCTCGTGACTCAGATTGCTCTGGTTAAAGTCGCCTACCACAATAACCAAGGAGTCTGGGAAAGTCCGCTCTGCATGTTGGATGTGATCTGCGAGCGTGCGCTGAGCCTTGCGCGCGTCCGCGTCGGGGGGGGCGTACACAGCGATCAATACGAAAGAAGCGAACTCCCGCGGGGAATAAAATGGCTTGCAGTTAATAGAGAGAAATTCTAGGTCAGGAGAACAGTGTTGTGAAATCACCGTTACATCAGAGCACCAGCTGCTGTTAATGTAGAAGCAGACTCCACCTCCAATAGACTTACCGGAGAGCTCTGTGACGCGATCAGCACGAAACAGCTGAAATCCCTCGAGGCTGATCGCGCTGTCCGGTATGTTCCCTTTAAGCCAGGTCTCAGAGAAACAGATGACAGACGAGGAAGCGAGGTCCCTAAATCGCATCAGCAGTCTTAATTCTTCTACCTTGTTCGAGAGAGAATTGGCGTTGGATAGAAATATGCCAGGCAAGGGTGTTCGCGTGCCTCTCGTTCGAAGCCGAGCGAGAACCCCCCCTTGCTTTCCTCTTTTTCGCCGTCTTACTTTTTGAGCCAAACAATGAATCAGATCGGCGGCAGGAGCTAAAAAAACTGGGAGAAGGTCCGTAGGAGTGAGAGTCCTAATATTTAGTAGCTCTTCACGGGTGTAAGAGCAGGCAGACACACAATTGACGAACAGAAACAAACAAATTAAACAAATTAAAGGGCGGCGAAACACAATGGCGACCACTGTGGGTGCCATCTTTTTTTAAAATCCATCCATCCATCCATCCCTCTTTTACCGCTTAATCCTTTACAGGTCGCGGGGGAGCTGGAGCCTAACAAGTTATGTACCAAACTGATTAATGCAATTTCTTGTAGCTGCATATTAATTAATTGAAAATGTCTTTTTAAATGTACAAAAAGGTTATTCTTTGGTCTTCACTTATCGGTGTTCCACAACCATTTTTAGGTGTGGTGATTGAAGTGCTGTTTTAACTCCTGTTCTAGAAAAACAAATAAAGCTGATGAACTGCCGTTGAAATCAACATGCTTCATTGAAATGCTTCGCGTCAGCTGACTGTATTAACCCATTCAGATTTCTGCGGCCACACTACAAGCAACTAGTTTAAACATTACCCATCCATCTATCCATATCCATATTCTTAATCTTAATCCTTTTTAGTTTTGCAGGGGGGCTGCAGCCGAAGACAGCACCCTGCGTGTTGCAAAATCTGCTCTACTGAGGGGCAGCAACATGACAGTTCAGCTTATATACAGCAATGAAGCATAATATAATAGTGACATTCCACCACAGACTTTCACCTGTGTAATTCCATAATATATGTAGTGATCCAGCTTTAACGACCATGCCTTTCTGTCTTTCCATCTAGGCAAGACGAAAACAGACAACTCCATTGCTGACCTTACATTAGCGATGGTCAACATGCATGACGAAGAGATGCGGCTCTTGGAAAGGCAACATGACCAGTGGCAAGAACACCATCAGGAGTACATGCAGCATTTGCGCATGCACGTGAAGCCCTGGAGCAGGACGCTGTGTTACGAAGGGAAGAGCTTGCAGAGATGTCATCATTCAACAGAGATTTCCTGACCCTATTTGGCAGGCTTGTGGACGCATTTAGCAGTCGGCGTGTCTAACCATGTCTCCCCACGCCCAGTCTGTTTTTTTGTTTGTAAATTTTGCTTCTGGAATAAAGTTGTATTGTTTGCATCAAAAGTCTGGTTTATCTGTTATGACACCGTATGAGAAAAGCCAATAATTACATACACATTCCATTCTCTGTTCACTCTACATGCTGCTGTTCATCAGGTCAGGTGTATAGCCTTCTAATGGTAATTTAATTTTTAACAACACAACGAAACGTAATGTCTTGGTAGGTTTTATTTTTAATTTTAAACAAATTTGCAATGCTGAATCCATTTCTCTTGAACGGGTACATTTTTTATGTTATAAGCAGTTGTACAGGTGTGCTTTAACTTGTACAGTAGACACTGATAAAGGTAAGTACATGTAAGTTGAATGTTGCATCACCAGTAAAAATTTAATAAATTCTTAATAAATTAAGAAGGAATCTAGCAAAAATTTGGCACTAATAACAGTAGACAAATCGGACAAGGATACACAACTGTGTTTTTGTTGCACACAACTGTTGTTACCAACAAGTGCAAAATTTATATTCCCTTTTCCCAAAAATTAAAAATCAATTTGTAAGTAAAAGTGGGAGACCTTTACATGGGAATATGACATGTATCAGCACATGATTTATAGTTCAATTTGCATTTCCACCTAAGCAAAAGTGGCTTGTCAAGCTGGATTTTTGTGAAGATGGCCTGTGCGTTGTTTCTGCATGTAATTACATACCTGTCAAGTGATACGGTTTCGCCGTATTTTAATACGGGGAAAATGCAATTTTAGCAAATACGGGTGTATTGCCATTTCTGTACGCCAAAAAGAAGAATATACGGGAAAAAAAATTATTGAGAGTGTTGAGGAACACGTCGTGTGTGTGACCCCCACAGCGTACGGGCGGGCAAAGTGCTCAGCGTGAGCAATTATCACAACAGTGAGAAGTGTGGACTCATCATTAGGCTGATGGCTTCACACCTTCTGTTGTCCTGTGGCTCCTGCAAATTAGCTAATAGCTATACACTCTGTGCAACACATCAGATTAATTGTCATTGATTAATTGTCTATGTTTATTGCACTGTCCCTGTCAAATAAACAAATATAATCTAATCTAATTACCCGTACCTTAACAGATAAGCGTTATGAAAAACAGAGCACAGGTAGATGGAACATGCACAACATTTTATTTACAAAAAACATTTTTGAAATATGTATGCACATAAATGTGGACGAAATAGACAAGTACTGCATCACAGCATCTCGTATTATATCACCACCCTGCTCCTCTGCTCTCTGTGCCGCTGCCACCACTGGTTCATCTACTGCATCATCCAACGTAGTGTCAAACGTCTCTCCATGACTCTCACACAGATTGTGCAGAGCACAACAAGTCAGCACCATGGATTTCACCAGTTTCATGTCACAGTCATTCCTTTCTCCTTCCTTCTCTCCTCGTCATCAGCCATTTTCTTTGTTGTGGAGGATTCGGTCGTGTGTTTGACGTCACGAGAGTGTGACGCCGCCTGCTGTTCAACAAATCCCACCCACAGCAGGTGTGCCAGCAGGTGTGCCAGCAGTAATGTTGAAACGCAACCGAGGCAGAACCGAACCGAAGTGAGTAGAGTCGGGTTTTCTAATCGGGGCTAGAGTGGTTCCTTTCAGCCAGGGAGATATTGAGGTCCCACTGGAAAAATTTCCTCTTAAGGATTCAGAAATCAGGCAGAGTAAAAGTTTTAAGCAGATTTATTGACAAAAAGCATTAGCAGCCAATGGAGCACCATTCATTCTGGACCAGAGTCCAAAGTGGAGTGTGCTGACACTCAAACACAGTTGGGACATTAGTTTATGTGACCCTGACAAATATCCCTAATCCTGCATTTCACCTACCTTTGCTGCTTTTGGCATAGAAACTTTAAATTGGTTTTAAATTTTGGTTATTCTGAATAATATGGATTGCTTTGAAGTTAATTTGGCAGCTCGATTTGGTTATAAATCAGCTTAATAGATTGACACTTTGTTTAATTTGGAGGTAAATTTATGAAAGAATGCAATTCCTATACCCCTCATGGATCGTCACCTTATCGTGGTGGGGGATTTGCGTGCCCCAGTGATCCCAGGAGCTATGTTGTCCGGGGCAATTTGCCTCTGATAGGGTCACCCAAGACAAACTGGTCCTGGGTGAAGGGCCAGACTAAGAATGATCCAACAGACTCTCATGATAAATAATAGAACAAGGATTCAGTGTAAAACCCCCCCCCCCAGTATGTGGGGGGGGGGGGGGGTTACACTGGTGCTATGTGGATCAGGTGGCGGTCAAAGGCGGAGACCTTGGTGGACTGATCCCAAGCTTTCTAAAATGGCTTTTGGTACGTGGAATGTCACCTCTCTGGTGGAGAAGGAGCCTGAGCTGGTGCATGAGGTTGAGAGATACCGGCTAGATATAGTCGGCCTCACTTCAACACACAGCTCCGGTTCCAGAACCACTCTCCTGGAGAGGGGCTGGAGCTTGGCCTTCTCTGGAGTTGTCCCAGGCGAGAGGCGATGAGCAGGGGTGGGTATTCTTGTATCCCCCCACCTTGCTGCCTCTATATTAGAGTTTTTCCCTGGTGGACGAAAGGGTTGCTTCCCTGCGCCTTCGGGTTGGGGAACGGGTCCTGACCATCATTTGTGCCTATGCACCAAATGATGTTTCAGAGTACCCACCCTTTTTGGAGTCTCTGACTGGGGTGCTGGAGGGTGCTTCTCTTGGAGACTCCATTGTCCTACTGGGGGACTTCAATGCGCATGTGGGCAACGACAGTGAAACCTGCAAGGGGGTGATTGGGAGGAACAGCCTGCCCGATCTGAACCCGAGTGGTGTTCAGTTATTGGACTTCTGTGCTAATCACAGTTTGTCCAAAACAAACACCATGTTCAAGCATAAGGGTGTCCATATGTGCACCTGGCACCAGGACACCCTAGGTCGCAGGTCGATGATCGATTTTGTTATCGTGTCATCAGGCCTGTGATGATTGTCTCGGGTAAAGAGAGGCGCAGAGCTGTCAACTGATCACCACTTGGTGGTGAGTTGGATCCGATGGCAGGGGAGGATGCCATTCAGACCTGGTAGACCCAAACGTATAGTGAGGGTGTGCTGGGAACGTCTGGCTGAAGCTCCTGTCCGGGAGGTCTTCCACTCCCACCTCCGGAAGAACTTCAACCACATTCCGAGGGAGTCTGGAGACATGGAGTCTGAATGGGCCATGTTCTCCACCTCTATTGTTGAAGCAGTGGCCCAGAGCTGCAGCAGCAAGGTTGTCGGGACATCTCGTGGTGGCCATTAAGCTGAAGAAGGAGTCCTATCAGGCTTGGTTGGCTTGTGGGACTCCCGAAGCAGCTGAGGTGTACTGGCAGGCCAAGTGGAGTGCAGCACGGGTGGTTGCTGAAGCAAAAACCTGGGTATGGGAGGAGTTCGGTGAGGCCATGGAATAAGACTTTCGGTCGGCCTCGAAAAGATTCTGGCAAACTGTCCGGTGGCTCAGGAGGGGGAAGCAGCTCCCTGTCCACACTATGTATGGTGCGGATGGGGCGCTGTTGACTTCGACTGGGGATATCGTTGGGCAGTGGAAGGAATACTTTGAGGATCTCCTCAATCCCACTGATACGCCTTCCACAGAGGAAGCAGGGCTTGTGGACGAGGGGGACGGCTCGCCTATCACATGGGCTGAGATCGCCAAGGTGGTTAAAAATCTCTTTGGTGGCCAGGCCCCAAGGGTGGACGAGATTCACCCTGAGTACCTCAAGGCCTTGGATGTTGTAGGGCTGTCATGGTTGACACACCTCTCCAACACTGCGTGGAGGTCAGGGACAGTGCCTTTGGTATGGCAAACTGGGGTGGTGTTTCCTCTCTTCAAGAAGGGGAACCGGAGGGTGTGCTCCAACCTCAGAGGGATCACACTCATCCCTCACACTCCTCAGCCTCCCTGGGAAAGTTTATGCCAAGGAACTGGAGAGGAGAGTCCGGCCGTTGGTCGAACCTCGGATTCAGGAGGAGCAATGTGGGTTTCATCGTGGCCGTGGCACACTGGGCCAGCTGTTTACCCTCTCGAGAATCCTCGAGGGTTTGTGGGATTTTGCCCAACCAGTTTACATGTGTTTTGTGGCCTTGGAGAAGGCATTCGACTGTGTCCATCATGGTTTTTTGTGGGGGGTGCTTCGGGAGTATGGGGTATCGGGCTTGTTTTTACGAGCTATTGGATTTCTGTATGACCATTGTGAGAGTTTCGTTCGTATTGCCAACACTCTAACGGACTCATTCCCAGTGAGAGTTGGACTCCGCCAGGGCTGCTCTTTGACACCGATCCTGTTCATAATTTTTATGGACAGGATTTCTAGGCGCAGCCAGGGAATGGAGGGTGTCATGCTTGATGACCACAGGATCTCATCTCTGTTGTTTGCAGATGATGTTGTCCTGTTGGCTTCATCCAGCAATGACCTACAGTTCTTGCTGGGATGGTTTGCCGCTGAGTGTGAAGCGGCTGGGATGAGAATCAGCACCTTCAAGTCCGAGTCCATGGTCCTCAGCCGGAAAAAGGTGGACTGTCCTCTCTGGGTTGGAGACAGGCTCCTGCCCCAAGTGGAGGAGTTAAAGTATCTTGGGGTCTTATTCACAAGTGAGGGGAGAATGGAGCAAGAGATTGACAGATGGATCGGAGCAGCATCTGCAGTGATGCGGACATTGTACCGGTCTGTTGTGGTGAAGAGGGAGCTGAGTTCTAAGGCAAAGCTGTCAATTTACCAGTCAATCTATGTTCCTACCCTCACCTATGGTCATGAACTTTGGGTAATGACCGAAAGAATGAGATCGCAGATACAAGCGGCTGAAATGAGCTTTCTTCGTATGATTGTTGAACCCACCCTTAGAGATAGGGTGAGTAGCCCAGTCATTCGGGAGAGGCTCAGAGTAGCTCAGAGTGTGCTCCTCCACATTGAAAGGAGCCAGTTGAGGTGGTATGGGCATCTGATCAAGAAGCCTCCTGATCAGGACTAATTACCTGGTTGGAGCTCAACATGATCTCCTCAACAGCTACGGCCAACAACACACTCAGACTTCTGACAAACTGTCGTGGTTCGAGTGCTGATTTCGTCCGCACTCGGGCCATGCAGTATTTTCCTCCCAGCTGATGTGTGTGTCCCCGATGGCTCTCCGAGCTCTTATTGTGACAGCGCTCGGAGGGGCTTCCGGCTGTCAGAGCAGAGCTCTCTGACAGCTGAGCCGCATTAGCGATTGTCATCAGCTGTCCCATCCTGAGCCCTATTTAAGGGATCAGCTGAGGGCTGAGAAGCACGGCAGTTTCGTCAAACTATCACTCGTCTGACACTGCCGAGCATTCCTCGTCGAGCTTCCCTGGTCAGACGTTAACTACCTTTCATCTTCGTCCTTTATCGTGTGTTTTTTTAAATTTTTTTAATTTAAGTTTTTGTAAAGGGTATACAGGTCATTACAGCATTGCACTGTTTACATTTTCATCACACGTTCCCTTATTTTTTGCTATTTGACAACATTGGTAGGATAGTTATTACAACACCCCCTTTTTTTTTTAAAGTGAAAGAAAAAGTGAAATTAAAGAGAATTACATAAAAAAACAAATAAACAAACAAACAAACAGAACAGCAAAAAACAAACAAACAGAAAATTAAGTAATTAAAAGTAAAAGAGCATCTGAGTAGCGTTGGAACAAAGAGCGGGACCATTATTGAAATGGTATTTGTCAAAGATTAGATCTAATGGAAGACACATATGCGATCCAGGGTTGCCAAAAGTTCATGAACCCATCCATGTCCTGTCTCAGTGCGAATGTCAACTTTTCCATCGAGTAAATGTCTTGAATCACGTTAATCCAATCTTCAGGTGTAGGACAGTCCTTCAGCATCCATTTTTTAGTTAGGGCTTTTTTACTTGCCAATATTAAAACATTGAATAAGTATTTATCTCCTCGTCTTTCCAGTGAGTCCGGTAGAAAACCCAAATACAAAGTTACAAAAGAAAAGGGAACTGTTATTTTGAATATTTTCCCCAATATTGTCTGTACATTGGTCCAATATTGGTGGATAACTGGGCATGACCAAAACACATGAAAATGATTTGCAGTCTTTTCACCACACAAGCGCCAACAGTTCAACCCCTTATAGGTAAATTTGTTTTGTGCAGGTGTTCTGAAAAATCTTACCAAGTTTTTCCATCCAAATTCTCTCCACTGCAGGGATGAGGTACTTTTCCATTGCTGTTTATTTAGCTTTTCCCATATTTCCAATTGTAAAGTGAAATTCCCCTCTTTTTCCCATCTCTCTTTTATATATGATGTGTTGTCTCCTTTTAAGTCTTGAAGACCTTGGTATATTTTAGAAATGTATCTGATCCCTGGGATCCCTTTATATGCCATTAAGAAGACCTTCAGAACACCTGACTGGGCCCTTTCCAAATCCTCCTTTTTAAATATATTGTTTATGTGGTGTCTAAGCTGAAAGAACCTGTAAAGGTCTTGATTTATTAGACCTTGTTTTTTCAAATCTTCAAAACTTCTTAAAGTTTGCCCCTTAAAAAAATCGTAATATTTTATCAGCCCTTTCTCTTTCCACTCTTTAAATCTAGTGTCTGTTTTATTGGGGGTAAAGTCTTGATCATAGGCAATCATTGCAGAAGTCGATAGGGCTCTTTAGCTTGATTCTCTCTGACTATCTTAAACCAAATTTTTAGCGGGATCTCTATCCACGGGTTAGTGTTATTCAAGAGTTTAGGTAAGGCATTGTTCCCTATTATCGCCTGTAGGGGGATGTCACTTGTTATTTGGCATTCCATCTCCTTCCATTGTGCAGTGTAGACTGGGTTACATATCTCTACTAAAGTTTTAATTTGTGCAGCTATAAAATAGTCCCTGATATTTGGCAGCGCGAGCCCACCTTTGTCTTTGTTTAGCTGTAGGGTTCTATACCTGATTCTAGGTCTCTTGCCCTGCCATATGAATCTTGAGATCCTTCTGTCCAGCTCCTGCCATGTTTTTTTGGGGAGGTTCTACCGGTATTGTTTGGAAAAGATACAGAAGACGTGGAAGTATATTCATTTTGACTGCTTCAGTTCTTTGTGCAGTACCTAAGAATGGTATCATATTCCATCTTGCTAGGTCAGATTTTATTTTTGTCACCAGTGGATCATAGTTTAGTGTTATAATTTTATCGAGTTGTTTCGGGATATTGACCCCCAAATATTTCATAGATTCCAACTCCCAGTTAGTTTTGAGTTCACTTAGTGAATAATGATTTGGGTCATAGTTGAATGTTAAAACTTGGGTTTTATGCATGTTTAATTTGTACCCCGATAAATCTCCATAGTCTGAAAAAACTGAGATTAGTTCTGGTAAAGAAGTGTCTGGCTGCCCTAGGTATATTAAAATGTCATCAGCAAAGAGTGCTATTTTATGTTCCTTCTGACCAAGTGTAATACCCTGAATTTTTTGATTTTGTCTTATCCATTGGCTCAGAGGTTCTATGAAGATTGCAAAGAGCAGTGGAGACAGGGGGCAGCCTTGACAACATCCTCTTTCCAGCTCAAAAGATGATGATAAATTACCGTTAATCCTTATTTTAGCTGTTGGTTTTTTATATAATGCCTGTATAGTTCTAATGAAGTTGTTATGAAAATTGAAACTGGATAAGATTCTATATAGGAAAGACCAGTCAACCGAATCGAATGCTTTTTCAGCATCTAATCCCAATATGACTGCATTTAAGTTATATTTTTTTATATGATGAATTATGTGTAAAGTGCGTCAAATGTTGTCTTGTGTTTGTCTTTGTCTTATAAAACCTGTTTGGTCTAAGTGAATTAAGTCTGTCAGTATGTTTTCTAACCTTTTGGCAAGGATAATGGTAAAAAGCTTATAGTGTGGTCTATATTAACCATATATTCCATAACCTACATATGTTGAAGCATGTGGAAATGTTTGGTGATTACATATGTAAAGGACTTCACACCTCTGAAAGGACAAAGGGCTCTCACCCGCCGAGTGAAGAACAAAGACGTTCCCGGACGCGGCGGAGGAGACCGGAGGAGCCACCCTCACCCCCTAAGGCGAGGAGAGGAAATACCAAGACAATGGGGGGATGAAGATAATGAGGGATGTCAGCCTTTGTTATGCATGTCTTTTGTTGTGTGCCAGTACAAAGTCAGTGAGCTGGAGACTTTCTGTCTCTTTTCCCTTCTGCCACTCTCTGCACCAGATGAAACTTGTTAGAAGAGCTGAATATTAAAACTTTGCTTGTAAACCAAATCGCCTCTTCATTTCCAAGCTCCTCTACACTGGTGACCTTGACGCGAGTATGGACCGGAGGCGTTCCCCCGCAAGCGACTCATCCGTGGCGACCCAGGCAGACGCCAGCGGCCACGCAGACGAGGGAACAGATGGACAACTGTTCCCCCCGGCAGAAGAGATTGAGAGGGCTCAACCGAGCACCAGCACCGCCGTGAGAGCCGAGGCAGGGCACTCTCACCCGGCGGGCACAGCAGTGATGGTGTGCACGAATGCCGTCGCTGTCAAGCTGCCAGACTTCTGGCAAGAAGACCCCGCCTCTTGGTTTCAGCAGGCTGAAGCCCAGTTCACACTGGCGGGCATCACGGCTGATGATACCAAATTTTATCATATCGTCTCCAAACTCGACGCCGCCACTTCGAAGTGCGTGCGGAGCATGATCCGGCGACCACCGGCCTGGGACAAATACGAGACGCTCAAAGCAACCATCGTGGCAAACTACGTCCCATCAGCGGAAGAGAGAGCCGAGAAGATCCTGGCGGTCTATGGCCACAGAGGGTGCAAACCTAAAGCCCTCATGGAGGATTTGCTACAGCTCAAAGAAGAGGACAATGACAACTTCCTCTTCCAGTTTATTTTCCTCAGCACGCTGCCGCCACACATGAGAGGGACACTCGCCAGCATGAAGTGCAACAACCACCAAGACTTCCGCGCGCTGGCCAATGAAGCTCATTGGCTCGTCAACGCCTGCAAGGAGCTGACACCCACAGCAGCATCCGCAGACCTCAAAGCTGACGCCCCGAGCCACGAGGAACTGCAACCCACGGAGCAGAACCAGCCCACGGTGACAGCGACACGGCCAAGACGTAACAGTCAGAGCGACGTCTGTTATTTTCACCACCGCTTCGCTGAGAAGGCCCGCAAATGCGTTCCCCCCTGCAAATTTGCAATTTCGGGAAAACACCAAAGCCGAGAGCCGTTAACAGCAGCGGTTCTCGGCGAGAAAAACAAGCTGTTGTACGTGACGGATGGACACACAGGCAAGCAGTTCCTCATCGACACGGGAGCCCAGCTGAGTTTCGTCATGCCCTCCCACGCAGATCGAGTCACGGGCACCCGGGGCAACGGAGCCGTGGCAGCCAATGGCTCTAGCATCGACACGTTCGGTGAAAAGAGCCTGCACCTCCTCATCCACGGCCGCAGCTACAGATGGACATTTGTTGTAGCGGCGGTGAGTTTGAACTTATTAGGCGCAGATTTTTTGTGTGCACATGGGTTATTACATGCACATTGCCATCTACAGAAGTTCTCTGATGACTCTGCGATCGTTGGTCTCATCTCCAACGGAGATGAAGCTGAGTACAGAGGGCTTATCCAGGACTTTGTGGACTGGTGCCATCGGAACTGCCTCCAGATCAACGCGAGGAAAACTAAGGAGCTGGTGGTGGACTGCCGCAGGCATGGGCAGCCCCTCACAGCACCAGTAAATATACAGGGAACAGACATCGAGATGGTGACATCCTATAAGTACCTGGGTATTCATCTGAACAATAAACTAGACTGGTCACACAATACTGACGCACTCTACAAGAAGGGACAGCGCAGGCTGTTCCTGCTGAGGAGACTCAGGTCTTTTGGTGTACAAGGGGCGCTGCTGAAGTCATTCTATGACACGGTGGTGGCATCAGCCATCACTTTTGGAGTGGTCTGCTGGGGCAGTGGCATTACTGCAGCCGATAGGAAGAGACTGAACAAACTGATTAAGAAAGCTAGCTCTGTCCTGGGGCAGCGCCTTGATCCGATGGAGGAGATAGGAGAGAGAAGGACGGTGGCTAAACTGTCATCTCTGCTGGAGTCCGAGTTCCACCCTATGCAGGACATACTGGATGCACTGAGGAGCTCATTTAGCAGCAGACTACATCATCCCAGGTGCACAACCGAGAGGTTTCGTAGGTCCTTCCTACCAACGGCTGTCAGACTGTACAACCTAAGCAGGGCTGCTCGCAGAGATAGCAAAAAGACGTAACAAACTAATAGTTTTTTTGAATGCAAAAGATGCAATAGACTTACACAATGGTCCTCTCCGGCATACAACTAGGAACATACCGGTCGCTATGGAGGGTGAGAATATGTATGGGCACATAATCATACCATGTAGGATAACTAAATAGACGGTTATGCTGTTTCATCCCACCTAGCAACAATGCTCTGCACTGTGTGTGTTTATATATTTACATATTTATTCCATCTAGCTACAATGCTCAGCACTGGGTGTGTTTATATTTATATATCTATATATTTATTCCATCTAGCTACAATGCTCCGCACTGTGTTTTTATATATCTACATATTATTCCATCTAGCTACATTGCTCCGCACTGTGTGTGTTTATATACTTGCATATTTATTCCACCTAGCTGCAATGCTCCGTACTGTGGGTGTTTATATATTTACATATTTATTCCATCTAGCTACAATGCTCTGCACTGTGTGTTCATATATTCATATATTTATTCCATCTAGCTACAATGCTCTGCACTGTGTGTCTGTGTGTGTGTGTGTATATATATATTTTATAGTAATATGTACATATGTATATTAGCTGCTCTTGCTTGCTTGTTTTTTTTCTTGCCTTCTGATTGTTGCTCTGAGTGTTGCTATCCCTGTGCTGTTGCAATCCTGGAATTTCCCCGTTGTGGGACTAATAAAGGCTTATCTTATCTTATCTTATCTTATTAGTAGATCTAGCAAATAGGCGCCTGGTTAATGTACTGTCCTTTGCTTCTATTCCATGCTCGGCCCGAGTTTCTCCACCACCTGTGCAGGCCAACGTCACCACGGCAGGAGGTAAGTTTGAGCAACTCCTCACCCAATTTCCAGCACTCACAATCCCCAAATTCTCAGCCACTGTGGCTAAACACGGGGTTGAACACTTCATTCCCGCAACGGGACCTTCCGTTTTTGCCAAAGCTCGCCGCTTAGACGCGGCCAAGCTCAACACAGCACGGGACGAATTTACAACTCTTGAAAAATTGGGCATTGTTAGACGCTCGAAGAGCCCCTGGGCCTCACCACTTCACATGGTTCACTCCGAAATCTGACGGTTCTTGGAGACCGTGCGGAGATTACCGCAGATTAAACAACGCTACAGTGCATGACCGTTACCCAATCCCTCACATTCAAGATTTTTCACTACATCTAACGGGTGCGCGCATTTTTTCAAAAATAGACTTAGTCCGCGGTTATCACCAAGTCGCAGAAGACGTTCCTAAAACAGCGGTAATAACCCCTTTCGGCCTTTTTGAATTCCTGTGAATGCCTTTCGGCCTCAAAGGCGCTGCTCAAACTTTTCAACGAATGATGGACGCGGTCCTACGCGACCTTCCTTTTGTTTTCGTCTACCTCGACGACATGCTGGTAGCCAGCTCGTCTGAGGAAGAACACGAGCAGCACCTCACTACGGTTTTTCAGAGGCTGGAAGAGCATGGGCTAATAATCAATCCAGCCAAATGCAAATTCGGCGTGTCACAAATTGATTTTTTAGGACACAAAGTCTCTCCGAAGGGGGCAGTTCCACTTCCAGACAAAGTTCACGCGATAGGGATTGGCCGGGGGATTGTGGGGATCGTGGGTTCGATCCCAGCCCCCGACCAACAGTGATCTGTGTGGAGTTTGCATGTTCTCCCCGTGTTGCGTGGGTTTACTCCGGGATTTCTCCGGTTTCCTCCCACATGCCAAAAACATGCATGTTAGGTTAATTGGCTGTTCTAAATTGTCCCTAGATATCTGTTTCCTATAGGCCCTTAGAATAGAGGGTTAGTATTAATGAAAGCGCTTTGAGTGGTCTTTGTGACTAGAAAAGCGCTATATAAGTGCAGGTTAGTTAGTTAGTTAGTTAGATAGAAAATTTCCCACGGCCACAAACGGTCAAATCGCTACAGGAATTTTTAGGGATGGTTAATTTTTACAACCGCTTCCTCCCCCATGCAGCTCAGCTCATGCAGCCCCTATATGACGCACTCAAAAAAAAGAAAGCTTCCAACGCGGTCGAATGGACCCCGGAGCGCGAACGCGCTTTCGCGGAAGTAAAAAGCGCCCTAGCTAACGCCACATTGTTAGTTCACCCAGATCCCTCGGCCCGCATCGCACTAACCACAGATGCTTCAGACCTAGCTATAGGGGCAGTTGTAGAACAACTTGTCAGCGGGGTCTGGCAACCTTTAGCATTCTTTAGCAAATCGCTAAACCAAACTGAACGTAAATACAACACTTTTGACAGAGAGCTGCTGGCGCTTCATTTATCCATCCGCCACTTCCAGTTCTGGTTAGAAGGGCGGAGTTTCACGGCTTTTGTAGACCATAAACCGCTCACATTTGCTATGGCTAAAATTTCAGAACCATGGTCAGGCAGGCAACAAAGACAGCTAGCTGCGATTTCAGAGTTCACCACAGACATTCGACATGTGGCAGACAAACTTAACGTAGTAGCGGACTGTCTCTCTCGCGCTGTGACACCACCAGAGCGCGGGGAGACAGATTATACTGCCTCAGCAGCAGAACTCTTCACTAACGCAGACACATACGCAGCACCTATCCATGCAGGGATAGATTATGCAGCCATGGCAGAGGAACAGAGCAGTGACGCGGACGTGCGCGCGCTCCTGTCTGGACCAACAGGGTTAAGGCTGGAGAAAAAGGGTTTACGCGATGGCGTGCCCCCCCTAATATGCGATGTTTCAACCGGCCGACCTCGCCCGTTAGTACCAGCTACATGGCGCCGCCGCATTTTCGACTCAATTCACTCCCTCGCGCACCCAGGTGTGCGCGCCTCGGTTAAAATGGTCGCCGAAAAGTTTGTGTGGCCAGGCCTGCGCAAAAATGTAAAAGAATGGGCAAAAACTTGCATTTCTTGTCAATGCGCCAAAATACACAGGCACACAAAAGCCCCTCTGGAGCCTTTTCCAATCCCTGCTAGAAGGTTCGACCACGTTCATGTCGACCTCGTGGGGCCACTACCTTCCTCCCAGGGTTTCACACACCTGTTAACAATGATAGACCGCACCACACGCTGGCCAGAGGCAGTCCCTCTAGCGGCAACCACAGCGGAGGAAGTCGCTCGCGTTTTTTTTGACAAACTGGGTGGCACGTTTCGGCGTCCCATCGGACATCACGTCGGATAGGGGGCCTCAATTTGTCTCAGAGCTCTGGTCAGCCATGTCCAACAGCTTAGGGGCAACAATTCACCGCACCACCGCTTATCACCCTCAGGCTAATGGGTTATGCGAGCGTTTTCACAGGTCTTTAAAGGCTGCCCTCAGAGCCTCACTAACGGACACAAATTGGGTAAATAAACTTCCCTGGGTTTTATTGGGGTTGCGTGCTGCACCTAAAGAGGATCTAGACGCCTCTCCCGCAGAATTAGTCTTTGCACAACCTCTCAGGCTCCCAGGTGAATTTTTACCAGAGAACCCAGAGCCAGGGCGCCTTCCAGTCCCAAGGTTTTTAGGCAACAACGGACCGAACTCTCTCCCTGGTCCAGCTCATCACTCCTTCCCACGGGTTTTTGTCCCTCAGGCTTTAAAAAACGCTGAGTTTGTTTTTGTTAAGCATGAAGCTTTAAAACCTACCTTTCGCCCAGCATACGATGGGCCATACAGAGTGCTGGAACATGGTGATAAACACTTTGTGCTTGATTTTGGGGACAGAAATGAAACAGCATTGACAGACTTAAACCTGCCTTCTTGTTGAAAGACGAGCCTGCACAGTTGGCGAGAGCACCTCGGCGGGGTAGACCCCCCAAGAGAAAAGACTCAGCCCCCCAGCAGGGAACAGTTAACCTCTCTCCTTCCCACACTGCAGATCCCTCTCAAGAAGGTCCCAGCAGGGCGCCTAAACCAACCTACAGCAGTTTTGGGAGAAGATTAAAACCCAGACAGCACAGGGACTGATACAAACCACTCCACAATTTTTCACTAATTGTGCTGCAACAGTTTAGGACTGACTTATGATTTTACTATGCTGTTATAATTACCACTGAACTCTCTTAGGAGCATGGCTGCTAGAAAGTTTCTTCCGTGGCAACAGATGTAACACTTAGTATGTCATAATAACTATCTTAGACTGTGAACCTTCCTGTTGTCCTTTCTTAGTTGTTTGGGGGGCCTGTGGTCTATATTAACCGTATATTCCATAACCTACATATGTTGAAGCATGTGGAAATGTTTGATGATTACATATGTAAAGGACTTCACACCTCTGAAAGGACAAAGGGCTCTCACCCGCCAAGTGAAGAACAAAGACGTTCCCGGACGCGGCGGAGGAGACCGGAGGAGACCGGAGGAGCCACCCTCACCCCCTAAGGCGAGGAGAGGAAATACCAAGACAATGGGGGGATTAAGATAATGAGGGATGTCAGCCTTTGTTATGCATGTCTTTTGTTGTGTGCCAGTACAAAGTCAGTGAGCTGGAGACTTTCTGTCTCTTTTCCCTTCTGCCACTCTCTGCACCAGACTTGTTAGAAGAGCTGAATATTAAAACTTTGCTTGTAAACCAAATCGCCTCTTCATTTCCAAGCTCCTCTACAATAGTCCTGATTTAATACACTGATTGGTCTGTAGTTGGAGCATTCTAGTTTATCCGTTTCAGGTTTAGGTATAACTGCAATGACCCCTTCTCTCCAGGAGGGGGGATTTCCCCTGTGTGGAGGACATAGTTAAATGTTTTCAGGAGGAGAGGAGATAGTTGCTGTTTAAAGGTTTTGTACCATTCTGCTGTATAGCCATCTGCTCCTGGGGATTTGTTAGCTTTAAGTTTCATAATTGCTTTTTCCAATTCTTTAGGTTGTATTTCTGACAGTAGTGTTTTATTTTGTGATTCCGTAAGTTGGGGAAGGTTTAATGTGTTTAGGAATGTCTTGGATGCGTTTTTATGTTTTTTGTGGGAGTATAAGTTCTTGTAGTAATTCTCGAAGCTTTTAAGAATATCCTGAATTCTGAATTTTATTTCCTTTGATACTGGGTCTCTGATTTTGTAGATTGCTCTTTCTGTTTGTTGTTTCCTCAATTTATAGGCTAGTAATTTTGCCGATTTACTGCCTGCTTCATAGTGTTTTTGCTTCAGAAATGTAAGTTTCTTCTGGATTTCTATTGTGTAGATCTCATTTATTTGATTTTTAATTTCTTTAATCTTGAGCGAGCCATTAGAATGAGTGTTGTCTTTGTGTTCTTTTTCTAGGCTCTTGAGTTCTGACTCTAGTTTGATTAGTTTTTCTTGTCTCAGTTTCTTTTGGGTTGCCAGTTTTGCAATAATTTTTCCCCTTATTACAGCTTTGCACGCATCCCACAGTATTAAAGGGGATACTTCTCCATTATCGTTTTCTTCCAAATATCTGAAAATATCTGATTCCAATTCATCTTTCAGTGGTCCTTTCAGGACATTTGAATTCAACCTCCAGGAAAATGTATTATTTGTGTATTTTTGGATGTTTAAGTCCATATAGATCGGACTGTGGTCAGAGAGATCCATCAGTCCTATTTTACATGTTTTTACTCTTCCAATGTCTCTATTAAACATAAAAAAGTAATCAATCCTTGAGTAAGATGAATGTGGCGTTGAATAAAAAGTATAATCTTTTACACTGGGGTTGAATTCCCTCCATACGTCACAGATTCCCATTTCTTTTAGCAGCATCCGAGTTTTCCTATTTTGAGTGTTATTTTGATGTGAAGAATTACCTGTTGCATCCCAGTATGGATTCAGTCTTAGATTGAAGTCTCCACCACATATCACTAAACCTTGGGCTTTAGTTATCATTAGGTCGAATACATTTTTATAAAATTTCCATTTAGCCCCTGGTGGTGCATATACATTCAGCAGGGTGATATCTTCTCCCTCTAGCCGCCCAATTACCAAACTGTACCTCCCTTCTTTATCTTTGTGTTCTGATTTTTTTTGAAATGTAATTTTGGTTGATATCAAAGTCGCTACTCCCCTCCTCCTCCCTGATTTATATGAAGATGAAGAGATCATTTTAAACCCTTGTCAACTGAGTTTAGTGTGTTCCATGTCTGTTAGGTGGGTTTCTTGTAAAAATATTATTTCTGCTTTGTCTTTTTTCATTTTGCGTAGAATCTTGGATCTTTTAACTGGATTCGGGATCCCTTTTACATTATATGAGGCTATTTTGGTTACACCCTGTTTCTCCATTGTATTTTCTTATTTAGTATAACAGTATTGTGGCCCTCTTTTTTGCTACTCAGAAACTGAAAGAACATTAAGAACATAAAGAACATTAAGAACATAGTGTACGAAACTTTAAAACAAAAAATTGTCAAAAAAACTTCCTGAGCTGGGGTCTCTTTAAAGACCCTGTAAGAGCCCTGATGGAGTGTAGGCTCTGAGGGAAATTCCTCAAACTCTGTTACGTGTTGAGGGCCCTCTCTTACCCCTGTAAGTTGTCCCATGTTTTTAACGTGAATTTCAGATCCCAATCCGAATTTGTTATGATTTTTTTTTTTTTTATGCCTATACCCTATGAGATTGTGTGCACCCTCCCACCCCCATCACAGCAAACATTCACTCTAATACAGTATTTGTTAGTGTGGAGAGAACATGTGGGTCATTGTTACATTTCTATTTTAACAAGATTTTTTTTTTTCCCTTTAAATTAAGAAGACATTTGTTTCTAATGCTATAACTGCTCCATGAAAGGTTTTACCACATGCTGATTCTGCATCTCCTTTAATGTTTGTTACCTTGTAGGAGGGGGGATGGAAGTGCAGAATGGCTGAAAAAAAAAAACCCCAAAAAGGTCGCTATTCCTTCCTGGAACTGGAAAGCTTATCTTTGTAGCTCTGGGGCTGGGTTTCCCGCTGCTGGCCCGTGGATTTTGAAGGTCTCTGAGCGGACCACGTTTGAGCTCTGATCTTCTCGCTCAGATTCGCTGCGTGTTTAAACACTGTTACCGGGAGTCCTCTTCTCGCCATGTCAATTGTTGCTTCTTCGGCTGAATTATAGAGACATGACTCTTCACCGTAAAAGACCCTTAACTTCGCCGGAAATGGCGTCTGAAAGCGTAGATTCTGTTCCCGTAGAACCTTATTGGCGTCGTTATATTCCCGTCGCTTTTTAAGAACCTCAGGGGCGTAATCGTGCTCCATGAAGACTTTTCTCTCTTGATGCATAAATCCTTTTTTCTGCCAAGCCCGTCTTACAACCTCTTGTTTTATTTTGAAATCGGAGAATCTTACCACCACCGAACGCGGGGGCGCTTCTGCTGCTGGCTTTGCGGCTAATGTACGATGGGCCTTTTCTATCTTCAAATCGGTGGTTTGTGGAATATCCAACTTCTCTCTCAATAAGGATTCCACGCATTCCGCCACTGTGTTGAAACTATCTTCAGCTCCTTCTTTCAGACCGTGAGTTCTGATGTTATCTTGTCTCTGTCTTCCTTCTTGGTCGGTTAGCTTAGCCTCCAGCCTTGACTGTTTTCTGTGTAAATCCAGCATAGAATCTTCAAGCACTTTTACTCTTTCTTCAGCTTCCAAGATTCGGTTTTCGGCCTGGTCCATTCTACTGTTCGTCCTTTTTAGTTCCTCTCTGAATTCATGAAATTCGGCCCGAAATCGTCGTAATTCATCAAATAGCGATTTCAAGCTAATCTTTTTGTTAGCTAGGTCCAGCTCCTCGTCTCCTGAACGGAGGTCCTCCGGTTCAGATTCTGCGGCTGCTGCACGTCCTGACCTGGGGAATGTCAGTTTCTTCTGTTTTTGGTTAGGCATGGTGTTTTTGTCTTTTGATTTTTATTCTTCCAAAAATCCGTTGTCTGATTTTGAAGATGTTTTCCTTGGATTGGGTCTGGGATGTTCAGCGTTAAGTTGCTATCACCATGGCGTCCAGACCGGAAGTCATCGTAAGTGTGTTTTGTTATGAATCTGTTCCTCCTTGTCATAGCCTGAGTTATCATTATAGTGTGTTTTACCCCCCCGTGGCTCATTATTTTGTCATTTATCCTTTCCTTTAATAAACTGTGCAAACTCACCGGCTGAAATACAGTATAGCGTCTTATTGATGGCTTGTGAGGGCCATCCATGACAGTAGATTGCCGCCAGACTGAGATGCCTGTCGCCGTGCATTTGCCGTGGACTGGAGTTTTTTTCCCTTCACTGGGGCTTGTGTGATATCAGTATGTCTGCCCTCGAACGTGGGTTTTGCCCTGAGTGGTTGCAGGAGATAGATGGCTACCTGGCCAAGGCCCGTCTCCTCATGGCCACCCATGCGGCACACAGCTACCTGTTTCTCACCCAGAGGTCTTTGTTAAAATATCACCTTAAGTCCTTTCCGGAAGGAAAGGAGAGGGTGACATGGATTGTGGCACAACGTGAACTGATCGAAAAGGCGGCCAAGGAACCCTCTCCTTCTCCCTCGAGTACGGCGTCCCCGACAAGGGTGGAGATCCATGGACTGGAGGGGAACCCCGGCAGGAGGCCGATGGAGAGGCATCCCCACTCTTCACCTCGGGATCCAGCTCCTGTCACCCGTCCAGCCCAGGTGCAATGTGTTCCTGGTCCCTTCTCCATTCCACCATCTGCCAGTAAATGTCGTCGCCATGCCATAAATAAGCCTCAGCGAGAATCCCGTCCGGATCCAGCTCCGGGTCGTCAGAGGAACTCAGCCTCCCAGTCAGCTGCTTCGTCTGGTCACGTCAGGAGGGAATTCCCGCAGCCGCTCCCCCCGGGTCATCTGTCCCTGCTGTCCCGTCAGCACCTCGTGCCCAGATCGCCTCGGCTGTCATCCCCTCCTCCTCGACATCATCCCCGGCTGCTGTGAGTGCCATGAGTCCTGCTTCGGCGAGGCCCATCTGCAATCCATCGTGAGCGGCTCCTCCTTGCCTTCCCGAGGGTCCTGCCGTCACCATCCGGAGGGGAAAGGGAAGAACTCCGCCCGCTACAGCAGGCACCATCGGCCCTCCGGGGAACAGGCAAGTGCAATTTCATTCTTCTCCTCGTTGTGGTGATTTGCCTTGTCTGACTCCTGGGGGTGGAGTTCGGGGTTCGCAGTCCCCCGAGCTCCCACCACCTGCTGTAGCCTCTGACATTGAACCTGCTGCCTCTGTGTCTCCCTCCACTGAGCGGTCCACGATGCCAGGCCTACGTCGCCAGATGGGGAGGGGGCCTGTGGTCCTGGAGAGCCTGGTTCCAATCCTGCAGCCATGTCACGGGCAGAGGAGGAGAGCGGACTGCAGTGTGGAGCCTGCGCCACCGCCGAAACGTCCCCGGGTCTCCGTCGATGAGTGGTTCGATCCACCAGGTCGAGGATCCCCTGCCACCACACTGTGCGGGTCGTCGGCGTGGACGTCAGCATTGGAGGGTCCTCAGACTGTGGAAAACATCATGCCGGCTGCGGAGCCCGCTGTAGCTGAGTGGGAGCCAGAGGACGTCCTTCTTCATCCTGAGCCCGGATCGCTGAAGTCTTGGACGGCGACGGAACTCGAGATCAGGCAAGTGCTCTACTTTGTCTTCCTTCTTTCTTCTTTGAAGCATTTTTGCCTGTCTCTCGGCGAGACGAGCCAGGTGCAGCCATCCACTGCATCCAAACTTGTCTCGCAGGGTTCTGTCGCTGCCGGTGATCCTGAATCCGGTTCTGTTCCCTCTCCTGAGCCTTCTCCAAGGGTCGCTAGTGATGAGTCGGTCCTGGTTTCAGTGCTGAAGGTTCCGGGTTAGGGTTGGAGGTCGTCCATGTAGCTGTTCCGACCCAGTCGGGGTCCATCGTGGGTGCAGCCGCGATCCGATTGGGGGCCATCATGAGGACAGCGCCTATTCTGGTGACGTTCGGAGGTGGAGCTGTAGATCCTCCGCTGAGCGACGCCGGACTGGTCCCTCATCCTTTACCCAAGCCTTCTCCACCGGGTGCCATTGGGGTTCCTCTTATTCGGCTCGGCTTTCCCTCGCCATCCCCCTCTACAGGGAAGCCGTTGTCATTTTCTCCCCTGCGGTCCTGGTGGCTGAGCGATGCAGGTCGGCTGCCTGGAGGACTGCCTCGCCCGTTTGGCGTCTTGGATCGGCCACCTGACCAACTGGACTGTCTGCTTGGCGACCTGGTCCGGCCGCCAGAGTTCCTGTTTCACCGGGCCTGGGGCTTGGGTAGGCCACCCGAATGCTTCCTTTTCACCCGGCCAGCTATCTGGTCATTGGACGCAGGGAGACCACCAGAACTGTTCCTGTTTCATTGGACTCTGCCTGCCGTCATCCCCGTGTGTTTCTTATTTTCGCAATAGTAAGGTCACTCGGGTGTGTTGTCTTTTGTTCTATTTTGATCTATGTATTCACCGCTGTTTAGCGTGCCTTTTTTTTCTCTCCACTCCCCTGTCTGAGGGATGATTTGTGTCTGCCACATTGTGTCTCATGGGCCTGTGTATTTTAGTTATAGGCCTCCTTCTGTTATTTGCACGTTTTTATCCTGTCTATGTACCATCCGTGCTTTATGGAGTATTGTGCTTTTTTTCCTACCATACTCTGTAATTGCTTCGTGTTTGTTCCCTGTGTTTTCCCGTTCCTCGTCTTGGTGGGTTTTTTTTTGTCTTGTCTTTTCTGGTTCTCACCCTCCAGGCCTTTCCCCCATCCTCCCACCCTGGGTGGGGTGGTGGGGGGGCTTGGGTGTCCTACGGCGCCCGAAGTTCTCCGCCTCGGGGGGAGGTACTGTCGTGGTTCGAGCGCTGATTTCGTCTGCGCTTGGGCCATGCAGTATTTTCCTCCCAGCTGATGTGTGTATCCCCGATGGCTCTCCGAGCTCTTATTGTGACAGCGCTCGGAGGGGCTTCCGGCTGTCAGAGCGGAGCTCTCTGACAGCTGAGCCGCAATAGCGATTGCCATCAGCTGTCCCATCCTGAGCCCTGTTTAAGGGATCAGCTGAGGGCTGAGAGGCGCGGCAGTCTCGTCAAAGTATCCCTCGTCTGACATCGCCAAGCATTCCTCGTTGAGCTTCCCTGGCCAGACGTTAACTACCTTTCATCTTCATCCTTTATCGTAAGTGTGTTTCGTTATGAATCTGTTCCTCCTTGTCATAGCCTGAGTTATCATTATAGTGTGTTTTAGCCCCCCGTGGCTCGTTATTTTGTCATTTATCCTTTCCTTTAATAAACTGTGCAAACTCACCGGCTGAAATATAACGTCTTATTGATGGCTCATGAGGGCCATCCATGACACAAACATCTGAGGACGTCACAGTAGGGCACAACAACAGGAAAAGGTTCAATTCAATTCAAATCAATTCAATTCAATTCAACTTTATTTATATAGCGCCATTTCACAACAACAGTCATCTCTTATCTCGCTATCATCATCTTCATCGTCATCATCTTATCTCTCTAATAAGTCATCACTTATTCTACTTATTCTATACTAACACTAAGGAGGCGTACACCTCATCACCACTCCCCCCACTCGGGAGATCGGATCACAACTTGGCTCATCTCCCGCCGGTGTACAAACCCCTAGTACACAGACAACCTCCGGTCATGCGCACGGTGAAGATATGGTCGGAGGAGGCAATGGACGTTTTAAAGGACTGTCTTGAAACCACTGCCTGGGAGCAGCTCTGTGACCCACATGGTGAGGACATCGATAGCCTCACTCACACCATCATGGACTACATCAGCTTCTGTGTGGACAACACCGTACCCACCAAGACAATACGGTGTTGCTCGAACAACAAACCCTGGATCAACCCTGAGATAAAAACACTTCTGAGAGAGATGAAGAGGATCTTCAGGTCGGGAAACAGGGAGATGCTGAAGTCCATACAGAGGTGAGCTGAGGAGGAAGATCAGAGAAGGCAAGGAAAGCTTCAGGAAGAAGATGGAGGACAAGCTGCAACAGAGCAACATCAGCGGGGTCTGGAGAAACCTTAAAACCTGGGGCTGCACGGTGGCGCAGTGGTTTAGCACTATGGCAGCACAGTTTACCCTCGGCCGGGGGATCGTGGGGATCGTGGGTTCGATCCCAGCCCCCGACCAACAGTGAGCTGTGTGGAGTTTGCATGTTCTCCCCGTGTTGCGCGGGTTTACTCCGGGATTTCTCCAGTTTCCTCCCGCATACCAAAAACATGTAGGTTTAGGGCGCTCGCGCACGCAGCGACCAGCAGCCGGTGGCTTGCCACCAGACTGCAAACCAAATCTACCTATGGGTACAAATAAGTAACAAAAAAAAAAAAAAACATCTCTGGGATGGGAAAAAGAGGGGAATTTCACTTTACAATTGGAAATATGGGAAAAGCTAAATAAACAGCAATGGAAAAGTACCTCATCCCTGCAGTGGAGAGAATTTGGATGGAAAAATTTGGTAAGATTTTTCAGAACACCTGCACAAAACAAATTTACCCATAAGGGGTTGAACTGTTGGCGCTTGTGTGGTGAAAAGACTGCAACTCATTTTCATGTGTTTTGGTCATGCCCAGTTATCCACCAATATTGGACCAATGTACAGACAATATTGGGGAAAATATTCAAAATAACAAAGTTTCTTTTGTAACTCTGTATTTGGGTTTACTACCGGACTCACTGGAAAGACGAGGAGATAAATACTTATTCAGTGTTTTAATATTGGCAAGTAAAAAAGCCCTAACTAAAAAATGGATGCTGAAGGACTGTCCTACACCTGAAGATTGGATTAACGTGATTCAAGACATTTACTCGATGGAAAAGTTGACATTCGCACTGAGACAGGACATGGATGGGTTCATGAACTTTTGGCAACCCTGGATCGCATATGTGTCTTCCATTAGATCTAATCTTTGACAAATACCATTTCAATAATGGTCCCGCTCTTTGTTCCAACGCTACTCAGATGCTCTTTTACTTTTAATTACTTAATTTTCTGTTTGTTTGTTTTTTGCTGTTCTGTTTGTTTGTTTATTCATTTTTTTTATTTTATTCTCTTTAATTTCACTTTTTCTTTCACTTTAAAAAAAAAAGGGGTGTTGTAATAATTATCCTACCAATGTTGTCAAATAGCAAAAAATAAGGGAATGTGATGAAAATGTAAACAATGCAATGCTGTAATGACCTGTATACCCTTTACAAAAACTTAAATAAAAAAAAAAAAAAACATCTCTGGGCTCCAGAATACCTCCTCCCAGGCCACGGGGGGCAGGGAGTGGGCGAACAATCTGAACCTGTTTTTTAATAGGTTTGACCAACCACGCTCCCCCCCGACTGCACAACAACCACTGCTGCCTCTAAAGTCATCGAGACCTGCTGTCCACACCCCACTCCACCAACACCCCCTCTCACTCTCAGCACACAGCCCCCCAACCTGACCCTCACTAAGACCCAGGTGAGGACGGAGCTGAGGAAGATCAAGGCGAGGAAGGCCTCGGGACCAGATGGCATCAGCGCGAAGCTCATCAAGTCCTGCGCAAACCAGCTGTGTGGGATTGTGGAGCACATCTTCAACCTGAGCCACCCCACCCCAAAGACCTGAACAGCTACAGACCAGTGGCCCTGACGTCCCACATGATGAAGACCCTGGAGAGACTGCTCCTCCGCCCCCTGGTGGGGCCAGCGATGGATCCACTCCAGTTCGCCTACCAGCATGGCATTGGGGTGGAGGATGCAGTGATCTTCCTCCTTCACCATTCCCTGTCCCACCTGGAGAAGCCCAGGAATGCGGTTAGGATCATGTTCTTTGATTTCTCCAGTGCTTTCAACACCATCCAACCGATGATCCTGAAGGACAAGCTGCTGTGCGCAGGGGTGGACCAGCACCTGTCATCATGGATCCTGGACTACCTCACTAACCGGCCACAGTTTGTGAGAACCCAGGATTGTGTGTCGGACACGATCATCGGCAGCACGGGTGCCCCCCAGGGAACGGTTTTAGCTCCCTTCCTGTTCACCCTTTATACTGCGGACTTCTCACACAACACACTGCCATCTACAGAAGTTCTCTGATGACTCTGCGATCATCGGCCTCATCTCCAAAGGAGATAAAGCTGAGTACAGAGGACTTATCCAGGACTTCGTGGACTGGTGCCATTGGAACTGCCTCCAGATCAACGCGAGGAAAACTAAGGAGCTGGTGGTGGACTGCCGCAGGCAAGGACAACCCCTCACAGCACCAGTAAACATACAGGGAACAGACATTGAGATGGTGACATCCTACAAGTAACTGGATGTTCATCTGAACAATAAACTAGACTGGTCACACAATACCGACGCACTCTACATGAAGGGACAGCGCAGGCTGTTTCTAATGAGGAGGCTCAGATCTTTTGGTGTACAAGGGGTGCTCTTGAAGACATTCTACGACACGGTGGTGGCATCAGCCATCACTTTTGGAGTGGTCTGCTGGGACAGTGGCATTACAGCAGCCGATAGGAAGAGACTGAACAAACTAATCAAGAAAGCTAGCGCTGTCCTGGGGCAGCGCCTTGACCCAGTGGAGGAGATGGGAGAGAGAAGGATGGTGGCTAAACTGTCATCTTTGCTGGAGTCCGAGTCCCACCCTATGCAGGACATATTACCCTCTCAGCTCTCTTGACTATCCTCTGCAGGGCTTTTTTGTCTGACATACTGTAGCTGGAGTACCTTTTAGCAATGCAGTACGTCAGAACACTCTCTACCACACCTCTGTAGAAGGTCCTGAGGATGCAGATGGGGAGAGAGGCCTGTTTGAGTTTCCTCAAGAAGTGCAGTCTCTGCTGAGCCTGCTTCCTGATCTCCAAAGAATTCTTGCTCCAGGTCAGGTCCTGTGAGATCTGCACTCCGAGGAACTTGATGTTCTCCACTCTCTCCACTAAACGGCCGCCGATGCTGAGGGGGACGTGTTCAGGCTGTGACCGCCGGAAGTCGATAATCATCTCCTTTGTTTTGTCCACGTTGAGCACCAGATTGTTCTCCCTGCACCAGCCCTCCAGGTCTCTCACTTCTTCCCTGTACATTGATTCCTCATCCTTCTGAATAAGTCCCACCACCGTGGTGTCGTCTGCAAACTTAATAATCTGGTTCCCCTCGTGTCTAGATACACAGTCATGTGTTAGAAATGCAAACAACAGTGGACTGAGTACGCAGCCTTGAGGGGATCCGGTGCTCAGCGTGACAGAGTTGGAGATGTTGTTTCCAACCTGGACAGACTGAGGTCTCTCAGTCAGGAAATCCAGGATCCAGAGACATGTGGTGGTGTTCAGACCAAGAAGGAGTAATTTCTCCATCAGTCTCTGGGGAATAATGGTGTTGAATGCTGAACTGAAATCAATGTACAGGAGTCTGGCGTAGGTGTCTTTCTGGTCCAGGTGGGTGATGACAGAGTGTAGGGTGGTGACTATAGCATCCTCCATGGAGCGGTTTGAACGATATGCAAACTGGAGCGAGTCGTGTGATGCAGGGAGGCAGACTGTAATGTGTGGTTTGACAAGTCGTTCAAAACACTTCATCACAATTGGTGTCAGTGCAACAGGACGATAGTCATTCAAACAGGGCACAACTGGTTTCTTTGCCACCGGTACAATGATAGAGGTCTTGAAGCATCTGGGAACAATGGCCTGACTCAGGGAGATGTTATAAATGTCAGTCAGGACATCCACCAACTCGCTCGCGCAGTCTCGGAGTATACGTCCTGGGATGTTGTCCGGACCTGCAGCTTTACGTGGGTTGACTCTGGTTAGGGTCCTCTGTGTGTCCGCTGTGTTGATGGTAAAAGCTGGTCCGACCGATGGTGGGGGTGGGCAAGCCCTCCCTCTGGTTGTTGGGTTAGATGCTTCAAAACGTGCAAAGAAGTCATTGAGCCTGTCTGGAAGCGAAGCGTCGTCATCATCGACCCCCTGTCTAGACTTATAGCCCGTCAGTGTCCGAACTCCCTGCCACATCTGCTTGGTGTTCCTAGAGTCACAGAGGTGCCCCTGGATTTTCTCCGCATAGGCACGCTTCGCCGCCTTAATTCCCTTTGAGAGCGCAGACCTGGCTGAGTGGAGAGCGATCCTGTCCTCCGCTCTGAAGGCTGCATCTCTGGCTGTAAGCAGAGAGCGCACCTCTGCAGTCATCCAGGGCTTATGGTTACCCCGCATAGTGATGGTCTTCACTATAGTGACATCGTCTGTGCACTTCGCGATGTAGCTGGTGACCGTTTCAGCATACTCCTCCACATCTGTCTTGTCTTCCTGGGAGGCTGCTATTTTGAAAACCTCCCAGTCTGTGTGCAGAAAATAGTCTTTCAGTGCAGAGGTTGCACTCTCTGGCCAAATCCTGATTTGTTTCACTGCCGGCCTGCTGCGCTTCAATAAAGGTTTGTAGACAGGTACCAGCATCACGGATATGTGGTCAGAAAGGCCGAAGTGGGGGCGGGGTATAGCCTTATATGCATCTGTGTTTGTGTACACTAAGTCCAACATATTCTTGGGGAGCACAGTCTTTAAGCTGGTGTGGTTAAAATCCCTTGCAACCACCACAAAAATGTCCGGATGTGAAGTTTGGATTTCACTAATCGCATCGTGCAGTTCCCTGAGTGCCTTCTTAGTATTAGCGTTAGCGTTAGTGCTTGGCGCTATGTAAACAGCTGCTACAAACACGTTGCTGAATTCCCTCGGCAAATAATATGGCCGACAATTTACAATAACGAACTCCGCCAATGGAGAGCAGTGTTTAGACACTAATGTGGCATTAACGCACCAGTTCTTGTTAACATAGATGCATAGGCCCCCCCCACGGCTCTTACCGGAGCTTGCCATTATTCTGTCAGCACGGACCATCGCTATATTTTCCAGCTGAATGGCCTCGTCAGGGATGTTGTCATGGAGCCATGTCTCCGTGAACACAAGCACACAGCAGTCTCTCCACTCTCTCCGGGTTTCTCTCAGCAGACGCAGCTCGTCCAGCTTGTTATCGAGGGAGCAGACGTTAGAGAGAAGAAGCGACGGTACAGCTGGTCTGGAGGGGTTAGCCTTTAGCCTAGCATGGATCCCGGCCCTTTTTCCACGCTTTTGCCTGCGTTCACACCGTCTGCGCTTCCTCCTCTCTCGGGTAGCTTCCAGCGGGGACTCTGCCAGAATTCCATGCTGGCGGAGAATGTCCAAATCACAACCGAGTGCCGCGATTCTTGCAGTGTGCAGTACCTTGATGTTTAATAAGGTCTCACGGTTGTAAGGTTTTACAGAATGTACGTCTGGGATGATCAAAACATTCAAAACTCTCACACTCGCTGATGCCAAGAGGGGCTGCTGCGTCCGTGCGCGCCGCCGCCATTTTGTTAAAAAATGTCCATCTAGGTACAGTGCTTCGCACTGTGTGTGTATACATATATACATATATATATATATATATATTTATGTGTACATATGTATATTCATTGCTCTTATTTTCTTATCTTCTAAATCATTGCTTTGAGTGTTGCTATCCCTGTGCTGTTGCAATCCTGGAATTTCCCCATTGTGGGACTAATAAAGGCTTATCTTATCTTATCTTATCTCATAGCACTTTCAACTGTAGGGGAAACCCCCACAGTTGCAGAAAGACCCCAGCAATCAGGTGATCCCCTCTGAGCAAGCGCTTGGCAACGGTGGAGAGGAAAAACTCATCTGCTGTGACTGGCTGGGGGGTGAGGGGATAGAGAAGAAGAAAAGAAAAGGCATGTCGAGAGCAAACAGCACGATGGGGACTCAGTCTATGAGAGAGAACAAACAGATGATAATGACCAGCAAAAAAAAAAATATTTCATTGAGAGTGAAGAAAGGAGTGAAGCCCAGTGCATTATTGGAGGTCTCCCGGCTGTCTAAACCTATTAGCAGCATAACTAAGGGAGGGTTCAGAGACACATGATCCCTCCCTAACTGTAGGCTATATCAAAAAGGAAGGTTTTAACCCTATTCTTCAAAACAAAGATTGAGTTTGACTTCCGAATCCAGATTGGCAGCTGGTTCCACAGGAGAGGAGCTTGATAACTGAAGGCTCTGCCTCCCATTGTACTTTTGAAGGTTCTAGGTATTACAAGTAATCCTGCATTTTTGGAGCGTAGTGCTCTGTTAGGATAATACGGTAGTATCAGATCTTTTAAATAAAAAGAGGCCTGATTGTTTAGAGCTTTGTAAGTAAGAAGAAGGATTTTAAACTTAATTCTAAACTCTATGGGTGTCATGAGCCGAGCCGGCTTGGCTTTCCCCGGCTCAGCCTCGATCTCTCTGGGGGTTTTGGTTTTTCTGGTTATGTGCATTTTGGTGTATTATTGTACTGCTTTCATATCCTTTGCCACTGCCTGACCGGCAGCTGTTAGTCTGCGTCTGTGACCTACTTTCTCTCACGCTACTGACAGTCTGTCAGTCCAGCCATGCCCCCTTGCTCTCCCTCTGACTCCATCAGCTGTTTCCAGTCCCATTAATCATCCCTTCTGCGCCTCACCCAGGTGTTCCCTATTTGCCATGCCAGCGGCATTTGTTCATAAGCAGCCCTTTGCTGGACAAACGTCTTTGGATCATTGTACGCGTTAGATGGCTGTGCTTTGCCGTCTAACCGTCATGTCACTGAAAGGTTTTTGCTTGCTGATCTACTGGAGGACCCGGACCGCTTAGGCCGTGAGTAATTCTAGCGTTTCTCTGTTCAGTTGTGCCGCCACGCTGGTAGCATTTCCGTGTGCGGCACAACTCCTACACTTTCCCCTGTACAGCCTAGCTTCTCAAGTGGACTCTTTGTTAGCCCGAGCAGCCTAGCCATTTGTATGGTTTGCCCTGAACTGTGTTCAATAAATGTGTGTGTGGTGACCCCTGCACTTAAATCCTTGTTTCTCCTTCTCTCCTCCATGCGCAAAGATAGGGCGCACAGAGGGTTCATGACAGAATGATCCAGCCCGTTAAGAGGATTTAGCGGGTTCACCCACACACTACCCTTTTTCTAACGAACTGTCTTTTTCACCCTCCTGTTGTGGAGCGCATGATGCCCCGGGCTTGTTGACCTCGTCGCCTTAAGGGAGGAACGGCAGCTGGCATCCCCATGCTGGAGGAAGAGTGGACAGCAGGGTTTATCCAGGACTTTGTGGAGGAAGCTGTCGCGTCCCGTGGTCCCAAGAAGAAATGGGAGTGTTTGCTCGGGGCTATGGGCATCCTGGAAACGCATCTCGGTCTCTGGAGGTGTCCACAATACGCCGAGCTGCTCTCCATGGTCTGCGCACTCGAGTGCTTATTTCCTGGGTTATCTGTGAGGATACTTCCCGCCGAGCTGAAGCGGAGTTGTTCCCCTCATCGGTCATCCGCTTCCTCTCCAGCTCAGCCCGAAGAGCCAGCCTCGGCCCGTGCATCTCCAGCTCCACCACGGCAGCGTCATCCCACGTCAATACGCCGGGATCGGCTCTCTCCTCCGTCAGTGGCCATCTTCCCTCCAGCAGCTGTGAGGTCCGCTGAGGTCATCTTGGGTACGCCCACCTCCGTTGCCATGGAGCCGGCTCCTCCTCCGCCTGTAGACGAGGGCCGTCTCACGGTGGACACGGAGAGGGATGACAGCCTGTCAGCTGCAGCAGTAAACATCAAGGGCCGGGAGGACAGGCAAGTGTTTTTTCTCTCTTCTCCTCATAACAATAATAAACCTTGTCTGTATCCCGGGAAAGGGGCCCAGTTTCAGCAGTCCGCTGGGCTTCCCCTACCGGCTGTGGCTAATAACTCTTTTTCTACCCTCTCTGTGCCTTCTCCTTTATTTCCTGAACATCTGCCAGTCCAGGAACCGAGCCGCCAGATGATGGGGGAGCCGACGGTTTCGGACGATCCCTTCCTGGAGCCAGCACGGAGAGGCCCCTCTGCAACCACGCCGGCGGATGAGAAGTGGGCGAACCTGCTCGCATTTGTCAACAGCTGGGTTGAGGAGGAGCGCTGTGTGAGGGAGGTCCGAGGACGCACTTCCCCGGCTGTGAGGATCCCACCTCCTATGTCTGCTCAGCCCATGGAGTCACCATCCGACGAGGAGTGGGCGAACCTGCTCGCCTTTGTCAACCGCCGGGTTGAGGAGGAGCGTCAAAGGACCAGGACTGTCAACACCATCCTGCCAGCTAGGAGACACCAGAAGAACTCCTCATCGCCTTCAGCAGCCCTCCGCCCTCCAGCTGCCGTGAGGCCCGCTGAGCTCACCCCTGTAACGCCCTCCTCCGTCGTCATGAAGACAACTCCTTCACAAGCCTTCGAAGAGGCACACGTCACCACTGACACGGAGAGGGAGGATTGTCTCCTGCCTGCAGCTGGGAAGAGTAAGGACCGGGATGACAGGCAAGTATTTCTTCATTATACACCATCTAATGACACTGAATCTTGCCTGTCTCCTGAGGGAGAGGCCCAGCATAAGCAGTCCACTGGGTCCTCTCCTCCAGCTGCCCTAATTAACTCATTTTTCCCCCTCTCCGTGTCTCCTCCAATTCTCACTGAGGACCTGTAGGCCCAAGATCAGAGCCGTCCGACGGTGGAAGAGCTAGTGGCTTCGGAGGAGTCCTTCCCGGAGCCAGCATGGAGAGGTTCCCCTGCAGCCATGCCGGAGGAATCCCCAGTGTTAGAGCCGCTGCAGGAGGACATTAGGACTGCAATAACCACCTTACCCGCTGTGGAGGCTGCTGCAGCGGATTGGGAGCCAGAGCTGGACTACTTGGAGGCTGGGTCTGGGTGCTCAATGCCAGGATCGACGGAGTCCTGGACAGTGGCGGAGCTCGAGCTCAGGCAAGTTTTCTCTCTTGTTTTTCTCATGTCAGTTTTAGAGAGATCTTGTCTGACTCTTGGGGGGGCGAGTCAGGTGCTGCCATCAGTTGCATCTGAACTCACCTCACCGGGCTCCGGCGGCGGCGGCGACCCTAACCATCTTTCACCTCCTGCTTCCCCTGAGCCTTCACCTAGGGTCGCTGGAGAGGGTGTGCCTTCACCGGAGGTCATCGTGGGTCCGGTCCGTCCAGTGGAGGAGGCCATTGCTTCTGCTCCTCCTGCAGAGGTCGCCTTGGAACCAGGTCCGCCACTCGGCAACCCCATGGGTCCAGCATCCCCGCTGCCTGAGGCCGTCGTGTGGGTTCCTCCACAGACCGCATCTCCATGGGTGCGGCAGGCAGGCCTTGGACCATCGTGGGGGCTGCGCTCCTGTTCGGCCCCGTCCTGGAGGCCACACTCCAGCACGGGTTCCACCGAGGGTGCAGCCTTGGCCCAGTCTGGGTCCACCACAGGTGCTGCAGAGCCTCAGCCGGAGGTCACTGTGGGCGCAGCTGAGCCTCAGCTGGAGTCCACCGTGGGTGCAGCGGAGCCGGCCTGGTTGGGAGCCACCGTGGGTGCAGCTAGACTCCTGCTGGAGTCCCTCATGGGTGCAGTGGAGCTGGCCCGCGGGCCACCGAGGGCACTGTGGATCGCCATGAGGACGCCGTGGTCCCCTTCTCCTCCCAGTCCTACGCCATGGGGGTCCCCTCCCTTTGGTCCGGTCACCCACCGGCAAGCTTTCTGGTAGGCAGAGCGCCTCCTGCCTCACCCCGTCGGCCCTGGTGGATCAACAACACTGGCCAACCGCCTGAGGGATTGAGTTTCTGGGCCAGATGACCTGTGTTCTCTGGCAGGCCACCTGTTTGGTTTTTCTGGTTATGTGTATTTTGGTGTATTATTGTACTACTTTCATATCCTTTGCCACTGCCTGATCGGCAGCTGTTAGTCTGCGTCTGCGACCTACTTTCTGTCACGCTGCTGACAGTCTGTCGGTCCAGCCACGCCCCCTCACTCTCCCTATGACTCCCTCTGACTCCATCAGCTGTTTCCAGTCCAGGTAATCATCCCTTCCGTGCATCACCCAAGTGTTCCCTATTTGCTACGCCAGTGGTGTTTGTTCATAAGCAGCCCTTTGCTGGACAAACGCTGCTGGATCATTGCACACGTTAGATGGCTGTGCTTCGTCGTCTAACCATCATGTCACTGAAGGGTTTTTGCTCACCAATCTACTGGAGGACCCAGACCGCTTAGGCTGTGAGTAATTCTAGCGTTTCTCTGTTCAGTTGTGCCACCATGCTGGTAGCGTTTCCATGTGCTACGCTTTCCCCTATACAACCTAGCTTCTCAAGTGGACTCTTTGTCAGCCCAAGCAGCCTAGCCATTTGTATGGTTTGCCCTGAATTGTGTTCAATAAATGTGTGTGTGGTAACCCCTGCACTTAAATCCTTGTTTCTCCTTCTCTCCTCCGTGCGCAAAGATAGGGCGCACGGAGGGTTCATGACAATGGGAAGCCAATAAAGGGAGGCCAGAACCGGAGAGGTACTCGCTTTCTAGTACCTGTTAAAACTCTTGCTGCAGCATTTTGGATCAACTGAAGACTTTTTAAAGATGTTTTAGGACAACCTGATAATAAAGAATTACAATAATCTAATCTAGAGCTAACAAAAGTGTGGATCAGTTTCTCAGCATCACTCTGAGACAAGATGCTCCTAATCTTGGCAATATTACGCAAATGATAGAAGGCAGTGACATAACGTTCGGCTCAGGAGACGCACACACACAGGTTCAGAGTAGTTCAAACTGTTTATTAACAGCAGGGGTGTATGGGTGTGTGTCAGTGGAATGTTAATGTATTGGTGGTGGCGTCTGCTTCGGGCACAGAGGCAGGAGACCGTTCAGCCGGCAACCCTATGGGAAAGAACAGACACAGGGTGACAGGCACACACCAATACAGGAGGAGAATAGGCGAGGGAGAGAAGCTTACTTGAGTTTGACAGATGGCAGGCACTACAAGGACGGAACCCCGGGAGACAGTCACCTGCAGGACTTGGTGCAGCAGCGAGGAAGGACGAGGGACGGAGTTGTCCGCCGCCGAGGAATCCACCTGTGCACAGGGGAGCAGACTGGGAGAGGTAAGGAAAGGAATCTTCTTACCACTAGCTTGACGCTGAAGAGAGAGTTGACGCTTCGCATAGAAGGCGATGAAGTCTAACGGCTTCAGGCCGAAGCTCAGGGCGAGGCGGCTTTTATCCCTCGCCGCTGACGAGTAGCAGGTGCGTGAGCAGGTGGCGCCGCTGATGAATGGCGCGGCGTGACAGTACTCCCCCCTCTAGCAGCGCCTCCTGGCGATGGCTTATCCGGGTGCGCTCGGTGGAAGTCCGCGATGAGCGATGGGTCCAACACAAACGACGGGGGCACCCACTGTCGATGCTTGGGCCCATAGCCCTCCCAGTCCACCAAGTATTGCAACCCACGACCCCGGCGCCGGGAGTCCAGGATGGAGGAGGCGGACCAGGCCGGATGGCCACCTATCATCCGGGGCGCGGGTTGCGCTGCAGGAGGAGGGCAAAGGGGGTCAGTGACTGCCAGCTTCACCTTCGACACGTGGAAAGTAGGATGAATGCGGAGGGAGGGGGGAATAGCCACGCGCACAGCCACCGGGTTGATGATCCGGGTGATGGGATAGGGACCCATGAAGCGCTGTGCCAGCTTTCTCCTCTCGCCTTTTAGAGTGACGTCCTGGGTGGAAATGTAAACAAGCTGCCCAACTCTGTACGCCGGGGCAGGTCTTCTACGCCGGTCCGCCACAGTCCTGTTGCGCTCCGCTGTGCGTAATAGCGCATGGCGCGCGGCAGTCCAGGTGGAGCGGAACTGCCTGAGATGGGCCCTAACTGACGGGACAGTTACTTCACTCTCCTGCTCCGGAAACAGAATCAGAATCAGAATCAGAATCAGGTTTATTGCCATTGTTCATGTAGTACACAAACTAGGAATTTGTCTCGGTACAATGCTGCAACATTAAACATGATAAGATAAGAGAAATAAACTATACATGTAATAAAGTGTAGGATAAGATTAAGTGATACTGGTCAACAGTTAAAATATATATTAGCCAGCAGCAGATACTGTGGAGAACTATATAGTGCAGTCGGTAATGCAGGAAGAAAACAGTGATGATTGACATGAGTCTGGTTGAGCTGCTGTACATGGTGCACGAGAGTCACTTAGTGTTCAGCAGTCTAATGGCAGAGGGGAAGAAGCTGTTCATGTGACGGGAGGTTTTAGTCTGGATGGACCGAAGTCTTCTACCAGAGGGGAGGGGGGCAAACAGTACATGACCAGGGTGTGAGGGATCGGCTATGATCCGGCCAGCACGCCTCCGGGTCCTGGAGATGTACAGATCCTGGAGAGATGGGAGCTTGCAGCCGATCACCTTCTCAGCAGTGCGCACGACGCGCTGCAGCCTTAGTCTGTCCCTGGCAGTGGCTCCTGCGTACCACACGGTTATGGAGGTGGTGAGGATGGACTCGATGATGGCTGTGTAGAACTGCACTAACATCTTGGTGGGTAGCTTGAGCTTCCTCAGCTGCCGCAGGAAGAACATCCTCTGCTGGGCTTTTTTGATGAGTGAGCTGATGGTCAGCTCCCATTTGAGGTCCCTGGTGATGGTAGTGCCTAGGAAGCGGAAGGAATCAGCAGTGGTGATGGGAGAGCCTGAGAGGGTGAGGGGGGGCAGAGGAGTAGTGACTTTCCTGAAGTCTACAATCATCTCCACTGTCTTCAGAGCGTTCAGCTGCAGGTTGTTATTGCTGCACCAGGACGCCAGCTGGGCCACCTCTCTCCTGTAGGCGGACTCGTCGCCGTTGGAGATGAGCCCGATGAGGGTGGTGTCGTCCGCAAACTTGATCAACTTGACAGACTGGTGGCTGGAGGTGCAGGAGTTGGTGTAAAGGGAGAAGAGTAGGGGGGAAAGTACACAGCCCTGGGGTGATCCGGTGCTGATGCTAGTATAGTCTGAGACAGTCTTTCCCAGCCGCACATGCTGCCTCCGGTCCGTCAGGAAGTCGATGATCCACCTGCAGAGGGAGTCAGGCACGTTGAGCAGGGACAGCTTGTCCCGGAGCAGAGCGGGGCGGATGGTGTTGAATGCGGAGCTGAAGTCCACAAACAGGATCCTGTCGTAGGTTCCCGGGGAGTCCAGGTGCTGCAGGATGGAGTGGAGGGCCAGGTTGACTGCATCGTCTACAGACCTGTTGGCTCGGTAGGCAAACTGCAGCGGGTCCAGGAGAGGGGTGGTGATGGACTTGAGGTGGGACAGGACCAGGCGCTCAAAGGACTTCATGACTACAGAGGTGAGCGCTACAGGTCTGTAGTCATTAAGTCCAGTGATCCGTGGCTTCTTGGGGACAGGGATGATGGTGGAGGATTTGAGGCAGGACGGCACGTGGCATAACTTAAGGGAGGTGTTAAAAATGTCTGTGAATACAGGAGCCAGCTGTTTCGCACAGAGTCTCAGGGTGGAGGGAGACACGCCGTCTGGGCCGGGGGCCTTGCGCGGGTTCAGTCTGGAGAACTGTTTGAGCACATCCTGCTCACTGATGATAAGGGGAGGGGGGGAGGTGGGGGGGGGGGTGCCTTAAATGAAGTAGGGAATGTGGAGGCTGTGGAGCTGGAGGGAGGGGGGGAGTTGGACACAGATGACGAGGTGTCAAAACGGGCATAGTGTTGGGACAGTCTCTGACAAAGGGCTTTGTCATCCTGACCTTTAGGAGCCTGAGGCCGATAGTTGGTGATCTGCCTCAGTCCTCTCCACACGGAAGCCGAATCATTAGCAGTGAACTGCTGCTGGAGTCTCTCTGAGTACACAGATTTAGCCCTCTTCAGCTCTCTGTTAAACCGGTATTTAACCTCCCTGTAGCAGTCCCTGTCTCCACTTTTCAGCGCTGCTTCCTTCTCCTTCCTGATCTGTCTGAGCTTAGCTGTGAACCAGGGTTTGTCATTAGAGTAACTCACCCTGGTGCGTGATGGAAGAATGTTCTCTTCACAAAAGTGGATATATGAGTTCACAGTGTCCGTGTACTCATCCAGATCATGCGTGGCTCCTTTAAGCATGCCCCAGTCAGATATTTCCATGCACGTTTCCAGCTTCTCCTCAGCATCACTGGTCCGTATCTTCGTAGTGCTCACAACAGGTTTAGTGAGCTTCAATCTCTGTCTGTATGTGGGAATGAGGTGAACCATCACGTGATCAGATAATCTCAGCGCAGCTCGAGGGACAGCGCGATATGCGTCTTTCACTGTGGTGTAACAGTGATCCAGTGTGTTTAATCCTCTGGTGGGGCATTTAATAAACTGTTTGTAGCGGGGGAGATCGTGGCTCAGATTGCACTGATTAAAGTCGCCAGCCACAATAATCAGCGAGTCTGGAAAACTCCGCTCTGTGTGTTGAATGTGATCCGCGAGCACGCGCTGAGCTTCGCGCGTGTCCGCGTCGGGAGGGGCGTACACAGCGATCAGTATAAAAGAAGCAAACTCCCGTGGGGAATAAAAAGGCTTGCAGTTGATAACAAGAAATTCCAAGGCAGGAGAACAGTGTTTGGAAATTTCCGTTACATCAGAGCACCAGCTACAGTTGATGTAGAAGCAGACTCCGCCTCCTGTGGTCTTGCCGGAAAGCTCTGTGTCACGATCAGCACGGAAGAGCTGGAAGCCGTCGAGGCGCAGCGCGCTGTCCGGTATATTTTCCCGGAGCCAGGTCTCAGTAAAGCAGAGGACAGCTGAGGAGGCGAGGTCCTTAAAACGCATCAGCAGTCTCAGTTCATCCACCTTGTTAGAGAGAGAGTTGGTATTGGACAGAAATATGCCAGGCAGCGCCGTTCGCGAGCCTCTCCTGCGAAGTCGTACGAGAGCGCCCGCTCGTCTTCCTCTCTTCCGCCGTCTCACTTTCCGAGCCAAACAATAAACCAGATCGGCGGCAGGGGCTAGAAAAACTGGGAGGAGGTCCGTGGGGGTCAAAGTCCTGATATTTAAAAGTTCTTCACGGGTATAAGTGCAAGCAGACACACTTATACCCGTGTGTCAGCGGGGGTATAAGTGTGTCTTATACCCCAGCGGGGGGTCGTAACCCAGGGACGCTTTGAAGGGGGACATCCCTGTAGCAGAAGAGCGAGCGGTGTTGTGGGCATATTCAACCCAGGCAAGATGGTTGCTCCAGGACGTGGGTTTGGATCTGGACACACAGCGGAGCACAGCCTCCAGCTCCTGGTTGGTCCTCTCACACTGCCCGTTGGATTGGGGGTGATGGCCGGAGGAGAGGCTCACCTTGGCTCCGATGGCGTTGCAGAAAGACCTCCAAACCTCGGATGAAAACTGGGGGCCCCGGTCCGAGACCACGTCCACCGGAATCCCGTGCAGCCTGACCACGTGTTGGACGAGGAGGTCCGCCGTCTCCAGAGCAGTAGGGAGGCCTCGCAGGGGGACGAAGTGCACGGCCTTGGAGAAGCGGTCCACGATGGTCAGGATGGTGTCATAGGAGTTGGAGACAGGGAGTCCGGTGACGAAATCCAACGCGATGTGCGACCAGGGCCTGCCAGGGACGGGCAGGGGCTGGAGCAGACCCGCTGGAGGGGCATTTCCCGACTTGCAGGTGGCACAGATTGGGCAAGCCCGGGCGTAGCGGGCTGCATCCCTCCGCAGGCCTGGCCACCAAAAGGACCGTTGGAGGAGATCTATCATCCGGGAGGTGCCAGGGTGACAGGTGAGCTTGGAGGTGTGGAGCCAGTGGATGACCTCTCCTCGGACCGCGGATGGCACGAACAGCCTCCACTCCGGTCCGCCGCCAGGGTCAGGTTCCACCTCCTGTGCCTTCCGGATCTTGCTCTCGATGTCCCACGAGATGGCTCCCACGACGCACGACCTGGGCAGGATGGAGTGGGGCGCCTCCTCCGACTCCACAGGGGTGAACTGCCTGGAGAGGGCGTCAGGCAGGACGTTCCGAGAGCCAGGCCTGAAGGTGATAGAAAATTGGAACCTGGCGAAGAACAGGGACCAGCGCGCCTGGCGGGCGTTCAGGCGCTTGGCAGATCGTAAATATTCCAAGTTCTTGTGGTCCGTGAGGACCACAAACGGCAGGTTCGCCCCCTCTAACCAGTGGCGCCACTCCTGCAGGGCGAGCTTGATGGCCAAGAGCTCTCTGTCCCCCACATCGTAGTTCCTCTCCGCCGGGGACAAGCGCCGGGAGAAGAAGGCGCACGGTCGTTTGGCGCCATCGTCCGGTGACCGCTGGGACAGCACTGCTCCCACTCCCGTGTCCGAAGCGTCTACCTCTACGATGCACTGCAGCGCGGGGTCGACCTGGCGAAGGACCCGGGAGGAGGAGAATTCCGCCTTCAGCGCCTCAAAGGCGGCAGCGACCTCTTCGGTCCACCGGAACGGGACCTTCGGGGACGTGAGGCGGGTCAGTGGTCCAACGATGGCACTGAAGTTGGGGACAAAGCGGCGGTAGAAATTGGCGAAGCCAACAAATTGCTGCACCTGTTTCCGGGATGCAGGTGTAGGCCATTCCACCACCGCCTTTACCTTCTCTGGGTCGGGGAGCACCTTATCGTGGGCGATGATGAACCCCAGGAAGGACGTACTCCTGGCGTAAAATTCACACTTTTCTGCCTTAACGTACAGACGATTCTCCAGCAGCCTTTGGAGGACCCGCCTCACTTGGAGAAGATGAGAATATCGTCCAGGTAGACGAACACGAAAAGGCCAATGAAGTCCCGGAGGACGTCATTAATGAGGCGCTTGAAGACTGCAGGAGCGTTGGTCAACCCGAACGGCATCACCAGGTATTCAAAGTGGCCGTTCGGGGTACGGAAGGCCGTTTTCCACTCATCTCCCTCCCGGATCTGGACGAGGTGGTAAGCGCTGCGTAGGTCCAGCTTGGTGAACCAGGTCGCCCCCTGGAGGGAGTGGAAAGCAGTGTCCATGAGAGGCAGGGTGTAACGGTCCTTCTCCGTGATATTATTGAGGGCCCGGTAGTCGATACAAGGGCGGAGGGACCCATCCTTCTTTCCCACGAAGAAGAACCCTGCCCCCACGGGTGACGATGATGAGCGGATTATCCCAGCACTTAATGACTCCTTCAGGTAGGCGTTCATCGTCTCCTTCTCCGGCGCAGACAGGCTGTAAAGGCGACCAGAAGGTAAGGGAGCCCCCTGGCGGAGGTTGATGGCACAGTCATAGGGCCGATGAGGGGGGAGAGACATAGCTTTCGCTTTGCTGAACACCATACCCAGGTCGTGAAATTCTGGGGGCACCAGAGACAGGTCCGGGGGTGCAGCGTCCGTCGCAGGGGGAGGAGCGGACGGAGAGCAGGCAGCGGACTGAAGGCAGGTGCCCATACAGAACGTACTCCATGCCGATATCCCAGCTGATTTCCAATCCAGGACCGGGTTGTGAAGGCGAAGCCAGGGATACCCCAGGATGACGGGCGACACAGAGTTGGGAAGGACGTAGAAGGTCATCTCCTCCCGGTGATTTCCCGAGATGATGACCGGAACGGGGATGGTTTGATGTGATACTCTCCCAAGGGAGGCACGGGAGAGATTAACAAGGGAGATGGGATTCTTCAGTGCCTGACAGCGAATGCCCAAACGGGTTGCCAGGCTTTGTGAAATAAAGCTGCCTTCTGCACCCAAATCCACCAGTGCGTGGGTGAGATGCCCAGTGGGATTGTGGCAAAAACGGATGGGCAGCTTCAATTGGGTAAGGGGACTTAACCGATTGACGTCCGCGAGGCCCCCTACAGTGACTCGCGGACCCCGCCGTTTGGCTTATGTGGACAAAGCTCCACCGTGTATTGATTATCTCCGCAATACATGCAGAGATTCAACTCACGGCGGCGTTGTCTCTCTGCCGGGGAGAGCTTTGTCCAGCCCGTCACCATCGGCTCCGACTCCTCGGAGTGCGATGGCGGCGGCGTCGCCAGGGGGCGAGCTTGGGGCAGGTGCAATGAGGCTCCCCGAGGGCGAGAAGAAGACGACTTCCGCCCAGAGGAGCGCTCACGCAGCCTGTTATCCAAGCTGATGGCGAGAGAAGTTAGCTCAGCTAGCGTCCCAGGGATATCCCGACCAGCCAGTTCATCCCTCAGATCATCATTCAGGCTGCGGAGAAACAGGCCACAGAGGGAGCGTTCGTCCCAGCCCAGTTCCTCCGCCGCTACCCGGTAGTCAACCGCATAGTCCGCTGCCGACCGGCTTCCCTGCTGGAGAGCGAGAAGCCGATCGACTTGGACCGTCTCGGTTCGGGAATGATCAAAGACCTCCAGGAAGCGTGCCACGAACTGGTCATAGGTGAGGGTGGCGTAACTGGGCTTCGCCATTATGGCGTAGGTCCAAGTTAACGCGCGCCCCTCCAGGAGATTCCCTATGTAGCCAATTCGGCTGTGATCCGAGGGGAAGTCTCCGGGCACACGGTGGAATACGGACTCACACTGCATAATGAACCCCCGCGCTCCGCCGAGCTTTCCGCTAAAGCGGGCGGGGGTTGGAATCGGCGTGAGCCGAACCGGTGCCGCAGGAGCCGGCTGGACGGCCGCTGGGACAGCAGGAGCTGCGCCACCCTGGTGAGCCGGGGGGAACGGCTGTTGGGGGTCCAGGCGGTCCAATCGGTTAGTGATGGTAATAAGTTGATTTAAAATCACCTGCTGCTGATAAGCAATTTGATCCACCCGAACCTCGAGAGTGGTAAGCCGGTGCGTGAGCCCGCCGTCTGCCGAGCCGCTCTGCTGAAGCCGTACTGACATAACGTTCGGCTCAGGAGACGCACACACACAGGTTCAGAGTAGTTCAAACTGTTTATTAACAGCAGGGGTGTATGGGTGTGTGTCAGTGGAATGTTAATGTATTGGTGGTGGCGTCTGCTGACATTCCACGTACCAAGAATACCCTCTCGAGAATTCTTGAGGGTTCGTGGGAGTTTGCCCAACCAGTTTACATGTGTTTTGTGGACTTGGAGAAGGCATTTGACCGCGTCCCTCGTGGATTTTTGTGGGGGGTTCTTCGGGAGTATGGGGTATCGGGCTTGTTGTTACGAGCTATTCGGTCTCTGTACGACCGTTGTGAGAGTTTAGTTCGTATTGCCAACACTCGGTCGGAGTCATTCCCAGTGAGAGTTGGACTCCGCCAGGGCTGCCCTTTGTCACCGGTCCTGTTCATAATTTTTATGGACAGGATTTCTAGGCGCAGCCAGGGAATGGAGGGTGTCATGCTTGGTGACCACAGGATCTCATCTCTGTTGTTTGCAGATGATGTTGTCCTGTTGGCTTCATCCAGCAATGACCTACAGCTCTTGCTGGGACGGTTTGCCGCTGAGTGTGAAGCGGCTGGGATGAGAACCAGCACCTCCAAGTCCGAGTCCATGGTCCTCAGCCGGAAAAAGGTGGATTGTCCTCTCCGGGTTGGGGACAGGCTCCTGCCCCAAGTGGAGGAGTTTAAGTATCTTGGGGTCTTGTTCACGAGTGAGGGGAAAATGGAGCGAGAGATCGACAGACGGATTGGAGCAGCATCTGCAGTGATGCGGACGTTGTACCGGTCTGTTGTGGTGAAGAGGGAGCTTAGTTCTAAGGCAAAGCTGTCGATTTACCAGTCAATCTACGTTCCTACTCTCACCTATGGTCACGAGCTTTGGGTAATGACCGAAAGAACGAGATCGCGGATACAAGCGGCTGAAATGAGCTTTCTCCGTAGGATTGCTGGACTCACCCTCAGAGATAGGGTGAGGAGCTCAGTCATCCGGGAGAGGCTCAGAGTAGAACCGCTGCTCCTCCACATTGAAAGGAGTCAGTTGAGGTGGTATGGGCATCTGATTAGGATGCCTCCTGGACGCCTCCCACTTGAGGTGTTTCAGGCACGTCCCACTGGGAGGAGACCCCGGGGCAGACCCAGGACTCGGTGGAGAGACTATGTCTCCCAGCTGGTCTGGGAACGCCTTGGTATCCCCTCTGAAGAGCTGGAGCAGGTGGCTGGGGAGAGGGAAGTCTGGGCTTCTCTGCTTGAACTGCTGCCTCCGCAACCCGGACCTCCGGAAAAGCGGTAGAAGATGGATGGATGGATGGATGGTGGCGTCTGCTTCGGGCACAGAGGCAGGAGACCGTTCAGCCGGCAACCCTATGGGAAAGAACAGACACAGGGTGACAGGCACACACCAATACAGGAGGAGAATAGGCGAGGGAGAGAAGCTTACTTGAGTTTGACAGATGGCAGGCACTACAAGGACGGAACCCCGGGAGACAGTCACCTGCAGGACTCGGTGCAGCAGCGAGGAAGGACGAGGGACGGAGTTGTCCGCCGCCGAGGAATCCACCTGTGCACAGGGGAGCAGACTGGGAGAGGTAAGGAAAGGAATCTTCTTACCACTAGCTTGACGCTGAAGAGAGAGTTGACGCTTCGCATAGAAGACGATGAAGTCTAATGGCTTCAGGCCGAAGCTCAGGGCGAGGCGGCTTTTATCCCTCGCCGCTGACGAGTAGCAGGTGCGTGAGCAGGTGGCGCCGCTGATGAATGGCGCGGCATGACAGGCAGTCTGAGAAATGAATTTAATATGTGAATTGAAAGACAGATCTTGATCAAAAATAACTCCAAGGTTCCTTACAGAGCTATTAAGAGAAAGAGTAACCACATCCAAACTAAAAGTTTGATTTGGAAAGGTATTTCTAAGGTTTTTTGGAAAAGGTTGTTGTGCCCTTAAATACCATTTCTTGATGGGTAACAGGCGGGGATATATGAGTGGGGAAAATAACAGAATGAATGACAGCTGTGCAGCTCCGAACAGTTTGACAGCCGTAAGCTGCACAGCGCTGTCAAAATTAAACACAAACCGGAAACCATAATGAAACAACAACAACACAACCCCAAAATGTAAACATTACCACAAATACAAAATGACACAATAACTGGACAGGATAAACAAACAGACATAAAAAGACTAAACTTAACTGAAGACTGGGCATGGCACCCACCCGTGCGGAGGATCATGACAAGCAGTCAGTTTTCATGTGTATGTTGTTGGGTGTTGGTTGGTCTAGACTGGAGTTTGTTGGTTGCACACATTGACTGAACTAAATAAAAAAAATTGCTTACTGCAAACTTCTGAAGTCAGGCTCTTCTTTTAAAATGTGCCTTGACTGCTCGAGCCATATGACAATAAATAAAAATAAACACTGCAATGTATCTGACTTTCCCCATTTTTAAAAAATGACAGTATAAATGACAGTAAATATTGCTCAACTGCAGTTGGACACCATGGCATCCACATTTTATCATATTCCATTTTATTATTCTGCAAACTAAAAGCTACTTTTCTAATTTAACTATTTCAATTCAATTCAACTTTATTTATATAGTGCCATTTCACAACAACAGTTATCTCATAGCACTTTCAATTGTAGGAGAATGCCCCACAATTGAAGAAAGACCCCACCAATCAGGCAATCCCCTGTGAGCAAGCACTTGGTGATGGTGAAGAGGAAAAACTCCCTTTTACCAAGACGAAACCTCCAGCAGAACTGGGCTCAGGAAGGGCCAGTCATCTGCTGCGACTGGCTAAGGGGTGAGAGAATAGAGAAGAAGAAGAAGAAAAGAACAGACGTGTGGAGAGCAAACAGCACGATGGGGACTCAATCTATGGGAGAGAACAAACAGATGTTAATTACCAGCAAAAAAATTTTGTTGAGAGTGAAGAAAGGAGAGAAGCCCAGTGCATTGTTGGAGGTCCCCCAGCTGTCTAAACATATTCGCAGCAAAATGAAAGGAGGGTTCAGGGGAACTTGATCCCACCCTAACTATAGGCTATATCAATAAGGAAGGTTTTAACCCTATTCTGAAAAACAGAGATCGAGTCTGACTCCCGAATCCAGATTGGCAGCTGGTTCCAAAGGAGAGGTGCTTGATAACTGAAGGCTCTGCCTCCCATTGTACTTTTGGAGATTCTAGGTATTTCAAGTAATCCTGCATTTTGGGAGCATAGTGCTCTGCTGGGATGATAAAGTACTATCAAATCTTTTAAATAAAAAGGGGCCTGATTATTTAGAGCTGTGTAAGTGAGAAGGAGAATTTTAAACTTAATTCTAAACTTTATGGGAAGCCAATGAAGGGAGGCCAGAACCAGACAGATGTGATCTCTCTTTCTAGTACCTGTTAAAACTCTTGCTGTAGCATTTTGGATCAGCTGAAGACTTTTTAAAGATGCTTTAGGACAGCCTGATAATAAAGAGTTACAATAATCTAATCTAAAGCTAACAAAAGTATGGATTAGTTTCTCAGCATCACTCTGAGACAAGATGCTCCTAATCTTGGCAATATTACGCAAATGATAGAGGTTCCAAGGTTGTCATAGCCAGGAGCGGCACTGGGGTTAAGCTCCCAGTGCTCATAAAATACTCCTTATGGTGTGCGTCTCGAAAAACCTCTGACAACTAAGTCCAACTCCTAGCCTGCCCATGTGGTTTAGTCTCTAAGCCCGGCGGAACTGCTTTTACTAATAGGAGAAGGGGCGAGGGCAGATCTCTGGCACCTTAAAACCAGATGCTTCGGGTAGATGGTGGCTCATCAACCTGGGAAGGTAGCCCATCTAGGGGAAGGTAAACCCTGATTTCAAACCTCCGCTGCCTTGCGGCACACCCGGTCACGGGAAAGGCTTCGGGAGTCAACCCTGAGGAAAAATCCAGAGTCGGAGCCCCTAAGGCAGTTCTCTGTTGTTCTCAACATTGTTCTGGCAGCTCCTGCGACGGCGCTGGTGCCAAACTGTAGCAGCCCTGCTGTTCCTTTGGATTCATCAGTGACGTGGAGAGGGGGGACATGCTGCATGGGCAACATCTTGTCCTCCATATCTTCCTGCCCAGGCTTGAATCCTACCAACGCCCAACGCTGGAAGGTAGAACACTGGATCACTGGAGAGGACAATCCAGCTTCGCCTTTGGCGTAGAAAAAACACGGGGAATGACAGTTACCGGTTATAAGCCACCGCTCAATTGGTGTAGAGCTCGGCGCCAGGGGTTGTTCCCGACGGTGGGAGGGATCATCGGATCTCACTGGACAGCTACCACCCGCCTCAAGCTGGGCAGCCCCCAGCCAATAAAGTGTTGTCCCGCCACAGCTTGCTTTCCTCATTGGGTGCATGGGGATGAGGAGAAGTCCGAACAGCAGGCTGAGAACCTTCGCACCAGGCAGGACAAAAAAAACAAAAGAGACCACCTCTAAAACTGGGAACTTGGAACGTCCGCACTATGATGACAGGACTCGCTGCTAACCTCAAGGACATCAACGACACCAGGAAGACTGCCATCATCAATAATGAGCTGAAGAGACTGGGAGTGGATATCGCCACTCTCCAGAAAACATGGTTGGCTGACGCAGGCACACTGAGAGAGAAGGACTACATGCTCTACTGGCAGGGAAAGGGCAGTGATGAACACAGGGAACACGGAGTGGGCTTCGCAATGAAGAACACCTTGCTGAAGATGGTGGAACCGGGCAGCAATGGCTCTGCACGACTCCTCACCCTCCGCCTCAACACCACTCAAGGCCCAGTCACCCTCGTCAGTGTGTATGCCCCAACACTGACAGCCACACCAGAGGCAAAAGACGAGTTCTACGAGAATCTTGCAACAACTGTCAGGATCATCCCCAACTCTGAACAACTCATTCTCCTTGGAGACTTCAATGCCAGAGTGGGTGCTGACCACGACTCCTGGCCCTCCTGTCTTGGACCATTTGGCGTGGGCAGAATGAACGACAACGGACAGCGTTCTTCAAGACCAAGCCCCAACACAAGGTTTCCTGGCAACATCCGCACTCAAAGCACTGGCACCAGCTGGACTTGATCCTGACCAGGCACACCTCACTGAAGAACGTGCTAATCACTCGTTCGTTCCAGAGTGCAGATTGCGACACAGACCATTCATTGGTGTGTTGCAAGGTCAAGCTGCAGCTGAAGAAATTCCACCGTGCTAGACAGCCTGGAAAGGCACGGATTGACACCAGCAAGATGGCCCAACCAGAACTTGTTGAGCAGTTTGCCTCCACCTTTGAGAAGGAACTTGGTGTACCACAAGAAGGAGAATCTGCAAAGCAGAAGTGGGAAGAGCTGCGAAACACCATCCACCGCACAGCCTTGGCTACCTTTGGGAGGAAGACCTCGAAGTCACAGGACTGGTTTGATGCCAAGTTGACCGAGATGACCCCCGTCATTGAAGCCAAGCGCTCAGCACTTGCTGAGTACAAGAAGTACCCAAACGAGAAGAATCTCCAGATTCTCAGGGCTGCGAGAAGCAAAGTTCAGCAGACTGCTCGGCGCTGTGCCAACGAGTACTGGAGTCAGCTCAGCCAAGATATTCAAACCGCTGCTGTAACAGGGAACATCCGTGGTATGTACGATGGCATCAAGAAAGCACTTGGTCCGGCTCAGAGCAAGACGGCCCCCCTCAAATCCTCCACTGGGGAGATGATCACAGAAAAGAACAAGCAGATGGAGAGATGGGTGGAACACTACTCCGACCTCTACTCCAGACAGAACACCATGACACCATCAGCCCTTGATGCCATCGACTGCCTGCCATCCATGGGCAAACTTGACGCTGAGCCAACCATCGACGAACTCAGCAAGGCCATTGATAGCTTGGCCGCTGGCAAGGCACCCGGCAACGACGGCATACCCCTCGACCTGATCAAGCACTGCAAGACCCCCCTACTGCTGCCATTGCATGACGTCCTCTGCCAGTGCTGGAAGGAAGGTGCCATACCACAGGACATGAGGGACGCCATGATCATCACCCTCTACAAAAACAAAGGGGAGAGAAGCGACTGCAACAACTACAGGGGCATCTCCCTCCTCAGCGTTGTTGGCAAAGTCTACCCACGAGTTGTTCTCGTTCATCTACAGAAGCTTGCCGAACGTGTCTACCCCGAGTCTCAGAGTGGCTTCCGCGCTGAGTGATCGACGGTAGACATGATATTCTCCATCCGCCAACTCCAGGAGAAATGCAGAGAACAGAACATGCCCCTGTACGTCGCCTTCATCGACCTCACCAAAGCGTTCGATCTGGTCAGCAGAGAGGGCCTTTTCAAGATCCTGCCAAAGATAGGATGCCCACCAAAGTTGCAAAGCCTCATCGAATCGTTTCCCACCAACATGCAGGGGGTAGTGCAGCACGATGGCAACATCTCAGAGCCATTCAACATACGCAGCGGAGTGAAACAGGACTGTGTACTTGCGCCAACCCTCTTTGGGATTTTCTTTGCTATGCTCCTGAGGCATGCCTTCAGCACAGCAACAGAGGGAATCTACCTGCACACAAGATCTGACGGCAGGCTTTTCAACCTCGCCCGCCTGAAAGCCAGAACCAAAGTACGCGAGGCTCTAATCAGAGACATGCTGTTTGCAGACGACGCTGCAGTCGCAACCCACACACAGCAGGAGCTTCAGACCCTGATGGACCGCTTCTCCCAGGCATGCAAGGACTTCGGGCTTACCATCAGCCTAAAGAAGACTAACGTCTTGGCACAAGGCATGGAAGCACCACCAACCATCACCATCGACGACTACGAGCTGGAGGTCGTGAATCAGTTCACGTACCTGGGGTCCACGATCAGCAACAACCTCTCCCTTGATGCAGAGATCGACAAGAGGATTGGAAAATCAGCCTTCACACTCGCTCGCCTCACCACACGAGTGTGGAAGAATCCCAAACTCTCTGTCAAGACGAAGATGGCAGTGTACAACGCCTGCGTCATCAGCACACTGCTCTATGGGAGTGAGACGTGGACAACATACGCCCGGCAGGAAAAGAGACTGAGCTCCTTCCACTTGCGCTGCATTCGCCACATCCTGGACGTATCCTGGCAGGACAAAGTGCCCAACACAGAAGTTCTGTCCCGCGCCAGCCTTCCCTCCATGTTCACTCTACTCAGGCAGCGCAGGCTCCGCTGGCTAGGCCACGTTCACCGTATGGAGGATGGCAGAATCCCCAAAGACGTCCTCTACGGAGAACTGGCGACTGGCAGGAGAGGCGTTGGCCGCCCACAGCTGCGCTTTAGAGATGTCTGCAAGAGAGACATGAAGACCCTGGAGATCAACACAGAGCGCTGGGAGGACCTTGCAACGGACCGCTCCAAATGGAGAGGCACCCTGACCAGACAGCTCAAGGCGGGTGAAGAGAGACTGACTGCTGCAGCAGATGAAAAAAGGACCCGCAGGAAGAACCGCCACAGACCCAGCAGCACGGAGACCACCCACAAGTGTGACCTGTGTGACAGGGACTGCCATTCGCGCATCGGCCTGTTCAGCCACAGGCGGTGCTGTTCCAGCAGAGTAGACGTTTAGGATTCTCTTCCATGGTCATCATAGACCGACGGAGGCCGACGACGATAGAAGGCAGCCTCAGAAACAAGTTTAATACGTGAATTAAAGAACAGATCTTGATCAAAAATAACTCCAAGGTACAGAACTATTAAGGAAAAGAGTAACCCCATCCAAACTGGAATGGTATTTCTAAGGTTTTTGGACCAACTAGAATGACTTCAGTCTTATCTGAATTTAATAGCAAGAAATTACAAGTCATCCAAGCTTTGTTTTCCTTAAGACAAGCCTCTAATCTGGCTAACTGATTACTGTCATCTGGCTTCATTGACAAGTATAATTGTGTGTCATTTGCATAACAATGAAAATGTATGCGATGCTTTCTGATAATATTGCCAAGCGGAAGCATATATAAACTAAAAAGAACAGGGCCTAGCACAGATCCCTGGGGAACCCCGTGACTGAGCTTTGAGTTAGACGAAAACTCATTATTGGCATGAACAAACTGGAACCTATCAGATAAATAAGATTTAAACTACTGCAGCAAAGTTCCATTAAGTTGAACAAGGTATTCTAATCTATCAAGTAAAATATTATGATCAGTAATATCAAAAGCTGCACTAAGGTCCAAAAGGACAAGTACAGAAACAAGTTCATTATCAGATGTGATAAGGAGGTCATTAGTGACCTTCACTAAAGCTGTTTCAATACGATGATGGATTCTAAACCCTGAATGAAACTCTTCAAATAAACCACTTCCCTGCAAGTGGTCAAATAGCTGCGTAGCAACAACCCCTTCTAAGATTTTTGAAATTAAAGGCAGATTAGAGATTGGTCTATAGTTAGCTAAAACTCCTGGATCCAGCGTTGGCTTTTTAAGTAAGGGTTTAATTACAGCAGTTTTAAAAACCTGCGGTACATGGCCTAATGGTAATGAAGAATTGATTATTTCAAGACTAGAGCTACCAGTAAATGGGAAGACTTCTTTAAATAGCCTGGTAGGAATAGGGTCTAGTTGACAAATTGAAGGCTTGGATGAGGAAATTATTTTATCTAACTCTAAAAGGTCAATTGGAGTAAACTCATCCAAACAGATATCAGTTGAAGGAGTTGTAGTAGTTACTGTATTGAAGTTAACAGTGGGAAGGATTTGGCTGATTTTATCTCTGATAGATGAAATTTTCTACAGCCAATCCAGTCTCTTTGTGATGATACATTTGTGGAAATCCAGTTCTTAATTTTATCACAATCTCAAATGAAGCAAAAATTCCTAAAAGCTTTTGACAGGCATATGACTTAGCAAAGCCTCATTTGGAATGGTCACATGATTTTTGGGCACTCCAAGGCAAGTGTCGAATCACTTTTGTGCAACACTTCCGCTTCAAATGCTCAATACATTGTCAAGCTGTTTGGCTCGAACATTATATCACTACCATTGTCAGGGCGTGAATTGAGCCCATCTTGTGTTATAAAATACATTTTCTTGTTTCTGGACATGAGTCAACTCACACCCTCGCCTTTAGTTCTCCTTTTGGAGTTTTGGTATTAATTATTATTATTATTCTCAGTATTATTATTATCATGTCTTTGGTTTTGTATTTATTTCTTTTCCATGGCTTTGGTTTTCTTCTGATTATTATTCCTGTCTTCGTCTCAGTGTGTTATCATCATCCTTTGTATTATTTTATCATGATCACATCTTGTAATTCATTTCTGTCATCCTGTTGGTTTGAGCTCTTATTTTGACAGCATCATTTGTTTACTTCCGTTTTCACCTAGCTTCTTTCATGTCTCCTTAAAGGTCCGATGACACGTTTCTGACCTTTTTTTAGCATGTTGTGTAAACCCAAAAGTCATTGTCACTGATCAATATAATATTTACAACCGCACCTGCATAAACTAGTTATCATCAAAAAAACAGCAGCCGCTGACTGGACTGTGGAGCCGCCCACCGAATTAAGGGTGGCACCCCCATGACGTAATCGACAGAACAGACTCCGGTCTTGTTGACTGGAATGACAGAAGCTTTGTGGCTCACAGTTTCTCTGGTTTCTTGTTTTAATTTTACAGCTATGCCTTTGCGTCGTGTCGCAGGCTTAGATAAAGCGTGTGATGTGTGAGAGACCACATCACACGCTTCAGCTCGAGCCTGCTCTCCTGTGCGCTTTTATGCAGGAGGAGCGCGAGGAGGGGAAGGATTAATGGATTTACGCGCAGCTTTGACCTACTTTCTCTGATCGCAGCCGGTCCGGGCACGTCCCCTCTGTCATTATCAACAGGTGAGTCAAACTCCCGCTGATCATGTTTCACAGTCCTCGCCCAGGTGCTTGTCAACATACCATCACCAGCAGTGCGTTAATGGCAAACGGCCGCCAAAATGTACACGCACTGCTGGTCAATAGTATTGTCATCTGTGCTATTAGTCTGCCAGTATTTTCAGCACTCTCACGACGTGTTAGCCACTCCACACAGCTGTGGTTCTCGTGTGTTCTTGAAGCGATGTCGGCTCTGGTGCGCAACCGTGGTTAATACGTCTCCTTTCCATGTTCGCTGAGCGATGTTGGCCCCGAACGCCTACTGTTTGTGTTTCTGTATATTATTTGTAAGTCTTCAGCTTTTTGGGAATTGTCTGTGGTTCTATATTAAATGTGCTGTGGTGAATCCTGCCCTTAAATCCCCGTTATTTCATGCGCCGTCTCCCTGCCCTGCGTAAGAGTGCATGGAGAGGGATGATTTATGCATAAATAATGAGGATTTACACAAGGATTTAAGGGCAGGATTCACCACAGCACATTTAATATAGAGCGACAGACAATTCCCAAAAAGCTGAAGACTTACAAATAATATACAGAAACACAAGCAGTAGGCATTCGGGGCCGACATCGCTCAACAAACATGGAGAGGGGAGGTATTAACCACGGTTGTGCACCAGAGCCGACGTCGCGACAAGGGGCGCAACAGAACCACGGCTGTGTGGAGTGGCTAGCACGTCATGATGGTGTTGGCAATATTGGCTGGCTGACACCACGGCAGATGATGCACACAAAACATGAACAGCTGACTGTCACTGAGTCTGACTCGCTAGGCACAATGCCTGCTTAGCACGGCTCAAACCTATATGGTTTGATGCCCCCAGATTCTTCATTGTCATCCCATTCTTCTAAACTATAATGGTCTGAAGATTGGACAACACAAACCAATTCCAGACTACATGTGCTGGAACCATGCTCGATGTTTTCAACCACTTCCATCCTGTGTGTACAAAGGGCAGCCAAGCGCTGTGTTCTATCGATGACGTTAAAACATGGCTGGGGTTTTTTCGAGCCACTGACACAATGTGTGATGTGGCGCTCATGAAAACATTGGATATTCGCGTGAAAAAAAAGCCTGCTTCACTTAGAACTGCACAGACAACCCAATTTCGTCATATTGTATTATGTGTTGAAAAATTACAGGAAGTCAAGAACGTGTCATCAGACCTTTAAGTTCCTGATTATTCACAGCTGTTTATTATTTTAGTAATTATTTCTTGCTTTATTTAAGGGACGCCGTCCCATAGTTCAGGGCGACATCCTACTCGTCATGCTGGCATGGATCACATGCTTCTGTTTAGTGTTGTCCCACCGAAGTCTGTTATGTTTGAACCAAGCCAAGTCCTGTAAGTCTTGTTTCTGTTTCCCGTCGTGAATTATTTTGTGTTTATTAAATCTCGCAAATTGAAGTCCAGCGTTTGGGTTTGGTATTCCTCCCTTGGAGGGGCTCTTTTATGACAACCATATAAAGTACTTTACCTGTTTTCCAGGACCTTCTCTTTTTCTTGGTGGAGTGGACTCTCTGGAGGAGCCAGAACCCCATACAACTGTTTGTAAGTGCACTGACAATATTCACCTAACAGTCAAAGTCCCTGGCGTCAGGGCATCCATCACTCAACCTGCAGGAAAAATATCTCATCTTACCAACTGCACTGGAACATCACCTACACAAAGACTTCTGGCAGCCACCTACTGTATGTAAATACTGACCAATCTTCACGTTGACACCACCTGTCAGAGAAGACTCGCTCATTAAATACTATTCTGCTCAGTTATATCAAAACCAAACTCGCCTTTTCTCTTTTCCTCTCTCTGCAGGGGCTGCAAGATCTTTGCACAGTCACACTCACAACTATTACAATAAACTTAATTTTTACACTTGAATGTGACTCCGGTTATGTCTGCTTTTGGGGCTGTCTGTATCTAAACATTTCAGTTTGGCTGTTAGTATGATCTTTTTATGAAAAGCTGTGTTTTACACCAGGTTTAACAGGATGCACACCTTCCAAAAGATTCAAATTTAGTTTCCTCAGTCCACAGAAGCTTCCACCCCGGAAGCATCATTCAAGTCTCTGCTGGGCCACACCAAAGACCAGTGTCCAAACTGATGCTTGTGAGGCCTGCAGTTCTATAGATGTTCTGGGTTTTTGTTTCTTGTCTGTTCTAGAATTTCTTTAGATTGTGGCATGATGTGTTGCTTTTTGAGATCTTTTAGCCTACTTCACTTTGTCAGACATATTCTGTTTAAGTGGTTTCTTGATTCAACAGGTGTGGCAGTAACCAGGCCTGGGTACGGCTTGTGAAATTGAACTCAGGCTTCCAAAATATGTGGTTAATCACAGTTAATTCATGATCTAACAAGATGGTGAAATGACCTTTTCATATAGGGCTAGGTAGCTTTGGATAGCCTTTTTTCCCTTAATAAATGAAAGCATGACTTAAAAACTGCATTTTTGAATTTATTTGTGTTATCTTTATATAATATTAAAAATTGTTTGATCTGAAACATTTAAGTGTGACAAATATGTCAAAATATAAGAAAACACGAAGAGGAAAATACTTTTTCACAGAAATGTATGTGTCATGACTCACTCTGGGCCGTCACCTGCTTCAGCTGTGCGCACACCTGCGGCCAATAACTCACAGGCTTTATAGCCTGCTCTGCCTGGTCCCTCGGCACGGAGCCGTCTGTCATTCTACCTGACCTTCGTCTCCCGCACGTCTGTTTCCGCACAGATCAACGTTCCGCTGTGCAGAACGTTCCTCTCGCCTCGCCTAACCTCATTGCTCTTCACCGGGAGTGCCCCGCAGATGCTGTCTTCCTGGCTGGAGCCCTCGGGCCGAACCTGTGCTTGCATCAGTCCACCTGCAAGTAAGCCCCAGTGATTATTCAGCTCACTGTGACTTGGCAGAAATTAACGTCTGTGCTTTGGCTCTGTTTTAGGGTTGCCAGGCTGTATGGCGCTCTGTCTCGCCCCCGGCTGCTGCACGTTCATCATTATCATCATCACATTTACACAACGCATACATGCACTCATACACCCTCTGTTGGTTACAATAAAGATTATTAAATTATACTCGAGCCTGTGTGTGTGTTCCTTGGGTCCAGCAATATGTCAGTATGGCTCCGTCAGAGCGACCCAGCGAACAGCAGGCTTGCACACCAGCTTAACATCTTAGAAGCTCAAGTGGACCAACTAACTCACCAACAGCAGGTTATCCTAAATCAGTTAGTCCAGATCAACAGCCGGTTGGATCGTCTGGAAGGACAGCCGGCTTTTCCTCCGGCTCCTAGCAGCAGGCCAGCTCCCATTAGCTCTCCTTCTAGCCAGGCTAGCCCGGGCCCGCTAACCCGTCTCACTCCGGTTCCCACTCCCATACGCTTCAGCGGAAAGCTCGGGGAGGCTCGGGGCTTTATCCTTCAGTGTGAGACGGTGTTTCAGCGGGTTCCGGGAGATTTCCCCACCAACCACAGCCGCATCGGCTACGTGGCTAATCTGTTGGAAGGGCGAGCGCTAGCATGGGCATACGCCATTCTGGCGAAACCCAGCTATGCCAAATTAACCTACGCCCAATTTGTGCACAATTTCAATGAGGTTTTTGACCATTCGGACCGTGATAGCGTGTTTACCACCCGGTTATTAAATCTTCGTCAGGGTGGCTGGTCGGTGGCCAACTACGCTGTCGACTTCCGGGTGGTGGCGGTGGAAGTTGGGTGGGAGGATGCCTCGCTTTGCAGCATCTTCATTAGGAGTTTGAGTCCTAGCCTACGGGATGAGCTGGCCCGCTTAGATAAACCCGAACGTCTCACAGAGCTAATCTCTTTAACTATTAGTCTTGACAACAGGCTGAGAGAGCGAGCTGCCGAGCGGAGGTCTTCCAGCCGCTCGAGCAGGCAGTTTCAGCGCTCCGCTCAGTCTTTACCTTTGGCGTTGCCCGCGCTTGAGGCCCCAGACGATCCTGAGGCAATGATAGTAGGGCGGACCAAACTCTCGCAGGCCGAGAGACAGAGCCGCAGGGAGTTAGGTCTGTGCATGTATTGTGGGGATGATCTGCACGAGATCAAGTCCTGCCCGGTGCGGCCAAAAGAGGGGGTCCACGCATCGCTGTAGGGGGACTCGTGGACTCATCTCGGCCTAATCCCATATCAAAATGTCTCCTCCCAATTAGGTTCTGTTACAAACACAGAGATTCTTACACACACACTGGTGGGCTTGGAGGCTGAGCAGAGCTTCATTTCGGGGAAACTGGCAACCCGACTGGGGCTCCCTTGCCATGCCCTCCTGGCCCCCCTTAACCTTGTCGCTCTGTCAAAGGCTCCTCTGGAGACAGTGACACATCAGACAGCCCAAGTCTCTGCTATTATCTCAGGTAACCATCGAGAGGACCTTCGGCTGTTTGTGCTGTCCACCTCGGCTGCCCCCATCATTCTGGGCTACCCCTGGCTCCGCCTCCGCAACCCGACCCTTGACTGGTGTACTGGAAGCATCCTCACTTGGAGCTCTTTCTGCCTGAGCGCGTGCATCCAATCTGCAGCTTGTTCTCCCTCGTTTCCTCTCTCCTCCCCGCCCCCCTTTTTCCTCCTGACCTGTCCAGAGTGCCTCCGGAGTTTCATGACCTTGGAGCGGTGTTCAGCAAATCCCAGGCACTGTCTCTTCCCCCCACCACCCGTACGACTGTGCCATTAGTCTCCGCCCTGGCGCCCCCCTGCCGTTGAGCCGCCTTTACAGCTTATCTGCTCCGGAGCGGGAGGCAATGGACGCGTATATCAAGGAGTCGCTCAGCTCGGGCATCATTCGGCCTTCTTCCTTGCCGGTGGGGGCGGGCTTCTTCTTTGTTGGAAAAAAGGATAGTTCCCTTCGACCTTGTATCGACTTCCAGGCGCTGAACAATATCACGATCAAGGACAAATACACTCTTCCGCTCATGGACTCTGCTTTCGACTCCCTCCAGGGGGCCTCCTGGTTCACAAAGCTGGACCTCCACAGCGCCTACCATCTCATACGGATCTGGGAGGGCGACGAGTGGAAGACGGGTTTTTGGACCCCAAGTGGCCACTTTGCATATCTCGTCATGCCGTTTGGGCTTACCAATGCTCCGGCTGTCTTCCAGCGCTTGATTAACGACGTTCTCCGGGACTTCCTCGGGTCCTTCGTCTTCGTCTACCTGGACAACATTTTGATCTTCTCCCAGTCACGGGAGGAACATCAGGTCCATGTGAGGCGGGTCCTTCAACGGCTCCTGGAGAACAAACTATTTGTTAAAGCGGAGAAGTGCGAGTTCTACACTGAGAAGACCTCCTTTCTAGGATTTATTATTTCACACAACCAGGTCATCCCGGACCCTGGAAAGGTCAAGGCGGTGGTGGATTGCCCCCCCCCCTTCAAGGAAGCAGCTGCAACAATTCCTGGGGTTTGCCAATTTTTACCGAAGGTTTGTTCCCAAGTACAGCTCGATTGCTCTCCCCCGACCCGTCTCACCTCTCCCAAGGTGACGTTCCGGTGGACTGAGGAGGCTGCGGTGGCTTTTGTGGACCTGAAAACTGAATTCTCATCCTCCCGGGCCCTGACGCAGGTGGATCCCGCTCTCCAGTGTCTGGTCGAGGTGGATGCCTCTGACTCGGGGGTGGGGGCAGTCTTGTCTCAGCGCTCTCCAGTGGACGGGGTGATTCGCCCCTGCTCCTTCTTCTCTCGGCGGCTGTCCCCCACAGAGAGGAATTATGACGTCGGCGACAGAGACCTCCTGGCGGTGAAGCTTGCGCTGAAGGAGTGGCGGCACTGGCTGGACGGGGCCGGGCAACCCTTCGTGGTGTGGACCGACCACAAGAACTTGGAGTACCTGAGAACGGCTAAACGCCTGAATGCCCGCCAGGCTCGTTGGTCCTTGTTCTTTGGGCGCTTCTGGGTCACCATCACCTACCACCCCAGGACGAAGAATGCCAAACCTGACGCCCTGTACAGGCAGTTTGACTCAGAGGCCTCTGAGGGGCATGAGCACACCATCCTCCGTGCTTCGTGCGTCGTGGGCGCCCTCTCATGGGGCATTAGGGACAAGGTCCTGAGGGCGCAGGAGGCTGAGCCGGATCCAGGCGGAGGGCCTGCAGGGAGACTATTCGTCCCATCTTCTGTCCGGGGTGACGTGATCCACTGGGCCCATTCGTCCAAGCTCGCCTGCCACCCTGGGATTATCCGCCTGGTGGAGCTGCTCCAGAGATTGTTCTGGTGGCTGGGCCTCCAGAATGACGTCATCAATTATGTCCGTGCCTGTCCCCAGTGTGCCTCCGGGAAGACATCATCATCACCGCCGGCAGGTCTCCTCCATCTGTTGCCGGTCCCTGGACAACCGTGGTCCCACATCGCCCTGGACTTTGTAACTGGTCTCCCGGCATCCAACCATTTCGACACCGTCCTCACCATTGTGGACCGCTTTTCCAAAGCTGCCCATTTCGTCCCCTTACATGGGCTCCCAACGGCACGAGAGACGGCAGACCTATTGGTGCAGCACGTCGTGCGTCCTCACGGGATTCCCAAGGACATTGCCTCCGATCGGGGTCCTCAGTTTGTGTCCTGCGTATGGAGGAGCTTCTGCAACGTGCTGGGGGCGACAGTGAGCCTGTCCTCCGGTCATCACCCTCAGAGCAACGGGCAGTGCAAGCGGGCCAATCAGGAGCTGGAGGCCGCTCTGCGCTGCGTCATCACCTCCAGTCCGTCGTCTTGGAGCAGCCATCTGCCATGGATCGAATACACCCATAATTTGACCCTGTCCTCTGCAATCGGCATGTCGCCCTTCAAGGCGTCGCCGGGTTATGATCCCCCGTTGTTCCCCGAGGAGAAGGGGGAGGTGGCCGTGCCTTCCATCCATGCCCACCTGAGGTGCTGTCGTCGGCTCTGGACTGCTACACGCCGGGCCCTTTTACGCACAGCAGAGCGCAACTCAAGGACAGCAAACCGACACAGAAGACCTGCTCCGCAGTATCAGGTGAGTCAGCAGGTATGATTGTCAACCCAACACATTGCTTTGAAGGCTGAAAAGAGGAAGCTGGCTCAGCGTTTTATTGGGCCCTTCCCTATTATTCGTGTGGTTAATCCTGTGGCTGTGCGTCTGGCTCTCCCCCCCTCTCCATGTTTGTCCTACGTTCCACGTCTCACAGGTCAAGCCCGTCATCTCCAGCCCTCTTTGCCCCCCTCCCAAGGCACCACCCCCGCCAGTGTTGATCGACGGCGACCCGGCGTGGAGGGTCAACTCCATCTTGGACTTCCGCCGCCGGGGTCACGGCTTGCAGTACCTGGTGGACTGGGAAGGGTATGGCCCCGAGTGGAGGTCCTGGGTGCGTCCATCATTCGTGCTGGACAAGCGCCTCATCAAGGACTTCCATCAGACGCACCCAGGTAGGCCAGCGCCGGGAGACACTGCTCGGGGGGGGGGGGGTACTGTCATGACTCACTCTGGGCCGTCACCTGCTTCAGCTGTGTGCACACCTGCGGCCAATCACTCATGGGCTTTATAGCCTGCTCTGCCTGGAGCCTCGGCACGGAGCCAACTGTCATTGTACCTGACCTTTGTCTCCCGCACGTCTGTTTCCGCACAGATCATCACTTCATCTTGAATGATCTCCCTTCGACAAGTAAGCAACACGCTACTTACCTTTTCTCTCAGGCTCTCCCCTGTGCACAGGTGGATTCCTCAGGCGGCGGAACCAACTCTCCGCAGCAGCGGAACGTTCCTCTCGCCTCACCTAACCTCATTCCTCTTCACTGGGAGTGCCCCGCAGACGCTGTCTTCCTGGCTGGAACTCGGGCCGAACCTGTGCTTGCATCAGTCCACCTGCAAGTAAGCCCCAGTCATTATTCAGCTCACTGTGACTTGGCAGAAATTAACGTCTGTGCTTTGGCTCTGTTTTAGGGTTGCCAGGCTGTACGGCGCTCTGTCTCACCCCCGGCTGCTGCACGTTCATCATCATCACATTTACACAAAGCATACACGCACTCATACACCCTCTGTTGGTTACAATAAAGATTATTGAATTATACTCGAGCCTGTGTGTGTGTTCCCTGGGTCCAGCAATATGTCAATATGTGTGTATAATATGCATGTACACACAATTTACTGCATATACAGTGGGGCAAAAAAGTATTTAGTCAGCCACCAATTGTGCAAGTTCTCCCACTTAAAAGATGAGAGAGGTTTCCAATTTTCATCATAGGTATACCTCAACTATGAGAGACAAAATGAAAAAAAAAAATCCATAAAATCACATTGAAAAATTTTTAATGAATTAATTGGTAAATTCCTCGGTAAAATAAGTATTTGGTCTCCTACAAACAAGCAAGATTTCTGGCTCTCACAGACCTGTAACTTCTTCTTTAAGAGGCTCCTCTGTCCTTCACTCGTTACCTGTATTAATGGCACCTGTTTGAACTCGTTATCAGTATAAAAGACACCTGTCCACAACCTCAAACAGTCAGACTCTAAACTCCACTATGGCCAAGACCAAAGAGCTGTCAAAGGACACCAGAAACAAAATTGTAGACCTGCACCAGGCTGGGAAGACTGAATCTGCAATCGGTAAGCAGCTTGGTGTGAAGAAATCAACTGTGGGAGCAATTATTAGAAAATGGAAGACATACAAGACCACTGATAATCTCCCTCTATCTGGAGCTCCACGCAAGATCTCACCCTGTAGGGTCAAAAAGATCACGAGAACGGTGAGCAAAAATCCCAGAACCACACAGGGGGACCTAGTGAATGACCTGCAGAGAGCTGGGACCAAAGTTACAAAGGCTACCATCAGTAACACACTACGCCGCCAGGGACTCAAATCCTGCAGTGCCAGACGTGTCCCCCTGCTTAAGCCAGTACACGTCCAGGCCCGTCTGAAGTTTGCTAGAGAGCATTTGGATGATCCAGAAGAGGATTGGGAGAATGTCATATGGTCAGATGAAACCAAAATAGAACTTTTTGGTAAAAACTCAACTTGTCGTATTTGGAGGAGAAAGAACACCATACCTACTGTGAAGCATGGGGGTGGAAACCTCATGCTTTGGGGCTGTTTTTCTGCAAAGGGACCAGGACAACTGATCTGTGTAAAGGAAAGAATGAATGGGGCCATGTATTGTGAGATTTTGAGTGAAAACCTCCTTCCATCAGCAAGGGCATTGAAGATGAAACATGGCTGGGTCTTTCAGCATGACAATGATCCCAAACACACCGCCCGGGCAACGAAGGAGTGGCTTCGTAAGAAGCATTTCAAGGTCCTGGAGTGGCCTAGCCAGTCTCCAGATCTCAACCCCATAGAAAATCTTTGGAGAGAGTTGAAAGTCCGTGTTGCCCAGCGACAGCCCCAAAACATCACTGCTCTAGAGGAGATCTGCATGGAGGAATGGGCCAAAATACCAGCAACAGTGTGTGAAAACCTTGTGAAGACTTGCAGAAAACGTTTGACCTCTGTCATTGCCAACGAAGGGTATATAACAAAGTATTGAGATGAACTTTTGTTATTGACCAAATACTTATTTTCCACCATAATTTGCAAATAAATTCTTTAAAAATCCTTCAATGTGATTTTCTGGATTTTTTTGTCTCATTTTGTCTCTCATAGTTGAGGTATACCTATGATGAAAATTGGAGACCTCGCTCATCTTTTAAGTGGGAGAACTTGCACAATTGGTGGTTGACTAAATACTTTTTTGCCCCACTGTATTGAGCATGTAATGTCCAGTTAGGGACAAGAGTTGGACATTAGCTATAAACTCTCTGCAGTACATCAGTTTCTTATGCTTAAGAAGCATCGTTCATATCATTTAAATTCATATTAGAAAACATATTTTTGAAGAAAGATAAAAAAGTAATCCCACCCCTGACCATCAGTGACCCTTCTGTGTGGCATTTGCATGTTCTCCCTGTGTCTGCGTGGGTTTACCCCAAGTACTCCGGTTTCCTCCCACAGGCCAAAAACATGCAAGTTAGGTTAATTGGACACTCTAAAGGGGCCTTAAGTGTGAATGTGTGTGTGAATGTGAAGGGATTGGCGTCGTACTGTGGCTGTTTCATCCATCCAGGTGGATGCCCTGAATTTCCCTCTGGGGATCAATAAACTACCCCCCCCCCAAAAAAAAACAAACAAAAAAACCACACTCAAATAACGAAATAAATAATTTTTATTTAAATATTTACTGACAAATGGGCAAGACTGATGCAACAGTTGCAACCAAACAGGTCATTCTGCTGTGTATAATATGCGTTTTGTACCTATAATATTCCTAAAATATAAAAGGATGCACTAGAATGGGTCTCAAATATTTGTAAACGTGTCCTGTTACAGCACTGCATGAGTTTATTGACGATAGACTATAAACTACACATATAAACTAAAACTGTGGAGAAAGGAGGCAGGCGAGACAATGAGCTGGGCGACACAGTCACTTCATTCTTCCTCCAACATATTTTACAGCAAAAAAGACTGTTGAGTCTCTGTGCACTCCTCTTTTATACCTTTATTTCCATGCATCGAGACCTGACACTTCCGACCATAACTATTGTTGTTTGAACAAAGAATGTGTGGTATATTAACATAGCATAATGCCGGCTCCGCTCCAACACACTTCTTCTCTCTGGCATTTACTCATCTCCCCGGGGGGCGCACAGTCCTTACTGTCCCATCTGATACCCCCGGGTGACACCTCTTCCTTTGGTCAATTGTCCCCTGGCTGGAGAAGTCCAACACCATGCCCCCCCAGCCCCCCCCCCCGAACACCCAGAATGGGCCTTAACACCCCCCCTCCCCATCCTTTGGGCTTGAGATGGCGCCCATAGCGGCTGTAGTGGGGGGTTGCCTATCCTGTCGAACTGCCCTGCTAGCGGGGTGTACAGGAGGGCACATCAGTTTGTGGAGGGAAAAAGGGAGGGGGAGAAAACACATCAGCTTCGCGAGTGCCAATCCCTGCTGAGGAATCACCAACCTACGGAGCCACCAATGGTTAGCATCCGCGCCGGGGAGCTTGGGCCAACACCACCTGCTCGTCTGCCAACACAAAAGCTGGCTTCAGCCTGTCGATGCAGACGGTTTCCCTACGTCCCTCCAAGTCTAACACAAAATGTTTCACCCCAGGTTCCAACACCCTGAACAGTCTGTCGTATGGTGGGTCCGGTGCGCATCATGCATAACAAAAACAGAAGTGGCATTCTGCAAGCTTTTTGAGACAAATGTGCAGGGAAAACAATGGTGGGCCGGGCCTGGTACACTCACAGTCTCCGTACTGTGTAAAAATTGTGTGGGTGGATCGGATTGGCATGGGGATTTCTGTTAAAAACTCTCCGGGGATGTGCAGCGGTTGAGAAAAAACGAGTTCTGCCAGGGAGGCTGTCAAATCCTCCTTAGGTGCGGAGCGCAACCCTAAAAGAACCCAAGGCAGGCGGTCGACCCAATTTGTGTATGTGAGCGAAGCTCTGAGCGCTGCTTTAAGGGACCTATGAAAAGGCTCACATAACCCATTAGCCTGGAGGTTATACACAGTAGTGCGGTGAATTTTGACTCCCAGGCTCTGAGCCATTGCGGACCAGAGTTCTGAAACAAATTGTGGACCTCTGTCGGACATGATGTCCAATGGAGCTCCGAAACGTGCAACTCAAGCCGACAAAAAAGTGGGCGCCACTTCTGCGGATGTGGTAGAAGCCAGCGGGACCACTTCAGGCCAGTGCATGGTGCAGTCCACGACTGTCAAAAGGTGTGTGAAACCTTGTGACGGCAGGAGGGGTCCCACCAAATCCATGTGGACATGGTCGAACCTCCTGGCCGGGATTTGGAACGGCTCAAGGGGAGTTCTGGTGTGCTTGTGCACTTTGGCCCACTGGCACATGACACAAGCTGCAGCCCACTCTTTCACGTCTTTGCGCAAGCGCAGCCAGACGAGTTTCACCCCCACTAGTTTCACCGAACCATGCACTCCTGGATGTGAAAGGGAGTGGACCAACTCAAAAATGTGATGGCGCCAAGACCTCGGAACCACCGGGCGCCGGCGGCTGATGGAGACATTGCAGAGTAAGGGAGGGCACCCTTCTTGCACCACCCTGCTCTCCAGCCTTAACCCCGCTGGCGTAGACTGGAGCGTGCAAATGTCCACGTCCCCGGCTTGCTCTGCGGCCATGGCAGGGAAATCTATTCCCATGTAGACCGGGGCAATTAACGTGTGCGACAGGCAATTGGCCACGACGTTGAGCTTACCAGCGACGTGTTGAATGTCGGTAGTAAACTCTGAAATTGCGGCCAACTGCCGTTGCTGCCGGGCCAGCCATGGTTCTGAGACCTTGGCCATTGCGTACGTCAGCGGCTTATGGTCCACAAACGCTGTGAACTCACGTCCCTCCAGCCAGAACTGGAAATGGTGCATCACCAGGTGGACAGACAGCAATTCTCTATCAAACGTGCTATACTCGCATTCGTTGTCGCACAAAGTGTGGCTGAAAAATGCGAGCAGCTGTCATGGACCTGAGACACACTGCTCCACTACTGCTCCAATGGGAATGTCAGATGCATCTGTAGTGAGCGCTATCCGTGCAGACGGGTCCGGGTGGGCTAACAACACGATATCCGCAAGCACTGTTTTGGCGTTAGTAAAAGCCTGGACTCGCTTGGGAGGAGTCCAGTCGATGGCTTCTGTGGGCTTCTTTTTTTTTTTAAGTGTGGCGTACAACGGCTTCATCAGCTGGGCTGCCCGGAGAAGGAAGCGGTTATAAAAATTAACCATTCCCAAAAACTCCTGTAGTGCCCTCACGGTCTGCGGACGTGGAAAGTCCGACACAGCACGCACTTGGTCCGGTAGCGGGATTGCACCCTCTGGCAAAATGCAGTGGCCCAAAAAATCAGTCACTGGCACACTGAACTGGCACTTCACCAGGTTAACTATCAAACTGTGTGCTTCCAACCTCAGGAAAGCTGTCCTGAGATGGGCGATGTGCTCCTCCTCGGACGCGCTGGCTATCAGAATGTCATCTAAATAGACAAAAACAAAGGACAAGTCGCAAAGCACTAAGTCCATCATCCTCTGGAAGGTCTGTGCTGTGCCTTTTAATCCGAACAGCATGCGTAAAAACTTGAAAAGGCCAAAAGGAGTTATTACCGCTGTTTTTGGAACATCTTCTGCGCGCACTGGGACCTGGTGGTAACCGTGGACCAGATCCACTTTGGAAAAAACACGCACCCCGGCTAGGTGCACAGAAAAATCCTGGATGTGTGGAATAGGATCACAATCGTGTTCTCTAACATTGTTCAAATGCTGGAAATCGCTGCATGGTCACCACGACCCGTCGGCTTTAGGCACCATGTGTAGTGGGGATGTCCACGGGCTGTTGGAGCGCCTGATGATATCCAACTGCTCTAAATTGGCAAACTCTTCTTGTGCGCTAGCCAGCTTAGCTGTGTCCAAACACCAAAGATGCGCAAACACTTTCGTCCTTTCATCGTTATAAAGTGCTCGACCCCGTGCTTCGTTACCATAGCTGAAAAAGTCGGGACTGTGAGTGCTGGGAACTGTGCGAGCAAATGTTGGTACTTACCCCCTGGAGCTATAACATTAGCCAGTGTTGTCAACTCAGTTTCCCGAGCTGTGCAGGGCAGTGAGATAAAAGAGACAGCGTCCACTAATCTATTAGCAACATCGACTAACAATCCATAAACGCATAGAAAATCTGCTCCTAAAACGGGCCCGGAACATGCAGCTATCACAAAGTCCCACTGAAAGTTGCGTCCGTGTAAGCATATCGTCATTGTCCGCTCATCAGATGTCCTGATGGTGGATCCGTTGGCGGCCGTGAGCTCGGGACCACTGTGTCCTGCCACCCTATCTGCGTTGACCAGCAGGATGAGGCTCTTCTGGGAGCCGGAGTCCACCAAAAACCGTCTCCCCGAATGTGTGTCCATGACATAAAGCAGTCTGTTCCTGTCGCCATTGGTTGCAGCTGCCACTGAATTCTGAAAGTGTCGTCTTCCCGAATTGGCATGGTGCCAGGCAGCGATGGGCATTTGAGTTGAAATGGCGATGATAAAAAGAGATCACTCCATTCCTTCATCTTCTGGTGTCCGTCCTGGCTACCACGAATGGCTCCTCGACCTCGCTGGAGTCCCTCATGGATGCTGGTGCCACTGTCTGCACGCTGAGAGTTCTGGTCGCTGAAATGATGCGGTCCGCTTCCTGCGCCAGGGTGTGGTAGTCCTTAGCAACCAGCCGCAGCGAGTTGGCCAGGATCGCCCTCACTGTAGCTGGTAGGTTCCTGAGGAACAAGTCGGCGAACAGGAAAGATTCGTCATCCTTCCCCCTCAACGCCAACATGCTCTCCATGAGCTCCACTGCTGATTTGTCCCCTAATTCCGAATGTGTTAGGAGCCTCTCTGCCCTCTCACTGTCAGAAAGGGTATAGCGCTGGAGAAGCATCCTCTTGAGCGCCTCATATTTTCCTTGGGCCAGTGGCTCCTGGAGCAGGCTCGTCACCTGTTGCGTGGCGCACGCATCCAGCGCAGTGACCGCATAGTAATACCTGGTATCGTCCGTTGTTATCCCGCGGAGTGCGAACTGGGCTTCTATGTGCAAAAACCACGTGGTCGGACTGTGAAGCCAGAAGCCTGGGAGCCCGATTGGGACCACGCACGCGGTGCTGGTGCTCTCCCTCCCGGCAGTCTCCGGGGTGGTGCTTGGCTCACTTTCCATGGCACGTCTTGGGGTCACCAGTGTGGAGAAAGGAGGCAGGTGAGACAATGAGCTGGACGATACAGTTACTTTATTCTTCCTCCAACATATTTTACAGCAAAAAAGACAGTCGGGTCTCTGTGCATTCCTCTTTTATACCTTTATTCCCATGCATTGAGACCTGACACTTCCGACCATAACCATTGTTGTTTGAACAAAGAATGTGTGGCACATTAACACAACGCTGGCTCCGCTCCAACACACTTCTTCTCTCCGGCATTTACTCCTTTCCCTGGGGGGGTGCATAGTCCTTACTGTCCCATCTGATACTCCCCCGGTGACAGCTCCTCCTTCGGTCCATTGTCCCCTGGGTGGAGAATTCCAACACCATGCCCCCACAAAACAATTATAATGATGACTGAACAACTCCCATTCCCCAAAGTGCAAGACACTTATGAATAGAAGTCATAAAAGATCAGACAAATAAGTGATCTGACAAAAAATAAGCATGGTTTCCGAAACAGTCTCTCATATTGGATGTCTCATTCATTTTCAATAATTCTGTAATTAATATTCACACTATCAAATAAATCTTAGTGCCATTCAGTCCCTTTTACATTTGTCAAAGTCTAACGTGTGATTGCCTACATATAGACTACACCTCTTTGTATTCCACTTTCAAACACAGCCTACATTTGGGTCTATAAAGCCTAATTGGGATACCTGTTTTCAGACAAGAATACTTGCTTTCTACAGGCATGCACTAGTTCTAATTAAATATCAATCAGTAGTTTTTCATGAATAAATATTTTTGTGATAAACTCTGCGGAATTTTGAAGTGTTTTCTGACAAATCATTTTAAAAGAGCTTTATTTAGAAAACTACTGAAGCTATTTACTACTCTTTTAGTGTCAATGCCTGCAAATGCCTCCTTTAGTAGCAGACCGTTACAGCCACTGTGTAGGACTGAACGCTACTGTAGGTCCTTCATCCCGACAGCAATTAGACTGTACAATACATACATAGGATAAATGCTTGTTATAAAATGTGCATGTATATATATTATTCTCACTGATGCATATTGTCCAATTTGTACATATTTTAAATATTATTGATCTTGTATTTTTAGTTTTTTTTATTGTATTTATTCTCTGGTTTTCTGTTTTTTCCTTTTCTGATCTCTGTGCTGCTGTAGCAAATGAATTTCCTCAGAGTGGGATTAATAAAGTGCTATCTTAACTACGACTTCAGGAAAACAGATGTTAACTAGAGGGCACGCAAGAGAGTGGATACCTCCACCAAGGCTGTTGTTCAAAAATGCTGTTGGTGGCTGCAGTCAAACATTTCAAGCAAATGTAGACATTTAGAATTTTGTTAAACTTAAGAGACTTTATGTTACCTCAAGTCACAGATATTTATCTTTCAAAAATTGAACATAGCTTAAGTAGTTTCTTTAGATAAAGCTGTGTTCAAACAGGCATTTAAACACCCTGACTTTGTTACAAAAATATTTTAATTGAGAAAGCTGACAGCAGAGATCTTAAAATGAGATACTTTTCCCATTAAGAAATGTGCGTACCTGGTGGAATTCTTTTCAGGCAAATCTGAGAGGTTTGGTTTGAGCAGGAGACATTTGATCAATTATCATGAAAGGACCCTAAATCCTTGCAGAATATCAGCTTCTCTAAGCAATGTTTGTCTAGCCCCCACCATCACTAATCCTGAAAAATAATCAGTGCCACATAATCTCATACTTAATATAATGCAATCAGAAAATGAAAGCAATCATTTCATTAAACCTCTCAGCGTGTGTGTGTGTCTACAGATGACTACAATAGCCACAGTTAATGTAGAAAGTGTGTTTTTATTATTTCAAGCTTCATCTTACACCCGATAAGGTCTTCATCTCTGTCACCCCCTTTTCCTTTTCCAGTTCTCCAGTAACATCTACAAAAATCTACTCAGAGCATGTCACTGTGTAAGATACATTTCCCTCCCAGGCTGCCTGCATTGTCATAGTCCAGTGGGGATCTGCAAATGGGCTGCAGGGGGCCTATGTAGTAAAGTTACCGAGATTACAAAGAATAGTGGCTGCAGATGGATCAAAAGGAAACAGCGTGAGGATATACGTACGTACAAGAGAGATTGAGAGAAACCAAAATGAAGAAAAAAGTTTGAAGTCTAGCCCTCTTCCTCTTACCCGCTTATGTAACCCCTTATTTTTTCTAAATGGAACCAACAGAATGCACGAATACATGCACGTACCCCCGTGTTCCCTCTCCAACAGACACACTAACGCCTGATCCCAAAGCCATCTGCATTCCAGATAAGCAGTGTCACAAGTACAAAATAACCTTCCATATAGCATCTGACATTAGGCAGATGATGTTTTATTTCTTATGAAAAGACCAAAACCCATAACGTATTAATGTCTTTATTCAGTTTTTTTTTTCTTTTTCCTGTGTGCTATTGACAGATCTGCCTGTTTCCCCATGCATCCCACTAGACTGGTATGTAAAATGCAGACTAAATGGGACCCAGTGGAAAAAACACTGTGGCATCCTCAGAAAACTCAGGAATTTAACCTAAATTGCAATGGCAAGATACATATAAATGTTTTTAGTGGAAGATGAGCAAGAACCCGATCCAAACCATATCAAATCTACAGAGTAAGGTTGAGATAACAGTTTATACCTAAGAAATATGTGGATTTCATAACAGTTTGTATCTGTTATTCAGAATATCAACATCCAATGGATTAAGAACACATTGAACAGGTAGGAAAAATATGGATTTTTTTTGTTATCTGCCTGATTTATTATGCATGTGTGTAGCCGTTGGGCATATATCTGGCAGCTACAAACTTTATAAAGCCTGATTTATACTTCCATGTCAAATCGACAGCGTAGCCATGCCCCTATGCCATAACCTGACATTTACAGCTCCAGAAATGTACCATCAAGATGACAAAGACTGCAACAGCTGTGACTGATCTCCTTTGTTTCCTACACATTTTCTACTTCTTCTTTGCTCATTTTTGATGATGCCATTTCCAAAATGAGATGAACCAAATCAAACAAAGAATAACTGAAAAGATTAGCAAACGTGACCATCCGTATGACCTGTCCTCACCCAACTGAGTGGTGGCCTAGCGGTAGAGCATCCACCCCACAGCTGGGATTGTGGGTTCACACCCCAGCCGGGTCATAACAAAGACCACAAAATGGTACTTTCTGCTTTCTAGCTTGATGCTCAGCATAAGCAGAATGGAGAAAAGAAAGTTGGTTACCCAGCCACAGCGGGAAGCACAAAACCAGTGTACTCCTTGTGCTGGTCCCAAGATCGGGTAAATGGGAGGGCTGCATCAGGAAGGGCATCTGGCGTAAAACCCTTGCGGACCATGTTCCACTGTGGAGAGTGTGTGCGTATCCCTCGTCCTCACCCCATTATAAAGACTGTCAGATGGTGGTGGTGGCAGTGCAGTGGTTGCATATAGGATCTCATATCGGACATCCCTCTTCTCTTCATTGGAGTGATAGTAGTAAAAGTTGTTCATCATTTATTAGCTCCAACTCCATCACAATCTGTTTGTTGCCTGTCACCACTGGATAAATAAACAAAAAACACAGGGAGTACACAAAGGAAATCACTCTACCCAGCATCAGAGAAACCAGTTTTGTGGTGTAGCAATGCATTCAAACCAGGGTACAAGTATAAATGCTGACAATGGCGTAGCCACCTGTGTAGGCTTCGCTGATGGTTAAATGTATTGTTGATGCAGAAGTATAAATCAGGCACAAGTGCTTGTTCTTATGTTTATGAAGCCTTTACTGCAGCTTCTCTTGATTGCGTCTTATTATAACACAAGTTTTTGGAGGTTATTCAGTAAAAGGATGAGCAGCCTGTTGATGTGCTGAAAAGGTTTTATGGAGGTGTTGTTAAGTGTCAGTAAGAGCCTGCGGGATGACACTAATTAATTAGCAGACGCTCTGGTGCAGAATAACTCCAGTGCACAGAGAGTCATCAGACACCTCACGTTACAGTAGGTTAGGATCTCTGCATTATTTCTTTTTAGTCACTCTGGTTTTTTTTTTTTTGGTTTTTTTTTTGGGGGGGGGGGTGTCATGTTTACTATTAAATGAAGCTCTTCCAGTACCACTGCCTGTAGTGAAATGTTAGAAATGAATACTAATATGTTGTGTGGAGCCCCTGGGACAGCAGGTTGTCAGCATGTTTTCTGCAAGATTCAATACTAATAATATGAGCTTAATTGTCTAGAATTCCCACAGTTTAGGGTCACCACGTGGCCGACATGCGACATCACTCATTAATGTGTCGATACAGCTGTTTTCTACTGTACTCAAACTACTTAATTAAAGGCATCTGCAACTTTATGCTGAATAAAACTTTTTTTTTTCTATTTAGGATCAAATTTGGATGCTTTACATCTTTTTATTGGATTTTTTTGCAATAATGCAGACGTAAAATACCGTCAGCCTCATCCTTTGCAGATTTGACCCCTACTTAACCACCTCTGTTTAATCACCTCAGTAGGCCACAGCAGTTGTATGGCGGGGGGATGGAGAGAGGTGGCTTTGGGAGCGGGAATTGTAAGACTGCTCTAGTTTTGACATCACCACACTCTAAAACAACAACAGGTACTAGCTGTGCCTCCTCTTTAGTATGTGACTCCACCCACGTCCCCATCTCTGCACACTCACACAGTCAAAAATATTCACAGGGGAACTAAATGGTAAGAGTACACACACACACACACACACGCACGCACGCACGCACGCACAGACTCAGTGGGAGGACTGAGAGCTGGTAGTTAAGTGAACTGTGTCTTCAGTGATTTGACAGATGTCTCCCAGCTCCCATTCTGTGTGTCTCCTCCTCCTCTTCTTCTTGTCCCTTCATGCTGGTTCTTCCCTGAGGTCTGCTCATTCTCTTCAGGGCTCCATTTCTTTCCAGGACACAATCACACGTGCACACACATGACGCACACACGCCATCTCTCTCTCTCTGGGGTGGGGTAAAAGTCCATTCTTCAGGTAAACTGTGACAGAGAGTGAGTGTAATCAGGACCACCGACGGCGTCCTTCCACAGTGACACCACCGGGATTTGGCCCGAAGGGGGCGCTACCATCAGTTAGCCAGCCCTGGAGGTGTAGAGAGGACGAGAAGTTGGGGGGAGGGGTTTGAACAACATAGCTATACATAGCATTAACATATACAACACTCTGAAATAATTGCATGAAAAGGGCACTTTATTAATCGGACACAGGAAGCTAAGGTCATTTGAGGCTGATACAACTCAGCAATATCTAATGTGGCTCTGCAGGGGACTTTCTAAAGTACAGCAAATCTGGGGTTGATAAAGAAACATTGTGTACAAAATTAATGTTACAATATGGGGTGAACTATAAAAGAAAAGAAAGTTCTGCTTTTAAGATGTTCTATAGTATGGGATCAATCTTGTGCCAGTAGGAATCAAATTTGGATTGTTTATACTGTATCTGAATGTGAATCACTCCATCTGAACCTGGATTGATGTTTGAATAACTGCTTTTAAAATTTTAATCTGAATGGCCTAATTTGAAATTGAATCTATTGGTTTAAATGTGTATTACAATAAAACTGAAACTGTATTTCATTTAGTTGAAAAATTCAGCTATCTAATTTATTCACACAGTTCAGTTTCACTTCTCTCTGTTCAAATTCAGTTCCTCCACTTCAAATTTTTGTGCCACACATCCAGGACCTGACATCAGGCAAAACTAATCAGACACAGATGGGAAGAACTATAGCTATAAGATAAGATAAGCCTTTATTAGTCCCACAATGGGGAAATTCCAGGATTACAGCAGCACAGAGATAGCAGCACTCAGACCAATAGTTAATAAGATAATAAGAACTGGTTAGCCAAAGTAGTAAATGAATATACATATGTGCACAGATATATACACAGTGCAGGAGCATTGCAGCTAGTTGGAGCAACAGCATTACAGTTTGTTAAGTTACCCTGCAGAATACGAATTTGTACCCAGACAGTATATTTCGCATATGAATCACAGTGTTGTTGCCACCCTCAGTAGTGATGGTTATTGTCCTAGTTGTGTATTGGAGGGGACAATTTCTTTTGTGCAAGGTTGTTACGTTTAGTAGATTCAATAAGACCTCTTCGAGCAGCCCTGGTTAGGTTATAAAGTCTGACAGCCTGACAGCAGGAAGGACCCGTGGAACCTCTCTGTCATGTACCTAGGATGGCACAGTCTACCGCTAAATGAGCTCCTCAGTGCATTCAGCGTATCCCGCATGGGGTGGGACATGGACTCCAAACAGAGATGACAGCTTAGCCACCATCTTCCTCTCTCCTGTCTCCTCCAGTGGGTCGAGGCGTCGTCCCAGAACAGAGCTAGCTTTTTTGATCAGTCTGTTCAGTCTCTATGCATACTATTGACCCTGTGCAAACCATTAGACAAATATTTAGGAAATGTGCCATTTAATAATCTAAACATATGCTGTAAAATAATTTGATTAACTCTGTTTTCCACAGATAACCATCTAATCATTTTTGAACTATTCAGTTCCAACAGGGGAACTATTTTCCAGATCTAGTATAAATTAAATAATTTTATTTTGAACAGTCTGAAGCTGAGATTTTTTTTTTTTTTTTACTCAAACCATAATACCAAAAAGCACACGCATAAGCCTAATTATGCTAATTATATTGTGGACATAATTAACATAATTAGTATTATTATGCTTAATAATGGCAGCACGGTGGCGCAGTGGTTAGCACAGTGGCAGCACAGCAAGAAGGTCATGGGATCGATTCCACCCTTGACTATCGTGGGTTCGATCCCACCCCCAGACCATCGGTGACCCTTCTGTGTGGAGTTTGCATGTTCTCCCCGTGTCTGCGTGGGTTTACTCTGGGCACTCCGGTTTCCTCCCACATGCCAAAAACATGCAAGTTAGGTTAATTGGCATCAAAACTGGGGATTCTAAATTGTCCTTAGGTATGGATGCGAGAGTGAATGGTTGTCTGTCTCTCTGTGTTGGCCCTGCGATGGACTGGCGATCTGTCCAGGGTGTACCCTGCCTCTCGCCCAAAGATGCTGGGATAGGCTCCAGCCCCCCCGCGACCCGAAAGGATTAAGCAGTAGAAGATGGATGGATGGATGGATGCTTAATAATTAGGATTATTATTATTATTAGCTAATTATGCTAATTATGCCAATGACACTGAGTATGAATGTATATAAATGTTTAGTAGTGCTCAGAGAGGCTGTTGGCACAGATTGGCAACCATGTTTCCGTCAGTCTGCCCCAGGGCAGCTGTGGCTACAGTAGTAGCTTACCACTATCAATGTCTGTCTGAAGTGAATGAACAATGGACTCACTGTAAGCGCTTTGAGATGTCACTTGACATGTAAAGCACCATATAAATCTAATCTATTATTATTATTATTATGATAATGACTTAAAAATAATATACCAATTACTTCTTAATATGCTTTGTGAGAAATTTCCCCTTGCTGTACATGGACTGTCTGTGGTAAACTAAATGGAAAACTCCATTACATTTTTGTTCAGTATGAACTGCATAGGAATGAGACAATAGCTACATATCTGTATACCATTTTTGGTCTGTATGAATTACATTCCATTATACAAAAATGGAGTGGAGTTTTCCATTCAAAGGATGCATGCATGGTACGAAATCAGTCACCACCAGAGGGAGGCATTGTCCTAATATTCTGGATGCGCTATTCCAGCCTGCAGACAACTGACTAGTATATCTACTGGACTGTGTTTTAGTAAACTCCCATTTTGTATGCATACATGATACTTCTTCTCAAACATGTTATCATTTTTTTTTTTTTTTACAAACCAAGGCGTTTGACAGACTAAGGCTGCAGCGCGTCGTGCGCACTGCTGAGAAGGTGATCGGCTGCAAGCTCCCATCTCTCCTGGATCTGTACATCTCCAGGACCCGGAGGCGTGCTGGCCGGATCATAGCCGATCCCTCACACCCTGGTCACGTACTGTTTGCCCCCCTCCCCTCTGGTAGAAGACTTCGGTCCATCCAGACTAAAACCTCCCGTCACATGAACAGCTTCTTCCCCTCTGCCATCAGACTGCTGAACACTAAGTGACTTATTGACTCTCGTGCACTATGTACAGCAGCTCAACCAGACTCATGTCAATCATCACTGTTTTCTTCCTGCATTACCGACTGCACTATATAGTTCTCCACAGTATCTGCTGCTGGCTAATATATTTTAACTGTTGACCAGTATCACTTAATCTTATCCTACACTTTATTACATGTATAGTTTATTTCTTTTATCTTATCATGTTTAATGTTGCAGCATTGTACCAAGACAAATTCCTAGTTTGTGTACTACATGAACAATGGCAATAAACCTGATTCTGATTCTGATTCTGATTCTGAGCACTTGTCACTGCACATCACTGTGTCAGGTAAAGAGCACATAAAGTGCGTCACTGACATAAAACGAGTTCTTTCCATCTGCATCCAACAAGTTTTGCCTGATGTCAGGTTCCGGACATGTGGCAAAAAAAAAAAAATTCTGAATTGGAAGAACTGAATTTAAATGGAGAAAAGTGAAACTAAACTGTGAGAATGAATTAGGGAGCTAATTTTTCAACTGAATAAAATAAAATTTCAAATTTTACTGCAATCCACATTCAAACTAATAGATTCAATTTCAAACTAGGCCATTCAGATTAAAATTTTAGAAGCAATCATTCAAAAGGATCAATTTATATTCAAATTGAGTGATTTACATTCAGATATAAAGAATTCAAATTTGATTCCTACTGGCACAGGATTTATCCCATACTATAGTCATACTTTTTATTTTGTGGATCCATCAACTTTATAAAAATGCAATCAAAACTCCTGGAGTACCCATTGGCAAACCAGTAAAATTAAAAATACAAAACTGTGACTCACGTGTAAAGAGGCTGCAGCTGTAGATGAGAGGACTTCTGAGGAGGCTGGTAACCATAAGAGTCAAATCCGCCAATGAAATCAACTTCAGGAGGAGAGAAAGAGAAAGGGGTGACATCATTTCAGTTTCCCTTAAAACTATCCTGTTATTTTGTTACACAGCATTGTAATTCAAGATGTGACTCTGTTAATATGACAGTCTCTCCGGGTACACCTTTTACACAGTGAGCTTGGAGTGACACCAGAATGTGAAACAATACAATACCCATACATCATCGTTTTGACACTGATACATTGCTCTTATCTTTCCCTATTGATCTAGGGAATAATGTCAGGTGGCGTCATCTATTAAGAAAATAGTCTTGGATTGTCTGCACTGGTGGAGATGAAAAACCACCAGTTAGGCATATGCTATTTCCACAGAGAAGATGCAGCGTCATCATCCTAATAATTGTTTCCTAAGATGTTGTACTGTGATGGAGTGGTTGGTATGTTCTCCCTGTGTCTGTGTGCTATTCTTCACACAGTCCAATGACATGTGTGTTGGGTTAAATGGTGATTCTGAATTGGCTGTAGGTAAAGATGCAATTGCGTGTAGTTGTACCTGCAATGCACTGGCAGTCTCCCACAGGATAAGAAAATGGATGAATGATGCACTGACGCTCAATGCTGAGAAGTTACCCGCCTATCTAAAGCTTAAAGATTTAACTGAGAGGTGTGTGCTATAGGGCTAAAGGGTTTAAAAAACATAAAATTTGCAGAGGTGGGGACATTTTTGGACTATGATCCTTATGACGAATAGGGTGAGATAAGATAAAAAGATCAGGTGGAACATCAGATTGCATCTGATCTGAAACCACTGTGATTGGATCTGTAACCTAACCTTAAATATCATCAGATGTCCCTGCCCATTGGATGTCCAGTGTTCCACAGGCTACAATCACTCAGCGAGGAAGAAGCCATTACTCCAAAAGCAACATAAAACAAGAGCACTCTGAGATGAGTACAATATCCCCTGCCTCTGTTTTGTTTGAAGATCCCAATACTTACTGACGGAGAGCAGTTTTCAACTTTTGAATATAATTACTGTGGCAGAACCATATTATGATAAGCTCATCATCCATGAATATACAACAAAGTATACAACCCATAGTTGTAGGTGAGGATCCCAAGGTGAACCCATGTAGCAAGTTTGGTGACCCTAGAGAGTTTTACATGTTCTATAGTAAGAGATCATAGGGAGTGCCAACCTTGACCTGTTGACCCCAAACCCATAGTCAGAAGTCAGGATCCCAAGGTGAACCTGTGCAGCAAGTTTGGTGATCCTAGCTTTCTTTTGTTGTTGAGATATAGTACACAGTCCCTCCAGGATTTTGCAATGTTGCGATTGCGTCAATTCACACGAAATCAGCCAATCAGCACAACTATTGCGCGACCTTGCAACTTTGTCCAATCACTGCAACTTTCCCGCAATTTTTTTTTGACATTTTTGAAAAATGTCTGCCTGCACCAAAAGCACCCCGTCACGGGAGTGCGTGTGAAGACAAATGCCATAAAACCACAAGCAAAACAAGCAAGACTAACACTACAGCCAGTGTTTAAACATTTTATACATCCTTAGAGGTAAAAGCATTACTACATCTTGTCAATGAGCTGTAAGGCTGTGAATCTCCAGTCTGGACATGGACCAACGCCCCCCGGTAAATGAAAGATGTGCATCTGAAGAGACAAGTGTGTGTGTCAAGACGCGCAGCAGACAGACAGGTAGGAGTTCGGCATGGAAAGAGAGAATACTGTCTAATTTTTATTTTTTTTTCAGAAAAACACAGACTCTGATAGACAATACAGAGCAACAGGATAAATTATTTATTTTTTCCTCTCCGCTTGGTACCAAGTGGTTGGGGACCGTAGGGAGTTTTCAAATAAAGGTGCTGCCAATAATTTCCAAATCTATACTCTTTAACATGCATTCAATGCAATTCAGCTGCTGTAATGGATATTGTGTTGAAGTCTGTATTTGCTGGTGCACAAGAGTTTTTCTGTGTAGCAGAAGTTTCTGCTTAATTTACAAATCACTGTTTAATAAGAAATTTTTGACAATCCCGTGCTTTTCTTATATTGTTATATAGAATATCACCACAGTAAACTGGAAACAACCATCTGCTTTAAAATTTCTAATTCTTCCCACGACTTTTAGTGCAAAAAAAAAACCTCTCAAAACATTGCAACTTTTATCGCAACTTTTTGAAAAAGCTCCCGCGAATTCAGGCTTTTTGGGCCGCAACAATCATAAAAACATCCTGCGAAATCCTGGAGGAACTGAGTACAGTAATAATGCATAAGGAATGTTAACCTTGACCTTTCACCTTTTGACCCCAAACCCATAGTCAGAGGTCATGAGCCCAAGGTGAACCTGTGTAGCAGGTTTGGTGACACTAGCTTTCTTTGTTGTTGAGATATAGTTTATAAGCTATTTTGATGTTGACCTTTTGACCTTGCAATCCCAAAACCACAGTCACACGTCAGGGTCACAGGGTGAACCTGTGTACCAAGTTTGGTGACTCTACCTTTACTCGTTGTACAGTAGCAATAAGGCATAGGAAATGTTAACCTTGACCTTTGACCTTTTGACCCCAAACCCATAGTCAGAGGTCAGGATCCTAAGGTAAACCTGTATACTGGGTTTGGTGGCCCTAGCTTTACTCGTTTATAGTAATAGTTAATGTAGCATTTACATTGTGCAACTGCAATGTTAACTTTGAACTTTGAACTCTGACCTTTGACCCCAAACCCAGGGTGTAAGCTGTCCAAGATGTGTATTAGATGCACATGGGCGGTGCGGTGGTGCAGTGGTTAGCACTGTGGAAGCACAGCAACTTGCCATGGACTCCTGGGTTCGATCCCACCCCCTGACCAACGGTGATCTGTGTGGAGTTTGCATGTTCTCCCCGTGTCTGTGTGGGTTTACTCCGGGATTTCTCCGGTTGCCTCCCACAGGCCAAAAACATGCAGGTTAGGTTAACTGGAGACTCTAAAGTGGCCCTAGGTGTGAATATGTGTGTGAATGTGAAGGGATTGGCGCCGTACCGTGGCTGCTTCATCCATCCGGGTGGATGCCCTGAATTTCCCCTCTGGGGATCAATAAAGTACACACACACACAAAATAAAAACTACTGTATCGATCTGAAAAGCCTACATCATTTGTTTCAGTAGTTACTGTGTTTAGAAGATTAAAGGAAAAATCTGACCTCTGACCTTTGATCTCAAGGTCATCCGATGAGAGTGAAATTGGAATATGCGCATCATCAGAGTATATCAAATCATGGTACAAAGTTTCAAAACAATCGGAACAAAACTGTAGGAGGAGTTGATTTCACAAGACAGTTACTGTCTATGAAATGAGGTGAAACAGGAGGTCATAGGTCAGGGACTACAATTCCCACAAAAATCATCTGATCAGAACCTAATTGCAATATGCGCATCATCAGAGTATATCAAACCATGGTACCAAGTTTCAAAACAATCGGACCAAAACTGTAGGAGGAGATGATTTCACAAAAGTGGGACAGACAGACGGATGGACTGACCCATAACATAACCCCCTTTCGGTCTTCACCCAAAGGGCTCTTCCACCCCTTTGAGCTTCAACCGGTGTGGGATAAAAAGCAAGATTACAGTTTCCAAATGCACACAAGGACAAAGACCTTAATTTTTGGAGATACAGTATGTACTTTGAGTGGTCTTTGTGACTAGAAAAGCGCTATATAAGTGCAGGTTAGTTAATTAGTTAGTACTGTGGTCTGATGAAACTAAATTTGAACTGTTTGGCGATAATGACCATTGTAGACATTTGGAGGAAAAAGAGAGAAGCATGCAAGCCTGAGAACACCATCCTAAATGGAAAGTATGGGGTAGCAGCATCATGCTGTGGATGTGTTTTGTTGCAGGAGGGACCGGTGCACTTCACAAAATAGATGGTATCACATGGTATGAGGAAAGAACATTATGTGGACATGTTGAAGCAACATCTCAGGATGTTAGCCAGGAAGTTAAAGCTTGGGTGCAAATGGGTCTTCCAAATGGACAAAGATCCTCAGTATACCACCATATTAAAGGTACATCTCAAAAAATTGGAACATCATGAAAAAGTTCAATATTTGTTGTCACTCATTTGAGAACGTGAAACCCATATACAGTTAGGCCCAGAAATATTTGGACAGTGACACAATCTTCATGATTTGGGCTCTGCATGCCACCACATTGGATTTGAAATGAAACAACTACAATGGAATTGAAGTGCAGACTTTAAGGTTTAATTCAAGGGGTTGAACAAAAATATATGATTAAACATGTAGGAATTGTAGCTATTTTTATACAAACGTTTCTCATTTCAGGGGCTCAAAAGTAATTGGACAAATACACATAACCCTAAGTAAAATGTTACTTTTCAATATTTTGTTGAGAATCCTTTGCAGGCAATGACTGCCTGAAGTCTGGAACCCATGGACATCACCAAACGCTGGGTTTCCTCCTTTGTGATGCTTTGCCAGGCCTTTACTGCAGCTGCCTTCAGTTGTTGCTTGTTTGTGGGTCTTTCTGCCTTAAGTTTTGTCTTGAGCAAGTGAAATGCATGCTCGATTGGGTTGAGATCTGGTGATTGACTCAGCCATTGCAGAATATTCCACTTCGTTGCTTTAAAAAACTCCTGGGCTGCTTTTGCAGTATGTTTTGGATCATTGGTGAAGCGCCGTCCAATCAACTTTGCTGCATTTGGCTGAATCTGAGCAGAAAGTATATCCCTATACACTTCAGAATTCATCCGGCTGCTTCTGTCTTTTGTCACATCATCAATAAACACAAGTGACCCAGTGCCATTGGAAGCCATGCATGCCCATGCCATCACACTGCCTCCACCATGTTCTACAGAAGATGTAGTGCTTTGGATCCTGAGCTGTTCCAATTCTTCTCCAAACTTTCTTCTTCCCATCATTCTGGTACAGGTTGATCTTAGTCTCATCTGTCCAAAGAATGCTGTTCCAGAACTGGGCTGGCTTCTTCAGGTGTTTTTTGGCAAAGTCAATTCTGGCCTTTCTATTTTTGAGGCTGATTAATGGTTTGCACCTTGTGGTGAATCCTTTGTATTTACTCTCATGAAGTCTTCTCTTTATGGTAGACTTAGATACTGATACGCCTACTTCCTGGAGAGTGTTCTTCACTTGACTGGATGTTGTGAAGGGTTGTTCTTCACGGGAAAGGATTCTGTGATCATCCACCACTGTTGTCTTCCGTAGACGTCCAGGCCTTTTTGAGTTCCCAAGCTCACCAGTGCGCTCTTTTTTTCTCAGAATGTACCAAAGTGTTGATTTGGCCACTCCTAACATTTCTGCTATCTCTCTGATGGATTTCTTCTTTTTTTTCCAGCCTCGGGATGGTCTCTTTCACCTCCATTGAGAGCTCCTTTGACCGCATGTTGTGTGTTCACAGCAACAGCTTCCAAATGCAAACGCCACACCTGGAATCAACTCCAGATCTTTTAACTGCTCAATTGATGACAGGTTAACAAGGGAAGAGCCCATGCAGCCTTGTTATTTTTTTTTTTGCAGCCTTCTGAGTCAATTGTCCAATTACTTTTGGCCCCTTTAAAAAGAGGCGGCTACGTATTAAAGAGCTGTAATTCCTAAACCCTTGCTCCAATTTGGATGTGAATACTCTCAAATTACAGCTGAGAGTCTGCACTTTAAGCCCATATTGATTATATAGTTGTATCCTGAATAGGTTTTCGTAAACAGCTAAAATAACAAAACTTGTGTCACTGTCCAAATATTTTTGGGTCTAACTGTATTATATAGATTCATTACACAGAGAGTGAAATATTTCAGGTGTTTATTTTAATTTTGATGATTATGGCTTACAGCCCATGAAAACCCCAAATTCAGTTTCTCAAAAAATTACAATATTACATAAAATTAATTTAAAAAAACATTTTTTAATACAAATGTGGACTGACTGAAAACTATGTCCATGCACACACTCAATACTTGGTCGGGGCTCCTTTTGGATTAATTACTGTGTGAATGTGGCGTGGCATGGAGGTGATCAGCCTGTGGCACTGCTGAGGTGTCATGAAGGCCCAGGTTGCTTTGATAGTGACCTTCAGCTCTTCTGCATTGTTGGGTCTGGTGTCTCTCATCTTCCTCTTGACAATACTCCATAGATTGTCTATGGGGTTTAGGTCAGGAGAGTTTGCCGGCCAATCAAACACAGTGATGCCATGGTCATTAAACCAGATTTTGATACTTTTGACAGTGGGGGTGGGGGGGGGAAATCCTGCTGGAAAATGAAATCAGTTTCCCCATAAACCTTGTCAGCAGAGGGATGCATGAAGTGCTCTAAAATTTCCTGGTAGACGACTGCGCTGAGTTTGGTCTTGATAAAAACACAGTGGACAAACACCAGCAGATGACTTCTGTTCAGAAAAAAGTACATTTTGCATTTCATCTGGAAATCAAGGTCTGGAGAAAGAGTGGAGAGGCACAGAATCTACGTTTCTTGAGGTTTAGTGTGAAGTTTCCACAGTCAGTGATGATTTGAGGAATGATGTCATCTGCTGGTGTTTGTCCACTGTGTTTTATCAAGATCAAGGTCAGCGCAGTCATCTAGCAGGAAATTTTAGAGCACTTCATGTTTCCCTCTGCTGACAAGCTTTATGGAGAAGCTGATTTCATTTTCCAGCAGGACTTGGCACCCCCCCCCCCCCCCCCCACACACACACACACACTGCCAAAAGTATGAAAACCTGGTTTAATGACCATGGCATCACTGTGTTTGATTGGCCAGCAAACTCTCCTGAGCTAAACCCCATAGAGAATCTATGGAGTATTGTCAAGAGGAAGATGAGAGACACCAGACCCAACAATGCAGATGAGCTGAAGGCCACTATCAAAGCAACCTGGACCTTCATAACACCTCAGCAGTAACACAGGTTGATCACCTCCATTCCACGCCACATTCATTCAGTAATTAATCCAAAAGGAGCCCCGACCAAGTATTGAGTGTGTACATGGACATACTTTTCAGTCGATCCACATTTGTATTAAAAAACAATTTTTTTTAAACTAACTTTATGTAATATTCTATTTTTCTGAGAAACTGAATTTCGGGTTTTCATGGGCTGTAAGCCATAATCATCAAAATTAAAATAAATAAACACTTGAAATATATCATTCTGTGTAATGAATCTATACGGGTTTCACTTTCTGAAATGAGTGACAAAAAATATTGAACGTTTTCATGATATTCTAATTTTTTGAGATATACCTGTACTTACTAAGTGGCTTAAGGACAACAAAGTCAATATTTTGGAGTGGCCATCACAAAGCCCTGATCTCAATCCCGTAGAAAATTTTGAGCAGAGCTGAAAAGACGTGTGTGAGCAAGGTGGTCTTACAGTTACACCAGTTCTGTCAGGCAAAAATTCCAGCAAAATATTGTGAGAAGTTTGTGGAAGGATACCCAAAACGTTTGAGCCAAGTCATACAGTTTAAAGGCAATGCTACCAAACACTAACGAAATATATGTAAACTTCTGACGCTGAAGAAAGTAATAAAAAATTCTCCTAAAAATGATTTCATCATCATCATCATAGCAGTCTGTCATGAGTGGCAATGACTTTTTCCTTTAGGTCTGATCAGATTCCTCCTCGCAGCTCTGTCCTTAGCCTTCCGCTGCCAGGAACTCCTGTCTATATTCAGCTTCTTCAAGTTTCTTTTTACAGTGTACTTAAATCTGAGCCTTGGTCTACCCTGATTGTGTTTGCCCTTGCATAACTGTAATATAAAAAGTATTTATCAAATAGAAATAATTTTGGTAATCCTAACTGACCTCCGTCATTACCACTATGTTACATCAAGCATGTGTTACAACAAAACAGCATGCTCATTAAGAGTTTATACACACAGCATCCCTCCCTTGTGAAATAAAGTTTATAATGTGATTCAGATTGTGTTTAATTTGTTTGTTTATTTGACAGGAACACTGCTCATTGATAAACAGAACAATAAATGTAAATGAACCTCAGTTGGCCCCAGGAGACACTTTTTAATCTAGTGCTCCTGCCAAGTTAATAATATGGCAAACTTAAATTACTTTTTCCTTTGAGAAAGAGCAAAACTTTCATGAGAGGCATGTCGTGAGACACACAGATGGTACATCCAAGCTAAGAGACGAGCAGCAACCAAACAGACAGATGGACAATCTCATGGTGGAAATACGTGTCTAATACTCCCCACAGATGGAGGGCTTAGATCACCCAGAGGGAATCCTTTGCAGAGATATTCCCAAGCACGACTCACACGGCAGAGAACAATGAGATGATAGCTTTCGCAGAGATCATCATAGATCTCTCACACAGAAGCCCTTTTAATAGTATGACAAGTACACCCAATCAGCGGAACAAGGAACTAGAAAAATGGTGAACAGGCTTTTAAGGGAGAAGACAAAAGCACTCACAGCTGTCCTCGTCATCCTGGAAGACTTTGCTTACATAGCAGGCGTACACAAAGCCAAAGAGCTGTTGAGAAAGAGATGGTCAGAAATAACGATAAGCGATGTTGTGTAAGCTGAGTCACTGCTGACTTCGGAGTGCCTGTCTAATATTCCATAGAAACTAATGAAGGTCACAAAAATAAAGTTTTTCACAGAGTGTATAAAATGTTCGTGTGCACCTGAATGTCTTATACTTACAGCCAACAGGATCTGAATGGCCGAACTCAACACCTCGATGTACTGGTAGTCAAGGAGACAGCCGGATACCGTGATGACATGGTGGTCATCAGGGGCAATGTGAGAGTCTAATACTGGCGTTACCAGGCAACCAGGGCCATGCTCCATCCACCATGAACGATGGAGGGATGTGTTGAACGTCATGAGAAAATCCCTGTCCTGAATACATGCACAGTACATACAAGTTATTAATGCAGATACAATTGATGATAATTCTCACTATCTCATCATATTTTTCACTAATAATTTAGCATTAAAAACTTTTAAAAAATAATTGGATTTCCAAAAGAAGACACGGAGATTCAATGTTTTGATTTTAGATGGTGGGACGAGGCATAACTTGATATCTTATTCTATAAGACTTAAGACCTCCAAACTCCTGTCCTGTTGAGGCGTGGGTTAGGTGGTCACCTGATTCTGCATATCTGTGCACTAACTCAAGAGGAACTGATGTTAGTTTGGCTATACTTGGCACACAGGTTGACCAGGGGAGGACCATGTTTGGCTATGCTTTTGGAATCAAAAAGTCAAGGTCACAGGGTCATAAAAGGTCAAAATCAGTTTTGGCTTATAGTGACTTTATTATGACAGTGAGTATGCATTTCTGCTGAGTGCAATTCTAGTTTTGGAAAATTTAAATGATTTTAGATTTGTTTTTCACAAGTTTCCTGAGTTTCATGTTGTTTGTAGCCTTAGTTCTATTGACTAGTCCTGTTTGAATAGTCTGGTTGCATAAACAGCCAGTATAGGAAGGAAAAAAGGAATATGCCAAACTTTAATCTTAAAGCGTCTGCCATTGCAATTGAAATCCAGCTCTTTCACAATTCATTGGGTTTAAAAATATATCTGCATCTGCAAACACTGACCAGTCAGATATTCACATTCTACTCTATTCTGGCCTACACTGGCTGATGCCCACAAAAGCAAAGTGATCAAGATATAAAGGATACCAGGTTACTCTAAAGGTAACCTGGTAGCAAACTATAGCGAGCACTCTGTGATGAGTAACAGTACATTAATTAGAATGGAATGCATGCTCATGCTCGCGCACAGGACAAAAAATGAATATGACGTATAATCAGGGCCAATGGCCGGTGGATTTCAGCAGTGGCTGGTAAGACAGCCACTCCCACTAGCCACTTTGGCAGGTTGTAGTTTTCTCAAACAGCATCTAAAATAATAATAAACCTATTGCAATATGAGACGACGAAACTACAACTCCATAAGCACTATCTGCACACAGTGTGTGCTCACTGGTCCACTGCCATTGTGGACGGATACTGCAGAAGCTATGGATGGTCTACTCCACAAGTCGGTCTCCTGTCCTGCCCCGTTCAGCCCGGTAGAAAGAAATGCTGTGGTGGGTGGCAGCTTCTCCTGTACTGAGTTTGGCGTGAAGCCAGACTCCGCCCATTGCAAGCTCATTTTGCAGCCAATCTGGAGAAACGGTGACGAACAGACAGCAGCTGTCAGAACACATCTGTCCCCACTCTCAGTGATCATATTACTAGGAGAACTTCCCCTGATTCCCGTTGTCCCAGCAGTGAGTAGCTACTGTAATACCTGTGCCCCTACACACACACACACACACACACACACACACACACACACACACACACACACACACACACACACACACACACACACACACCAGCTTGTACCTCTGTAGTCAAATGTGATTCCTTTCAGAGCAAGAAGTTGTCGTTTACCCTCTAAATGTATTTTTAATGGGTTGGTCCATGTAATCAATTTATTTTATTTTTATTTAACCTTTATTTATACAGGGTAGTTCCATAAAGAGGCAACCTCTCTTTTTCAAGGACGCCCTGTTCACACTCACACAGTTACACATTCACACCAGGAAGCTGCCCAGTACAGCTCCACTGGAGGAGTTGGGATTAAGGGCCTTGCTCAAGGGCACCACAGTGGGGTTAAGGTGGGTGGGGCAAACACTGCTATGTTATGTGTCCCACCCAGATCTAATCCTGCCTGTCCCGTGACCCTCTGCTCACCAGTCCACATCCCTAACCATTAGGCCACCACTGCCTAATTACTTTACCTTATATAATTTTAATTAATTGACAGTACTTTGCAAAAAACTGTTTTCCCTTTGACATGAAAGTTTTTTCCTAAAAATTTTTGTCAAAAAAGCCAAGTTATTTTGACCATGATTTCATTTTATAAAGCAATAAAAGGTTGAAACATCCAAGGGAGGTGAATACTTTTTATAGCTAGTGTACCTGTACTTCACTCTCACATTACAAATATTTTTTCTCTACTGTTTTACAGCTGTTCATAAATAAACAGTGTTTCTCTTACTATTTATGTACGTATATATAAGGGTCATTTACCAGCCTTTTGTTTTCTTATTAAAGACAAGACTGCAGTGGACAGTTGAAACATGTAAAGGTAAAAACATCTCCTTTGTATCCTTTTCTTTAATAAGAAAGAAAAAAGGCTAATAATTAAAAAGAAGACAAAATGAACATGCTCGAGCTAAGGGTCATTTACATTTAAAAAGGTTGTAAATTTAGTACAAGTAAATTTTAGCATGAGATAGTCAGATTTGATCATATTAAACATAATTTTCCAACCACAAAATTGTGGCTAGTGAAAAGACTGAGCAGCTAGTAACTTTGGAAAATCACTAGCTACAGTGGCTGGTGAGCAAAAAAATTCATGTCAAGCCCTGTGTATAATCAATGTGACTATTCCTCTCAACAATCATTTAACAACAATGGTGAGATATTCAGGAGTGTCAGAGCAGTATGTGACCAAAGCTATTGCGTCTGCCTACACCTTTTCTGTCTGAAATATATTGTCTTTTTTTTTCCCCCTTTTTGTCTTGTTATGATCTGACAGAAATAAAAAAAAAATGAATGAATGAAAACAACTCAGGGCACACTCTGACTGGGGCGTGACTTGCAATTAATCCCCCGCCGACATCCCTGGCTGTCCTGCGCTCAAATTGTTTTTAGTGCAGCGTAAACACCACCGCCTCTTATAAATATATAGTGCATGTGTGTGAGTGCTCGCACAAAATAAATCACAATGTACTGAAGCCTACCTCTCCAGGTGGGACAAAGCCAAGTAATTAGCTGTAGTTAAGCATGGAGCAGAGCAATCATACTGTCCAAAGGGAGCAGACCAAAATCAAGCGTAAAACCAGTCTATGTGCATCATATGATGTGGTGACATGCAACCATGCTCAGGCCAGTTTAGGCTAAGAGCAATGCACAGGAGCATCTCAATGAATTAGAATATCATTAAAAAGTTAAGTTATTTCAGTAATTCAATTTAAAATGTGAAACTCATATTATATAGATGGTTTGATGAAAGGACTAGCTGTTACAACCCCTGCTGTTTGGACCACTTCTGAGTCCGTGGGGAGTTCTTGAGAGATGGCTGCTATAAGGCTTCACCGCTGGGACACATTGTCAGTTGTGTACCTCAGCATCACAAGGTGTTTTGGCCATTTATCACAAGACACCCTCCACTGAGGCAGGCCCACCACAGGATGATCAAGCCTGGGTGTGTGTCCCGTGGCTTAGCTGTTTGCCTTAGAAGCCCAGATGGTATCTCTCCTTTTCATTCCCAGCCAGCAACTGGTGACTCTCTTCTTCTTTTAAATTTGATTGGCGGTTGGCAATCAGCTTACAGGTGCATTACCGCCACTGAGCTGGTCCTCTCGGCGTTGTCGACCAGCTCTCGATAGCCTATAGATCTTAGGAAATGGTGATGTCCTTCTTCTTTTTTCTTCTTATAGATTTGATTGGCGTTTGGCAACCAGCTTACAGGTGCATTACTGCCACGTACTTCACTCTATGTCATCACTCCATCTAGTCAAGAGCTGTAGTCCTAAAAAATTGGAATATTATATAAGATCAATTAAAATAGTGGATTTTTAATAGAAATGTTGGCTTACTGAAAGTATGTCCATGTACACACTCACTACTTGGTTGGGGCTCCTTTTGCATGAATGTCTGCATCAATGTGGCGTGGCATGGATTCGATCAGCCTGCGGTACTGCTGAGGTGTTTGGGAAGCCCAGGTTGTTTTGATAGCGACCTTCAGCTCATCTGCATTGTTGGGTCTGGTGTCTCTCATCCTCTTCTTGATAATACCCCACAGATTCTCTCTGGGTTTAGGTCAGGCTAGTTTGCTGGCCAATCAAGCACAGTGATACCATGGTCATTAAATAAGGTTTTGGTACCTTTGGCAGTGTGGGCAGGTGCAAAGTCCTGTTGGAAAACAAAATCAGCATCTCCAGAAAGCTTGTCAAACAGAGGGAAGCATGTGATAACCCCCAAAGTAAAGTGCAAAAACTCAAATAGCAGCCTCTGCTGCACCATGGAGGGCTGTTGTAACACTGAACGTTCAAAACAATCTAGAGTAATATTCAACTCCATTAACGTAAAAAAAAAGGAAAATAACAAGCTAGTCCATCCTGTTTGAAACCTTGCTGCGTCTCAAAGTTTAAAAGTTTAATTAGGCTTCAGATGAAAATTAAAAGAACCTCCTCCAGTCCAAGAGGTTACAAACACTTTAAAATATCAGTGCAGGAATGTGAGCCTTCACTACACATACAGTGAAATATTTAAGCCGCTTTAATTTATTTGTGATGATTATGGTTATCTTTTTAATTACATTACAAATCATGGTATTCTAATTTATCGAGATGCACTAATATTCAGAATGACGGCTGATATTACCACAACAATAATAGAGAAAATAAAAAAGAGTAAGCAACTCCAGTATTTCACTCATTTACTGCAGTTAACACGTTACCCAGCATAACTGAAGCAGCTCAGCTGTCAGCAACCATCATCCAAGAGAAATTATTGTTAGACAACAGGTAAACTATTTAAACAGCACTTACTAAGAGTGTGGTCAGTTTTCTAAAGCGGAGAGTCACTCATTGAAAATAAAAAGTGCTAACTTTTCTCGCTAAAACTCGCTAACCTTACTGGTGCAGTGTTTAGAAGTGGCCCAACTGCAGTCATTCATTACCGGGGCGGAGTACTGCGGAGGTCCACTGACGGGGAAATGGAGTGGAGGAGAAAGGGGCAGTGGGATGGATGTGTCGCTGTAGTGCAGCTGTGATGTGACAACTCTGCTTACAGAGTCTGCATTTAACTTGTTTCATTTATTTATTTTTGGTGAAAGGCCCAAACTTTGTAAAGTTTGGGCCTTCTTTATGATTTTCTCTCTGTGTCGCCATGATGCGCTCCTCCTTCACTGGAACAGTTAAACTGAACATTTCTGCGGCACGCATATAAACTTTAAGATTAAATGATGCGTTGACAATAAAAATTTGTGTGGACAAATTTTTTATAATCGACGTTGTTGACAACGTCGACTAATCGTTGCAGCCCTAGTGGAGAGGCACAGAATCCAAGTTGCTTGAGGTGCAGTGTGAAGTTTCCACAGTCAGTGATGATTTGGGGAGCCATATCTGCTGGTGTTGGTCCACCGTGTTTCATCAAGTCCAACGTCAGCACAGCTGTCTACCAGGAAATTTTAGAGAATTTTATGCTTCCCTCTGCTGATAAGCTTTATGGAGATGCTGTTTCATTTTCCAGCAGGACTTGGCACCTGCCCACACTGCCAAAAGTACCAATACCTGGTTTAATGACCATGATATCACTGTGTTTGACTGGCCAGCAAACTCTCCTGACCTAAACCCCATAGAGAATCTATGGGGTACTATCAAGAGGAAAATGAGAGACCCTGGACCTAACAATGCAGATGAGCTGAAGGCTGCTATCAAAGCAACCTGGGCTTCCATAACACCTCAACACTGCCACAGGCTGATCGTCGCCATGCCACTCCACACTGATGCAGTAATTCATGCAAAAGGAACCCCGACCAAGTATCGAGTGTGTATGTACACGGTCATACTTCTGTAGGCCAACATTTCTATTAAAAATTCACTTTTTAAAATTGATCTTATGTAATATTCTAATTTGTTGAGTAACCAAATTTTGGATTTTCAAGAGCTGTAAGCCATAATCATAAAAAAAAAAAAAGAAATAAACGTTTGAAGTCCAGGCCAATGAGGGAGAGAAAAGGAAGGACAATCATTCTTTGGAACAATACGGCACAACTGGGGATAGTATGTGTCCTCTAAATTAGATGCTGCTTTCTTAGCACTGCAAACAACTACCTATACTTTAAAGAAAGCAAAACAACTGTGAGGGAAAAAGAGAGTACAACAACAGAAATTTAACACAAAACTATATTAACAGTGAAAAATCATTTTAGCAATGAAGAGAACTGCAAAAGTTTGGAACTTTGCATTTATCCCCTTGGGCAAGTGTACTGCTAACTGGTGTAGTGGTTGTTTTGACTGTGTAAGAAGATGAATCCTTATGTTGAGCAATAGCTTCATTTTCGCACATTGCTAAAAGTTTACCATTTAGTAAAGCAAAACTTATAGTTCCCTGTTGTCACTGAGGATAATTTAGCATTATGTGTGTGTGCACTAAAAAAAAACATGTAATGGTTTTACCAATCCAAAGAAAATAACAACACATAAGCTTGTGACGAAACTTATAAAAGAAAGATGGGAAGGAGAGGCATGGGGAGACAACCAAAACAAACATGTGCTTTTTACAAACTGCAACTGTAATGTTGTTTGGCACTCACAATAAAAGTACCTAATTTTATTACTACTGTTATGTTTGCCCCTTTCAGAGCATAAATGAGGCACCACTCGCCTGCAGTGAGTTTGGAGATTTAATGAGAAATAAAAACGAATACAAACACTCGCCTCGAGGGGCAGATATACAAAAACTAAGGATGAGACCCAGAGGGGTGATAACAAGAACATAAAGAGCAGAATGTCAATGCAACAACTTACATATACTTGTGAGGATGAAACCTTGCGCAGAAAATGGACTGGAGTCAGGGTAGGGGACTCCAGCCTGAGTTAGGCGAGGACGCAGTGAGGAATAAGCCTCGCTCGCCAGCTTAAATAATGCTACTAAACACAAAGGACGAACAGGTGTTGAATGAAAGCAATCAGTAAAAGATAAACAGCTGTGACAGGCCACGAACAGACTGACAGGCGGAGGTCCTGTCGTGGCGTTGTCAAAATAAAAGCACAACCCAAACAACAGAGGAACGAACTAAATATGTACACCAAAAAAGAATAATAATCAAAGACCCGAGCGCAGTACAGATACATGCTCGGCGTCATGACAGTGCCCCTCCCTTAAGGGGTGGAACCCCAGACACCCCACAGTAACATCAAAAGGAAAAGGAGAACCCCCCCCCCCCAAACAGCAACAGACACAAAAGCCAACCCCAGGAGGGTGGTGGGGGGGGGTCCAGGCACAGAGGGAGAGACACAAAAATAAAACAACTCAAAAACCCAGAACCATAATCTAATAAACAGAATATGAAGAAAACTGGGTCATACATAATAAATAAAGAAAAAGTTCAGGTGGCCTCCTGGTGTCCTGGCTCCACCCGACCATCAAGTGGAAAAGGCCGGGCGGCCAACCAAGTCCCCAGAGAACCCGACTAGAAGAAAAAAGTTCGGGGGGGTCGACCAAAATCCCAGGACCGCCGAACAGCCGGATGGAATGAGTCGGGTGGCCTGCCTGAAAACATGGACCACCCAACTCGGTGGCTCAGTCTTTCGGGCGGCCGGCCAGAGTTCTTAAGTCACCAGGACCGCAGGGGTGAAACAGGAGACGGCGTTCCCGCCGGGAGGCCAGATAGCAGGAAGCCGGACTGGAGGAGGGGGACCCCAATGGCATCTGGTGAAGGAAAAGGGAGGGGAGCCACGAAGGCATCAGATTGGAGTTTAGCAGCACCTGCAGTGGACCCCAGCTGGGCCAATGAAGCACCCGTGGTGACCCCAGACTGCAACTCAGAAGCACCTGCGGTGGCTCCAGGCTGGAGCTCAGCTGCACCCTCAGTGGACCCCGACTGGGCCAATGCTGCACCCTCAGTGACCCCAGACTGGAGCTCAGAAGCACCCGTGGTGGACCCCGGCTGGGCCAATTAAGCACCCGCCGTGACCCCAGACTGGAGCTTAGCTGCAACCTCGGTGGAACCTGGGCTGGAGCATAGCACCCATGATGGGCCCATGCAGGAGCACAGCACCCACGTAGGACTGACACTGGGGCGCAGCATCCACGAGGGTCCCTGACCTGGACGCAGCACCCACGGAGACTCAACCCGAGGACTGACCCAAACGACGGCCTCGGGCACGGGGTAAGCCGCGCCCTGGACGACCTCCAGAGGCGAACCCAGACCCTTGGAAACCTCAGGCAGAGCTGGATCATCTCTGGTGACCCTGGAAGAAGGCTCAGAGACAGGAGAGAGACAAAGGGGGTCAGGGTCACCGGCAGTGGTGGAGCCCGGCGAGGTGAGCTCAGATGCAGCGGGCGGCTGCACCCAGCTCTCCTCCCCAAGAGACAGGCAAGATTGCTCCAAAACAGAAAATAGAAAGACAACATAGAGCACTTGCCTGATCTCAAGCTCCACCGCAGTCCAGGACTCAGATGATCCGGGCAGTAACGGCGATTTGGGCTTGGTCCTCAGTGATTTGGGCTTGGTCCTCAGGAGGCCCATCTCGGGTTCCCACTCAACTGTGGTGGCCTCTGCAGCCGGCATGATGGTCTTGACAGTCCTTGAGCCCCCCGGCGATGTAACCCACACCGATGACTCACTTGGTGCGGCGACAGGAGGTTCGCTTCTTGCTGGGGTTGAACTCTGCTCCGGTGACACCCGGGGAGGCTTCATTGTTGACTCAGGCACAGGGGTGCAGACAGCCCTCCTCCTCTGTCCATGTCGTGGCTGTGGGGCAGGAACCAGGCTCTCCAGGTCCGCAGGCTCCTCCTCCATCCGGCGGCTCAATCTTGGACTTGGCGGAAACTCGAGGGGTATAGAAGGAGACACAGAGGTAGCAAATGATTTTTTTGTGGCTGCAGCAGGTGGTGAGAGCTCAGTGGACTGTAAAACCCGAGCTTCACCCCCAGGAATCAGACAAGGTAATTCACCAAAATAAGATTTAGAATGAAAAAACACTTGCCTGTTTTCCTGGGGCATGGTGGTGACTACTGCAGCAAACTCCATTTCACTTTTTCCAGTCACTGTGGAGGTTGTGGGCCCCTCTGAAAGACGAGGAGTAGACACTCCAGCAGGCATGGTCACGGGCGGAGCCGAAGAAGAAACAGCGGAGCTCTCAGCAGCGAGAGAATGCGCCATGGGGGGGGGGGGCAGCTGCGACAATCCGGGGAGAAGGAGCTGGCGAAACAGCTGACGAGGAAAACGCGGCGGTGGAGACTGCTGTCATACCTCTCTGATGGCGGAGAAAAAACTGCTGGCTGGGAGACGGAGGAATTCTTCTGGCAGCCCGTGGCTGGACAATAACGGGAACCTCGCAGCGTATTCACCCGGTGGCTCTCCTCCCTCCGCTTAGGTACAGCTGTGTCACGGACAGAAGTAGAGTTCTGCGCCGGGAGGCGGCGTTTGTTAGCCTGTGTAGCTGGAGCAGGAGCCGGAGCCGGAGCAGGAACCTGTCGAGGAGTCGCTTGAGCCGGGCCACGGGAGTGCCTCCCCGACGGCGCCGAACTAGGCTTCCTGGAAGAATTCTTCTCCAACCCCCGGATGTTCTGTCGAAGTGCCGACAACTGGGATATCCTCTCCCTTCCTTCGGCATACTCCGACAGGCGAGGATGATGCAGCACAGCCGCCTCCGTGAAGTCCAGATACCATAGAGCGTCTTTTGGAGTGGAATAATGACGAGCAAAGGCTAGGAGGTTATCAATCTCCATAAGAGCCTGGCAGAGTTCAAAACCCAGGCCCGCCAGATACCATTTGCCATATTATGCCTTCACTCCAAAAAACGCAGGCACCCAAAGGGAAAAGTAGAGCCAAAAATAAAAACACAAACTCACTGCCACTGGCACCTTTCTGACTGTGTCCTTCTGTTTGCCCCTTTCAGAGCATAAATGAGGCACCACTCGCCTGCAGTGAGTTTGGAGATTTAATGAGAAATAATAACAAATACAAAAACTCGCCTCAAGGGGCAGATATACAAAAACTAAGGATGAGACCCAGAGGGGTATTAACAAGAACATAAAGAGCAGAAAGTCAATGCAACGACTCACATATACTTGCAAGGACGAAACCTTGCGCAGAAAATGGACTGGAGTCAGGGTAGGGGACTCCAGCCTGAGTTAGGCGAGGATGCAGCGAGGAATAAGCCTCGCTCACCAGCTTAAATAATGCTACTAAACACAAAGGACGAACAAGTGTCGAATGAAAGCAATCAGTAAAACAAACAGCTGTGACAGGCCACGAACAGACTGACAGGAGGAGGGCCTGTCGTGGCACTGTCAAAATAAAAGCACAACCCCAAACAACAGAGGAACAGAACTAAATATATACACCGAAAAAGAATAATAATCAAAGACCCGAGCGTGGTACAGATCTGTGCTCGGCATCATGACAACTACCACAATTTTTGGCTACATCTTGCTGAATATGAAAAAAAAAATGCAAATCAAATACCACATATTGAGGCTCATAAAAAACCCTGTGACTGGCGAAACATCTTACAGTCTTGTAAAAAACAAAAGCTTGTTGTCATGATCCTTGGCACGGATAGGGGCCGTGCTCAGTCTCCTGTCATAGTTCAGTCTTTTTCTGTTTGTTTATTTCCTTGTTCATTTGTAGCTGTTGTAGTTGTGCTGTTATTGTCCTGTTTATTTATAGTGTTATTTTGGGGTTGTGGTATTATTTATGTTTGGTGGGGGTTGGGTTATGTTAGTTTGTATTCTTTGGTTTTTACTGGTTTATAGTTATTTCTTTACTGGTTGTGTTTGTATAGTTTCCCTTGTATCATTATTTTGCATCCTGGCCATGGAGGCACTGTGACAGCTTGTGCGTCATCTCCGGGGGTCAAGTTCTGCTCATGGGCTGTCACAGCCACCTCCAATTTGGTAATTCCTCTCACTCATGATCCCATAGCTGTTTTCATTTGTGTGTGGATTATTTAAGACTTTTGGGTGGACTTTGTCTTCGCAGTGGTCTTAGTGAAGTCAAGCCCAGACGTTCATGCCATGTTTCCTGTTTTGTAAGTACGCGTCTTTGTTATTTTGTGTTATCGTTAATAAATGTCAGCAACTCACAGTTCCTGTGTGTGGAGTCCTCACTCCGGCCCTGAAAGGGCCGTTCATGACACTTGTAGTCTATGAATAATAGCTACATTCAAATAAGCAATTATACGACTGGTGACCTATTTGATCATATACATGATCAAAACATATTGAATCTAAAGGCGGTATCTAACACAGGCTAAAGTAGTCATGTAGTCACCGATTTTCTGATGATGCCTTTAATATAGTTATTTGACAAAATATGCATGCTATGTGATACAATCTGTCAAAGAACTCTGCATCTAACAATCCACTCACTAAATGAATGGGTCACTTGCTATGCTTGTTAGTAATACTAGTGACTATTAGAACAGGTGGCAGGCTTATTCTGCTATAAAATTCATTACTTGGGTAAAGTCTAAAAAAAAAAAATCAAAGCATGTTAATAGTGTCACAAACATGCCACATCTGACCTGAGACAGGTTTCCAACCTCCAGGTAGAAACATATAATGAAGGAGTTCCAGCCCACCCAAAGGACCAGCCATACTGCATACTGCCAAACAGACAGAGCATTCAGACACTGAATAAATGTGATTAATGCAAAAGTTTGTTTTATTGCTTTATGTGGAAAAAGTAAACAGAAACATTAGCAGATTGTGTGTGTGTGTTGCTCACAAAGATGAGGTATCTGAAGCGAAACTGCACAGTGCCAAACATGCCCAGGATGACGGCCATGATGTGCAGGAAGTTGGCCAGGATGGGAGCCCACTGGTACCCCAGAAAATCAAACACCTGCCTCTGGAGGGCTGCCACCTGGAGTGACCAAGAGAGGGGTGTTACACATACTGTATATACAGATAGGAACACTAGAAAAGAAACAAAGACACGGAAGTCAGAGCACATGCAAATACGCCACACAATAATGAAGCATCCATACACACCCAAATACACGCATACGCATACACAGACAGTGACAGGGAGACACATACACAGGTCTGCCGCAGTTGTTTCCATGGTAACTGCCTGGAGCACCAGCCAGTCCAGTGACTGTAAAAAGAGGAGCACCCCCAAAAAGCTCAGCCAAACTAATGAGAATCTATGGGCCAAGTCCCTGCACTGCACAACAACTCATCAGCCTGGCAAACAATGGCCTCAATGACTAGACCTCACACTGCTGCTGTGCGGGTCTGCCTCACACTCACTGCTGGAATACAGGACACCGACTCTTATTACACACATATTACAAACCAGAGGGCCAGTCTCGGGCTTTTTGAGGGCACAATTTAACTTTAACTTCAGGATGGAAACCAGATGGTGAATGGGGCCCCCTTGTCCCTCCCGGCTGCGCTTTAAATTCACATGGTTTTGCCTGAATGGGCCTATCACGCCTCTCTTTACTAAACAAGACTACCATGACACCAAAGCAGCCCCTGCCCTGTTCTCCTCTGCTTCACACACACACACACACACACACACACACGCACACGCACACACACACTTGCCCGGCCTATAATGTGGCATACTACCACGACAGCTGCAGCTCAAAGCCTTTTTCAGTGTGACTGCAAGGCGAGGCTGGACAAACATGCCTGATTACAATGTGCTGCTCTGTAGCACGCTGCTCTAATTATATCTTCATAGTGAGTGAGTAGAGAGGCAGCTTTGATCGTGCGCACATACGCACGCAAACACGCACACACCTACCAGCTGCAGTGAGCATATCACCAGCAGTGTGCATCTCCCGTCACACTTCCCCATCTTGGAGGGCTCTGGACGCGGCTTCGAGCCGCGGAGGCTCCGGGGGAATGATGAGTCCCCGGTTAGATCCAGACTGCCTGCACGACTCAGCTCACACCATTCCCGGCTGAATAGACGTGGCCAAGGCCTCCTCCTCCTCCTCCTCCTCCTCCTCCTGGTCTGGCTCTTGCACTCAGAGTGTGTGACCCATCATGGCCTCCTCTTTTGTGGGTAAACAGCAGTCGCGGGTGGTTTTCAGGAGGGCGTGAGGTGAGGAGGAGGATGGCCCACTTCACACCGGCCTGCTGCGGTCCGACCACCACCGATCACCTCGGCCACACCTTCCGGAGAAGGGACACACAGAGACACAAAGAGAGACGGAAAGCTGTCATAATTTGTCCCGGGCCACAGACAGAAATAAGCATCATACGATACCGGATCACACGGGGGTGAATGGGAGGAGGGGACCGACCCGCAGCGATACTACGGCTACGTTCGGCTACGAGCAGTCCGCCACGGACACAAAGCAGTCCGTTGTGACTCACGGTTTTCTAGGAGCGAAGCAGTCCTCGCCCCCCTCCCAACCCCCCGTAGTCTGGCTCTTCTCCTCCTCGAGCTATTCAGGGAAAGAAGTCAAGTTATCGGTAAGGAGGGGTCTGCTCACCGGTACCGGGCTTCGAGCTCCGTCTCCACAGCGGCTTTTGTCAACAATCGGTGCCGGGGCGGGCGCAGGAGGAGCCGGGGGAGAGAGAGCGGAGGGAGGGGGTGGGGGATCAGTCATCGACCCCTCGAGGAGGAGCTGCGTGGATTCTGCAGATCCGCGTGCGTGTGGGCGCGCGACCGAGCAGCGCCCCGCAAGGCGTTGGGAAGGGACCACAAAAGAGAAGCGGGTGCTCCGGATGGCTGATGGAGCAGTGACGGTTTTTATATCAGCACCGCCGGCAACACCAGTGAAGACCCAGGGCGAGGAGACAGGGCTGTGGCCCGGGGAGCCACTCGTTTGCTCAGCCCGCGGTTACTGGGATCGGAAGAATCACAATGAGAGTCTTGTTTGAGTCTCAGTTTTGTTAGCAGGAGCAGGGCAACAGTCCAATCAAGTGATCTTGAGTTTAAGCTGTCTCTGATAAAAAGCCTGATAATGACCGCTTAGGCGGTTATTGCAAGGCCATGTGACAATCAATGGAAAGAAGGCGTTTTGTTACTCCCCCAAGGAGGTTATGTAATCGGGGTGGTTTATCTGTTTGTCCGTGTTTATTTGTCTGTCTGTTAGCAGGATTACACAAAAACTTCTCCATGGATTTTGATGAAATTTTCACCAGAGATAGCCCTTGGGCCAAGGATGAACCCATTCAATTTTGGTGATGATCTGAGAGTGTATACCACCACCAAGGACCTTCGCTGTATTTGTGCAGCAGGATTATGCAAACTACTGCATGGATTTGGGTGAAATTTTCACCAGAGGTGATCCTTGGGCTAGAGAGGAACCCATAACATTTTAGTGATGATCCCAGAATGCATACCTCCACCAAGGCTCTTATCTTCTCACACTGTGTTAGCAAGAATCCTCCAAAACAAACCCATTACATTTTGGAGGTGAACCATGAGGGATGGAAGGAGTCTTGGCGGAGGTATGCGCTGTCTGAGTGTTCTTCTAGTTTTCATATTAAAGTACACTATAAAAGTGTAAAAACACCCCAGCTAAATTTCAAATCAGTCCACCGGAATTATTTTCTAGTGGTTTGTAATTTATTTTCTTACTCCCAGCTAGACAATTTTTATATAGGCTATTTTGTGTAAAAAAAAAAAAATAAATAAAGTGTATATCCAATTAGTTTAAAAATTGTGCTTGGTTCTAAAAAGTTCAACATAAAAAAGAACTACAATCCCAATTCCAAAAAGGCTGGAACACTGTGAAATCTAGATAAAGACAAAATGCAATGATTTGCCAATTTCAAAAACCACCACTGAGGCGGCATGATAAAATAAGCAGCAGTGCTGTGGTTTTAAGCAGGTTTTATTATATCATGTCGCCTTCACGGGATCCCCTCTCCGGTGCATAGTGGAGCAGCCCGGAGCGGGATCCCTAGGCTCTCAGAGAAAGAGAGGCGGACACGTGTGTGTCTACCAGTTGCAGGATCAGAGTGAGAGAAGAAGAGAGAGATTGCGTTACAGAGTTGCACCTTAAATACTTGATCATAACAATACATCAAAAAGACATACCCCACAGTCTAGAATGATCAAAGGGACAACAGAACAGGCAGGAGGTATTTGCATTTGTAAGCCATACATCACAATGGGCAGATTAGCTAGACCTCGCTCTAAGTGCAAGACAAAGAGGCTAACAAGCACATCTACATATTGATCTGAGTCTCTAGGTCACAGTAAGGACAGGACGCATGAGTACAAAGGATGAAAGGCATCGATTAACATCACATAGGTGAGACAGAAGAAACTCGTCTACCTGTAGACATTAATACACCAAAGCACATCTAAGATGCTCAGAAAAAGCACAGTAAGGACAAGCCATATGCACACTATACCGAATGGCGCATTACATCACAACACATGCATGTTTGCATCACAAATACATGAATGGCACATTGCTTCTCAGTAATGCAGCAGAAAAACAGAGAAAAGAGGGCTGAGTGTCCTTAGTCTGTTGTGGGGTTAAAACGAACCGCCACACACGCTCCCCCCCAGAGGACGCGGTAGGGGGTCGCGACCTCGATAATCCATCTGTGTGAGCGAGCTGTGGGAGAAGCTCGCTGCAGGCGGAGGGGGAGGGAGGGGAGGGGTAGGAAGTGCCGGCAGGAGCTGTGAAATCGTCCTGAGCCGCGCAAAAGTTGCTTGCTGCTCCGCGACGTTGAGGGGTTGTCCCGTTGCCGTGCGGAGATCACAAGAAGAAAAACTAGTCTCTGACTCCTCTCGTGGCCATGAAGAAAAGCAGGGGCGGCTGTAAGAAAAAAAGTAAACAAAACATAGGGACTGTTGGCTTTGGGTGCTGAAGCAACCCCAAAGCTCCCGGGAACAGCTGACGGCTGAAATCCCGTTGTGCCGTGGCTAAGACCATTAAAAAATCCAGTGGCGAGCTGCGTGCTTGCTTCAGGTGAACGAGCAGCCCTGAAGGTTCTGTGGGCAGCGGCGGAGGACGGTGGCGGTCTCTGGCGTGGCTGAGACTGTTAACAAATCCTTCGAGCGTGCTGCATGCGTGCTTCAGGTGAGCGGGCAGCCCTGAAAGGCAGCGGCGAAGGAGGAAGGCAGTCTGTGGAGCCGTTACTTGTCCCGTGCGTGATGCGCCGTCCTTGTAACTCCCCGATGCGTGCGCGGGGGTTCAGTGCGTGGGTGGGCCGCTGGAGTGGCGAGTCAGGGTGCAGAAACTTGGTGGAGAACGGCGCAGACGGCGCCGGTAAAATCCAGGTTGAGCTGTGGCTGTAGATTGGCCATGGTGCGTTGGAGCGGTGAGAGGAAATAGACGATCTTTAGTCCCTCAGGCCCGTGCAGATACGTTGGAGCGGCGGGAGGGAATAGACGATCTTATGTTCCTCAGGCTCATGCAGCTGCGTTGGAGCGGTGTGAGGAAGTAGACGATCTCCGTCCCTCGGGCTCGTGGAGGCGCGTTGGAGCGGTGCGAGGCAATAGACGATCTTTGTGCCCCGGGCTCGTGCAGCAGCGTTGGAGCGGTGAGAGGGAGGAGACGATCGTTGTCGCTCGTGCGGCCATGGTGCATTCAGTTCCACGCGCTGCGCTCCCCGTCGGCCCTGGAGGTTGCCGTCGTGGAGAGAGGACGAGGTGCGTGCGCTCTCAGTGAGAGCGGCCGGTCCATCGTGGTTGTGCAGATCTCAGGCGACGGAGCATTCATGCCCGGGTGTTGCGTTCGCTGGCCGCTCGTTTTTTTCAGCGTCGGTTCGCCAGCGTGGCCATCCAAAACAGAAGGCTGCGTTGCACAAAACGTGTGCGTCTTCAAGGGGCCACCAACGCAGCTGTGTGGCTGTCCAGCTCGGAAGGTTGCTTTCGCACAAAACGTGTGCGTGTTTGAGGGGTCACCAGTGAGGCGGCATGATAAAATAAGCAGCAGTGCTGTGGTTTTAAGCAGGTTTTATTATATCATGTCGCCTTCACGGGATCCCCTCTCCGGTGCATAGTGGAGCAGCCCGGAGCGGGATCCCTAGGCTCTCAGAGAAAGAGAGGCGGACACGTGTGTGTCTACCAGTTGCAGGATCAGAGTGAGAGAAGAAGAGAGAGATTGCGTTACAGAGTTGCACCTTAAATACTTGATCATAACAATACATCAAAAAGACATACCCCACAGTCTAGAATGATCAAAGGGACAACAGAACAGGCAGGAGGTATTTGCATTTGTAAGCCATACATCACAATGGGCAGATTAGCTAGACCTCGCTCTAAGTGCAAGACAAAGAGGCTAACAAGCACATCTACATATTGATCTGAGTCTCTAGGTCACAGTAAGGACAGGACGCATGAGTACAAAGGATGAAAGGCATCGATTAACATCACATAGGTGAGACAGAAGAAACTCGTCTACCTGTAGACATTAATACACCAAAGCACATCTAAGATGCTCAGAAAAAGCACAGTAAGGACAAGCCATATGCACACTATACCGAATGGCGCATTACATCACAACACATGCATGTTTGCATCACAAATACATGAATGGCACATTGCTTCTCAGTAATGCAGCAGAAAAACAGAGAAAAGAGGGCTGAGTGTCCTTAGTCTGTTGTGGGGTTAAAACGAACCGCCACACCACTATTTTTTTACAGTGCAAACTATTTTTCACAGTAAAACATCAAATTTGAATGTGAGACATTTTAGGCTACTATTTCATGAAAAAAATTGCTTATTTTGAATTTCATGGCAACAACACATCTCAAAAGATTTGGGACAGGGTAACAAAAAACTGGAAAAGTAAATGGTACAAAAAAGAAACAGCTGGAGAAATATGTTGCAACTATGGGCAACAGGCCAGTATGATTGGATATAAAAAGAGCACCTTAAGCCCCTTTTCCACTAGTCCTCATTCAGCCCTACACGCCTCTACACAGTTTTACACGGCTCAGCGCGGTTTTGTTTCCATTACAGCAGAGTACCGCTTGGGGTGGGTGGGATTTTTTTACAACAAGGCGACGCCACACTCCCAAGACATAAAACACGCGACACAAGAAAAACACAAGATGGCGGCTTACGAGGTGACTGCTCAGTGTCTGGCTTTTGTCACAGTAAAGGCGAGACACTCTGGAAAAATACTGGAGCGTTTAGGAAGCCATAGAGCCAAAGAAGCGAGGATCCAGATCATATATGAAAGTAAGCTAATGATTGCTAATGCTAGTTTGCTTTAAGTCCGCCATACTACATTGTAATGTCTGCAAGTTATCGCAATTAGGTACTAAAATATGTACTGTATGCTGTGTGTGTGTTTCAGATGGCTGTCTTGTGGGAAAATTACCGCTTCAAACCGTGGGTCTGGGCGCTCATCCGAGCCTCCCAGTGGTGGGATGTCAAGCCAGCTTCACAAACAATCAGTGCTTATAGAACTTAAGAATGTCTGTAGAAATGTTTAGCTTCCTGTGCAACAAATTGCTCTGATCTGTGTGAAAATCATGGACAGACTGTTGAGACATGTCATGTATCTGCTCCAGTAGCACTGAGTCTGTGGTGGTGTCATGGCAAAAACTGTTCAGCTGCCAAAACTTGATCGCCAGGTTGTAGTTATGGGGTTATATTAGCCATAAAATATGTATTTCAAAAGGCAAACAGTATTGAGTTAAATATAATAAGATATTGTGGAGAATGTGGAAATGACGAGGCTGAGTTTATCTCACGAGACAGGTTTATTCACATTCTCCAACATCATCCAAAAACAGAAAGAGAAAGAATCCCCCGACATCTGTCCCTTTTATACCCCAGGACATCAAAGCACACAGTCACATTGTACTTAATCCCCAGTAACAATGCATCTTCTTCCCGATCTTAACACCCCCCACCTTCAGTCTCTGGCCGCTGGGCGAAATCCCCCAAGGCCGTCTCTTTGCATGCCAAAGACTAAACTTTCACATCCTCGTGTTATCTCCAAAGAGGCTCAGTCCTTTGTTCCGTCTCAGATGTGAAGCCTAAGGTGGTATACGTATGAATCATACAGTGATATGCATATGTGCGTATATGTGTCCCACAGTATAAGTATTGAGTTAGGTATAATAAGATATATTTACCTCCGCCAGGCCGCAGGAGGTTATGTTTTTACCGGGGTTTGTCTGTTTGTCTGTTGGTTAGCAAGATAACTCAAAAAGTTTTGGACAGATTTCGATGAAACTTTCAGGCGTTGTTGGAAATGGTACAAGGAAGAACTGATTAAATTTTGGGGATGATCCGGATCACCGTCTGGATACAGGAATTTTTTAAAGGATTCTTTAACATTGTGAGATTGGGCCATTTTCAACATGTGTGCAGGCGCAATGGAGGGCGCTGGTCGTCGTGTCTGACGAACACGAACTCCGCGTTCTTCAAAGTTTTAGGCACAAAAGCACGCGGAAGACAGTGGTGGGCAGGGCCCGGCAGCGTGCCTGTGTTTGCGCTACGCTGCAAAAGCTGAGACGGGCAGCTGTCCGGCGTGGGATTATTTGGCAGAAATTCCCCGGGCAGCCATAGGGGCTGCGCAAAAACAAGCTCTCTGCCGGGGAAGCTTCCAAATCCCCTTTTGCCGCGGAGCCCAACCCCAATATAAAATCCACGGCAACCTGTCTACCCAATTTGCATCCTTCAGTGAAGCCCTAAGTGCTGCTTTCAGTGATCTATGAAAATGCTTGCATAACCCATTGGCCTGTGGGTTGTACGCGGTTGTGCGATGAATTGCAACGCCTGCAGCCTGGGAGTTTGGAGATGGAGGAGATGGACACAACAGCAACACTTCAGTTTATTACCTCCGCCAAGGAGGTGATGCATTTACTACTGAACCACTAATCGACTAATATTGGGCTGCACGGTGGCGCAGTGGTTTAGCACTGTGGCAGCACAGTTTTACCCTCGTCCGGGGGATCGCGGGGATCATGAGATCGTGGGTTCGATCCCAGCCCCCGACCAACAGTGAGCTGTGTGGAGTTTGCATGTTCTCCCCGTGTTGCGTGGGTTTACTCCGGGATTTCTCCGGTTTCCTCCCGCATACCAAAAACATGTAGGTTTAGGGCGCTCGCGCACGCAGCGACCGGCAGCCGGTGGCTTGTCACCAGAGTGCAAACCAAATCTACCTACGGGTACAAATAAGTAACAAAAAAAAAATAAAATAAAATAAAAAAAAATCCTATCATTGTGAATCCAATTGCTAGTCATATGTTTTCATGGTCAAGGAATCTGAAAACGTACACACAAACACTGTATGGGGGAAACTGTGGCGCTTGGCGGAGGTCTGCGCTCTCCGAGTGCTTTTCTAGTTAACAATTATGATGATGCATTTTAGGCCAAAACAAACTTGATTTAGGATTAAAACCAATTAAAATAATGCAGTCACAAGGTTACATGGCAAATACTTGATTTACTAGATACATGTAGATACTGTAGAAATATATATTCTCTGCATCAACAATGTACTATACATGTATTCATATAGTATTGCACTGGGAATTTTGACAATAAACCAGATCTGTCTCCACTTTTATGAGTGAAGGTTACCACCAAGTGACGTAAATTAAATACTAAAAGATTGGAAAAGCTGTCTAAGAACAATCCAACAGTTTGAGAAATCACTTTTGGTTTGGTGTAAGTCTGTCAACAGAATTATGAATCATAAAGTAGTTTGTGTTAAAATGTTAAATCCCATTAAACCCTAACTCAGGGGTGTCCAATCATGTGTCATGGAGGGCCAAGACCCTGCAGGTTCTCTCTTCTACCCAGTCTCTTCAGCAGGTGTTTTCACAGATCAGCAGTCAGTGGAAGAAATTCAGTGGAAACTGCTGTTGAAGACACTGGTTGGAGGTAAGCCTACAGGGTCTTGGCCCTCCATGGCACATAATTGTGCACACCTGCCCTAACCCATTATTAGAAAATACAGATGCTAATATGGCCCAGAATTCCTCCATATACTGGTACTATCACTAAAGTGCGCAGTGTCTTCTGCACTGGCACATCCAACAATACAGTCTTCAGTAAATACTGTAAAATAATTGTTTTGGTTACTTTTTCTTAAAAATGAGCCATTATTTTCAAAGTCACTGATAAATGGTTTGTACTGTTGAGTCTTTTCCCGCCGGTGTCTTAACAGACAAAATAGAAAATCATGATGCAAACACGTAAGTCACTAAATTGTTTATTACAATCAGCAGCAAATTCCATATTATTTAGAATGTGCAAAATTCAAACTGTAACAAAAAAACTTAGAATGGGTCACACACACCAGCCACGCTGCCTCACTGAGAAGCAACTGGATGTGCCGCTCACACTGGTCCTGGTTCACCAGATCTTCAGCCTGCATCTCTGTAAATAGTGACACAAGGTCCAGTTTGGGGTGGATCGTTTTCCTCTTGCCTAGACTAAAGACAGAAATGGGTGGTGGTTAATTAAAGCAAGTTTAAAACATATTTGGGAAATACACTTGTTGCTAAAAGCCAGTGGTGGAATGTAACAATAAAGTACTTTGTTGCTGTATTTAACCACAATTTTCATGTAGCTGCGCTTCAGTAAAGTAGATTTTACAAGGGCTAAAATCATTTGTTTTTACTGTGGCCTCAGCAATCAGAATGAGTTGATACCTTCAGTTGAATGGAATCTAGTACTTTAACTGAGGGTGTATGTTAACTGAGGGTGTGCATCCCTGAGTATGGAGCTGTTCAGTCAAAATATGTAATTTTTATCAATGAAAGTTTAGCCACCGCTATGTCACCGCTGTGTAGCCCTGGCTTCAAGTGTGGGTGGTGTTTTGTACTTGTATTGCTAAAATATAAAAGGATGCACTACAGTGGGTCTCAAATATTTGTAATGTGTCCTGTTGTTATAATACTGCATGCGTTTATTAACGATAGACTATAAACTACACATATAAACTAAATTATAATGATGACTGAACAACTCCCATTCCCCAAAGAGCAACATACACTCTTATGAATATAACTCAAAAAGGATCATACAAGTGATCTGACAAAAAAATAAATAAATAAACAAGTGGTTTATTTTACAGTGAATGTGCCATTCATTTTCAATTATTCTGTAATCAATATTTACACAATCAAATAAATCTCAGTTCAGTCTATCATAGTTTATAAGCTGACAGCGCACGTGCACGATGCAACAGCACAGGAAAAGTAACCACACGAAGGGGCGTGTTTGAAAGTTTATTAGATTGCAAAACAAGCACACAGCTGAGGAAACAGTCGCTTGCCAGAGGAACCACCCTGTGGAGAGAAGACGAGAGCTGTGAGCAGAGGAACAGAGTAAGAGGAAATGGGCGAGCCAAATTGCCGCTTACCTGGGAATCTAGGGAGAACCGGCAGGGCCCCAGCGGAGAATAGACGAACCAGTAGGGTGTGGGGAATGAGCTAGTGGTGCCTGACCGGGTGGAGATAGGAAGCTGAAGGAATGGTGAGATGTGGCAGGAGAGCGTGCGCAGTTCTGGAAACACACCTGCACAGTGGCAGCAACCTGAGGAGAGAAAAGCACAAGGTAAGACAGTGTGTCTAAGCTTGTTTAATTATACTTGATTGTCTGTGAAACGGGCAGTATATCCAGACAAGCCAGCGTTGAATGAGCGGAGAGAGCCTCCTTAAGTACGCTGGCTGATGAGTGGGCGCAAGTGTGTCTTCTGCCTCAGGTGCAGTGATGAGTTGATGAAGGTGAGGCAGGACGGGAGGGGGGTGCTCTCGCTGCCCATGACAGGGCCCCCCCTTCTAGGACCGCCTCCTGGCGGTCCAGAGGGCTTTTCCGGGTGAGCACGGTGATAGGCCTGGAGCATCCCTCTATCCAGGATCCGAGATGTAGGGACCCAGGAATGCTCCTCCGGGCCATAGCCCACCCAGTCCACCAGATACTGAAGGCCCCGGCCCTGACGACGAACATCCAGGATATGACAAACAGTGTAGGCAGGGTGGCTGTCGATGATCCGGGGAGGAGGAGGTGGCTTCGGGGGGGGGGGGGTGCAGAGGGGACTGGCCGAGAGGGGCTTGATGTGGGCGACGTGAAACATAGGGTTCACCCGCATGGTCGGTGGCAACTTAAGCTGGGCCGACGTGTTGTTTATCACTCATGAGATGGTATATGGGCCCAGGAAGCAGGGGGAGAGCTTCTTAGATTTCTCTTTGAGCGGAATCTGGCTCGCTGCCAGCCAGACCTGCTTCCCGTCGACATACTTGGGGGCAGGGACCCGCTTCCTGTCAGAAACAGCCCGGGTGCATTCAGTGGAGTGGGTGAGGGCGGCCCGTGTAGACCTCCAGATGCGCCGGCAGCGATGAGCATGGACCCCCATGGATGGAACCGCTACCTCCCTCTCGGCCATGGGTAGAAGCGGCGGTATGTACTCCAGCGACGCCTCGAATGGAGTGAGTCCAGTGGCAGTGGAGACAGCTGAGTTCATTGAACATTCCACCCAGGTCAGGTGCGTGCTCCAAGATGAGGAATTATTGGCTGCTACACACCGCAGGGCGGCCTCCAAGGACTGGTTGTCGTGCTCCGCCTGCCTGTTGTTCTGTAGATGATTACCGGATGAGAGGCTCACCGTAGTTCCCAGGGTCTGGCAAAAGGTCCTCCAGACCTGGGACGTGAATTGAGGACCCCAGTCAGACACGATGTCCAAGGGGATGCCGTGGATCTGAATGATGTGTTCGGTGAGCAGGACTGCCGTCTCCAAGGCTGAGGGGAGCGTCGGGAGGGCAACCAGATGCACCGCCTTGGAGAAGTGATCCACAATGGTGAGAATCACTGTCTTGCCATGGGAGGGGGGAAGTCCGGTGACGAAATCCACAGCGATGTGGGACCAAGGATGACCAGGGGTGGGGAGGGGATGGAGGAGACCAGACGGGGGGGAGGAGTCCAATTTCTCCCGGACGCAGGTCTGACATGCTTTGACATATTCCCGTACGTCCCGCCGCAGCGTGGGCCACCAGAACACTCGCCGGATGAAGTCCACAGTTCGAGCGATACCAGGATGGCAGGCGAAGCGACTGGTGTGACCCCTCTGGATGACATAGCTGCAGAGGGTGGCCGGGAAGTACAGGTAGTTCCGGGGGCACCTCGCTGGCACAGGCTCCTGGGACTGGGCCTGGCGGACCCTCCGCTCGATATTCCAAGTAAGGGCTCCAAGGACGTGCAAAGGTGGTATTATGGTTTGGGGGGGGTGGGGGGGCTACCTCCTTGGAATCAAACTGGTGCGATAGCGCGTCCAGTTTGGTGTTCCCAGCGCCAGGCCGGTACGTGATGAAAAAGTTGAACCTCTGAAAAAACAGGGCCCAACGAGCCTGCCTGGCGTTAAGTCGGCGGGCCCATCGCAAATACTCCAGGATTTTGTGATTGGTCCACATGATGATGGGGTGAATAGCCCCCTCTAGCCAATGCCTCCATTCCTCCAATGCCAATTTAATGGTAAGCAGCTCTTTGTCCCCCATGTCGTAATTCCTCTCAGCCGGTGTCAGCCGACGAGAGAAATACATGCACGGGCAGAGTTTCTGATCGGGGGGCGTGCGCTGTGACAGCACAGCGCCTACCCCCGAATCAGAAGCGTCCACCTCGAGGACGAATTGGAGCTGCGCGTCGACCTGAGCCAAGATTGGTGTTTCTGTGAACAGGCGCTTTAATTTTACAAACGCCTGTTCAGCTGCCTCGGTCCAGCTGCCTCGGTCCAGTGAAAGGGGACCTTAATGGAGGTCAGCTGTGTAAAGGGCAGTTCCACTCCACTATAGTTCCTTAGGAACCTGCAATAGAAGTTCACGAACCCGAGAAAGCGTTGAAGCTCCTTACGGGAGTAGGGAGTTGGCCAGTCAAGCACTACCCTCACCTTGGCTGGGTCGGCAATCAGTCTCCCTTCAGCCACTATGAAGCCCAAGAAGGTGGTAGATGTGGAGAACTCACACTTCTTGGCCTTGATGTACAGCTGGTTCTCCAGAAGCCATTGCAGGATGGCTTTGATGTGGGCTTCATGTTCCTCTGGCAAGTGGGAGAAAATCAAAATATCATCCAAGTAGACAAAAACGAATTGATAAATCATATTGCGAAGGACGTCATTAATTAACCGCTGAAAGACGGTGGGGGCATTGGTGAGCCTGAATGGCATCACCAGGTATTTGAACTGCCCCGGTGAGTTTTAAATGCCGTCTTCCATTCATCGCCTTTGCGAATGCGGATCAGATGGTACGCATTCCTTAAGTCTAACTTGGTAAATACCCGTGAGTGCTGAAGGAGCTTGAACGCTGAATTAATCAAAGGCAGAGGGTACTTAGCTTTGGGGGTAATAGCATTGAGCTCCCGGTAGTCGATGCACGGGCGCAATGAGCCATCCTTCTTCCCGGCGAAGAAGAACCCGGCCCCAAGCGGGGCCGAAGATGGCTGACTAAGGCCGGCATTCAGCGATTCTTTAATGTATTTCTCCATTACCTCTCTCTCCTGACCAGAAATGCTGTATAGCCGACTGGACGGCAGCTTCGCCCCTGGGATGAGGTCTATAGCACAATCGTAGGAGCGATGAGGCAGTAGCGAGAATGCCCTCAATTTGCTAAAGACCTCCCCCAAATCGTGGTATGCCCGGGGGATGAGGCTGAGGTCTGGCGGCTCGGCCGAAGTGAGGGAGACAAACAGAGTTGGGGAAGATTCTGCTGAACGCATGCAGTTAGCCATGCAAAATGGGCTCCAGGAGGAGATGGTATTTTTTCCCCAATTAATAATCGGATTGTGCCTCCGGAGCCATGGCTAGCCAAGAACCACTGGGGAAGATGAAACAGGAAGAACTAGGAACGTGAGTTCCTCTCGGTGGTTCCCGGAAAGGAGGATGGAGATTGGTGCCGTGCTTTCAGTGACTACTGCGACCTCCCGGCCAGATATGGTGGTTATTCTCTGGTTGTGGGGCAATTTGTGTGTAGGAATACCCACCTGTTGCACGAACTGGGCAGAGACGAAATTACCCTCTGACCTCGAATCAATCAGTGCCATAGTCCTCCTCTTGACCCCCGTCAATTGCACAAGGGACGAAATTGAAAAATTACCAGGGGGAGTAGATTTAGTCCCACCCGCCAGACCCTTCATGGTTATTGATGGGCTGTGTCTTTTGGCCGCTGGCGATATTTGTCCAGACTGTGGTTCAGTAAACCACAGTATATGCACGTGCCAGCCCTTCGCCTTCGCTGGCGCTCATCGTCGGTCAAATGCCGAGAGAGCTTCATCAGCTCAGGCAAAGAGACGGCGCCACCAGTGTCAGTAGCCATGGCGAGTGCGCCCTTGACGTGCGGGCGAGAGGAAGACTCACACTCCTTCGCGCGCTTACGGTACCGGTTGTCCAAACCAACAGCCTGATCTATGAGACTGTCGAGAGTCTCCGGGACAGGGTGAACCACCAGATCATCACAGAGTTGAGCGTTTAACCTGTGCAGGAATGTGCTGCGCAAAGCAATCTCATTCCACCCCAAATCAGCCACTGCAACCCGGAACTCCACCAAGTACTTGGCTGCAGACCGAATGCCCTGGCAGAGCATCATCAGGCAGCTCATAACTTTGCTCTGTCTCTCGGTACAGCCAAACACGCAAGAGAAAGCATCCACAAATTGATCAAACGTATATCGACGCCCCTCAGGGTATCAATTGTGGACCCTGCCCAATCCAGGGCTTGGTCCTTGAGCAACAGTGTAAAAAACTGAATTTTGGCCATGTCCCCAGGGTACTCCTCCCCGACCTGCTCCAAATACATGCGGATCTTAATAAGGAACCCTTTGCATTTCCCCACCTCCCCCACGTATGGGGTAGGCGTGGGAACGGAGGTAGTACAGCGCACCGTAGTGCAGGGAGCAGGCTAAGGAGGAGGAGCCTGAGGAGGCGCATTGGTCCAAAGCCTCATCATGTTTGACAATTGCTGCGTCAGCACGGCGAGCTGGTGCTTGGTCGCCGATAAGTGATCCAAAGCAGACAGCTCTTGTGCTACAGCCCCGGCTGAGCTACCATCCTGGCTGGCTCATTCTGTCATATTTATAAGCTGACAGCTCACATGCACGATGCAACAGTACAGGAAAAGTAACCACAGGAAGGGGCACGTTTGAAAGTTTATTACATTTCAAAACAAGCACACCGCTGAGGAAACAGTCACTCGCCAGAGGAACCACCCTGTGGAGAGAAGATGAGAGCTGTGAGCAGAGGAACAGAGTAAGAGGAAATGGGCGAGCCAAATTGCCACTTACTTGGGAATCCAGGGAGAACCGGCAGGGCCCCAGCGGAGAATAGATGAACCAGTAGGGTGTGGAGAATGAGCTGGTGGTGCCTGACCGGGTGGAGATAGGAAGCTGAGGGAATGGTGAGATGTGGCAGGAGAGCACGCACAGTCCTGGAGACACACCTGCACAGTGGCAGCAACCTGGGGAGAGAAAAGCACAAAGTAAGACAGCGTGTCTAAGCTTGTTTAATTATATTTGCTTGTCTGTGAAACGGGCAGTATATCCAGATGAGCCAGCGTTGAATGAGCGGAGAGAGCTTCCTTAAGTACGCTGGCTGATGAGCGGGCGCAGGTGCATCTTCTGCCTCAGGTGCAGTGATGAGTTGATGAAGGTGAGGCAGGACGGGAGGGGCGCGCTCTCGCTGCCCATGACACAGTCCCTTTCATATTAAGTGGAAATTGTGCTACCACCTAAGCGGTCATTATCAGGCTTTTTATCAGAGACAGCTTAAACTCAAGATCACTTTACTGGACTGTTGCCCTGCTCCTGCTAACAAAACTGAGCTCAAACAAGACTCTCATTGTGATTCTTCCAATCCCAATAACCGCGGGCTGAGAAAACGAGCCACGGCCCACTCTGGGCCAAAGCTCATTTGTATGGAAACGCATAAGACTCTTCAATGATCAGACAAATTGAATTTAGATTTTTTTTAAATTAAAAAAGAGAGCATTTGGCTTGTTATGATTGCTCAATTCTAAAGCTTGCATCTCTCATGGAATGGGGGTGCGTTAGTGCCTTTGAAATTGGTAACTTGCATATCTGGAAAGACACCATCAATTCTAACAGGTATATACAGGTTTTAGAGAAAAATATGCTTTCATCCAGACATTTTTTTCAGGGAACGACTTGCATATTTCAGCAAGACAACAATAAACCATATACTGCATATATCACAACAGTATGGCTTTACAGTAGAAGAGGCTGGGTGTTGAGAATGGCCTGATTGCAGTCAAAACCTTTCAACAACTGAAAACATCTGGTATGTCAAAGTCACCTTATTGTCAATTCTATCATTTGTACAGGACATATATCAAAATTGCATTTCTCTCTCAATTGTGGTTTAATAAAAGAGAATATTAAAAACGCAAACATCAAAATATACAATACAATATAGAAAATGGTATTGTATGAAAAGAGGCAATACATTATGTGTGTGTGATATATCTTGCAATCTTGAGTCCTTAGTAATGCAAAATTGTGAACCTGAATAGACTAAATAAATAAGTAAAAGTGGCTGGTGCTGGTAGAAAAGTGGGTGTGCAGTTCACCTTGATGATGATATAGTTGCAATCAAAATTAATCAACCTCCAATGCATTTTAGGTTTATTGGCAAAATTCAAACATTTTCAGGTATTTGCAATAAACAAAATGACACAAGAACAGCTCAAATAGTTAAATATATAATAATATTAAAAAGGATTTGATCCAAATTCAACATTAAATCCTACTTTTAATGACTACTGCAGTCTCAAAACTAGAGGGCACTCAAAGAGTGCATACCTCTGCCAAGGCTCCATCCCTCCCTCCCTTTGTCCTTCTCGCCGTCCCTTTGCCTGTCCATATCACCATCCATCTGTACATTGCAAGATGGGGCCTTGGTGGAGGTATGCACTCACAGATCACCTCCATCTAATGATAATAATGATAATGGATTAGATTTATATGGTGCTTTACATGTCAAGTGACATCTCAAAGTGCTTACAGTGAGTCCATTATTCATTCACTCCAGACAGAGATTGATAGTAGTAAGCTACAACTGTAGCCACAGCTACCCTGGGGCGGAATAATGGAAAGGTGGCTGCTAATCTGTTCCAAAGGCCTCTCCAACCACTACCAAACATACACATTCATACTCAGTGTCATAGACACTGGAGGCAGGGTGGGTAAAGTGTCTTGCCCAAGGACACAATGGCAGGATGGCTGTGGAGAGCGGGATTCAAACCACCAACCCTCTGGTTTTTGGACAACCTGCTCTGTCTCCTGAGCCACTGCCACCCACATTTCCCTCCTCCGTTCCATTTTTGCTGAGCACCAAGCTGGACGGCAGGAAGTTCCATTTTTATATAGTCTTTGACATGACCCGGCCAGGACTTGAACCTTGACCTCCCGGTTGTGGGGCGGATACTTTACCTCTAGTCCACCACTCTGGTGAGTAATGAGTTCATCTTTGGGCCAAGGGCCACCTCTGGTGAAAATGTCATCCAAATCCATCTAGGAGCTTTTGCGTGATCCTGCTAACAGAGAAATGGCAGCAAAACAATATGACTTCATTATATGACTATTATAATAACAAGACTGTCATAATTGTATTGACCATACATTGGGGCTGGACAATTCGACCTTAAATCAGCACCATGGTTTATTGAATCTTTCAGGTCAGTTTTTGTTTTTTGTTTTTTTTCATCCTTTCTTCTCCCTTACAGTTTACTGACAAGGTTCATAATTATTAAACAATATTACACAACAGTGTGGTATCATATCACTGTGGTGCGTAGTAAACAAGTATAATAGAACAGGCCTATTGTGATTTCACAAACAAAAAAATTAAACATTGTCCAGTGCTGAAGTTAGTGTGTTTACATACCATGTGAGTCATGTGGCTCGCAATGACATCCTTAGCTTGTCTGCCGGTAAATGCTGCCGGAGTTGCACCCACACGCACTCTGAACACCGTCTAAAGTGTACACTTTACTTGCTTTTTCTTGGCGTCTTCAGATGAAATAATGTCAGTCATCATATACTGGCCAAATCTCAATCTCCTCCCTAAACCCTCAAGTCCTGAGCCCTTGTAGAATTAGGCTGCTGCCATCAGTAGTGTAATGAAGGGGTTAATAATAGGTAGTGGCGTGATGATGGAGCTGACTGGTGACATCATCATGCCAGCCCATATAAGGAGAGAGTCGCCATCTTAGGGTCTCTTTCTTGGCTGGCTCAGTATACAGCAGACCTGTACTGTACAGTGTGTGGTATATGAAAAGGGGCACTTTATTGTGAAGTGCAGTGTGGTGATGTGCACCTCCTGTCACGTCACTGCACTGCCTTATATAGGGGGCGAGTCGCCATGGCCCGGCCTCTTTGCCGGATGCTTATGCTGGTGCCTGCCGTGTACTACTCTATATATAGTTCCATAATAAAGCTGTGTAGGCCAACCATCATCTTGTCTCAGTCATCACCCAGGTATTTTCCATACATTGTGGAGAAAAAAGGAATAGGCGAAGGCAACGAGCTGGATGACACAAAGCTTTATTAGTTCTCCAACATAACAGCAAACACGCTTCTGAGCTCTGCTGAGCTACTGCGCTACCTGGGTCTCTGTACATTCTCTTTTATACTTTTATTTCCATATATAGAGACCCAGACTTGTCGCATTGGCCTGTTCAGCCACAGGCGGTGCTGTTCCAGCAGAGTAGACGTTTAGGATTCTCTTCCATGGTCATCATAGACCGACGGAGGCCGACGAGAGACCCAGAGCTTCCGACCCTCCTACATTGTTGTGTGAACAAAGAGAAATGCAGCACATTAATATAATATTCGTGGGCTCTGCACAAACACACTTCTTCTCTCTGGTATTTACTCCTCTGCCCCAGGTTCCAGCACGTTGAACAGTCCGTAGTACGGTGGGCGCAGCGGAGTCCGGTGCACATCATGCTTGACGGACACAAAACTGGCATTCTGCAGGCTTTTAGGGACGAAGGTGCAGAGAAAACAATGGTGGGCCGGCCCGGTGCGTTAAAAGCCCTCGGGCCGCACAAAAATTATGTGGGCGGATGAGCCTCATGTGCAGGATTTTCTAGTAAAAACTCAAAACAAGTTCTGCCAAATCCTCCCTTTAGGTGTGGAGCGCAGCCCTAAAAGAAGCTCTGGACATGAGGTCGACCCAGTTTGTGTCCGTGAGCGAAATGTCCTGATTGCGGATCCGTTGGTGGCCGTCAAATCCTCCTTAGGTGCGGAACGCAGCTCCAAAAGGACCCAGGGAAGGCGGTTGGCCAAATTTCCCGAACAAATGTCCTGATGGTGGATCCGTTGACAGTCGTCAGATCCACCTTAGGTGCTGAGCGCAGCCCTAAAAGGAACTCTGGACAGGTGGTTGATAAAAATTTGTGTAAAAATTGCGCAGGCAGATCAGCCTCGGTGCGGGGTTTCCCGGTAGATCGCTCCGGGGATCAGCAGCACCTGGGGAGGATGCGGGTGGGCCAGGGTTATTGGAGCAGGCTTGTTGCCTGTTGCATGGCACGCGTCCGGCACAGCAACCACGTTGTAGCATTTTGTGTCATCCATAGTTATCCCACAGAGTACACTGGGCTTCCATCTGTGAAGACCACGCTGCCGGGTCGTGCAGTCAGAAGGTTGGGAGCTTGACTGAAACAGCGCATGTGGAGCTAGTGTTCTCCCTCCAGGAATCTCCGCGGAGGGCTTGGCTCGCTATCCATGGTGCGTCTTGGGTCCCCGTGTGGCTCACTCTTCCTGGTCCATCAGGTTGCCAGTGTGGAGAAAGGAATAGGCGAGCGCTCTCCATGGTGCGTCGGGTTCACCAGTCTGGAGGAAGAGATAGGTGCTCCATGACACATCAGGTCACCAAATGTGGAGAAAAAAGGAATAGGCGAAAGCCACGAGCTGGACGACACAAGGCTTTATTAGTTCTCCGACATAACATCAAACACACTTCTGAGCCCTGCTGAGCTACTGCGCTACTTGGGTCTCTGTACATTTCTCTTTTATACTTTTATTTCCATATGTAGAGACCCAGAGCTTCCGACCCTCTTACACTGTTGTGTGAACAAAGAGAAATGCAGCACATTAACATAATAGTCACGGGCTCTGCTCAAACACACTTCTTCTCCCTGGCATTTACTCCTCTCCCCAGGGGGGCGCAGCTTGATTACCCCCCCCCCCCCCCGTGACACCTCTTTATTCAGTCCATTGTCCTCTCTTCCCTTTGTCTCTCTGGGTGTGAGAAAACCCCCAATCTGTGCCCCCACAACATAACATTTGGCGACGTCAGATTAAATCATGGAGGCATGCATTACACCACTCTGTCTGCGGGCAAAAACTTTCTGTTCTGTTCTTCAGTTGCAGTTCGAGTTGCAGGCTGGGAGTGACTCCTGAAGGAGCAGTTTCTGCTCTGCCCTTTGTTTTCCCTTCCTAAGAAGGCCCGAAGCCAATCAGTGCTCTGTGTAAACTTTTTCTTTTCTTTAAAATTCACTTTTTCTTGTTTTACTCCTATTCTTAAATTATCATGCTAAGAAGATTTTGTTTGATATTTACTAAGCTTAAATCAACTTTGTTCTGACCACAACACATCGGAAAAAACAGATTTGTGGTTTGCTTTTTTTATTTATCAAGTTTGATTTTCTGATCGGACTTTGAACGATAAACAAATATTATCTGGAAATTGACAACCTGGCCAAATTCCTTTTCCTGTGCATAAAAGGACATTGGCCAGTGTGCTGGATGCCCAGCTTCTATAGCTGTGATTGCTGGAGTAGGCCAAAGCCATGGGGCACAACCTGCCTGCCATTTTCTCTCAACAGAACCCACGCCCATCCAGATGGACCAAGATCCAATGGACCGCCTGCTACCACAAGGGGACGCAATCTGACTCTGCTGTCCTGAAGGTCTGTTGTTCAAATTAGATTTAATTCTTCAGAATATTCCTGGTATAAGTTCTATAAAACTAACATCTTCAAACTCCTTTCAGAACTTCAAATGCATTTATCTTTTCATTAATTTCCGCTCCTTTTCAGAATAACACAAATGTTCATTTTTATGAAATAGTTTAATTGTGGAGATGTGAGAATGACGAGGCAGAGTTCTCTCTCAAGTCAGCTTTATTCACATCACCATCATCTCAAAGCAGAAAGCAGAAAAGAGAGCCACACAGGAAACTCTCGTCCTTAAATCTCAGGACTCTTACAGTTCACAGGTCACATGTATCACAGACTACGTTGCATTATAAAGACAGTAACGATGCATCCTCACTCCATGATATCACTTCCACTGTCTCCCCTGCATCCCTTCTTTAATCCTTTAATTATACCCCCCACAGTCTCCAGCCTTGCATACCAAAGCTAAGATTCTTGCAGCTTCCTGTAATCCCAAGGAAGCTCTGCTTTTGTTCTGATCTAAAATGTGAGTCCAAAACAGGTCACGTCTTTGTGTGTCCACCACACAAAGCCCCCCCAACATTTTAGAACAAACAAGAGAATAACAACATGCATGCCGTGATAGTATCAATACACATCAGTCCACATGCTGTCTAGGTTTCAGCCTCCTGCCGAATCTGCTGTAGCTGGGATTCAACATCTCTGCGGCGCTGTCACGCTGGGGGTTTGCTGTCTGGGGGTGGAAACCTTTTGTCAGCACCTGTGGGTGTTCTGGGGAAACATTACTCTGTGAAGCCCCCCGCGGTGGTCTACCTTGCCACGGGGCCTTTGCCAACAGCACTTGCTCATCTGCCACCACAAAATCGGGTTTGAGTCTGTTTATGCCAACTTTCTCTTTCCTACCCCCCAAATCTAGCAAAAACTGCTTGTCCCCTGTTTCTAGCACTCTGAACGATCCGTCATAAGGCGGTCGCAGCGGGGTTCGATGCGCATCGTGTCTGACAAAAACAAACTCTGCGTTCTTCAAGGTTTTAGGCACAAAAACGCACGGAAAACTGTGATGCGCGGGGCCGGGCAGTGTGCTTGATTCTATGTTACTCCGCAACAGCTGAGACGGGGAGGTGTCTGGCGCAGGGTTATCTGGGAGAAACTCCCCAGGCAGCCGGAGTGGCTGCGCAAACACGAGCTCCGCTGGGGAGGCTTCTAAGTCCTCTTTAGGCGCAGAACGCAACCCCAATAACACCCACGGTAACTTGTCTACCCAATTTGCACCCGTCAGTGACGCTCTGAGAGCCGCTTTCAATGACCTATGAAAACGTTCGCATAACCCGTTAGCCTGCGGATTGTACACGGTTGTGCGGTGAATTGTGACCCCCAGGCTGCGGGCCATTGTCGACCAAAGCTCGGATACAAATTGAGGGCCTCTGTCCGACGTAATGTCCGACGGAACGCCGAAGCGCGCCACCCAAGCTGTTAAAAACACGCACGCCACCTCCTCGGCCGTGGTTGATGCCAGCAGGACCACTTCAGGCCAGCGCTTGGTGCGGTCCACCATTGTCAGAAGGTGTGTGCACCCTTGTGACGGCGGGAGGGGGCCCACGAGGTCCACATGAACGCGATCGAACCTTTTGGCCGGAATGTGAAACGGCTCCAAAGGAGCCCTCGTGTGCCTGTGTACTTTGGCTCGTTGACACGCCGTGCAGGCTGCTGCCCACTCCTTAACTTGTTTGCGGAGGCTCGGCCACACAAATTTCTCTCCTACCATTTTGACCGACGCGTGCACTCCAGGGTGCGCCAAAGAATGAACCGAGTCAAAAACGCGGCGGCGTCACGCGGCCGGTACTACTGGACGCGGCCGTCCAGTGGAGACATTGCAGATTAGGGGGGGCATACCGTCTTGCAGCACCCTGCTCTCCAGCCTTAACCCTGTTGGTCCAGACTGAAGTGCGCGCACATCCACGTCACCAACCTGCTCCGCGGCCATGGCTGCATAATCTACCCCTACGCTGACTGGGGCCGCCACGGCGCGCGAGAGGCAATCTGCCACTACATTGAGTTTGCCCACCACATGCCGAATATCAGTGGTAAACTCTGATATCGTGGCCAGCTGTCTCTGCTGCCGGCCTGACCACGGTTCAGAAACCTTGGCCATCGCGAATGTTAGCGGTTTGTGGTCAACGAACGCGGTGAAAGAGCGTCCTTCTAGCCAGAACTGAAAATAGCGGATGGCCAAATGGAGAGCCAGCAGCTCCCTGTTGAACGCGCTGTATTTACGTTCGCTATCGCGCAAGGTCCTGCTGAAAAATGCGAGGGGCTGCCAAACCCCGGCTACATGTTGCTCCACGACCGCCCCTATGGCCACATCTGACGCGTCAGTGGTGAGCGCTATGCGGGCCGTTGGGTCTGGGTGTGCCAACAACGCAGCCTTTGCCAAGGCTGCTTTCACCTCCGAGAACGCTTGGTCCCGCTCCGAGGACCACTCGACCTTATCCGCGGGTTTCTTTTTTTTGAGCGCAGCATACAGCGGCTGCATGAGTTGCGCCGTGTGGGGGAGAAAACGGTTATAAAAATTCACCATTCCCAAAAACTCCTGCAACGCCCTGACCGTCTGCGGCTGGGGAAAATCTGCCACCGCACGCACTTTGTCAGGAAGCGGAACTGCTCCTTCGGGGGAGATGTGGTGTCCTAAAAAAATCGATCTGCGCCACCCCGAACTGACACTTCGCTGGGTTGATTATTAACCCATGATCTCCCAACCTTCGGAAAACTGTGGCCAGGTGTTTTTCGTGTTCATCTTCGGACGCGCTGGCTACTAAAATATTGTCCAAGTAGACGAACACGAAAGGGCGATCGCAAAGCACCGTGTCCATCATGCATTGGAACGTCTGAGCAGCCCCTTTAAGTCCGAATGGCATGCGTAAAAACTCGAATAGGCCAAACGGAGTTATTACCGCTGTTTTGGGTATGTCCTCAGCAGGCACTGGGACTTGGTGGTAACCGCAGACCAAGTCTATTTTAGAAAAAACGCGCACCCCTGCCAAATGAACGGAAAAATCCTGGATATGCGGGATTGGGTAGCGGTCGTGTGCTGTAGCGTTGTTTAACCTGCGGAAATCCCCTCAAGGTCGCCATGATCCGTCAGCTTTCGGGACCATGTGCAGCGGGGAAGCCCACGGGCTGTTTGAACGCCTGATAATGCCCAACCTCTCCAGGTTGGCAAACTCCTCGCGCGCTATGGCCAGCTTAACTGCGTCCAAGCGCCGAGCTTTTGCAAAAACGGGCAGTCCGGTAGTGGTAATAAAATGCTCCACCCCGTGTTTAGCGACTGTTGCCGAAAATGTGGGGACCGTGAGTGCTGGGAACTGAGTGAGCAGTGTGTGGAACTTACCGCTTGCAGCTGTGACGTTGGCTTGTGCTGTAGGCGGGGCCACTCGCGCTGTACAGGGGATAGAATCAAAAGAAAGTGCATTAACCAGGCGCCTGTTAGCGAGGTCCACCAACAAACCATGTGAGCACAAAAAATCAGCCCCTAACATATTGAAATTTACTGCTGCTACAACAAAAGTCCACTCAAATGTACGGCCGTGTAGAGACAGAAGCAGAGTTTTCTCACCAAAGGTCTTAATCTCTGAGCCGTTCGCTGCTGTCACCCGGGGACCTCCGGAACCAGCTAGTCTGTCCGCGTAGGAAGGTGTGATGAAACTCAACTGGGAGCCTGTGTCGACGAGGAACTGCTTCCCCGAGCGTGCGTCTGACAAGTAGAGCAGCTTGTTTTCCTCCCCAAGGGCCACGGCTGCTACCGACTCCCGGTCTTGGCGTTTCCCGAACGCCTGAACTGGCACGGTGGTACACATTTGCGTGCCCTCTCTGCGAAACGGCAATGGTAGAAACAAAGGACGTCCGATCCGCGTTCCCTGGCCCCTGCCACCGCTGTCGTCGGTGAGCCTGGTACCGCTGCCTCTGGCCTCCTGTCGTCTCCGGTCGTCTCTCTGGGTTCCGCTGCAGCGGCCGTGGCTGCGTGCCACTTGGTGGCGTTGACAATCCGCTGCGCCTCTCGGCCCAGCGCGCGGTAGTCCCGTTGGGCCAACAGTGGCGAACTGGCCAGGGTCGCTCTCGCTGCTGACGGTAGAGTCCTGAGGAAAAGGTGGGTGAAAATGAAGTGATCGTCGTCAGAGTCTTTCAACCTCAACAACCTCTCCATCAGGTTCGCGGGCATGTCGTTTTCCAACTCCGTCAGCGCCAGGAGCCTCTCTGCACGCTCCTCCGCCGAGGGGGTGAATTGCTGGATGAGTGCAGCCTTCAACGTGCCATATTTGTCGCTGTCCGGCGGCTGGTCGATCAGGCTCTCCACATCATGGGCCGTGTTGTTGTCCAGCTTTGCGACTACGTGGTAGAATTTTGTGGCGTCTACCGATATCCCCCGGAGGTTGAACTGCGTCTCAACCGCGTTGAACCAGGAGCGCGGATTGTTCTGCCAGAAGTCCGGTAGCTGGACTGTAGCGGCATTCGCTTGGCTGGGGGCTCCTGACGAGGCTGGCCTGGGGGAATTCTCCTCTTGCATGATACGTCTCGGGTCACCAGTGTGGAGATGTGAGAATGACGAGGCAGAGTTCTCTCTCAAGTCAGCTTTATTCACATCACCATCATCTCAAAGCAGAAAGCAGAAAAGCGAGCCACACAGGAAACTCTCGTCCTTAAATCTCAGGACTCTTACAGTTCACAGGTCACATGTATCACAGACTACGTTGCATTATAAAGACAGTAATGATGCATCCTCACTCCATGATATTACTTCCACTGTCTCCCCTGCATCCCTTCTTTAATCCTTTAATTATACCCCCCACAGTCTCCAGCCTTGCATACCAAAGCTAAGATTCTTGCAGCTTCCTGTAATCCCAAGGAAGCTCTGCTTTTGTTCTGATCTAAAATGTGAGTCCAAAACAGGTCACGTCTGTGTGTCCACCACATAATCACTATTTTCTTCATAAAATTGCATCTATTTTTCTTAACAAATGCTATTTTATGGTTCCTCATTTTCCATTACAGTGCCAATTTAAGCTATGGTGTTCCTTGGTTCCACAAATGTTTGATAATAGACTTTATGCTCAGTAATGCATCAAGTCTAATGTGTTCATGATACATGTTGAATTCTCTGTCTTAAAGTCATTTGAATGTGTTCATATATACTGAAATTTCTTATTAAGCTATTAAAAAGACATAAGGGAGTTATTGTTTGATTTCATGACCATCTTCTTGATTTAAAGCAGACAAGAACTCACAGTTTGTTTGTTTTTTAGACTGATTCATTTTTGGTACAAATACACAATTATTAATAAAATTGTCCATTCTTTTGGACTGGTGCCCCACGAGCTTATGCATGTTGGTAAGGAAGAGAAACCTCATTCCTACTCACATTCATATTTACATTAATACTTGTACCAGCAATAAGCTACCCATATAAAAATCCTACAATACTTTATGGTTCCCTGGTGCAAGGCTGTGTAAAAATCCAGAAAATTAACATGGAATTCTGAGGTCACAAGCTGTGTGTGTGTAGTCAAATCTGATCTTTTTGCACGGTAAAACTTGATTTCTCTGTTTAATATTCTGCAATTTTCCAGTTTGGGATCAATAAAGTACATCTATCTATCTATCTATCTATCTATCTATCTATCTATCTATCTATCTATCTATCTATCTATCTATCTATCTATCTATCTATCGCATAGGCACTGTACCTAATTGACTGGCCACTCAGACAGGCATGTCTGTGACCCTTTAACTGCTGGGAAAGCAGTATGTGTGAAGAGCAGTGAGGGTGGGGGTCGCCCACTCACCCATTCTGATCAGAGACCTATTGTCTTTCAAAGCATGCTAAAAAAAAAAAATTGAATAAAGTGTTGCCATACACTAAGTTATATTGTAGAGACTGAGTTAATCATCTCAGACTGGATGCAGAGGGTAAACAGAGAAAGACAATAGCTAAGGAGATTATGATGGGGTAGCAGGAAGAAGGAGTTGGGGGGAGAAGCGATGAATGTATTGTGATGTGAGATGTCATGCAGATGTGAGATGGGCGGTTGGTATAAAAGGAGAACCCATGGTGTATTGAGACATGCTTTTCTGTGTATGACTGATGTGAGAGTGAATAAAATCGTCTGCTGCATAAATCAGTCTCGTTATTTACACTCTCCACGCTTGTGACCCCTTGACGAATTATGGAACACGAGGCAAGAACCCCGGAGTCGGCCCGGACGGAAAGCCCCAGCGACGCAGCAAGCATCCCAGCGACGGCCCGGATGGGAACCCCCAGCAACGCGTGCGCTGTTTTGGTCAAACTACCGGACTTTTGGCTGCACGACCTGCGGTCTTGGTTCCACCACACCGAGGCTCAGTTCGCCCTCCGGGGAATAACGGCAGACGACACCAAATATTACTATGTGGTCGCAGCACTGGACGCTCGCACGTCTCAGCAAGTAGCGAGCCTGCTCCAACAGCCTCCAGCCCACGATAAATACGGGGCTCTCAAGGCCGCGCTGACCCGGCGCTACACGCTCTTGGACTGTGAGAGAGCAGAGAGGCTCCTGAGGCGCTCCGAGTTAGGAGATGGTTCGGCGGTCAAACTGATGGAGAAGATGTTGGCGTTAATGGGCACGGACGACGGGCATTTTCTGTTTGCCCACCTTTTCCTCTGGAACCTCCCAACAGTGGCGAGAGAGGTTCTTGCCAATTCGCCGTTGCTGGCCGTGCGTGACTACCGTGCGCTAGCCCAGGAGGCAGATCGGATCATCCTCACCACCAGGGCCCTCACAGTGAACGCGGTGGCGTATGAACCCAGCGAGACAATCAGCGGAGGCGAGGAGCCGCCGTCGGTAGCGGCAGCGGAGGCCAGGAAGCGCCAGAGAGACAAGCTCTGCTTCTACCACCGCCGCTTTGGAGAGAACGCACGCAAATGTGCGCCACCGTGCCAATTCAAGCGCTCGGGAAACGCCAAGGCCGGCAGTCGGTAGCAGCTGCGACCGCCGGTGAAGAGAACAAGCTGCTCTACGTGACGGACTCGCACTCGGGGAGACGGTTCCTCGTAGACACTGGAGCCCAGAAGAGCATCATCCTGCCGTCCTACGCCGACCGGCTAGCAGGACCTAGCGGCCCCGGGCTGGTAGCAGTGAATGGCTCGGGCATTAAGACTTTTGGTGAGAGAACACTGACTTTATCCCTACACGGCCGTATGTACGAGTGGACTTTTGTCATAGCGGCACTGAGTTTCCCAATCCTGGGAGCTGATTTTCTGTGTGCACATGGGTTACTAGTTGATGTTGCTAACAGGTGCCTGGTTAATGCACTTGTAAACCCAGTGTTAAAAATGTGACTAGAATTATAAATATTGATACTGCTTTAAGAAGAAGGGGACACCCATTTCACAATGGGCATAAATAATTTAACCGGCCTCAGTTTGTGAGAACCTGGGACTGTGTGTCTGACACGATCATCGGTAGCACGGGGGCCCCCCAGGGAATGGTTTTGGCTCCCTTCCACTCCACCAACACCCCCCCACTCCCAACACACAGCCCCCCATCCTGACCCTGACCAGGACCCAGGTGAGGACGGAGCTGAGGAAGATCAAGGCGAGGAAGGCGTCGGGACCGGACGGCATCAGCGCAAAGCTCCTCAAGTCCTGTGCAGACCAGCTGTGTGGGATTGTGACGTACATCTTCAACCTGAGCCTGAAGCTGGGGAGGGTACCACAGCTGTGGAAAACATCTTGTGTGGTACCTGTACCAAAAACTTCCCACCCCAAAGACCTGAACAGCTACAGACCGGTGGCTTTGACGTCCCACTTGATGAAGACCCTGGAGAGACTGCTCCTTGCTCACCTCTGCCCCCTGGTGGAACCAGCGATGGATCCACTCCAGTTCGCCTACCAGCATGGCATTGGGGTGGAGGATGCGGTGATCTTCCTCCTTCACCGTTCTCTGTCCCACCTGGAGAAGCCCGGGAATATGGTGAGGATCATGTTCTTTTTTTTTTGTAACTTAGATTTTTATTCATTTTTCATCATATATAATGCATTCAGATCACATTCTACATTTAAAAAACAAAGGGGTTAGGGTAGGGAAAAAAAATAAAATAAAATAAAAATAAAAATAAAAAAATAAAAATAAAAAAAAAATTAAAAAAAAATAAAAGGGGGGGGGACAAATGTTGGAGCATCAAGTTTTTAGTTTCCATCTCTTAATTCTTCTGGTTTTTTCAGTGTCTTTGGTTATTCTTTCAATTTCTGCCTCGTTGTTGCACTTTGTAGTGTGTCCATTTCCGCCATTTTTTCTCCCATATTCCTTCTTGCATTCTTCGTCGATATGTTAGTTTTTCCATCATACGTATGTCCTCAACAATGTCAGTCCATTGTTCTTGGTCAGGAAGAACTTCTGATCGCCATTTTTTTGTGATAGTTTTTTTTACATGCAATCAACAAGATTTTAACTAGATATCTGTCCTCAGCCTGTATAACATTGTCTTTTTTAAGATCACATAAGTACATCAGGTTACAGTTCATTGGTATATTATATCCTAATATCCTCTGTATTGTCACATGCATAGATTTCCAAAATGATGATATTTTGTAGCATTTCCAAAACATATGTGAGTGGTCTGCATTTTGAGCCCCACATCCCCTCCAGCATAAAGATTGGGTATTTGTATATTTTCCTTGTATCTGTGGTGTAATGAAAAAGCGAATCAGGTTTTTCCATCCAAATTCCCTCCATGCCCTTGAATTTGTTGATGTGTGTTGTGTTTTCCATATTTCCTGCCAGCTTTCTTCTGTTATGTTTAAATTGAGCTCTTTCTCCCATTTCTCCTTTATATAGTTACTTGTATGATTGTTTGTCATAAGTTTCTGATATAGTTTTGAAATAATTCTTATTTTATTTCCTGCATATGAGCTTAAAATAAGTTGTATAATCTCGTTCACATCTGTTTGGAGGTTATGTCTAATCTTCTTCATATAGTAATCTCTCATCTGCAGATATCTGAAAAATTCCGATCTTTCTAATTTAAATTTTCTCCTGATATTTACAAAGCTCCCGAGATCTTTTTTTCCGATATTGCCCCATGCTGTGATTCCCTTGTTCACCAGATTTTTGTATCCCCTATCTTGTTTTGCCGGTTCAAACTGACTGTCAAATGCTACCCATTTCAATAGTTTTATGTCTTCCCTTATATTATATTTTTGTACTATTTTATACCACAGTTCTAAAGTAAATTTAGTGATTGGGTCTATTTGTTTGATTTGCTTATATGCATCTTTATCCCCTATTATGCTTTGTACTGGGAGTCCCTCAATTTCCTTTTCCATTTCTTTCCATTTTGCCTCATATCCCTCGTCGCACCAACATATGATATATCTTATTTGTGCTGAGTAGTAATATTCCTTTAGACTCGGTAGGCCCATGCCTCCTTTCTCTTTTGGTAATTGGAGGGTTTTATATTTCACTCTTGGTTTTTTACCTCCCCAAACAAATCTCGATATCATCCTGTCCCACTTTGAGAATTGGGCATCTGGAATCTCTGTTGGTATAGCCTGGAAGAGGTAAAGTAATCTAGGTTGTATGCTGATTTTGACTGTCTCAATTTTTGAATTCAGATCCATATTTAAGATTGACCATCTATCAATATCTTTTTTTATTTCTTGTTCCAACCTATCATAGTTTGCTTTATATATTTTGCTTAGGTCTTTAGGTATGTTCACTCCAAGGTATTTTATTTCTTTTTGGTTCCAGTTTAGTTTGATCTTATCAGTTATCTGGTTTAGAGGGTTATAGTGGAATGTCAGTATTTGTGTTTTTGTTATGTTTATCTTGTATCCTGATAATTTTCCAAAATTTTCTATCAAGTTCATCATTTCCATTATTGATTTATCTGGTTGTTCAAGGTAAACTATAATATCGTCTGCAAATAGCCCAATCTTGTGTTCCGCCCCCTTTATTGTTACACCTTTTAATTTCTTATTTTGTCGTATCACTTGAGCCAATGGTTCTATGAACAGAGCAAACAAGGTGGGCGATAAGCAGCATCCCTGCCTAGTTGATCTTTGTATATTTACTTTGTCTGTTAAGCTACCGTTTATCTTGATTCTTGCCACAGGTTCTTGATATAGCGTCCTTATGCATTGTACTGATTTTTCGTTAAATCCAAAGCGCTCCAGTACACTATATAGGAATTTCCAGTTAACCCTGTCAAATGCTTTTTCTGCGTCTAAACTCATTATTACTGCGCTTTTCTTTTCTTTATGTATTTGGTTAATTATATGTATTGTTCTCCTGATATTGTCATGTGTTTGGCGTCCCTCTATGAATCCAGTTTGATCATCTTCTATCAATTCCGTCAAGAATGTCTTTATTCGTTTACATATAATTGTTGTGTATATTTTATAATCTACATTTAATAAAGAGATTGGTCTATAGTTTCCGCATTGTTCTTTATCTTTCCCTGGTTTTAAAATAACTGAAATGATTGCTTCGTTCCATGTTGGAGGTATTTTGTTGTTGTTCAGCGTCCAATTAAATGACTTTAGGAGTTGTGGCGTGAGTTCTTCTATAAACAGTTTATAAAACTCAGAGGGGTATCCATCACTACCTGGTGATTTACCGTTTTTAAGTGACTTAATCACATCTCTGATCTCTTGTGTTGTTATTTCTGCTGTTAGTTTTTCATTTTGTTGATTTCCTATTGATGGCAAGTCCAATGTGTCTAGAAATTTTTTGATATCTTTAGTATTTGTTTCTTCAGGTTGCGAGTATAGTTCTTGGTAGAAATTATGGAAAATTTCTTCGATGTTTTCTGGGTTAACTGTGGTTTTATTTGTGGTGGGGTCTTTAATCTTGTATACATTATTCATTGTTTGTTGTTTTCTTAACCGTTTTGCCAGCAGTTTTGTGGCTTTTGGCCCCGTTTCATAATATTTTTGCTTTAGATATCTATTTTTCCTTTCAATTTCATCCATTTGTGTTTCTTTTATCTTTGTTTTTTCTTCTTTAATTTCTTGATATATTTTTGGATCATTTGTGCTTTGATGTTTACGTTCTAATTCCCTCAGTCTCTCACATCTTTGTTCATACGCTTCCAGTTTAGTCTTATTTGCTTTTCCTGTTTCAACAATTAATTTACCCCTTAACACGGCTTTTAGTGCGTCCCATAGTATTGTTGGGTCCACTTCTTCATTGTCATTCTCTTGGATATATTCGTTTATGTTTATTTTTATTCTTTCTTTCATTTTCTCATCATTTAACAGTCCTACGTTAAGTTTCCATGTTGTTTGTCGTTTTCTATTGTTTAAATATATTTCCATGTATATAGGATTATGATCTGATATTTCTGCCCCTCCAATCCAACAATTTCTCACCCTGTGTCTGTCACCTTCATTCATAAGGAAGTAATCTATTCTAGAGTGTACTTTATGGGCTGCTGAATAATATGTATAGTCTTTTTCGAGTGGGTGTAGGTCCCTCCATATGTCTACCATACCCATTTCTGCCAGTGAGTTTCTTATGAACTTTGTTACATGTTTTTTTGTCTTCTTAACACTTGTTGTGTCAACTTCATGATCCATGACAGCATTTAAGTCTCCTCCACAAATTAGGACTCCTTCACTGTGTGTTGCTATGAGATCAAACAGATGTTGAAAAAAACCCTTGTCACTTTCTGGTGGGGCATAGATGTTCACTAATGTGATCTGCATACCATCTATTCTTTCCTTTATTATTACATACCTGCCTTCTTTATCCTGGATTTCCTGTTCACTTTCAAATTGTATTTTGTTTGAGATTAGTATCATAACCCCCCTTTTTGCTCCTCCCTTAAATGAACTGTAGTAGGAGTTCTTATAGCCAAATCTCTTTAATTTCACATGTTCTGCCTTGCTCAAATGTGTCTCTTGCATAAATATAATTTCAGCTTTTTCCTTCTTGAATTTTCTTATTATTCTTTCCCTTTTAACAGGTGAGTTCAGACCATTCACGTTTAGTGTCATTATCTTAAGATTTTTACCCATATTCATGTTTTTCCATTTTTTTAACTTGTGCTCCTAGCCCCTTTAACAACAAAAATAACACATATTTATATAAAAACACATTAAAAAAACTCGACCTCCGTACTTTGGGCCTTTCTTCTGCCCACTGGTCCCTGTTGGTGGGTGGGGGGTTTGTCTTCACAGAGTGAAGGGCCCTCCCTAGACTTCTAATTACTATCAAAGTAATAGTCATAAGTCTAGAAATGTCCAACAAATATCACTTAAACCTCTCCTAGCCGTCTGTTTCTCTTTTACCTTGTCTTCTTGGCCTTCATTTCTTCTGTGCCTTTCTTAATCTTTGTTATGATCTAGGCTTTCAGTTGAAAGCCTTGTAGCTTGTCCTGGGCCCGCTGCTCTACGTCTCTCCCCCTTCTTCTGCCGTTCACTCGTCTCCACTCCGTCTGTCGTGGTGCGTTCAGGGCCGCCGCTGCTCCAGCCGTCTCCTTCGGCATGCTCACCTCAAGGCCCCGCTCCATCATATCCCGCGCTGCCTCTTCGGCCGTGTTGTAGGTTCTTGTGCCTTCCTCCCAATGAATCCTCATTTTCGTTAGCGGCGTTTGGAATCTAATTTTTTTCTCTTTCAGCGTTTTTTTAATGTTGGCATATTTCTTCCGCTGCTGCACGATTTCTGTCGGGTAGTCATGGTCAAAAAATACCTGTTTGTCGCCGATTCGTATCTTTTTTTTCCATGCTTGCGTCAGGATTCTTTCCTTTATGTCATATTTCACAAAGTTTACCACAACTGACCTGGGTGGAGAGTTTGTTTTCGGGTTCTGTGCCGGTGTTCTGTGCGCCCGTTGAATCTGCAGATCCGTTTCTCCGGGTATTTCAAGTTCTTTTTTTAAGAACTGATCCATGAATTTTGTCATCGAGTTGCCTTCAATGCCCTCCGGAATTCCAAAGATGCGCATATTGCTTCGTCGGGATCTGCTCTCCAAGTCGTTTATTTTCTCCTGCATCCTCTGCGTTTGCGTCGTCAGGGTCTGTAGTTGTTCGTTTGCCTCGCTTTTCCAATCTTCTAGTTCCGAAATTCGGGTCTGCGCTTCTGTCATACACGCCCGCTGGGAGCGCAGCTCCTCCATGTTTTCCGTTAATTTACGCTCCATTTCTCTTCGGAGGTCCATGATTTCCTCCTTAATTTCTTTTTTCAGTTCCTCCTTAAGAGCCGCTAAATCTTGTTGTAGCTGTCGCTTGAATTCTCTTAACTCTTCACCCAAACTGGCGATGCCAGCGTTCATGTTGTCGAGTCTGGTGTCCTCCATTTTCTCTGCTGTGGACATCTCGTTTTTTTGGGCTTTGCGTACAGCGGTTTTTCCTGCGTTGTTGGAGAGGAATTCTTCAATTTTACCCTGTTTTTGTCCTTGTGCCTGGTTCCTTCGTGTTTTCATCCCTTAGTTTATTGATTCGTTTATGTCGAGTTGGCCATTTACCGATGATTTTTAATCCGGCTAGGGAGAGCTCTTTGTTTAAGTGTTATGTCTCTCCGCCATCTTCCCGGAAGTCAGGATCATGTTCTTTGACTTCTCCAGTGCTTTCAACACCATCCAACAGATGATCCTGAAGGACAAGCTGCTGCGCGCAGGGGTGGACCAGCACCTGTCATCATGGATCCTGGACTACCTCACGAACCGTCCTCAGTTTGTGAGAACCCGGGACTGTGTGTCCGACACGATCATCAGTAGCACGGGGGCCCCCCAGGGAACGGTGCTGGCTCCCTTCCTGTTCACTCTTTATACTGCGGACTTCTCACACAACACAACACACTGCCATCTACAGAAGTTCTCTGATGACTCTGCGATCGTTGGCCTCATTTCCAATAGAGATGAAGCTGAGTACAGAGGGCTTATCCAGGACTTCGTGGACTGGTGCCATCGGAACTGCCTCCAGATCAACCCGAGGAAAACTAAGGAGCTGGTGGTGGACTGCCGCAGGCAAGGACAACCCCTCACAGCACCAGTAAATATACAGGGAACAGACATCGAGATGGTGACATCCTATAAGTACCTGGGTGTTCATCTGAACAATAAACTAGACTGGTCACACAATACCGACGCACTCTACATGAAGGGAGAGCGCAGGCTGTTCCTACTGAGGAACTCAGGTCTTTTGGTGTACAAGGGGCGCTGCTGAAGACATTCTATGACACGGTGGTGGCATCAGCCATCACTTTTGGACTGGTCTGCTCGGGCAGTGGCATTATGGCAGCCGATAGGAAGAGACTGAACAAACTGATCAAGAAAGCTAGCTCTGTCCTGGGGCAGCGCCTTGACCCAGTGGAGGAGATAGGAGAGAGAAGGACGGTGGCTAAACTGTCATCTCTGCTGGAGTCCGAGTTCCACCCTATGCAGGACATACTGAATGCACTGAGGAGCTCATTTAGCAGCAGACTACATCATCCTAGGTGCACAACCGAGAGATTTAGCAGGTCCTTCCTACCAGCAGCTGTCAGACTGTACAACCTAAGCAGGGCTGCTCGCAGAGATAGCAAAAAGACGTGACAACCTAATAGTTTTGAATGAAAAAGACGCAATAGACTTACACAATGGTCCCCTCCGGCATACAACTAGGAAAATACCGGTTGCTATGGAGGGTGAGAATATGTATGGGTACATAATCATACCATGTAGGATAACTAAGTCGACGGTTGTGCTGTTTCATCCCATCTAGCAACAATGCTCCGCACTGTGTGTGTTTATATATTTACATATTTATTCCATCTAGCTACAATGCTCCGCACTGGGTGTGTTTATACAGTATATCTACATATTTATTCCATCTAGCTACAATGCTCCGCACAGTGTGTTTATATATCTACACATTATTCCATGTAGCTACAATGCTCCGTACTGTGTGTGTTTATATATCTACATATTTATTCCATCTAGCTACAATGCTCTGCACTGTGTTTATATATATATATATATATATATATATATATATATATATATATATATATATATATATATATATTTATATGTACTGAAGCGGCATGATAAAATAAAGGCAGCGATGGAGTTTTTAGTTGGTTTATTGAATCATACCGCCTTCATCGGAACACCTCCCCAGCCCTCGTGCTGCGGGCTGAGGTGATGTCCTCAGGCTCTCAGAGAAGAGAAGACACACGGTGTGTGTGTCCAGCAGTAGCAGTTGCAGAATCAGAATGAGAGGCAGATTTACAGAACAGTGCAGCATATATACCCAACTCAGACAATACATCAAAGACATTCACAGCAGTCGATCTGGGCATTTGCATATCAGAGGTACAGACAGGATGCATGAACACAATGCATGGATGACACTTTAACCTCACAACTGTAAACTCAGCATGCAGCGGAAAAAACCCAGGAGTAACGAGCTGACTGTTTCTGTGTGTTGTGGGGGGGTTGAATCAACCCGCCACACGCTCCCCCCCAGAGGGCACGGCAGGGGGCCGAGACCTCGATGTTGCAGTTTGGGCAGCAAGCAGGGAAAAGCTCTGTGCAGGTGGAGGGGGAGGGGGAAGGGGGGTAGTAAGTGCTGACCGGGCGTGGTGAAATCGTTCGGGCCGTGCCAAAAATTGTTTGCTGCTCGGCGATGTCGAGGGGCTGTCCCGTTGAACTTGTGGAGATCACCAGAAGAAAAATTAGTCTCTGACTCCTCTCGTGACCATGAAGAAAAAAACAGGAGCGGCGAGGTTGCGTAAACAAAAGCAGAGGAACTTGGCAGGTGCGTGCGCAGCCTTAAAGCCCTCGGGAAAAGCAGACGGCTGAATCCTTTGTGCGCCATGGCTGAAACCATCAGTGAATCCTGTGAGCGCGCTGCGCGCGTGCTTGCTTCAGGTGAGCGCGCAGCCCTGAAGGTTCTGCGTGCAGCTGCGCAGGACAATGGCGGTCTCTGGAGCTATTCTTGTTCCGTGCGTGTTGCGCCGTCCTCGTCACCCCCGGTGCGTGTGCCGGGGCTCCTTGCGTGGGTGGGCCCGCTGGAGAGGAAACCAAGGTCGGAAACTTGGTGGAGATCGGCGCAGTTGGAGCCGAAAAACATCTATGATGAGCCGTGGCTGCAGATTAGTCATGCTGCGTTGGAGCGTTGAGGGGAGATAGACGATCTTTGTCCCTCAGGCTGTCCCGCATGGACGCCCCGATCTTGGTGAGGGTCGCGCCATGACGTTTACTGCCATTTACCCGGTCTTGGGCGATGTCTGGAGAGTAACTCGCCTGCCGTGGGCTCTGCGTTGAGGCCTTCCTGACGCCGCAGGGAGGGCAGATCAGTCAGGCTGCTGCGTTCGCTCGTCGGCGGAGCATCACTGCCCGGTGCTGCGTTCGCCGGCAGCTCGTTTTCTTCAGCGTCGGGTCACCAGCGTGGCTGTCCAGACCAGAAGGTTGCGTTGCACAAAGCGTGTGCATGTTCGGGGTCACCAGTGAAGCGGCATGATAAAATAAAGGCAGCGATGGAGTTTTTAGTTGGTTTATTGAATCATACCGCCTTCATTGGAACACCTCCCCAGCCCTCGTGTTGCGGGCTGAGGTGATGTCCTCAGGCTCTCAGAGAAGTGGAGACACACGGTGTGTGTGTCCAGCAGTAGCAGTTGCAGAATCAGAATGAGAGGCAGATTTACAGAACAGTGCAGCATATATACCCAACTCAGACAATACATCAAAGACATTCACAGCAGTCGATCTGGGCATTTGCATATCAGAGGTACAGACAGGATGCATGAACACAATGCATGGATGACACTTTAACCTCACAGCTGTAAACTCAGCATGCAGCGGAAAAAACCCAGGAGTAACGAGCTGACTGTCTCTGTGTGTTGTGGGGGGGTTGAATCAACCCGCCACAGTACATATGTATACTTGCTGCTCTTGTTTCTTTTTTTTCTCTTGCCTTCTGATTGTTGCTCTGAGTGTTGCTATCCCTGTGTTGTTGCAATCCTGGAATTTCCCCATTGTGGGACTAATAAAGGCTTATCTTATCTCTTAATTTAAAGATGAATATTTAAATAAATATATATTCATCTTTAACTGTAGGGAACATTTTCTGGGGAGTTTTGATAAACTGCCAAATGTTTTTATTTAGTATTTTGAGCAACCAATGGTTGCGCCGTTGCTTGGCAACGCCAGTCAATGGGTTAAGTGCTCTCTCTCCCTGAGTCTGGGTATGACTTGCATTTTTTGGCTCAGTCACGCCAGATGCCGAAAGACACAGACCAGAGAGAGAAATGGTCCTTGATGATATGGCGACGCTAACGTGCTAGTAGCAGCCTTTGTCTCGGATAAAACCTGAGATTGGTAAGCCTGAACAAACACCTGCAATGAGACATTACTGTATTATCAAATTCTAATACCCCGTTTGTTAAATTTTAAGATTTGGATCCAAAGGCTGTTAACGCCATTGAGCGCGGGAACCCCATGACGCACGTGTCACTTAGCTTGGTCAGGTTTTTTTTCTTTGGACTGGTTTGACCAGAACATGGATTCTCCAGATCTGGATGGCGAGCCGAAGCCCGAACCCTATTAACGGCTAGAGGTGATTCAACAGGTCACCTGGAACGGACACTAGAGAACTGTGAATCTTGTAAATATATTTTGGGGTATTATTGTGACAAGTGTGTGTTTTTTGATTAAATGTACATATCTGTAAATAATACACATTTGTAAAAATATATATAGTTGCAAGTTCCATACACTGTGTGTGTGAGTCATCTATTGTTGTGTCCTCCGGGCTCCTACGAACCTAGGGTCTACCTGATCCGGCCCAATTGTCCCTTCCATCCAGGTAGTAGAGTTAAAGGTAACTACACTGCCATAACCCAATACTACCACAAGGGTACAAGATTGTACATCCTAAAGTAGTATCACACACCTAAAGTGCTACAAAGAGGTGTTACCCAATTACAGTGGTATTATACAAAAATCTGGCGAGCACAGTAGGTGTTACACACAAGTGGGTGTTACACACTGTCTTTTGATTCTGTCCCCTGTACAGCTCGAGGGGCCGGGCAAATAACACAAGCCAACGTCACAGCTCCAGGTGGTAAGTTCCACACACTGCTCACTCAGTTCCTAGCACTCACGGTCCCGACGTTTTCAGCGGCCATCGCTAAACACGGGGTGGAACATTTTATCACCACCTCCAGGCCGCCCATTTTTGCACGACCTCGGCGCTTGGACGCAGCTAAACTGGCCATAGCGCGAGGAGTTTGCCAACCTGGAAAGGTTGGGCATCATCAGGCGATCGAACAGCCCATGGGGATCCCCGCTACACATGGTCCCTAAGACCGAGGGATCGTGGCGACTGTGCGGAGATTTCCGCAGATTGAATAATGCCACAGCGCAGGACCGCTATCCGATTCCCCATATTCAGGATTTTTCCGTTCACCTCGCCGGAGCACGCATTTTTTCTAAAATAGACCTGGTCCGCGGTTACCACCAGGTCCCAGTGCGCGCGGAGGACATACCCAAAACAGCGGTAATAACTCTGTTTGGCTTGTTTGAGTTTTTATGCATGCCATTTGGATTAAAAGGAGCGGTACAGACATTCCAGCGCATGATGGATGCGGTGTTGCGCGATCTCCCGTTTGTGTTTGTCTACCTGGATGATAGCCTGGTGGCCAGTGCGTCCAAGGACGAACACGTAACCCACCTCAGGATGGTTTTCCGGAGGTTGGAGGAGCACGGGTTAATAATCAACCCTTCGAAATACCAGTTCGGCGTGACGGGGATTAATGTTTTGGGGCACCGCGTCTCACCAGAGGGAGCGATACCCTCGCCCGACAAAGTGCGCGCCATGGCGAATTTCAGACGGTCAGGGCACTGCAAGAATTTTTGGGGATGGTTAACTTTTATAACCGGTTCCTCCCCCGCGCAGCTCAACTCATGCAGTCATTGTACGCCGCGCTCAAGAGACGGAAACCCGTGGACAGAGTCTAATGGACTCCGGAGCGAGAGCAGGCGTTCTCTGAGGTTAAAACAGCCCTGGCAAACACCGCACTGTTGGCGCACCCGGACCCGGCGGCCTAGATAGCGCTCAGTACCGACGCCTCGGACGTGGCCATAGGGGCCGTCGTGGAGCAACGTGTCGCCGGTTCTTGGCAGCCGCTTGCTTTTTTCAGCAGGGCTTTGCGTGACAGTGAGCATAAATACAACGCGTTCGACAGAGAGTTGCTGGCTCTCCATCTGGCCATATGCTACTTCCAGTTCTGGCTGGAAGGGCGCAGCTTCATCGTGTTCGTGGACCACAAGCTGCTAACCTTCGCGATGGCCAAGGTTTCGGAACTATGGTCGGGCCGGCAGCAGAGACAGCTGGCCGCGATCTCGGAGTTTACGACCGATATTCAGCATGTGTTGTGTAAACTGAATGTGGTAGCGGACTGCCTCTCGCGCGCAGTAGTGGCCCCGGTCTGCGTGGGGATAGATTATACAGCCATGGCCGCAGAGCAGATTGGCGATATGGATGTGTGCGCGCTCCAGTCTGGACCAACAGGGTTAAGGCTGGAGAGCAGAGTACTGCAAGACGGCAAGCCCCCCCTAATCTGCGACATCTCCATGGGACGCCCGCCCCCGGTGGTCCCAGTTGCTTGGCGCCGCCACGTGTTTGAGTCAGTTCACGCTCTGGTGCACCCAGGGGTGCACGCATCAGTCAAAATGGTGGGAGCGAAGTTCGTGTGGCCAGGCCTGCGCAAACAAGTGAAAGAGTGGCCGGCAGCCTGCGTAGGGTGCCAATGAGCCAAAGTACACAGACACACGAAGGCTCCTTTGGAGCCGTTTTGTATACTGGCTAAGAGGTTCAACCATGTTCACGTGGACCTCGTGGGCCCCCTCCTGCCGTCGCAGGGGTGTACGAACCTTCTGACAATGGTGGACCCCACCACACGCTGGCCAGAAGCAGTCCTGCTGGCAGCAACCACGTCTGCAGACATGGCGCGCGCTTTTTTGACAACATGGGTGGCACGTTTTCGAATCCCGTTGGACATCACATCCGATAGGGGCCCTAAGTTTGTTTCCGACCTCTGGTCCGCGATGGCCCGTAGCCTGGGTGTTGCAATTCTTCGCACAACCGCGTACAACCCACAGGCCAATGGGTTATGCGAGCGTTTTCATAGGTCACTGAAAGCAGTGCTCAGGGCTTTGCTGATGGATGCAAATTGGGTAGACCGGTTGCAGTGGGTTTTATTGGGGTTGCGTTCCGCACCAAAAGAGGATTTGGAGGCTTTCCCGGCGGAGCTTGTTTTTTCTCAGCCACTGCGGCTGCCCGGGGAATTTTTGCCAGATAATCCCGCGCCGGACAATTGCCCATCTCAGCGTTTGCAGCATAGTGCAGACACAGGCACGCTGCCGGCCCCGGCCCACCTCTGTTTTCCATGCGCTTTTGTGCCAAAAACTTTGAAGAACGCGGTGTTCGTGTTTGTCAGGCACGATGCCCACCACCCTCCATTGCACCCACCCTACAATGGCCCATTCAGAGTGCTGGAAACAGGGGACAAACATTTTTTGTTAGACTTGGGGGGTCGTCGGGAGAAAATATGCATAAACAGACTTAAGCCCGCCTTTGTGGTGGTGGACGAGCAAGTGCTGTTGGCTCGGGCCCCTCGGCGTGGAAGACCCCCACTGAGAACTCCCCAGGTAAACGATTCATCAGAGCAGCCACACGGGCAAGTCGAAGGTTTCACCCCCTTCGCCATGGCCCACCCACAGACAGACACACCCCCAGGAGCCCCCCGCCGGCACAGCAGTGCTGCGGAGGCGGTAAACCTCCGTTACAGCAGATATGGGAGCAGACTGAAGCCAAAAGGACATGAGGACTGAAACTCGGTCTGAGATTCTGGTGTGTGTGTGTGTGTGTGTGTGTGTGTGTGTGTAGAGACTGGGTTAATCATCTCAGACTGGATGCAGAGGGTAAACAGAGAAGGACAATAGCTATGGAGATTATGGGAGATTATGGTGGGGTAGCAGGAAGAAGGAGTTGGGGGGAGAAGGGATGAATGTATTGTAATGTGAGATGTCATGCAGATGTGAGATGGGCAGTTGGTATAAAAGGAGAACCCATGGTGTATTGAGACATGCTTTTCTGTATATGACTGATGTGAGAGTGAATAAAATCGTCTGCTGCATAAATCAGTCTCGTTATTTACACTCTCCACAATATAAAATAAAGGCCTAAAGAGGCGGAATTGTGAAGAATCTGACCAGTCCCTTGTTAATTCAGCCTAGTGGCGAGATTCCTACTTGGAAAAACTGAATTAACCATTTTAAACCTCATCTGTAAGGCTGTGAACCTAGCTAGTTCATACTGAACAGCAGTAATAATGGTTACTGAGAGGAAATTGTTTGAGGCAATAGCGCTGAATTGTACGCGAAATTAAAATTGTAAGATTATTCTTGCATGAGTAATCTGAGGAACTTCTAGAATTGTCAGTGGAGTTTGGGCTCATTACTATCCAGTAGATAGTGAACCAGTTCTCCATTCTTTTAAAAAGTTGCTGGTAGAAACAAGCCAGTAGAAGCGTGAAACAAAGCAAAGGTGTGGTTTATTGTTGAACGGGCCACGTAATGCATTTGCAGGTGACCAAAAGTGCTTCATTGTATGTTAAACTATTGTTTTCCTAGACCTACACTTGCTGGCACCAAACCAGACAGTGCAACTGCCATTTTGGAACCACCATTTTGGGTCGAGCCTTCATCTGGGCTGCCACTTTGGAGTAGAGCTCAGTTGGACCGCCTCCAAGCATTGTCACTGTTGTCTCCTCCTCCTTGAGTGCAGAAGGAACTGCCTCCATCTGGTGGTCAACTATAATAACTGCATCCTTTCATAGAATGACATCAAAACTTTTAATCTGTTAAGTGGATTTCTAACCAAATCAAGCTTCTAAATGAACTTCAAAGCAATCCATATTATTCTGAATAACCCAAACTTAAAATCAATGTAAAGTTTCTATGCCAAAGCAGTGAAAAAGAAACTTGTTGGCTCATAAAGGTTATTCTCATTTGTGGGTCAGATCGACCCCATTGTAAATGAATCTCAGAAGTGTATAAAACATACACTTAGTATTTAATCACTTATTTTAACCACACATTTGAATATTTAAAGTTAAATGCACATATATTTACACATTTTAAGCAACAATTGCAAACTTTTGGAGCTACACTGTGTGTGTTTTAAGTACCTGCATTGTTTAATTTCTCCCACAGGAAATCCACTTCAGCTTGTGGATCCGAATAAATGTCAGTATTTATTCAAAAGTGACCTTAAAGCAGTGTTAACTCTGTGCATGCTGGTAAAAGATTTAGTGATTAACTGAATATTTACCAAATGTTTTCAAAATAAGAAAGCACATTAATCAGTTAACAGTTAAGGCTCTAAGTGTTATTTAAAGTCATTGTGCTATTCTTGGTTCATGTTTTTTCTCCACAGGTAAAGAAAGGCATTAACCAACTCCCTACTTCTCACCAGGATTTAAAAGAGGAAATCACAAGGTGAAACACTGATTATTGTGTAAATAAACAACTTTATAGACAGCACTGGTCAACACCAAATTTATTGTCTAAGTTTTTTTTTAGTTTTTTTTTTTAGCTGATTTAGGACAATTTTGATGTGCTGAATCCAAAAATCACATTGGTTTTGCTCAATCAGGTCATCTTTTTGAATTATGGCCACATGTTGTTTTATACATTTTTGTTTACATGTATGGGTATTTTCGCTTTATATGATGCAAAATTCTTTTTGATGTCTTGAACTTCTCTGAATTTTGAACAATGATGACATAACATTCAATTTACATGTACTTACCTTTATATAAACTTACCTTTATATAAAGGTAAGTACATGCACAGTACTAATTAAGTACTAAGTAAGTACAGGTTTTTACTTAGCACCTGATTGAGAGAAACGGATGTCATTTTCGGATTCAGCGGTGCAAAATTGTCTTAAATCAATTGACAAAACACAGACAACTTCCAAAAAAACTATTTTTGTAACCCTGTGTAATAATCAACTAACTCACCATTGGCTTTAATCCTAAGAAATCCTTGGTGACAATATGCAACCCCCCCCCCCCAAAAAAAAACAAAAAACAAAAAACAAACCCCAAAACAAAACAAAAAACAAAACAAACAAACAAAAAAATTCACTTGTGTTTTCTAATCTGTAAATATTAAAACATTTAAAGCTTTAAAAAAAATGCTTTAACAATAAAGACAAAAAATTAACCTGAACTTTAAAAGAAAGTGAAAACTTATAACTTTAAACTTCTAATGCATTTAACCTTTTCCAATTTTGTTGTTTCTATTTTGTAAATAAAATCATCATTTTAAAGTGACATTCAACAAAATTCCAAAGCTAGTTATTGATGACAGTTCCAATACTAGGCTTTGAAAATTTTAAGTAAAGCAGTCAATCCACACAAATTTTTAAACTACAAATCAAAATACAGTTTCAGCAAGCAAATAAATTAACAGATCTCCAAATTTCAAAAATAACTTCAAAATTCTACCTCCCTTCTTACAAGCCTGTAAGTTGGAACAAGTTCTAAAAGAGCTTATAACTACCACTACAATAAAATAACAATGTTAACCCTTGACTAACAAATTTAGCAATAATAAACGAGTTGATTTTTAAGCAAACTGTTAAACAAATGGTAAAACATGGCGGCTCAACAAATGACTGGAAGAGTTACCAAATTGGATGACCTTCAAACAACACTGGAAGAACTGACTTCTGACTTTATATCTAGCTTCACAACATGGGTTAAGAGAACACAGCCCAAAGATTTGAAGCAACTCATTGAAGAACTTTTGGACAATTATGCAGGAAACCCACCAAAAGGAAATAATCTCCCCAGCATTTTGGGAAAGTTCGTACTAGCATTAGTTGCATTAGCATTAGTCTAAGAATGAGCTAGGGAATCAACAATCAACAATCTTCTCTCTCCATGAAGAAAATAAATTTCTAAGGAAGAAACTGGAACGATCTCAAGCAGAAAACAACGATATTCAAGCTCAACTTGATAACACGTTACGAGATTTGAACCAGGCAAAGCCAGAGAAGCAACGATTGACTTGTGGCAATGACTCACTTTGCCAAGAGAACACTGAACTTGAAGATGCCCTTCAGGACACGAAGAAGGAACTCAGAAGAGTTGAAGGTCAACTTGAAAACGTGAAATCTGACTACAAGAAATGCCAACTGCTCCTACAAGAAGCACACCAAGGTTTAAAAGAGTTAAAAGAAGAAGTGGAGGAATACCGACAGCAAAAGGACGCAAGACCACATTTGCCTCCACGACCTCCAGAAACTCCAGCTACTCCCCAACCAAGACCACACACCGTGAACGGGTTGGTTAGGCCCAAAGAAGAACACATCTCATCAGACAGGTACTTCCACCACACGCCGTCACCCGATTTCTGTTTCGAGCACGAATGACTGCGTGAAAAGCATATGTGTGCCCCTTCAGACTGCGACTTTGACAAGATTGCATGAAATCTTACAAAATTTGATCCAGGTCTTACTGGTTCACCTGATACCAGAGCCTATTTACAAGACATTGACTACTACCTGCATAAACACCCTGATGCTACGGTCAACGACCGGATCTATTTGATTAAACTAACATCTAACAGATCAGTGTCAAAATTTATAGACAGACAACCATCAGATATCAGGACAGACTACATGCAACTTTGCAAAGTCATCGAAAAGGAATTCTCTGATGACTGCCTACAGTCTGGGCTATCAGCAGCCCTGGCCATGAAACAAAGTCACTCAGAGCCTCCACAGGCCTACTACCAGGGACTCTTTCTTGCATATTTCAGATTTCAAAACACACCAGGGATGGAAGAAGACCACAATTTTAAGTCCCTCTTCATCCAGAACCTCCATCCCACTGTGCGTCACTACCTTGGAGTTACAGCTAACCCAAGGTCATGCTCAATAGGCCACTGAGAGAGTTTGCACATTATGTGTTCCAAAAACAGCGACAAAGCTGCAACAAGCATGCTGAGCTTGCCACAGTGCTACCAATCAGTGCTGCTTTGGACAACTTAGAGTTAGAAGGAGCACCTTGCCCTACTCCATCTCCTACATCGCGATCACATGAAAGTCCAAGACATTTCTCCAACTGACCTCATCAAGGTCAAAACCAAACTAGGTACTCTGGATCCCACTCAGGACCAACTTTGTGGAAGCCCGACTACTGTTGTAGGCCAAATCTACCAGAGAGGTTGCGAGAATATGGTACAGACCTTCAAGATAACAGATACAGATCCCAAGACGTGTGTAACCGTGGTAAATAGTCTCCTCCACCTCATTGTGGAAGCTCAGAAGTAGAGACCAATCTGAAATCTTGGAAGGAGAAAGAAACTCCTACACTCAGTAGAGAAGATATAGAAGCTGTCAAACACCTCCTAGCGGAGATTCAAAATAACAGAGAACATAAAACAGCTGACATCTTAGCTATCGCAGCTGTGCCAACTCAGAATAAATACTCTAAATCACGAAGAAAAAGCAAAATGAAAACCCCTCCTACAAATGGAGAACCAAAGGATCCAACGCAGTCCAGTACTGTTCTGGCAGTCCAGCCACAAGTCCAAAACCACTCCTCTAAAAAGGACATTTTGCCAATCTGTGTCAAACCACTGGTTCCACAATTTCTGTGTGATTTAAACGAGGGGGGGATGGCGCAAGAATTCTACCTTCCACTGACTTTTGAAGATGTGATGTTTCAGGATGCTCTTTTAGACACCGCCGCTGACATCACTCTCATATAACACAACCTTTTTGACAAACTATGTGTAGCTGCTAACGTGCTCACAAAGATTTAAAACTGGAACCTTGTTCATTAGCCGTTCAACCACATGTGCCCACTGACACAACTCTGTCAGGTGTGTCACTAATCAAAGTCTCCACTGGTCCCATGACCTTGACTCATCCAGTCTATGTGTCCAAACTTGACTCCATTCCGTTGCTCATTGGCAAAGACCTGCTAAATCGCTTTGAGCCACTGATTGACTTCAAGAACCTCAAACTATGGGCTCAAGCTCAACACCCTCACCCAATTGACCTACCAAAGACAACTGAATCACAGTGCTTTGTTCTTGACACTTCGGACACCCTGAGTCTCACGCAACTTGCGCTGTTGAAACAATTGAAACCATCAAAAGCGACCACAAAAACCAAGGTGAACACTGTCCTCAAGAAGTCAAAGGTCACCTTCAAACACAAGGTCAAGACAAGGAATTGAAAGTCCTTGGGAACTCATCACCCCAGCAAAAAGCTCCACATGGCCCCCTTTGTACCTTTGACCCAACGTTGGTGTCACCATCTGAATCCCACCCACCCACCCACCCCTACGGCCTGCGTGGTCACAAGAGCCAAATCAACTGAATCCCCGGACCCTCTGCAACCTAAGGGTTCTGTATCGGTGGACCCAACTTTTATGAACGCTAGACGTGTATCTACTCAAGCCCGTGACCCCCATGGTCCATAAAACCATCATACACTGGTCGGACCCAACCGTACACGCGCTACCCTCATCAAATTTTCTAACATACTGAAATTGAATACACTTCCTGTGATACAATCTTCTCTGCAGCTGCACAACGGCACTTGTATTCATGCTTCCGATGAACAATCATCACCACCGCTCGTAGTTCATCGAAACCAGAGGGGGGTGATGACTGCCAGTGCCCAGGATCTTCCAGCTGCAGAACACAGAGGTGTCAAAATGACATACCACGCTCCTAAAACCACATTTCAAAAACACTTGGACCGATCTGCCAAACGACGCAAAGCATACAACGACCAAAAAGCCTCCCATGGCAAACCTAAAGTGGGGAACAAGGTCTTCCACTATGCATTTGTACTGCAAATGCAACAAATCAATCTACAGGCAAGGAAAATCGCTCCTAAATTCCTGCCCGGGTGGACGGATCTATACAGTGTCAACAACAAACTCTGGCTACTTACGTACCAAATTCAAGACACCATTTTCAAATGGACTCATCACAATCAAACTAAACTTTACAAAACCCCCATGGGACTTGTCAGGGACAACACCGTTACAGTAAGTTCATAAATAAGATTAAAATCTGGCCTGTGTCCGATAAATAACTGTTAGCTAACTATTAGCCTCAAGCACACTTGATCGCATTTCGCCAAACCAATCAGTTAATGGCATCAAAGCTTCCAAAAGAAAAATGATAAATTAAAATCAAATTATCCCTGAAGGTAATCTCAAAAGACTATAAATTCTACTGGCCTCAGTTTGTGAGAACCCGGGACTGTGCGTCCGACACGATCATCAGTAGCACGGGGGCCCCCCAGGGAACGGTGCTGGCTCCCTTCCTGTTCACTCTTTATACTGCGGACTTCTCACACAACACAACACACTGCCATCTACAGAAGTTCTCTGATGACTCTGCGATCGTTGGCCTCATCTCCAATGGAGATGAAGCTGAATACAGAGGGCTTATCCAGGACTTCGTAGACTGGTGCCATCGGAACTGCCTCCAGATCAACGCAAGGAAAACTAAGGAGCTGGTGGTGGACTGCCGCAGGCATGGGCAGCCCCTCACAGCACCAGTAAATATACAGGGAACAGACATCGAGATGGTGACATCCTATAAGTACCTGGGTGTTCATCTGAACAATAAACTAGACTGGTCACACAATACTGACGCACTCTACAAGAAGGGACAGCGCAGGCTGTTCCTGCTGAGGAGACTCAGGTCTTTTGGTGTACAAGGGGCGCTGCTGAAGACATTCTATGACACGGTGGTGGCATCAGCCATCACTTTTGGAGTGGTCTGCTGGGGCAGTGGCATTACAGCAGCCGATAGGAACAGACTGAACAAACTGATTAAGAAAGCTAGCTCTGTCCTGGGGCAGCGCCTTGATCCGGTGGAGGTGATAGGAGAGAGAAGGACGGTGGCTAAACTGTCATCTCTGCTGGAGTCCGAGTTCCACCCTATGCAGGATGTACTGAATGCACTGAGGAGCTCATTTAGCAGCAGACTACATCATCCCAGGTGCACAACCGAGAGGTTTCGTAGGTCCTTCCTACCAACGGCTGTCAGACTGTACAACCTAAGTAGGGCTGCTCGCAGAGATAGCAAAAAGACGTAACAAACTAATAGTTTTTAAATGCAAAAGATGCAATAGACTTACATAATGGTCCCCTCCGGCATACAACTAGGAAAATACCGGTCGCTATGGAGGGTGAGAATATGTATGGGCACATAATCATACCATGTAGGATAACTAAGTAGAGGGTTATGCTGTTTCATCCCATCTAGCAACAATGCTCTGCACTGTGTGTGTTTATATATTTACATATTTATTCCATCTAGCTACAATGCTCAGCACTGGGTGTGTTCATATTTATATATCTATATATTTATTCCATCTAGCTACAATGCTCCGCACTGTGTGTGTTTATATACTTACATATTTATTCCACCTAGCTGCAATGCTCCGTACTGTGGGTGTTTATATATTTACATATTTATTCCATCCAGCTACAATGCTCTGCACTGTGTGTCTGTGTGTGTGTATATATATATATTTTATAGTAATATGTACATATGTATATTAGCTGCTCTTGCTTGCTTGTTTTTTTTTTCTTGCCTTCTGATTGTTGCTCTGAGTGTTGCTATCCCTATGCTGTTGCAATCCTGGAATTTCCCCGTTGTGGGACTAATAAAGGCTTATCTTATCTTATCTTATCTTATCTTAAATTCTAATCAATGTCAATCAACTTACTATTTTCAAATAGTTTACACAAAATATGCAATACCATTAGCTTAAGCTAACAACTTCAAAATCCCCACTAAAGGTGATTAAAATATCTAAGGTTTAAAGTTCAATCTCTAAAAGAAGTTGTTCCACCTGTGAGAATAATTTTCATCTGCCACTCAGGTGTCTAAAGAAAAAACCAACAGGAAGGTTGAGATTAAAATCACTCACTTTTATTTGTTTGCCAAGATGATGGCCCTCCTGTTTTTGAGTCTAGCCCTCTACCTAGCAATCACACCTACTGCCACCCAGTCAGAACTGGGCAGAGCTAAGACAAGAAGTCAACAATCCTTAGGTGTACTCTCAGTAACAGCCTCATTGTTACGGCCTCTTGTTAGCCTTGGCACATCCACTGTTAACTCGGTCAACACTGCTACACTGAAACACCAGGTAGTTGAGCCACAAACCGTTACCAAAACTTTGCAAGATACTGAGTTAGTTTTGAATGTTTGCTCTGAAGCTTCAATCAAGCTCAACAAGGTCTTGAAGTTTTTGATCTTTGTGTTAAAGGTTGACTATGTCCACACACAGCTGGTGTCTATGCTACTCTTAGATGTAGCTAGAAACATTAGCTTTTCAGTTAACACTTTAGTGATGAGCCTGTTTTCACCTTATCTTACCCTTTTTTCAGTGGTCACAATTTACTCTTCATTACCATTCAAAGAACAATGATGTCATTCCATGTTCGCTCAGTTTTCCAGAACAAAGGTCTCAAACACCCTATGACCCAGACATCTGTGGAACCATGGTTTAGTTCAGCTTAACCAATCCAATTTGATCCTCCTTGAGTTCTTGAGTTACCTCAATATTACTTAGGTGAAACATTTACCTCAAGCATGTCAAAATTACATACTTTTTATTTTTATACTTTTGTACGCAGAATTTTTGAGTTTTTGCGTGCATATACTGTGATGATCTGCTCTGTGTGCCTGCTGCCCAAATTGTCTCCACAGCTGCACGCACACCTGCTCCTCCAATAAGGCAGCCTTCTTAAGGAGCGCTGCCTCTCATTCTGCACCGAGACGTCAACACTCCATTTGGATGTAAGACCTCTGAGCAAGAGTCTACTTCTCCTTTGGCTAGGGAGTCTCGCCTCTCTCATCTTTCCTGCACACCTGATCGTCTGGGAGCTTCGTCTCCCCAACTCAACGTAAGCTACCCGAAGAAATTCATTCTCTCCGCTCCTTCCCTGGATTCCTCTGGGCGGACTTCCTCCTCCTGGCGGTGGACCAGGACCTTCACCTACACTCTGAGGAAACACTGGTTTCCATGAATGAACTATTCTCCTCAGAAGCACCTGTATCATCTACAACAGCACGAACATGTGAAGGACCGAGGCACTGGCATATGGTGCTGCTTGGATGTTCTTCAGCGCTTCAAATACTCACCTGCACCGTAAGACTGATTTACCACTTGTTTATTCAATCAGTTTACAGAGAGCTCAAACTCTTGTCTCTCCTCTCTTCTAGCATTGCCAGACTTGTCCTCGCTCTGCTCGTCCTCCTGCACTCAACTCATTTACACTGTCACACACACTCACACACACATTTAATAAATATAACTGTGTTTATTCTGAGCCTGTGTCTGCATTTGGGTTTGTCCGAACCATGTCAGTACGTCTCTGTCAGGTAAACCCAGCAGATAATGCACTGGCACAAAACGTTAACATCATCGAGGCTCGTTTAGACCAGTTGTCTTATCAACAAAAGGTCACTTTGACACAGCTGACTCAAATTAACTCTCACCTCGATCAGCTCACCCAGACACAGCCTTTTCCATCTGCTTCCGGGGGGGCTGTCGGGCCAGCTAATTCCACCCCACTTCCCACCCAGCATTCCCGTTTGACCCCGGTCCCCACTCCCTCCCACTGTGGTGGTTTGGGCTGGGTCAGACCGGGCCACACTTTGTGATTGTCAGTATTTATTATTCTGCCTTCATTATTATCATGTTTGGGGTTTTATTTACATCCTGGTCTCATTATTATTGTTATTATCATTATTGTCTTTACTGTTGTTATTGTCTTCCATCAAAGCTACATTTGTATGTTTGGTTTGTCCCTGGTCATCTTTTGTTTCTGGTGGGACTTTTATTTTGACAGCATTTGTTTACTTCCATCTGAGCACAGCTTATCCCAATGTCAGTTATTATTGGTCAGGGCTGTGGCTCATTAGTCTCACTGTGTATTCCTTTTTATTGGGGTTCATCCCCTCATTCCCTTGTTGGGTCCTCGTCGTGATCACCATCGTGATTATGGTCTTCATTCCTTCATTGTGTATCATCGTTATTATTTCCCTGTGGCGGTTCGTTTTAACCCCACAACAGACTAAGGACACTCAGCCCTCTTTTCTCTGTTTTTCTGCTGCATTACTGAGAAGCAATGTGCCATTCATGTATTTGTGATGCAAACATGCATGTGTTGTGATGTAATGCGCCATTCTGTATAGTGTGCATATGGCTTGTCCTTACTGTGCTTTTTCTGAGCATCTTAGATGTGCTTTGGTGTATTAATGTCTACAGGTAGACGAGTCTCTTCTTCTCTCACTCTGATCCTGCAACTGGTAGACACACACGTGTCCGCCTCTCCTTCTCTGAGAGCCTAGGGATCCCGCTCCGGGCTGCTCCACTATGCACCGGAGAGGGGATCCCGTGAAGGTGGTATGATTTAATAAAACCTGCTTAAAACCACAGCACGGCTGCTTATTTTTTCATGCCGCCTCACTGGTGACCCCTCGAACACGCACACGTTTTGTGCGAAAGCAACCTTCCGAGCTGGACAGCCACACAGCTGCGTTGGTGGCCCCTTGAAGACGCACACGTTTTGTGCAACGCAGCCTTCTGTTTTGGATGGCCACGCTGGCGAACCGACGCTGAAAAAAACGAGCGGCCAGCGAACGCAACACCCGGGCATGAATGCTCCGTCGCCTGAGATCTGCACAACCACGCTGGACCGGCCGCTCTCACTGAGAGCGCACGCACCTCGTCCTCTCTCCACGACGGCAACCTCCAGGGCCGACGGGGAGCGCAGCGCGTGGAACTGAACGCACCATGGCCGCACGAGCGACAACGATCGTCTCCTCCCTCTCACCGCTCCAACGCTGCTGCACGAGCCCGGGGCACAAAGATCGTCTATTGCCTCGCACCGATCCAACGCGCCTCCACGAGCCCGAGGGACGGAGATCGTCTACTTCCTCACACCGCTCCAACGCAGCTGCATGAGCCTGAGGAACAAAAGATCGTCTATTCCCTCCTGCCGCTCCAACGCCTCTGCACGGGCCTGAGGGACTAAAGATCGTCTATTTTCTCTCAACGCTCCAACGCACCATGGCCAAATCTACAGCAACAGCTCAACCTGGATTTTATTGGCGCCGTCTGCGCTGATCTCCACCAAGTTTCTGCACCCTGACTCACCACTCCAGCGGCCCACCCACGCACTGAACCCCCGCGCACGCATCGGGGAGTTACAAGGACGGCGCATCACGCATGGGACAAGTAATGGCTCCACAGACTGCCTTCCTCCTTCGCCGCTGCCTTTCAGGGCTGCTCGCTCACCTGAGGCACGCATGCAGCATACTGGAAGGATTTGTTAACAGTCTCAGCCACGCCACAGACTGCCATCGTCCTCCGCCGCTGCCCACAGAACCTTCAGGGTTGCTCGTTCACCTGAAGCAAGCACGCAGCTCGCCACTGGATTTTTTAATGGTCTTAGCCACGGCACAACGGGATTTCAGCCGTCAGCTGTTCCCGGGAGCTTTGGGGTTGCTTCAGCACCCAAAGCCAACAGTCCCCCTGCTTTGTTTACTTTTTCTCTTACAGCCGCTCCTGCTTTTCTTCATGGCCACAAGAGGAGTCAGAAACTAATTTTTCTTCTTGTGATCTCCGCACGTGCAAGGGGACAAACCCTCGACGTCATGGAGCAGCAAGCAATTTTTGCACGGCTCAGGACGATTTCACAGCTCCTGCCGGCACTTACTACCCCTCCCCTCCCTCCCCCTCCGCCTGCAGCGAGCTTCTCCCACAGCTCGCTCACACAGATGGATTATCGAGGTCGCGACCCCCTGCCGCGTCCTCTGGGGGGGAGCGTGTGTGGCGGTTCGTTTTAACCCCACAACAGACTAAGGACACTCAGCCCTCTTTTCTCTGTTTTTCTGCTGCATTACTGAGAAGCAATGTGCCATTCATGTATTTGTGATGCAAACATGCATGTGTTGTGATGTAATGCGCCATTCTGTATAGTGTGCATATGGCTTGTCCTTACTGTGCTTTTTCTGAACATCTTAGATGTGCTTTGGTGTATTAATGTCTACAGGTAGACGAGTCTCTTCTTCTCTCACTCTGATCCTGCAACTGGTAGACACACACGTGTCCGCCTCTCCTTCTCTGAGAGCCTAGGGATCCCGCTCCGGGCTGCTCCACTATGCACCGGAGAGGGGATCCCGTGAAGGTGGTATGATTTAATAAAACCTGCTTAAAACCACAGCACGGCTGCTTATTTTTGCATGCCGCCTCATCCCCATCTTTACCTCCGGTTGTGAGTATCATTGTCTCTGCCATGTTTCAGTTTCCTTTATTAAATCATGCTTCAACTTCACCCCGCGAGTGAGTCTGTGCTTCTGCCCGTGAGGGCCAACCATGACAGTAGGACCCAACCAAAACAAAACTCAGCGGAAGAAGTGAAACAGGACCCGGAGGAGCCAGAGGGGAGGAGAGTGACTGGCTGTCAACAAACTGAAGTTTCGTTTCATCGGGCTGCAGTTCCCTGGGGGCTCGCCTACATCTGTACTCTCTTCCCTGGCCGGAGGGGGCTTCCTTACCCTGCTGTGTTATCATCGCCAACCTTCTCCTCGTCACTGGCCGGGCTGTGGACTACAGGGGTGGAGGAGGAATTCATCGAGAACTCCGGAGGTTGTGCCGACGATGTCAGTGTCCCCTGCCTCCGTTTGTCATCGTGCCTCCTCGCCGGCCCGGGCACCTCAGAACCCTGAGCTGACGAGTCAGCGTCCACTGGCTTCCATGTGCCTCCTCACCAGTCCCAGCACCCCGGAAGCTTGTACCAACGTCCCAGCATCCCCTGGCTTCCACATTTCCCCTCCTCTTCACACCAGCACTTCGCTGCCGTGCACGGCCCTCGGCTAGATGGACACCGCTGCCCCGGAAGCATTCGTCTGGTTCACCAGCGGGGGGTTCTTCTGCAGCTTCAGTGACGACAGAGCGGGGGGCGAGGCAAGTGCTTTCTTTCTCATTTCTGGGTTTAGTTATAATGAGAGGTGCTGCCTTGTCCCCGGGGAGGGGACTCAGCAGCCGTTTCTTTTGCTGCTGAACATTTACTGTTTCCTGCTGTTTGAGGTGGTGTGGCCTTCCCTGCCATATCACCTGCAGCCACCTTTTCCCTTATGCCAGGCTGAGGATTACGCGTGGACGAGGAATTTACTTGGGACTCCTGAGACTGTGCTGATGATTTCAGCGTCCCCTGTCTCCATTGATCACCGTGCTTCCTCGCCAGCCCCGGTACCTCGGAGACCTGCGCCAACTATTCAGCGTCCCCTGGCTCCCATGTGCCACCTCGCCAGTCCCGGTACCCTGGAGGCTTGTGCCGACGATTCAGTGTCCCCTGGCTTCCATGCTTCCCCTTCCCTCTTCATCCACTCTCTGCCGCCATACTGGACTGTCACCACTGATCCGGGAACATTCATCTGGTCCTCCGGCTGTGGACCTGTTTAGCGGCTTCAGCAACGACGGAGTGGGGGGCAAGGCAAGTACTCTTTTCCCTTTTTCCCCTTTAATCATGAGAGGTGCTGCCTTGTCCCCAGTGAAGGGACTCAGCAGTGTTTTTTTACTGCTAAGTTTTCATGTACTGTTGTTTTCTGACTGTGGTGTTGTGTTTTTTTCCTTCCACCTGCTCCTCTCCTCCCTGTCCGGGGCACGGGGGTGAAGAGGGATTCCTGGGCATCTGGGTCGGATGCATTCCAGCCGTCTCTTCGAGAAGTCAGCACGCTCCTACTTCCAGCGCTTAAGGTCATCGCACCCCAGTCTTCGACGGCCAGAGGTTGACGCTCTCCCGCCGTTCCCTTTCGGGGGTCAGCGTGCCTCAATGTTTTTTTTTTTCTCTCTCATCAGACTTAAGTTTTGGATGTATTTCCCTCCTCGTATGTCCAGCTCAGCTGGGAATTCGTAGTTTGTCTTTCTCCCTCCTCGTATGTCCAGCTCAGCTGGCAATTCGTAGTTTACTTGCCTGTTCTGTATGATTTATGTGTGTGTCACTTATCAGAGTATAGGTATTTGTTTCACTGTTATGTGTACCATTATGTTTCAAGTGCTCACCTTGTCTTTTGTAATTTTTTTTTTGAAATGTACTTTTTTGAGATTTCCCTACCCGCTCAGTCTAGCATTTTCATGCTGTTTTTCCTGAGTTTGGAGCATATGGTTTTGTTTTGTTTGTTTTTTTTCTGAGTAAGGAGCTCCTGGCATATTCTGCTCTATGGGCTCTTATTTACATTACTTTTTGTGTTTTGTGTTTTTCTCCATCTCCCTAGACTGTAGGTTGGTGTGCTATTTCTCTCCTGAGGTTGGGGCACATTATTTTTGTCCTGGGGTTCTATTGTGTGTTTTGTTTTTCGTTCTTTTCCTGCCCCCTAGGCTGTGGGTTTTCATATCTCTCCCCTAAGGTTGGGGCTCCTGTATTTTTAATCCTAGGTTCTGGTCTGTTTCAGCCCAACCTGACCTATTTCCCCCCACCCCCCACCCTGTTATGATTTGTTTTGGGTTTTTTCTCTCTTTCCTCTCCTTTTCTTTTTCCCCTTTTCTGATATTACCTGGGGTCGTCTAGAATCCGACCTTAAAGGGGGGGTACTGTGGTGGTTTGGGCTGGGTCAGACTGGGCCACACTTTGTGATTGTCAGTATTTATTATTCTGCCTTCATTATTATCATCTTTGGGGTTTTATTTACATCCTGGTCTCATTATTATTGTTATTGTTATCATCATTATTGTCTTTACTATTATTATTGTCTTCCATCAAAGCTACATTTGTATGTTTGGTTTTTCCCTGGTCATCTTTTGCTTCTGGTCGGACTTTTATTTTGACAGAATTTGTTTACTTCTGTCTGAACACAGCTTATCCCAATGTCAGTCATTATTGGTCAGGGCTGTGGCTCATTAGTCTCATTGTGTATTCCTTTTTATTGGGGTTCACCCCCTCATTCCCTTGTTGGGTCCTCATCGTGATCACCGTCGTGATTATGGTCTTCATTCCTTCATCGTGTATCATCGTTATTATTTTCCCATCTTTACCTCCGGTTGTGAGTATCATTGTCTCTGCCATGCTTCAGTTTCCTTTATTAAATCATGCTTCAACTTCACCCCGCGAGTGAGTCTGTGCTTCTGCCCGTGAGGGTCAACCATGACAGTCGCTTTAGTGGCAAGTTAGGGGAGGTGCGGGGCTTTCTGTTGCAATGCAGTATTGTGTTTCAGCAGGTGCTGGGGGATTTTCCCACGAGTCATAGCCGTATTGGTTATGTGGTTAATTTACTGGAGGGGTGGGCCTTAGTGTGGGCTTACGCCGTCATGGCTCATCCCGACTATTCTAGTTACACATATGACCGTTTTGTGGCAGAATTGAATGAGGTATTCGACCACTCCGACCGGGACAATGTACTCACCACTCGGTTACTTAATCTTAAACAGGGGACTACATCTGTCGCTGATTATTCAGTTGATTTCTGGGTGATGGCAGCGGAGGTCAGGTGGGAGGATGCCTCCCTCTGCAGTATTTTTGTACGTAGCCTCAGCCCTAGTCTGCGGAATGAATTGGTCCGGATCGAAAAGCCTGCTAAGTTCATTCATTCATTCATTCATCTTCTTCCGCTTAATCCTTCTAAGTTGAATGAGCTAATCTCCCTTGCTATTAATATTGATAACCGGTTGAGGGAACGGGCTAATGAGCGTCGACCTCCTGGTCGCTCTGGCGCTCAGTTTCGCCGCTCCCCGCAGTCTCCCTTGCTGGCCCTCCCTCCCTCTGATTCCTCCGAGGCTAAGGAACCCATAGTAATGGGCCAATCTAAGTTGCCACCAGCGGAGAGACAGCACCGCCATGACCTCGGCTTATGCTTATACTGTGCTAGCAAAGAACACGAACTTGCCTCTTGCCCCAAGCTGCCAAAAGAGGGGGTCTGTGCATCACAGTAGGGGGACTCACGGACATACATAAAGCCAAACCTCTTACTCGGTTTATGCTCCTTATCCGCTTTCAACACAATCACAATGAAATATCCACCCACTCTCTCATTGATTCTGGGGCCAAGCAGAGCTTTATTTCGGAGAGTTTGGCAACCTGGCTGGGACTCCCGTGCTATCATCTGAAAACTCCTTTGAAGTTGATTGTCCTGTCTAAAGTTCCCCTCGCCATTGTGGCTAAACAGATTGCCCCTGTCTCGGTCCTGGTGTCAGGTAACCACCAAGAACAAATTAGTTTTTTTGTGTTTTCTGTTTCTGCCTCCTCCGTCATTCTGGGTTATCCCTGGCTCAGGCTGCACAACCCCGTTATTAACTGGTGGACAGGATGTATTGTTTCTTGGAGTTCATTTTGTTTGAGTGCCTGCCTGCAGTCTGCTGCCTGTTCTCCATCTGTGTCCCTCTGCTCTCCTGATTCACCTCCACCTGATCTCTCTTTGGTGCCTCCTGAATACCATGATCTAGGCCCCGTTTTCAGCAAGGCTAAGGCGCTATCACTCCCCCCCCCCCACCGTCCCCATGATTGTGCCATCAACCTCCTGCCGGGGCTCCATTACCATCCAGCCAGCTCTATAGCCTCTCTGCCCCTGAGCGAGAGTAGCACTGCTTCCATCATGTGCTGGAACGTCTGTGCCGCTCCTTTTAACCCAAATGGCATGCGCAGGAACTCGAATAGACCGAATGGAGTTATTACCGCTGTTTTGGGTATGTCCTCAGCGCGCACTGGGACTTGGTGGTAACCGCGGACCAGGTCTATTTTGGAAAAAATGCGTGCTCCGGCAAGGTGAATGGAAAAATCCTGTATGTGGGGAATTGGGTAGCGGTCATGCGCTGTGGCGTTGTTCAACCTGCAGAAATCACCGCACGGTCGCCACGAGCCCTCAGCCTTAGGGACCATGTGTAGCGGGGATGCCCATGGGCTGTTTGAGCGCCTGATGATGCCCAACCTTTCCAGGTTGGCGAACTCCTCGTGCGCTATGGCCAGTTTAGCTGCGTCCAAGTGCCGAGGTCTTGGAAAAACGGGCAGCCCAGTGGTGGTGATAAAGTGCTCCACCCCATGTTTAGCGATGGCCGCGGAAAACGTCGGGACCGTGAGTGCTGGGAACTGAGTGAGCAGTGCGTGGAACTTACCACCTGTAGCTGTAACGTTGGCTTGTGCTGTTGGCTGGGTCACTCGAGCTATACAGGGGAGAGAGTCAAAGGACAGTGCATTAACCAGGTGCCTGTTAGCAACATCAGCCAGTAAACCATGTGCACACAGAAAATCAGCCCCCAGGATATGGTAATACAGTGCTGCTACGACAAAAGTCCACTCATATGTATGGCCGTGTAGAGATAAGAGCAGAGTCCTCTCACCAAAGGTCTTAATATCCGAGCCGTTTGCTGCCAACATCTCGGGGCCACTAGGTCCTGCCAGCCGGTCAGTGTAGGTCGGCAGGATGAAACTCTTCTGGGCTCCGGTGTCCACGAGGGAACGCCTCCCCGAGCGCGCATCTGTCAAGTAGAGCAGCTTGTTCTCTTCACCGAGGATCGCAGCTGCTACTGACCCCCGGCCTTGGCATTTCCTGAGCGCTTGAATTGGCACGGGGGCGCACATCTGCGTGCCTTCTCTCCGAAGCGGCGGTGGTAGAAACAGAGCATGTCTCTCTGGCGCTCCTTGGCCCCCGCTGCTGCTACCGTTGGTGGCTCCTCGCCTCCTCTGGTCGTCTTGCTGGGCTCCGCCGCTGCCGCGTTGACTGTGATCGCCCTGGTGGTGAGGATGATCCGGTCTGCCTCCTGGGCTAGTGCACGGTAGTCGCGCGCGGCCAGCAACAGCGAATTGGCCAGAATCGCTCTCGCCACTGTCGGAAGGTTCCGGAGGAAGAGGTGGGCAAACAGAAAGTGCCCGTCGTCCATGCCCATTAACGCCAGCATCTTCTCAATCAGGTCTACGGCCGAACCATCTCTTAACTTGGTCCGCGTCAGGAGCCTCTCCGCTCTCTCACAGTCCGAGAGCATGTAGCACTGGATGAGCGCAGCTTTGAGCGCCTCATATTTGCTGCTGGCTGGTGGCTGATCGAGCAGGCTCGCTACCTGATGAGCTGTGCGGGCGTCCACCGCTGCGACCACATGGTAGAATCTGATGTCGTCTGCCGTTACTCCCCGGAGGGCGAACTGGGCCTCGGTGAGGTGGAACCAAGAGCGCGGGTTGTGCTGCCAGAAATCCGGTAGCTTGACTGAAACCGCACACGCGTGGCTGGAGGTTCCAGTCCGGGCTGTCTGTGGGATGGCTGCCGCCTCGCCGTAGCTTCCTGACCGGGCCGGCTCTAGGGATCTTGCCTCGTGTTCCATAATACGTCTTGGGTCACCAGTGTGGAGTGTGTGAAATAAGAGTTGGGCTCATGGCACACAGTTTATTACACACTTCACATCTCTCTAGCACAGAACAGACTGAACATTTCAGCAGGCACTCTCCTCTTAAGTTTCATGGCATTTCTCCACACACAACATGACATTTGCATCACACTGCATTCAACCCCCTACGTCCTTGACTCCTTCCTGCTATCTTGCCAGGAACGTCCTGAGCATTGTTCTCACATGTTTATCCACTGTCTCTTGTCTGAGATGCTAAATAATCTGGCTCCCCCAAGGTGCTAAACTACCATTCATTTTTAATTTATCATAAACAGCAAGTTAGTGTAAATGGAACTTTATCTAAATCCAGAACCCTCAGCACAGGAGCTCCCCAAAGCTGTGTTAGCTCACCATTTTTGTTCACCTTGTACACTGATGAGTGCAAAAGTGTCTATCCAGGCAATCAAATTATTAAATTTTCTGATGACACTGCTATTTTATCACTACTTCAAAAGATTCATGATCTGTCAAGCTATTTTATAGAAATTCAGAGGTTTGTCAATTGGTGTGATGACAGTCATCTCATTTTGAATACTGATAAAACAAAGGAGATGGTGTTTGACCCTCGGGGAGTTGGTGACCACAGGCCTGTGGTCATCCACAACCACACTATAACACAGGTTAGTTCCTATAAATATTTGGGAGTATTTATTGACAATTCATTAACCTGGAGCACACACATTGATTACCTCTGTAGTAGACTACAACAGCGGCTGCATTTCTTGCGTAGATTAAGAATACATGGCGTTGATGAAAGGATTATGCTGATATTTTACCAGGCTGTGTTGGAGAGCTGTATTGACAACCTCTCTGTGAAACTAAAGAACAGAGTGTTGCGTTTGATTCATACAGCATGGAAAATTATTGGAGTTAAAGAGTATTTACCCATGCAGATCTTACACGACCAGGCAGCCTGTAGACAAGCTCAAAAAATAATCAGTGACATGAGCCATGTACTAAACAATGAATATGTGCGGCTGCCCTCAGGGAGGAGATACAGAGTCCCCAAGTGCAGGTTCAATAGATACAAGAACTCGTTTATCCCGACGTCAGTAAAACTTTTAAACTCAGATAAATAGGTCAGGGACACTTATAACTCCTGTTCTTAATGACTGCTGTTATACATTTATGTATGTATGTACTTGTATTATTTATTGGGTTTTATTTAATTTATTATGTACTACATCCATTGTGTATGTGTGGACTGTGTGGTTGCAGCACGGGTGACAAGCCCAAGATAAAGAGTTTTAATTGGTACTAGAAAGAGAGATCATATCTCTCCAGTTGTGGCCTCCTTTCACTGGCTTCACATTGAGTTTAGAATTAAGTTTAAAATCCTTCTCACTTCTAAAGGCCTAAATAATCAGACCCCTCTTTATTTAAAAGATTTGACACTACCCTATCATCCTAACAGAGCACTATGCTCCCAAAATGCAGGATTATTTATAATACCTAGAATTTCCAAAAGTACAATTGTCACGATCTGTGCATGGGGGATTTCGCTGTGCTCAGTCTCGTGGTCTTTTTCCTTATTTGTACATTTGTTGTATTTTGAGTTCTTAGGTTCCTGTCATTTTGTCCTTGGTTGGTGTTCATATACTGTATCTTGTATTGGTTCTTCATCCTACTCATTCTCCCACTTATGTTTATCGTAGTCTTGTTACTTATTTGTTTGGTATTTGTTGGTATTTATCCATTAGTCTTTATTTGTTGTCATTTTAGTTCTCACTTTATATTTGTACTTTTGTGTTCTCTCTCTCCGGGGCTGCAGCTGTCAGTGGCACTTCTGGGTTTTGTTCTGTAGTGGGCGGTGCCCCTGTCAAGCTGTCAGCCCAATCTTCTCCCCTCTCATTACTCTCAGCTGATCCCAGTTTGTAATTACTGTCACCTCCTGCCCGCTCATGTGATTCACACCTGGTATTATTTAGATGATTGTCTTCCTGCCTTATTTAAGAGGGGTTTCTTCATTCACCTCTTGTCAGAGTCTCAATCTTCATCACTCTCATCCCCGTTGGAACCCATCCCTGTTTCAATGTGTATTCCGATACTTCATCCTGTCTTCACCTTGTTGTAAGTTTTGTTGGTGCACTTCAAGGATTTTGTGTTTTCTTAATAAATACCACAAACTTCAGTCCAGTGTTTGGGTTTTTCACTCTGCCCCGAAGGGGTGATTCATGACAGTAGACTCTGACCAATTTGAGACCCAGCTGCTGTGGTTTGTGGTTTTTTTGTTTTCACTCATCTGTGTTGTCCGGAGCATTCACCATGTCCCCAGCCCGCTGGCCTTCAGCCAACAGAGGAGGATTGCTGACCGGGATCCCGAGCCTAGAAGAGGAATGGGCAGCCGAATTTATCCAGGAATTCCTGACTGAAGCTCTCGCCTCCTGCGGCCCAAAAAGAGTCTGGGAGAATGTGGAGGCAGCAGTTGGCATCGTTGAGGCACATCCCGAATTGAGGAAGTATCCCCAGTACACGGATTTGTTGTCCACCATCTCAGCTCTCCAGCTGTCCTTCCCTGGGCTGATGATGGGGCCATGCTCGGCGGGTCCAAAGCCAACAAGGAAGCGATCCCCACAAGAGATGTCTTCCCCCTCCCTCTGCTTGTCCGCTCCAGTGTCTGCTTCGCCTGCTCCAAGACACCGCTCTTCCGGGTCTGCCTTCACCCGTCTTCAGGTCGCAGAGGGACTGGACTGCCCGGAGGAGAGCCGCCTGGGTCAGCCACCTCCCGTTTCCCGCCGCTGCCCAGTGAAACACCGCCAGAGGAACGCCTCCACCTCTCAACCAGCAGTTTCCCCTGCGCCGAGACAGACAATCCCCACAGCAGTTCCTCTCTCTTGTTCTTCTTTGCCGGCTGTCCCGTCAGCCTCCTCCTCCTCCTCAGCTGCTGTGACTCCCATCACCTTGGTGTTTCCTCCCGCAGCTGAAGATCCAGTCGCCTCCTTCCCAGCTCTGCCCATCACCGTGTCTGCAGGGGCGGCTCCTCTACTTTCCTCTGGGGGGCCATCAGCCACTGAAGTCACGGAGAAGGCTGAAACTACACCAGCTGCAGCATAGAACATTCTGCCCTGGGAACTCAGGCAAGTGTTTTTTCATTCTTATTCACTAAAACATGAGTTATCTTGCCTGATTCCCGGTGGTGGGGTTCAGACTATGCAGTCCTCTGAGTCCTCACCACCTGCTGCAGCTATAGACTGTTCACCTGCTCTCTCCATGTCTCCTCCTTTCCCCCTTGAGTGTCCGCCAACCCCAGGATTGAGCTGCTGGACGATGGAGGAGCCTGCGGCCCTGGAGGACCTGCTTCCAGCTCCACAGCCACTGTCTGGATGGATGGAGAGCGCTGTGACCGAGCTGAAGCCTGCCCTGATGATGGGACATTCCCTGGCCTCAGCAGTGCAGGATCTAGCGCCAGCAGGGAGCCTCCCAATTCACATCCCATGTCTGGAAGTCTTTTTGCCGCACTCTTGGGACCACCGTGAGTCTTACTTCTGGACCTCATCCTCAGAGCAATGGGCAGGCTGAGCGTGCCAACCAGTCCTTGGAGGCCACCCTCCGGTGTGTGGCAGCCAAGAACCCCTCGACCTGGAGCACACACCTGACCTGGGTGGAGTATGCACATAACTCGGCTGTTTCCACTGCCACGGAGCTTACCCCTTTGAAGCTTCGATGGGGTATACCCCGCCTCTGCTGCCTATGATGGAGAGGGAGGTTGCAATGTCACAAGGAATGCTGTGTAGACGAATAACATGAGTAGTGAGCAGGTCGGCAGTCTCAGAGGCGGACGGAAGTTTGGGCAGGACGATGAGGTGAACAGCCTTAGAAAAACGATCAACGATGGTGAGAATGACTGAATTACCATGGGGGGGGGGAGTCCAGTGACGAAGACAAGGGCAATGTGGGACCAAAGGCGACCAGGAACCAGCAGAGGATGAAGCAGTCCAGCAGGGGGTGAAGAGCCAGCTTTGCCCCAAACACAGGTTTGACATGCCTTAACATACTCCTGCACGTCCCGCCGCAGTGTGGGCCACCAGAATGCCCACCGGATTAGGTTGGTGGTGCGGGCAATTCCAAGGTGGCAGGCGAAGCGGCTAGTGTGGCCCCAATGGATGACATCACTGCGGAGGATGGCAGGAACAAACAGGCGGTTGTGGGGACAGTTCTTCTTTCCAACGAAAAAAAACCCTGCTCCGAGTGGAGCCGAAGATGGCTGAATCAGGCCGGTGTTCAGAGATTCTTTAATGTATCTCTCTATTGCCTCCCTCTCTGGGCCAGAAATGTTATAGAGCCGACTGGACGGCAACCGCGCCCCAGGGAGGAGTTCAATCGGGCAGTCATAAGAGCGATGAGGCAGAAGCAACAGCGCTCTAGACTCACTGAAGACCTCCCCTAAATCATGATAGGCTTCGGGAATGAGGCTGAGGTCCGGTGGCTCGACCGGAGGAGCGGAAATGGAGAAAGACGGCAAACACTCGGCCGAACTTAAACAAGAAGCCAAACAATATGGGCTCCAGGAGGAGATGGAATTTTGTACCCAATTTATTATAGAGTTATGCCTCCGGAGCCACAGGTAGCCAAGGACCATCGAGGGAAAGAATTTGGAGAGATATAGAACGAAAGCCCCTCCCGATGGTTCCCGGAAAGAAGGACCGCGATGGGTGCCATGCATTCCGCGACTACAGCAATCCTATGGCCAGATATGGTGGTAATATTGGGAGAAGTGGGCAGTTTATGAGTGGGAATCCCCATATCCCGAACGAGCTGGGAAGAAATGAAATTCCCCTCTGCCCCTGAGTTCACTAACACCATGACCTTCCTCTCGACCCCTGGCAATTGAACGAGGGCCGAAATGGAGAAATTACCGGGGGGATTAGAAGCGGTCCCGCCCACCAGACCCCCCACAGCTACTGACGGGCCGCGTCTTTTGGTCCCAGGGGGCAGTCATGCACTCTGTGCTTCATCAAAGCACAGCATGCGCACACGTGACCCTTCTTCTTCGCCTACGCTCTTCGGCGGTTCGACAAAGCTGACTTAGCTTCATTGGCTCGGAAGGAGAGTTAGTGCCCCCTGTGTCAGTAGCCGGAGTGGGTACCCTCCCGGCGAACGGGCGAGAGGAAGATCTTCGCTCCTTCTCGCACTTGTGGTAACAGTAATCTGGTGTGACGACCACCAGATCGTCACGGAGGAGGGAGTTTAAACTGAAGAGGAACGTGCTGCGTAACGCAACCTCATTCCACCCCAAGTCTGCTGCTTCGACCCGAAACTCCACAGAGAACTCGGCCACTGACTGGGTCCCCTGGCGGAGAGAAAAAAGGCGGCTCATGATGTTACCCTGGCTCTCCATATGGTCAAAAGCATGAGTAAATTTGACCACAAATTGTTCAAACGTGGAAGCAGCCCCCTCCGGACTGTCGAGAATGGACCGTGCCCAACTAAGTGCACGGTCCTGGAGCAGGAGTGTCAAAAAGTGAATTTTAGCAGAGTCGCTTGGATACTCCCCTCCCACCTGCCCCAAATACCTGACATAAAAACTCCTTGCATTTCCCCACCTCCCCAGTGTATGGGGCAGGCGTGGGAATGGAAGTGGTATGGAGAATGGTGGCTTGAATAATAGGGGCAGGAGGAATGGGGGGACCCGAGGGAGCCAGGTTAGCCAAATGGTTGGTGACCATGCCCAGCTGCTGCGAAATAGTCTGCAGCTGCTGCATTAACATGGCCACCTGTCTCTCAGTGGCATCTAAACGGTCCAGAGTGGAATGCTCCGCCGCTGCTGCACTCACTGAGCCGACGTTAGGGCTGGCTCGTTCTGTCATGATTTTAGCTTACAGCTCACGTGCAGAGTGCAACAACAACGAAACAACCACACCAGAGTACATGTTTGAGTATATTTATTAATTTCAAGAAATAAACTCGAGTTTTGCTACAGAAAACGTCACTCGCCAGAGGAAGAGTCCTGTGGAGAGAGAAACGAGAGCAGTGTGAGGAGAAATGGAGAACAGGGAGTTGGCTGGCCAAATTACCACTTACGTGGGTAGAACAAGAAAACCAGCAGGGACCCCAGTGGGAAGAGACAAACCAGCAGGATGAAGTGGGTTGTGGAGAGGAATGAACCGGTGGTGCCTGACCGGGTGGAGAACAATTGCTGGAGAGTGTGGATGGAGGGGCAGGTGAGCACACGCAGTCCCCGGAGACACACCTGCACTGATGGCAGCAACCCGAGAAGGAGGAGAGAACACAAAGGTGGTGAGCACAAAAACTTCACCTAAATTTCAGAATGGTAATTTCACCGTGTCTACTGCGAGGCAGTATACCCAGATGAGCCAGCAGGTGTGTCCACTCTCCCAGGTGCATTAATTGCCGGAGAGGAGAGAAATGGGAAGGAGGGGGCGAGCACTCACCAGACCATGACATTTGGGATGTGCTTAAGCACCTCCTGGAATTTGGACATTAAAAGAGGTGAGTCCAGAGCTGTAGTCTGTTTATTATTTCATCATGGTAAATTAATATTGTCCAGAAATTCATTTATCTCTGAGTCAGATGAATTAATCTGAGATGAATAGAGTTTTTCATAAAACTTTCTCAAGGAGTTATTTATTTCATCAGGGTCATGGGTATTATTTCCAGTCGTATCCTCAATAGAATGGGTAGTTGTTTTTTCTTTATTCAGTTTAAGCTGGTTAGAGAGATATCTCCCTGAATTATTACTATGTTCAAACTCCTCTAGACGCAGTCTTTGTATTAAAAACTGTTGTAGAAGAGCTTGGAATAACAAGGCGATGTGACTTATAAACCAAAGTTTATTATCAGCTTCGCTCCTCTAACAAGTCTCATCTAGTGCAGCAGCAGAAGAAGTAAGAGAGCGAACACATTCGGCTCTGTGTACTTATACTCACACACAACAAAAGACATGCATATCAAAGCTGACATCCCCCATTAACTTAATCCCCTCCTTTGTCTCCGTACCCCTCCACCTGGCCCTGGGAGGTCAGGGCGACCTAACTGGTCTCCACCGCAGTGCCTCGGATGCTCTTTGATCTTCACTGGTGGTTGAGACCCTTTGTCCTGTTCTGAGGTGTGAAGTCGCTTTACATATGTAATCACCAAACATTCTCACATGCTTATACATATGTAGGTTATGGGATATATGATTAATATAGAATCAGAATCAGAATCAGAATCAGGTTTATTGCCATTGTTCATGTAGTACACAAACTAGGAATTTGTCTCGGTACAATGCTGCAACATTAAACATGATAAGATAAGACCACAGCCCCCCCCCCCCAAACGACTAAGAAAAGGACAATAGAAAAATTCACAGTTTAAGATAATTATTATAACATACTAACTGCTACACCTCTTGACAAAGAAGAAACTTTCCAGCAGCTATGCTCCTGTAGAGAATTCAGTGGTAATCATAACAGCATAGTAATATCACAAATCAGTCCTAAACTGTTACAGCACAATTAGTGAACAACTTTTGAGTAGTTTGCATCAGTCCCTGTGCCGTCTGGGCTTAAATCTTCTTCCGAATCTGCTGTGGGTCTGTTCGGGTGTCCTGGTGGGACCTTCCTGTAAGGAATCTGCAGCTTTTTTGTTTTTTTGTTTTTTTGTTACTTATTTGTACCCGTAGGTAGACTTGGTTTGCAGTCTGGTGACAAGCCACTGGCTGCTGGTTGCTGCGTGCGCGAGCGCCCTAAACCTACATGTTTTTGGTATGCGGGAGGAAACCGGAGAAATCCCGGAGTAAACCCGCGCAACACGGGGAGAACATGCAAACTCCACACAGCTCACTGTTGGTCGGGGGCTGGGATCGAACCCACGATCTCATGATCCCCGCGATCCCCCGGCCGAGGGTAAAACTGTGCTGCCACAGTGCTAAACCACTGCGCCACCGTGCAGCCCTTCCTTCCACTCTCCTTCCCAGCTTGGGAAGGAGAGTGATTATTTGTTCCCTGCAGGGGGGCTGAGTCTTTTCTCTTGGGGGGTCTACCCCGCCGAGGTGCTCTTGCCAACCGTGCAGGCTCGTCTCTCAACAAAAAGGCAGGTTTAAGTCTGTCAATGCTGACTGTTTCTTTTCTGTCCCCAAAATCAAGCACAAAATGCTTATCACCAGGTTCCAGCACTCTGAATGGTCCATCGTATGGTGGGCGGAAGGTTGGTTTTAAAGCTTCATGTCTAACAAAAACGAATTCAGCGTTTTTTAAAGCTTGGGGGACAAAAACCCGTGGAAAAGAGTGATGTGCCGGCCCGGGGAGAGAGTCCGGTCCGTTGCTGCCCAAAAACCTCGGGGCTGGAAGATGCCCTGGCTCTGGGTTCTCTGGTAAAAATTCACCTGGGAGCCTGAGAGGTTGTGCAAAAACTAATTCTGCTGGGGAGGCGTCTAGATCCTCTTTAGGTGCAGCACGCAACCCCAATAAAACCCAAGGAAGTTTATTTACCCAATTTGTATCCGTTAGTGAGGCTCTGAGGGCAGCCTTTAAAGACCTGTGAAAATGCTCGCATAACCCATTAGCCTGAGGGTGATAAGCGGTGGTGCGGTGAATTGTTGCTCCTAAGCTGCTGGCCATGGCTGACCAAAGCTCCGAGACAAATTGAGGCCCCCTATCGGACGTGATGTCCGATGGGACGCCGAAACGTGCCACCCAGTTTGTCAAAAAAATGCGAGCGACTTCCTCCACTGTGGTTGACGCCAGAGGGACCGCCTCAGGCCAGCGCGTAGTGTGGTCTATCATCGTTAACAGATGTGTGAAACCTTGGGAGGAAGGTAGTGGTCCCACGAGGTCGACATGAACGTGGTCGAACCTTCTAGCTGGGATTCGAAAAGGCTCTAGAGGGGCTTTTGTGTGTTTGTGTATTTTGGCGCGCTGACAAGAAATGCAAGTCTTTGCCCATTCTTTTACGTTTTTGCGCAGGCCAGGCCACACAAACTTTTCGGCGACCATTTTAACCGAAGCGCGCACACCTGGGTGCGCGAGGGAGTGAATTGAGTCGAAAATACGGCGGCGCCATGCAGCTGGGACTACTGGGCGAGGTCGGCCGGTTGAGATGTCGCATATTAGGGGGGGTACACCGTCGCGTAAACCCCTTTCCTCCAGCCTTATCCCTGTTGGTCCAGACAGGAGTGCGCGCACGTCCGCGTCACTACTTTGCTCCTCCGCCATGGCTGCATAATCTATCCCTACGTGGATTGGGGCTGCGTATGTGTCCGCGTTGGCGAAGAGTTCTGCGGCTGAGGTAGTATAATCTGTCTCCTCACGCTCTGGCGATGTCACAGCGCGAGAGAGGCAGTCTGCTACCACGTTAAGTTTGCCTGCCACATGTCGAATGTCTGTGGTGAACTCTGAAATCGCAGCTAGCTGTCTTTGTTGCCTGCCTGACCACGGTTCAGAAATTTTAGCCATCGCAAAGGTGAGCGGTTTGTGGTCTACAAAAGCCGTGAAACGCCGCCCCTCCAACCAGAACTGGAAGTGGCGGATGGATAAATTAAGTGCTAGCAGCTCCCTGTCAAAGGTGCTGTATTTATGCTCAGTTTGGTTTAGCGATTTGCTGAAAAATGCCAAAGGTTGCCAGGTTCCGCCGATGTGTTGTTCTACAACCGCCCCTATGGCCAGGTCTGAAGCTTCTGTGGTTAGCGCAATGCGGGCCGAGGGATCAGGGTGAACCAACAATGTGACATTAGCTAGGGCACTTTTTACTTCCGCGAAGGCGCGTTCGCGCTCCGGGGTCCATTCGACCGCGTTGGAAGGTTTTTGTTTTCTGAGCGCGTCATATAGGGGCTGCATGAGCTGAGCTGCGCGGGGGAGGAAACGGTTGTAAAAATTAACCATTCCCAAAAATTCTTGCAGCGATTTGACCGTTTGTGGCCGTGGAAAACTTTTTACTGCGTGAACTTTGTCTGGCAGTGGGACTGCCCCCTTCGGTGAAACTCTGTGTCCCAAAAAATCAATTTGTGACACGCCAAATTTGCATTTGGCTGGATTGATTATTAACCCGTGCTCTTCTAGTCTCTGAAAAACCATAGTGAGATGCTGTTCGTGTTCTTCCTCAGACGAGCTGGCTACCAGCATATCGTCGCGGTAGATGAACACGAAAGGGAGGTCGCGTAATACTGCGTCCATCATCCGCTGAAAGGTTTGAGCCGCGCCTTTGAGGCCAAAAGGCATCCGCAAAAATTCAAAAAGACCGAAGGGGGTTATTACAGCTGTTTTAGGAATGTCTTCCGCTCTAACGGGGACTTGATGATAGCCGCGGACCAGGTCTATTTTTGAAAAAATGCGCGCACCCGCCAGATGTAGTGAAAAATCTTGGATGTGAGGAATAGGGTAGCGGTCATGCGCTGTCGCATTGTTTAATCTGCGGTAATCGCCGCACGGTCTCCAAGAACCGTCGGATTTCGGGACCATGTGAAGCGGTGACGCCCAGGGGCTTTTTGAGCGCCTGATAATGCCTAGTTTTTCAAGGGTGGTAAACTCGTCCCGAGCTATGGCGAGCTTGGCCGCGTCTAAGCGCCAAGCTTTGGTGAATACGGGTGGGCCCGTTGTGGGGATAAAGTGTTTGACCCCGTGCTTAGCCACTGTAGCTGAGAATTTGGGAATTGTGAGTGCTGGAAATTGGGTGAGAAGTTGATCAAACTTACCTCCTGCTGTAGTGACGCTGGCCTGCACGGGTGGTGGAGAAACTCGAGCTGAGCAGGGAATAGAAGCAAAGGACAGTGCATTAACCAAGCGTCTGTTCGCTAGATCGACTAATAACCCATGTGCACACAAAAAATCTGCGCCCAACAAGTTAAAACTCACCGCCGCTACAACAAATGTCCATCTGTAGTTGCGGCCATGGATGCGGAGGGGCAGGTTCCTTTCGCCAAAAGTGTCGATGATGGAGCCATTGGCTGCCACCGCTCCATTGCCCCGGGGGCCCATGGCCCGGTCTGCTTGGGAGGGCATGATAAAACTCAGTTGAGCTCCCGTGTCAATGAGGAACTGCTTGCCGGTGTGTCCATCCGTCACATATAGAAGCTTGCTTTTTTCGCCGAGAACCGCCGCTGTTAACGGTTCTCGGCTTTGGCGTTTCCCGAAATCGTGAATTTGCAGGGGGGAACGCACTTGTAGGCCTTCTCAGCGAAGCGGTGGTGGTAATAACAGACGTTGCTCCGTCTGTTACGTCTTGGCCGTGTCGCTGTCACGGCGGGCGGATTCTGCTCCGTGGTTTGTGGCTCCTCGTGGCTCCAGACATCAGCGTTGAGGTCTGTGGATGCTGCTGTGGGTGTCTGTTCCTTGAAGGTGTTGACGAGTCGCTGCGCTTCGTGAGCCAGCGTGCGGAAGTCTTGCTGGGTGCTGCATCGCATGTTGGCAAGTGTCCCTCTCATGTGTGGCGGCAGCGTACTGAGGAATATAAATTGGAAGAGGAAATTGTCATTGTCCTCTTCTTTAAGTTGCAGCAAGTCCTCCATGAGGGCCTTGGGTCTGCATCCTCTGTGGCCGTAGACCGCCAGGATCCTCTCGGCTCTCTCCTCGGCAGAGGGGACGAAATTCGCCACGATGGTCGCTTTCAGTTCTCTGTATTTGTCCTGGGCCGGCGGCCGCTGGATGATGCTCCACGCACATCTCAAAGTGGCGGTGTCGAGTTTGGCGACGATGTGATAGAACTTTGTATCATCAGCCGTGATGCCCGCAAGTGCAAACTGGGCTTCAGCTTGCTGAAACCATGAGGCGGGGTCTTCCTGCCAGAAGTCCGGCAGCTTGACGGTGACGGCATTTGTGTGGACCGTCACTGATGTGTCCGCAGGGTGAGAGTGCCTTCCTTCGGCTCCCGCCGCGGCGCTGGTGCTCGGTTGAGCCCTCTCTATCACTTCTGCCGTGGGGGAACGTCGTCCATCTGTTCCCCTGTCTGCATGGGCGCCGGCGTCTGCCTGGGTCGCCACAGATGAGTCGATCGCGGGGGAACGCCTCTGGTCCATCCTCGCGTCAGGGTCACCAGTGTAGAAGAGCTTGGAATAACGAGGCGATGTGACTTATAAACCAAAGTTTATTATCAGCTTCGCTCCTTTAACAAGTCTCATCTAGTGCAGCAGCAGAAGAAGTAAGACAGCGAACACATTCGGCTCTGTGTACTTATACTCACACACAACAAAAGACATGCATATCAAAGCTGACATCCCCCATTAACTTAATCCCCTCCTTTGTCTCCGTACCCCTCCACCTGGCCCTGGGAGGTCAGGGCGACCTATCTGGTCTCCACCGCAGTGCCTCGGATGCTCTTTGATCTTCACTGGTGGTTGAGACCCTTTGTCCTGTTCTGAGGTGTGAAGTCGCTTTACATATGTAGTCACCAAACATTCTCACATGCTTATACATATGTAGGTTATGGGATATATGATTAATATAGACCACAACTGTGTCCTTTTGGGGCGCTAATGAGTACCAGATGGAGTAGACATGCTTTTCCTGAGCTCTTCTCCATAGTATAAATTATTTGGTAATTTGCTTAATATTCGTTGGGCTAATCACCCTCATCTCAAGCTCTCATATTTTACAAAGATTCAAGATGACAAAACCAAAAACAGACCATGGAAAGAAGCTGGACAAAGGACCTAATGAGACCAAAGCCCAACCACCATGTGAGCTAGCGGACCATGCTACATTAGCACTAGCATCATGCGTCAAATCTGACACAGAGGCCACAAATAGTCTTTTAGTGACAAGGAATATGAATAAAACAATGACCGAGAGATTCAACACATTAGAGGCAACTCTAGCATCCACCCAAGCATCTGTGGTGAATTTGGGGAACCGTTTGATAGAAACTGAAGAAGCCAACTTGGACTACGATCGCCACCTTTCACAAGTTGAGCAGGCATGCATGAAAATGCGTGTCGAGAATGAAGCACTCCACTTGAAAGTGACCGACATTGAGGCATGTTCCAGACGACAGAACATTAAAATTGTCGGCCTCCCTGAAAAGCTTGAGAATGGATGCCCCGTTGAGTTCCTGTCGAAGTTTATCCCTGAGCTGCTCGGTGCTAGCAACTTTCCTAAGCCACTGGTAGTGGACTGGGCACATTGTCTTGGTAAGCAGCCGGCTGGTGAGAATGCACGGCTGTGCATAATGGTGGCCCGGATTTCATCACTTCCAAGTTAAGGAGAAGATATTACAGTTGTCTCACCTGCAGTCTCCTCTGAACTACAAGGACAAGCCCGTCCACTTCTTCCCTGATTATACGGTGGAGGTAATGAAGCAGTGGCAGGCCTACGATGATGCCCATAAAAAGCTGAGGGATACTGGTGCAAGGATCGGTTTCATCTACCCGGCGCAGCTCCGGGTCATTCTGGGTTAATCTTAGAAGATATTCTTGTCCCCGCGTGAAGCTGAGGCTTTTGCAGAGATATTGTCCTAAATTCTTCAGGCTCGGTGGATGATGGTATGTGACACTGAACTGTATATCTGCGCTGACAGAGACAATGTTATGACCGCTGTTGTTTAGTATTTTTTCTATTTTTTTTTTTCCAATATGGAGAGGGACCGCCAGGACCCAATGATAGTGTAACGTTAGTCATGCTATAGCTTAGTTTTTCCTACGGTCCAGCGGCCTCTATGTCAGTGCTTCTCAATTATTTTTTGCAAAGCCCCCCCTAGGAAAGAGAAAACATTTCGCGCCCCCCCAACTCGCCGCAGTGACTATAAATAAGATCATTATCTATAAAAATTGTATAAGTATACCTAAAATTGTATCCTTTTTAACATTAACAAAAGAAAAAAGCAATATAAATCAACTTTCAACAAATATTAACTTTATTTTGCCACACAGAAACCCTGTTATAGTCTAAAACAGAAAAAAAAAACCTTAAAGTGCATCCAAGTGCCTGAAATAAAAAATATGTCAATCCTTATTTAAACTAGAAACATTTTGGACCAACTGAACCATTTGATGCTGAGAAAAATAATTCAATCAATAAATAATATTAAATGTAAATTGATCTGGAACATTAACACAGGAGTACCAATATATTTAACATTTTAGTCTGAAGAAAAAGGTAGAAAAAGGCAGTATCAACTCTTCTGCAATTGTGTGGGGTTTTTTGCACTGCGCAATTTGGTGCGCCACTTTAAATGATGCTGAAAGTGCTCGCTGGTTTACTGATGTAGCGTTCACAAAGCGGGATGATTGTTGGCCGTACTCCGCACGTTTTCGCTGAAAAAAATCAAGCGGCTTATCAACGTGTTGAGGATGTAATGTCTGTAGGTGACGTCTTAATTTATTTGGCTTCATGCTGTCCGCTGCCAACACTTTCAGACACAGTAAACACACCGGTCTTTCCTCGTCTCCCACCGTAGTCACAGTGAAGCCAAGCGCTAGATAAGCTTCGTCATATTTCCTCGTCTTAGCTTTTGGGAGACTTTCATTTGTCTCTTTACCTCTGTCTCTCTCCGCCTTTCTTTTCGTTACTGTTAAATATTTCTCCATGGTGTCTCTCGAGGGGTTTGTTGACAGCAATTTAAAAAGTTTTAAACTCCCGCACAGACTTTGACAATGAGAGCGCCACTTCACCACCTGCTGCCGTGGATGTGCAATTACACTTTACACGGCAAAAGCAAAGCCTGTTCCCCGGGGTCACACGCGCCCCCCCTGGCATCGCATCGCCCCACTATTTGAGGACTGCTCTATGTGAAGGTTTGGGGAGCATGCCCTCACTTTGTTTGGGAAAGTGGGGTGGGGGGGGGGCAAAGTTATCAACATTCCAGTTTGAATACTTTTTTTAATGTATTTACCTGTATGTGTTAAGTGTTATAAGGGTGTCTTGGGTGTACACTGGCATTATCTCACTTAGATATGCATCCTAGTCTCTCTTTAACCCTCATCCTACCAACATATTTTACATACAAATAGTACCAACTGGGGTCCGTTTGGACCCCACACAAAATTTAACTGTTAATTGGATTATTAAGCAATACCAAAGTATTTTTTTCACTTAAAATGTTTTATTTGGTTAAAACAAAGAGTTGTGCTTGAAACATGATCCAAAAATCCCGGAATGGGGCTAGTTTGTCGGTTGCCTGCCTTTCAGCACGAGTAGCCCGGTTGTAATGTGTTTTTCAACCAGTGTGCCCTGGTGCGTTCAGGTTTTTTTGGGAAATTATCTAATTTCACTTCTTAATTGGTACAAGAAATGCAAATACTTTGCCATTGTTGTGCATGTGTTCTGTAGGGCCTACAGAATACAATGCTACATGCTACATGTAGCATGCTACATGCTAGCATGTACTACATGTGTGTAGCATGTAGTACATACTAGCATGTAGCATGCTACATGCTAGTATACAATGCTACTTTGCTACAATGGCAAAGTATTTGCATATTTGCATGGCAAAGTCTACCTCGTTGAGCCATCATTCACTGAAATATAACACAAAATTCATACATTTAATATCATTAACATCATATTTTTCCCTGGGGTCCGATCAGACCCCAATGAAAAATCTGAACTGACAGTACAGAAGAAAACTGTATTTTAAATCAGATTTATTTTTTGTGATTCACAGATGATGACAAACAAAGTCAGAAAGCATGATAGCTGTGATCGATAATATGTCCGTGTTGTGCATAAGAACATATGTGTGGGGTCAATTGGGACCCCACTCGGTAGGATCAGGGTTAAGAGGTGGTGGAATCACTTTTACTATTTGGAATGTTTGTGGATTGGGACACGCATTGAAACGAACAAAGGTTTTTGCTCATTTAAAGTCCCTATCTGTTGATATTGTATTTCTCCAGGAAACACACATCAAGCCCATTAGGGCTAAGTTGCTTAGATGTAGCTGGGCTAGTCAGATCTTCCAATCCACATTTTCCAGTAAAGCCCGTGGTGTTGCAATTTTGATTCATAAAACTATCCCATTTAGGCATATTTCCACTGTAAATGACCCAAAAGGCAGATATCTCCTGGTAATAGGCTACATTTACACATTCCATGTGTCATGAATCGCCCTTCAGGGCAGAGAGGAGAGATCCAGACGCTGGACTGCAGTTTGTGATATTTATTAACAACCACACAAAAGTAAAGCATATGATCAAAATATGGTGTGAAGCTAAAAACTATTTAAAAGAACCACAGTTATTGTCACAATTTAGTCCAATATGGGGTAATCAATATTTTAAACCAGGGAGAGCGGACGCTGTATTTAAAGTATGGAATTTAAAAGGGATACAAAAGATTCAGGATTTATATTTGCCATGTGCAGAAAACATAATGTCTTTTGAAGAGTTGAGGATCAAATTTAATCTCAATAGAACACATTTTTTAAAATATCTTCAACTTAGAAACTTTATTCGATCAAATCAAAATAAAGCTCTCACTCGACCTATTTATTCATCCTTGGAAAAAATGTTGATGAAAGATAGTAAAAGAAAGGGTATTATTTCAGAGTTTTATAACTCATTGACACTATTTTCAAGTGAAAATTCACTGAAAAGATTAAACTACTGGAAAGAAGATCTGCAAACTGAAATTTCAGAGGAACAATGGGAATTGGCTTGTACAGAAGCTCAAACCAAATCAATAAATGTACGCCTTAAATTGATACATTTCAAATGGTTAATGCGGATGTATGTTACACCGGAGGAGTTAAATAGATATAACAAAAATATACCAGATACGTGCACAAAATGTATGGAAAGTAAAGGAACTCTATTTCATTGTGTATGGGAATGTAGATTAATAAGAATGTTTTGGGAAGAGGTGAGGGTAACAATTGAAAAAATAATCTCAAAACAAATCATATTGAATCCTAAACTGGTTTTGTTGGGTCTGTACCCAGAAAAGCATAATTTTAATAAAAGTGAAAGAACATTCATAGACCTCAGTTTGCTTAATGCCAAAAAATGTATTGCACTATTATGGAAAAAGACTCATAGACCAGATGTGACTCAGTGGTTAAGACAGATGTTAACAAACCTTCCATTAGAAAGAATAACATATACTGAAATCAAAGGAAATTGTGTTTGAGAATATATGGAGACCTTTTATTGATTATGTAAAAAATTTAAACATAACTCTTGAAGAAGAAGGTGAATGATATGTGTGGACCTTGTAAATTCCAAACTGGTGAACATAATATGTATACTTATGTGTTGGATTGTCTAGACTAAACAGAGGAGCATTGTTGAAGATTTGATTTTGTTGGTGGTTGTTGGTGTTTTTTAGTGCATTTTTTTTTTTTGTAGTACTTTAGTGTTAGTGTTTGATTGTTTGTATCATGTTTGTTTAAAAAAAAAAAAAAGGTTCAATAAAGATATTGTGGAAAAAAAAAAAAAAACAACCACACAAAATCCCCAAAGTGCAAAAACAGAAAATCCAGACTGAAAAACTAAGCAGACTTACAGCACACCAGAACAGTGCCAGGATTCTGGTGGAGATGAAAACTGAGACGCTGACAAAGAGAAATGAAAATAATAGCCCTTAAATAAGGCTAGAAACAATCAAACACAAATAGTACCCAGTGTGAATAAAAAAAAAATGACAATCAGCTGTGAGTCATGAAGAGAGGAGGCGGGGCTGACAGTTTGACAGGAGCACTGCCCACAGCCTGGCAGTGCCCCTGACAGCTGCAACCCCCCAAGAGAGAAAGAAAGAGAAGACACCAGCAAAAATAAAGTGGAAACAAATAAAGACAAATAAACCCAAAATCATCATCATCAAAATATGTCAATAACAAAACTACACTGAACGTAAACAGGAAAATAAATCATACAGAGAAACAATACTGAATAAGTGAAAACAAACTAGAGATAACATAACAGGCATAGAACTCAAAATACCACATTATACAAATAAGGAAAAACAAAAAGCAAAAAGACCGAGCACGGTGGAATCCCCCCACCCCGTGCTCAGATCGTGACACCATGTTACGCTTTTGAATGTTTATGGCCCAAACTTTGACGACCCAAATTTCTTCAGCAAAATATTTACCAGCCAATTCCTCTGATACACACATAATCATCAGGGGTGATTTTAATTGTGTACTTAATCATTTCTTGGATAGGTCAGCTCACTGCAAAACCATCACTGTTGTGCTAACCAGAAGCCATGGATGACAGCAGAGGTCTGCAGGCTCCTGAGGGCTTGGGACACAGCCTTCAGGGCTGGCAACACTGCAGGACTAACAACAGCTAGGGCCAACCTGTCCCGTGGCATCAAGGAGGCAAAACGACTAGGAGTCAAGAATTGAGGGGACTGGATAATTTTCCAGAATCTGCTTTAATTCTCATCCATCCTACGTCCTCTCTCGATCGGAGTGAAAAGAGACAGGACGCAGTCACACACATACATTTATACATTCATCTCTAACAATACATCACCAAAAGTCACAATACTCAGCTACATCCTTTCATCTGTAATAGAACACCCAGAGTCCTTCTGTTCTTCTCTCTGACCCCCAAAGGTCAGGCCGGGTAATCTTCTCCTCTCTCCTGAGTCCCCAGGGGGTGCAGACACATCTTCCTCTTGAGGTGTGAAGTCAATACCCATGGCTAGCTCAAAGTCTCTCTTGGCTGAATTCAGCCAGCCACATGTGAGTCACATAGGTTATAATTATGGGCTCCACATCATTCCCCCATTCCACGCGAAAGACTGGGCACCCACATAGTCATACAACAGTCATACAGCACGTCACCCCCCCAACAGAATCTCACAGCAACCTGAACAACCTGACCAAAAAACACATCATTCTGCATGCAGCTTAGGTTTCAATCTTCTCCCGAATCTGCTGTATGCAGGTCTCCTGCTCTGTGTTGGGCCGTCCTGCTGTGCATCTGTGGAGTGACGGGGAGAAGGGTTATTTGCCCCTCGTGGGGGGTCCCAGGGCCGCCCCTTCGGAGGCCTGCCGCGTCGAGGCGCGCCCGCCGGCCGTACAGACTCGTTATGCAACACAAAAGCAGGTTTTAATCTATCGATACTGATCGTCTCCCTCCTGCCCCCCAAATCTAGCACAAAATATTTCTCCCCGGTTTCCAGCACTCGAAATGGACCGTCATAAGGTGGGCGGAGGCTATGCCGCTGCGCATCGTGCCTGACAAAAACAAACTCTGCGTCTCGTAAAGCCTGGGGCACGAACACACGCGGGAAAGAGTGATGAGCGGGGCCCGGGAGCATTTCTGCTCCCGTGTTACTCAGAGACCCCCGGATCAGGGAGGGCCTTGGTGCCGTGTGGTCAGGTAAAAACTCGCCTGGCAGCCTGAGCAGTTGTGCAAAGACCAATTCTGCTGGTGAGGCATCTAGATCCTCTTTGGGTGCCGAACGCAACCCCAATAAAACCCATGGTAGTTTGTTCACCCAATCTGTGTCCATCAGTGACGTTCTGAGGGCTGCCTTCAAAGACCTGTGAAAACGCTCGCATAAACCGTTGGCCTGGGGATGATAAGCGGTCGTGCGATGTACCGCCGCTCCTAAGCCGCTGGCCACTGCTGACCACAGTTCCGACGCAAATTGAGGTCCCCTATCAGACGTAATATCTGACGGGACCCCGAACCGCGCTACCCAGGCTGTTAAAAAAGCGCGTGCCACCTCTGCCGCTGTGGTCGATGTTAACGGGACCACTTCCGGCCAACGAGTGGTTCGGTCTACCATCGTCAAGAGGTGCGTGAACCCTTGCGATGTGGGTAGGGGGCCCACGAGGTCCACGTGCACGTGATCGAACCTTTTAGCCGGAATGTGGAACGGTTCTAAGGGCGCTTTAGTGTGCCTGTGAATTTTAGCCCGCTGGCAAGCCATGCAGGCCTTAGCCCACTCTTTCACGTGCTTGCGCAGGCTCGGCCAAACAAACTTCTCCGCCACCATTTTCACCGAAGCGCGCACCCCTGGGTGCGCTAGGGAGTGCACGGCATCAAAAACGCGACGGCGCCATGCGGCTGGCACCACCGGGTGCGGTCGCCCCGTGAATACATCGCAAATAAGCGGGGGGAAACCGGTTTGTAGATTTTTGCGTTCCAGCCTTAACCCTGTTGGTCCAGACAGGAGTGCGCGCACGTCCGCGTCCTCGCTCTGCTCCGCCGCCATGGCTGCATAATCTATTCCCACGGGGACCGGAGCCGCGCGCGTGTCCGCGCTGTTACCACGCTCTGGGTAAGCGGCCGCGCAATCCGTTTCCGCGCGGACGGGTGCTGTTACTGCGCGTGACAGACAGTCTGCCACCACATTGATTTTACCGGCTACGTGCTGAATATCGGTGGTAAATTCAGAAATTGCGGCCAGCTGTCTCTGCTGTCGCCCTGACCACGGTTCTGAAGTTTTGGACATCGCAAAAGTGAGCGGTTTGTGGTCGACAAACGCGGTGAAACGCCGCCCTTCCAGCCAGAACTGGAAATGTCGAATGGCTAAGTGGAGCGCTAGGAGTTCCCTGTCAAATGCGCTGTATTTCCGCTCGGGCTCGCGCAGGGACCTGCTGAAAAAGGCGAGAGGTTGCCAAACTCCGGCGACCTGCTGCTCTACCACGGCCCCTATCGCTACCTCTGACGCGTCTGTGGTTAGCGCTATGCGAGCTGCTGGGTCTGGGTGCGCCAGCAGTGCTGCGTCAGCAAGTGCTTTTTTTACCGCTGTGAACGCGCGCTCCCGCTCTGGGGACCACTCGATCACACTGGCAGGCTTCTGTTTTTTAAGCGTGGTGTATAACAGCTGCATGAGTTGTGCTGCGCAGGGTATGAAACGGTTATAAAAATTCACCATCCCCCAAAATTCCTGCAACGCTTTCACTGTCTGCGGCTGGGGAAACTCAGCCACCGCGCGCACTTTTGCCAGCAGAGGAACTGCTTCCTCTGGTGAGACCCAGTGCCCCAGAAAATCAATTTGTGCTGCGCCAAACTGGCACTTGGCTGGGTTGATTATCAACCCGTGTGCTTCCAACTTTTGAAAAACTGTAGTGAGGTGTTTCTCGTGTTCCTCCTCTGAGGCGCTGGCTACTAAAATATCGTCCAAGTAGACAAAAACAAATGGAAGGTCGCGCAGCACTGCGTCCATCATCTGTTGAAAGGTTTGCGCGGCGCCTTTAAGGCCAAAAGGCATGCGTAAAAACTCAAAAAATCCGAACGGGGTTATTACCGCTGTTTTGGGAATATCCTCTGGTCGAACCGGGACCTGATGATAACCGCGGACAGAATCAGAATCAGAATCAGAATCAGAATCAGAATCAGGTTTATTGCCATTGTTCATGTGATACACAAACTAGGAATTTGTCTCGGTGCCATGCTGCAACATTAAAAACATAATGAGAAAAAGGGATAAACTAAAAAACTAAAGGACTAGAAACGTGCAATAAGTGTAGAAAAATAAGTAATAATAAGTAATAATAATAACAATACTAGTAATAATGAGTAGTACTAGTCAAGGCAGTTTTAAAAAATTAGCATGTAGCAGATAATGTGAAGTACCACATAGTGCAGTCAATAATGCAACAGAAAAACAGTGATGAATGACATGAGTCTGGTTGAGCTGCTGTACATAGTGCACGAGAGTCAAAAGTCACTTAGTGTTCAGCAGTCTGATGGCAGAGGGGAAAAAGCTGTTCATGTGCCGGGAGGTTTTAGTCCGAATGGACCGAAGCCTTCTACCTGAGGGGAGGGGGGCAAACAGCACGTGACCAGGATGTGAAGGATCGGCTATGATCCGGCCAGCACGCCTCCGGGTCCTGGAGATGTACAGGTCCTGGAGAGATGGGAGCTTGCAGCCTATCACCTTCTCAGCAGTGCGCACGACGCGCTGCAGCCTTAGTCTGTCCCTGGCAGTGGCTCCTGCGTACCACACAGTTATGGAGGAGGTGAGGATGGACTCGATGATGGCCGTGTAGAACTGCACTAACATCTTGGTGGGTAGCTTGAGCTTCCTCAGCTGCTGCAGAAAGAACATCCTCTGCTGGGCCTTTTTGATGAGGGAGCTGATGGTTGGCTCCCATTTGAGGTCTCGGGTGATGGTGGTGCCCAAGAAGCGGAAGGAATCTGCAAAGGTGATGGGAGAGCCTGTGATGGTGAGGGGGGGCAGGGGGGATGTGACTTTCCTGAAGTCCACAATCATCTCCGCTGTCTTCAGAGCATTCAGCTGCAGGTTGTTGTGGCTGCACCAGGACACCAGCTGGGCCACCTCTTCCCTGTAGGCGGACTCGTCACCGTTGGAGATGAGCCCGATGAGGGTGGTGTCGTCTGCAAACTTAATCAGCTTAACAGACTGGTGGGAGGAGGTGCAGGAGTTGGTATAAAGGGAGAAGAGTAGGGGGGAAAGTACACAGCCCTGGGGTGATCCAATGCTGATGCTAACAGAGTCTGAGACAGACTTCCCCAGCCGCACATGCTGTCTCCGGTCCGTCAAGAAGTCGGTGATCCACCTGCAGAGGGAGTCAGGCACGTTGAGCAGGGACAGCTTGTCCTGGAGCAGATCGGGGCGGATGGTGTTGAATGCGGAGCTGAAGTCCACAAACAGAATCCTGGCGTAGGTTCTCGGGGAGTCCAGGTGCTGCAGGATGGAGTGGAGGGCCAGGTTGACTGCGTCGTCCACAGACCTGTTAGCACGGTAGGCAAACTGCAGCGGGTCTAGGAGGGGTGTGGTGATGGACTTGAGGTGAGACAGGACCAGGCGCTCAAAGGACTTCATGACTACAGAGGTGAGCGCTACAGGTCTGTAGTCGTTAAGTCCAGTAATCCGTGGCTTCTTGGGGACAGGGATGATGGTGGAGGATTTGAGGCAGGTCGGCACGTGACATTGCTTAAGGGAGGTGTTAAAAATGTCTGTGAAGACAGGAGCCAGCTCTTTCGCACAGTGTCTCAGGGTGGAGGGAGACACACCGTCCGGCCCGGGGGCCTTGCGCGGGTTCAGTCTGGAGAACTGTCTGTGCACGTCCTGCTCACTGATGACAAGGGGAGGGGGGGAGGAGGAGGAGGAGGAGGGGGGGACCGCTCTTGATAAATTAGGGGCTGAGGAGGCAGAGGAGCTGGGTGGAGTGGGTGAGTTGGACACAGCTGACGAGGTGTCAAAACGGGCATAGTGTTGGGACAGTCTTTGACAAAGGGCTTTGTCATCCTGACCTTTAGAAGCCTGAGGCCGATAGTTGGTGATTTGCCTCAGTCCTCTCCACACAGAAGCCGAGTCATTAGCAATGAACTGCTGCTGGAGTCTCTCAGAATATACAGATTTAGCTCTCCTCAGCTCTCTGTTAAACCGATATTTGACCTCCCTGTAGCAGTCCCTGTCTCCACTTTTCAACGCTGCTTCCTTCTCCTTCCTGATCCGTCTGAGCTTAGCTGTGAACCAAGGCTTGTCATTAGAATATCTTATCCTGGTGCGCGATGGGAGAATGTGCTCTTCACAGAAGTTGATATATGAGTTCACAGTGTATGTGTACTCATTAAGATCATGTGTGGCTCTTTTAAACATGCCCCAGTCAGTTATTTCCATGCATGTGTTCAGTTTCTCTCCAGCTTCACTGGTCAATTTCTTTGTGGTGGTCACCACAGGTTTAGTGAGTTTCAGTCTTTGTTTGTATGTGGGGATGAGGTGAACCATCACGTGATCAGATAGTCCCAGCGCTGCGCGGGGAACAGCGCGATATGCGTCCTTTACTGAAGTATAACAGTGATCTAGCGTGTTATTTCCTCTGGTTGGACATTTAATACACTGTTTGTAGCGGGGGAGCTCGTGACTCAGATTGCTCTGGTTAAAATCGCCCACCACGATAACCAGGGAGTCTGGAAAGTTCCGCTCCGTAAGTTGGATGTGATCTGCGAGCACGCGCTGAGCTTCGCGCGTGTCCGCGTCAGGAGGGGCGTACACAGCGACGAGAATGAATGAGGCAAACTCCCGCGGGGAATAAAATGGCTTGCAGTTAATGAAAAGAAATTCCAGGGCGGGAGAACAGTGTTTGGAAATCACTGTTACATCAGAGCACCAGCTGTTGTTAATATAGAAGCACACTCCTCCTCCGATAGACTTCCCGGACAGCTCTGTGACGCGGTCAGCACGAATCAGCTGGAAACCCTCGAGGCTGATCGCGCTATCTGGAATGTTCTCATTAAGCCAGGTCTCAGAGAAGCAGATGACAGACGAGGAAGCGAGGTCCTTGAAACGCATCAGCAGTCTTAATTCTTCTACCTTGTTCAGGAGAGAATTGGCATTGGATAGAAATATGCCAGGCAAGGCTGTTCGCGAGCCTCTTTTTCGTAGCCGAGCGAGAATCCCTCCTCTCTTCCCTCTTTTCCGCCGTCTTGCTTTTTTGGCCAAACAATGGATCAGATCAACGGCAGGAGCTAAAAAAACTGGAAGAAGGTCCATGGGGGTGAGAGTCCTGATATTTAGTAGTTCTTCACGGGTGTATGAACCGGCAGATGCACAATCAGTGAACAAAAACAGACAAATTATAAAAATTAAAGGGCAGCGATACACCATGGTGGCCGCTGTGGGCGCCATCTTGTTTTTTGTTTTTTTTGTTTTTTTTTAGAAAAAAAAATAGACCAGGTCTATTTTAGAAAAAATGCGCGCTTTTGCCAGGTGCACTGAGAAATCCTGGATATGCGGAATCGGGTAGTGATCCTGAGCTGTGGCATTGTTCAACCTGCGATAATCACCGCAAGGTCTCCACGAGCCGTCAGCTTTAGGCACCATATGCAGGGGGGAAGCCCAAGCGGACTTCGAGCCGCGAATTATGCCCAACCTTTCCAGGTTGGCGAACTCCTCCTGTGCCACGGAGAGCTTAGCTGCATCCAAGCGCCGAGCTTTAGCAAAAACTGGTGGGCCACTCGTGGTTATGAAGTGCTCCACCCCATGTTTCGCCACCTTAGCTGAAAAAGTGGGAACTGTGAGTGCTGGAAACTGGTGTAGAAGGGTGTGAAACTTACCACCTGCTGCGGCGATGTTGGTCTGTACTGGCGGCGGGCACACCCGAGCTGCACAAGGAATAGAACAGAAAGAGAGTGCATTTACTAGGCGTTTGTTGGCCAGATCAACTAACAACCCATGTGAACACAGAAAATCAGCACCTAACATATTGAAGCTCACTGCCGCTACGATGAAGGTCCACTCGTAAGCGCGGCCGTGGAAGGACAGAGACAAGGTTCTCTCTCCGTAAGTCTTGATGCTGGAGCCGTTGGCCGCTGTTGCTCCGTCTCCGCAGGGTCCAGCCACCCGATCTGCATAAGTTGCAGTGATGAAGCTCCTCTGGGCTCCGGTGTCCACGAGGAATTGCCACCCGGAGCCCGCATCTGTCAAATAAAGCAGCTTGGTCCGTTCACCGAGAGTGGAAGCTGCTAACGACTCCCGGCCCGGTCGTTTCCCTGCCTTTTGAAACTGCACGGCGGGATGCATCTGTGCGCCTTCTCGGCGAAGCGACGGTGGTAATAGCAGGGGTTGTCATGCCCCCTGGCTCGGGATCTCGTCGCCGCCGTCGTCGCTGGGGTGGGATCTGCTGCCTCTGGCTCCACACTGCCGTCGTGCCGAGGTCTGCCGCTGCCACGGAGGTCTCTTGCTCGTCGCAGGCGTTGAGGAGCCGCTCCGCCTCCTGGGCCAGCTCGCGGAAGTCCTGCTGGTTCACACACCGTCTGCTGGACAGAGAACCTCTCGTGTGCGCTGGGAGGGTTCTCAGGAAAATATGCTTGAAAAGGAACGCGTCGTTGTCCGTCCCGATCATCTGTAGCATGTCCTCCATGAGGACAGTCGGCCTGCGTCCACCTCTGTCGCGCAGGTCCAGTAGCTGCCTGGCTCTTGCCTCCACTGACGGCACGAAGCTCCTGATGAGGGTGGCTTTCAGCACGTCGTATTTGCCGGCAGCGGGTGGTTGCTGCACCAGGCTCCGCACACACCGAGCAGTGCGGCTGTCGAGCGTTGCGATGACATTATGGAATTTAATGTCATCCGCTGAAACTCCCCCGAGCAGGAACCGCGACTCCACATGCTGGAACCACAAGTGCGGGTCGTTTTGCCAGAACTCGGGGAGCTTAATCAGTCTTGTGCCCCTGCTGGCATTCCCCAGTGAATCCGGGTCTGAGTGGCTGTCTCCCAGCTCTTCCATATCGATCACAAGGCTGTCCTCCAGCCTCGGCGTGCTCAGATTCATGCGTAGGTCACCAATTGTAGGAGTCAAGAATTGAGGAGACTGGATAATTTTCCAGAATCTGCTTTAATTCTCATCCATCCTACGTCCTCTCTCGATCGGAGTGAAAAGAGACAGGACGCAGTCACACACATACATTTATACATTCATCTCTAACAATACATCACCAAAAGTCACAATACTCAGCTACATCCTTTCATCTGTAATAGAACACCCAGAGTCCTTCTGTTCTTCTCTCTGACCCCCAAAGGTCAGGCCGGGTAATCTTCTCCTCTCTCCTGAGTCCCCAGGGGGTGCAGACACATCTTCCTCTTGAGGTGTGAAGTCAATACCCTTGGCTAGCTCAAAGTCTCTCTTGGCCGAATTCAGCCAACCACATGTGAGTCACATAGGTTATAATTATGGGCTCCACAGTACAGCAAAAAAATAGCCATTCACTTCAGCAACACCAGAGATGCACGTTCCCTCTGGCGTGGCATATCTCACCAACTGCAAACCTCCACCTCAGACCTGTGCGAGTGACACCACACTACTCAACAACCTAAATGACTTCTTTGGCTGCTTTGAAGCACAAAACAGCACATCAGCACAGAAGACCACTCCTCCTCCAGACGAGCAGGTCATGAGTCTGGATCCAGCTAACGTGAAGAGGACCCTCTGCAGGGTCAACCCAGGCAAGGGAGTTGGTCCATACAACATACTGGGTTGTGTCGTGAAGGACTGTGCAGAGGAGCTCAAGAATGTCCTGGCCGACATCTTCAACATCTCCCTGAATCAAGCTGTTGTCCCCACGTTTCAAAACTGCCACCATAATACCAGTCCCAAAGAAGCCTGTCCCATCCAGCTACAATGATTACCGGGCTGTAGCACTGACCCCCATTATAATGAAGTGCTTCAAGCGGCTGGTCATGCAGAACATCAAGTCCATCCTGCCTCCCTCACACGACCCATCTCAGTTTGCATACAGGTCAAACAGATCCACAGAAGATGCCATCGCTGCTGCTCTCCATCCAGCCCTCACCCACCTGGACTTAAAGAACTCCTATGTGCAAATGCTGTTCTTGGATCTCAGTTCAGCATTCAACACAATCATCCCCCAGCACCTGATACAAAAACTAAGACACTTGGGACTCAACACCTCTCTCTGTAACTGGGTGCTGGACTTTCTCACAGGGAGGTCACAGAACGTGCGGGTTGGCAGCAACACCTCCCAGACCATCACACTGAGCACAGGGGCCACACAAGGGTGCGTGCTCAGCCCGCTGCTCTTCACCCTGCTGACCCATGATTGTGTACCAGCCTACAGCACCAACCACATCATCAAGTTTGTGGATGACACAATGGTGTTGGGCCTCATTACCAACAACGAGGAGGCAAACTACAGAAATAAGGTGAGCCAACTGGCCCAGTGTTGTAAAGACAATTAACTTCTTCCTGAACATGGGAAAAACCAAGGAGCTTGTGGTCGACTTCAGGAGGGGTCACACAAAGCACCCTCCTCTGATCATCGATGGTGCAGTTGTGGAGAGGGTGAGCAGCACCAAGTTCCTGGGGGTGCACATCTCTTGAGGACCTCTCCTGGTCAAGAAGGCTGCCTTTGGGGAAAAGGTACCGGAGCCTCCGGGCCCACTCCACAAGACTGCTAAACAGCTTCGTTCATCAGGCCATCGGGACCCTGAACTCTGTCCACTCCCCCCACTCCCCGGACCATAACACACTCACCCGCACCATAACTACCTCAGCTGTTGGCACAGAAAGACTGGCACACCAACAGTAATACATTTGATGCTGTATGTCTCTGCACTTTAACTGCAACCATTTGAACAAATGCCATATCTGTTGCTGTCTGTCTGTCATTGCAAAACTGATCATGTGCACTCCTATCTGTTACTATCTGCACCTACACTACCGCATTGAACTGCAACTACGGGTATTACATCTCTAGTTTTCTGTATATAGGATTGCTGGGTTTCATCATCGTTAATCATTTATCTGTATTTGCACTATGGGAGGTCTGGGTCTATCTTTTGTCACCATTTGCACTATGGGTTGCATTACTGTACATAGATTGCTGGGTTTTTTTTTTCCAGCCTTATTCCTTTTTCGTTTTTATATTGTGCACACCACTGGAGAGAGAGAAAAGCCATTTCAATTCTCCTGTATGTCCTGTACATATAGTAGTACTGACAAATAAAATCTTTGAATCTTGAATCTTATACTAGTCAGCCATCTTCAGCTGCCTCCACTGTGCTAAACAACTTGATATCCTCCATGAGTCTAGTTGACATCTGGAGACTACAACATCCCACAAATAGAGATTACTTATTTTTCTCATAGAGACATAAATCCTACTCAGGGATTGATTACTTCCTATTAGATTCTAGCCTGATCCCAAATGTAATTTCTGCCACATATCATAATATCCTAATTTCAGATCATTCTCCAACATCTTTGGTCCTTGATTTTAATCATAAGAAGCAGCAGTATAACTGGCATTTTTATCCCGGCTGTGTCCCATGGGAAGAAACCCGGCCACCAGGCGCTAGCCTTCGAGCCCTTCCCCCAGGCCTGGCTGCAGGGTGGGGCCCCGGTAACCCCATACCAGGCAGGGTACACTGAATCCTTGCGCTTACATTCATCATGGGAGTGTGTTAGATCATTCTTAGTCTGGCCCTTCACCCAGGACCACTTTATCTTGGGTGACCCCCTCATGGATCATCACTTTATCGAGGTGGGGGGCTTGCATGCCCTAGTGATCCCAGAAGCTACAGTGGATATAAAAAGTCTACACACCCCTGTTCAAATGCCAGGTTTTTGTGATGTAAAAAAATTAGACCAAGATAAATCATTTCAAAACTTTTCCCACCATTAATGTGACCTATAACCTGTACAACCCAATTGACAAACAAATTGAAATCTTTTAAGGGGAAAAATAAAAAACTTACAATAACCTGTTTGTATAAATATGCACACTGTTAAACTAATACTTTGTTGCAGCACCTTTGGCTTTTATTACAGCACTGTCTCTGAGATGAGATCCCTCTGATGCTTTGAAAGCTCTCTGCGGACCATGGCTTGTGCTGTAGGATGTGACTACAAAAATGTCAGAAAAAACCTTCTAGAACAGTTGAACTTTATTTGGGGTTAATCAGAGGCACTTTAAATGGTGGCAGGTGTGCTGACTCCTGTTTAACATGAGTTTGAATGTGATTGGTTAATTCTGAACACAGCCACATCCCCAGTTATAACAGGGTGTGCATACTTATGCAACCAGGTTATTGTAGGTTTTTTATTTTTCCCCTTAAAAGATTTCAGTTTGTTTTTCAATTGGGTTGTACAGGTTATAGGTCACACTAATGGTGGAAAAAAGTTTTGAAATTATTTATCTTGGTCTCATTTTATTTACATCGCAAAAACCTGGCATTTGAGCAGGGGTGTGTAGACTTTTTATATCCACTGTATGTTGTCCGGGGCAATTTGGCCAAAATAAATACGATTTAAAAAATGCCTTTGTCGTGTTCTTTAGTTGAACATAATAACGTGGGACAACTGCGTGCTGTTGAACATGAACTTTACTCGGCAGCTTGCAAGAGAAAAAGAGACAGCGCATATATAATTACGTCACGACGTCAGATGCGTGACCAAAGATCACTAGTTACAGACAAGATAATACTGTGTCGTTTGTTTACACCACATCTCCCTGTGGGGAGACTTGAATAACGAAACCGAATTGTCTTCCATTTCAGTTTATTCAAGAAATCATTCCACTGTCTGCTCTTATTCTTGAGCAGCGAACAAAGAGAGTGAACACACCAAAGTTCTCTCATTTAAACATTCTCACATCAAACCATTTCCCTGGCGGGGGAAATCACACATCTATATCAAAGTCTCTTTATTCACATTCATTAGCCTTTTATTTACATAACTCCCCCTTCTCTCCTCTCGAGCCTCAGTGGTCAGGAAGTCTTCTGTCCCCTGTCCTCCGCAGGGGGTCCAGGCTCTGTGGCTCCGCACCGCAGGGGGCTGGCTCTCCTTCATCGTGGTTAAATCACATATGCAGTGTCCAACATATACATGTCTCACAACACAGCCATATAACCCCCCCCAAACGATGAAGAACAGACTAATTCCCAAAATTTAATAGCACCTTACTCACTACTGAATAATCAACACCAACATTCAGTCTGTGTGCCGCTTGGGCTTCAGCCGTCTGCCGAATCTGCTGTGCGTTGGCCCCGCCTTGCCTGCGGTGCTGTTCTGCTTCGGGTCTGTTGACTGAGGAAGAGAGTGGTTAATTGCCCTCTGCGGGGGCCTGCCTCGTCGAGGCGCCACCGCGACCGGTACAGAAACGTCCTTCATGACAAAAGCAGGTTTCAGTCTGTCAATGCTGACTGTCTCTTTTCTGTCTCCAAAATCTAGCACAAATTGCTTATCACCTGCCTCCAGCACTCGAAATGGCCCTTCGTAAGGTGGTTTGAGCGTTGCTTTAAGGGCTTCGCGCCTGACAAAAACGAAATCGGCATTTTTCAAAGCCTTGGGGACGAAAACTCGTGGAAAAGCGTGATGAACCGGACCCGGGAGCGTGTCTGCCCCCGTGCCGACTAACAGTCCCAGAGCAGAGAGAGGTGGGGGCTCTGGGTGCTCTGGTAAAAACTCGCCCGGCAGCCTCAGAGTTTGTGCGAATACCAGCTCCGCTGGGGAGGCGTCTAAGTCCTCTTTAGGCGCAGAACGCAACCCTAATAAAACCCATGGAAGTTTATTTACCCAATCTGCATCCGTGAGCGACGCTCTGAGTGCTGCCTTCAAAGACCTATGAAAACGCTCGCATAAACCATTAGCCTGAGGGTGGTAAGCCGTAGTGCGGTGAATTTTGGCTCCTAAGCCGTTGGCCATCGCTGACCACAGCTCAGAGATGAATTGCGGTCCTCTATCGGACGTAATGTCCGACGGAACCCCGAAGCGCGCCACCCAAGCCGTTAAAAAAACGCGAGCCACCTCCGCGGCCGTGGTCGTCGCAAGTGGGACCACTTCCGGCCAACGTGTGGTGCGGTCCACCATTGTCAAAAGATACGTGAACCCCTGTGATGCCGGTAGGGGGCCCACAAGGTCGACGTGCACATGGTCGAACCTTCTGGCCGGAATGCGGAACGGTTCTAACGGGGCTCTTGTGTGCCTGTGAATTTTGGCCCGTTGACAGGAAATGCAGGTTTTTGCCCATTCCTTCACGTGCTTGCGCAGGCACGGCCAAACAAACTTTTCCGCCACTAGTTTCACCGACGCGCGCACCCCCGGGTGCGCCAGTGAGTGGACCGAGTCAAAAACACGGCGGCGCCACGTGGCCGGAACCACCGGACGCGGGCGCCCCGTCGACATGTCGCAGATCAGGGGGGGCATACCGGTTTGTAAACACTTGCTCTCCAGCCTCAACCCTGTTGGTCCAGACTGGAGCGAGCGCACGTCTGCGTCCGCCCCCTGGTCCGCTGCCATGGCTGCGTAATCTATACCCACGTGCACCGGGGCTGCGCGCGCCACCGTGCCGCTCTCCTGCGGCGCGGTCACGGTGGCCCGTTCTGCCTCTGCGCGTGTTGGGGTCGTGAACGCGCGTGAGAGACAATCCGCTACTACATTGAATTTGCCCGCGACGTGCCTAATGTCAGTGGTAAATTCCGAGATTGCGGCCAGCTGCCTCTGCTGCCTGCCGGACCACGGATCTGAAATTTTGGCCATGGCGTATGTGAGCGGCTTGTGGTCCACATAAGCGGTGAAGCACCGTCCTTCCAGCCAGAACTGGAAATGACGAATAGCCAAATGCAGCGCCAACAGTTCTCTGTCAAACGCGCTGTATTTTCGTTCAGCCGCGCTTAAAGATTTGCTAAAGAAAGCCAAAGGCTGCCAAACTCCGGCTACCTGTTGCTCAATAACGGCCCCTATGGCTAAATCTGAAGCGTCTGTCGTCAGCGCGATACGTGCTGCAGGGTCTGGGTGGGCCAGGAGCGCAGCGTCAGCCAAGGCTTTTTTAACCTCTGTGAACGCGCGCTCCCGCTCCGGGGACCATTCGACCGCCTGGGTCGGCTTTTGTTTTTTGAGCGCGGCATATAACGGTTGCATGATTTGAGCTGCGTGGGGCAGGAACCGGTTATAAAAATTCACCATCCCCAAGAATTCCTGTAGTGATTTGACCGTTTGTGGACGGGGAAAATCCGCTACCGCGCGTACTTTCTCTGGTAACGGAACCGCTCCCTCCGGGGAGACGCGGTGACCCAAAAAATCAATCCGCTCAACGCCGAACTGGCACTTGGCTGGGTTAACTATTAAGCCGTGCTCTCCCAGCCTCCTAAAAACTGCTGTGAGGTGCGTTTCGTGTTCGTCCTCTGAAGTACTCGCGACCAAAATGTCGTCGAGGTACACAAACACGAAAGGGAGATCGCGTAACACGGCATCCATCATCCGCTGAAATGTTTGCGCCGCCCCTTTGAGACCAAACGGCATGCGTAAAAATTCGAAAAGTCCGAACGGGGTTATTACCGCTGTTTTAGGAATGTCCTCCGGTTGGACCGGGACTTGGTGATAGCCGCGAACTAGATCAATCTTTGAAAAAATGCACGCCCCCGCCAGGTGCACCGAAAAATCCTGAATGTGCGGGATGGGATAACGATCGTGTGCCGTAGCGTTGTTTAGCCTGCGGTAATCCCCGCACGGTCTCCAGGAGCCATCGGCTTTCGGTACCATGTGCAGCGGCGAAGCCCACGGGCTCTTCGACCTACGAACGATGCCCAGCCTCTCCAGGCTGGCGAACTCCTCGCGCGCAATGGCGAGCTTAACTGCATCCAAGCGCCGAGCTTTTGCAAACACGGGAGGACCAGAAGTGGGGATAAAGTGTTTCACCCCGTGCTTTGCGACCGTCGCTGAAAAAGTGGGCACAGTGAGCGCTGGAAATTGGGTGAGGAGTGTGTGAAACTTACCACCTGCTGTAGCGACGTGGGTCTGTACTGGTGGCGGGGACACTCGAGCTGAACAGGGGAGAGAGTAAAAAGAGAGTGCATTTACCAGCCGTCTATTAGCAAGATCAACTAACAGATTGTGTGAACACAAAAAATCCGCGCCCAACATGTTGAAACTCACCGCCGCTATTACAAAAGTCCATTCATATGTGCGGCCATGTAAGCATAAAGGCAAGGTCCTTCTCCCGTAGGTGTTGATGTTCGAGCCATTTGCCGCTGTAGCTCCGTCACCGTGGGGTCCAGCCACCCGGTCCGCGTATGTTGGGGTGATGAAGCTCACTTGTGCTCCGGTGTCAATGAGGAACACTCGTCCGGAGCGCGCATCCGTGATGTAGAGCAGCTTGTTGCGTTCTCCGAGGGTCGAAGCTGCTAGCGACCCCCGGTCTTGCCGTTTCCCGAACTCCTGAAGATGCAGGGCGGCACACACCTGCGTGCCTTCTCTGCGAACCTCCGATGGTAAAAGCAGAGATCTTCTCCTCCGCTGTGTCGTGCCCGCGCCTCTGCCGCCGGGCTATTGGCTCCCCCTCGTCGCGGCCGTGTTGCCGCCGTCGTCGGCCAGTCTGGTTCTGCCGCCTCTGGCTCCCCGCTGTCTCGGGTCGCTGCTGTGGTTGCTTGCCCGCCGCAGGCGTCCAGGATCCCATCTGCCTCCTGGGCCAGCTCCCGGAACTCCTCCAGGGTGTGACACTTTTTGCCGGCCAGCGTGCTTCTCGCATGCGCCGGGAGGTTGGAGAGGAAGATGAACTGAAAAATGAAATCATCGTTGTCCAACCCTCTCAGCTGTATCATCTCCTCCATCAGGGCGCTCGGCCTGTGTCCACCTTGGTCTAGCAAAGACAGGATCCTCCTCGCCCTCACTTCAGCCGAGGGGGTGAAAAACTTGATGAGGGTGGATTTCAGCTTGCCGTACCTGTCGGTCGCGGGTGGCTGCTCCACCAAGCTTTGCACGCACCGAGCTGTGCTGTTGTCCAGTTTAGCGATGACATGGTGGAACTTAGTGTCATCCACCGTTACTCCTGCGAGCGCGAACTGCGACTCTGCTTGCAGAAACCACGACCGTGGGTTATCCTGCCAGAAATCAGGCAGCTTAACGGCCACTGCGCTCGCCAGCTCTGAGCGCTGTGAGTCCGGGACCCTGAGAATTTCTTCGTTCATTCTCAACGTCGGGGTCACCAATGTGGGGAGACTTGAATAACGAAACCGAATTGTCTTCCATTTCAGTTTATTCAAGAAATCATTCCACTGTCTGCTCTTATTCTTGAGCAGCGAACAAAGAGAGTGAACACACCAAAGTTCTCTCATTTAAACATTCTCACATCAAACCATTTCCCTGGCGGGGGAAATCACACATCTATATCAAAGTCTCTTTATTCACATTCATTAGCCTTTTATTTACATAACTCCCCCTTCTCTCCTCTCGAGCCTCAGTGGTCAGGAAGTCTTCTGTCCCCTGTCCTCCGCAGGGGGTCCAGGCTCTGTGGCTCCGCACCGCAGGGGGCTGGCTCTCCTTCATCGTGGTTAAATCACATATGCAGTGTCCAACATATACATGTCTCACAACACAGCCATACTCCCTTTTTTTCTTTTTTTTTGAGAGTATGCATACATGTAACTAGTATTCACGTGTACATTTTCTCTGAACTTAACATTACTTTTTAAACCTTCGCTTATTATTTTCTAAACATTAACAATACCACAGCTAAGAACATTCTGTGTTTGTACCTTTTTACCATTCTTTAGAGATCTAACTTTTTAGGTTTGACAATAGTTCTTCCCAATCTAGTTCTCACAACATCAGACTTTATAGGAGTAACAGGAGGTACAATAGGCATTTGTTTCACCTGCTCTGAAGGTTCATCTGACCCACTCTGCTGTTTGGTACACTGTTGCAAAGGTGAGTGTAGAGGAATCAAATGCATGCGATGGCGTCTCACTGTCCCCTGTGTTAAGTCCACTGTATAAGATCTCGGTGTTGAGTGACTTTGGATAACAGTGCCTGGTGTTTTAGCATCTGTCACCCACACTTGTTCTCCTGGTGACAAGTTACACAAGGGTTTTGCTCGGTGACGTCTGTTGTAGTTTGAAATGTCCGACATCCTCTTCTCCCTTTCCTTATGAGCAAGAGTGACACTGTCCGGCAGTGTCGGATCCAACTGAGAGGGAAGAGCCGGTAGTGTTGTCCTCAGGCGGCGGCCCCTGAGGAGTTCAGCAGGGCTGTAACCATTTTGGAGAGGAGTAGCTCTATAGGCAAGAAGAGCTAAATATGGATCAGCAGCCTTTTTCAGTAAGTTTTTCACAGTCTGTACAGCACGTTCCGCCTCTCCATTACTTTGCGGGAACCTTGGGCTGCTTGTGATGTGTTTAAAGCCATAGGCAGCCGCAAAGTCTGTGATTGTCCGACCAGAGAACTGGGGCCCATTATCAGACATCAGGACCTCAGGGATGCCATGACGGGCAAAGAAAGACTTCAGATGAGTAATGACGTCGTTGGATTTCGTTTTGTTCAGCAGGGCAATCTCAACGAACCTGGAAAGATAGTCCACAGCAAGAAGGTAAGTTTTCCCTCCCAGCTCGAACAGATCTGTACCCACTCTTTGCCACGGGCGGTCAGGGCATTCGGTTGGCATTAATGGCTCACTGTGGTTGTGTCTCTCTTGTATGCATGTTCTGCACTTTAACACCATTTCACTTATCTGTTGGCTGAGACCAGGCCACCATACTGACTGGCGAGCTCGGGCTTTACATTTTACAACTCCTTGGTGTCCGTCATGTAGTTTTGTTAAGACATCGTTTCGCATTGCTGAAGGGATAACAAGTCTTGAATCCTTCAACAGCAAGCCGTCTTTCACGATAAGTGTGGCTCGGTCGGGCCAGTAGTTTCTCAATAGAGGTTCTTGTTTTGCATGTTCAGGCCAACCTTGACTGCACATGACCATTACACGAGCACACACACTGTCCATTTTCAGTTGTTCCTTGAGTGTTTGCATATATGATGAACTGACAGGCATATTTTCAATGATGCTGTCCACATATATGTCTGTGCTCTCCATGAGTTCCTCGTCTGATTTTGTCAGTTTTGTTTTCAATGGTGAGCGAGACAAAGTGTCTGCTGTCCAGAGCGATTTACCTGGGGCATACTGTACATTGTACGAGTAACGCATGAGTCTCATCCTGAAGCGCTGGATCCTCGGTGGCAGTAGATCCAAGGCTTGAACTCCTAAGAGTGACACAAGAGGTTTATGATCAGTTTCCAGACAGAAGTGTTTGCCTATTAGAAAATCACGGAATCGCTCGCATGCCCATGTGGATGCTAAGGCTTCTTTTTCCACTTGTGCATAGTGTTGTTCTGTTGGAGACAGCGACCTTGAAGCGTAGGCGACTGGTCTCCATCCTTCTTCCCACTGCTGCAGGAGAACACCACCTAGACCATAAGAAGAAGCATCAGCCGATACTTTAGTGTCTCTGTTTGGGTCATACATAGCAAGCACTGGGGGTGAAGTTAGAGCATCTTTGAGCGTTTTGAATGCTTTAGCTTGGTCTACACCCCAATACCAGCTGTTCTTCTTGGACAAAAGCTCTCTCAGAGCTTTGTCTTTCTCTGCTAAATGGGGGATAAACTTTCCCACCTGATTGACCATGCCCAGAAAACTTCTTAGCTCTGTCACGTTTGATGGCTCATTCATCTCTGTGATGGACTCTGTTTTCTTTGGGTCAGGACTTATGCCAGTGTCCGTAATGATGTGGCCAAGGAAAGTCACTTTGGTCTGTGACAGATCACATTTTTCCACATTCAGAGTTATACCTGCTTTTTCCAGTCTTTGCAGGGTGGTATGGAGTCAGGCGTCGTGCTCCTCTTGGTCATGTCCCCATACCAGCACATCATCAACGTGACAGACCACTCCTTCAACTCCTTCGATAACCTCCGACATTTTGCGCTGAAAGTGCTCGGGCGCAGAGCTGATGCCAAAGGGGAGGCGGTTAAAGTGGAACCGCCCGAAGGGTGTTATGAATGTGGTCAGTTTGGCAGATTCCTCCGACAAGGGAATTTGCCAGAAGCCCATGTTGGCGTCCAGTTTGCTGAACACTTTGGCTCCTGCTAGCATCCCAAGACTTTGTTCGACAGAAGGCAGCACAAACTTTTCTCTGCACACATACTCATTTAGTCCGGTAAAATCCACGCACAGTCTCAGCCTCGGACTGTTTTTCTTCGGAACAACGACCATGCCGGCGCACCAGTCTGTAGGTTCCTCCACTCGGGTGATGACTCCAAGCTGTTCCATCCTTTGGAGTTCCTCCTTGACTTTACCCATTAGAGGTACTGGAATCCTCCTTGGGGTTTTCAATGAGTATGGCACAGCGTTTGGTTTGAGTTTTATGTGGTAGGACTGCTGCACTTCACCCAGACCGCTGCACAGTTTGGGGTAGGATGTTTTCAGAGTGTCCATTGAAATAACATCAACTCGCACAAGAAGGCCTAGAGCTATGATGGCAGGAAGGCCTAACAGTGGCGTGCTGAGATTTTTGACAATGTAGACCTTTTCTGTTGTCTGTTTTGTCCCATAGTTGAGCTGAAGCTTTGTGAAACCTGCGACCTCCAGTGGTTTCCTTCCAGGACCCAATAATGGTTTCTCTGGCTGCTGGAGAACAGGCATTTTTGCTCTTAGAAATATTTGTTCCAAGTCTGACTCCGCTATTGCAGTGACATTGGCTCCAGTGTCGAGTTTGAAAGACATTTTAGTGTCCCTCACCAGAATATCAGCTGTCCATACCTGGTGGCCTGTTGTGACTGAGCCGAGGAAAAAACTTCGCTCCTCTTCCTCCTCAATACTTTGGACATTCTTACTTTGCCTGCAGACCCGTTGATAGTGGCCTTTCTTTCCACATGCATGACATTTGGCATCATTTGCAGGGCACTCGTATTTAGGGTGAGGAGAGCCACCACATTTATAGCACCATGCGTTTGGTGTACTTTTGCTTTTACTTTTAGACAGCTGGCCTCCGTTCACTGTTTCGCTTTTGAACTTAAACTTTGTCTTGTCGTATTTGGCTTTAGTAACTCTATCCACAGAGTTCGCATTCATCTGCATCACGTTTCCTTCATTCCTCAAAGTTGTTTGTTGCTTTTTGATCTCTTCTGATTGCTTTGCCATATTTACGGCTTTCTCCAAGTCCAAGTCTTTTTCCATTTGCATGCGCTCTGACAGCCTTGTGTCGGCCAAGCCCACTACTATTCTGTCTCTTATGAGCTCGTCGTGAAGCTGACCGTAGTTGCAGTGCTCCGCTAATGCATGCAGGGCCGTTACAAATGCGTCTACGGTTTCATTTGGCTCTTGTTTGTGCATATTGAAACGTGCACGTTCATAAACAACATTTTTCTTTACAATGAAAAAGCTGTGGAAGCCGTCTCTCACTTTGCTATATTCGAGCTGCTCTGCTTCGGTTAACTTTAAGCCTCTCAGAACATCATCTGCTTCATCTCCCATGCAGTATATTAATGTGTTGACTTGATTTTCATTTGAACTTGAAGACAAATTGCTTGCCTGGCGAAATCTTTCGAAGCGCCGAATCCACTTGGTCCATTCATGTGGTTTGGAGAAATCAAAGGGCTCCGGTGGCTGAATGCTAAACGTGGCGCTGGGCGTGCTAGCCGCGATGCTAACTCCTGCTCTCACCGGTTCATCATCTCCATCTTCGGGCATCTTAGCTCACCTCTCTCCCTCTTCCCACTAGAATGACTTTTAGTGTCTGTCTTCACAGCTACGCAGCACTTCTGACACCATGTCGTGTTCTTTAGTTGAACATAATAACGTGGGACAACTGTGTGCTGTTGAACATGAACTTTACTTGGCAGCTTGCAAGAGAAAAAGAGACAGCGCATATATAATTACGTCACGACGTCAGATGCGTGACCAAAGATCACTAGTTACAGACAAGATAATACTGTGTCGTTTGTTTACACCACAGCCTTCATCTTAGTCTGGGATCTGTTAAGCAAAAACAGAAAACACCTGGAGTTGTTGAGTAAAAGAGGTACAGCTTCTAAACTGAAAAGTTGCCAAACTGGATTGCCCAGTGTGTGTATTACAAAGCTAGAAAACTAAAATTATTTTGTGTTGTTGGTTTATTCAGATTTTGTTGAATTCTTATTGTAGCCAGCTACAAATGCATCAACACTGTTTATAAAGAATACTCAAGTTTATTAAAAAGAAATGCATCAGAATACAAAACAAGCCATGATGGAAAGTTTTGTGGCCAGGCAGAATAAACTTCAAATGCATCCTGAGGTTGTTCTGGGACGAGCTGAAGCACCTGAAATTACAAACTCCTAAACCACTGTCCTGTCCACTTCACAGGCTGCACACATACATACACACACATACATGCACACACATACACCCTACTGAATCTCTCCCATGTACAGACGTTTATCACTCGCACCAGAGAGCACTGTAGAGAGAAAGAGGGTAAAATATAATTAAAAAATTGTTAAGTTTTGTAATGAAGACTTAAAACATATTTGTGACTTATGGAAAGATTAAAACACAGCCTTGAATTATGTCTTACACTGATCTCATCCCTGTTTCCATATTCTACTAAAGTACATTAAAAAGAGAATAAAGCTGCTGATTAGACTAACCTATAGGTTCCTCTGGGTGGAAGACCACTTCATTGACAGAGCCTGCATGCCCCGGCAGCTTGTACAGGATTCTACGTGATGTGGTGTCCCAAATGTACACAAACCTGTAGAAACACAGACAAAAGTTAACTGAAATTGCTCATCATGACAGTATTCACACTTGCTTAATCCAGCTTTCAAATATGACCTTAATAAAAACACCATAGGTGTTGATGCCTTGGTGCTTGTGGCATTATTAGGGTGCATGTCCACAGAGTGCATAAAAACGTTCTAAACCTGTTTTGGTGGATGTTTCATAGGCGCTCTTAAAAAAGGTCTCCGCCGTGTATCCTAGCAACCGCTTTATCTGTCACTCAAAGCGTACCATTGGCATTTCACACATTTTGCTGTGAAACTCTCTACTAACTGGTAAGAAGACACACATCCTTTGGAGCTTTTGCTGTTAAATATTGAACATGATATATATTTCGCCTGACTCTGATTGGCCAGTTACAGAGGTGTACCGCTGATGAGCACATGTAGCACTCCAAAAGTTGAACTTTTCTCATTCAACTTTCAGTGCCCTGAGCGCAGCGACAAAAAAAATCACACAAGAATTATATAAAATAATGTGAGAGACTGAGACAGACTGAGGAAGACAAATCATGATCGTGTGATAACAACAAGGAAGCATGATGTACCCGGTTGTCTGTCTGGAGTCAGTGGAAATCGGGGGTGATGTTGAAAACAAAGCCGTATCTCGATCTTCTGGCAAATTAAAAGTCGAGAAAACATGGCGGTACATTGCCTTTAGCCCCCACTTAATTTTGACCAGGCAAGCTGAAAATCTGGTAACGGGCAGACAGACAGATAAACACAGACACGTTCACTCATGTCTAGGCTGCTTTGCACTGAGGCATAATCAGTGTTATCCATTACAAGGTTCATTAAATTACTCCTCAAAGGGGAGTAATTACAATCACAGTTTAGTAAAAATCCATTCTTTTTTAAGACTTTTTGTAGCTAAACAGAATAATCCTTTTAATTCACAGGGTACCTAAAAAAGAGAAGACCTAAGGTGTGCCTGATGATAATGTGATCAAAACAAGAGCGTGAAATTAAACTAAAGGTCTTATATATATATATATATATATATATATATATATATATTTATTTTTTTTTTAGTGACGAAATGCTGATTTTGACTATCATCATCGTCATTCTTTTAATGTCCGTTTTCCACTACAAGTGTGTTAGACGATACATAGTCTCATGTCTTCAGACACTAGCTGTGACCACGTGTTATGAGGCCTGCCTCATATTTTTAGACTAGCTTCTTCTTCTTCTTTTGCCTGCTCCCTTTAAGGGTCACCACAGCAGATCATCTGCCTCCATCTCACCTTATCCCTTCCATCTTCCTCTGTAACACCAACCCTCTCCATGTTCTCCTTCACTACATCCATGAGTCTTCTCTGTGGTCTTCCCTTTTCCTCCTACCTGGCAGCTCCATCTTCAACATCCTTTGTCCAGTATATCCACTATCCCTCCTCTGCACATGTCCAAACCATCTCAGCCTTGCCTCTCTTATTTTGTCTCCAAACCGCTCAACATGAGCTGTCCCTCTGATATACTCATTTCTAATCTTGTCCCTCCTAGTCACTCCCAAAGAAAATCTTAGCATCTTCAACTCTGCCACCTCCAGCTTCACCTCCTATCTTTTTGTCAACAACACCACATCCAAACCATACATCACAGCAGGTCTCACTACCATCTTGTAAATCTTCCATTTCACTCTAGCTGCTATCCTTCTATCATAGATCACCCCTGACACTGGTCTCCACCCACTCCACCCTGCCTGCACTCTCTTCTTCACCTCTCTTGTGCATTTTCCATTGCTTTGGATGGTTGACCCCAGGTATATAAACTCATCTACTTTCACTACCTCTACTCATAGCTGTGGGAAGATGTTTCGGGGGAAGGGGGGGTGCTATTTTTTCTGGGGGGTTATGACACATGCAAAATGTATGGGTTGCTGGGCACTGGCTCATAGGAAGGCCAGGTTTACACAGTGAATGTGCTCATCATCTGTAAAATATTCCACCGCAGAACCACATTTGGACAAACAGCTTTCTCTATAAAGGGCAGTCACATCTGGAACACAATGCCAAATGAAATTAAAATAATAACGGACTTTAAAACATTCACTAAAAATGTTAAAAACTGGCTGAAAAATAAACAAGAATGTACTCATGTATGAATTATTTGTCTGCAAAGTGAGAGTGAATGAAGGGAAGGAATAAATGTGTTTGTTTATAGTGAGTGACGGAGGGAGGAAGGCCTGAAATAGGCAAATGTGAGTTATGTTATATGTGTTAAATGTGAGTCAGGCTGTTATATTTGTGTATTTATAATATTTATAATATTTATGTTAAATGTGAGTCAGGCTGTTATATTTGTGTATTTATAATATTTATAATATTTATAATTGTGTATTTATAATTTTTCTGCATTGATGTATGTGGTTATTGTGTATATTTTCTATCTTGATTCTTTTTTCTAAAGCCCATCCAGGGACAAGAGTTGCAAATTAGCTAATAGCTATACACTCTATGTGCAACACATCAGATTGATTGTCTTTGATTAATTGTCTATGTTTATTGCACTGTCCCTGTCAAATAAACTAATCTACTACTACTATCATAAGAAGAATTTATGTTATGTACCCACAAAGCAAGCGATGGTCTGAAACAAGCATATACTAGGTAAACATCAACAACAGCTGTGCACTGGCACAAAAACCAGGTTTACAAAAAACATGCTTGATTTGGTTTCATTGCTAAAGCACGGAAGTGGTTAATCACACAATTAATAGGCGCATACCTCTGCATTCAAAAGTAATTCTCACTACTTCACATCCCCTATAAAATACTGAATAAAACCATTTCAGACATGTAGATTAAGTTCTGCAACATGAAAACTATCTGTAGTGAGAGAAGCTATAAACTCCAAGAAACTTTCCTCGGTCAGCACTGTGACTTGACATACGGGAGTTTTCATGCGCCTTGCCAAATGGCCCTATCCATGGTACTGAAAGGGGAATTTGTTTCTAATGTGTCAAATCAATTCTGAATATTTTAATTTATATTTTTGTAACCATCCATTGTACACGACTTTTCAAAATGCATTGTGGGATATTTTGATTGTACTATACAGTATAGTGAATGAAATTTTCAGTGAAGATTTCAAACAGCACTACAAAATGGCTGATTCACTATATAGTCCACTATATGGGGAAGGAGTGAACATTTTGAACACAGCTTCAGTCTGTCTGATGTGACAATACCCGGCGGGGTGCTTCTACCTAGCCTGGGTTCAGCTTCATTGGGCATTTTTAGACCATTCTGGCTCGCACTTGCTTCTTCTATATAGCTTGAATACAGGCAAAACAAAAAACAGTCTGTCTCAGCAGTGTAATGGAGCCACCTTCATTTGTCAAACCACTGAGGCTGAAAAGAACAGGAAAATTTTTCATTTCCAAACTGTCGACCAGGAAAGAAATAATCCCGAGGCTGCCAGGGATTTGTTTCAGTGGTTTGTTCTTGCCCTCTTACCGCAGCCTTTGGCCCTTGAGGTTGGTGGTGGGTTCCTCCCCTCCAGCTTTTGAGCTTGAAATGCTCGGGGACTCTGAGTTACATACAGATGTGCTGGTGCCAGCGCTGCCGTTAGTGGATGAATCCGCGGATGGCTCCGTACATTTGAATTTTTTTATGGAGTCGGGGTTTTAAAGAAATCCAAAATTCTCCGCTGGGAAGCCACTGTTTTCTTTTTCGCGCCTATTTGTGTGTGATGTGCACATTCTGTGTGTCAATGAGTCACGTATTTAAGTTAAGAACATGGAATATCTTATCTATTATGATTTACTACTTACTGAAACCAAAATGAGAAGCATAAAATATCAATATAACCAACAAAAGTTAGAATATTAATTCAATTTTATTTTGATGTACAGTAGTTGTGGACATGTAGGTACTCTACCATCCGCCAGGGGGTGCTGCAGCACCCTCAGCACCCACCCCCCCACAGCCTTGCCTCTACTCCTTCCATCTTCACCATTACACCTGCCTCCCTCTCATTCACACTCATGTATTCCATCTTGCTTCTAGAGGAAGAGGAACTTTCATTCCTCTTCTCTGTTTTTATCCTGTGAGTTTGAACATGTCTTTGAGAGTGTTGAATGTTATATTGTTGTAGCCGTGTCGAAGAAGAATTTCTGTCACTGACTGGGACAGACAATAAAGTTAGCTATCTATCTTCTCTCTAGTGCATACCTCCACCCTTCCAGGTTCTCTTCCACCTGCTCCCTACTCTCACAACAGGTCACAATGTCGTCTGCAAACATCATGGTCCACGGAGACTCCTGCCTGACCTTGTCTGTCAGCCTGTCCATTACCATGGAAAACAAGAAGGGGCTCAGAGCTGATCCCTGATGTAAACCCACCCCCACCTTGAATCCATCCGTCACTCCTACAGCACACCTCACCACCGTCTCGCTGTCCTCATACATGTCCTGCACCACCCTCACATACTTCTCTGCCACTCCTAACTTGCTCATAGAGTACCACATTTCCTCTTTTGGCACCCTATCATATGCTTTCTCTAGATCCACAAAGACAGTGCAACTCCTTCTGACCTTCTCTATACTTCTCCATCACCACTCTTAGCGCAAACAAGCCGTACTGCTGTTCAGTTATTGTCACCTCTTCTCTTAACCTGGCTTCATCAACTCTTTCCCATATCTTCATAGTGTGGCTGATCAACTTAATGCCTCTGTAGTTACTACAGCTCTGAGCATCACCTTTGTTCTTGAAAATTGATACCAAAACATTTTTTCTCCATTCCTCAGGCATTCTCTCCCTCTCCAAGATTGTGTTAAACAATCTGGTTAAAACGTCCACTGCCATCTCTCCTAAACATCTCCATACCTCCACAGGTATATCATCTGGACCAATCGCCTTTCCATTCTTCATCCTCTTCAAAGCTGCCCTCACTTCTGCCTTGCTAATCCTTGGGAGTTCCTTGTTCACTATCTTCCATTCATCCATCGTCCTCTCTCTCTCATTTTCTTTATTCATCAGCTCTTCAGAGTACTCCTTCCACCTTCTCAACACACTCTCATCATTTGTTAGTCCATTACCATTTCTGTCCTTAATCAACCCAGCCTGCTGTACATCCTTTCCAGCTCGATCACTTTGTCTAGCCAGTCAATACAACTCCTTTTCTCCTTCCTTAGTGTCCAGCCTCTCATACAACTCACTATATGTGTTTTCCTTTGCCTTTGCCACCTCTCTCTTTGCCATGTGTCTAGATTCCAAATACTCCTGTCTTTCTTCATCTCCCTAACTATCCCACTTTTTCTCTGCTAACCTCGTCCGTTGAATACTTTCTTGTGCCTCCTCATTCCACCACCAAGTCTCCCTGTCTTCCTTCCTTCGTCCACCGGATACACCACATACCTTTCTACCCATTTCCCTCAATACTTTTGCTATACTTTCCCAGTCATCGGGTAATTCTTCCCTACCACCCATAGCCTGTATCAACTCCTTCCTGAACTCTGTGCAACGTTCTTCCTTCTGTAACTTTCCCCACTTAATCTTTGGCTCTGCCTTCACTGTTTTTCTCTTCTTGCTTTGCAAAGTCATCCTACAGACTACCATCCGATGCCGTATAGCTACATTCTCCCTTGCCACCACTTTGCAGTCTCCTATCTCTTTCAGATTTCTCCTTCTGCATAAGATGTAGTCCACCTGTGTGCACCTTCCTCCACTCTTGTAAGTCACCCTATGTTCCTCTCTCTTCTTAAAGTATGTGTTCACCACAGCCATTTCCATCCTTTTAGCAAAATCCACAACCATCTGTCCTTCCACATTTCTCTCCTTAAGACCATACCTCCCCAGGACCTCCTCATCACCTCTGTTCCCTTCACCTACATGTCCATTAAAGTCCACTCCAATCATCACTCTCTCCCCCCTGGGAACACTCTCTACCACTTCATCCAACTTACTCCAGAATTCCTCTCTCTTCTACCTGACATCCAACTTGTGGGGCATACGCACTCATAATTCTCTCTGACTCCCTCTTTACCTCCTGAACACTCTTCACATACTCTTCCGTCAAGATTACTCCTACTCTATTTCTCTTCCAATCTACATCATGGTAGAACAGTTTAAATCCACCTCCAATGCTCCTAGTCTTGCTGCCCTTCCATCTGATTTCTTGAACACACTGTATATCTACCTTTCTTCTCTCCATCATATCAGCCAACTCTCTGCCTTTACCAGTCATGGTCCCTACATTTAACGTCCCTACTCTCACCTCCACACTTGTACCTTTCCTTTTCTCTTTCTCCCTCCTAACACGCCTTCCCCCTCTCCTCCTCCTCGATCTTCGACCAGCAATAGCCTAATTTCCACTGGCACCCTGTTAGTTAACAGGACCGGTGGTGGTCGTTGTTAACCCGGGCCTCGACTAATCTGGTATGAAAGTCTCACTCGTCATGATCCACGTTTGATTTGGCAAAGGTTTTATGTTGGATGCCCTTCCTGACACAACCCCCACCATTTACCCAGGCTTGAGACCGGCACTAGGAGTACACTGGCTCGTGCACCCCCGTGGCTGTGTTCATATTTTTAGACTATGTGGTCTACAAATAATTCAAAAAACTTGCATTTAAAGGTACTGTATGGAACTTGTGGAAATATGGTTTTCTTGGCAAAACCTGGGGAAGGGATTAATCGGACTACAGTTCACTAAAGCCCCATTTTTATCACAGGAACAAGGAACCAATACAGAAACTCCACCCACAGTATGTGACTATATCAAAAGAACTTTCCCCATCAGAGGACATTTTCAGGAACTTGTAGGGGCTGAAGTAAGTCCCTGTTTATGTGTGCATGGCTCCCACTCACCTGTCAGCAGAACCTGCAGCTATCTTACTGCCGTCAGTAGACCAAGAGCACCGTAACAAATTCTGAAAGATCAGAAAATTATGTTAGAAGCTGTATAATCATGAAGCCAAAAATAACTCCCCATGCAGGCCTTTATGATGAGATGAAAAGATAATTTATTTTCTGAAAATAGCAAAAAGAATCAACATGCAACTACAGCCAACAACAGGGATAAATACTTGCAGCTTTTAGTATTTTGAATGTAAAATATTTTGTTTGATAATGGACAAATAAAAAACACTACACTTGAAAGTCTAGAGATTTTTCTCTTTGTAATATTTTTTATGCATCTGTATCTTTTGGTGTTCTCAACAATATTAACTTTCTTAAGCACCTTCACTACGAGTAAAGCTCATGTGCCCTTTATCAGGGTCAGAAAGTTATCAATATTACCTTTTCAAAGTTGTGAATGTTACCCTGGAAAATCTTCACACATCTCTCCTTGGGTGCAAATGGTCGAACATCCCAAATACGCACTGCAAAGACGCAGAGGCAGAAGTCAGAAAAAAAAATAAATCATTCAACCGTAGCCACATCCTGAATGAAAGACATCTCTTCCATTACCTGTGTTATCCATGGAGTTAGAGAGAAGGTATGATCCCTCAGAGCTCAGGCTGAGTCCAGTTACTGAGTCACCATGGCCGTGCATATTGTAGATGAGCTTATTCTGCCTCAGGTCCCACACCTGCACAACACAGAACAGCAGATTTAATATAGTCTTTATACATGGACACAGGTGTGTGTGTAAAGTGCAAGTACAAGCTAACATAATGGGGTAGATTTGCATCAACAATTAGAGGGTGAAAACCAGCATTTCTGAGAAGCCCAGACTGTCGCCCAGTTCACATAACACCATGACCCCTCCTGAGGGTGGTGAGCACACTAGAGGGTGGACCCATGTGGTTTGTTGTGTACACTGGGTCCTTGCTGTAATTTTTTCATGGGGATCCGCTGGACCACTTCTGGTCTGGTCCTTCACCCAGGACCTGTTTGCCATGGGAGGCCCTACCAGGGCAAGCTGCCCCCGACAACATAGCTTCTGGGATCATTAGGGCACACAAACCCCTCCACCCCAATAAGGCTGTGATCCACAGAGGAGTCATTTTGGAGTCTCAGAAACTCATTGCACTGGATGGTGCTCCCTTTGGCAGGATGACACACCCGCTGATGACATTGTAGTTTTGTAAACTTTTGTTGGTTCTGGCTGAGAACACATTTTCTAGACTCCAAGATGATTTATTTTGGGTGTTAAAGGCACTAGCTGGCTCAAAATTATAATCAGGACTAACACAGAGCCTTGCTGATCTTAAAGGACTGTGATGTCAGATTGCTTTGGTATGCCTTTTTTTTTTTGTTTTTTTTGTTACTTATTTGTACCCGTAGGTAGATTTGGTTTGCAGTCTGATGACAAGCCACCGGCTGCTGGTCGCTGCGTGCGCGAGCGCCCTAAACCTACATGTTTTTTTGGTATGCGGGAGGAAACCGGAGAAATCCCGGAGTAAACCCACGCAACACGGGGAGAACATGCAAACTCCACACAGCTCACTGTTGGTCGGGGGCTGGGATCGAACCCACGATCTCATGATCCCCGCGATCCCCCGGCCGAGGGTAAACTGTGCTGCCACAGTGCTAAACCACTGCGCCACCGTGCAGCCCGTGCAGCCCGTGCAGCCTTTCTCACAAGAGGTGGTGCTAGTGCCAGAGCCAGGCTTAGCAACAATCTGTGTTTCCACCACAAAAACACTAGTGCTCGACCTGAGAAACTGGAACTGGTGCCTCATTTTTTCAGCTCAGTTACAAAGCTGATCTAGGTTCCTGGCAGTAATGGTGCCAGAGGCCAGGAGGCGGGACACCGGCTTTTCTCAGAGCATGGCCATGTCTGTAAACTGATGTCATCAGGTTATCAGCTCAACTCCATCAGTGGAAAAGCAAACCGGTATCTTCAGGATCTGAGCTGAACACTGATTGAGAACCAGTCCAGCACCAGCACTCTTGCCACATTGGTGGAAAAGATGTATGATTGAGTGAAATTGAATGAATGTGGCTGCAATGTGCTTTATGACTAAAAAAAAAACATTAAAAAAATGAAAGTGGGAGTTTCCAAAAAGATGCTGAAAAACACTTGAGTGAACTCAAAATCAGCAGTTACACAAAACCCTTCAAATTTCATATACAGTGGTGTGAAAAAGTGTTTGCCCCCTTCCTGATTTCTCATTTTTTTTGTATATCACACTGTAATGTTTCATATCATCAAACAAATTTAAATATTAGACAAAGACAACACGAGTAAACACAAATGCAGTTTTTAAATGAAGGTGTTTATTATTAAGGGAAAAAAAGTCCAAACCTACATTGCCCTGTGTGAAAAAGTGATTGTCCCCTAAACCTAAGAACTGGTTGGGCCACCCTTAGCAGCAACAACTGCAATCAAGCGTTTGCAATAACTGGCAATGAGTCTTTTACAGTGCTGTGGAGGAATTTTGGCTCACTCATCTTTGCAGATTTGTTGTAATTCAGCCACATTGGAGGGTTTTCCAGCATGAACCACTTTTTTAAGGTCATCCCACAGTATCTCAATCGGATTCAGGTCAGGACTTTGACTAGGCCACTCCAAAGTCTTCATTTTGTTTTTCTTAAGCTATTCAGAGGTGGACTTGCTAGTGTGTTTTGGATCACAGTCCTGCTGCAGAACCCAAGTACGCTTTAGCCTGAGGTCACAAACAGATGGCTGGACATTCTCCTTCAGGATTTTTTGGTAGACAGCTGAATTCATGGTTCCATTTACCATAGCAAGTCTTCCAGGTCCTGAAGCAGCAAAACAGCCCCAGACCATCACACTACCACCACCATATTTTACTGTTTGTATGCTGTTCCTTTTCTGAAATGCTGTGTTACCTTTACGTCAGATGTAATGGGACACACACTTTCCAAAAAGTTCAACTTCTGTCTTGTCAGTCCACAGAGTATTTTCCCAAAAGTCTTGGGGATCATCAAGATGTTTTCTGGCAAAACTGAAAGGAGCCTTTATGTCTTTTTGCTCAGCTGTGGTTTTTATCTTGGAACTCTGCCATGCAGGTCATTTTTTTCCAGTCTCTTTCTTATGGTGGAGTCATGAACACTGACCTTAACTGAGGCAAATGAGGCCTGCAGTTCTTTGGATGTTGTTGTGAGGCCTTTTGTGACCTCTTGGCTGAGTCGTCACTGCGCTCTCGGGGTAATTTTGGTCGGCTGGCCACTCCTGGGAAGGCTCACCACTGTTCCATGTTTTTGCCATTTGTGGATAATGACTCTCACTGTGGTTCGCTGGAGTCCCAAAGCTATACAAAGGCCCTTTTCCACTAGCCCCGCTTATCCCAACACGGGACAGCTCAGCACGCTTTGCTGCTCTTTCCACTAGCCCCAACACGGTTTAACAGGCGCTATTTTCGTGCCTGCTCGAGGGCAGGGTACAACCGTGCTGAGTCGTGCCCAGATGTGACGTCAACAGCCTGGTCGCCGCTGATTGGTCAGGTCGTAACGTCACGAAAGCGACCGTCTTCTGATGAATCTACACGACCGCCATTTGCAATATTTCACGGACTAACTCAGTCACAGAGTAAATATGATATTAATACAGACAGCGTTGTAGGTTTTGCGGAACTCTACACCGTGGTCCAACGAAGAGGTGCGGAGTTTTCTCTGCTTGGTGGCAGATCCACAGTGAGAGGAGTGATCCAAACCGATACAGATGGCAGCCCAGCATAGAACCGGACTACGGACAAGCTGAAAACGAATGTGAGAGAACCATCGATGGTGAGTGATTTGTAATAAGGTGTATCTATTCGCTTATTTATCCTGTTGGTGGTAAGCTCACTTTTTTGAGCCATACAGCGCCGTTTTGTGCTGGCTAACGAGTTTTAGCTAGTAGCTAGCTAGCTAGCTAGTAGCCAACTCTGCTGATTCGCGCTTGTTTTCTCCTAAGTATTCGCTTGTGAGAGCAAAACGATGAAAAATGTTAATCCTGGTTAAAGTCCTGGTTTGTGTACGTATTGCACTTTGGTGCTGCGCATTAAATTGTGTGCAATTTAATGCTAGAATGTGTTTCCACATGCCAGGGGTTAGCTTCCCTCAGTGTTTATATTGTGGATACTGGTGAAATGGACCACAGGAGCCGAAATCTCATCATATTAAAATTAAAACTTTTTCAAACCAGTGATTTATAAAGTCATTCATATAATTTTCTAAAGTGTCAGAATAGACCCACACACCTATTCTGTGGATCCTGCAGTGCTTGTCAGGGAAACGAAGCATTTTTGTCACATCCCACCACTGACTTTCACAAGTGTATTTCCCTAATACAGGTACGTCTCCAAAAATTAGAACGTCATGAAAAACTTCAATATTTTTTGTCACTCATTTCAGAAAGAGAAATCCGTATATTATATAGATTCATTACACAGACAGTGATATATTTCAAGCGTTTATTTATTTTAATTTTGATGATTACGGCTTACAGCCCCTAAAAACCCCAAATTCAATTTGGCAAAAAATTAGAATATTACATAAAATTAACTTTAAAAAGTAGTTTTTAAATATAAATGTTGGTCGCTGAGGTGTTGGTTAATATGGGCTGTAGCCATAATCATCAATATTAAAATAAATACTTGCAATATATCACTGTCCCTGTAATGAATCTATATATGGGTTTCACTTTCTGAAATGAGTGACAAAAATATTGAACTTTTTCATGATATTCTAATTTTTGAGATGTGCCTGTATAAGTGTTGAACTTGCTTGAAACTAACCACCATCCATTTCTGTCGTTCATCTAGGCAAGAGGAAAGCAGCCAGCCCACAACGCACCTCGCCACTATGGAACGTACTGAAATCCTTTGCTTTTATAGGTAAAGTGTCAAAACCAAAGTAGCACAATTTCCACTTAATATAAAAGGGACTGAGCTGAGATTTATTTGATTGTATGAATATGGCACATCAACTGTAAAATAAACCGCTTGTTAATGTATTTATTTTTTTGTCAGATCACTTGTGTGATCCTTTGTGAGTTATGTTCATAACTGTATGTTTTGGCGAATGTGAGATGTTCAGTCGTCAATATAATTTACTTTATATGTGTGGTTTATAGTCTATCATCAATAAACTCATGCAGTAACAGGACACATTACAAATATTTGAGACCCATTGTAGTGCTTCCTTTTATATTTTAGCAATGCTAGTACAAAACAACGCCCACACATGAAGCCAGGGCAAGAAGAGACACTTTTACAGACAAGACAAACTTTTATTGATAAAACTTCATATTTTGACTGAGCGACTCCATACTCGGTGATGCACACCTTCAGTTAAAGTACTAGATTCCATTCAAGTGAATGTATTAATTCATTCTGATTGCTGAGGCCACAGTAAAAAACAGATGATTTTAAATGTAACCCAGCCCTTGTAAAATCTACTGAAGCACAGCTACATGAAAATTGTGGTTAAATACAACAACGAAGTACTTTATTGTCACATTCAAATTGTAATCCCTCCTGTTTCGTTTTTCTTTTGAATTCTTGGATGGAATATGGGTGGGCAATATAAGCTGCAGCTTCAGCCATCACCCATTTCAGATAACCTATGTTAAACCGTATAATCAGAGGAGTTATTGTTTAATTTGACCTTGTTAGATTTTTTCCCCTTTGTTATATTATTCTATTTTCTTTTAATCTTTACTTTTAATCAATCCGAAATAAAGATTCATTCATTCATTCACATTCCACCACTGGCTTTTAGCAACAAGTGTATTTCCCAAATATGTTTTACACTTGCTTTAATTAACCACCACCCATTTGTCTTTTGTCTAGGCAAGAGGGAAACTGTCCACCCCAAATGGACCTTGCCTCACTATTTACAGAGATGCAGGCTGAAGATCTGCTGAACCAGGACCAGTACGAGGGGCCGATCCAGTTGCTTCTCAGTGAGGGAGCGTGGCTGGCGTGTGTCACCCATTCCAGTTTCTTTTTTTCTTTTTTTTTTTTTAACAGTTTGAATTTTGCACATTCTGAATAATCTGGAATTTGCTGCTGATTGTAATAAACAATTTAGTGACTTATGTGTTTGCATCATGATTTTCTATTTTGTCTGTTAAGACACCGGTGGGAAAAGAGTCAACTGTACAAAGGATTTATCGGTGACTTTGAAAATAATGGCTCATTTTTAAGAAAAAAGTAACCAAAACAATTATTTTATTAACTGAAGACTGTATTGTTGGATGTGCCACCGCAGAAGACCCTGCATACTTTAGTGACAGTACCAGTATATGGAGGAATTCTTGGTCATATTAGCATCTGCTCTTCATCATAATGGGTTTGGGCAGGGGTGTCTAATCATGTGCCATGGAGGGCCAAGACCCTGCAGGCTTTACCTCCAACCAGTGTCTTCAACAGCAGATTCCACTGAACTTCTTCCACTGACTGCTGATCAGTGAGAACACCTGCTGAAGAGACTGGGTAGAAGAGAGAACCTGCAGGGTCTTGGCCCCCCATGACACATGATTGGAAGCCCCCGGATTAGGTTTAATGGGATTTAACATTTTAACACAAACTGCTTTATGGTTCATAATTCTGTTGACAGACTTACACCAAACCAAAAGTGATTTCTCAAACTGCTGGATTGTTCTTAGCTTTTCCAATCTTTCAGTATTTTTAATTTGTGCCACATGGTGGTAACCTTCACATATAAAAAAGAGACATCTGGAAAAACTTCAGAGGTTTATTGTCAGTGCAATTCCCAGTGCAATACTACATGAATGCATGTATAGTACATTGTTGATGCAGAGAATATATATTTCTACAGTACATGTATCTAGTAAATCAAACATTTTCCATGTAACCTTGTGACTGCATTATTTAAATTGCTTTTAATCCTAGATCAAGTTTGTTTTGGCCTAAAATGCATCATAACTGTCAAATATATCTTATTATATGTAACTCAGTACTGTTTACTTTTTGAATATATATTTTGTGGCTAATATAGTTATTAACCTGGCGATCAAGTTGTGTCAGCTGATCATTTTTTGCCATGACACCACCTCAGACTCAGTGCTGCAGAAGCAGGTACGTCCATGATGTCTCAACAGTCTCTCCATGATTTTCACGCAGATCAGAGCAATTTGTTGCACAGGAAATAAACGTTTCTACAGACATTCTTAAGCTCTATAACTACTGATCGTTTGTGAAGCTGTGTCAGTGACAGGCTGTTGACATCAGTGACAGGCTGTGCTGAACGCCAGACCGACCGTTTGAAGCGGTAATTTCCCCACAACAGAGCCATCTGAAACACACACACACAGCGTACATATTTTAGTACCTAACAGCGATAACTTGCAGACATTAAAGTGTAGTACGACGTACTTATAGCAAACTAGCATTAGCAACATTAGCTTACCGTCATATATGACCTAGTTTGTATCCTCACGTCTTTGGCTCTCTCAGAAGCTGCAGAACTATTCCAGAGTGTTTCATCTCACTGCCTGTACCCGTGTCTGGCGGTCCTTTTTGGCATTTACGGTGAAAAAAGCCGCAGACCGAGGAGTCGCCTTGTACAGCTGCCATGATGCATGTGTTATGTTTTGCTTGGGTCGCGTGTTTTACGTCACGAGAGTGTGGCGCCGCCTTGCTGTAAAAAAAATCCCGCCCACCCCAGCTTAACACGGTTGTAATGGAGACACAACCGAGCCGAACCGTGTCGAAGTGAATCGAGACGTGGCGAGGTGTGCTGGGCTAGTGGAAAAGGGCCACAAATGGCTTTATAACATTTTCCATACTGATAGAGCTCAATTACTTTGTTTCTCATTTGTTCCTGAATTTCTTTGGATCGTAGCATGATGTCTAGCTTTTGAGGATCTTTTGGTCTACTTCACTTTGTCAGGCAGGCCCTATTAAAGTGATTTCTTGATTGAGAACAAGTGTGGCAGTAGTCAGGCCTGGATGTGCCTTGAGAAATTGAACTCGGCTTTCCAAAGATGTGATAAAAACCACAGTTAATTTATGTTTTAACGGGGGGGGGGGATCACCTTTTCACACAGGGCCATGTAGGTTTGGAATTTTTTTACCCTTAATAATAAACAACTTCATTTAAAAACTGCATTTTGTATTTAATTGTGCTATCTTTGTCTAATATTTAAATTTGTTTCATGATCTGAAACATTGAAGTGTGACAAACATACAAAAAAATGAGAAATCAGGAAGGGCAAACACTTTTTCACACCACTGTAGGTGCATCACAAAAAATCAGAATATCGAAAAGTGAAATTATTTCAGTAATTCAATTCAAAATGTTAAACTCATGTATTATATAGATTCATTACACACAGAGTGATATATTTCAGGTGTTTTTCTCTTCATTTTAATGATTATAACTTACAGCAAAATGAAAACCCAAAATTCAGTATCTCAGAAAATTAGAATACTACATAAGACAAATAATCCTGTCCCTCCTAGTCATTGAGACTGACTAGGAGGGACAGGATTAGAAATGAGTACATCAGAGGGAAAGCTCGGGTTGGCCAGTCTGGAGACCAAGTAATAGCGGCAAGGCTGAGATGGCTTGGACATGTGCAGAGGAGGGATCGTGGATATAAAGGACAAAGGATGTTGAAGATGGAACTGCCAGGCAGAAGGAAAAGAGGAAGACCACAGAGAAGATTCATGGATGTAGTGAAGGAGGATATGGAGAGGTTTGGTGTTACAGAAGAAGATGCAAGGGACAGGGTGAGATGGAGGCAGATGATCCGCTGTGGCAACCCCTAAAGGGAGCAGCCAAAAGAAGAAAAAGTAGAAGACACTAGATGAATAAGAAAAAATTGATTTTTAACAGAAATGTTGGCCTACTAAAAAGTATGTCCATGTACGCACTCAATACAGGGCTCCTTTTGCATGAATTACTGCATCAATGCAGCGTAGCATGTGGCCCTTTTCCCCTAGCACCTACTCAGCTCGACTCGCCTCTACTCGCCCCAACAAGGTTTTGGTCATTTTCCATTACACCTGAGTACCACCTCAAAGTGGGTGGATTCATTATAGCAAGGCGGCCAACTATGTTGTTGACATGTCTGATGTTTTGCTCTCAGGAGCAAATGCTTAAGAGACAGCAAGCAGAAAATACAAGAAGAGCATGGAGTTACCGTTGATGGCTAGCTAGCTAGCTCATTGTCTACATACAGGAGACAATGGTGATATCCTTGTTTGTTCAAAGGGAGCTTACCAGCAATGGGATAAATAAAGTAAAAGATGCTTACACACTTCCGGTTATGGCTGCCACGTAGGACGGACGTGTCTCGCTCTGCTCTGCTCCTGGAAAAAAAAAAATCGGCAAATAACTCTCTCATTTGGGACAGAACGTATCCCAGCATTTGGGCGAGGATATGTCGGCGAAGCCTAAGGCTGGAAAACCAGGAAAAGGAAAAAGCGAGCCGCCGAAACAGTCCAAATTAACGGACTTTCAGGTCTGTGACGCAGCAAACAAAACTCCATATATGGCGGAGGAGGCTGGCAACGCTGCGATTTCTGCGGGGAATGGCGCAGATGCGCTGATGGCAGCCATGAGTTCAATGAGAGCGGACTTTTCCTCTAGATTTGATGGGATTATGACAGCGTTGGAAGGAATAAGAAAGGAATTGGGTGACTGTGTAGAACGAACGGCGCAGATGGAGCTCCGTCTCGCTAGTGCTGAAGATGACGTCACCCGTCTTCAATTAAAGGTGCGCACTTTGGAAAAAAAAAATAAATCTCTGGAAGATAATATTTTGGATTTGGAATCTCGGTCGAGACAGAATAACTTGAGGCTGGTGGGTCTTCCAGAGGAATCAGAAGGTCGGGACGTATGTTCCTTTCTGGAAAAGTGGATTCCGGAGGTGCTGGGCAGCGAGGAGTTGCAATCAGCAGTGGTTCTGGAAAAAGCACATCGTATTGGCCCACGGAGAGATAAGGGACCGCCGAGGACCTTAATTATGAAGTTTCTTAGCAACAGAGACAGGATGAAGATCTTCAACGCTGCACGAGCTAAAGGAGAGATTAAACACCAGGACCAGCAGGTGCGGTTCTACCCAGATTTGGCCACAGGAATCCAGCAATTGAGGAAGCAGTTTGATCCCGTACGTAAGGAGCTGCGCAACCTTGGGATTCGTCATGGTGTAATCTATCCTGCGAGACTGCTGACCACGTATGAGGGCAGAACCCACATCTTCAAGACCCCAGAGGAGGCGCAGGAGTTCATCAAGAAGATCAAAGAAGAAGAAGAGACTGGTGGGAGCTAAGCATGAACAAAATATAAGGTAGAATAATTAAGCATTTGCACAGGCATCTGACTGACTTGAAGTAAATAGTAAGTTTACAAAATATAGATTGTATTATATATTAAAAAAACAAAACAAAAACAAAACAAACAAACAAAAAAAAAACTATGATGTACAAAGTTGTTAAAAATTTTGGAGTTAAGTTGGAAAACTACAGAGGAGAGTTAATGTTACGTCATTAAAAGCAGTAGAGTTAGGGTGATTGGGAGGATGAAGAAGGAGTGGCTTAGGCTGTTCCCCGTGGGTGTGGAACGGTCGATGGCTATATCGGGAGACAGAATTTTTCTTTTGATTTTGGGGGGTTTGCCACAAGTGTGGGAAGGGGAAATTTGTTTGTGTGTAGTTTGTAGGATGAATGTTCAACCACTCATGTTTTTGCTTCTCTGTATGAGCATGTTTACACTGCAAGGTAATCCCAAACTCTCTATTGATCATGGACCAAAGTGTTAATCTTAATTTAACTTCATGGAATTGCAGAGGTCTACAAAATTTAAAAAAACTTAAACAAGTTATGAATAAAATAAAGGACATGGGTTCAAGAATTGTGTTTTTACAAGAAACTCATCTGATAGAGGAGGATGTTAAAAGAATTAGGAGTAGATGGCAGGGAAGTGTATTCACCTCTTCATTTTCATCCCGAGCCAGGGGAGTTATGACTCTCATACATAAATCAGTTCCTTTTCAAGTGAAAAATGTAATTGGAGACAAATTTGGAAGATATGTAATCATTCAAGGTTCTTTGCTATTAGAAAATATAAATCTTGTGAACTTATATGGTCCCAATATAGATGATCAGAAGTTCTTTGCTAATTTATTTCTCATCTTATCATCACTTACAGGGCAACATATAATAGCAGGGGATTTTAATTGTACATTGAATCCAGGTGTGGATAGATCAACAGGACTGGATTGTACGCACATTGGATGTAGGATGACTATTAATCATTTTATGAAAGAATTGAGATTGTTAGATATATGGAGAGAAATGAAACCACAAGTTAAAGCCTATTCTTGTTATTCCAGTACCTACAAGACATTCTCACGTATTGATTATTTTTTGATTTCCACAGAATTAAGGTCCAAGATTCAAAACTGCTTTTATGATAACATCGTGATCTCTGATCATGCACCCTGTTGTCTAATATATGTAGATAAAAAATTGACAAAGGAATCAGGTAGATGGCAATTTCAGCATAAATGGCTTCAGGATGAGGAATTTGTCAAGTATATAGAAAAACAGATAGACGAGTTCTTTGACATCAATACTACACAAACATCAGCATGTGTAAAGTGGGAGGCTTTCAAAGCTTTTATTAGGGGGCATATTATTAGTTATACAGGATCAAAATCTAAGAAGACTCGAGAGGAGAGAGCTAAATTGGAACATAAAATAAAAAATCTTCAGGAAAAAGTGTATGCAGGAAGTGACCCAAGGTTGGAGAATGAATTACTGATTTTGAGAGCTGAATACGACAAAAAATCAGCGAATAGAGCTGCCTCGAGTCTTCTAAGATTGAAACAATCTTTTTATGAACAAGGTGAAAAATCAGGAAAATTATTAGCATGGCAGATTAAACAATTGGAAATTAAAACACCAATTACCAGTATTATAAGTAATGGACAGGTAGTTATAGATCCTTTAGAAATTAATAGAGCCTTTAGAGATTACTATGAAAAATTATATGATACCAAAAATGAACCTGATTTAACAAAACTAAATGGGTTTTTGAACGAACTATCTATACCGTGTATTCCAAATGAAAACAGGGAGATATTGGAGTCTAAAATTAGTCAAGAAGAAGTTGGGCTAGCCATTGATAATATGAAATCAGGAAAAAGTGCAGGACCAGATGGTCTTCCAGTTGACCTTTATAAAAAATTTAAGAATAAATTAATAAAACCTTTTTTGGAAATGGTTTTAGAAGCATTTCAAAATAATAATCTACCATCATACATAAATAATGCCTTAATTATACTGCTGCCAAAACCAGGTAAGCCCTCTAATAAATGTGAAAATATGAGACCAATAAGCCTATTAAACGCCGACCTTAAGATAATCTGTAAAATTTTAGCAAGACGAATACAAGAAATTTTACCAAATATTATTAATCGAGATCAGAATGGCTTTATAAAGGGTAGACAAGGCTTCCATAATGTAAGAAGACTATTTAATATTATTTTTTTTTTTTCCACAATATCTTTATTGAACCTTTTTTTTTTTTTTAACAAACATGATACAAACAATCAAACACTAACACTAAAGTACTACAAAAAAAAAAAAAAAAATGCACTAAAAACACCAACAACCACCAACAAAATCAAGTCTTCAACAATGCTCCTCTGTTTAGTCTAGACAATCCAATACATAAGTATACATATTATGTTCACCAGTTTGGAATTTACAAGGTCCACACACATCATTCACCTTCTTCTTCAAGAGTTATGTTTAAATTTTTTACATAATCAATAAAAGGTCTCCATATATTCTCAAACACAATTTCCTTTGATTTCAGTATATATGTTATTCTTTCTAATGGAAGGTTTGTTAACATCTGTCTTAACCACTGAGTCACATCTGGTCTATGAGTCTTTTTCCATAATAGTGCAATACATTTTTTGGCATTAAGCAAACTGAGGTCTATGAATGTTCTTTCACTTTTATTGAAATTATGCTTTTCTGGGTACAGACCCAACAAAACCAGTTTAGGATTCAATATGATTTGTTTTGAGATTATTTTTTCAATTGTTACCCTCACCTCTTCCCAAAACATTCTTATTAATCTACATTCCCATAAACAATGAAATAGGGTTCCTTTACTTTCCATGCATTTTGTGCATGTATCTGGTATATTTTTGTTATATCTATTTAACTCCTCCGGTGTAACATACATCCGCATTAACCATTTGAAATGTATCAATTTAAGGCGTGCATTTATTGATTTGGTTTGAGCTTCTGTACAAGCCAATTCCCATTGTTCCTCTGAAATTTCAATTTGCAGATCTTCTTTCCAGTAGTTTAATCTTTTCAGTGAATTTTCACTTGAAGATAGTGTCAATGAGTTATAAAACTCTGAAATAATACCCTTTCTTTTACTATCTTTCATCATCATTTTTTCCAAGGATGAATAAATAGGTCGAGTGAGAGCTTTATTTTGATTTGATCGAATAAAGTTTCTAAGTTGAAGATATTTAAAAAAATGTGTTCTATTGAGATTAAATTTGATCCTCAGCTCTTCAAAAGACATTATGTTGTCTGCACATGGCAAATATAAATCCTGAATCTTTTGTATCCCTTTTAAATTCCATACTTTAAATACAGCGTCCGCTCTCCCTGGTTTAAAATATTGATTACCCCATATTGGACTAAATTGTGACAATAACTGTGGTTCTTTTAAATAGTTTTTAGCTTCACACCATATTTTGATCATATGCTTTACAAATGGATTTTTAACTTGTTTTTGTAATTTTTTTGCCGAATCTGAGTATATGAATATGGGAAGAGGTAAAGGTAAATTGTATGATTCCATTTCAGTCCAGTGAGGGAGATCATTTGATGAAAAATAATATGTCATAGACCTCAGTTGTGCCGACCAATAATACAACATAAAATTTGGACATTTCAGACCTCCACGATCAAATGGTAAATATAATAAAGACAGACGTAATCTAGCCCTCCTGTTGTTCCATATAAATTCCACTAACTTTTTTTTTATTCTTGAGAATAGATCTAAAGGTGGTGATAAGGGAATGTATTGAAATAAATAAAGTATTTTAGGTAAAATATTACTTTTAAGTATATTGATTCTCCCGATCATCGACATTGGTAGTGACATCCATCTCTGAGTTAACTCACTGATATCTGACATTAAGGCTTCATAGTTGACACTGGCGACTGATTCTAGCTTAGGCATAATTTGGATTCCTAAATATTTAAACTGATTTACAACATTGAATTGATTTACCTCAGGGGCTGGGTAATTTCTCTGGGTCTCATTTAGCATTAATATTGAAGATTTAGTTTTATTTATTTTATATCCTGATATTTCCCCAAAATTCTTTATTAAATTCAACAAGGTTGGAATTGATTTTTTTAGATTCGACATAAACAAAATTATATCATCGGCGTACAGGGAGATTTTATGTTCTGTTGGTCCAACTTTAATTCCATATATTTGTGAATGTAAACGTATCGCTATCGCTAAAGGTTCAATTGCCATAGTAAACAGTAAAGGTGAGAGTGGACAGCCTTGTCGACATCCTCTATTGATTTTTATTGGTTTTGAAATATTGTTATTTGTTAGGATTTCTGCTGTAGCATTATTGTATATTATTTGAACCCATTTTATGAAATTATTTCCAAGTCCAAACCTTTGTAGGACTTCAAAAAGAAAGGGCCATTCAACTCTATCAAAGGCCTTTTCGGCGTCCAATGATAGGAGAGCTGTATCCGGTGCTTCTTTATTAAAATAGATAATATTAAATAGTCTTCTTACATTATGGAAGCCTTGTCTACCCTTTATAAAGCCATTCTGATCTCGATTAATAATATTTGGTAAAATTTCTTGTATTCGTCTTGCTAAAATTTTACAGATTATCTTAAGGTCGGCGTTTAATAGGCTTATTGGTCTCATATTTTCACATTTATTAGAGGGCTTACCTGGTTTTGGCAGCAGTATAATTAAGGCATTATTTATGTATGATGGTAAATTATTATTTTGAAATGCTTCTAAAACCATTTCCAAAAAAGGTTTTATTAATTTATTCTTAAATTTTTTATAAAGGTCAACTGGAAGACCATCTGGTCCTGCACTTTTTCCTGATTTCATATTATCAATGGCTAGCCCAACTTCTTCTTGACTAATTTTAGACTCCAATATCTCCCTGTTTTCATTTGGAATACACGGTATAGATAGTTCGTTCAAAAACCCATTTAGTTTTGTTAAATCAGGTTCATTTTTGGTATCATATAATTTTTCATAGTAATCTCTAAAGGCTCTATTAATTTCTAAAGGATCTATAACTACCTGTCCATTACTTATAATACTGGTAATTGGTGTTTTAATTTCCAATTGTTTAATCTGCCATGCTAATAATTTTCCTGATTTTTCACCTTGTTCATAAAAAGATTGTTTCAATCTTAGAAGACTCGAGGCAGCTCTATTCGCTGATTTTTTGTCGTATTCAGCTCTCAAAATCAGTAATTCATTCTCCAACCTTGGGTCACTTCCTGCATACACTTTTTCCTGAAGATTTTTATTTTATGTTCCAATTTAGCTCTCTCCTCTCGAGTCTTCTTAGATTTTGATCCTGTATAACTAATAATATGCCCCCTAATAAAAGCTTTGAAAGCCTCCCACTTTACACATGCTGATGTTTGTGTAGTATTGATGTCAAAGAACTCGTCTATCTGTTTTTCTATATACTTGACAAATTCCTCATCCTGAAGCCATTTATGCTGAAATTGCCATCTACCTGATTCCTTTGTCAATTTTTTATCTACATATATTAGACAACAGGGTGCATGATCAGAGATCACGATGTTATCATAAAAGCAGTTTTGAATCTTGGACCTTAATTCTGTGGAAATCAAAAAATAATCAATACGTGAGAATGTCTTGTAGGTACTGGAATAACAAGAATAGGCTTTAACTTGTGGTTTCATTTCTCTCCATATATCTAACAATCTCAATTCTTTCATAAAATGATTAATAGTCATCCTACATCCAATGTGCGTACAATCCAGTCCTGTTGATCTATCCACACCTGGATTCAATGTACAATTAAAATCCCCTGCTATTATATGTTGCCCTGTAAGTGATGATAAGATGAGAAATAAATTAGCAAAGAACTTCTGATCATCTATATTGGGACCATATAAGTTCACAAGATTTATATTTTCTAATAGCAAAGAACCTTGAATGATTACATATCTTCCAAATTTGTCTCCAATTACATTTTTCACTTGAAAAGGAACTGATTTATGTATGAGAGTCATAACTCCCCTGGCTCGGGATGAAAATGAAGAGGTGAATACACTTCCCTGCCATCTACTCCTAATTCTTTTAACATCCTCCTCTATCAGATGAGTTTCTTGTAAAAACACAATTCTTGAACCCATGTCCTTTATTTTATTCATAACTTGTTTAAGTTTTTTTAAATTTTGTAGACCTCTGCAATTCCATGAAGTTAAATTAAGATTAACACTTTGGTCCATGATCAATAGAGAGTTTGGGATTACCTTGCAGTGTAAACATGCTCATACAGAGAAGCAAAAACATGAGTGGTTGAACATTCATCCTACAAACTACACACAAACAAATTTCCCCTTCCCACACTTGTGGCAAACCCCCCAAAATCAAAAGAAAAATTCTGTCTCCCGAGCGA